>CM067842.1:317462479-318949979 GCA_034509565.1 Triticum monococcum
GTGGCTCACAGATACTTCCAAAACCAGCTTGCAGGTGCCGATGAGTCCGTGCAGATGACGCAACCCAGCTCAGAAGGAGCTCGATGAAGATCGTGTTCTTTATGTTGTTTCGTTCTAGTTGATCAGTAGTGGAGCCCAGTTGGGGTCGATCGGGGACCTTTGTCGCATTTGGGGTTCTTCTTTTATTTTGGTTCCGTAGTCGGACCGTGATTGTATCTGTATGGTGTAATGCTTTATTCATGTAATTGTGTGAAGTGGCGATTGTAAGCCAACTATGTATCTCTTTCCCTTATTTATTACATGGGTTGTGTGAAGATTACCTCACTTGCGACATTGCTTTCAATGTGGTTATGCCTCTAAGTCGTGCTTCGACACGTGGGAGATATAGCCGCATGAGGGCGTTACAAGTTGGTATCAGAGCCTTCCCCGACCTTAGGAGCCCCATTGCTTGATCGTTTTTAGCGGCCGAGTTGTGTCTAGAAAAAATGTTTTGAGTCATTTAGGAATTATATATCGGAGAGTTTAGGAATTCTTTTTACTTCCCAATCTCCTCATCGCTCTGGTAAGGCATCCTAATGTAGAGTTTTGACTCTTCTCTTCTCAAATTTCACTAAAAAAAAATTTAGGATCACGCGGGTATCTTGGAATCGTTCTGATGGTTTTATGATGAGAACATTGTCTTGGTGCCTCCTGTCAGGGGTTTAGTGGAAGTGTCCCGGGGAGTTGAGCTCTGAGGTGTTGTCGTCATAATTTTATCGTTGCAGTTCTGGAATACCCGAGTTTAGTACGCGGACATCGAAAATCTCTTTTATGCAGTTCGTTGGTGAGATAACCTCGACGCCACCCAGTACTGGGGCGGGAGTTCGGGAGTATCGCCATAACTTGTATAACAAATGCTTTTCAAAGGTTGAGGTAGATGATTTCTGAAGGTTTCTTGGTTATGTGTTGAAGGATGGATACAGCTGGATGTAGGATTTGTTAGTTTGGGTGAGATATTATGCTTCCCCTGTATCCCCAACACCTGATTGCATAACCGGGATAATTTCAGGAGTTTATAAGTGGGAATTCAAGTAGCTCTTAGGGTATATTTCCGACAGATGTATGATATGAAATTGGGGTTCGACGTCTAGTGGTCCGCCTATCCACGGTCGGTTTTACAGTGGTCTCGTTGTGTCTTAAAGAGTCCTTGGCTATGCCGACTCAGGGACGCTTCGTATGTCATGTGCACTGCCTTGTACATGATGGTGCTGTACGATCGAGCCCGTGTAGGCCCCACCACGAAAACTTCGGACGAAATCTCTATCATATGTTTGTTCTGGCTTATTCTGCAAGCCAATCCTTTGTTTTGTTTTGAGTTGTGGTATTCGAGTTGCTTCGAAGTCAAGTGTTGATTCCATACCTTCTCTATACGGTGTTCTCATACTCCGATGTGAATACTAATCCCTCTTGATCATCGAGATTGTGTTGTCAATCCTTTTCAACCGGCGTGTTTCTCTTCAAGTGGATCCGATCATTTCAACTTCCGCGAGATCAATTATCACTTCTTCTCAACGGTGTTTGTCTCATCCGTCCCCCAGTTGCCTTTGTTTTCCCGCCCACCCACCCTTTTTTTTCTTCAAGGACTCAGATTTCTTAATCGAGTATCCATTTTACTGATGTGAAGTCTCTCCATTCTTTTCTATCAATATTCTTATCCGGTGATTCTCATATATATTCTAACGGAGCCTCTAGTTCATCATCCTTCGTTATTTTCTCTTCTCCGATGGACTTAATTCTAGTTTTGGTGTTGATCATATCATTTTTCCTCGTTTCAAGTACCTTCTCTTACGGGTGCTCCTCATAATAATTCACTTCTCGCTATTCAATTGTTCCGGAGTGCTCAAGATATCCCTAAGATTCGTGTTTTTTCCACTCTCCATTCATTCAAGATCTTTCGAGGATGTTGTCTCATTCAAGTCATTTATTCAACCGGTGCAACCTCTCTTTTAAATCTTGTCAACGGTGTTTCTTTTGAGTGGGCCCTAACCCACAGGTCTTTTCCCAGGATCTTACCTGACTCTTCTAATTTTCCCGGAGATATTATCAAATTCTTTTCGAAGTTTGACGTAAGAATGATTTATCATCAGTCAAATGCCTTTCTCCAAGATCTCTCAATTTCTTATCATCGTTGGTTCAACCTTTCTAATTTTCATCCCGGAGTATCTCTACAATTTGGTGGTATTTCTCGTCGGCATTCTCAGTTTGGAAGACCGAAGAAGATTCTTATTTCAACCTTGCTCCATTCTCTTCATGATTCGTCATTCGAGATTGTTGCCATCCTCTCATAATCGTTTTCGATTGTTAGAATTCTTTTCACTCTTCCGGAGCAATTCAAGAGTATTCTCAGTTTGTTATCCGGAGTTCATCAATTCAGGGTTATTCATTCACAACTTTCAGCGATGGTTCTCCAAATCTTACCGGTGCATCATTCAAATATTCTCTAATCAGTTCGTGATCTCTGCGTTCACATGTATCTAAATTCTCTCAAGCTTCTTCGTTCATTTCATAATTCTTCCCGATGTTGTCCTTATCTTTTCCCCGGTCATTTTAATTCTTACGGTGGTTCGTTCAAGACTTCTCTTCCTTCATTATCATATCAATTTATTCGTTGTTTCAACCCTACCGGTGGATCGTTGAAGACTTTCTCAAGTCTGATGTTATATCTCTCTTAATCTTTTCTACGAGAATAAGTAATATGTCAAACCCGTTGATTGTCATCAATTTAAATTGGTGATGGATAAGCATATTTAATTCTTATTCTTGTTTCATCGAGTGAACTTAATTCCCTATTCCAGAGGCTCATCAAATTCCTGATTTCAATTATTTCATCTTCTATTTTTCCCGGAGTTCCAACCTTTTTCAATTAGTTCATCACAGAGATCCATCGAAATATTTACAAGGCTCCACCTTGTGTTTTCAACTACCCTTTCTTTCCATTTGGATCATTCTTTTGTTTACCGAAGTTCTGCATGAAGGTTCTACATGATGCTTCTTCAAGTATTTAATTCCTTCTCGAAGTGTTCATTGAGATTCTTTTCAAAGGAGCTCAAGCTTTCTTCATCTTGCTATCCAGAGTGCAATTCTTTCTTCCATGTTATTGGAGATGGTATTATATCATTCTTGATATTTGAGTTCTTGTTTTCATGATTCACATGCTGTCAAGATTGGGATATTTTAAGTCCATCAATCTCGTCTTTGGAGCTATCTTGGTTTATATTTCACCTAAAGCCTTCCCTGAGGATTGTTGCTATCACGGTGTTTATATTTGACCCAAGCTCTTCTTTATCCTCCCGGTGAAATAAGTTTCTCATCTCCTCGTTCATATCAATCCAATTCTTTTCCCGTGAGTGCCAAGTTGTCACCTCATAATTTTGGGGGTATCTTCTATAAGTCCATATCAAGCTTATCTTTTCGTTGTTGGTTTTTTTTCCAACAACTCCGTTCGACCGTTCTCCTAAAGATGCTTTTTTCAACCTCTTTTGGCAGAAGTTGGCATTTTCTTCTCATTTCTCCTATTTCAATTATCTACCTTCTATTCTTTTGTTCCGGAGCCATTGTGATGTTGCTTTCTTCAACCATCATCTCGCTTCATCAAAGATTATGTTCTTTTGATGATTGTCCATTTAATCGGAGTGTTGTGCCCTTTTGCTCAAGCTCTTTTCGCCTTATCAAGTCTTGCATCCCTTCTCAGTCGGACTGCTTCCCGAATTTGTTCTTACTTGTTACTCGTTCTTAACGGAGTGTTTTCAACTTCGTTCATCTCCATTGTATTCTTTCTTTCAATTTGTTCAACTTTTCAAGGTTCTTTGGTTTCACTCGTTTGTCAAAGGAGCAACTTAGTTTACCTCTTCTTTATCTCTTCCGTTGTCCCTCCGGTGCCATTCTAGATCTCGGGACGAGATCCTCTCATAGTGGTGGAGTGTTGTAACGCCCGGAGACCGATGTGCCAGGTGTCGTTCAGTTATTCGCTGTTGCTGTGTTGTCATTGCTTGCGTGTCATGCATTGCATATCTTATCATCATGTGCATTTCACTTGCATACGTGTTCGTCTCATGCATCCGAGCATTTTCCCCGTTGTCCGTTTTGCATTCCAGCGCTTCGTTCTCCTCCGGTGGTCATTTCTACCTTTCTTTTGTGTGTGGGGATTAAACATTTCCGGTTTGGACGGAGACTTGTCATGCAGCCTTGGTTTACTACCGGTAGACCGCCTGTCAAGTTTCGTATCAATTGGACTTCGTTTGATACTCCAACGGTTAACCGAGAGACCGAAAAGGCCTCGTGTGTGTTGCAGCCCAACACCCCTCAAATTTGGCCCAAAACCCACCAAACTCAGCTCCATCATCTAGAGCATTCGATCACGATCGCGTGGCCGGAAACCGCACCTCATTTGGACTCTCCTAGCTCCACTTATGCCTATAAATAGAACCCCTTCGTTTTCGGATCTCTCTTCCCCCGAAAGCCTAGTCTAAAAAAAACATCTCCGCGCCGACGGACATGTCGGGAGCATAGCCGGACACGTCCGCCGCCGCCCCACGCCCAACTGGACGCTGCCACGTGTCCCCACCAAATCCCGCGCCGCCGGAGCCCGCCTGGCCCATCTCGGGCCCTCCTCCTCGCCGCTCGGGCCCGAGGGAGTCGCCCTCGCCGCCGCCCATCTTCCCCGGCTCCCGGTGCCGGAGCTCCCCACCGCCGCCGCCCGGAGCATGCTGCGCCGCCGCGGGCCACCGCCTCCGTCGGGCCGGAGCAAGCTCCGCCGCTGCCCGGCCCTCTCCACCGACCCCGCGCCGCCCCGCGCGCTACTCCAGCCGCCGCCTCGCCGTCTCCCCTCCTACTCCGGCCGCCTCGGATCCGAGCTCCGGCGAAGTCCTCCCGGCCACCCTCGTCGCGCGCGCCGGATGAACAGTGCTGCTACAGTGATTCCAGATCTAGATCCGGTTGATTTCTCTCCCCCGAACCCTAATTTTTCGAGTAATCTTTGACCTGCCATATCTCCGCATCCGTAGCTCCGTTTTGGACATATAGTATATCAAAATCTTCGCCTCGACTAGTACATCATTTCATTCCATTGAATCATTTTCATTTGAGTTCATCTTGATGCCCGAAATGCTGCTAGAAGGAGGCTTCATGAGTTAATTGTCAGATCTGCTAGTTCATCTTAGACTTTTGTCATTTTTTCCATGATTTTTGTGTGCATGATATGCCTGTGAGTCCTTCATATGATTTGTTAAGCATCTTGTTATATTTCCAGAGGTGCAACCCATGCATTTTTAGGATGTGTGTGGTGACTTGTGCAAGCTTGCAAAGTGAGGCACCCGGTAAATCTGTTTTCAGGGACTTAGTGGATTTCACTAAGTCTGGGATTATTTAGTTCATGATGCCATATGTTCAGCTTGTTTCCTAGTGATCCGTGCCTCTTTTGAGGATCATCAGTAAAGGAATTTTGTTAATCTTGTTATGCTATATCCATCCATGTCTTACTTGCAATTATGGAGCACCCTAGCTTGAGTCAATCGAGCTCTACTTTTGCTTCGTTGTGAATCTGGGAAGATCGTCAACTTGTTTGCGATTTTGCCAGAGTTATTGTAGTTTATCCGTGCATGCTATGCCATTGTTCTTGCCATGTCTAGTTAGCATTTTGTGCCTTATTAATGGATGTATGCTTTCCTTGCCATGACTTGCATCGTGGTGACTGCATCGAACTCGTTTACATGCCTTCGTGAGTTATATTTCAGCATGTCTCAGATTTTACTAAGTCTGAGAACTAATTGTGTTTGATCTATGTTCGTGAGCTTGTTAATATATTTTGTGAACCCTTTTGGCCCTAGGTCACTTTGGGTCTTTTTTTAAGCTTGTGGAGTAGCTCCATGCCATGTTCTTACTTTTCATAATCAGGTCATGTATCATGTTGTTTTGCTGCTCTGAATAGAGCTTCGTGATCTGAAATTCCAGACTAGTGTTAATTTCACTAAGTCTGAAATCTGTTATGCATTTGTGTTTTTGCCATGCTTGTTTGAACCTCCTAATGGATGATTTGGCCGTGGCTCAGTGCTAGTCTTTTTTAAGCATCTTGTGTGCATCCCTGCCATGTATTTTGTTGTCATGTTTGGTGGCTGTAGCATGTTCATTTCGTTGCATTTAGATGCCTACTTGCTGTAAATCACAGACCGGTGTCCTATCTTAAAACGCTTGCCATTTCCAAACCGTAACTCCGATTCCAATGATCTTTATATCGTTTTCAAGAGATTTCATCCCATCTTTCCAGTGGCACACTTGGTTTTCCAAGTTGAGGCCAGGCTAATGCATTTCCTGTCATACCTTGCATTTTGCATCCCGCATCGCATCCCGCATATCATACCATGTTCCTGTGTGGCTTGTTTACTATGTGTGTGCTTTCTTTTTCGGTGATTGCTTCTTCGGGTTGGATCCAGTAATGTTGAGTTTGTGAGGACCCGTTTGACTACGTCCGTTTGTCTTCTTCATGGACTCGTTTTTCTTCCTATCGGGATTTCAGGCAAGATGATCATACCCTCGAAATCACTACCATCTTTGCTTGCTTAGTTGCTCGCTCTTTTGCTATGCCTATGCTGCGATACGTACCACTTGCTTATCATGCCTCCCATATTGCTGAACAAGCCTCTAACCCACCTTGCCCTAGCAAACCATTGTTTGGCTATGTTACCGCTTTGCTCAGCCCCTCTTATAGCGTTGTTAGTTGCAGGGGAAGATTGAAGTTTGTTCCTTGTTGGAACATGGAGATGTTGTTCCTTGTTGGAACGTGTTTACTTGTTGGGATATCACAATATATCTTATTTAATTAATGCACCTATATACTTGGTAAAGGGTGGAAGGCTCGGCCTTATGCCTGGTGTTTTGTTCCATTCTTGCCGCCCTAGTTTCCATCATATCGGTGTTATGTTCCCGAATTTTGCGTTCCTCACGCAGTTGGGCTATAATGGGAACCCCTTGACAGTTCGCCTTAAGTAAAGCTCCTCTAGCAATGCCCAACATTGGTTTTATCATTCGCCAGCTAGCCTCTTTTTCCCTTGGGTTTCGCGGACTCAAGGGTCATCTTTATTTTAACCCCCCCGGGCCAGTGCTCCTCTGAGTGTTGGTCCGAACTTAGCTGCCTGCGGGGCCACCTCGGGGAAACTTGAGGGTTGGTTTTACTCGTAGCTAGTCTCATCTGAGTGTGCCCTGAGAAAGAGATATGTGCAGCTCCTATCGGGATTTGTCGGCACATTCGGGCGGTGTTGCTGGTTTAGTTTTACCCTGTCGAAATGTCTTGTTGTACTGGGATACCGAGTCTGATCGGAATGTCTCGGGTGGAGGTCTATTCCTTTGTTGACCGTGAGAGCTTGTGATGGGCTAAGTTGGGACACCCCTGCAGGGATTTGAACTTTCGAAAGCCGTGCCCGCGGTTATGGGCAGATGGGAATTTGTTAAAGTCCGGTTGTAGAAAACCCGAAGTTGACCTTATTTAAAATGAATCAACCGCATATGTAACCGTGATGGTCTCTTTCCGGCGGAGTCCGGGAAGTGAACACGGTTGTTGGAGTTATGCTTGACATAGGTTGTTATAGGATCACTTCTTGATCATACTTTTTCGAACGTGCTTTGGCTTCTCTTCTCGCTCTCATTTGCGTATGTTAGCCACCATATATGCTAGTCGCTTGCTTCAGCTCCACCTCATACCTTTACCTTACCCTTAAGCTTAAATAGTCTTGATCGCGAGGGTGCGAGATTGCTGAGTCCCTGTGGCTCACAGATACTTCCAAAGCCAGCTTGCAGGTGCCGATGAGTCCGTGCAGATGACGCAACCCAGCTCAGAAGGAGCTCGATGAAGATTGTGTTCTTTATGTTGTTTCGTTCTAGTTGATCAGTAGTGGAGCCCAGTTGGGGTCGATCGGGGACCTTTGTCGCATTTGGGGTTCTTCTTTTATTTTGGTTCCGTAGTCGGACCGTGATTGTATCTGTATGGTGTAATGCTTTATTCATGTAATTGTGTGAAGTGGCGATTGTAAGCCAACTATGTATCTCTTTCCCTTATTTATTACATGGGTTGTGTGAAGATTACCTCACTTGCGACATTGCTTTCAATGTGGTTATGCCTCTAAGTCGTGCTTCGACACGTGGGAGATATAGCCGCATGAGGGCGTTACAAGTTGGTATCAGAGCCTTCCCCGACCTTAGGAGCCCCATTGCTTGATCGTTTTTAGCGGCCGAGTTGTGTCTAGAAAAAATGTTTTGAGTCATTTAGGAATTATATATCGGAGAGTTTAGGAATTCTTTTTACTTCCCAATCTCCTCATCGCTCTGGTAAGGCATCCTAATGTAGAGTTTTGACTCTTCTCTTCTCAAATTTCACTAAAAAAAATTTAGGATCACGCGGGTATCTGTATGGTGTAATGCTTTATTCATGTAATTGTGTGAAGTGGCGATTGTAAGCCAACTATGTATCTCTTTCCCTTATTTATTACATGGGTTGTGTGAAGATTACCTCACTTGCGACATTGCTTTCAATGCGGTTATGCCTCTAAGTCGTGCTTCGACACATGGGAGATATAGCCGCATCGAGGGCGTTACAGATGGCCTCTTGTTGGACAATGTGCCATTGAAGCCGTGCTGTGTGAAGTGCTACGTGACTGAAGTAAAGCCTGGATTCAATGAATTTGCCCTGA
Organism: Triticum monococcum; assembly: GCA_034509565.1. Classification (NCBI taxonomy): domain Eukaryota; kingdom Viridiplantae; phylum Streptophyta; class Magnoliopsida; order Poales; family Poaceae; genus Triticum; species Triticum monococcum. The sequence goes on from CM067842.1 coordinate 317,471,197, forward strand.
AGAATGTCCTAGGAGACTTCAATGAGCAAAGGACCTTGGGAGACACACTGTTACATCACATTCAGTGGCCATGAAAGGAAATAGAGTTCATTGATGAGATCCCTGAAGCCCCACCAAGAGCAACCACTATCGCACATCAATCGGTGACGCTCTCCTTGCCACAACAGCTTTCGCATGCTGATGCATCAACCTATGATTAGCCGACCTGACTTTGTGGCGTACAGGCCATGTCATCCTCCACCCCAAAGCAGCCAATGGCAAGGCCTACAACTCCTGAAGATGCACCACCGGTTCAGATGCCGACCGCTGCAGCAATGGGGGGAGAACCAGCTGCAACACATGCTCAGCAGACCAACCTGGTGGAACAGACTGCTAAGCAGTCTGAAGCTTTAGAACAGCCTTCTAAGTAGTTTGTAGGTCTAGAACCAACTGCTCATCAGTATGTCGGTCTGCAGTCGCGTGATCAGCATACCAATGCGTCAGCACTTCCTTCTCAGCAAACCAACGCGTTGGCACGGCCTCCTCAGCACACCAACAAGTTGGCACCACCTGCGCAGCAACCTGACATAGCTTCAACGCATGGTCAATGATCTGATGCCTCTGCTCCTACAACCCAGAACTCCTTCATAGCAGCACCGCCAGCTCAGCGGTCCGGCATAGATAAAGCATCGGCTAAGCAGTCCGTCCAAGATTCACTGTCTGCTTGGCAGTCTAGCTTGCAGGCAACTAGACGTTCTGCTAGAAATGCTTCAAGTACCAAGAAGGAAGTGGCCAAAAAGGCTACACCCCCGTGGATGCACGGTGGGAAACTGAAGAGGGAAGAGAACGATTGCCTCTTACTTAAAGCACTCATTGCCCAGAACCAAATTAATAGTAGCTTGTTTGAATCGGGGATTAATATTATTTCTGATACCATGGATGCTGAAGAAGTACGTTTGTTGCTTGCTAAAAGTAAAGCAGACATCCTTGAAGCACGCAATTACATCCATGGCTAGCCATTTCTTGATGGCGAATACTTTGACGAGTGCAGCTCCAGTTGCCGTGAGTTACATGAAAATTGCATGGATCTAATGTCTGCATGTCAACATGGTTTGCTAGTCCACTACAACAAAGATCAATTCTGACACGATGTTGGTTCTATCGATGTGTGTTTCGAGGACTTACATCTCTTCTTCAACATCAACATGCTCGATGCCTCTCTTGTTAGATGCCTGGTTTTGTAAGTACTTAACAAACTCTGATCAACTTCTAGTTCCATTGATTCTCTCGGAGAGTCAACAAACCCCCAGGATCTGACGCATCTTCAGCAATTCATGGATAGGTATTGAATTCTATGATGTTGAAATTAATTTGCATTCATATCTGGTTCTATAATTGATGTTGTCAAAATTCATCATCATTTGTAGTGTGCTCGGATTGTGGAAAACTAAACCAGGGAATCTGTTCAAGAGGGGACTACTTCTACAGTGCGAGATCGTTTCTCCAGTAATACACTGAAATCTGTTATTTTCGGAAAATTTCTCCAACAGTCTGCAAATACCTTTCCTTACGCTAGTCAAATGTTCAAGCTTCTAAATGAACCTCTTCTATTGTTTCCAAAGAAAAAATAATACAACTAACACCGCTTAGGTTGTTCCTAATAGGACAAATACATGACTAATTCTGTACAAAAAAAATTCAGTGTCCTCAGCAAGAAGCAGGGACCAACCTTTGTGGATACTATGTTTGCAGACACATGATCTCCATCTGTAAATCTGCTGATAGTTGTGACGATCCTCGCAAATTAGTACCAGTAAGTCTATCGTAATTAATATCTTCTACTCCACTCATATGGCACATTCTAATCTTAAAAATACTGCAGCTCATCTTAAAACCGAGGACCCCTGAACCACTCCCGGCTGGTGAATTGTTGATGGTTCGGAGATTTATAAGCGACTTCTTCCTGGATCACTACATCAATCCCACTGGTGATAAAGAAGATTTCAGCATGCCTTCTCCTGAAACATTGAGTAAAAGTTGGCAGCTAAACATATACACATGGATCCATTGTTTTCCATCTGATGAGGTCTTCTTATTTTGTACACTATGATTAATTATGTAATGCATATATGTGTGGACAAGTCGTTGGAATTTAGCTACCATATGCTCAATTGCAATTCTTGCGAAATTTGACGAATGTTCTTCCTGTGGACACTATTTGTTCAATTCAATATTGTGGCGAATTTGCTTTTTGTGTGCCGATTCAAAATGGGACATTTTTGTTTATCTATTCAATTGAATAATGTGGTGAATTTGCTTTTTGCTTGCCGATTCAAAATGTGATATTTTTGTTTATTTGCTCAATTGAATATTGTGGTGAATTTGCTTTTTGCATGCCGATTCAAAATGGGATATTTTTGTTTTAACCTGTCAATTGCTCCGTACATGGTTCAACTAAATGATTGTGTGCGATCCACATCAGAAAGCATACGTCAATTGCAGCAGAACCGTCGGTGATACACAGCAGATCGCAAACAATTTGCAGTGCTACTACGTGTGCGTAGGGTCTCCGAAACCGTTCGTGATCGCGTTATCGCACACGAGAACTCGAAGTAAACCATGCCCAATGTAAAATACAATCCTAGTCGTAATTTTTTCAGGAAATGTGTGGGATCCCAAACGAAAAGCACACGTCACTTTTGTGGTAACCATCGGTGATACCCAGCAAATCACAAATGCTCTGCAGCAGTTGTATATGTGCGAAGGGTCTCCTGGACCATTTATGATAGAACATTATCGCAGACAGTAATTGTTGGGAAACGTGTGCGATGGAGTCTTGCATGGCAGACGGTTTACGCTGAAAACTCATGTGCGATGGGGCACAAATCGCACACAGTTCATATGTTGGCCCGTGTGCCTTACATACTATTTCCCAAATGGTTCATCACAACAAACCGTATGGTTTCACTGCGTCATTAGAAACGTTTAATCACTGATACCACACGTGTGAAATAATTTAGTATGTCCAGCATCGCACATGATTACATTTTGGAAGGCCTATGGATCACTGCTCCATATCCGCGACGGTTTCTGGGTCGTGTGGGAAGGACACCCTATCGCCCACACTCACTTGGCAACGGTCCCAAATGCCGTCGCGGAAAGGGCTTAAAAACCGTTTGCATAGCACCGACGCGTACCAGTGAAAGGTGATCTTTGACAAATTTGACGCCCTCGATGCCAATGATCAATACAAAAAAACACTTTCGTGATGATACGTGTTTGTCATAGTAGGTCATGTTTTCTGTCATGCATGTACATACATGACGATTTTATGAAAGAATCCAGATAGTCATACATGTGATTTTATAGAAGTGTTCCATGACAATACTCGAATTATCATCATGGAACTGTCCACTTCCATGACGATAATCAGCACGTCATGGAAGTGGTTTTGTCAAGGGTAACCGATAGGTGGCATCCACCGTAATTGGTTACTGTTAAGCTATCAGGTCCAGTTTTGGATCCGATAACCTGATAACAGCCCGGACCAATGGTGATTTTCCACGTCTGAAATTTTCATTGGCCGAAGGAACCACGTGTCATCTCCTCGCCATTACAGATGACAGTCGTACAATGCACAAGAGGAGCGTATGATATGCCAACATGTGGCAAGGCCCAACAGTGGCCCATTTAGGTTAAAAGGACGAGCATGTCAAAATAAGCAGACTGGCCCATTATTGCCCTGCTTCCGTTTGGCCCATTCACAACCACAGCCCATACAAGTTATGCAAAATCGGCATGTCAAAGGCCCATTATAGCGGCCCACTATCTCTTTGGGCTCAATTGTTACCCGAGTTTCTTGCGGCATGTTAGCAGCCCGTTAAAGAGACTAGCCAATATCCCCACAGGTACACCTTTCGGCATTTTGTCAGCCCATTCTATCATGTTTTGTCTTTCGGCCAGTTAACAGCCCGCACAACAATTGGGCCTTTCACGGTTCCACCTGATTTCAGTCCATTAGCGGCCCACATTCTCCATGGCACAATTCCAGCCCGACCTGACTTTTTGCCTATTAAAAGCCTATGTTGTACAGTGGGCCCCTTTTGGCCCAAAAGACCATAGGCCTCTTTATGGCCTGACATGGAAATGGGCCGAGACAAAACGAATGCTTATTTGGGCCTCCTAGAGGCATGTGGGCCGTCTCAATTACTGCGGCCCTATCGAGCTTTTGGCCTGTTAACGACCTGGTAAGAGCCCTTTTTACGATGGGCCCACATTCAACGATGAAATCCACTATTTCTAACAGGCCTAGTTGATTGGGCCATTATGAGCCCGCATAGATTAGGATGCATTAACTAATTAGTTGACAAGCACAATTAAGGCCCCCTTCGACTACCCACGTTAGTTCGTTTGGATGGCGTCTAGGTAATGTTTGGGCGTGTGATAGCATATACAAAGAATTATCCTACCCTACATTATACCCCCTCAAAAATTTACACTATACAATAAAGAGATTAAAGCATAGAAATGAAGAATAATCCTACACTATACAATAAAGAAATTATAGGATATTACATCCGTTGAGCATCATAGTTCGCCACCAATGATAATAAAGCGTACACAGACAACAATTTACACACACTAGGCAAATAAAGCTCATACATCATGGATGCGAATCAACAAAACTTACCATTTGAACTATAATCTCTTTAGAAAATAGGATTGGCCAGATTCAGATAGCACAAATTTCAATCTGCAAAATCTCCAACTCCTTTGTGGTTACCTCAGTGTCTTGTTTCATTTTTTTGACTTATGCATCTTATATCTACACATCCGCTGAGCATTATAGCAAGGTATTTTTTTGTATTTTTGGTCTAATAGATCTTAAAATAAAAGGCAAACAAAATAGACCGCGAAGGCAAATAATATGAGAAAGAGACCCGGGGCCATAGGTTTCACTAGTGGCTTCTCTAGAGAAAAATAGCAAACGGTGGGTAAACAAATTACTGCTGGGCAATTGATACAACTTCAAATAATCATGACGATATCCAGGCAATGATCATTATATAGGCATCATGTCCAAGACCAACTCCTGCCTGCATCTACTACTATTACTCCACACATCAACCGCTATCCAACATGCATCTAGTGTATTAAGTTCATGGAGAAATGGCATAATGCAATAAGAACAATGACATGATGTAGAGAAGATCTATCTATGTAAAGATACACCCCATCGTTTTATCCTTAGTAGCAACGATACATACATGTCGGTTCCCCTTCTGTCACTGGGATCAAGTACCGTAAGATCGAACCCACTACAAAGAACCTCTTCCCATTGCAAGATAAATAGATCAAGTTGGCCAAACAAAACTGTTGGGGATATAACTATTGGGTATGACCCGCCCAGGAGGGGCCGGGTCATGCCACTAGCGGCTTAAGGAGAGAAAGCCCAGGAGGACGATGAGGATGGCAGTCCATAGAGAAAGCTTATTGAAAGCCCAAGACCCGGAGGTGACTTGAGGCCCATGAGTATGAACCGCCATATTGTGTAACTTGTATTGTAACACAAGCTTAGTTAGTAACCGAGCTGGACACGTTGTGTATGAGCCGGCCGGGACTCTATAAGCCGTTGGGCAACAACCTGTGTATATAGAGGGGTGACCCAGCGGCGGGTTAAGACGAGAAAGAAGAGATTGAGAACTAGCTCAAGCGTATTCTCACCCTGGTAATCGAAACCCAAGCAATACAACCCCAAACTGGAGTAGGCCTTTACCTCATTGCGAGGGGCTGAACAAGTATAAACTCTCTGTGTCCTCTGTCCCGATTAACCCCTTCAAGCTAACTATGTCGCGATGGCTCCACAACTAAGTTCTTTTTCTAGGGCATCTGTCGTGTTAAGTACACAACAGTTGGCCCCCACCGTGGGGCCAGCGCACTGTGGTTTCAAATTCTTGAAGGGGAGCTTCGCAGGGATCAAGGGATAGGTCGTGGGTCGGATGACCTAGAGTGGTCGCGAAAAGCTCTACATCGATGATGTTGGCTGGGGCCCCGAGGCCGGCTCAATTGAGAATGGGTACCGGGTCAACTTCGGCGGAATCCATGTCTTCATCAGCGAGATCGGCAAGTCGGGCCCTAAGCCAGACACCTACACCGACATCATCAAGAGGCTCAGCTTGCATGACCCACCAAGGTTGAAACCGCTGTGAACCATGCCTTTGTCGGTTTCATCCATGGATCAAAATTTGAGGAAGGATTTGTGTCTGGTGGTGAGATGGCCAACTGTTCTGATGGCGTGTCATCAACCACTGAGACCAATTCAATGTATAACTATAGGACGGCCGGCTTGGGGGCTGTTCCAATGGCGATAGTATTTCGGGCCCGTATGACCCGCCGAACAGGGTTGCAATCTTCAAGGGCAGTACACAGCCGGTGCTCGATTCAACAACCGCCGCAGCTATGACCTCCAGCTCAACGGCCGCGGTGACGGACGCGGCTGGTGGCTCTGCGCGCCCATCGGCTCAGGTTCTGACCGAACTGCTAGATGCTTTTGGCAGGTTTTTTGGCAGGTTTGATTGGGTGGAAGGTGACCCCGGCACTCATGAACAACATAAAGTGGATGTTGCGAAGCTACTAGATAAGATAGCTCAAGCCATGGAAGAGTTGGCGGCTGAGAACGCCGGGATGGCCACAGCGTGAGCTGCTTTGTACGCTCAGGCACAACGGATTCATGCAGAATATTTCCGGCTTACCTTGGTTCAAAACGCTTCAAATGACATCATGAGAAGGAGGCACCAGAGTTGTTTACCTCTGGAGTACAATGTGAGGAACCTTTTCAACACGCCTGGGGCAGGGACCAGTGACCCACCCGTAGTGAATCGGGCGGCTGAGACGCCTGTGACTGGAGCGCCGGTTGAGCCGCGTGCAGTGGATCCGCCTTGTTTGGATATGGCTCTACCTCAGCATGTTTTGACACCACTGGGTCATTATTCTAACCCTCTTGACACGATTGGCGGCTCTCCCAGTTGAAGGTGAGTCTGCGGCTGCGATAGAGATGCGGAGGGCCAGAGAACTTCTTCAGATAGCAGTGGCTCAACAAGCGGCTTATTCGTATAGCCATGAACGAATTCACTCAACCCCTCATCCAAACCGGAGTTATAATAGGCATATTGACTCACCAGCAGTTTCAACCAGTGAACAACACCATAACCAGCCCCGCAGGCATGATCCGGCGTGCGGTCATGTCGATGCTCAGACTTTGGTGGATCAGCATAGGGCACGTTAGGAGGCTGAGCTGGCGGCTCAGCTAGCGGCTCAACAGCAATCTCTAGTTTATCTGTCAGCATCGGTCAAGGAAGGAGTGACACCTAGAACTTTGGGTGTGCCGTGCTTAGTGTCGGCTCTATGCAATGAGCATTTGCCTAAAGATTTCAAGGGTCCTCGTAAAGTGCCTAATTACACAGCGGATCAGCCCCCAGAGGCTTCGATTGAGAGCTATGAGATGGCTATGGAGATGTTGGATGTTAGTGATGCTGCATGTGCTAAGTATTTCACCATGATGTTGGATAGGCCGACTCATACTTGGTTGAAAGGGTTGCCTGCTAACTGCCTTAGGTCATGGGCGGAATTAAAAACGTGTTTTATCCAAAAAATTAAAGACATGTAGCGACCAGACCTCAAACAGTCTGATCTTTGTGCTCCAGTGTCATCCCTGGATCAGTAATGCTGACACCACACAATACTCGGAGGATTTATAACAGAGTAGCAATCACACACTTATTACATTGAGTGTCTCCATAGAGAACTTATTACAACAAATATGGCTTAAGGCCATCTAATAACGATAACAGCGGAAGGATTGGAATATAAGTGAGTCCACCAACTCCAACGGCATCACTGAGTATAGAACCACGACCCAAAAACTCCTTAATCATCGTCTGAAAAGTCTGCAACATTAACGTTGCAGCCCGAAAATGGGTCAGCACATGGAATATGCTGGCAATGTAACACATAGAGAGTAATGGAATGAAACAGCTATACTATATGCATATTTGGCTGGTGGAAAGCTCTATGGTTACAGTTTTTGCATAAAGCCAGTTTTTTCCTACTTCAAAGGAATAAAATTTAATTACTATCATGGTGGTTGTTAAACATTGCGAATGGTTGACAGCATTCTCAATCCCAATTAAGCATCATCATTAAACATAACCCAACAAAATTAATTTAGAGTAACATGTTGAGATTCACATGAAAATCCAAGTACTAGATACTCAAGATGTCCATAACCGGGGAAACGGCTAACCATGATTAGTTTATTACACTCTGCAGAGGTTTGCGCACTTTTCCCCACAAGACTCGTTCACCTTCGTTTGGTTTCTCGCACTACATGGTGTTTGAGAAGACGGATGACCGAGACATAGTCTTTCAGAAGCGCTAGCACCTTACGATGGGTAGACCATACCATCTACATCCCCTACATCTGCTAGTCTACCACTTTAAGAGTTCACACGACTTAGTCAACTATGCTAGAGCCCATAATAGCTTGTGGCTGCACACAGAAGTTTCTAGTATGAATAGTCTCATGATCCCTTTGAGCCTGGGTGGCGGTCCAAAAGAAAACAGGCAAGTCCTGGAATACCCAGGTGGCTCAATCCACCCAGATGTGTATTTAAGTTGCCACCTTAGATAAACCATCAATTAACAAAACTCACATCTGTCATGGATATCACTCACCCAATCCGCGTCTACTAGCATAGCATGGCATAATAAGCAAACGCAGAAGTAACTCCCAAAGGTTTGATAATAACAGGTAATAGGTACTACCTCATCTACTTCCCATCCCACAATTTAATTAGATCCTAATGATGCAATGTGTGAGGATTGATCTAATGCAATAAAACTGGGTAGTAGGAATGGTATGATCAAAGTGTTACTTGCCTTGCTGATGATCCGCGAAACCTAACGATTCGAAGTAACAGGCGGTGCACTCCGGATATTCTATCGTAGACAAACAAACAAGCATACAATAAGTACTCATCTAATGCACAGGTAAAACTCAAATAAGAGATCTAGCCAGAAAGTTCAACTTAAGAACTCCGGTTGGCAAAAAGAATCAAATCGAACGAAGCAACGAAAGACAAACTGCGAAAGAAAACAACTTCATTCTAGTAATCTGGATCTAGGGCAAATTTTACAGTAACAAAAACTTGTTTAAGTTGGTTAAACGGATAGAGGGTTTCGAGACGAATCCCTAGGCGGTTGAATCGCCTGATTCCGATAAATGAGCGAAAAGTTATACTAAAACGAAAATCGGATCAGGAATCACGATCAGAAAAATCGTGGATTTATTCCGAGAAAAGGAAAAACAACGAACGCTGAATTTTTTTTCTCTTTTTTCAGCATGGAAAACGAGGCGCGACGAACCTCGGGCAGCGGGATCGTCGGCGGCGGCGGCTCCGGCGGCACGCGCGGATCGTGGCGGGGCTGATGGGCTGGGGCGGCTCGAGGCGGCGCTATTTAAAGGCTGCCCCCGGGCGGTGTCCCGCTCGGGTACGGCCTGAAGTCGGTTCGTTTTTTTTAATTATTCCGCTCGGAAGAAAAATAAAAAGAAAAACTAAACGGACTCCAAAAATTCTGAAATAAATTTTCGCGGGCTTCTAAAATCAAGCCGCACAAGGTGAACATTTATTTGGGCCCTAAATGCAATTTTGAAAAACACACTTTTTTGCTAAATTCAAATAAAACACCGAAAAACTCCGCAATATAATCTTATTTGATTTTATTATTAAATCCTCAATATTTCTTTATTTTGGGAAAGTCATTTTATTCCCGCGCTCATATTTTTGTAGTAGAAATAATTGATTATAAAATAAATAAAATCAAATGATCCTATTCTCAAAATTTGAGAGAACTCAAATATGAAAATAACGAAATCCCCAACTCTCTCCGTGGGTCATTGAGTTCCGTAGAATTTCTAGGATCAACTAAAATGCAAAATAAAATATGATATGCATTGATGATCTAATGTATAACATTCCAAATTGAAAATTTGGGATGTTACAAGACACATGCAAGCAGCCTATGTCGATTTTGGATTTACATTCTTGCATCCAAGGTGACGGCGAGTCAACAACCAATTGGGTGCACTAGATCTTAGCCGTTATACACTCATCGGACAGTATCAATGCCGGTTCAGCAGTCCTAATATTGGAGAAGAATTGATGTTTCCTTCCCCTTAAGCAGAAACTAGGGCGGTTTAAGCACCACTTCAATGACATGGGGGAGCTCATGGCGGCTCTCATCAAACGCGCCGGCTCTGATAGTAATAAAGACCCTGAGTATGATGAGGAGAAGGCTAGTAAGGGGAAGAAGAGTGGCAATACAAAAGGGCAGCAGCATAATACGACGGGTCAAAGTGGCAATGGTAAGCGCAAAGCTGATGGCGGTTTAGACTTTGTGGCTAACACCGATACCCAGAATAATAATCAACGTCGTAAGGGAAAGTCTCCCCGGCTTGGAGGGCCAAAGTTTAACATTGAGACGATGATCAATCATCCTTGTCGAAAGCATGGTACGCAAGAGAAGCCCTCCAATCATCTATGGAAAGATTGCTTCGTCACAAGGGAGTATAGGAATTCAAATTTTTTCCAGAATAATCATGGCCCGAATGGCGGTTCAGGATTCGGCTCTGATGGGGCTGGATTTGGTGGTGGTGCCTCAAACTCTGGTTTCTAGGGCCAAGGCAATCAAGGTGGTTTCAATCAGCAATCTGGTCAAGGGAATCAACAGCAGCAGTCTGGTTATCAGAGTAATCCAAAGCAATTGAATAGTGGTCAGTATCATGTGTTTACCACAGGTTTATGTAAACGGGACCAGAAGGTTCATAAGAGGGTAGTCAACGCGGTTAAACCGGCGATCCCTCGATACCTGCAATGGTCCAAACATGCTATTGTGTGGAGCCATGAGGATCACCCGCCCCGGGTTGACAATCTGGGTCACATGGCTTTGGTGGTCGCGCCTCAGGTTGGAGGTTACAAGTTCTCTAAAGTACTCATGGATGGAGGCAGTAGCATCAATATCCTTTATTATGATACTTACCGCTGTATGAGTTTAACTGATAATGATCTTAAGCCGTCCTCTACTGTTTTTCATGGTGTGGTGCCCGGTAAGTCGGCACATCCAGTGGGTAAGATAGCTTTGGAAGTGGTCTTTGGAGATGATAATGATTTCAGAGCTGAGCTGCAGACTTGTGAAGTGGTGAAGATCATAAGCCCTTACCACGCCCTGTTTGGACAACCGGCTTATGCTAAATTTATGGCGTTGCCTTGTTATGTTTATCTGTAGCTTAAGATGCCGGGTCATAAGGGTACCATCACTGTACATGGCAACATGAAGATAGCTTTGGAGTGTGAAGAGGGCGATGTTTCTTATGCTGAGACTGCCTGTGCAACGAAGGAGTTGAAGTTTTACAAAGATAATGTTGACCCGGCAGATATGATAGCTTTTAAGAAGCCAACCACAGAGCATGACCCTCTATTGAAATTTAAGTCGGCAGATGACACTAAGCTGGTTGACTTTGTTCCTGGCGATTCATCCAAGCAGTTTAGTATCAGTGCTAATATGGATCCAAAATAGGAAAGCATGCTCATCGAGTTCATCCATGAGAACCAGGACATCTTTGCATAGAAACCTTCTGACATGACAGTTGTACCGAGGGAACTCACTAATCACACTCTTAATGTTGGTCCAAAGTTTAAACCGGTCAAGAAATTCCTTCTTCGTTTTCATGAAGAGAGGTGCAGGGCCATTGGTGAAGAGGTAGCCCGGCTCTTGGCATAGGGGTTTATCATTGAAGTTTTTCATCCTGAGTGGTTGACTAACCCGGTGCTAGTTCTTAAGAAGAACATCACTTGGCGGATGTGTGTGGATTACATAGACCTTAACAAAGCATGTTCGGCTAATCCTTTAGCTCTCCCTCATATTGATTAGATCATTGATGCTATGGCGGGTTGTGAGCGTTTGATTTTTTTGGATGCTTACTCTGGTTATCATCAGATCAAGATGGCGGTTAAGGACGAGGAGAAGACGGCTTTCATAACCCCCTTTGGAGCCTTCTGTTATGTGTCTATGCCTTTTGGGCTCAAGAGTGCCCAGGCGACTTATCAGCAGTGTGTCTAGAATTTCCTCCATGACCAGATTGGACGTAATGTTCATGCTTTTGTAGATGATATTGTTGTGAAATCCAGGATGAAGGAAACCTTGATAGACGATTTGAAATAGACCTTTGACAATCTCCGGGTCTACAAAATGATGCTTAACCAGGCCAAGTGTGTCTTTGGTGTGCCAGCAGGCAAGCTCTTGTATTTTTTTGTTTCTGAAAGGGGTATTGAAGCTAACCCGGAGAAAATCAAGGCTATCACTTCTTTGGCTAAGTCGGCATGTATTAATGATGACCAGCGCCTGGCGGGTCGTATTGCGGCCTTAAGCCGATTCATAAGCCTGCTGGGCAAGAAAGCTATTCCTTTGTATCAGATGATGAAGAAAACATATCACTTTGTCTGTAGTGATGCAGCTGATTAGGTGTTTGGGGCCTTGAAAAAATAGTTAGCTAAACCGTTGATCCTTGTTGCTCCTATTGATAATGAGCACTTGTTGTTATATGTGGCTGCTAATAATCGAGCCGTCGGTGTGGCAATTGTTGTGGAAAGAAAGGAATCAGGCAACGGATATCCGGTGCAGCGGACGGTTTATTATGTCAGTGAGGTAATCATTGAATCCAAGTAGAGATACCCACATTGGCAAAAGCTGGTTTATGGGGTGTTCATGGCTAGTCGTAAATTGAAGTAGTATTTCTTTGGTCATCCCATCACTGTGGTCAGTCCTGCTCCTCCAGGGGATATTATTCAAAACAGAGAACCCACAGGTCGGGCAACCAAATGGGCCATTGAGCTTGGACCCCATGGTTTGAAGTATATGCCTCGGACAGCTATCAAGTCTTGAGCACATGTGGATTTTATTAATGACCAGACTGAGCTGCAGATGCCTGAGGAGAAGTCGGATAGCACATATTGGACTATTCACTTTGATGGATCCAGGTAGTTGGAAGGCTCGGGGGTTGGAGTTATCTTGACTTCCCCATGAGGTGATAAATTTTGTTATGTTTTGAGGTTGTTCCCTTGTAATACCAATGCAGCTAAGTATGAGGCCTTGCTCCATGGTCTTCAGATGGCTAAAGAGATGAATCTAAGCCGGGTGAGGTGTTTTGGTGACTCAGATTTTGTGGCTCGGCAAGTCTCAGGCACTTGGGATTCTAAAGATCCACTCATGGCGGCTTACCGGCGAGAAGTTGATGCTATTGCTGGTCATTTCAAAGGCTATCAAGTGGAGCATGTTGATCGCAGGAAAAATGAGGCGGCTGATGCTTTAAGCAGGCTAGGGTTGTAACGCCCCATATGTAACTTGCCATATTTGTATTCCAACTCTTGCCATATTCGGCACTAAGTTATGATATTCCCTCATGGTTGGGTTTTGTCTTCGTCTTGCTTTTTGTCCATGTCATGCATCTCATATCATGTCATCATGTGCATCGCATTTGCATTCGTGTTCGTCTCATGCATCTGAGCATTTTCCCGTTGTCCGTTTTGCATTCCGGCACTCCTACATCCTCCGGCATCCCCTTTTGCCTCTTTTCGTGTGCGGGTGTTAAACGTTCTCGGATTCGACCGAGACTTGCCAAGTGGCCTTGGTATACCACCGGTAGACTGCCTGTCAAGTTTCGTGCCATTTTGACTTTGTTTGATACTCCAACGGTTAACCGAGGAATCGTAAAGGCCTCATGTGTGTTGCAGCCCAACACCTCTCTAAAGTGGCCCAAAACCCAGCTAAAACCCCTCCATCCTCTCGGCCGTTCGATCACGATTGTGTGGCCGAAAACCGCACTCCATTTGGAGTCTCCTAGCTCCTTCTATGTATAAATAGGCCTCCCCTTCCTTCATTTTCCGGTCCAAATCCTAAAACTTCCCCTCTTCGCGCGGGACGTGTCCGTCCGCCGCCAGACACGCCCGCGCCGCCGCCCGCGTCCAATCGCCCGCTGACATGTGGCGCCGCCAGTTGCCTTCGCTGCCGGCCCGGCGAGCCCATAGCAGGCCCGCCCAGCCCGAACCGCCGCGCTCCTCCGCCCGAGCCGCTCGCTCGTCCCCGTCGTCCAGCGCCGCCCGGCTCCGCCACCGCTCCGCCACCCTGCGTCCTCGCCGGCGAGCTCCACCTCGTCGCCGTTCGCCTCCGCCCGCGGCGCCAACGCCCGCAGCTCCTCGCCGGCCGCCGCCAACCGCAGCTCCGCCGCCGCACCCCCTCGCCGGATCCGGCATCCCAGCTACTCCGGCGAGCCTCCGGCCGCCTTCTGGTTCGTCTCTGGCGAGATCCGCCGCCGCCTCGGTTCGTGCGCCAGATCTGAGAAACTCTAGGTCTATTTTCTCTAAGTCCTTGTCCATGTTCATTTTTTATGTATTCTTCATCATGCCATAACTATGCATCCGTAGCTCTGTTTTGGGCGTGCCATATATCAAATTGTTCGTCTGGTTGTTCTGTTCATTTTGTCCCATTACACCATGCTTGTTTGAGTCCATATTGATGCCCTAAATGCTGTTGCAAGAGTGCTATAAAATGTTAGTTTCTGTTTCTTAACAGATTACAGACATTTGTCATTTTTGCCATGTTTAATGTGTGCCTCCTATGAACTTGAGCCCTACATGTGTTTTGGGCTATTTCATGCCATCTTTACAGGGGTGTATGCCATGTATATTTTAGTTCAATGTGGTGACTAGCACAAGCATGCAAAGTAGCTCTCGTGATGTTGCTGATTTCAGGGACTTAGAATTCTTCTAAGTCATTTCCCTGATGTTATTTTTATGCCATGTATTCATGTTGCTATAGAGTGATCCATGCCTCTTTTGAGCATGTTCAGTAAGGATGATTTTGAGATATTTTGATGTTCTATCCATCCATGTCTTTGTTTGCAATTATGGAGTACCCTAGCATGACACAATCTTGCTCTACTTTTGCTATAAAATATTCCTGGCAGATTGTTTACATGTTATTCAATTTTGCCAAGGTTGTTGTAGTTGATCCTTGCATGCTATGAGATTGTTCTTGCCATGGTTAGCTTCTTGATCATGTATTCTTGCTGGGTGTATGCTTAGTTTTTCATGTCTAGTTTTCTGCTAAGTCTGAATCTGTTAACGAAACTTGCTATGTTTACATTGGTGCCATCATATCTTCTGATCCCTTTTGGCTTACGGTCAGTAAGGGACTTTTGTTATATGCTTTGAGTAGTTTCATGTCATGCCTTGTTTTTCCATGATATGTTCCTGTAGCATGTTGTTTGCTTGCTCTAAACATGGCATCCTGATGTTATTCCTGGCATGTTAGTATTTTCACAAAGTCTGAGAACCTGATATCTTTTGCACTTTTGCCATGCTTGCTTGAACCTGCTATTGTGTGATTTAGCTATAGCTCAGTGTTCATCTTTTGTCAAGCATCTTGAGTGGATCACTGCCATGTGATTTGTTATTATGCTATAGTGCAGTAGCTTAGTTTCTTGTTGCATTCTAGATGGCATCGTGTTGTTAATCGCAGGATTGTGCCATTTTGGTTTTGCTCGTCATTTGCAAACCGTGCATCGATTCTGGTGATCTTTATATCGATTTCGACTGAAATCAACTGATCTTTTCAGAGGCACTCTTGGTTTTCCAAGTTGAGGTCTGGTTCAATCTTTCCTTTCCGAAGCACGCATATGCATTGCATATTACTTCCCGCATATCATGCCATGTTTTGCATCATGTTGCTTGCGCATTGCACCGTGGTTGATTGTGGTTCCCTTTGCTTGTCTTCTTGCTTTGGGTAGAGCCGGGAGACGAGTGTGTGATCGAGGAACCCGTTGAGTACGCTTATGAGGATCAAGCTTACGTCAACTCGGAGAACTTTGTAGGCAAGATGACCATACCCTCGAAATCACTTATATCTTTGCTTGCTAGTTGCTTGCTCTATTGCTATGCCTATGCCGCGATACCTACCACATGCTTTACCATGCCTCCCATATAGCCATGTGAAACCTCTAACCCACCTTGTCCTAGCAAACCGTTGTTTGGCTATGTTACTGCTTTGCTCAGCCCCTCTTATAGCGTTGCTAGTTGCAGGTGAAGATTGGAGTTTGTTCCTTGTTGGAACATGTTTATTGTTGGGATATCATTATTATATCTTGTTTACTTTAATGCATCTATATACTTGGTAAAGGGTGGAAGGCTTGGCCTTATGCCTCGTGTTTTGTTCCATTCTTGTCGCCATAGTTTCCGTCATACCGGTGTTATGTTCCTTGATTTTGCATTCCTTACACAGTTGGGTTATAATGGGAACCCCTTGATAGTTCTCCTTGAATAAAACTCCTACAGCAAGGCCCAACCTTGGTTTTACCATTTGCCACCTAGCCTTTTTCCCTTGGGTTTCGCGGACTCAAGGGTCATCTTTATTTTAACCCCCCCCCGGCCAATGCTCCTCTGAGTGTTGGTCCGAACTGAGCTGCATGTGGGGCCACCTCGGGGAAACTTGTGGGTTGGTTTTACTCGTAGCTAGTCTCATCCGGTGTTGCCCTGAGAACGAGATACGTGCGACTCCTATCGGGATTTGTCGGCACATCGGGTGGTTTTGCTGGACTTGTTTTACCATTGTCGAGATGTCTTGGAACCGGGATTCCGAGTCTGATCGGGCCGTCCTGGGAGAAAGAATATCCTTCATTAACCGTGAGAGCTTGTGACGGGCTAAGTTGGGACACCCCTGGAGGGATTTGAACTTTCGAAAGCCGTGCCTGCGGTTATGGGCAGATGGGCATTTGTAAATGTCCGGTTGTAGAAAACCTGAAACTTAATTTAATTAAAATGAATCAACAGTGTGTGTAGCCGTGATGGTCTCTTTTCGGCGGAGTCCGGGAAGTGAACACGGCCTCGTGTTATGCTTGAACGTAAGTAGTTCTAGGATCACTTCTTGATCATAGATTCTCGACCGTGCTTTACCTTGCTCTTCTCGCTCTCATTTGCATATGTTAGCCACCATATATGCTAGTGCTTGCTGCTGCTCCACCTCACATACCTTTTCCCTACCCATAAGCTTAAATAGTCTTGATCGCGAGGGTGTGAGATTGCTGAGTCCCAGTGACTCACAAATTACTTCCAAAACCAGATGCAGGTGCCAATGATACCATTCCAGGAGATGCGACTGAGCTCAAGTGGGAGTTCGATGAGGACTCAGGACGTTACTACATTTCCTTTCCAGACGATCAGTAGTGGATCCCAGTTGGGGCGATCGGGGATCTTATGCATTTGGGGTTGTCTTTATTTTGGTTCCGTAGTCGGACCTTGATTGTGTCTAGATAATGTAATGCTATATTTATGTATTGTGTGAAGTGGCGATTGTAAGCCAACTCTATACCTCTTTCTTATTCAGTACATGGGATGTGTAAAGATTACCCCTCTTGCGACATGCCTACAATGTGGTTATGCCTCTAAGTCGTGCTCCGACGCGTGGGAGATATAGCCGCATCGTGGGTGTTACAAGTTGGTAATCAGAGCCTTCCCCGACTTAGGAGTCTAGAAAAATGTTTTGAGTCTTTTAGGATTGTATATATCGGAGATTAGGATTGTTTTTACTCCTCAGTCCCTTCGTCGCTCTGGTGAGGCATCCTGACGTAGAGTTTTGACTCTTCTCTTCTCAAATTTCACTAATTTTTTTAGGATCACGTGGGTATCTTGGAATCGTTTCGATGGTTTTGTGACGAGAACATTGTTCTTGGTGACTCCTGACATTTAGGGGTTGTGGCAGTGTCCCGGGGAGTTGAGCTTCGAGGTGTTGTCGTCATAATTTTATCGTTGAGGTTCTGGAATATCTGAGTTTCGCCGACATCAAAAATCTCTTTTATGTAGTTGTTGGTGAGATAACCTCGATGCCACCCAGTACTGGGGCGGTAGTTCGGGAGTATTGCCATAACTTGTATAACTGATGCTTTTCGAAGGTTGAGGAAAATGATTTCCGAAGGTTTCTTGGTTATGTGTTGAAGGATGGATACAACTGGATGTAGGATTTGCTAGTTTTGGGTGAGATATTATGCTTCCCCTGTATCCCCAACACCTGATTGCATAATCGGAAAGTTTCGGGAGTTTCATAGGTGGGAATTCATGTAGCTCTAGTATTTCTTCCACGGATATTTGGTTTGTGATTGGGTAATCCTTACCAATTATTTGTTCATATCCGTACCTTGTTGTTTTATTCATCTACCTCTATCTAAGTGGCTTCTCAATTTATGGAAGTGTGACCATTTAATTTGGAATTCATTCGTTCATTTTTGTTCGAATGTTAAGGTTATATGTTGCAATTTCGATCCATTGATTCAGCTTGAATATATGTCTGTCAAGATGCTAACGGATGTCACCCTCTTCAGGATGGCTCCTCCAACGCGTCAGAATCCGGAACCCACGCCACCACCTCCACCTCCAGAAGCATTGCAAGCTGTGATGCCCTCTACCAACGCCAACACGCAGCTGATTATGCAACTCTTGCAAGAGCACAACCAAGGAAATCAAGGCAATGGCAACAATCAAACTCAGTTTGCTACCCTCAACCAGTTCCTCGCAAACCAGCCAAAGACCTTCAGTAACTGTGTCGAGGCCACAGACGCTGATGATTGGCTCATGGATATCTCCAAACATTTTGAGTGCAGCAACGTCAGGCCTGAGGACTTTGTCAAGTTTGCTTCGTTCCAACTCAAAGACCAAGCTTCTGAGTGGTATCAACAATACAAAGATTCCATAGGAGGTCGTGTGATTACCTGGGATGATTTCCGCCAAGAATTCAAAGCTCACCACATTCCTCAGAGTGTTGTGGAGAGTAAGCATGAGGAGTTCCGCAATCTGAAGCAAGGCAACTTGTCTGTTTACCAATACAACATCATGTTCCAGAAGCTCGCTCGTTTCGCCAAGCAAGACGTCCCTGATGAGAAGGGCATGATTTATCAGTTTAGAGGTGGCCTCAGAGAAGATCTGCAACTAGCTCTTGTGCTTTTTGAGCCAAAAAAGTATGATGAGTTCTACAATCTGGCACTAAAGCAAGAGGCTGCTCAGCTCAAGTGCAATGCTTCCAAGAGAGAGTCAGGGATGCAACTCCTTCTTCTTCTTCAACTCAAGTGGCAGCTAAGTAGCAAAAGTACTGGTTGCCTCCTCCTCCTCCATTCCGGCAGCCTTATCAGCAGAAGAGCAAAGGTGGCAATGGATCTTCCCACCCACCCAACCCAGGCTTTCAGAACAAGGCTTCGTCTCATGCTCCACGGTCAAGTGCTCTGTATCACCAGCCGCTTTCAGAGGTTACGTGCAACAAGTGTCGGCAGAAGGGTCACTATGCAAACAAATGCTTCAACCAGAGGCGTCTTCCGCCTCCTCCTCGTGTGAGATCTGCCAGCAATGCAGTGGTCAAGTATAATCCCAAGTTTGCAAAGGTCAACATGATGAACGCAGCTCAGGCAGAGGACTCGTCAGAAGTGATCATGGGTAACCTTCCTGTTAACGATATTCCTGCAAAAGTTCTTTTTGACTCTGGTGCATTGCATTCTTTCATGTCATTCCCATTTGCATCGGAGCACAACTTTGACACTAAGGCATTACCTAAAGCATTGCAAGTTGTTTCTCCGGCTAAGAGTTTGAGTTCTAGCATGATGGTTCCGGATGTTTCTATCATGATGGGCGATTACAAATTTCTGGCTTCTCCAATTGTTCTTGGTTACTCGGATATTGATTTAATTCTCGGCATGGACTGGCTTTCTAAGCACAAGGCTCAACTTGATTGTGCTGCCAGGCAGATTCAATTGACACACTTGTCTAAGGATGTGATCGTCTTTGCCGCTTGTGATGATACCTTTCGACTGTTTTCTCTCAATGAGAAGGGCGAGTTGGATTCCATCTCTCAGATTCCAGTTGTTTGTGAATATCAAGACGTCTTTCCAGAAGAGCTTCTAGGAATGCCTCCTCACCGGGTAGTTGAATTCGTCATCGATCTTGAGCCTGGCACAAAACCTGTTTGCAAACGTCCTTACAAGCTTGGACCAAAAGAGTTGAAGGAGCTGAAGAAACAACTCGATGAACAAGAGCGTATGGGTCTGATCTGACCGAGTTCTTCTCCTTGGGGTTTTGGTATTCTTTTTGTCAAGAAGAAGGATGGCACGGACCGACTCTGCGTCGACTACCGTCCATTGAACAAGAAGACCATAAAGAACAAGTACCCACTTCCCAACATCAATGAGCTATTCGAACAACTCAAGGGTGCTCAAGTATTCTCCAAGCTTGACCTCCGTATGGGCTATGATCAGATTCGCATTCGTGAACAAGATATCCCCAAGACAGCGTTCAAAACAAGCTATGGTTCTTATGAATACACTGTCATGTCTTTCGGCCTTGTAAATGCTCCTCCAACATTCTCTCGCATGATGAACTTCATCTTCAACCCCTACACAAATGACTTTGTCTTGGTCTATCTCGATGACATTTTGGTCTTTTCCAAGAACAAGGAGGATCATGCTAAGCACTTGAGATTGGTGTTGGACAAACTCAGAGAACATCAGTTCTATGCGAAGTTTTCAAAGTGCAAGTTTTGGCTCAATGAGGTTATCTACCTTGGGCATATCATCTCCGCCAAGGGCATAGCTGTTAATCCTGAGAAGGTGTCTACAATTGTGAATTGGGAACCACCTCAGAATGTGAAGCAACTCCGCTGCTTCCTTGGGCTCGCAAGCTATTGTCGAAGATTCGTTGAGAATTTCTCTAAGATCGCGAAGCCTCTTTCAAACCTTCTCCAGAAGCATGTGAAGTATGTCTGGACGCCTGAATGTGACATCGCTTTCAACACCCTCAAAGAGAAGTTAGTCACAGCTCCAGTTCTGACTCCTCCCGATGAATCCAAGCCATTTGAGGTTTTCTGTGATGCTTCCCTTCAAGGTCTCAGTGCTGTGTTAATGCAAGAGAAGAAAGTTGTGGCCTATACCTCTCGTCAGTTGAAGCCCAATGAAAAGAACTACCCTACTCATGACCTCGAGTTGGCGGCAGTTGTCCATGCTCTTTTAACATGGAGACATCTCTTGTTGGGAAGAAAAGTGGACGTATTCACTGATCATAAGAGTCTCAAGTACATCTTCACTCAGCCCAACCTCAACCTCAGGCAGACTCGTTGGGTCGAAATGATTCAAGAGTATAATCTGAGTATTGAATATACTCTAGGAAAGGCCAATGTCATTGCTGACGCTTTGAGCAGGAAGGCTTACTGCAACAGTTTGATTCTCAAGCCCTTCCAACTGGATCTTTGTGAAGCTTTCCGCAAACTTAATCTCCAAGTTGTTCCTCAAAGTATTCCTTGCCAACCTCCAAGTCTCCCTACTTTGGAAGTTCAGATTCGTGAGGCTCAACTTCTTGATACTATGGTGAAGAAGGTGAAGATTGGGATTGCCAAGAGTCAACCCAAGTACAAGTGCTATCGCCTTGATGACACGGATACTCTATTCTTCGAGGATCGCATTGTTGTTCCTAAGGGTGACCTTCGTAAAGTCATTATGAACGAAGCTCACAATTCACTCCTTTCTATTCATCCTGGAAGTACAAAGATGTACCATGACATTAAGCAGTCGTATTGGTGGACTCGAATGAAGCACGAGATTGCTTAGTTCGTGAATGAATGTGATGTCTACAGAAGAGTGAAAGCAGAACACCAATGGCTAGCTGGTCTCCTCCAACCTCTTGCCATTCCAGAATGGAAGTTTGACCATATTGAGATGGACTTCGTGACTGGATTTCCCAAGTCCAAGCGTGGCAATGATGATATCTTCGTCGTCATCGACAAGCTCACTAAAGTGGCTCATTTTCTTGCTATCAAAGAATCTATCACAGCAGCTCAGTTGGCAGAGCTATATACCTCCAGGATTGTCTCTTTGCATGGCATTCCGCAGTTGATATCTTCAGATCATGGAAGCATCTTTACTTCTAAGTTTTGGGATTCCTTCCAGAAGGCTATGGGCACCAACATTCGGTTCAGCACAGCCTTTCATCCTCAAACTAGTGGCCAAGTCGAGCGAGTTAATCAAATTCTTGAAGATATGCTTAGGGCATGTGTCATATCTTTCGGTATGAAGTGGGAAGATTGTCTTCCATATGCCGAGTTCTCCTACAAAAACAGCTTCCAAGCGAGTTCGGGCAAGGCCCCAATCGAGATTCTCTATGGCAGGAAGTGTCGTACTCCTCTTAATTGGTCAGAGACTGGTGAACTCCAACTTCTTGGCAATGACTTGATCACAGAGGCTGAAGAAATGTGCAAAGTCATTCGTGAAAATCTCAAAGCCGCGCAATCGCGCTAGAAGAGTTACTATGATAGAAAGCATCGTGACTTGGCTTTCGAGATCGGAGACCATGTCTACCTCCGCATCTCTCCAATGAAAGGCACGCGTCGCTTCGGTATCGAAGGGAAGCTTGCCCCTAGATATGTGGGTCCTTTCAAGATCATTGCAAAAGAGGCGACCTCGCCTATCAACCTGAGCTTCCGTCCAACTTCGCAAACATGCACAATGTTTTTCACGTGTCACAGCTTCGCAAGTGCTTCAAGACTCCTGAGCGCACCATCAACTTCGAAGAGATTGACCTCCAAGAAGATCTATCGTATCATGAGCATCTTGTTGCTATTCTTGAAGAAACTGAGCGCAAGACTCACAACAAGTCTATCAAATTCCTGAAAGTGAAGTGGTCACATCATTCCGACCGTGAAGCCACCTGGGAATGTGAGGACCACCTCCGTTCTAAATATCCGGAGTTTTTCCAATCCTAGATCTCGGGACGAGATCCTTTCGTAGTGGTGGATTGTTGTAACGCCCCATATGTAACTTGCCATATTTGTATTCCAACTCTTGCCATTTTCGGCACTAAGTTATGATATTCCCTCGTGGTTGGGTTTTTTCTTTGTCTTGCTTTTTGTCCATGTCATGCATCTCATATCATGTCATCATGTGCATCGCATTTGCATTCGTGTTCGTCTCATGCATCCGAGCATTTTCCCCATTGTCCGTTTTGCATTCCGGCACGCATGCGTCCTCCGGCATCCCCTTTTGCCTCTTTTCATGTGCGGGTGTTGAACATTCTCGGATTGGACCGAGACTTACCAAGCATCCTTGTTATACCACCGGTAGACCGCCTGTCAAGTTTCGTGCCATTTGGACTTCGTTTGATACTCCAACGGTTAACCGAGGAACCGTAATGGCCTCGTGTGTGTTGCAGCCCAACACCTCTCCAAAGTGGCCCAAAATCCAGCTAAACCCCCTCCATCCTCTCGGATGTTCGATCACTATCGCGTGGCCGAAAACCGCACTCCATTTGGAGTCTCCTAGCTCCTTCTATGTATAAATAGGCCTCCTCCTCCTTCATTTTCGGGTCCAAACCCTAAAACTTCCCCTCTCCGCACCGGACGTGTCTGTCCGCCGCCGGACACGCCCGCGCAGCCGCCCGCGTCCAATCGCTCGCTGACACGTGGCGCCGTCAGCCACCTCCACCGCCGGCTCGGCGAGCCCGGAGCGGGCCCGCCCGGGCCGAACCGCCGCGCTCCTCCGCCCGAGCCGCCCGCTCGTCCCTGCCGTCCAGCGCCGCGCGTCGCCCGGCTCTGCCACCGCTCCGCCGCCCCGCGTCCTCGCCAGCCGTCTCTCCTCGCCGGCGAGCTCCACCTCATCGCCGTTCGCCTCCGCCCGCCGCGCCGACGCCCGCAGCTGCTCGCCGGCCACCGCCCGCAGCCAACCGCAGCTCCGCCGCCGCGCCCCCTCGCCGGATCCGGCGTCCCAGCTACTCCGGGGAGCCTCGGCCGCCCTCTGCTTCGTGTTCGGCGAGATCCGCCGCCGCCTCGGCTCACGCACTAGATCTGAGAAACCCTAGGTCTATTTTCACTAAGTCCTTGTCCCTGTTCTTTTTTATGCATTCTTCATCATGCCATAACTCTACATCCGTAACTCCGTTTTGGGCGTGCCATATATCAAATTGTTTGTCTGGTTGTGCTCTTCATTTTTTTCCATTGCACCATGCTTGTTTGAGTCCATCTTGATGCCGTAAATGCTGTTGCAAGAGTGCTATAAAATGTTAGTTTTTGTTAATTAAAAGAATATGGAGATTTGTCATTTTTGCCATGTTTAACGTGTGCCTCCTATGAACTTGAACCCTACATGTGTTTTGGGCTATGCCATGCCATCATTACAGGCGTGTATGCCATGTCTTTTTGTGTTCAATGTGGTGACTAGCACAAGCATGCAAAGTAGCTCTCGTGATTTTTCTGATTTCAGGGACTTAGAATTCTTCTAAGTCATTTCCCTGATGTTATTTTTATGCCATGTATTCATGTTGCTACAGAGTGATCCATGCCTCTTTTGAGCATGTTCAGTAAGGATGATTTTGATATATTGTTATGTTCTATCCATCCATGTCTTTGTTTGAAATCATGGAGTACCCTATCATGACTCAATCTTGCTCTACTTTTGCTATAAAATATTACTGGCAGATTGTTTACATGTTATTCAATTTTGCCAAGGTTGTTGTAGTTGACCCTTGCATGCTATGAGATGGTTCTTGCCATGGTTAGCTTCTTGATCATGTCTTCTTGCTGGGTGTATGCTTAGTTTGTCATGCAATGCCTTGTGGTGAGTGCATCGAGCTCGCAAACATGCCTACGTAACTCTGTTTTTGCCATGTCCAGTTTTCTGCTAAGTCTGAATCTGTTAACGAAACTTGCTATGTTTACATGGGTGCCATCATATCTTTTGATCCCTTTTGGCTTATGGTCAGTAAGGGACTTGTGTTATATTCTTTTAGTAGTTTCATGCCATACCTTGTTTTTCCATGATATGTTCCTGTAGCATGTTGTTATCTTGCTCTAAACATTGCTTCCTGATGTTAAATCCTGGCACGTTGTTTTTTTTTCACTAAGTCTGAGAACCTGATATCTTTTGCACTATTGCCATGCTTGTTTGAACCTGCTATTGTGTGATTTAGCCGTAGCTCAGTGTTCATCTTTTGTCAAGCATCTTGAGTGGATCATTGCCATGTGCTTTGTTGTTATGTTAGAGTGCAGTAGCTTAGTTTCTTGTTGCATTCTAGATGGCATCGTGCTGTTAATCGCAGGATTGTGCCATTTTTGTTTTGCTCACCATTTGCAAACCGTGCATCCGATTCGGTGATCTTTATATAGATTTCCACCGAAATCAACTCATCTTTCCAGCGGCACTCTTGGTTTGCCAAGTTGAGTCCTGGTTCAATCATTCCTTTCCGAAGCACGCATATGCATTGCATATTACTTCCCGCATATCAAGCCATGTTTTGCATCATGTTGCTTGCTCATTGCACCGTGGTTGATTGTGGTTCCCTTTGCTTGTCTTCTTGCTTTGGGTAGAGCCGGGAGATGAGTACGTGATCGAGGAACCCATTGAGTACACTTACGAGGATCAAGCTTACGTCAACTCGGCGAACTTTGCAGGCAAGATGACCATACCCTCGAAATCACTTCTATCTTTGCTTGCTAGTTGCTCGCTCTATTGCTATGCCTATGCCATGATACCTACCACACGCTTTACCATGCCTCCCATATTGCCATGTCAAATCAAACCTCTAACCCACCTTGTCCTAGCAAACAGTTGTTTGGCTATGTTACTGCTTTGCTCAGCCCCTCTTATAGCGTTGCTAGTTGCAGGTGAAGATTGGAGTTTGTTCCTTGTTGGAACATGTTTATTGTTGGTATATCATTATTATACCTTGTTTACTTTAATGCATCTATATACTTGGTAAAGGGTGGAAGGCTCGGCCTTATGCCTGGTGTTTTGTTCCACTCTTGCCGCCATAGTTTCCGTCATATCGGTGTTATGTTCCTTGATTTTGCATTCCGTAGATAGTTGGGTTATAATGGTAACCCCTTGACAGTTCGCCTTGAATAAAACTCCTCCAACAAAGCCCAACCTTGGTTTTACCATTTTCCACCAAGCCTTTTTCCCTTGGGTTTTGCGGACTCAAGGGTCATATTTATTTTAACCCCCCCCCCTCGGGCCAGTGCTCCTCTGAGTGTTGGTCTGAACTGAGCTGCCTGTGGGGTCACCTCGGGGAAACTTGAGGGTTGGTTTTACTCATAGCTAGTCTCATCCGTTGTTGCCCTGAGAACGAGATACGTGCGACTCCTATTGGGATTTGTTGGCACATCGGGTGGTTTTGCTGGACTTGTTTTACCATTGTCGAGATGTCTTATAACCGGGATTCCGAGTTTGATCGGGCCGTCCTGGGAGAAGGAATATCCTTCGTTGACCGTGAGAGCTTGTGATGGGCTAAGTTGGGACACCCTTGTAGGGATTTGAACTTTCGAAAGTCGTGCCCACGGTTATGGGCAGATGGGAATTTGTTAATGTCCGGTTGTAGAAAACCTGAAACTTAATTTAATTAAAATGAATCAACAGCGTGTGTAGCCGTGATGGTCTCTTTTCGGCGGAGTTCGGGAAGTGAACAGGGCCTCGTGTTATGCTTGAATGTAAGTAGTTCTAGGATCACTTCTTGATCATGGATTCTCGACCATGATTTACCTTGCTCTTCTCGCTCTCATTTGCGTATGTTAGCCACCATATATGCTAGTGCTTGCTGCAGCTTCACCTCACATACCTTTTCCGTACCCATAAGCTTAAATAGTCTTGATCGCGAGGGTGTGAGATTGCTGAGTCCCCGTGACTCATATATTACTTCCGAAAGCAGATGCAGGTGCCGATGATACCATTCCAGGAGATGCGACTGAGCTCAAGTGGGAGTTCTATGAGGACTCAGGACGTTACTACATTTCCTTTCCAGACGATCAGTAGTGGAGCCCTGTTGGGGCGATCGGGGATCTTATGCATTTGGGGTTGTCTTTATTTTGGTTTCGTAGTCGGACCTTGATTGTGTCCTGATGATGTAATGCTATATTTATGTATTGTGTGAAGTGGCGATTGTAAGCCAACTCTGTACCTCTTTCTTATTCAGTACATGGGATGTGTAAAGATTACCCCTCTTGCGACATGCCTACAATGCGGTTATGCCTCTAACTCGTGCTCTGACACGTGGGAGATATAGCCGCATCGTGGGTGTTACAAGGGTCTCTACGTAAGCCGGTACCACCTAATACATTCCTTGATATTCTGCATAACCCTTCAGTCAAATTGCCTACGGAGGAAGATCTTGCTATTCCTGACCTGGAGGCGCGGTTGGTGGCTCTTCATGCTATCTATGATTGGACAGTACCATATTTGGCTTATATGACCCGGGGCGAGTTATCTAAAGATGAAACTTTGGCCCCGCACATAACTCAGCGGTCTAAGTCAATTACTATTGTCAATGGAGAGTTGCACTGATGCCGTGTCACAGGGGTGTTTCAACGATGTGTTTCTCCCAAGGAAGGTCATGAGATTCTACGAGATTAATGAATGAGATTTTGGTCATCATGTCGGCTGTAAGTCTCTCGTGGCCAAGGCTTTTCATCATGGGTTTTATTGGCTAACGGCTTATGCTGATGCAGAGGGTTTGATCAGTAAATGCGATGGTTGTCAGAAATTTTCAATACGAGCTCATGTGTCGGCTCAAGAATTGAGGTTGATTCCAATTACTTGGCTATTTGTAGTCTAGGGGTTGGATATGGTTGGACCTTTTAAAAGATCCAAGGATAAAAAGTCCTACCTCTTGGTGGCGGTTGACAAATTTACAAAGTGGGTTCAGGCAGAGCCAGCCATTAAGTGTGACACGACGATGACGGTTCAATTCATTTAAAAGGTGATTTTCCATTTTGGCTACCCTCATAGCATTATAACTGATAATGGCACTAATCTGTCTAAAGGTGCTATGTAAGAATTTTGTCAACGAGAGCATATTCGTCTTGATGTGTCATTAGTTGCTCACCCCCAGTCCAATGGTCAAGCTGAAAGAGCCAATCAAGAAATGTTGAGAGGCATAAAGCCCCGGCTTATGGTCCCTTTGTAGAGAACGCCGGGTTGTTGGGTGGAGGAGATGCATTCAGTGCTATGGAGTATAAATACTACCCCCAGCAAATCTACGGGTTACATGCCTTTCTTCATGGTTTACAGAGCAGAGGCAGTTCTCCCTAGTGGCATCCGTCATGACTCGCCCCGTGTGGCGGCTTATGTTGAAGCTGATAATGAAAAAGCACGTCAGGATGCTCTTACCCTGTTGGATGAGGAGCGTGACCTTGCGGCAGCTCGTTCGGCGATTTACCAGTAAGATCTGTGTTGTTATCATAGCCGCTAAGTTTAAACCAGGACTTTTCAAGAAGGAGATTTGGTGCTCCGGCTCATCCAGGATCAAACTGACATGCACAAGTTATCCCCACCTTGGTAAGGGCCCCTTGTGGTCAGCAAAAATCTGAACAATGGGTCATATTACCTAATCGATGTTCGAGACCACCAGGACTCACGCATGTCGGAGGAGGAGACCCGCTGACCATGGAATATTGCTCATCTTCGGCCTTATTACACCTGAGCCACCGGCTCTTGTGATGTACATATTTCTACCAATGTATATATTTATGACTGGTATAATAAAGCTGGCATCCCTGATATTTCAAGGCCTCTATTGTTTCGTTTTTGAGAATCTGAGTCTTTATTGTCTCTTCATAAGATCACTTGGGGGTTCCTACTCATTGAGCATAGCTATGACTGCCCTCTTGATCCGGCTTGTATGCCGTAATTGCAAAATGCTTGGGGGCTTCCTGCTCATTGAGCATACCTATGACTACCCTACTGATCCGGCTTAAACACCTGGAATGAAATATTACTTGGGGGCTCTTTGTTAATGAATAGAGCTTTGTTTTCCCTTGTAGTAGGCTTGGACGCCAGGTGTATTCACCAAAAATCCGGGTTATCCTGCCTTTGTTTGCCTTCCACTCCGACCAGGTAATCCTGGAATGACTCGTCGTAATCTTGACAATCAATCTTATAAAGACCCTGAATTTGTCAAAGTTAAAACGGTGATTGGTCATGCGAGGTCCGGCCTACAGGTTTGAATTAAGGTTTAACTTAGCGGCTGTGTGGCCCTTGAATAGAACTTGACATTGAGACTTGGCTCTGTATGAATGCCTTGGTTTTTCTGATTTATATTTGCTTTGAAAATTGATGAAGGCCATGTTGCCTTATGACTCAAATATGAATCTATCCGGAGTTTTGTTAACCCGGCCTGGCTTTGGACTTTAAGGCACCTGTGTGTGATGATTATGTGCTTGGAGTTATGTGCTCTAAGCTTTGGGATGTTACCCTTGATTCACATGGAGTTGTAAGCCGGCATCATGAATAAATTGTATAGTGCACTGTGCTCTAAGTCTTTGGGTTGTTACCCTTACTACATGACGTGTGGTAAGCCAGCAGTATGAACAAATATCACATGTATGATATTTATTTTGTTGTGATTATACAAGGGTTTGATAAACACACCCTGGTTATGGATTATTCAGTCACTAATGGGTTTTATATGGGGCATTATGACCCGCCCTGGGATAAACCGCCAGGGCACCTGTTATCTGCTTATGTGCAGGAAAAATAATAATCATGGTCCGCATCATTGATGACATTATAAGCATAAGTGGAAGATCTTCAAATAACAGATCGACAGTTCACAAGTGTTATGCAGGTCAACATGCACGATGGCATGGTAGATCATTGTTTTCAAACTAGCCTATTACAAGGCATCGGACGACCCAACAGAATAAGTGTTTTCATGCACAAAGTCGCCCAAGTGGTGGATGATAAGCTGGTCCTTGGATTAACTGTCTTGGTCTTGGCGTGTTGAGGCTTCTAGATCATCCTGTGCCGGCTCTTCTTCTTCCTCTGTCGTTTGGAAGTTAGCTGATGACAAATTGATGCTAGTCAAGGCTTGAAATTCAGCTTCATCATTGATAAGTTTAGACAGATCGATTTCAGGAGCGAAAGTATACTTACAGATTGGAGGAATAAGATCCACAATTTTGTAAGCCGGCGTTGGCATTTTTTGATTATCTGTTGTATAAGCCTTCTGATATCTTGACAGGTATGTTTCTTCGGTGATAAGGCTCGCCAACATACACATCTCCTTCACACAGGCAGCAAAATCCTTCTTATCAAAGGGAGACCCGTCCTCTTTGAAACTGGGGCAGCCAGTAGCTAGCTGGGCCGGTTCTAATTGTGCCTACCATGCCTTCGCCTGGCTTAGAGCTGTAATGGCACTGGCTCTTGCGGTTGACCTCTTGATTTCTTTGATTCTCGCGGGAAGGACAGAAAGTTTGCATAAAACATCACTGAGAAGGGATGGTGCTTGATTGGCTAGGGAGATGGTGGCTATTGTGCGCTGAGCACCGGTATATAGCTACTCCACCAGCGTGTAAACCGCTTTGAGTTTTATCAGCATCTCTTGACCA
This sequence comes from Triticum monococcum, assembly GCA_034509565.1. Lineage (NCBI taxonomy): Eukaryota > Viridiplantae > Streptophyta > Magnoliopsida > Poales > Poaceae > Triticum > Triticum monococcum. The sequence goes on from CM067842.1 coordinate 317,501,680, forward strand.
AGAATGCTACTCCTAGGGCCTGTATAACATAATATGGTTAAGTCACCAGGAGGTTTACGAAAGTGGAGTGTGGAAATTAATTACAATATTTAAGACTTACTTACCAAAAATGCCAGAGGTCACTTGTGTGATATGACACTTTAAGCCGGTAAGTTCTGTGGTGACCCCTTGCAGAGAGCTTCTACATTTTTTTCTCTCTCTCTACTAGGTTAGTATTTTCTTCAACCCAGGCGGCTTTCTCAGTGTTAAACCCAGTTTTAAGCTTTTCTACTTCATCCAAGCTGATTTTGAACTTCGAGTAGGCTTTCCGGGTCTCAGCTTCTTGCAGTTCAAGACGGTTTTTAAAATCCTCCAATTGAGATTGATATTGAGCTCAGGCTTCTGTAAGTAAAAGGTTAAATAATTGTTAACAGTTATGTCACAGTATATAATCAGAAAAAGTCCCAAGCCCTTTGCAAGCAATAGCACTTGGCACTTGGGGCTAATGGGTGGAGAAAGTTTCTTTTATGAAGGAGTGACAAACAAATCCGGTTCATCTTTTTCCAAAGATAACCCGGCTTGTGAGGGTTATAAGGTGAGATTTTATTCACAGTAATGGTGATATGTCCCCACTTATTCATGATGATTAAACTGACCCTTGGGGGCAACAGGTGCAAAGTTGATCATTACTATCTAAAGCTCCGTCTTAACTTGATAGTTTAAGCCGGCACTTGGGGGCTACTGGTTTTGACTTTGATATATATAAGGCTATCTAAAAGTCTACAACATATTCAATTCTGTCATATTCAGTAGACTTGGGGGCTGAAGGACTATATATAAGAAGGCGAATCAAAAGTCTGTACCTCATATTTCTGATGCATTTGCTTGACCATATCAATCTCAAGATCACGGCTGGTGTGGACTTGGCTGAGGTAGCCGGAGAGTACTTCACTGATGCTCAGATGAGAATAACTGGCCATGTCAAACTTGACTTTGTGTTTCTTAGTTAGTTCTTCTTTGGCAGAGTGTTTTGCCGGGACAGTGGGATTCCCTGGTTCTTGGAAACCAGTGCCAGTGATTAGAACTTCTTTAGTATTTGGCTGTGAGGGCTTGATTGGGCTTGGCAGTTTCGCACCCAAAGGGTTGATAATTGTCTGATCAGTGGAGGCGCCAGGATTCTCTAATGGCGTGTCATCAGCAAGCTCCTCCGGGTGTTGCACGGAAACCTCAGAAACGAGCGCTTGCTTCTCTGGCTCATGAATTTTTGGGTCTTCGACCGGTTTATTAATTTTTCCCTTCTATCTAGGCTTTGTCATCCCACTGCGGAAAAGAAACAAAGTCAGTATATGTGCAGAGATGTGAAAACAAATAAAGATAAAGTCTTTACATAGGGCCAGTCTTGAAAGCCGGAAGCAGGTCTGAGATGAATCGCCAGAAGAAGAGTGAGAAGTCCCATAATAATTTGAGTCGGAAGGATTAAGTGGCTGGCGAATAAGACCCGCCTTGGGATAAAAAGAGTTTGAATTCTGAAACACCTCGTTCCGGCGTTTGCGGGTGTCGAAGTTCTAGGAACGGGGGTCCCCAGACTTGCCTGCCTACGGCCTGCGGCGTGGCTCGGAGGGGGCCCAGCACGGCCCATCTTCATCAACACAAGACTCAAGACCCTCGCGAGGGGCCAAGCCTCGCTGGGAGGACGACACGGAGCTTCCTCAGGCACAGCCTCGTCAGGCTGGCTCGCGAGGAAGCGGAGAGATCAAGGCGGGGTACCTCGCGAGGTGCCCGTGACGCAAGCCATGATGACTCAGGGCGCCAGGCGGGTGCCAGCCCGTGCAGCGTCCTCCCTTCCTCTTTGGTGCAAAGGGGGCAAGCGCAGCCGCCGAGTACCGAGGCATCTGGCAAAGGTTGTCATTTCGGTGCAACGAGACTAAGACCAGGAGGACTACGAGATGGAGGTCACCGTGGACCCCAAGACGGCGTCATCACCAGAGCTTTGCACAGGCGAAGACTGCTTTTGTCAGGATAGTTGATACTTGCTGTCCCCCTTCAAATTAGCCCGCCATTGTTGGCTCCCTTCCTGCTCGATATTTGGGAAGAGGACCAGGGCCTCTATAAATAGGACCAGCCGCCCACATAGCAAGGGGTTGGTTCGTTCGTTCGGTTGGCCGGCAAGTAAGAGTAAGACAGTGAGCGAGTGAGAGAGAGAGAGAGAAAGAGAGAAAGGTGGATGAGCTCCTCCTAGCAGTTCATCACCCCAGCCAAGAACAGACCCTCGCGAGGCTATTCTTCCTTGTATTGTTCATCATCATCAGCCCCAAGAGGCAATCCACCCACCACACACTGGAGTAGGGTATTACGCCACAACGGTGGCCCGAACCAGTATAAACCTTCTGTCTCTAGTGCAGTTCTTTCAGTAGTCTAGATCTTTGCGAGACGGAGAGGTAGAAGGCGTAATCTCCATGCGCACCCCAGTGTTCGAACCTTAAGGGTCTGCCGGAACCCGAAATCCGACATTTGGCGCGCCAGGTAGGGGTGCGCCGCAATTCGTCGTCCACCGCCCCGTTCTCCTCCGACCGTCGCATCCATGTCCGACGCTCGTCGGGCCCGCGCCGAGCGCCGGGCCGCCATTGCTTCCCACGTCGCCCAGACGGCGCCCGTCGGCGGACATCCTCGTCGTTGCCCGTCACCTGCCGTCAACACCGCCACCGGCCCGGCGGGGGGCGAGCAGCAAGCGTCGTCTCAGCATCCATCCGTGCGGCAAGACGGCCGGACCGCTACTCCATCGCTCGCATAAGATGGTTCTTCGTCCCACTCGCTCCGCGCCCCCTTGGAGGCTCGAGCTGCGCTCCTCGCGGCAAACAAGCTCCTGCGCTACCGTCCCGTCGACGACTTCTATGGGGAATGGGTCGACCGCGTCGCCGAGCTCGTCCGCGCCACAAGGGGCTCTCCTGCGCCGTCCCATCGCGCAACTCCAACACCCCCGATCATCGCGGCCCTCCTGGGCGGCTCGCAGGAGCCGCCCACAAGTCACCACGTCAAGCCGTTCATCCGCTGGGTCAGTGCCGCTTCCACGCGACAGGGGGCTCCCCTGGATCGGATGGCGCCCGAGACCGGCTTGACCTTTAGTTCGGAGGACCACCCCTCCAACTCGGCCTGCTCGGGCGCGCTCCCCATGTTGTGCACCCCCACCATATGCCAGGTGGCCGTCACCAGAACCCTCGTTGATGGCGGCACAGGCCTCAGCATGCTCTTGGTCGAGGCCTTCAGCCTCCTCCACATACCCCTGGAACGGCTGCAACCCAGCCGGCCCTTCTCAGGCGTCGGGGGCAAGTCGTCTAGTTCCTTGGGGCAGATCCGGCTCCCAGTGACCTTCGGCACCTATGACAACTTCCGCACGGAGCTGGTTGACTTCGACATCGCCCCCATCGGCCTCCCCTACAACGCCATCCTCGGCTACCCAGCGCTGGCCCAATTCATGGCCGCGACGCACCCGGCGTACATCCTCATGAAGATGCCCGGGAGCAGCGGTGTCCTCACTGTGCACGGGGACACCGGGGACGCGCTGCGGGCGCTCAAGCTCGCCTTCAAGACGGCGGCGTCGGCACAGCCCGCCGACTTGGAGACCCCCGGGCCCAAGGGGGCTACACCCGCCATGAAGAAGCAGTTGTTCACCCAAGACAAGGCAGAAACCAAGCAGATAGCCGTCGATGAGGACGGGTCCACCAACGCCACTTTTACCATTGGCGCTCACCTCAAACCCGAGCAGGAGGAGGCCCTGGTCGGGTTCCTGCGCGCAAACGAGCAGGTATTCGCTTGGGAGCCGGACCCGTTGGCGGGGATCCCCAGGAGTGTTATCGAGCATCACCTCAACGTGTGCCCCAACATGCGCCCTGTGAAGCAGAAGGCCAGACGGCAGTCCACAGAAAAGCAGGCCTTCATCATCCAGGAGACCCGCAAATTAGAGGCCGCTGGGGTCATCCGCGAGGTCCGATACCCATATTGGTTGGCCAACCCTGTCGTTGTGCCAAAGAAAGGAGGGAAGGAGCGTATGTGTGTCGACTTCACCAACCTCAACAAAGCATGCCCACAAGATCCGTTCCCGCTCCCCCGCATCGACTAGATCGTCGATTCCACTGCGGAATGCGACCTGCTATGCTTCCTGGATGCCTTCTCTGGGTATCACCAGATCAAGATGGCGGTAGTAGACGTCGAGAAGACAGCCTTCCTAACCACGTGTGGAGTATACTGCTACACGAGCATGCCATTCGGGCTACGTAACACAGGGGCGACCTTTCAGCGGCTGATGCACATCACCTTGGGCCCGCGGCTCGGAAAGAATGTTGAAGCTTATGTCGATGACATTGTGGTAAAGTCTCAGGAGGCCGGGACCTTGATACAGGACTTGGAGGAAACCTTCGCGAGCCTCAACGCAGTAAACCTACGGCTCAACCCAGAGAAGTGTGTGTTCGGAGTCCCCTCGGGCAAGCTCTTGGGTTTCCTCGTGTCCCACCGAGGCATCGAGGCTAACCCAGAGAAGGTCAAGGCGGTGGAAGACATGAGCCCGCCAAAGACCCTCAGAGAAATGCAGAAGCTCACGGGGCGCGTGACCGCGCTAGGGTGCTTCATCTCCAAGTTGGGAGAACGAGCCCTGCCCTTCTTCCAGCTAATGAAGAAAAAGGGGCCCTTCGAGTGGACTGAACAGGCCGACAAGGCATTCTAGGATCTCAAGAGATACCTGACCAGCCCACCGGTCATGGTGGCACCGCGCCCTCAGGAGCCCCTGGTGCTTTACCTCGCCGCCACTCCCTACTCCGCCAGCGCAGCCTTGGTGGGAGTCAGAGAGGAGCGCTGAATCAAAACCACGGCAGCAGCCCGGGACAAGGCAGAACAGGGACAAGGAAGACCTCCAGAAACCACCACCGCGGCTGAGGAGGATCAGCCGGCGCAGAGGGGCGCACTAGAGCCGGAAGAGGCCCCTCTTCCAGATGGCCAGTCTCAGGAGGCCTTATTGCCTCAAGAGGCGCTACGGTCTCCGAAAGGAGCCACCAGCAATGACGCACTCCGCCTCGTTGAGCACCCAGTGTACTTCATCAGCACAGTGCTGCGGGATGCAAGAGCACGGTACCCCATGCCTCAGAAACTCCTCCTCACGCTACTGGTGGCTTCGCGCAAGCTGTGGCACTATTTTCAGGGTCACCCCATCAAGGTCGTCTCGTCATACCCCCTGCAGAGAGTGCTCAGGTGCCCTAATTCAGCTGGAAGGGTCGCTGAGTGGAACATAGAACTGCAAGCGTTTCAGCTCGAATTCAGCACGACCAGGGTCATCAAGGGAGCAGCGTTGGCGGATTTTGTGGCAGAGTGGACGGAGGCGCCAGGCCTCAAGGCCGATGAGGATCGATCCCTATCCCCGGGAAGCGAGGTGCCAGAAGGCTGGGTCATGTACTTCGATGGGGCGTTCTCCAGGCATGGTGCTGGAGCTGGGGCGGTGCTTATATCACCCACACAGGACAAGCTCTATTACGCCATGCAACTTTGTTTCCAGCATGGCGAAAAGGTCTCCAACAACATAGCGGAGTATGAAGGTTTAATAGCAGGCTTGAAGGCCGTGGCCGCCCTGGGAGTGAAACGCCTCACCATCAAGGGCGATTCGCAGCTCCTTGTCAACTTCTCCAACAAGCTGTACAAGCCGAAGGATGAGCACATGGAAGCCTACCTTGCGGAAGTCCGTAGGATTGAGAAGCGATTTTGGGGGTTGGAGTTGCAGCATGTGCCCCGTGGCACCAATCAGGAGGCCGACGATATCGCCAAACGCGCGTCCAGACGGTTACCCCAGGAGCCTGGCGTTTTCGAGGAGCGGCTCTTCAAGCCATCAGCTCTACCGTCATTGTCAAACACGGCTCAGCCCTTCGAGGAGCTCCCCCAGCCACCTGCCTCAGGAGCTCCGACCTGTGGCCCGGCCTTAGGAGCGCGCCTGCTCCTGACGATGGAACCTCAGGAGGGATGTTGGATCATCGAGCTCCGGAGCTACTTGGCGCAAGGGACCTTGCCAGAGAAGGAGGAGGAAGCGGAGCGAGTGGCACGCCAGGCCACGGCATACTGCATCAGAGACAGAGAGCTCTACTGGAAGCGACCAAACGATGTATCCCTGTGCTGCATCTCCAGGGAGCAAGGGAAGGAACTACTGGAAGATATACACGGCGGAGACTGCGGACATCATTCATCATCGCGGACCCTCGTCGGCAAGGCGTTCCGCAGTGGGTTTTATTGGCCCACAGCGCTCAATGACGCCGTGGAACTAGTGAAAGCTTGTGAAGCCTGCGAGTTCCACGCCAAGCAGATCCATCAGCCAGCAGGAGGCTTGCAGACTATCCCCCTTTCGTGGCCATTCGCAGTCTGGGGGCTGGACATCTTGGGCCCGTTTCCTCGGGCGCCAGGGGGCTACCGCTACCTCTACGTTGTCGTGGACAAATTCACCAAGTGGGCTGAAGTAGAGGTTGTCCGCACCATCCCCGCGGGTTCCGCAGTCAAGTTCATCAAGGGCATCGTAAGCCGGTTCGAGGTGCCGAATCGCATCATCACAGACAACGGTTCGCAGTTCACCTGTAACCTCTTCAAAACATACTGTGCTAACTTTGGAACGCAGATATGCTACGCCTCAGTGGCGCACCCCCGAAGCAATGGCCAGGCTGAGCGAGCCAACGCGGAGGTCCTGAGGGTCCTCAAGACCAGGACGTTCAAGAAGAACCTGGAGGCCTGTGGCAGAGGTTGGTACGACGAGCTTCAGTCCGTGCTGTGGTCCATCCGCACCACCGCGACCAAACCGACTGGGGAGACCCCGTTCTTCCTGGTCTACGGAGCGGAAGCGGTCCTCCCTCACGAGGTCAAACGTTGCTCTGTGCGGGTCCTGGCGTTCGACGAGGCGCAGCAGGACGCCATGCGGGGGATGGACCTCGTGCTGGGGGAGGAACGTCGCCGAGAAGCCGTGCTGCGAACAGCGAGGTACCAGCAAGCGCTGCGGTGATATCACTGCCGCAACATCCGTCCCAGGACCCTTGAGGTAGGATACCTCGTGCTCAGGCAGGTTCTCTCCAGGGAGGGACTGCACAAGCTCTCTCCCATGTGGGAGGCGCCGTTCAAGGTTGTTCATGTTTCCAGGCTCGGCTCCGCGTGCTTGGAGACTCGGGAGGGAGTGCCGGTCCAGAATGCATGGAACATCCAGCACCTCCGGAGGTTCTACCCCAGAAAAGGCCGAGAGCCTGCGAAGCTATCGCGTTTTGGAAAAGGCCCAGAGCCTGTGAAGCAAGGCGAGTGCTTGTGAAGCTATCGCGTTTTGGAAAAGGCCCAGAGCCTGTGAAGCAAGGCGAGTGCCTGTGAAGCTATCGCATTTGGAAAAGGCCCAGAGCCTGTGAAGCAAGGCGAGTGCCTGTGAAGCTATCGCGTTTTGGAAAAGGCCCGGAGCCTGTGAAGAAGGCCAATGCCTGTGAAGCTCGCCGCCCGTGACACTCTCACGTAATAATGAGTTGGGGCTGTACACACCCCTGAGTATCAGGAGCGCCGGCCTCAGGCCCTGGGGCTCCCTCCCACGCCCAGTGGCAGCACTTAGCTCTGCCCTGGTGAGAAGACGTCGAAGACTAGATTAGGTGCCGGACGCGGCTTTTCATTTGCTTTCCACAGTTGGCTTGTTCCTTCTCATTTGAAGTTTTATTGAAGTTGTTGCTGTCTTTGGCTTGCGGTTCCTCGGCTTTTCACTCTCCTGCCTCGATTTCTCTTGCGCAAGGCCTCGCGAGGGGGGCAGCTGAGCGCCCTCGCGAGCGTTCCTATCCTAGTCATTCAAAGAGTTCGCGACCTGGGCCCCTTACAGGAGCACCCCTCCAGTCCATGCCCCACGGGCACCGCGACACAAACAAAGGGCCTGGGTCGGTCGCCCCCCCCCCCCACGGCCGGGGTCGGGAACTATCCATGCTCGGGCACATAGCAGGAAGGAACGGTAACGAAAGCGAAATGATGATTAACAGCAATAACCCAAACACACCCCCGCGGGGCTCCGCACTATTGTCTTTGTTACGCAGGAAAAAGGGAAAAGGAAGAACAAATCCGGCGCGGCTCGCCTCACACCGGCCTGCTAGGAAGGCCCGGGCTGCCTCCGGGGCTCAGGCGGACTCCCTCTCGCGCTTCGCCAGGGCGCGGCGGTGTGCGGACATGTTGCCACCCCCCAAGCAGATACGACGGCATGGAGGTTGATCGTGGCCACTGCTGGAGGAGTCGCCGCCTGAAGAAGAGCCGGAGAAGCTTGAGGAACCCCGAACGCCGCCAGCCGCGCGAGCGCTGGTCCCTCCATCATCACCGGAGCTGGGTTCCCAGCCGCGGTCGTCACCCTCAGGGCAACACCCTGCGCGGCGACCATCTTCCCCAAACGCCCGCACGTAGAGGGTGGCGTCGTCGTCGAACTTGAAGTGTAGGGTGCACCGATGGCTCAGGCCACGCGCACGGGCAAACATCTGCCAACCGCGGGCCAGGGACAGGCTCCCGGCCGCGGAGACCTCCAGGGCGACCCATGAGGCCCGGCTGCAGCAGCCATCGGCCTGGAGCCAGAGGCCGTCCGGGGCGCCGGCCCGGAGCTCGCCAAGGAGGAACCGAGGAAGCGGGAGCCGGGTGCTAGCCGGCTCCGCCGACCACACGACGAACTCCGGCAGCACTTCAGCAGCACGAACGCGCGGCCTGGGGGGACGCGCAGCCAGAGCGCGCCCCCGGCTGCAGCAATCCGGCCGTCGCCGTGCTGAAGATCACCTCCACGGCCGCGGGGAGCCACCGTGGTGGCCACGGGATGCTTGCAAGGGCGCCCTCTGCCGCGCTTGGGTGTGGGAGAGGCGGGCTCAACCCGGCAAGCCTTCCCCTTCTCGGCGGCCGAGAACCTCCTCGACGGGGCCATGAAGAAAAAGGAGAAGCAAGGGGAGATGAACTGGAAGGGCACGCGCAGCTCCGTACTTATAGCCGGCGAAGGCCAACCGCAGGCCTCCACGATCACAGGTAATCATGACACGATTTGCATGCAGGGACTTGTCCAACCCACGCGATCACCGAGGCATCGTGGGGAAATGGAGACGCCCACGTCCCATCAACCACCACGCGGCGCCCAAGGCCGCAGGCTGTTAGGGCCCGCGGCGCTTCGCCCTTGCCCTTTCGCCTCTCAGCACAGTCAAGTCCGGGCGCGCCTTGGGCCCGGGGGCTACTGTCGGCGTTCTGGGAACGGGGGTCCCCAGACTTGCCTGCCTCCGGCCTGCGGCGTGGCTCAAAGGGGGCGCAACACGGCTTATCTTCATCAACACAAGACTCAAGACCCTCGCGAGGGGCCAAGCCTCGCGGGGCGGACGACACGGAGCTTCCTCAGGCACGGCCTCGTCAGGCTGGCTCGCGAGGAAGCGGAGAGATCAAGGCGGGGTACCTCGCGAGGTGCCTATGACGCAAGCCATGACGACTCAGGGCGCCAGGCGGGTGCCAACCCGTGCAGCGTCCTCCTTTCCTCTTTGGTGCAAAGGGGGCAAGCGCAGCCGCGGAGTACCGAGGCATCAGGCAAAGGTTTCCATTTCGGTGCAACGAGACCAAGACCAGGAGGACTACGAGATGGAGGTCACCATGGAGCCCAAGACGGCGTCATCACCAGAGCTTTGCGCAGGCGAAGACTGATTTTGTCAGGATAGTTGATACTTGCTGTCCCCCTTCAAATTAGCCCGCCATTGTTGGCTCCCTCCCCGCTCGATATTTGGGAAGAGGACCAGGGCCTCTATAAATTGGACCAGCCGCCCACATAGCAAGGGGTTGGTTCGTTCGTTCGGTTGGCCGGCAAGTAAGAGTAAGACAGTGAGCGAGTGAGAGAGAGAGAGAGAAAGAGAGAGAAAGGTGGCTGAGCTCCTCCTAGCAGTTCATCACCCCAGCCAAGAACAGGCCCTCGCGAGGCTGTTCTTCCGTGTATTGTTCATCATCATCAGCCCCAAGAGGCAATCCACCCACCACACACTGGAGTAGGGTATTACACCAAAACGGTGGCCCGAACTAGTATAAACCTTGTGTCTCTTGTGCAGTTCTTTCAGTAGTCTAGATCTTTGCGAGACGGAGAGGTAGAAGGCGTAATCTCCGCGCGCACCCCAATGTTCGAACCTTAAGGGTCTGCCGGAACCCGAAATCCGACAGCGGGGGGCTAGTGTGTTGGGTAACCCAGAGGAAAGATCTCTACCTCCACTGGTCCGAGTTCTGCACTGGTTCTCATGCTATTGTTGCTTCAAAATGAAGTTGGGATCCAAGTAGGGTAAAGGGTGAGAAAACCTTACTTTCCGAGTTACTTGTCAAATTTTCTGTCTTGGCAAAGGCTCTGAGTCTGAGGAAATAATAGTTACCTCTTCATCACCCGCCTGGCTGGTTTCCACGTCATCCTGATAGCAATCAGTGTTAATAAGATAATTCAAAAAAGAGCCAAGGGAATCAAGGTCTACCTCTGACTCATCATCCTCATCCAATTTCAACATATCAGAGGTAGTTGATTTCTTCTTATTCTTCTTCGGGGCTTTAGTCTTAGCCCTGGCTTTATTGGCTGCTTTCTCGTCATACTTCTTTTTCCAAAAGGCGGATCCAGTCTGCACAAATTACAAGAAGGTTGGACATTTGCACAACATCTGAACAATAAAGCGAAATAAATGAAGTGGAGACACTTACATCCGGTGGCGGCTGAGTGTGCAGAAGGGATTCAACCCCACTTTGCTGCAGCTCTCCCGGCCTTCGTTGAGAAGAGTTTTGGTCATCTCATTGATCGCATTTTCAGTTAAACGCATCAGGCAGTGGCGCAGCGGATCCTTGGCATCGCCCGTATAAGTACACATTAAGCTGGGTCGGTGGGTCAAAGGTATAATCCTCCAGGCTACCCAGCAGCGGACCAAGTCAACACCAGTTAACCCGTTTCCCAGCAGTGCTCTAACCATTGAAAAGGTGGGCATAAGTTTGGGTCGTTCAATGGTGGTAAGCCGTTCGGTGAGAGGATGCCTCAGGCTGAGCCAGTGTTCACGAAAACCCGGGAAGGGGTTCTCGTCAGCAGGAGAAGTGTTTTGGCAATAGAACCAGGTCTGATTCCAATCCTTGGGATCACTTGGAAGCTTACCATATGGAAAATTGGCGTCTCTCCGTCATTGAATTGAAACTCCAACAAGCTCTAAGCTGGGTCGATCGGTGAACTCATTCTGGCGGTTCAGATAAAAATATTCTTTGAAGAGTTCAACGTTGGGCTCCTCTTGAAGATATACTTTGAAGAAGACTTGGAAATTGCAGATATTTGAGATGGAATTGGGTCTGATGTCTTGAGGATGAAGTTGAAAGAAATGCAGAACATCACGGAACAATTTTGACCCGGTGGTGAGAAACCCCGGTTCATGTGATCAGTAAAAACAATAATCTCATTGTCTTGTGGCTGAGATCTGACTTCATCAAGGTTTGGAGCATGCCAGTGAATGTCGTTTTTCACTAGCAAGAAGCTGATTTTGACATATTCCTAAAGCATTTCTTCTGTCACGATAGAAGGGACCCAGTCGCATGATGTAACTGTCTTAGTCATGATTGGGGTGCACAGCCTAAACAAGACAATTTAAGATGTGATTAAACCGGTAAAGTATAGCTGGGTTATATCAACATTGAGTTGGTGATTTCAAAAGCGGTGCGGATTTAAACCGGCTGACACTTGGCGGGTTACAAATTATTATTTAAACTGCCGTAAAGGGCTAATGGCTATGGATTTATAACATTTCAAAAAATGAAGTCAATTCTAAACCGGAGGTGACAGCTTTCGCTTTTGACATTGTGAACTACAAGAGAAAATATTGCCAGGTTATATAAGTTATGAAGCACATGCTGGCAGCTCAATGGGGCCTAATGTTATATGGAGAGTCAAGGTTTATGGTTTAAGCCGCCATGACAATTATGATATTTCTGAACTATAAGTAAATATTTGGCTAAGTCCTGGGCAAACAATATTCTGCAGATTGATTCTATAATTTTGGATCTGCCACAGTTTGGAAAAGGAAAATAAATTCTAAACCTAAAGGTTGTGACAGTGGAGGAACATGTTTGCTTGAAGATTCTCTGTATAAAAAGGATGATTCCTATGATTGAGAGGGGGTGTCAAACAACTTCCGCGCGCTTTCAACACTATTTTCAGATTAAAATGAGCGTGCTATGGAGGAATGGTGAAGGACGGCAAGAACATTGATGAACTAGAAAACCCTAGTGAAGATCTGAGGCTTGGGAAGATGAGCACTTACGGATGCTGATGGACCGCCATGGCGCGCCGGCGTTCTCTGGTCCACTCAGGTTGATACAGCAGCCTGAATTGATGCAACGGCCTGAATTGATGCTGCAGACGGAGGTCTACAGCAGCAGAGCTCGGGTCTGCAGAGGAGTCGAGAGACGAAGACGAAGACGAGGAGGCAAGGGGGGAAATGAAAAGGACCCTGTCCCTATTTATAAGGAGATGGATAACGGTCATGCATGGGAATCAAGGAGGCGAAAAGTGATTATGTGGCTGCACGGGCGGAATTTCGGAAAGTCATAATATGAGCTTCGTGCGAAGTTAATACATGATGATGTCATGGCGGGCTAGCATGATTTTGGGAGCTGACATCATGGTGGGTTATAGCAAATTCGTAAAAATTGATGAGGTAAGATTCAGCTAAGTCAAGTATTGAATATTGATGTGACCAAGTTCAAATCAACCTGGGACTTAATGTTGGGGATATAACTATTGGGTATGACCCACCCAGGAGGACGATGAGGATGGCGGTCCATAGAGCAAGCTTATTGAAAGCCCATGAACCGGAGGTGACTTGAGGCCCATGAGTATGAGCCTCCATACTGTGTAACTTGTATTGTAAGGCAAGCTTAGTTAGTCACCGAGCCTGACAGGTTGTGTATGAGCCGGCCGGGACTCTGTAAGCCGCCGGGTATCAACCTGTGTATATAAACGGGTGACCTGGCAGCGGGTTAAGGCGAGAAAGAAGAGATCGAGAACTAGGTTAAGCGTATTCGCTCCCTGGTAATCGAAACCCAAGTCATACTACCCCAAACTGGAGTAGGCCTTTACCCCATTGCGAGGGGCTGAACCAGTATAAACTCTCCGTGTCCTTTGTCCAATTAACCCCTTCAAGTTAACTACGTCGCGATGGCATCTGTCGTGTTAAGTCCATGACAAAAACCCAAATATCGGAGAAGAAATATGAGGCTATAAGCAATCATGCATATAAGAGATCAAAGAAACTCAAATAACTTTCATGGATACAAAAAGATAGATCTGATCATAAACTCAATGTTCATCCGATCCCAACAAACACACCGCAAAAAGAGTTAAATCATACGGATCTCCAAGAGACCATTGTATTGAGAATCAAACACGAGAGAGGAAGCCATCTATCTACTAACTACGGACCTGAAGGTCTACAAAGAACTACTCACGCATCATCGAAGAGGCACCAATGGAAGTGGCGAACCCCTCCGTGATGGTGTCTAGATTGGATCTGGTGGTTCTGGACTCTGCGGCGGCTAGAATTGATTTTAGTCGACTCCCCTAGGGTTTCTAGAATATTGGTGTATTTATAGAGCAAAGAGGTGGTCTGGGGGGCACCCGAGGTGGCACAACCCACCACGGCGCGCCTGGGCCTCTTGGCGCGCCTTGGTGGGTTGTGCTCCTGTCGGAGAACCCCCCAGGCACTGCCTTGGCCCATTAGGTGTCTTCTGGTCCATAAAAACTCCTTAAAGTTTCGTTGCATTTGGACTCCGTTTGGTATTGATTTCCTGTGATGTAAAAAAATGCAAAAAACAACAACTGGCACTTGGCACTATGTCAATAGGTTAGTACCAAAAAATGATATAAAATGTCTATAAAATGATTATAAAACATCCAATATTGATAATATAACAGCATGGAACAATCAAAAATTATAGATACATTGGAGACATATCAGCATCCCCAAGCTTAACTCCTGCTCGTCCTCGAGTAGGTAAGTGATAAAAACAGAATTTTTGATGTGGAATGCTGCCTAACATGTCATATCATATTCTTTTCTTTATAGCAAGGACATTTGGACTTTTATATTCTTCAAAGCAATAGTCTAGTTTTGACATGATAACTTAAATACTCAAGCATATCAACAAGCAACCATGTCTTTCAAAATATCAATGCTAAAATAAGCTATCCCTAGGCCGTCATGCTCAATCATTGATCCATTCATGAAACACACTCGCATATTAACTACACCCAATGCTCAAGTACGATCATGGTGACTCCTAGTTGGTGCTTTTATAAGAGAAGATGGAGACTCAAATTTAAAAATAAAAATTGCATCAAGTAAAATAAAGTCCCTTCGCAGAGGGAAGTAGGGATTTGTAGAGGTGCCAGAGCTCAAAGTGAAAAACTTAGAGATAAAAACATTTTGGGAGGTATGTACTTCCCACCAACGAAAATGACTTAGAGTTCCCAACACTTTCCATGCTAGATATATCATAGGCGTTCCCAAACAGAAAATAAAGTTGATTCCTTTTTCCACCAAACTTTCCCTTTCCATGGCCAACCGTATCCACGGGTGCCTTCCATACCAACACTTTCCAAGGAATTTATTATTTGACAACATAAAGTAAATTCATTTTTCATTTGAAGACTGGGCATCCGTAATACCTTTGCCTTACTCTCATGCAATGAAAAGTGAATAAACACTTATCATGAGAATAACACATCTAGCATGGAAAATATTAACCACCCCTCACCGCCCTACAAGCGGTACGAACACACAAAAGAGAATTTTATTTTGAAAATTAGGGATGGCACATACAAATTTTCTTAGAACGGTAAAAGAATACCGCATATAGGTAGATATAGTGGACTCATGTGGCAAAACTGGTTTAAAAGTTTTTGGATGCACAAGTAGTGATCATACTTAGTGCAAAAAGAAGGCTAACAAAAGATTGAGAACCGACCAACCAAGAAACGAATAATCTCATAAGGGAGCTTTAACCATAATTAACACCGAATAATGCACCACAAGTAGGATATAATTTCATTGCATAATTATTCACTTTCGTGCTTTCATAGGGAATCACAAACCTTCACACCAATATTCTTACTAAACCATAATTACTCATCAAGATGACTCACATATCACATCATCATATCTGAAAACTATTACTAAGAATCAAGTTTATTTTCTCCAATGATCTTCATGAAAGTTTTTATTATATCCTTCTTGGATATGTATCACTTTGGGACTAATTTTCATGTGTTGCTTTTGACAAGCTCAAACAAATATAAGTGAAGATCATGAGCATAATTTTTATTTCTCTAAAATTAATTTAAGTGAAGCAATAGAGAATTTCTCGAAATTTTTTACTAACTCTCAAATAAATCTAAGGGAAGCAAGAGAGCATTTCTTCAAAAATACTAAACCACACCGTGCTAAAAAAGATATAATTGAAGCACTAGAGCAAGTCCACAGCTCAAAAAAAATTAAGTGAAGCAAAGAGAGGAATTCTAGAATGTCATGGCATAATTTTGGCTCTCTCAAATAGGTGTGTCCAGCAAGGAATCAAGAATGAAAACACAGAATAAAACAAGCAAAGACTCATATCATACAAGACGCTCCAAGCAAAACTCATAATATGTGACGAATAAAAATATAGTTTCGAGTAAAATACCGAAGGTCATTAGAAGAAAGAGGGGGATGCCACTCGGGGGCATCCCCAATATTAGGCTCTTCTTACTCCTTATTCCTTCATCCATCGTAAGGTAACCCATAACTTGAAAACTTGAATCACACAAAACTCAACAGAAGCCTTCGTGAGATCCCTTAGTATAAGAAAACAAATTACTAGTATAAGTGTTGAAGTAAACCAAGCCATGTTTTGTTTCTGCATTATATCTACTATATTCCAACTTTTCTATGGCAAAAAATCATCAAAAAATCATAGAGCCATCAAAACAAGCACACAACGCAAAGAAAACAGAAACTGTCAAAAACAGAACAGTCTGTAGAAATCTGGGTAATTTGAATACTTTTGTAACTCCAAAAACTCTGAAAAAATAGGAAGACCTGGGAAATTTGTGCATTCATATACTGAAAAAAGAATTGGTATTTTATTGCCCTCTAGTTAAAAATGAAAATTACTTTTGCGAGCGCAAAAGTTTCTGTTTTTTCAGCAAGATCAAACAACTATCACCCAAGAAGATCCGAAAGGCTTTACTCGGCACAAACACTAATTAAAACACAAAAAACACAATCATAACAGTAGCATAATTGTTCTAACACTCAAAAACAGAAAGCAAAAAAGCAAAAATAAATTTTATTCATTGGGTTGCCTCCCAACAAGCGCTATAGTTTTACGCCCTTAGCTAGGCATAAAGCAAGGATCTAAGTTTTGTCATATTTTTTCTTAGTTCCCTTAGAGGTGTTTTTATCATGAGGTTTTGTAAAAAAAACATAAAACATATTACCCATAGAAACCTTAGCATTCCTAAGTTGGTTTTCATCATAACCCCGTTGATTTCAAGCAATGATCCAAGAGTGATGTTGATTAACATTGTTTAAAACTTGTTGGATTATATCTAAAATGGGGACTTCTTTTTTCAGATTCTCATCAAATATTTTATTATCCCCAAGAAAATGCCTTAGCGCATAATCACTATTGTAAAGAATGTCATCTATCATAGTTTTTTCACGATTCATACCATAAAAATCACAGATTTCCCTAGCTTCCTGTATGATATAGTCAAACTCATACATAAGAACGAGAGTGGCCAACTTCTAGCCTTAGGATTTTTATAACGGACAGCTCAAAAGACACTCTTTGCAAAGTAGGATCAGTATAGATAAATTTACATTCAAGTTTCAGAACTAGTGTTGAAATAGCATCCGCATAAGATCTAGTAGTCCTAAGTATAGGCGCATCATCAAGACTTAAATTTCCAACACAATTGAAAAATTCTTGGATACAGTCTTTTCCCATAACATTCCCTTGCCCGAAGATAAAAGTTTTAGCATCCAGATTGCCTGTACGTCCCATCTTAGTACTTAGGCCATCATCTGTTGGTGCCATACTGAAATCACTCATGATTGCAAGCAAAGGATAAATCCGACAAGAAAACGGCGAATGAAAAAAGAGGGGCGAATAAAATGGCAATTTTTTGTGAAGTGGGGAGAGGAAAACGAGAGGTGATACATATCCATCGTATCTACTTTTCCAAACACTTTTGACCTTGTTTTGGACTCTAACTTGCATGATTTGAATGGAACTAGCTCGGACTGACGTTGTTTTCAGCAGAATTGCCATGTTCTTAATTTTGTGCAGAGATAAAAATTCTTGGAATGACCTGAAAATCAACGAAGAAAATTTTTGGAATATATAAAAAATATTGGTGAAAGAATCATGACCAGGGGGCCCACACCCCGTACACGAGGGTGGGGGCGTGCCTACACCCCTAGGCGCGCCCCCTGCCTCGTGGGCCCCCTAGAGCTCAACCGAGCTCAACTCCAACTCTATATGTTCATGTTCGGGGAGAAAAAAAAGGGAGAAAAGGATTCATTGCATTTTACGATACGGAGCCGCCGCCAAGCCCTAATCCCTCTCGGGAGGGATAATCTGGAGTCCGTTCGGGGCTCTGGAGAGGGGAATACGTCGCCATCATCACCATTAACCTTTCTCCATCACCAATTTCATGATGCTCACCGTCGTGTGTGAGTAATTCCATCGTAGGCTTGTTGGACGGTGATGGTTTGGATGAGATTTATCAAGTAGTCGAGTTAGTTTCGTTAGGGTTTGACCCCTAGTATCCATTATGTTTTGAGATTGATGTTGCTATGACTTTGCTATGCTTAATGCTTGTCACTAGGCCCGAGTGCCATGATTTCAGATCTGAACCTATTATGTTTTCATGAATATATGTGAGTTCTTGATCCTATCTTGCAATTCAAGAGTCACCTGCTATGTGTTGTGATCCGGTAACCCCGAAGTGACTATACGAGGGACCACTCCCGGTGATGACTATAGTTTGAGGAGTTCATGTATTCACTAAGTGTTAATGCTTTGTTCCGGTACTCTATTAAAAGGAGGCCTTAATATCCTAGATTCCAATAGGACCCCGCTGCCACCGGAGGGTAGGACAAAAGATGGCATGCAAGTTCTTTTCCATAAGCATGTATGACTATATTCGGTATACATGCCTACATTACATTTATGAACTGGAGCTAGTTCTGTGTCACCCTATGTTATAACTATTGCATGAGGAATCGCATCCGACATAATTATCCATCACTGATCCATTGCCCACGAGATTTTCACATATTTATCTTAGCTTAGTTACATTTCCGTTGCCACTGTTACAATCACTACAAAACCAATACTCTTACTTTTGCCACCATTACCGCTACTTCCATAATACTTTGCTACTAAATACTTTGCTGCAGATATTAAGTCTTTCAGGTGCGGTTGAATTGACAACTCAACTATTAATACTTGATAATATTCGTTGGCTCCCCTTGTGTCGAATCAATAAATTTGGGTTGAATACTCTACCCTCAAAAACTGTTGCGATCCCCTATACTTGTGGGTTATGAAGACTATTTTCTCGCGCCGTTGCCGGGGAGCATAGCTCTATTCTTTGAGTCACATGGGATTTATATCTGCTGATCACTATGAAGAACTTGAAAGATAAAAGAACTAGGATTTTCCCCTCAACTACGAGGGGAGGTAAGGAACTTCCATCTTTCTCTGCACTTGACTCACCTTCTGTTTTGAGTAAACTTGTGGCACCTACTCCTGCTATTCATTCTGATATGTCGCATGTTATTGAAGATGCCACTTTTGCTTTGCATGATACTTATGATGAAACTACTTCTATGCTTGCTAATATTGTGCCATTAGGTGAATTTCTTGATGAACAACTTGCTAGGGTTAGAGAGAATAAAATTATTGAAACTAATAATATTGATGAAAGTGATGATGAAGATTCTCCCCCTAGGTATGAATTGCCTGTTGTGCCTGAGGGTTATTTTATGGATGAAGAAAATGCTAGAGACTTTTTAGCTTGCAATGATAGATATGATCTTAATAAATTATTAGCTAAGCTGAAAGAAAAGAATTTGAATGCTAGAATGAAATATGACCCTGCTTTTGCTACTTCACCTATCTCTATTTCTTATAAGGATTATGATTTCTCTGTCGATCCTGAGTTAATTACTTTGGTTGAATCTGATCTTTTTTGTGTCTATGAATCTGAAACTATTGAGGCACGTCTTACTAAATTAAATGATATATCCACCCTGTTCACTAATGATGAGAAAACTCGCTATTACTTTATCCTTAAGTTATTTTCGTTCTCATTAAAGGGTGATGCTAAAACATGGTTTAATTCTCTTTATCCTGGTTGTGTGCGTAGTCCCCAGGATATGATTTATTATTTATTTGCTAAATATTTCCCTGCTCATAAGAAACAAGCTGCCTTAAGGGAAATATATAATTTTATGGAAATTGAAGAAGAGAGTCTCCCACGAGCTTGGGGGAGGCTTCTCCGTTTACTTAATGCTTTGCCTGATCATCCTCTCTAGAAAAATGAAATACTTGATATCTTTTATAATGGACTAACTAATGCTTCCGGAGACCACCTGGATAGTTCTACTGGTTTTGTTTTCAGGGAAAGAACTGTTGATCAAGCTGAATTTCTATTGAATAATATCTTGAGTAATGAAAATGACTGGAAAATTCCTGAACCAACTCCTAAGCCAACTCCGAAGAAAAGGGGTATTCTATTTCTCAGTCCTGAAGATATGCAAGAGGAAAAGAAATCTATGAAAGAAAAAGGTATGAAAGCTGGAGATGTTAAGAATTTACCACCTATTGAAGAAATACATGGTCTTGATAAACCGACACAGGTAGTAAAGGTAAATTCTCTCTATAGATTTGATGAAGGTGATATTCCTTGTTATAAGTCTGCTAGCCAATGCTTGGATGAGTTTGATAATTTTATTGTTAAACAAGAAAACTTCATTGCTTATGTTGGTAGACAATTGAAACGTAATGTTTATATGCTTGAACACTTGAGTGATTATATGTCTAGAGTTAAAGGTGAACTTGAACTTATTAGTAAACATGCTTCTATGGTTACCACTCAATTAGAACAAGTACTTAAGGCTCAGAATGATTTGCCCAATGAATTAAATAATAAGAAAAATGATAATGCTGTTAGAGTTATGACTAGAGGGGGTAAGATGACTCAGGAACCTTTGTATCCTGAGGGCCACCCTAAGAGAATTGAGCAAGATTCTCAGAGAACTAATGTTCCTGCACCTAGTTCTTCTAAGAAGAAGAAAAAGAAAAATGATAGGACTTTGCATGCTTCTAATGAGCCTGTGGTTGACATACCTGAGAATCACAATGATATTTCTATTTCTGATGCTGAAACACAATCTGGTAATGCACATGAACCTAGTGATAATGTTAATGATGTTGTTCATGTTGATGCTCAACCTAGCAATAACAATGATGTAGAGATTGAACCTGTTGTTGATCTTGATAACACAATCAAAGAATCAACGTTATGATAAGAGAGACTTTGTTGCTAGGAAGCACGGTAAAGAAAGAGAACCATGGGTTCAGAAACCCATGCCTTTTCCTCCTAAACCATCCAAGAAAAAGGATGATGAGGATTTTGAGCGCTTTGCTGAAATGATTAGACCTATCTTTTTGCGTATGTGTTTGACTTATATGCTTAAAATGAATCCTTATGCTAAGTATATGAAAGATATTGTTACTAGTAAAAGAAAGATACCAGAAGCTGAAATTTCCACCATGCTTGCTAATTATACTTTTAAGGGTGGAATACCAAAGAAACTTGGAGATCCAGGAGTACCAACTATACCATGCTCCATTAAAAGAAACTATGTTAAAACTGATTTATGTGATCTTGGAGCCGGTGTTAGTGTTATGCCTCTCTCTTTGTATTGTAGACTTGATTTGAATAAGTTGACACCTACTGGAATATCCTAGCAAATGGCTGATAAATAAACTGATATACCAGTCGGTATTTGCGAGGATGTGCCTATTGTGGTTGCAAATGTTACTATTGAAAGGATCGATATGGTTGACTAGAGGGGGGGTGAATAGGCAACTAACAATTTTTAGCTTTTCTTTAACAATTTAAACTTTGCATCAAAGTAGGTTGTCTAGATATGCAACTAGGTGAGCAACCTATATCATGCAACAAGGATAGGAACACAAGCAAGCAAAAGATATGAAACAAATAAGCTTGCACAAGTAAAGGCACGAGATAAGCAAGAGTGGAGACGGTGGAGACGAGGATGTGTTGCCGAAGTTCCTTCCCTTTGAGAGGAAGTACGTCTCCGTTGGAGTGATGTGGAGGCACAATGCTCCCCAAGAAGCCACTAGGGCCACCGTATTCTCCTCACGCCCTCACACAATGCGAGATGTCATGATTCCACTATTGGTGCCCTTGGAGGCGGCGACCGAACCTTTACAAACAAGGTTGGGGAAATCTCCACAATTCAATTGGAGGCTCCAACGACACCACAAAGCTTCACCACAATGGACTATGGCTTCGCGGTGACCTTAACCATCTAGGATGCTCAAACACCCAAGAGTAACAAGATTCGCAAGGGATTAGTGGGGGGAATCAAATTTCTCTTGGTGGAAGTGTGGATCGAGGCCTTCTCAACCACTCCCGAGCAAATCAACAAGTTTGATTGGCTAGGGAGTGAGATCAGGCAAAAATGGAGCGTAGAGCAATAATGGAGCTTAGGGTTGGAAAAGATAAGTCAATGGGGAAGAAGGGGACCCCTTATATAGTGTAGGACAAAGATCCAACCGTTACCCACCAACCAACCGGCGGCCAGCGGTACTACCGCGCCAGGCCAGCGGTACTACCGCAGGGCCGCGCGGTACTACCGCTTGTGACCAAGCGGTACTACCGCACGACTATGCGGTACTACCGTACTGGCCTGCGGTACTGCTGCAACCCCAGCGACAGTAAGGACAAAACTGACGTGCAAGAACTGAGGGCGGTAATTCTGCAAGCGTGGTACTACCGCGCCTCCATGCGGTACTACCGCAAGGCAGAAATCCCCTAGCCAGGGGGAGGAAACATCCGTGCCTACTTCCGCAAAGAAACGGAAGAAGCAAAAACCCGACACAGTAGTACTGCCGAGGGCGGTACTATTGCCTGACAGCATAGCGCGGTACAACCGCAGAGCGAAAGCGGTACTACCGCGGTAGGTGCGGATGTAAAAAATTACATCCGCCCCTACTACCGCGAAGGAGCGGTACTAGACTAGTGGGCAGCGGTAGTGCGGCTCCAGGGGAGCGGCACTACCGTGGGCACCTGCGGTACTATCGTGCCACCGCATGGTACTACCACTGATGCATACGGTACTACCGCTTTCCTAGGAGCAGTACTACCGCGACCCAACTCAGCAGCCAGAACTAGGGAGGCAAGAAAACGGAGGAAGCTCCAAGAGAAAAAGGATGGGACAAGAAGGAGACGTGTACGTGATGATTCCACCCAAACCTTTCCAACGCGGACCCCCTCTTAATAGTACGGCTTTCCTACGACTCAAGTCCACCAAAAAGAAATGTAGAAAAGACGCCGTCTTCAACAGTCTTCGAGGGGCACCCAACCGTCTTGTGCCTAGCGATGAAATGTCTGGGATACTCAAGGCACATGATTAGTCCGCAAACGCGTTGTCATCAATCACCAAAACACCTTAGGGATAAGTATGCCCTTACAACTATTTTAACGGACTTTGTTATCCTTGATATTCCCGAGGACGATAGTATGTCTATTATTCTTGGTGGACCCTTTTTGAATACTGCAGGGGTTGTTATTCATTGCAACAAAGGAAATGCCACTTTTCATGTTAATGGTAATGAGCATACGGTACACTTTCGGAGGAAACAACCTCAAGTCCACAGTATCAATTCTATAGGAAAAATTCCAACAATTACTATTGGAGGTTTTGAATTTCCTCTTCCTACTATCAAGAAGAAATATGATATTCTTATTGTTGGGGATGTGCATATCCTCGTTGTGGTAACTTAGTGTTATTCGAAAATTCTCCAGTTTCATGCGATTCAGAATGAGTTTGTTAACAAGACTTGATCAACCTTGTTAGTGGATTCCTTTTGATGAGCATGAGATGAATGAAGTTAGAAAACAGAACTCTCTGTACCATCCTTTTACTTTTTGTTATTTAGATTAAATAAAGCAAAAGTAGCATTTTCTGTCTGTTTTTGAATTATCCTTGCAATAAAAAATACCCTAAAAATAAAAGTTCTCCAAATGTCCTGAAAATTTAATATGTTTTTTTCTAGAATATTTAAGAACATTTGGCACTGAGAACACACCAGGGGGACCCACAATGTGCCCACGAGGGTGGAGGGCATGCCCACCCCCCTGGGGCGCGCCCCCCTGCCTCGTGGGCCCCACGTGGCCCCCTCCACTTATTCTTGCACCCACACACTTCTTCTTCCTCCAGAAAAAATCCTCCACCAGCTCAAACCCGAGTTCTAGCTCATCTTGGTACCATTTTCGATCTCCTTGCTCAAAGCTTCATTCACAAAACTGCTTTGGGGGATTGTTCTTCGATATGTGACTCCTCCAATGGTCCAATTAGTTTTTGTTCTATTACTTTATTTAATGCAAATTTTTGCTTCTTAGGTGACCCTATTCTTGAGCTTGCATGTCAAATTTATGTGGTCAAAGGTAGTTTTAATGCATGATATGGCCTCTAGGCACTTGTGGGAGTAGTTGCTATCAATCTTGTTGAGTTGGGTTCACTTTTATTTCGAGTCACTAAAAATTTCAGAAATTTTTCAGAGGAAGAAATATGTTTAGGAGAATGTACCAAGGTGGTTCATCAAGGAAGCAAGGCCCAAGGCCCGCGATACGTGAGCCGGACAATGAACTACCAAGGGAAGCTCAAGTGTAGCCTTGTGAATGGCCGTCAGAGGATTTCATGTTCCAAGAAGGCATCAAGGATGAATTTGACGCATATGTGTGTAACTTTGATCCTGAGAGCTTCATGTCAGATAAGTGCCAGCAATACCTCTATCTTACTGATACATTAGTGAGAAGGTTTAAATTTACATCCTTGCGCAATTCTCACACCATTTTATTCGATATTTATGATAAATCATATACCATTGACCTAGAAGATTTCAGTACTACTTGTAAACTCCCGCACTTGGGCACTATTAGTGAACCTCGCAAATCTGAATATAAAGACTTTCTTGCTAGTATTACTGTGGGGGAATCCAGCGAAATCAAACAAGCTACCATAGGGAGCATTCATTTTCCTTCTATACATTATTTTTCTCTTTTCGTGGGTAGGTGCATTGACGGTAAAGATGAGGCTTGTCACATGTGCGTTCTAGATCTTAGTGTCCTCAAGAGTGCGGTATTAGGTGTTAAACAATATAACTTGGGGGCTATTGTTGCACGTAGGTTGCACCTTAATAGTTTAAGTGGAGTCTTGTTTGGTGGAATTTATGCAACTCGTGTAGTTAATTTTCTTGAGATACACATACATGAGAATGATATTGAATTGACTCCTGCTTATATAGACTATAATGCTATGGTTCGCCATCAGTTTGTTGAGAGGAATGAACAATTCCTCCAGTACTGACTAATCTTTGACAGACGGTGCACCGTTCATGTTGATCTCCCAGCTCCTGCTTTCTTTGACATTCGGGCAAAAAGGAGCTATGTTATAAGCAGGGAGGAGGCGAACGAGTATGAGAGGAGGACGGAGGCAGCTCGCCTCCAAGCTGCAGCTCATGAGGCAATAGCCGCTGCATCTCAGTACGACCTCAGTTACAACTTTGGATTTCCACCAGGCCAGCTGTGGCCCTAGACCAACTTAGGCCAAAAGCCTAAGCTTGGGGGCGTATGTATTTCTCACCGACATTACATTCATGTTCACACACTCATGCCAGTTGTCGGTGCTCATACTTTTTCCTTGTACTATCCATGCTAGTTTATTTTATTTTTAGGCTTTCTTCTTGTGTGTTTGAAAAACCCTAATAAAAAACAAAAAAATAGTTGTAGCTTTTAGCTAGTTTACTTTCCATGCTTGTAGTAGTAATAATTAAAAGAAAACCCAAAAAGATTTCTTGTTCTTCTTTTGCTTGTTGGGAGCTTTCCCGTGTAAATAGGTTTGTTTCTTTTTCTTTTCTTTGGGGGTCGAGAGGAGAAGATCATGATGAAAATGTTGAAGTGGCTCTCATATGCATTATTGTTGATTTAACCAAGAGCCCATATTACCTTGTCTTCTCCCTTGTATTGAATGCTTACAGATTCCAGCTTAGTCCAATGCACGTGCACTATTATTATTATCCACACTATTCGGTTGTGCAAGTGAAAGGCAATAATGACGATATATGATGGACTAATTGAGATGAGAAAAGCTGGTATGAACTCGACCTATCTTGTTTTTGTAAATATGATTAGTTCATCGTTCCTGATTCAGCCTATTATGAATTAAACATGTTTGCAATGACAATTAGAGATTATAGTTGTTCATCCCATGCTTAATTGGCTAGGATTTTATAATGGTTTACCTTGCATGCCAACATGCTATTAAAATGGTTGTGATGTGGTATGATAGGGAGGTATCGTCCTTTGAACGATTCGAGTGGCTTGACTTGGCACATGTTCACGCATGTAGTTGAAACAAATCAACATAGCCTCCACGATATTTATGTTCATGGTGAATTATATCCTACTCATGCTTGCACTCAGTGTTGATTAATTTTAATGCATGTTCATGACTGTTGTTGCTCTCTAGCTGGTGGCTTCCCAGTCTCTTTCTGGCCTTCACTTGTACTAAGCGGGAATACTGCTTGTGCATCCACTTCCATAAACCCCAAAAAAGTTATTCCATATGAGTCCACCATACCTTCCTATATGCTATATCTACCTGCCGTTTCAAGTAAATTTATATGTGCCAAACTCTAAACATTCAAATGAAATTCTGCTTTGTATGATCGAATAACATATGTATCAACTAGGCTAGTCTATATCTTCCACTCCTCATTCACGAGAAAATGGCTAGTAACCGGCATGCCCAGTCCCATGCTTAAATTAAATTAATTGCAAACAAAACTCCCCAAGATTTTTGTTAGTTGGAGGCACCCGTTGTTTCGGACAAGCCATGGATTGATGTTTGTTGGTGGTAGGGGGAGTATGAACTTTACCATTCTGTTTGGGAACCGCCTATAATGTGTGTAGCATGGAAGATATCGAGATCTCTCAGTTGTTATGTTGACAATGAAAGTATACCACCCAAAATATTATTTATCTCTATTTCAAAATCGAGCTCGGGCACCTCTACAAATCCCCGCTTCCCTCTGCGAAGGGCTTATCTATTTACTTTTATGTTGAGTCATCATCCTCTTATTAAAAAACACCAGTTGGAGAGCACCCCTGCCATTTGCATGTATTATTAGTTTACATTGAGTATGACGGTGACTGGATCTCTTTTACCATGAATTACAATGTTTAGTCAGTCCTTGAACTTCAAAGGTGCTCTGCATTTATGTTTTGCGGTCTCAGAAAGGGCTAGCGAGATACCATCTTGTTATATCATATTATGATTGTTTTGAGAAAGTGTTGTCATCCAAGATTTATTATTATTGCTCGCTAGTTGATTATGCCATTGATATGAGTAAACATGAGACCTAAGTGTTATTGTGAATATGGTTAGTTCATAATATTTCTGAAAACATGAATGTTGGGTTTACATATTTACAACAACAAGAACAAATAGAGTTTGTAAAAGTTTTTTGTTATCACTTTTAGTTTGTCAACTGAATTGCTTGAGGACAAGCAAAGGTTTAAGCTTGGGGGAGTTGATACTTCTCCATCGTATCTACTTTTCCAAATACTTTTGACCTTGTTTTGGACTCTAACTTGCATGATTTGAATGGAACTAACCCGGACTAATGCTGTCTTCAGCAGAATTGCCATGGTGTTATTTTTGTGCAGAAATAAAAGTTCTCGGAAGGACCTGAAAATCAACGAAGAATATTTTTGGAATATATAAAAAATACTGGCAAAAGAATCAAGACCAGGGGGCCCATACCCTGTCCATGAGGGTGAGGGGCGCGCCTAGCCCCCCTGGGCACGCCCCCTGCCTCGTGGGCCCCCCTGGAGCTCCACCGACCTCAACTCCAACTCTATATATTCACATTTGGGGAGAAAAAATGGGAGAGAAGGATTCATCGCGTTTTATGATATGGAGCCGCCACCAAGCCCTAATCTCTCTCGGGAGGGCTGATCTGGAATCCGTTCGGGGC
The DNA here is from genome assembly GCA_034509565.1 of Triticum monococcum. NCBI lineage: Eukaryota > Viridiplantae > Streptophyta > Magnoliopsida > Poales > Poaceae > Triticum > Triticum monococcum. The sequence goes on from CM067842.1 coordinate 317,529,037, forward strand.
TCCGGAGAGGGGAATCCGTCGCCATCGTCACCATTAACCTTCCTCCATCACCAATTTCATGATGCTCACCGCCGTGCGTGAGTAATTCCATCGTAGGCTTGCTGGACGATGATGGGTTGGATGAGATTTATCATGTAATCGAGTTAGTTTCGTTAGGGTTTGATCCCTAGTATCCATTGTGTTCTGAGATTGATGTTGCTATGAATTAGCTATGCTTAATGCTTGTCACTAGGGCCCGAGTGCCATGATTTCAGATCTGAACCTATTATGTTTTCATTAATATATGTGAGTTCTTGATCCTATCTTGCAAGTCAATAGTCACCTGGTATGTGTTGTGATCCGGTAACCCCGAAGTGACAATAATCAGGACCACTCCTGGTGATGACTATTGTTTGAGGAGTTCATTTATTCACTAAGTGTTAATACTTTGTTCCGGTACTCTATTAAAAGGAGGCCTTAATATCCCTTAGTTTCCAATAGGACCCCGCTGCCACGGGAGGGTAGGACAAAAGATGTCATGCAAGTTCTCTTCCATAAGCATGTATGACTATATTCGAAATACATGCCTACATTACATTGATGAACTGGAGCCAGTTCTGTGTCACCCTATGTTATAACAGTTGCATGAGGAATCGCACCCGACATAATTATCCATCACTGATCCATTGCCCACGAGCTTTTCACATATTGATCTTAGCTTAGTTACTTTTCTGTTGCCACTGTTACAATCACTACAAAACCACTACTATTACTTTTGCCACCATTACCGCTACTTCCATATTACTTTGCTACTAAATACTTTGCCGCAGATATTAAGTCTTTCAGGTGCAGTTGAATTGACAACTCAACTGTTAATACTTGATAATATTCATTGGCTCCCCTTATGTCGAATCAATAAATTTGGGTTGAATACTCTACCCTCGAAAACTGTTGCAATCCCTTATACTTGTGGGTTATCAAGAGGCAAATGGCAAATAATGTAAATTGCAGGGAGACGAGATTTGTGATTAGGAACCTGGTATAAGTTGAAGATCCTCCCGTGCAACGGCGCCAGAAATTAGAGCATTGACAGGAAACTATCTTGAATTGATCCTCCGTGGCAACGGCGCCAAAAATTCCTTTGGATGTCACTTGAAGCTACGTTGGTATTTCCCCCAAGAGGAAGGGATGATGCAGCACATCAGCGGTAGGTATTTCCATCAGATGTGAAACCAAGGTTATCGAACCACTAGGAGAACCAAGCAACACAATGTAAACAACGCATGCACACAAATAACAACTACTCGAAACCCGACTTGTAAAAGGGGTTGGCAATCCCTTTCGGGTAGCGGCGCCCTAATATGGGAAAAAGGACGTGAATAAAATTATAGTAGATTGATAGATCGAATGCCAAATAAAATAAAGAAGAATAAATTGCAGCAAGGTATTTTGTATTTTTTGTTTAAAAGATCTGAAAATAAAAGGCAAATAAAATAGATTGTGAAGGCAAATAATATGAGAAAGATACCCAGGGGCCGTAGGTTTCACTAGTGGCTTCTCTCGAGAAAAATAGCAAACGGTGGGTAAACAAATTACTGTTGGGCAATTGATTGAACTTCAAATAATGATGACGATATCCAAGCAATGATCATTATATAGGCATCAAGTCGAAGATTAGTAGACCAACTCTTGCCTACATCTACTACTGTTACTCCACCTATCGACCGCTATCTAGCTTGCATCTAGTGTATTAAGTTCATGGAGAAACAGAGTAATGCAATAAGAATGATGACATGATGTAGACAAGATCTATCTATGTAGAGATAGACCCCATCGTTTTATCCTTAGTAGCAAAAATACATACGTGTCGGTTCCCCTTCTGTCACTGGGATCAAGCACCGTAAGATCGAACCCACTACAAAGCACCTCTTCCCATTGCAAGATAAATAGATCATGTGGGCCAAACAAAACCCAAATATCGAAGAAGAAATATGAGGCTATAAGCAATCATGCATATAAGAGATAAAATAAACTCAAATAACTTTCACGGATATAAAAAGATAGATCTGATCATAAACTTGAAGTTCATCCGATCCCAACAAACACACCACAAAAAGAGTTACATCATATGGATCTCCAAGAGACCATTGTATTGAGAATCAAAAGAGGAAGCCATCTAGCTACTAATTATGGACCCAAAGGTCTACAAAGAACTATTCACGCATCATCGGAGAGGTGCCAATGAAAGTAGTGAACCCCTCCATGATGGTGTCTAGATTGGATCTGGTGGTTCTGGACTCTACAGCGGCTGGAATTGATTTTCTTTGACTCCCCTAGGGTTTCTGGAATATTGGGGTATTTATAGAGCAAAGAGGCGGTTTGGGGGCACCCGAGGTGGGCACAACCCACCAGGGCGCGCCTAGGCCTCCTAGCATGCCCTGGTGGGTTGTGCTCCCCTCGGAGCACCCCACATGCGCTGCCTTGGCCCATTAGGTGTCCTCTTGTTCATAAAAAATCTCCAAAAAGTTTCATTGCATTTGGACACCGTTTGGTATTGATTTTCTGAGATGTAAAAAACATGCAAAAAAATAGCAACTGGCACTTGTGTGATGCCGCTGATTCAATCGTACACTAATCATACACGCAAACGTGTACGATCAAGATTAGGGACTCACGGGAAGATATCACAACACAACTCTATAAATAAAATAAGTCATACAAGCATCATATTACAAGCCAGGGGCCGCGAGGGCTCGAATACAAGAGCTCGATCATAGACAAGTCAGGGAAAGCAACAATATCTGAGTACATACATAAGTTAAACAAGTTGCCATAAGATGGCTAGCAAAAACTGGGATACAGATCAAAAGAGGCGCACGCCTCCTGCCTGGGATCCTCCTAAACTACTCCTGGTCGTCGTTAGCAGCCTTCGCGTAGTAGTAGGCACCTCCAGTGTAGTAGGAGTCATCATCGACGATGGCATCTGGCTCCTGGACTCCATCGTCTGGTCGCACCAATCGGGTATAGAAAGGGAGAAAAGGGGGAGCAAAGCAACCATGAGTACTCATCCAAAGTACCCGCAAGAAAGGAGCTACACTACATATGTATGCATTGGTATCAAATGGAAAAGGGGTAGCGTATGTGGACTGAACTACAGAATGCCGGAAAAAGAGGGGGATAGCTAGTCCTACCAAAGACTACACTTCTGGCACCCTCCACCTTGCAGCATGTAGAAGAGAGTAGATGGTAAGTTCACCAAGTATCATCGCATAGCATAATCCTACCCAGTGATCCTCCCCTCGTCGCCCTATGAGAGAGCGATAACCGGGTTGTATCTGGCACTTGGAAGAGTGTGTTTTATTAAGTATGCGGTTCTAGTTGTCATAAGGTCAAGGTATAACTCCAGGTCGTCCTTTTACCGAGGGACACGGCTATTCGAATAGATCAACTTCCCTGCAGGGGTGCACCACATTTCTCAACACGCTCGATCCCTTTTGGCTGGACACACTTTCCTAGGTCATGCCCAGCCTCGGAAGATCAAACCATCGCAGCCCCACCTAGGCACAACAGAGAGGTCAGCACACCGGTCTAAATCCTATGGCACAGGGGTCTGGGCCCATCGCCCATTGCACACCTGCACGTTGCGAACGCGGCCGGCAAGCAGATGTAGCCTCCCTTATACAAGAGTAGGGGTCCCTGTCCAACCCAGCGCGCGCCGCCCAGTCGCTGACACCACGACGTCGAGTGCCCATAACTGTTCCCGCATAGTTGGTTAGTGCGTATAGGCCAATGACTAGACTCAGATCAAATACCCAGATCTCGTTAAGCGTGTTATTTTGAAATAACAGCGGAGGCCGATCAGGGCCAGGCCCACCTCTCTCCTAGGTGGTCTCAACCTACCCTGTCGCTCCGCCACAAACGTCCTTTTGGACCCAATCCGTGAATCACTCGCGGGTACTCTTCGAGCTGACCCGTCTTTAGTCACCACAAGTATCATATATTATGTACAAGTATATACCCGTGATCACCTCCCGAGTGATCACGGCCTGATAATATAGCATGGCAGACAGACAAGAATGTAGGGCCACTGATGATAAACTAGCATCCCATACTAAGCATTTAGGATTGCAGGTAAGGTATCAATAACTGTAGCAACAATGACAGGCTATGCATCAGGATTGGATTAACAGAAAGCAGTAACATGCTATACTACTCTAATGCAAGCAGTAGAGATAAGAATAGGAGATATCTAGTGATCAAGGGGGGGCTTGCCTGGTTGCTCTGGCAAGAAGGAGGGGTCATCAACAACGTAGTCGATCGGGGCACCAGCAGCAGCGTCAGTCTCATAGTCTACCGGAGAGAAGAGGGGGAAGACATAATGAATACAATGCAAACAGATGCATACCGATGCATGACATTACAGGCAACGGTGCTAGGTGTGCCCTAACGAAGTAGGTGGTGATACCGATGAAGGGGGGAAACAACCGGGAAAATATCCCCGGTGTTTCACATTTTCGGACAGATGAACCCGAGGGGGGAAAGTTGCGTGTTTGCTATGCTAGGGATGTGTGGCGGATGAACGGGCTAAGTATCCGGACGTCGTTCTGAGCAACTTTCATGTACAAAGTTTTTTTATCCGAGCTACGGTTTATTTAATATTAATTTTAAAAGATTTCAATCAATTTTAGGATTAATTTAATAATTTTAAATCAACATTATCCAGAATAGTGCTTGCTAATGTCATCATGACGTCAGCAGTCAACAGGGCGTTGACTGGGTCAAACTGACGTGCGGGTCCTGCATGTCATTAACTGTATAGATAATTAATAGTAGTTAATTAAGTTAATTGGTTATTAGGTTAATTAAATACAATTAATTAATTTAGTTCATTAATTGATTAACATTTATTTATTTATTATTAATAATTTCTTTTAATTCATTTTTTATAAACGTTCTAGGGGCGGCCCCACATGTCAAAGGCCCAAAGGGCTTAGTGGGCACAGGGCAGTGCGGGCGCGGGCGTGAGCGTTGGCCCGACTGGGCACTGGGAGAGGCCAGCCGTGGGGTGGGGCCCGGCGTTCGGCACCGGCGAGGCACAGCCGTCCGGAGTGGCGCAGGGCGGCAGCAGCAGTTGCGGCGGCGGGAGCGGGCACGCGTGGCTGGGCGCAGGTGGGTGCGGCCAGGGCGCGGAGGGAGTGGAGCAGGCGCAGGGGAGCAAAACTCCGGGCACGGCCATGGGAGATCGTGGGCGCGACGAGCACGGCCCTGGAGCGAGGCAGGGCGTGCACCTGGGCAGGCGCGCGTGCGAGGACCCGACCTGGGGTGGGCAGAGGCATATGGGAGCGGGAGCGTGTGCGTGCGTTGGGCAGAGGAGCACCCGATGCTCGAGCCCATCGGCCATGGCAGATGGCGGAGCTCGGCGATGCGGGGAGGCGGAGGGAGCCGGAGTGCGGGACGAAGCACACACAAAGCGCACGAGCACTCGTATGCGTGCGCGCGCGCGAGAGCGAAGCAGAGAGGAGGGGCGCTCACTGCCGACATAGGGAACGGGGCAACGTGGGTCCGGGTGGTCGATGGGGACGATGGCGGCATGGAGGAGGCAGGCCGGCGAGGAGGTCCTAGGCGGCGGCGGCGTGGTCGCTGCGGCGGCGGCGGTGATCTAGCCTTCCTTTTCCCGATTCAGATCGGGATCGATGGGGGGTGGAGGAGATACGTGGGGGATTGGGAGGGGCGAGTGGGGGCGGTGAGGGTGCTACGGTTTGGGGGGTGAGTGGATAAGGGGGAGTGGGGGGAGTGGCCGGCTGGGCCTGGTGGGTTGGCCCAGTGGGGCTGATGGCCTGCTGGGCCGGAGCCCGAGGGTTCTTCCCTTTTTTATATTTGTTTGTTTTCTATTTTTATTTCTTTTATTTTATTTTTTATTCTTTTCTATTTTATTTATTTTATAGCATTTTAGTAATTTCTAAAATGAGTTTCCTCCACTATTATTACTAGTGAAATATGTGGCACCAACCGACCATTTTTGTGTAGACGTTTGAAAACTTTTGATGTTAGAAAATATTTAAATTTTGAATTCGAAAAGTTTCGAACCGATGCGAGATCAAACAGTGACGGAGGTGACGTGGCATCATTAGCACAGTTTTACGGTCGCTTAATTATCCGGGTGTTACAAAACTCCTCCACTACAAGAAATCTCGTCCCGAGATTTAGGAGGTAGAAGGAATAGTGCGGGGTATTCATCACGCAGGAGGACCTCGTGCCCCCAAGTGGCTTCATCTTGGGAGTGATGCGACCACTGGACCTTGAGGAACTTAACCGCCTTCTGACGTGTGCGGCGTTCAGCTTGATCGAGAATGCGGACGAGATGCTCTTTATAGGAGAGGTCCTGTTGCAATTCGAGCATTTTATGATCCACTGCTTGGATTGGGTCCTTGAAGCAATGACAGAGCTGTGACACGTGGAAAACATCATGAACCTGAGAAAGGTTCGGCGGAAGCTCCAGTTGATATGCCACTTTTCCACGCCTTTCAAGAATAGTGAATTGGCCAATATAGCGAGGAGCTAGCTTGCCCTTGATCCCGAAGTAGTGAGCACCCTTCATTGGTGTAACTCCAAGATAAGCCTTTTCATCAGGTTGATAGACCATGTCTTTGTAATGACGGTCATACTGACTTTTCTGACGTGACTGAGCGGTCTTGAGATTCTTGCGAATAATGCAGACTTGTTCTTTGCCTATTGGATGATATCCAGACCGAGGAGTGGACATTCCCAAGTTTCTGACTAGTTCAGAGGGGTTCGGCACTTTCGTCCATATAACACTTCGAAGGGGGCCATCTTCAGACTAGCTTGATAGCTATTATTATAAGAGAACTCGGCATATGGAAGAGATCCCTCCCATTTCTGGCCGAATAAATTACACACGCTCGAATCATGTCTTCGAGGATTTGGTTGACACGTTCAACTTGCCCTTGCGACTGAGGATGAAACGCAGCACTGAACGACAGATGAGTTCCCATAGCTTCTTGGAAACAAGCCCAGAATCTTGAAGTGAACAAGCTCCCACGGTCTGAACTGATAACCAATGGAATACCGTGAAGTGAAACAATTCTGGACATGTAGAGAGTTGCAAGCTGACTAGCAGTGATTGTTTCTTTGACCGCCATAAAACGTGCAACTTTAGAAAGCCGGTCAATGATGACAAGAATAGCATCATTACCTTTCCGCGATTTGGGAAATCCAGTGACGAAGTCCATTTCAACATGGTCCCATTTCCATTCAGGAATAGTGATAGGTTGTAGAGTTCCATCAGGCCTTTGATGTTCATCGTTGATATGACGGCAAACATCACACTCAGCAACATAACGAGCAATGTCTTGCTTCATATTAGACCACCAGAATCTCTGACAGATGTCTTGGTACATCTTTGTACTACCAGGATGGATGGACAGAGGCGTATCATGAGCTTCTTTCATAACCTTTTTAGTCTGATCCAGGTTTTTCCTCGAACATGGTACCACTAGGCGGCTTTGAAGTACAAGCCGCCATCATCGGTGATAGTGAAGAATGAGGGCTTTCCTTCTACAAGATGGCGTTTAATCTTCTGGACTTCAGAGTCATAATCTTGAATAGTCTTTATACCGTCTACGAGATCTGGTATGATGGCCAGGGTATTTAGAGAACCCTTAGTAACAACACGAAGATTCATCTTTTGGAACTCTGGGGGAGGGGAGCAAGTGCACCAGGGGGACAATATGAAGGTTCAGCTTTCTAAATTTTTTGATAAGCGAGGGCTGAACTTTGTGAACCTGGAGGTAGTTGCAGTAAGACTTGCGGCTCAAGGCATCAGCCATTACATTAGCCTTGCCTAGGGTATATGATATACCCATGTCAAAGTAGGAAACAGTCTCCATCCATATCTGCTGAACGAGTTTCAGGTCTGGCTGAGTAAACAGATACTTCATACTTTGGTGGTCGGTGAAGATCTCGCAATGAGTACCGAGAAGGTAATGTCGCCACTGCTTCAGAGCATGAATGACAGCAGCAAGATCGACGTCGTGAACTAGGTAGTTTTGTTCGTGAGGGCGCAGTTGACGAGAAGCATAAGCAATCACTCTGTGCTCTTTCATTAGGACACAGCCTAATCCTTGACGGGAAGCGTCGCAGTATATGTCGAGGTCCTTCTTAGTATCAGGTGGAGCAAGCACTGGGGCAGAAGTCAACCTGTCTTTGAGTGCCGGGAAACTTTGTTGACACTTGTCTGTCCATTGGAACTTGACGCCCTTATGCAACAGGTTAGTCAGAGGCCTGGAGAACTTGGAGAAGTTCTCGACGAATCGGCGGCAATAGCTAGCGAGACAGAGAAAACTTCGGACTTGCTTGACATTCTTCAGAGGAGTCCAATCGAGAATAGCCTGGACTCGTTGAGGGTTGACGGCAATACCATCCTTGAGATGACATGCCCAAGATAGGTTACTTCTGGGAGCCATAATTCACACTTGGAATACTTAGCATAGAGTTGATGCTCTCGAAGCTTTTCCAGCACAAGACAAAGATGTTCAGCATGTTCTTCTTTGTTCTTGGAAAATACAAGGATATCATCCAGATAAACCACGACGAACTTGTTGAGGTAATCCATGAATATGTAGTTCATTAGACGAGAGAAGGTGGCTGGAGCATTCGTTAAGCCGAATGACATGACGGTGTACTCGTAAGATCCATATCGAGTCACGAAGGCGGTCTTTGGGATATCCTCTTCACGAACACAAATCTGGTGGTAACCCAACCTCAACTCAAGTTTAGAGAACACTGATGAACCAGTCAGTTGATCATATAGATCATTGATCCGAGGGAGGGGATATTTGTTCTGAATGGTGGCTTCGTTAATAGGACGGTAGTCTTGGACTAATCGGTTCGTCCCGTCCTTCTTCTTAACAAAGAGAGAAGGTGCTCCCCGAGGAGAGCAACTAGGGCAAATGAAACCTTTGCGAAGAGATTTGTCGATTTCCTCGTTAAGCTCAATGAGTTCGTGCGGGGGCATCTTGTAGGGTCGTTTGGCTATAGGGGTGGTGCCTGGTTTCAAGTCGATGATGAATTCGACAACTCTAGCAAGGGGAATCTCTGGAAGTTCTTCCGGAATGACATCTTTGAATTCGCGAACGACGGGAATGTTTTCAATGCCCTCGAGTGGTGCAGCGTTCAATGCATTCAAGGCATAAAGCCATGCCTCGGCATTCTAAACTAGATGAGCTTGGTGAGTAATTATTTCATCAGAAGGGTGTAGCAGACGGACGGTCTTAGTGGCGCAAACTATAGAAGCAGTATGCGCTTTCAACCAATCCATTCCCAGAATGAGGTCAATGCTACAGGACTTCAGTACGATGGGAGAGACAAGGAATTCCAGTCCTCAATTTCAACGGGAACGTTGTGACTAACCATAGAGGTTTGACATTGGCCCGCGGGAGTGTGGACCACTATCGCAGTGTTCATCTCTTCGTATTTAATGCCATGCATGAATGCAAACTCACCTAATATGAATGAATGCGATGCTCCTTTATCAAATAAAATGGATGTTGGTACAGAGTTTACGAGGAGTGTACCCATCACAGTAGCAGGCTAGTCTAGATCTTCAGTGAGATCAACGTGGTTAGCATGAACACGACCATAAGGCTTGGCATTGTTGTTGCGGGGCTGGTTGCTTCCACGGCCAGCTGCAGGGAGGGCTAGTTGATTCTGGTTCTGGTTGTAATCCCTAGCACGGTGCCCTAGTAGACCACACCTGAAGCACAAACCATTATTGGGAGTGGGGACAGGAGCTCGGGGTGGTGGAGCTGGAAGTCTTGGCTGCCTAGTTGTTAGGGGAGGCAGACGCGGTGCAGCATAGGACTGCCTTGGAGCAGGTGCAATTGGCTGGTACATGTTGCTGGGAATCCATATCCTAGGCTTCTGCGAGGACGGGCCTAAAGATGAGCCCGTGTCACAGTTGCGCCTGTGAGAGCTCTGGTGATCGTGCAGACCAGTTTCGACATTGATGGCCTTGTTCACCAAGGTGGCGAAATCGGCAAAGTCATGCACTAGAAGTGCGAGCTTGATGTCAGCTTGAAGGCCATCACGGAACTTCTCCTGTCTGCGTGCATTAGTTGCAATGTCTTCTCCAGCATAGCGGGATAAATCCAGAAACTTGTGCTGATAAGCTTCCACAGTTTTGTTGCCTTGGGTGAGGTTGCGGAATTCGTGCTTCTTCCGGTCCATGACTCCCTGAGGAATAAAGCAGGCAGGAAAAGCAGCTACGAAGTCTGGCCAGGTCATGATTGTTCCAACCGGTAGAGTACGCCTGTGGCTGTCCCACCATTGAGTAGCGGGTCCTTTCAGGAAGAAGGAAGCAAATGTGACATAGCTGGTAGGGGCTACATCAGCAGACTCCATCTCATAGGTGATGTCATGGAGCCAGTCATCAGCATTCAGAGGCTGAGTTAAGCTGCGGTACAGAGTTGGGTTGAGGCGCATGAAATCCTGCAGGGTCACTTTGATGTAGGGTAGAACCCTAATCGGCCGATCTTTCACGAAAGGAGCGGATCCCGCGATGAACACAAAGAACACGAGGATGGAAATGAGGGAAATCACAAGGGGAAACACAAGAGGAACACTCAAGCTAACAAGAACAAGTCACACTAGTGCAAGATCCTCGAATACATAAAAGAAGATACACGATCCAAAGTCAACAACGGACGATACACGATAACTGGTCTTCTCCATGACGAGGTCTTGAGTTCTTCCCTAAAATGGGTCTTGAATCCGCTTGGGGGATCTTCTACAGTGGAGGCTCGAATCTCCAAGGAGAAGGTAACCAAGTGGATGAGCAAAGCTCTCACACGAAATATGAGCTAATCCTTTGCTAACCATAGAAAGGAGGTGGGAGAGGTCTATTTATAGTCTAAGTGCAAATGGGGGAGAAAGTAGGGGTACATGGGCCTCGGGCCCAAATCTGGACGCAACCGGGTACAGGACGTCCGCTGGTGGCCGGTCATCCGGTGTCTCAGGAGCGGCCGGTCGTTTGGTGTCCTCTGGACGTCCGCTGGTTCTGCTCTATGATGGGGGTGCCGGATGTCCGGAAATGTCGGATGCTGTCGCGCCGGTTGTCCGGTCGGGGCCGGACGTCCGCTCTTTTGCCTTGGGGCAGGGGCACCGGTCGTTCGGTCTGGACCAGACGTCCGCTCATTTGGCTCGGATGTAGGTGCGCCGGTCGTCCTGTCTGGACCGGACGTCCGCTGATGCTTCAGGCTCCGGACGTCCGTTCCCGGCCGGTCGTCCGATGGCTGGGACTTTTCCTACAGCTCCTCCTCTTCGTCTTTGTCTTCACGTCCATCTTCCTCTTCTTCTTGTCCTTTCTCCTTAGCTTCTCCATGATACCTGACCATGCACAATGTGTCCAAATGAGGTAGTAGCCATGTCTCGTGTGCATCGAAGTGGAATTGTGAGAGGAGAGATGTCACCTCAGTTTCAAGAGCTCTTGCATGTGCTCGTGTCATGGGTCCAAGAGGTGTCATAGGAGATGTAGTTGGGTCCATGGGGATGGCCTTGGGATGCTCCGCATGATCTCCCCTCCCTTGGGGAAGATCCATCCTCGGATCAAATTCTTCATCACCATGGAAGGGAGAGAGATCTTTGACGTTGAAGATGTCGCCCACGTTGTACTTGTCGTGCGGGAGGTCGATCTTGTAAGCGTTGTCATTGTAGCGTGCGAGCACCTTGAAGGGTCCATCCGCTCGTGGTCGAAGTTTGGACTTGCGTTCTTGTGTAAAACGGTCCTTGCAAAGGTGTAGCCACACGAGATCACCAATGTTGAAGACCATAGGGCACTTGTTGTAGTTGAGCTTGGATGCAAGGCATTGAACTTGGCGCTCTATGGTGTTCTGTGTGTCTTCATGCACCTTCTTGAGATGTGTCGCTCTTGCGCTAGCGTCCAAATTGATGCGCTCTTCGTGTGGTGGAGGGAGAATGTCCAATGGTGACAAAGGGTTGAAGCCATAGACGACCTCGAATGGGGACTTGCCGGTTGTTGAGTGTCTTGCTCGGTTGTAGGCGAAATCGGCGATAGGTAGGCACTCATCCACTCCTTGATGTTCTTCTTGATGAGTACTCGAAGTAGAGTGGAGAGTGTGTGATTAGTAACTTCTGTTTGGCCATCGGTTTGTGGATGATACGCCATGGAGAAAAGTAGCTTGATTCTGAGCTTGGCGCATAGGGTCTTCCAAAAGTAGCTAAGGAACTTGATCTCACAGTCCGAGACGATAGTCTTTGGCACACCATGTAGACGTAATATTTCCCTACAAAAGAGATTAGCAACATGTGAAGCATCGTCTATCTTGTTGCAAGGAATGAAATGTGCCATTTTAGAGAAATGGTCCACAACGACAAATACCGAATCCTTCCCATTTCTAGTCCTAGGCAAACCAAGTACAAAGTCCATGCTAATATCTTCCCATGGTTGGTATGGAATTGGTAGAGGCATATAAGGGCCATGGGATTGAGCTTTGGACTTAGCTTCGCGACATGCAGAGCATTGGTTGGTGAAGCGGTTGACGTTGCAAAACATCTTGGGCCAAAAGTACTACTTCGAGAGCGTGGCGAATGTATTGTCTTGTCCAAAATGTCTCATTAAGCCTCCTCCATGAGATTCATGCAAAAGCAACAAACTAAGAGAAGACTCAGGGATGCAAAGTTTGTTAGATCTCATAAGATATCCATCTTTGATGTAATAGCGTTCCCAAGAGGTGTGCGACAAACACTTGGCATAAGGAGTAGAAAAAGTAGGATCATGCTCATACAAGTCTTTGATATGCTCAAAACCAATGACATCCAATTCAAGTTGAGTGACAAGCATGCATATGCGGGAAAGAGCATCCGCTACAACATTTTCCTTACCTTTGATGTACTTGATGACATAAGGACAAGACTCAATAAATTCACTCCATTTAGCATGACGCTTGTTCAACTTGGTTTGGCTCTTAAGATACTTGAGAGTCTCATGATCGGTATGAATGATAAACTCATGGGGACGAAGGTAATGTTCCCATTCATGCAAGACTCGCACTAAAGCATATAGCTCTTTGTCATAGATGGGGTAATTGAGCTGCGCTCCGGAAAGATTCTCACTAAAGTAAGCTATGGGGCGCTTCTCTTGCGTTAACACACCTCCAATGACATTACCGCTAGCATCGCAATGAATCTCAAAAGGCTTGTCAAAGTTCAGCAAAGCAAGCACGGGAGCATGAGTAAGCAAATTCTTAAGTTCATTGAATGCGGTATCTTGGGATGGTCCCCAAACAAAAGGCACATTCTTCTTACTCAAAGCATGCAAAGGCGAAGCAATGGTTCTAAAATCCTTCACAAAGCAACGATGGAAACCCTCAAGGCCAAGAAAACTACGCACTTGACGCAAATTGGTTGGTTGTGGCCAAGTCTTGATAACATTGATATTGGACTCATCAACATGAACACCCGTAGAGGAAACAACAAAACCCAAGAAAATGAGCTTGTCAATGCCAAAAAGGCATTTCTCCATATTAGCATAGAGATGCTCTCCTTGAAGAGTTTGCAAAACGGTTCGGACATGGGTCACATGCTCTTTGAGAGACTTGCTAAAAACAAGGATATCATCGAAGTAGACCACAACAAATATACCGATGTAAGGCCGAAAAACATGATTCATAAGACGCATAAAAGTTCCCGGTGCTTCTGAAAGACCCATAGGCATGACTAACCACTCGTATAACCCAAACTTGGTTTTGAAAGCGGTTTTCCATTCATCACCCTCATGTATGCGGATTTGATAGTAACCACTCTTAAGATCAATTTTGGAAAATATAGTGGCACCGCTAAGCTCATCAAGGCATGGAATTGGATACCTATAGCGAATGGTGATAGCATTGATAGGTCTACAATCGGAGCACATGCAAAAGCTACCGTCTCGTTTTGGCACAAGAATGACCGGGACGCCAGAAGGGCTCAAACTTTCACGGACATCTCCATGGTCTATGAGATGCTTTACTTGCCTTTGTATTTATTTGGTTTCTTCGGGGTTGACGCGGTATGGAGCTTTGTTCGGAAGCGGTGCTCCGGGGATGAGGTCGATGTGGTGCTCAATGCCTCGTAGTGGAGGTAGTCCCGGAGGTAGCTCGTCGGGGAAAATATCGTGAAATTCCTGCAAAAGAGAAGGCAACACTAGAGGAAGAGTGTGAGAAGTGTTAGTTTGTGGTGCATTGTCCTTGCACACAATGACGTAGTGTAGGACACTAGATGGGTTCTCACACACTCCTCTTATCTCACTTTTGGTGGCAAATAGGACTAAGTTCTTCTTTTCGCTCATCGTGGAGGTGTTCGATTTGGGCTTGTGGCGCTCAATCTCTTTTTGGTGGCTCGCTCTCTCTCTCTAGGATCTCCATGATGGGTGGCTTGCTTGTCAGCGATCACTTGGCTTGGCGACATTGGACAGAGGACGTACTCTTTGCCCTTCATATTGAAGATGTAGTGGTTCGTTCAGCCATTGTGGATGACTCCTCTATCAAATTGCCATCGGCGTCCAAGGAGGAGATGGAAAACGGTCATTGGAACAACGTCACACTCCAAGGTGTCTTCTTAGGCGCCAATTTTCAAGGAGACTTGTACTCGATGGTCGACTTGGATAGTGTCGGAGTCACTAAGCCATTGCACTTTGTATGGATGAGGGTGCTTTGTCTTGGGCAATTGGAGCTTGGAGCAAAGTTCTTCACTTGCGAAATTATGACAACTCCCTCCATCGATGATGACCTTGACGGATCTTCCATTGATGCTGACCTTGGTGTGGAATATGTGGCATCTTTGGTCTTCTTCTTGGTGATGTTGGAGAGACAAGACTCTGGAGACGACAAGAGCGGGACTTGAATCCTCATTGCAAAAGATGTGTTCCTCTTCATCGTTCACTTGCCGGTGCATGGCGACTTGCTCAAGAGCATCCATTTCTCCTTCACTCATCGAGTCATATGTGCCGTCGTCGTTGAGGATCATTGTCCGCTTATTGGTGCACTCATAGGATTTGTGGCCTCGGCCTCCGCATGTGAAACACTTGAAGGAACTCGTCTTGACGGTCTCATCGGTTGGGGTTGATGACTCAGAAGCTCTCGGCTTGAAGTTGCTCATAGTAGGATAACTTGGAGTTGACGAAGCTTTCTTGGAACTCGACTTGTCGATGTTGCTAGTAGAAGGCTTGGTATACGGTGTTGGAGTTGTTGAAGCTTGGGTGTTGGAGAAGCCGTATGACTTGGATGAGAACTTGGCATACTTGAAATCATCTTGCACTTGGCGTTCCGCTTTGGTAGCTTGATGCACTAGCTCGATGAGGTTCGAGTATGGTTGGAAGTTGGCAATCTTCTTGATAGGATGGTTGAGTCCATTCAAGAAACGTGCCATAGTTTGCACATCGTCTTCCATGACATTGGCTCTTATAATGGCAATCTCCATTTACTTGTAGTACTCTTCAATGCTATTGGTTTCTTGCTTGAGTAGTTGGAGTTTCTTGAAGAGGTCGCTCTTGTAGTAGGTAGGCACGAAGCGTGCTCTCATGACATCCTACATTTGCGCCCAAGTAGTGATGGGTGCTTCACCTCTTGCCTCTCGGCACTCGATAACTTGTTCCCACCAAATGAGGACATAGTCTTGGAACTCAAGGGATGCCATCACGATCTTCTTCTCTTCATCGTAGTTGTGCAAACGGAAGATATTGTCAACTTTAAATGCCCATGAAAGGTACTCTTCGGGATCGTTGCTTCCGTTGAACTTGGGCATGGTGAACTTAAGCTTTCCATAGCGTTGCTGTTCATTGTGTTGGGGTCGAGGATGGTGACGCCCATGTTGTTGATGATTGTCAAGCTCGTGGTGCTCTTGGTGAGGAGGGTTGTCAACCTCATGTTGCTCTTGTCGTGGAGGATCTCCATTGTCTTCATGCTCTTGATGAACATGATGTTCTTGGCGATCTTGTGGAGGAGCTTGTCGAGATCGAGGAGGAGCTTGAGGAACTCGACGATGCACGCGAGCTTGAAATCTTCGTTCTTGAATTTCTTCGCGAAGTGCTTCTTCTTGTTCACGAGCTTTTCGGCCTCGGTCGGCTACGGCTCGACTTGAATATCGGAGGGCTTGTTGCGCCGCAAGTGATTGAGATTCACGGAGTTGTTGTTCTTGGCGTTGTGCTTCGGCATATTGTGAAACTTGGTGTAGACGCGCTCGCTCTTCCTCTTCATGTTGGCATTGCCGTTGCCGTTCTCGTGCTAGCGCAAAAGCCTCTTGGGTTTGACGTCATCGATGCTCTTGAGAGTCAGTCTCGCATAGAGGATTGAGGCTTGCTTGACGATCATTGCACGCGGCATGGTGTAGAGTGTTTGATGTCAGTGTACTTGAGCCTGAGAGGGTGAAGTCCGAGTGTCGACTTGAGTGAGTCCTTCTTGTTGAGGATGATGTGGAAGAAGAGCGGTTGAGCAACAAAGCATGAATCTCGTCCATCCTTGCATCATTCTCTTGCTTGTGATCGTCGAGCTTGTGGTCGTAGTAGTCCCTTGTACGTTGCTCACAGAGTCGCAAGTCGGCGGCGAGGTTGTCGATGCGTTCACTCATAGCTTGTTGCTCTTGATGCAAATCACGTTGTGCACCAAAGAGGTGGCTCTTGGTGACGTAGGATTTCATGTCGTCGTGCTCAAGGAAGAGTGGGTTGGTAGAAGTACTTGGCCTATCCATCATTCCAAGACAAATGTGAGTGGTAGAAAGAGACGAACGAATACCAAATGTACCTTGACCGAAGTTGAAAGTGGATCGATGATCACTCCAATGTAGGACAAGGAAATAGCACAATTGGTACTAGATCTTGTCGGTTTCTCACACCTACACAAGTAAAAGCTTATGGTGGGGCTTGGTTAGGATGGTGGCACAAAATTTGATGCAATTGTAAGTGAGCTTCAATAATGTTGGAAAAGATTTGCAAGATGCAATGTAACAAGTAGACCAAGCATATAAGGTACACGGAAACACACATGCAAAAAGATAAGTGGGGTCGTGCAACCAAGGGTGAGCAAAAATGTGGAATCCACAAAAATGCTCTTGTTCCACAACACTAGAGAGACGCTAACACGATTGCACAATAGGCAGATACAAGAACTTGTGCACAACCTACTTAGCGAAAATGCAACGACTTCTATCCCAAGTATGCTCTATGCAAGGTGTTTCTATGATATGATCCAAGATGATCTATTATGACAATCTTAATGTTGTATGATGCTATGGTTCTTGCTTAGAAGCTCTTTGCTTATCTTTCCTTTTTGCTTAAAATCTTGGTTGGCTCTTTGTGGTTTGAGCTCTTTTGTCATGCAATGCTTGACGAACTAAGATAGCAATTGTGTATACGATGACAACTTTGTGACACAAGAGATGATACCAATATATGCAACAATGACGTATGTATGCTATGGGAAGTATGATCACTAATGTGCACAAGTCTCGTTGCCGGCAATACTCAATGGCTAGTCTCGATGGGTAAGCAACCCAATGGAGTAATGGCTATCAATGTAATGGCAAGAATGATGTGTCCAATACTAAGACGAGGTTACCGTTCTTGCGTACGGTATGGTGTCAAAATGGTGTACCGAATACCAAGATGTAGTCGAGGTGTTCGGTGTTGTTGATGCGTCCGTGGCGAAGATGAGTGGCGGTGATGTTGATGTCGAACCGTACCTAGATAGCCGATACACAACAGGATACAGAACCGCACCTCAAATTCTCAAAGCTCAAAGTGGCAACACATGTCGCAGAGCGAAACGAGTAAGCAATGGTGGTGGTATGCGGAAATGGTGATGGTGTATAGGTGGTAGGAGTGCGTATGCGGAAATGTGGGGCGGTGGTGGTGACTACACTGAAAAATAATTTAGTTTCATCAGGGTCGGTCAAACGCCCGGGCTGGGCCGGTCGTCCGGTCGTCGGACGTCCGGGTTGGGTCAGACGTCTGGTGCCTAGGCGAAATTCGGGCACGGGATGAACTTCACGTGTTCGTGTTGGGGATGACAAAAATGGTCAAATCCGGAGGATTTTGTGGATGGAAAGGGTGGGGAAAGGGGGGGAAAGCTAGATCCACTGAAAACAAAGCAAATCCACAGATCCAAACCAACAAAATCTCAACACACTAACAAATCACAAAAAAAATTGGGGGCTATTTTTGTGGGAAATTTTTGAATTAGGACGAAAAACGACAAAACAAGGCTAGAAACACAACGGGGAGACTCTGAAATCTTGATCAATGTGGCTCTAGATACCAATGTTGGGGATATCGCTTATCGGGAACTTATCGGTCGACCCATGATAAGGGATAAATCGGCCAGTTTATCGGCATATCGGCCGATTTATCGCCATATCGGCTGATTTATCAGCCGATTTATCTTATCGGGCACACAACGATAAGCGATAAATCGGCCAATTTATCGGAATATCAGAAGATATCTTGAACAGTGCTAGATATCAAGATGATGTAGGGTAGAATCCTAATCGGCCGATCTTTCATGAAAGGAGCGGATCCCGTGATGAACACGAAGAACACGAGGAGGGAAACAAGGGAAATCACAAGGGGAAACACAAGAGGAACACTCAAGCTAAGAAGAACAAGTCACACTAGTGCTAGATCCTCGAATACATAAGAGAAGATACGCGATCCAAAGTCAACAATAGACGATACACGGTAACCAGTCTTCTCCATGAGAAGGTCTTGAGTTCCTCCCTAAAAGGTGTCTTCAATCCGCTTGGGGGATCTTCTCTGGTGGAGGCTCAAATCTCCGAGGAGAAGGTAACCAAGTGGATGAGCAGAGCTCTCACACGAAATATGAGCTAATCCTTTGCTAACCCTAGAAAGGAGGTGGGAGAGGTCTATTTATAGTCTAAGTGCAAATGGGGGCGAAAGTAGGGGTACATAGGCCTTGGGCCCGAATCTGGACGCAGCCAGGTACCGGACGTCCGTTGGTGGCCGGTCGTCTGGTGTCTCTAGAGTGGCCGGTCGTCCGGTGTCCTCCGGACGTTCGCTGGTTCTGCTCTGTGATGGGGGTGCCGGACGTCCTGAAACGTCGGACTTCCGCTGATGTGGGCTCAGATGCTATCGCGCTGGTCGTCCTGTCGGGGCCGGACGTCCGCTCTTTTGCCTCGGGTGCAGGGACAACAGTCGTCCGGTCTGGACCGGACGTCCCCTCGTTTGGCTCGGATGCAGGTGCGCCGATCGTCCGGTCTGGACCGGACGTCCGCTGATGCTTCAAGCTCCGGACGTCCGTTCTCGGCCGGTCATTCGGTGGCTGGGACTTTTCCTGTAGCTCCTCTTCTTCGTCTCCGTCTTCACGTCCATCTTATTCTTCTTCTTGTCCTTGCTCCGTAGCTTCTCCATGATACCTGAGCATGCACAATGTGTCCATATGAGGTAGTAGCCATGTCTCGTGTGCATCAAAGTGGAATTGTGAGAGGAGAGATGTCACCTCGGTTTCAAGAGCTCTTGCACGTGCTCGTGTCATGGGTCCTAGAGGTGTCGTAGGAGATGTAGTTGGGTCCATTGGGATGGCCTTGGGATGCTCCGCATCACACTTGGGCTGGCTGCTGGTTCAAATTGGGATGAGGAAACTGAGCCATCATATTCTCCATGAACTGGCGATTCATCTCGAGCTGTTGGATCATACCAGCCATGTAGTCAGGCGGAGGTGGGGCATAGCCACCACGACCATGACCACCTAGTCTAACAATCCTGCTAAAATATAACAGGGGTAGTTCAGCATTGAGAAAGTTGCAAAGACAAACATCATTCACGATGAAGCATGCATAATGACAAGGAGCACGATAGATACTACATAGTAGTCGGCATATCTTAGAAAAGGGATCATGCATAGAGTTCGGTACACAGAGTTCAGTACCTAGGCGAAAGACATCATAGGCGCACGCAGGCTCACGGCGAATGCATCTAATACTAATAAGCAATCCTACATCAGTCCCAGGAGGAACTGTGGAGGTAGGTTTAGCCTGACAGCTGGTAGTGACGTGATGGGAAGTCCTCCACGTCAGTAGACTGCGGTCCGCGGATACTCTGGTGCAGAACCCGATGCGCGGGTGGCAGAAGAGGACCAAGTGCGGGAGAGTAGCCTCCCACATCTGGCCAGCCGACACACTGGGGCATCACGGTCCTTGCAGGGTAGATCACAGAACGCGACATATCACTAGATCGGACAAAGGGGTGCAACAGCGTGAGAGCACGGTAAAGGTGTTGACGGGTGGTGTACAACTCGTGGCGAAGAGCTCGGTTAGCTCTATCCAGCCCATCAACATGCAGAACTAGGTTCTGATGGTAGAAGGGCTCTCGGGTGATGGTGGAGTAGGCAGCAGTGTAGTATCCCTGTGCACCAACATCGGATGCAATAGCAATGTGCCTGAAAGGGGAGTGTCCAACTCCCGATACTCTCCACGAAGACGTGTCAGAGTAGCATAAGCAGCATCATGGACTGCCATGTCAACAGTCACTCCAACACCATGAGCAGTGTGCAGCACGGTAGTGGAGTCATACTCCCGAGAGTAGAGGTGGACGATGGCATGGTACTGCTCCTGGTTAAAGTCCTGGTACTCCTTGTAGATGGTGTACTCAGGGTGCCAGCGATAACCCAGATAGGTCATCATCTCAACCAACACAGCAGGTGATCCTGAGGCACCAATGGTCGTCGTGTGGCGCACGACCTGTCTCGTGGGTTCCATCTGAAAACAAAGATGTTTCAAAGGAGTCAATTGACTGTGTGGGTATAGTTCAAAATACTACTCTAAGGAATAACTAGGGCTTATCCAACTTTGGGGTGAATGTGGTCACGGGATCCTAATGTTAGAGTTAGTAAATCCGTTTAACCCGAGTAGAAGAGAGTTCAGAGTCCTAGAGTAAGGATCGAGGAGTAAAAGATCCTAATACCACCCAAATGGCGATGTGGGATCGTAAGACACACAACCATGTTAGTAAAAGTTTTGCAATGTCTAGACTCGACTTCGGCCAAGGAGTGTGGAAGGGGGATTCTTACAGGCAGTCGGCTCTGATACCAACTTGTGACACCCCCGGTTCAATCATACACGCAAACGTGTATGATCAAGATCAGGGACTCACGGGAAGATATCACAACACAACTCTATAAATAAAAGAAGTTATACAAGCATCATATTACAAGCCAGTGGCCTCGAGGGCTCGAATACAAGAGCTCGATCATAGATGAGTCAGCGGAAGCAAAAATATCTAAGTACAGACATAAGTTAAAAAGTTGCCATAAGATGGCTAGCACAAACTGGGATACACATCAAAAGAGGCGCATGCCTCCTGCCTGGGATCCTCCTAAACTACTCCTGGTCGTCGTTAGCGGCCTGCACGTAGTAGTAGGCACCTCCAGTGTAGTAGGATTCGTCGTCGATGGTGGCATCTGGCTCCCAGACTCCATCGTCTGGTCGCAACAATCGGGTATAGAAAGGGGGAAAAGGGGGAGCAAAGCAACCGTGAGTACTCATCCAAAGTACTCGCAAGCAAGGAGCTACACTACATATGTATGCATTGGTATCAAATGGAAAAGGGGTAGCATATGTGGACTGAACTGCAGAAAGCCGGTAAAAGAGGGGGATAGCTAGTCCTATCAAAGACTACGCTTCTGGCAACCTCCATCCTGCAGCATGTAGAAGTGAGTAGATGGTAAGTTCACCAAGTATCATCGCATAGCATAATCCTACCCGGTGATCCTCCCCTCGTCGCCCTGCGAGAGAGCGATCACCGGGTTGTATCTGGCACTTGGAAGAGTGTATTTTATTAATTATCCGGTTCTAGATGTCATAAGGTCAAGGTACAACTCCGGGTCGTCCTTTTACCGAGGGACACGGCTGTAACACCCCCGATTTGACCGTACACTAATCATACACGCAAACGTGTACGATCAAGATCAGGGACTCACGGGAAGATATCACAACACAACTCTACAAATAAAATAAGTCATACAATCATCATATTACAAGCCAGGGGCCTCGAGGGCTCGAATACAAAAGCTCGATCATAGACGAGTCAGCGGAAGCAACAATATCTGAGTACAGACATAAGTTAAACAAGTATGCCTTAAGAAGGCTAGCACAAACTGAGATACAGATCGAAAGAGGCGTAGGCCTCCTGCCTGGGATCCTCCTAAGCTACTCCTGGTCGTCGTCAGCGGGCAGCACGTAGTAGTAGGCACCTCCGGTGTAGTAGGAGTCATCGTCAACGGTGGCGTCTGGCTCCTGGGCTCCAACATCTGGTTGCGACAACCAGGTAGAAGGGATAGAGGGAAAAGAAGGAGAAAGCAACCGTGAGTACTCATCCAAAGTACTCGCAAGCAAGGAGCTACACTACATATGTATGCATTGGTATCAACTGGGATAAGGCTATTGTAAGTGGACTGAACTGCAGAAGCCGGAATAAGAGGGGGATAGCTAGTCCTTTCGAAGACTACGCTTCTGGCAGCCTCCGTCTTGCAGCATGTAGAAGAGAGTAGACTGAAGTCCTCCAAGTAGCATCATATAGCATAATCCTAACCGATGATCCTCCCCTCGTCGCCCTGTGAGAGAGCGGTCAACGGTTATATCTGGCACTAGGAAGGGTGTGTTTTATTAAGTATCCGGTTCTAGTTGTCATAAGGTCAAGATACAACTCCGGGTCGTCCTTTTACCGAGGGACACGGCTATTCGAATAGATAAACTTCCCTGCAGGGGTGCACCACATACCCCAACATGCTCGATCCCATTTGGCCGGACACACTTTTCTGGGTCATGACCGGCCTCGGAAGATCAACACGTCGCAGCCCTACCTAGGCACAACAAAGAGGTCAGCACGCCGGTCTAAATCCTATGGCGCAGGGGTCTGGGCCCATCGCCCTTTGCACACCTGCACGTTGCGTACGCGGCCGGAAGCAGACCTAGCCTAGTGACTTTCCAGTCCAATCCGGCGCGCGCCACTCAGTCGCTGACGTCACGAAGGCTTCGGCTGATACCACGACGCCGGGATACCCATAACTGCTCCCACGTAGATGGTTAGTGCGTATAGACCAAATGGCCAGACTCAGATCAAATACCCAGATCTCGTTAAGCGTGTTAAGTATCCGCGAACACCGACCAGGGCCAGGCCCACCTCTCTCCTAGGTGGTCGGAACCTGCCTTGTCGCTCCGCCTCAAAGATCCACTCGCGGGTGCTCCTACGAGCCTACCCGTCTTTAGTCACCACATGTATCATGTTTAAAGTATAGTAAATATCCATGATCACCTCCCGAGGTGATCACAGCCCAGTAGTATAGCAAGGCAGACAGACAAGAGTGTAGGGCCACTGATAGAACACTGGCATCCTATACTAAGCAGTAGGATAGCAGGTAAAGGTAACAACAGTAGTAGCAAGGACAGGCTATGCAGCAGTATAGGAATAACTGAAAGCAGTAACATGCTACACTACTCTAATGCAAGCAGTATAGAGAAGAGTAGGCGATATCTGGTGATCAAGGGGGGGGGGGGCTTGCCTGGTTGCTCTGGCAAGAGAGAGAGGTCGTCAACACCGTAGTCGATCGGGGCAGCAGCAGCGTCGGTCTCGGTGTCTATCGAGAGAAGAGGGGGGAGAAACAATAAATATTTAAGCAAGCAGATGCATGACATGACAAGTAACGGCGTTAGAGGTGCCCTAACGCGGTATGAGGTGATACCGGTGAAGGGGGGGAAACATCCGGGAAAGTATCCCCGGCGTTTCGCGTTTTCGGGCAGAGGGGCCGGAGGGGGAAAGTTGCGAGTTGGATAGGTTAGGAATGTGTGGCGGACGAACGGGCTGCGTATCCGGAATTATCTTGTCGTTCTGAGCAACTTTCATGTTGAAAATATTTTAATCCGAGTTACGGATTAAAAGATATGATTTTCTAAAGATTTTAATAATTTCTGGAATTTAATTAATTATTTAAATCTAACATTATCCAAAATAGTGTTTGCTGATGTCATCATGACGTCAGCATGACGTCAGCAGTCAACAGGGGCGTTGACTGGTCAAACTGACGTGTGGGTCCAGCGGGGCCCACCTGTCATACCCTGTTTAGGCTAATTAGGTTTTAGCTAAACTAATCAAAGTTTAATTAGACTAATTAGTTAATTTGATTAATATAATTATGATTAATTAACTTAATTAATTCCTTAATTAATTATTTTTATTATTATTAATTTTAATTCCTTTTCTTTTCTTTTTTTAATAAAACGTTCTGGGGCCGTGGGGCCCCCATGTCATTGGCACTAGTGGCCAGAGTGGTTTCGGTGTTAGCGGGCGCTGGGCACCCGCCCGAACTGGCGTAGCGGGCGCCCGTCCGCGGCCAACGGGGAAGGGGCGGCACGGCGAGCCGGGGCGCAGGCTCGCCGGCGGCGGCGACGGTGCACAGGGCGGAGCGGGGGAAACAGGGGCGCCACGGGGCCGGGCGCCGTGTGTAGAGGAGGCGGGGCACAGGCGGGTGAGGCCGGCAGGTAGCGGTGGTGGCCGGTCGCGGGCGTCGGCGACCAAAGCCACGCGCAGGCCGGCGTGGAGAGGCGAGGCCAAGGCGAGGGGAGACGAAGCGGGATGCGGGCCACGGCGAGGGAGGACGGCCGGGGCGCGCGAGGCCATGGCGTAGTCGGCACGGAGGGGGGCGAGCAGGGAGGAGGGGCGCCCGTGCGGGCGGTTGACCAGGCGAGACGCGTCGGGACGGGGCGACGGCGCGCGGCCAGGGCGCGGCCCGAACGCGGTGAGCGCGCGTGCGCGCGGTAGAGGAGGTCGAGGCGTCGGGCGCGTGGCCTGGACGCGCGAGGGGCGCGCGACGCACGCCGTCAGGCGCGGCGACTGGGTGCGGACGTCGCCGGCGACAGAGGGGAAAGGGAGGAGAGGAGCTCACGGGGAGGGACGCGTAGGGTCTCGGGAGCGAGCTCGGGGGAGGTTGGGGAGGCCGTCGGGGACGAGCGAGCGACGGGGAGCAGGCCGGCGGGGTAGGAGCTCCGGGCGGCGGCGTCGTTCCACGGCGAGGAGGACGGGGGCAGGCCGGGGCGCGGCGCCGTTATCCTCCCGATCCAATCGGGAGGGAGGGGGAGAGTGGACGCGAGTGGGGGGGTGGCTAGGGTTTCGGGGTCTCACCCGGGGGGAATAAGGAGAGAGGGGGTGGGTTTGCCAGGCAGCCCGGTGGCCTGCTGGGCCGAAGCCCAGTGGGGGGGGGAGGGGGTGTTCTCCTTTTTTTTTGATTTTCTGTTTTTCTTTCCTTTTGTATTTTCTTTTATTATTTCTTTTCTGTTTAAATCATTTAATCCATTTAGCCATTTTATAAAAATATGTCTGTTGCACTATAATTACCTTTGTAATATTCGTCAACCACCGAACAATTTTATTTTAATATTTGAAAACTTTTATTGTTTGCCTATTTTTTTGAATTTGAATTTGAATTGGTTTCGAACTAACTCAAGATTAGCAACTATAAACGAGGTGACGTGGCACCATTAGCAGAGGATCACTGTAGCTTAATTACTCGAGCGTCACAATTCTCCTCCACTACAAGAAATCTCGTCCCGAGATTTAAGAGGTGAGTAAGGGGGAAAAATTTGATAATGAATCTAGCGAATCTTTTCGGTCTTGGTTGCTCTTCTCGAAGAGGTCGATCCATTACATTGATCTCTTCATTCCTCTGTTTCAGGTCCTCATGGTGAAGTCGGCTCTTTTCTTCGGGAACTCCATCGTATTTACGATTAGGTAAGGGGCAGCTTGGCTATGACAGAATGCTTATGGGGGAAACAATCTGGGGTTAACCCAAGAATGAGCATAAGACTACCTCTCGAGTTGAACGTATAAAATACATCGAGAGTAAGGTACGAAGGTACAATAAGAGGTTCCAAGCGGATAGATAGCTGCTCGAAGTCCGAACCAGAGTGAGAAAGGGGTTCAGAGCAGCGAGAGTAAGTATTGCGTCTGATACCAGAATAGAGTACTAATAAGGTGGCCCGTGAATTACATCCAAAGTCAAGCACGAGGAATAACTTTGACAACAGTGTGTACAGGAGAGTCAGGTTTCGATCCTGTGGAACTGTGGGTTATGGGCCCACCATGTGGGTTAAAATAGGGATGGGCGTTGACATCTTGCATGGTCATGATAGCAAGGCATGTCAGAGGATCAGCCTATCAGTTACGTCAGCAACAACATCGGTACCAAGGGCGAGGGACGAAGAGAACCATTTTCCTGCTCGTTGAATGAGGCGGACCAATAGGCAAAGTTCTCGTCCACCGGTGGTTACCGGGATGCTATCAACAATGGTAACAGGGTCTTACTGACAGAGTTGTACGCTGAGGTGCTTATAAAAGCAGTGACGTATTACTGCTTAGATCATATAAACCTCAAGAAGGTTAAACAGAACAATGGAAAGGAA
Organism: Triticum monococcum; assembly: GCA_034509565.1. Classification (NCBI taxonomy): domain Eukaryota; kingdom Viridiplantae; phylum Streptophyta; class Magnoliopsida; order Poales; family Poaceae; genus Triticum; species Triticum monococcum. The sequence goes on from CM067842.1 coordinate 317,555,488, forward strand.
AATGTGATTATCAGATTAAACAGAAGAATGGAAAGGAAAATGTGATTAAACACATATTTCAAGGGTATATCCTTCCCAAGAACAAGCAGGGTATGATATCCAAGACCGGATAGAAGGTAGAAAACTCTTTTAGGTAGGAGAGACAATTTTTCATGACATTACCCATACAACGGTGTTTGGGTAAATTCAACAAGAAACATTTAGCATGGTGCTTCAACTGTTCTTGTGGAAGAACGGAGTACCATAAACGTGCTTCAAGATAGCATTGACATGGTCAACAGGTGAAAATCAGACTTTGGAAACAAAAAGGATCCATTAGGAATAACTTGTAGAATAAGTCTTACAGTTTCCTCATGGAAGAATGGATAGCATTGCTAAAAGGGAACTATAACAATAGGGCCTCCGGCCAGGTGGGCTAGGTATGATACCACCTTACCGGGTCATCTAAAGACCAACGTTATAACTCTTGGAAATATGTTCCAACCATCATATCTGACTAAGATTCAGATTTGATTGGTGTCAGGGTACCTCAGACTCGGGATGCCTGAGAAGAAAAGGTGCAACACAATTTGACGAGATCACATTGTGAGATTCTCAGAAGTGATCTATGTAAGTGACCTCTGAAACAAGAGGTCATCAGTAATCCAAGGAGAGGATGAGGAGGTGGCTGATAGGCTTAGCAACAAATCATCGAGATTTCCAAAAGATTGATTTCCACAATTATGTGAACAAGGAAATATCATTTGTCGGATCAAATGTCATAATGATGTATGCTCGAGGGAAACATACACAACTAAACAATGATAGAAGGGTGCACCCAGGAATCTGGACTAGGTAGCACGATCAATGTTTGAATGATGATTCAATAATCAATAAACTTAGAATGAAACTGTAGACCAATAACTTCAAGCAATAGGGTTGCTAGAAGTTTAGAATTTGCACAACACAGACCATTAGTCGGTATTCCGGTTAGAAACAATAAGACCAAGAGATGAACGCAAAAGGCGAGAGATATTACTATATCAAGAATTCTCAAGAGGTGGTAAAATTACCACGACATTCTTGACATAAAAGGTGGTAACATTCCAAGGTAAGGAAGAACAAATGTTGTATAGCAAGGACCTCAAGGTATGACTCAAAACACGAATAAGTTTGTGTTGGAGGGAAGGCAATAAAGTGGCCGATGATAATACAACTCATCGGGGGCAAGGATGGTATTTCTCATCATGAATTCAATTGATATCCAGGAAGACCTCATAAGGTTGATGATCTTCACGGCACATTGGTCGAGAGATTTCAAGATGTAATCAATCAGTGACAACATCAAATCAAAGGAATGATGAAGAGGAAGGTTATTGGAACCATGGGTAGGGCACAAACTTGAAATCAAGCTTGTTGTTCAAGGTGAATTGATATGACGAGGAAGATCGACGTAAGCTTAGCTCATCATCGAAAGTTGTGCTCCGGGATTAAGGACCAGGTAGCACAGTTAAGATTTAGCACGATAATGATATAGCCGATCAGGCTAGAAATGACAAGATCGAGTACAAACTCGGACTTAAAGAAGATTATCAAGAGTTGCTGAACCGTAGGGCAGACTCGGTTCAGTTATCGGTGTCTTTGAGTGTTTAATAACTCAGAGCCCATGAAAACTGTAATCAGTGAGAATGTAGTACTTGATGAAGAACTCATAAGAAGTTATGCAGTTTCAAGATAATCTCGAGATACCAGGGGGTAATACTCGAAGACGGATCAAAGTAGAGGTTGGACCGAGGTATTGATCCACATGAGACAAGTGCTTACACTTGCATCGAAAATGGTATTTAAAAGAGAACATGGTCGGAACCATGATTGTAAAAGGCTGGTTCCCAGATATAAGATGAACTTATACCAAGGGAACTAATATCATTTACAAGAAGCTTCGATGATAAGTTTCACATCGGGTCCATGGGCATGAACGCAAAGGCTCAAGGTCGACTCCCAATTCTTCCATGCATAACCTTTCATTTTACTTCTCGCTTTTGATGAAGCTGTAGTATAGAAATTTTATCTAGCAAAATACCAGAAGAGTATGACTCGTGAAAACTTTCGAGTTCACACAGTTTAGAGAAGGCATATGTTCACCCCATCAGGGCATCTTAGGAGTTTATACCACAAATTTCAAGAATAAATAACACCAGCTCGATAGTAGAGCATGTTTGAGAAAGCAGAGGATACAATTTACCAAAGGTATTATGTATCCGATGAAAGGCTCACAGACTTATTGAATATGAAGGACGTTGTCGGATAAAATCACGCAAATGATCTGGTGGTTCTCAAGGGATCTGGTGCGAGCATCGGTACTCAACCAGAGGGAGAAACAATGCAAGGAGATCAGACTTTAGAAACAACTGACTAATTCAAGGCTCAAATGCAAAGGAATTATCAATTCCAAGACAAGGGATCAGAAGCAATGCTCTGATCAGGGATGGATAAGTTGAATAGCCTTAAGGGTACAATCGACAGCAATTTGATTGGTCGAGATCCAGCTCATGTTTTAAAATAACGTCTAAGCCGGAAAGATAATTTAAAAGGATCAACTGATGATTGCGTGCATTCGCACTCAAGTTGAATCAATAGGATCAAAAGACGATGCCTAAGGATACTAACGAATATCGCCAGACATATGGAAAGCATCCATAATGCAAGCAGGCAAGTATTGTAGAGCAATAAGCTACTAAGGATTTTTGGAGGATCGAATAGTATTTCGAAGACCATTGTGAAACACATGAACAATTGGGGGATGAGCGGATACTCGATAAGTGCGAGAATTTAATTGAAGGGGTATTCATGTGGCAAGGAACTGCTAGGCAGTAGGCACAAAGTATTCTCGGAACAATAGAGAAGACTCCGGGGTATCTTGTAATAACAAGATCAATGGGGGATGATCGTATGAATGGTAAGTGTAAGTAGCTATCCATAAGGATTTATCGGTGGTCGGGAAATAGCGAAAGTGATGGACACAAAGTCTCGAGAGGAATAGCAAAGAGTATCTTCGGAATCTTCTGGTGAAGCAGGCCATCATCTGGAATGAAGGGGCTCTCCGGGAGAAAGTATTTACGAGATCCTAGAGTCAGAGTTAGTAAATTCATTTTAACCCGAATAGAAGAGAGATCAGAGCCCCAGAGTAACGATCAAGGAGTAAAAGATCCTATTACCACCCAAATGGCGACGTGGGCCCGTAAGCCACACAGCCATGTTAGTAAAAGTTTTTCAATGACTAGACTCGACTTCGGCCAAGAAGTGTGGAAGGGGGATTCCTACAGGCAGTCGGCTCTGATACCAACTTGTAACACCCCCGATTTGACCGTACACTAATCATACACGCAAACGTGTACGATCAAGATCAGGGACTCATGGGAAGATATCACAACACAACTCTACAAATAAAATAAGTCATACAAGCATCATATTACAAGCCAGGGGCCTCAAGGGCTCGAATACAAAAGCTCGATCATAGACGAGTCAGCGGAAGCAACAATATCTGAGTACAGACATAAGTTAAACAAGTATGCCTTAAGAAGGCTAGCACAAACTGAGATACAGATCGAAAGAGGCGCAGGCCTCCTGCCTGGGATCCTCCTAAGCTACTCCTGGTCGTCGTCAGCGGGCAGCACGTAGTAGTAGGCACCTCCGGTGTAGTAGGAGTCATCGTCGACGGTGGCGTCTGGCTCCTGGGCTCCAACATCTGGTTGCGACAACCAGGTAGAAGGGATAGAGGGAAAAGAAGGAGAAAGCAACCGTGAGTACTCATCCAAAGTACTCGCAAGCAAGGAGCTACACTACATATGTATGCATTGGTATCAACTGGGATAAGGCTATTATAAGTGGACTGAACTGCAGAAGCCAGAATAAGAGGGGGATAGCTAGTCCTTTTGAAGACTACGCTTCTGGCAGCCTCCGTCTTGCAGCATGTAGAAGAGAGTAGACTGAAGTCCTCCAAGTAGCATCATATAGCATAATCCTAACCGATGATCCTCCCCTCATCGCCCTGTGAGAGAGCGATCAACGGTTATATCTGGCACTAGGAAGGGTGTGTTTTATTAAGTATCCGGTTCTAGTTGTCATAAGGTCAAGATACAACTCCGGGTCGTCCTTTTACCGAGGGACACGGCTATTCGAATAGATAAACTTCCCTGCAGGGGTGCACCACATACCCCAACATGCTCGATCCCATTTGGCCGGACACACTTTTCTGGGTCATGACCGGCCTCGGACGATCAACACGTCGCAGCCCTACCTAGGCACAACAGAGAGGTCAGCACGCCGGTCTAAATCCTATGGCGCAGGGGTCTGGGCCCATCGCCCTTTGCACACCTGCACGCTGCGTACGCGGCCGGAAGCAGACCTAGCCTAGTGACTTTCCAGTCCAATCCGGTGCGCGCCACTCAGCCGCTGACGTCACGAAGGCTTCGGCTGATACCACGACGCCGGGATACCCATAACTGCTCCCACGTAGATGGTTAGTGCGTATAGACCAAATGGCCAGACTCAGATCAAATACCCAGATCTCGTTAAGCGTGTTAAGTATCCGCGAACACCGACCAGGGCCAGGCCCACCTCTCTCCTAGGTGGTCGGAACCTGCCCTGTCGCTCCGCCTCAAAGATCCACTCGCGGGTGCTCCTACGAGCCTACCCGTCTTTAGTCACCACATGTATCATGTTTAAAGTATAGTAAATATCCATGATCACCTCCCGAGGTGATCACAGCCCAGTAGTATAGCAAGGCAGACAGACAAGAGTGTAGGGCCACTGATAGAACACTAGCATCCTATACTAAGCAGTAGGATAGCAGGTAAAGGTAACAACAGTAGTAGCAAGGACAGGCTATGCAGCAGTATAGGAATAACTGAAAGCAGTAACATGCTACACTACTCTAATGCAAGCAGTATAGAGAAGAGTAGGCGATATCTGGTGATCATGGGGGGGGGGGCTTGCCTGGTTGCTCTGGCAAGAGAGAGAGGTCGTCAACACCGTAGTCGATCGGGGCAGCAGCAGCGTCGGTCTCGGTGTCTATCGAGAGAAGAGGGGGGAGAAACAATAAATATTTAAGCAAGCAGATGCATGGTGATGCATGACATGACAAGTAACGGCGTTAGAGGTGCCCTAACGCGGTATGAGGTGATACCGGTGAAGGGGGGGGGAACATCCGGGAAAGTATCCTCGGCGTTTCGCGTTTTCGGGCAGAGGGGCCGGAGGGGGAAAGTTGCGAGTTGGATAGGTTAGGAATGTGTGGCGGATGAACGGGCTGCGTATCCGGAATTGTCTCGTCGTTCTGAGCAACTTTCATGTTGAAAATATTTTAATCCGAGTTACGGATTAAAAGATATGATTTTCTAAAGATTTTAATAATTTCAGGAATTTAATTAATTATTTAAATCTAACATTATCCAAAACAGTGTTTGCTGATGTCATCATGACGTCAGCATGACGTCAGCAGTCAACAGGGGCGTTGACTGGTCAAACTGACGTGTGGGTCCAGCGGGGCCCACCTGTCATACCCTGTTTAGGCTAATCAGGTTTTAGCTAAACTAATCACAGTTTAATTAGACTAATTAGTTAATTTGATTAATCTAATTATGATTAATTCCTTAATTAATTAATTAATTAATTAATTATTAATTTTAATTCCTTTTCTTTTCTTTTTTTAATAAAACATTCTGGGGTCGTGGGCCCCCCATGTCATTGGCACTAGTGGCCAGAGTGGTTTCGGTGTTAGCGGGCGCTGGGCACCCGCCCGAACTGGCGCAGCGGGCGCCCGTCCGCGGCCAACGGGGAAGGGGCGGCACGGCGAGCCGGGGCGCAGGCTCGCCGGCGGCGGCGACGGCGCACAGGGCGGAGCGGGGGAAACAGGGGCGCCACGGGGCCGGGCGCCGTGTGCAGAGGAGGCGGGGCACAGGCGGGTGAGGCCGGCAGGTAGCGGTGGTGGCCGGTCGCGGGCGTCGGCGACCAAAGCCATGCACAGGCCGGCGTGGAGAGGCGAGGCCAAGGCGAGGGGAGACGAAGCGGGACGCGGGCCACGGCGAGGGAGGACGGCCGGGGCGCGCGAGGCCATGGCGCAGTCGGCACGAGGGGGGGCGAGCAGGGAGGAGGGGCGCCCGTGCGGGCGGTTGACCAGGCGAGACGCGTCGGGACGGGGCGATGGCGCGCGGCCAGGGCGCGGCCCGAACGCGGTGAGCGCGCGTGCGCGCGGTAGAGGAGGTCGAGGCGTCGGGCGCGTGGCCTGGACGCGCGAGGGGCGCGCGGCGCACGCCGTCAGGCGCGGCGACTGGGTGCGGACGTCGCCGGCGACAGAGGGGAAAGGGAGGAGAGGAGCTCACGGGAAGGGACGCGTAGGGTCTCGGGAGCGAGCTCGGGGGAGGTTGGGGAGGCCGTCGGGGACGAGCGGGCGACGGGGAGCAGGCCGGCGGGGTAGGAGCTCCGGGCGGCGGCGTCGTTCCACGGCGAGGAGGACGGGGGCAGGCCGGGGCGCGGCGCCGTTATCCTCCCGATCCAATCGGGAGGGAGGGGGAGAGTGGATGCGAGTGGGTGGGTGGCTAGGGTTTCGGGGTCTCACCCGGGGGGAATAAGGAGAGAGGGGGTGGGTTTGCCAGGCGGCCCGGTGGCCTGCTAGGCCGAAGCCCAGTGGGGGGGAGGGGGTGTTCTCCTTTTTTTTGATTTTCTGTTTTTCTTTCCTTTTGTATTTTCTTTTATTATTTCCCAAGGGCTAGTTCAATTCCAGAGAAATGCTGTTTAAATCATTTAATCCATTTAGCCATTTTATAAAAATATGTCTGTTGCACTATAATTACCTTTGTAATATTCGTCAACCACCGAACAATTTTATTTTAATATTTGAAAACTTTTATTGTTTGCCTATTTTTTTGAATTTGAATTTGAATTGGTTTCGAACTAACTCGAGATTAGCAACTATAAACGAGGTGACGTGGCACCATTAGCAGAGAATCACTGTAGCTTAATTACTCGGGCGTCACAACGGCTATTCGAATAGATCAACTTCCCTACAGGGGTGCACCACATTTCCCAACACGCTCAATCCCTTTAGGCCGGAAACAATTTCCTGGGTCATGTCCGGCCTCGAAAGATCAACATGTCGCATCCCCACCTGGGCACAACAGAGAGGTCAGCACGCCAGTCTAAATCCTATGGCGTAGGGGTCTGGGCCCATCGCCCATTGCACGCCTGCACGTTGTGAACACGGTCGACGAGTAGACCTAGCCTCCCTTATACAAAAGCAGGTGTTCCAGTCCAACCCGGCACGCGCCGCCCAGTCGCTGACGTCAGGAAGGCTTCGGCTGATACCACGACATCGAGTGCCCATAACTGTTCCCACGTAGTTGGTTAGTGTGTATAGGCCAATGGCCAGACTCAGATCAAATAACCAGATTTCGTTAAGCGTGTTATTTTGAAATAACCGCAGACGCCGACCAGGGCCAGGCCCACCTGTCTCCTAGGTGGTCTCAACCTACCTTGTCGCTCCGCCACAAAGATCCACTCAGAGGGCCATTGGGACAAACGTCCTTTCGGACCCAATCGTGAATCACTCGCGGGTACTCTTCGAGCCGACCCGTCTTTAGTCACCACAAGTATCATATATTATGTATAAGTATATACCCGTGATCACTTCCCGAGTGATCACGGCCCGATAGTATAGCATGGTAGACAGACTAGAATGTGGGGCCACTGATGATAAACTAGCATCCTATACTAAGCAATTAGGATTTCAGGTAAGGTATCAATAACTGTAGCAACAATGATGGGCTATGCATCAGGATAGGTTTAACGGAAAGCAGTAACATGCTACAATACTCTAATGCAAGCAGTAGAGATAAGAATAGACGATATCTGGTGATCAAGGGGGGGCTTGCTTGGTTGCTCTGGCAAGAAGGAGGGGTCGTCAACAACGTAGTCGATCGGGGCACCAGCAGCGGAGTCAGTCTCGTAGTCTACCGGAGAGAAGAGGGGGAAGAAACAATGAATACAATGCAAACAGATGCATACCGCTGCGTGACATGACAGGTAACGGTGCTAGGTGTGCCCTAACGCAGTAGGTGGTGATACCGATGAAGGGGGAAAACAACCGGGAAAATATACCCGGTGTTTTGCATTTTCGGATAGATGAACCGGAGGGGAGAAAGTTGCGTGTTTGCTATGCAAGGTATGTGTGGCGGGCGAACGGTTTGCGTATCCGGATTCGTCTCGTCGTTCTAAGAAACTTTCATATACATAGTTTTTTGAGCCGAGCTATGGTTTATTTTATATTAATTTTAAAAGATTTTAATCAATTCTAGGATTTATTTAATTATTTTAAATCAACATTATCCAGAATAGTGCTTGCTGATGTCATCATGACGTCAGCAGTCAACAGGGCGTTGACTGGGTCAAACTAACGTGCGGGTCCCGCATGTCATTGACTGTCTAATTAATTAACACTAGTTAATTAAGTTAATTAGTTATTATGTTAATTAAATACAATTAATTAATTAAATTAATTAATTGATTAGCATTTATTTATTTATTATTATTAATTTCTTTTAAATCATTTTTTTAAACGTTCTGGGGGCGTCCCCACATGTCAAAGGCCAGAGGGCTTAGCGGGCACAGGGCAGTGCGGGCGCGGGTGTGAGCGTTGGCCCGATTGGGCACTGGGCGAGGCCAGCCACGTGGTGGAGCTCAGCGTTCGGCGCCGGCGAGGCACGACCGGCCGGAGTGGAGTAGGGCGGCAGAGCGATGCAGCAGCGGTTGCGGCGGCGGGAGCGGGCACGAGCGGCTGGGCGCAGCTGGGTGCGACCAAGGCGCGGAGGGAGTGGAACAGGCGCAGGGGAGCAGAGCTCCAGGCACGGCCACAGGAGGTCGAGGGCGCAACTAGCGCGGCCCCGGAGAGAGGAAGGGTGCGCCCCCGTGCAGGCACGTGTTCGAGGACCCGGCCTGGCGTGGGAAGAGGCATACGGGGGCGGGAGCGTGTGCGCGCGTTTGGGCAGAGGAGCACCCGATGCTCGAGCCCATCGACCATGGCGGATGGCGGAGCTCGGCGCTGCAGGGAGGCAAAGGGAGCCGGAGTGCGGGGCGAAGCATGCACGGAGGGACGAGCGCTCGTACGCGTGGGCGGGAGCGGGAGCGAAGGAGAGAGGAGGGGCGCTCACTGCGTGCTGGAAATATGCCCTAGAGGCAAGAATAAAATGGTTATTATTATATTTCTTTGTTCATGATAATTGTCTATTTTTCATGCTATAATTGTGTTATCCAGAAATCGTAATACATGTGTGAACACATAGACCGCAACACGTCCCTAGTGAGCCTCTAGTTGACTAGCTCGTTGATCAAAAGATGGTCATGGTTTCCTGACTATGGACATTGGATGTCATTGATAACGGGATCACATCATTAGGAGAATGATGTGATGGACAAGACCCAATCCTAAGCTTAGCTCAAAGATCGTGTAGTTCATTTGATGTAGCTTTTCTGAGTGTCAAGTATCATTTCCTTAGACCATGAGATTGTGCAACTCCCGGATACCGTAGGAGTGCCTTGGGTGTGCCAAACGTCACAACATAACTGGGTGACTATAAAGGTACATTACAGGTATCTCCGAAAGTGTCTGTTGGGTTGGCACGAATCGAGACTGGGATTTGTCACTCCGTATGACGGAGAGGTATCTCTGGGCCCACTCGGTAATGCATCATCACAGTGAGCTCAAAGTGATCAAGTGGTTGATCACGGGATCATGTATTATGGTACGAGTAAAGTGACTTGCCGGTAACGAGACTGAACGAGGTATTGGGATACCGACGATCGAGTCTCGGGCAAGTAACGTACCGATTGACAAAGGGAACTGCATACGGGATTGATTAAGTCCTCGACATCGTGGTTCATCCGATGAGATCATCAAGGAGCATGTGGGAGCCAATATGGGTATCCAGATCCTGCTGTTGGTTATTGACCGGAGAGCCGTCTCGGTCATGTCTACGTGTCTCCCGAACCCGTAGGGTCTACACACTGAAGGTTCGGTGACGCTAGGGTTGTAGAGATATGAGTATGCAGTAACCCGAAAGTTGTTCGGAGTCCCGGATGAGATCCCGGACGTCACGAGGAGTTCCGGAATGGTCCGTAGGTGAAGAATTATATATAGGAAGTGCAGTTTCGGCCATCGGGAGAGTTTCGGGGGGTCACCGGTATTGTACCGGGACCACCGGAAGGGTCCCGGGGGTCCACCGGGTGGGGCCACCCATCCCGGAGGGCCCCATGGGCTGAAGTGGGGAGGGGAACCAGCCCATAGTGAGCTGGTGCGCCCCCCCCTTGGGCCCCCCATGCGCCTATGGTTGGGAACCCTAGGGGAGGGGGCGCCTCCACTTGCCTTGGGGGGTACTCCACCCCCTTGGCCGCCGCCCCCCTAGGAGATCCCATCTCCTAGGGCCAACGCACCCCCCTAGGGGGCCTATATAAAGGGGGGAGGGAGGGCAGCAACACCTCAAGTCTTGGCACCTCCCTCTCCCCTGCTACACCTCTCCCTCTCGCAGAAGCTCGGCGAAGCCCTGCTGCGATCACTACTACATCCACCACCACGCCGTCGTGCTGCTGGATCTTCATCAACCTCTCCTTCCCCCTTGCTGGATCAAGAAGGAGGAGACGTCATCTGCAGCGTACGTGTTGAACACGGAGGTGCCGTCCGTTCGACAATTGGTCATCGGTGATTTGGATCACGGCGAGTACGACTCCATCATCCCCGTTCTCTTGAACGCTTCTGCTCGTGATCTACAAGGGTATGTAGATGCACTCTCCTCTCGTTGCTAGTTGACTCCATAGATTGATCTTGGTGAAACGTAGGAAATTTTTTTGTTTTCTGCAACGTTCCCCAACAGTGGCATCATGGGCTAGGTCTATGTGTAGTTACTATGCACGAGTAGAACACAAAGTAGTTGCGGGCGTCGATATTGTCAATTTGCTTGCCATTACTAGTCTTATCTTGATTCGGCGGCATCGTGCGATGAAGCGGCCCGGACCAACCTTACACGTACGCTTACGTGAGACCGGTTCCACCGACTGACATGCACTAGTTGCATAAGGTGGCTGGCAGGTGTCTGTCTCTCCCACTTTAGTCGGATCGGATTCGATGAACAGGGTCCTTATGAAGGGTAAATAGAAATTGGAAATTCACGTTGTGGTTTTGGCGTAGGTAAGAAAACGTTCTTGCTAGAACCCTATTGCAGCCACGTAAAACTTGCAACAACAATTAGAGGACGTCTAACTTGTTTTTTGCAGCAAGTGTCATGTGATGTGATATGGCCAAAGTTGTGATGAATGATGAATGATATATATGTGATGTATGAGATCATGTTCTTGTAATAGGAATCGCGACTTGCATGTCGATGAGTATGACAACCGGCAGGAGCCATAGGAGTTGTCTTTATTTTTTGTATGACCTGCGTGTCATTGAGAAACGCCATGTAAATTACTTTACTTTATTGCTAAACGTGTTAGCCTTAGTAGTAGAAGTAATAGTCGGCAAGCAACTTCATGGAGACACGATGATGGAGATCATGGTGCCATGCCAGTGACAAGATGATCATGGAGCCCCAAGATGGAAATCAAAGGAGCTATATGATATTGGCCATATCATGTCACTATTATTTGATTGCATGTGATGTTTATCATGTTTTTGCATCTTGTTTACTTAGAACGACGGTAGTAAATAAGATGATCCCTCATAATAATTTCAAGAAAGTGTCCCCCCTAACTGTGCGCCGTTGCGACAGTTCGTTGTTTCGAAGCACCACGTGATGATCGGGTGTGATAGATCCCAACGTTCACATACAACGGGTGTAAGACAGATTTACACATGCAAACACTTAGGTTGACTTGACGAGCCTAGCATGTACAGATATGGCCTCGGAACACAGAAGACCGAAAGGTCGAGCATGAGTCATATAGAAGATACGATCAACATGAAGATGTTCACCGATGTTGACTAGTCCGTCTCACGTGATGATCGGACACGGCCTAGTTAACTCGGATCATGTTATACTTAGATGACTGGAGGGATGTCTATCTGAGTGGGAGTTCATTGAATAATTTGATTAGATGAACTTAATTATCATGAACTTAGTCTAAAATCTTTACAATATGTCTTGTAGATCAAATGGCCAATGTTGTCCTGAACTTCAACGCGTTCCTAGAGAAAACCAAGCTGAAAGACGATGGCAGCAACTATACGGACTGGGTCCGGAACCTGAGGATCATCCTCATAGCTGCCAAGAAAGATTATGTCCTACGAGCACCGCTAGGTGAAGCACCTGCTTTCCCTGCAGAACAAGACGTTATGAACGCTTGGCAGACACGTGCTGATGATTACTCCCTTGTTCAGTGCGGCATGCTTTACAGCTTAGAACCGGGGCTCCAAAAGCGTTTTGAGAGACACGGGGCATATGAGATGTTCGAAGAGCTGAAAATGGTTTTTCAAGCTCATGCCCGGGTCGAAGGATATGAAGTCTCCGACAAGTTCTTCAGCTGTAAAATGGAGGAAAATAGTTCTGTCAGCGAGCACATACTCAAAATGTCTGGGTTGCATAACCGCTTGACTCAGCTGGGAGTTAATCTCCCGGATGATGCGGTCATTGACAGAATCCTTCAGTCGCTTCCACCGAGCTACAAGAGCTTTGTGATGAACTTCAATATGCAGGGGATGGAAAAGACCATTCCTGAAGTATTTGCAATGCTGAAATCAGCAGAGGTAGAAGTCAAAAAGGAACATCAAGTGTTGATGGTGAATAAAACCACTAAATTCAAGAAAGGCAAGGGTAAGAAGAACTTCAATAAGGACGGCAAGGGAGTTGCCGCGCCCGGTAAGCAAGTTGCCGGGAAGAAGCCAAAGAATGGACCCAAGCCCGAGACTGAGTGTTTTTATTGCAAGGGAAGTGGTCATTGGAAGCGGAACTACCCCAAATACTTAGCGGACAAGAAGGCCGGCATCACGAAAGGTATATGTGATATACATGTAATTGATGTGTACCTTACCAGTACTCGTAGTAGCTCCTAGGTATTTGATACCGGTGCGGTTGCTCACATTTGTAACTCAAAGCAGGAGCTGCGGAATAAGCGGAGACTGGCGAAGGATGAGGTGACGATGCGCGTCGGGAATGGTTCCAAGGTCGATGTGATCGCCGTCGGCACGCTACCTCTACATTTACCTACGGGATTAGTTTTAAACCTCAATAATTGTTATTTAGTGCCAGCTTTGAGCATGAACATTGTATCAGGATCTCGTTTAATTCGAGATGGCTACTCATTTAAATCCGAGAATAATGGTTGTTCTATTTATATGAGAGATATGTTTTATGGTCATGCTCCAATGGTGAATGGTTTATTCTTAATGAATCTCGAGCGTAATGTTACACATATTCATAGTGTGAATACCAAAAGATGTAAAGTTGATAATGATAGTCCCACATACTTGTGGCACTGCCGCCTTGGTCACATAGGTGTCAAACGCATGAAGAAGCTCCATGCAGATGGACTTTTGGAGTCTCTTGATTACGAATCATTTGACATATGCGAACCATGCCACATGGGTAAAATGACCAAGACTCCGTTCTCAGGAACAATGGAGCGAGCAACCAACTTATTGGAAATCATACATACTGATGTGTGCGGTCCAATGAGTGTTGAGGCTCGCGGTGGCTATCGTTATGTTCTTGGAATTTCAGAGTGAGGTTGAGAATCAACGTGACAGGAAAATCAAGTTCTTGCGATCAGATCATGGTGGAGAATACTTGAGTCACGAATTTGGCACACACTTAAGAAAATGTGGAATAGTTTCACAACTCACGTCGCCTGGAACACCTCAGCGTAATGGTGTGTCCGAACGTCGTAATCGCACTCTATTAGATATGGTGCGATCTATGATGTCTCTTACCGATTTACCGCTATCATTTTGGGGCTATGCTTTAGAGACTGCCGCATTCACTTTAAATAGGGCTTCGTCGAAATCCGTTGAGACGACACCGTATGAATTATGGTTTGGGAAGAAACCTAAGCTGTCGTTTCTAAAAGTTTGGGGATGCGATGCTTATGTCAAGAAACTTCAACCTGAAAAGCTCGAACCCAAGTCGGAAAAATGCGTCTTCATAGGATACCCTAAAGAAACTATTGGGTATACCTTCTACCTCAGATCCGAAGGCAAGATCTTTGTTGCCAAGAATGGATCCTTTCTATAGAAAGAGTTTCTCTCGAAGGAAGTAAGTGGGAGGAAAGTAGAACTCGATGAAGTATTACCTCTTGAACCGGAAAGTGGTGCAACACAGGAAAATGTTCCTGAGGTGCCTGCACCGACTAGAGAGGAAGTTAATGACGATGATCATGAAACTTCAGATCAAGTTGCTACTGAACTTCGTAGGTCCACAAGGACACGTTCCACACCAGAGTGGTACGGCAACCCTATCTTGGAAATCATGTTGTTAGACAACGGTGAACCTTCGAACTATGAAGAAGCGATGGCGGGCCCGGATTCCGACAAATGGCTGGAAGCCATGAAATCCGAGATATGATCCATGTATGAAAACGAAGTGTGGACTTTGACTGACTTGCCCGTTGATCGGAGAGCCATAGAAAATAAATGGATCTTTAAGAAGAAGACAGACGCGGATGGTAATGTGACCATCTATAAAGATCGTCTTGTCGCTAAGGGTTATCGACAAGTTCAAGGGGTTGACTACGATGAGACTTTCTCACCTGTAGCAAAGCTGAAGTCCGTCCGAATCATGTTAGCAATTGCCGCATTCTATGATTATGAGATATGGCAAATGGACGTCAAAACGACATTCCTTAATGGTTTCCTTAAGGAAGAATTGTATATGATGCAGCCGGAAGGTTTTGTCGATCCTAAGAATGCTGACAAGGCGTGCAAGCTCCAACGCTCGATTTATGGGCTGGTGCAAGCATCTCGGAGTTGGAACATTCGCTTTGATGAGATGATCAAAGCGTTTGGGTTTATGCAGACTTATGGAGAAGCCTGCATTTACAAGAAAGTGAGTGGGAGATCTATAGCATTTCTCATATTATATGTAGATGACATACTGTTGATGGGAAATGATATAGAATTCTTGGAAAGCATAAAGGCCTACTTGAACAAGTGTTTTTCAATGAAGGACCTTGGAGAAGCTGCTTATATATTAGGCATCAAGATCTATAGAGATAGATCGAGACGCCTCATTGGTCTTTCACAAAGTACGTACCTTGACAAGATATTGAAGAAGTTCAAAATGGATCAGTCAAAGAAGGGGTTCTTGCCTGTATTGCAAGGTACGAGACTGAGCACGGCTCAAAGCCCGACCATGGCAGAAGATAGAGAAAAGATGAGTGTCCTCCCCTATGCCTCAGCCATAGGGTCTATCATGTATGCTATGCTGTGTACCAGACCTGATGTAAACCTTGCCGTAAGTTTGTTAGGAAGGTACCAAAGTAATCCCGGCATGGAACACTGGACAGCGGTCAAGAATATCCTGAAGTACCTGAAAAGGACTAAGGACATGTTTCTCGTTTATGGAGGTGACAAAGAGCTCGTTGTAAAGGGTTACGTCGATGCTAGCTTCGACACAGATCTGGATGACTCTAAGTCACAAACCGGATACGTGTATATTTTGAATGGTCGGGCAGTAAGCTGGTGCAGTTGCAAGCAAAGCGTTGTGGCGGGATCTACATGTAAAGCGGAGTACATGGCAGCCTCGGAGGCAGCACACGAAGCAGTCTGGGTGAAGGAGTTCATTACCGACCTAGGAGTCATAACCAATGCGTCGGGCCCGATGACTCTCTTTTGTGACAACACTGGAGCTATTGCCCTTGCCAAGGAGCCCAGGTTTCACAGGAAGACCAGGCATATCAAGCGTCGCTTCAACTCCATTCATGAAAGTGTTCAAAACGGAGACATAGAGATTTCTAAAGTACATACGGACCTAAATGTAGCAGATCCGTTGACTAAACCTCTCCCTAGAGCAAAACATGATCAACACCAGAATTCCATGGGTGTTCGATTCATCACAATGTAACTAGAATATTGACTCTAGTGCAAGTGGGAGACTGTTGGAAATATGCCCTAGAGGCAATAATAAAATGGTTATTATTATATTTCTTTGTTCATGATAATTGTCTATTGTTCATGCTATAATTGTGTTATCCGGAAATCATAATACATGTGTGAACACATAGACCACAACACGTCCCTAGTGAGCCTCTAGTTGACTAGCTCGTTGGTCAAAAGATGGTCATGGTTTCCTGACTATGGACATTGGATGTCATTGATAACGGGATCACATCATTAGGAGAATGATGTGATGGACAAGACCCAATCCTAAGCTTAGCTCAAAGATCGTGCAGTTCGTTTGCTGTAGCTTTTCTGAGTGTCAAGTATCATTTCCTTAGACCATGAGATTGTGCAACTCCCGGATACCGTAGGAGTTCCTTGGGTGTGCCAAACATCACAACGTAACTGGGTGACTGTGCAAATAAAGAAATAGAAGAGCCCTAGGTTGGTTCATGAAAAAAAGAGTAATTTGTTTCATAACCGAACACTACTTTACCAGGGAAAGAGATTTATGTTGTATTTCATTTGTTAGTCGTGCACAATATAATAGAGAGTAAAATATAGGATTCCCAAGCCATGCTTTAGTCCTTTGTTTCCAAACCAGTTGTTGCAGCTATATGGATGATTTTGCAGATAAAAATGTTGATCAATTTCAATCTTGCAAACATAAAACGAGCTCGTACCTCTGATCCAGCGGCACGTCATACGTATATGTTTGATTCACGAGTGAACGAGCCCCTAATGAAATTGTTAAGCAAGCCTCTGATGGATGTGTGTGTCTATATATATGCACACAGTGTATGTATAGGTTTGTAAAACTTAGCGTTAAGTTACGATGGCTAAATTATGATTTTTCCAATTCTTAATGTTTGAGTGCACGTTACAAGCCTGAATTCAAAACTCAAGCAAATGATGGAAAATGATACATTTAACAAATTTGAATTTTTTAATACAACACATCATACGTCCCACAAACTAGAAATAATTTCCTTGGCACATAGGATGTTGATTTTTCGGTTATGCTAGCTAGCATATGTTCCAACATAAATCAATTTCAATCTTGCAAACATAACAAATGCTTGAGCAGCACACTAATCTGTAGAGGAAGGTATGCTTTTAAGAAAATAAATTTGATCATAATTTTTACTCATGAAAGGTCTCTTATAATTTTGCTTGGATATTAAATTTTCTGTTATGAACAATACACTGAACAATAATTTTGCAGGAACATATGTCATCTAAAGCAAATAAGTGCCTTTGAAATAATTTAAGTTGCCTTGCCCTATTAATTAGCTTCTTGAGTTCTTTTCCTTGATAAGAGAAATAAACATAATTTTTTGTAACGTAATTTAACAGTGGGAGTCCCTACTGCTGTCATTTCTAAAACAAGAAATGAACCTAATTATGATAGTGTTTGCGCACACTTGCTGGAACATAGATACTGCACAGGGCATGCACCTCAGTCTCTTATTTGAAGTTAAGTCCATTTGTACATACTTTTGGATGCACCTGCTGTTTTGAACCCATAAACTTCATGTTGTGCTTAGAGTGTTGGTTCTGGATTTTGAATCAATTTTAATTTGTGGAACGATACCTCATCAACCACAAACAGTAATTTGTAGTTTGATATTCTTATGGTTAGGAAAATGTACTTTCTGGTTTATGATTTTCGTTGATTGAATGTACATCCTGATTATTGTTTCAGTATGAGAATTTGTAAGAAAATGTTCAACGTAAGGGAAAGTGCATTTCATCTGTTTGTATGTATCTGGTTTGAGTAGCACCTGGAATCATATTGAGCTGTCTTCATACTTGGTTTTGGAATTCATGCTTTAAAATGAACTGATTGCTTGTTCATAGTCCAAATTGCATAGGGCATTTTTATGTTAGTGAAAAATATCACAAACCCTAACAAGTCATTTCTAACAAGGATTGAGTTGTGAACCACTCTACTAAAAAGCACAATGCCACTTACTCCCGACTAAAAAGGTCATGCCCTTGCATTTAGCAACCAACTAACTGTAGAAGGAGCTTTTTCTAATATGTGTTTATTGTTCACTTTAGATCAGAGATAAAACCTTTATGATGGACTGGACTGAAAACTTGTTTATTTTTACAAAATGGGAAGAGATGCATACAAATAATTTTTGTTCTTTGTATATTCCTTGCATATATTTCTATATATTTTTTGTTTTGCATATGAGAGGGATGGAGATGGACAAAAGTAATGCATTAAAAGGGTGTCGAGGCGATGTTGTTGGAAGGGGCCAAAAATTCATAGAGTTTTATACACTAATACATGTATCTATATGCAATCAAAACAAAATTGAAATGCCTCTGGCAATGCACGGGCACTCTACTAGTAGCAGTAATTTGGTAGCAAGTATAACAGTGATGATAGCAGTAGTAACTTAGCAAGAACAATATAGGAGAAATTCGTAGGTATTGGATCGGTGACTTGTTGGATGATATTCATCATGAGACAGTTATAACATAGGGCGATACGGCACTAGCTCTAGTTCATCGATATAATGTAGGTATGTATTCCATAAATAGTCATACGTGCTTATGGAAAGAACTTGCATGACATCCTTTGTCCTACCCTCCCATGGCAGCGGGGTCCATATTGAAAACTAAAGGATATTGTGGCCTCCTTTTAATAGAGAACCAGAACAAAGCATTAACACATAGTCAATACATGAACTCCTCAAACTATGGTCATCATCGGGACTGGGCCCGGCTATTGTCACTCCGGGGTTGCCAGATCATAACACGTAGTAGTTGACTAGAACTTGCAAGATCGGATATAGAACATGGATATAATGATGATAACATAAACGGTCCAGATATGAAATCATGGCATCCGGGCTCGAAGTGACAATATTAATCATGGCAAAGTCATAGCAACATCAATCTAAGAACATAGTGGATAGTAGGGATCAAGCCCTAACAAAACTAACTCGATTACATGATGAATCTCATCCAACTCCTCACCGACCAGCGAGCCTACGAAGGAATTACTCACTCCCGGTGGGGATCATGGTGGTATTGGCGATGGAGAAGGGTTGGTGATGACAAAGAATGAAGATCCCCCTCCGGAGCCCCAAACGGAGTCCAGATCTGCCCTCCCAAGGAAGAATAGGGCTTGGCGGCAGCTCTGTCTCGTGGATCGCGATAATTCTTTCTCCCTGATTTTTTCTGTAAAATAGGATTTTATAGCATTGGTTTCAGGGTCTGCGGGGCCACCAGGTGGGGATAACCCACCTGGGCGCGCCTGGTGAGGGGGGCGCACCCTAGTGGGTTGTGCCCACCCAGGTGCCCCCTTCGGTAGGTCTTGGCTCCAGAAATTCTTATATATTATATAAAAATTCCCCAAAAAGTTTCGTTCCATTCCGAGAACTTTTATTTCTGCACAAAAAACAACACCATGGTAGTTCTGCTAAAAACAGCGTCAATCCGGGGTTAGTTTCATTCAAATCATGCAAATTAGAGTCCAAAACAGGAGGAAAAGCGTTAGGAAAAGTAGATACATTGGAGACGTATCAACTCCCCCGATCTTAAACATTTGCTTTGTCCTCAAGCAATTCAGTTGATAAACTGAAAGTGAAAAAGAAAAACTTTTACAAACTCTTTTTCTCTTGTTTGCACAAAAAAGCTTATACATCACCCAGGTTTTCAGCCAACATTATAACTAACCATGCCGACAATAACTCTTAAAGATTATATTAACTCATATCAATGACATAATTAGCTAGAGAGCAATAATAAGACATCTCAAACGGCAACACATTGTCAAAACAACCATGATATAATATGACAATAGTGGTATCTCGCTTGCCCTCTCTGAGACCGCAAAACATAAATGCAGAGCACCTCCAAAGTCCGAGAAGCGACTAAACATTGTAATTCGCGGTAGAAAAGATCCAATCATGATGCACCCAACATTAGCTACACACAATGCATAATTCATGACAGCCGTGCTCTCAGGTTCTAGCGCGATGGCGAGTGAATAAACACTCGACCTGAGAATAACCCGCTTAGCATGGAAGATACTGACTACCTCCTGTTGTTCCATGAACGATCTAGGCACACAAAACGGATATTTTTTAGAAGTTTTTAGAGGTGGCACATGAAAATTTACTTAGGACGGCAAGGTAATACCGCATATAGGTAGATGTGGTGGACTCATCTGGAATAAATTTGGGTTCAAGGTTTTTGATGTACAAGCAGAATCCCCACTTAGTACAGGCGAATGCTAGCAATTAGATTGAGAAGCGTCCAGATAGAGAGCAACAATGATCATGATCATGCATTATGCATAAGTAACATTGGACACTAGCATGAGTATGATATGAACACCATGAACATAAATATCATAGAGGCTATGTTGTTTTTGATTCAACTACATGCATGAACATGTGCCAAGTCAAGCCACTCGAACATTCAGAGAAGGATACTATATCATCATACTACATCACAATCATTTTGATGCAATGTCGATATCCAAGATAAATTATTATCCACTCCCAGCTACTTATGCATCACATGAGAAACTATAATCTCTAATTGTCAGTGCAAACATGTTTAATCATAATGGGCTGAATCATGGATACTAGGTTAACATATTTGCACAAACAGAACAAGTCAAGTTCCTACCAGTTTCTCTCTGCCATGGCCAGTTCATCGAATATCGTCATTATTGCCTTTCACTTGCACGACCGAACGATATGAAAACAATAATAGTGCAAGAATGCCATGGACTAAGCTGGAATCTGCAGAACATTTTATTCAACAGGAGAAGAAAAGGTAAAATGGGCTCTTTATTAGTTCATCAATTATTCATATGAGAGCCACTCAACATTTTCATCATGGTCTTCTCCTTGGTACAACCCGAATAAAAGAAAAGAAATTCAGAGAAAGACATTGAAATAATTTTGGAGTTTTTGGTTTTCTTGAACAAGCAAATAAAAGGGAAAAGCAAAAATGAGAAAAACTATTTACACGGGAAAGCTCCCAACAAGCAAAAGAAGAACAAGGAAATCTTTTTGGATTTTCTTTTTAATACTACAACTAAGCATGCATGGAAAATAAACTAACTACAACTAATTTTTTTGTCTTTCTAAAGTTTTTCAAACATGCAAGAAGAAAGCAAGAAAATAAAATTTAAACATGGATGATACAATGAAAAAGTGTGAACACCGACTAGATGAATAAGGGAACATGAATGTAATGTCGGTGAGAAACACATACTCCCCCAAGCTTAGGCTTTTGGCCTAACTTGGTAGTCAATCAGTAATCCGGATAGTAGTTGGGGTACTAACGAGCGGGCATCCATTGATCCCACTCCGGAGGCTCCTCCTCTACCTCTGCAGCTGCCTAAGTGTTCCTGTAGGCGATGATGTCTGCAAGCATGATTTTATGTCCACCCCTGGCAACAGAATCAAACAAGGTAGGGGAGGGCAATGCAATAATATCACGGGTTTCAACACTAAAGACTAGGTTATAAGGAATAGGAATGTCAGGATAATCCTGTGCAAGTAAATGATGGTGTTCCATCCATCGTTGCACGGTCTAGATAAACCTTGGTCAGAGGTTAACCATGAGGGTGTATCCCAACATTAAAGTGGGCCGTCAAGCGAGTAGCATAAATCCCACCTTGGATTTTACCCTGAGATTTATTAAGATGGAGGCGACGAGCCACAATAGCTGCCATGCTATAAGTGTTGTCGCCCTCTAATGCACGACAAAAAATAGCAAGGTCCGGTGAGCTGAGCGCTCCCACCTTCTCCCTAGCAAGCAAGCATTTTTGCAATGAAAAGTGCAAAGTAATGAACAGCAGGAAAATGAAAGCTAGCGGTAGTGGTAGCTGACACCCCTCTCTCATCTCCCACAGTCAAAGTGTGATAAAATGCCTCAAACCCAGCCGGCCTAGGCTCGGACAAGCTCCCATCAGAAGGGATCATGCATATGTTGCAAAATTCACTAAGTGGTATCGGATGGTTTTCAACATATAAATCAAAGCTAACTTCAGGAGGATTATTCCTAGGCAGGAAAGTAATGCTCCGAACAAAAATGTTTGTGAGGATTTGGTGTTATTCACACTCATCTGCAATGAAGTCAGTGAGGCCGGCATTCGCAACATATTGCATGAACTCCTGAAGTAAGCCTCTCCCAGGAACGGGGTGTGCGGCCATTCACACGGCCGTACCTACGCCAACCTCCGAGGATGGAGATCACTATCAGATGACTCCCCAATAACACCCTTGGAGTTCTTCTTGGAGCCAAACTTCCTAAAGATATTCATGGTTTTCCTATGAACAAAATTCGTAAATTTATCATCCCACAAAAAAATTCAACAAAACATCACAAAAATGATACCAACTACTCATAGAGATACATAGAGATAATAGCAAGCATTCAAACTACTTAGAACACTAAGAATTCAACATGCAAGCACATCTACAACAGCACCAAGAGTAGCTAATTATTCAAAATATAAACCACAAAAACAAAAACAAATTGGACAAACGGGGAGTCACATACCAAGCAACAATCCCCGGAAACAGTTTCGGAAACGGAGCTTCGAGGAAAGAGATTGAAATCTTCGGTTTTGAGAACAAGAACACGAGAGAGAGGGCAATGGAGATTTCTTTCTGGAGACAGGTGATGATGTGGTGTAAAGAGATGAGTGAGGGGCCCACGTGGGGACCACCACCCACCAGGGCGCGCCTGGGGGTCCTGGCGCGCCCAGGTGGGTTGTGCCCACCTGATGCACCTCCCTCTGATGTTTATTGCACCAAAAATTCAGAAAAGAAATCGTATTAAATTTTCAGGGCATTCCGAGAACTTCTATTTTTGGGTCATTTTTTATTGCACGGGAAAAATCAGAAAACAGGCAAAAACATGGCATTTTATTTTATTAACGAAGAAAAACGGAGAATAAAAAGTAGGGACAGAAGATGGTACTTACTAAATTCATCAACTTCACACCGTTCGAAAATGATCCATTAATAAGGTTGATCAAGTCTTACTAACAATCACTTTCAATTAGCATGAAACTGAAGAACTTTTGTAAGTCACTAATGTCGGCGTTCTGGGAACGAGGGTCCCCAGACTTGCCTGCCTGCGGCCCAAAGCTCCACCAGCGGACCTGTACGACCCATCTTCACCAGCAAACACTCAAGACCCTCGCGAGGGGCCAAGCCCCGCGAGGCGGACGATACAAGACCTCCTCGGGGGCTGCCCCACTAGGCTGGCTCACGAGGGGCAGAGAGATCAAGGCAAGGGAAACCTCGTGAGGTTTCTGTGACGCAAGCCATGACGACTGGAGCCAGGCGGGTCCCAGGCGGCCGCCAGCGCACGCAGTGTCCTCATTTCCTATTTGGTGCTAAAGAGGCAAGCGCAGGCGAGGAGTCCCGATGCATCAGGCAAAGGTTTCCATATCGGTGCAACAAGACCAAGACCTGCAGGACAGTACGACAGAGGTCACCGTTGAGCCCAAGACGGCGTCACCACCAGAGCCTTTGGCAGGCGAAGACTACTTTTGTGAGGATAACATGTACTAGTTGTCTCCCTTTGAATTTGGCCATTGTGGGATCCCTTCCTCCTCAATATTTGGGAAGAGGACCAGAGCCTCTATAAATAGGACTAGCTACCATAGTAGGAGAAAACTGATCCAGAGAGAGCGAGAGAGAGAGAGGATTCAGTTCATCCTCAACCACACAAGTTCACCAAGCACAAGAACACCTCCCCTCAGGAGGCTGTTCTTCCCTTGTAACTATTCATCCCCAGCCCAAGAGGCAATCCACCACACCACACTGGAGTAGGGTATTACACCACATCGGTGGCCCGAACCAGTATAAACTCTTGTGTCTCTTGTTCTTTGGGTTCGTCGAGCTGAGCCGTGAGATCATGATGTGTGCGAGCTAGAGGGGGGAGAGATCTTCATGCGCACCCCAGTGTTTGAACCTCAAGGGTTTTGCCGGAATCCGAAATCGGACATTGGGCGCACCAGGCAGGGGTGTGCTTGTGCTTTCCCCTTCGTCAATCCGCGCTTTGCCACTCCACCAAGTTCATGGCCGACGCTCGTCGGGCCCGCGCTGAGCGCCGGGCCGCTCTCACCACCCACATCGCTCAGACAACCCCTATTGGCAGACCTCCCCGTCGTTCTCCGTCACCCGCCACCAACGCCGCTACAGGCCCGGCGGCAAACGAGCAGCAAGCCTCCTCACTTCATCCCTCCGTGCGGCGAGACGGCCGCACCGCCACCCTGTCGCTGACTCCGGATGGTTCGTCGTCTCACGCTCGCCACACACCCACGGCCGCGCAGGCCGCGCTGCTCATGGCACACGAGCTCCTGTGTTACCTCCTGGTCGATGACCTCTACAAGTACTGGTTGGACTGCATCGTCGAGCTCGTCAGTGCCGCGGGGGGCTCCCCTGCACCATCCCTCTCGCTGCCTCGCCCGCCCCCGGCAGCGGGCGATGTGACTCACATAGCGCCTCCGCCCCCTCCGCATCAAGACGGCGCCCTTGCCCCGAGACGCGCAGCTCATGGAGTGCCCCGCCTCCTCTGTGTCAAGACGGTGTCCTCGCTCCAAGATGTGCGGTCCCGCGGCGTGATCCACCGCGCGGTGTGCCCGCGCATGAAGAAAGAAGCTGCCAAGAGGTCCCCCATCCGCAAGAAAACGCTCCACCACTCACAACACCACCATGTCATGATCGCTTGCCGCGGTAGGGCCATGCGCCACTTGCCTTGGCGGCACAGGGACACCGAGATCAAGCTCCGCCTCCACGACGGGCCCCGCTGGCCATGGCAGGCTGCCGCGCCTTCACTCCTTAGCTGCATATCGTCATTTGGCCAGGCAAGTTCAAGACGGATCTGCCTCCTCAGTATGATGGCACCCCCGACCATGCGGAGTTCTTGCAGCTCTACGAGCTGAGCATCAAGGTGGCCAACGGCGACGAAAAGGTCATGGCAAACTGGTTCCCCATGGCTCTCAAGGACGGCACCCGCTCATGGCTCCTGAATCTTCCCCCGGGCTCGTTCTCCTCCTGGGATGAGATGCGTGACCACTTCTTCGCCGACTTCCAGGGCACTCGCGAACGCCCCCCGGCCGTGGGTGACTTGCACCACATCAAGCAACAGCCACGAGAGACCCTATAGAAGTACATCCAGCGCTTCAATAGCATGCGCCTCAAGATCCCCAAGGTGACGGACGAAGCCATCATCTCAGTGTTTTTTGATGGCATCTGCGACATCAAGATGAAGGAGGAGCTCGCCATCCACGAGGAGCTGTGCATGACTTTCGAGCTGTTCAACATAACAACCAAGTGTGCAAGAGCTCAGGAGGAGTGCCTCTCCCTTCTCGAGCTCCCCGTCACGGATCTAGAGGAGAATAAGGCCAAGGTCAAGGACATGAAGAGCAAAGGGGTGGCCGTACTCGCGGCAGAGCCAGACACAAAGCATGGTCGAGACCTTCCCGAGTCGTCCAAGGGCAGCCGTACGTTCTGTGCCTTCCAGAATGTGCGCAGCCACAACACCGACGACTGTCAAGAGCTCAGGACCATTCGAGATGGACGCTTCGTTCGACGCCCCGAGCTCAATGACCGGGGATACGGCCGAGGAGGTGGACGAGGTGGAGGACATTGGGACGACCGCGGGCCCCACCAGGAGTGGCGCGACCAGCCTCGCAAGGCCCGCTAGTAGGATCAGCCTCGTGAGGGTGCCTGGAGGGACCAACCTCGCGAGGACCGTCCTCAGGGCAACCCTGGTCTCCCTCCACTGCCGCTGCCACCAAGGAGGAACGACGACCACCAACAAGACGAAGGGGCTGGGGGCTTCCAGGAGCCGCGCGCCATCGCCTGCATCTTGGGTGGTGCTCAGGCCTGGGCTTCCCAGCACATCTACAAGCAGTTCTCTCGCGAGGTGAATGTAGCCCTCCCCAAGCTCGAGGCCACGCACCTACTCAGATGGTCCAAGTACGCCATCACCTGTAACTCGGCGGACCAGCTCAAATGTGTGGTAACCGCCGACGTCCTCCCGATGCTCTGTTCACCCATCATCAACAATGTCCAAGTCACCAAGACCCTCATCGACAACGGCGCAGGGCTCAGTGTCATGTCCATCGAAACATTCGACAGCCTTCAATTGCCATACGATTAGCTCTAGCCTACCAAGCCTTTCTCAGGAGTGACTAGCGGCTCCACCACCCCGATAGGGCAAGTTCGTCTCCCTGTCACCGTTGGTCAGTGCGACAACTACCACACCGAGCTTGTCGACTTCGACGTCGCCCACATCCGCCTGCCGTACAATGCCATCCTTGGGTAACTAGCGCTAGCCAAATTCATGCCAGTCTCCCACCATGGCTACAACTTCCTCAAGATGTCGGGAAGCGGCGGAATCATCACAGTCCCGTGCGAAGAAAGAGATGCGGTGTGCTCCCTTGAGCGCGCCTTCCAATCTGCAGCAATCGAAGACCCTAACAGCGCGGGTGTGCAGTACCCTCATGAGGCCAACCCCAAGAAAAAGAAGTATCTACTCACATTGGGCCTCAGGGAAGCGGCGCCTCCAGTGGCGCCACCTCAGGATCGGCGCCCGCGCTTGGGGCGCCTCCCTCCCTCGCATAGGGAGGCGTGCCCGGCACTCTCCTCGGGCAGGGCTCGGGGGCTCTCTTCTGGATGGCCTCAGACCTAGCCAACATCATGAGGGAGGCGCTCGGGCACCACATGGAGGCGTGTGGCATGTTTCCCTCGGGAGGACACCGGGCGAGGAGCGCCCGACGCTCAGGAGTTCATCACCAACGCCACTCAGGAGCTTCAGGAAGCAAGGGCAATACACGACAACTGCCACCCACCTGGCGCCTGCTCCCCATCCAGGCAAGGGTGGTGAGCTGCGCGTCTGCATCGACATCCCGGGGCTCAACAGGGCCGCATCTCAGGAGCGCTTCTGGCCTTCGCATGCTGGATGGTGTGAGGGTCCATCTCATAGCTATGTTCACATGCCATTCGGCCTGCCAAGCGTGGCAGCCGCCTTCTAGCGCAACCTATGGAGCATCCTGGCAGGTCAGGAGGCCAAGCATCACGCAGTCCTGGCGGAGATGGAGATCGTCCGTAGGAGGCCACCAGAGCCTCCAGAGCCTCCCGATGCTCTAGGTCTCGACGGCTCGTGAGGAGCAACCTCTTCGCCACGCGTCTTCAGCTACCCCAACACTCCTTCGACAACCAAACCAGGTGACATTTTCCAAGTTTATTTGGCTGGGAGCGCCCCCGGGGCTGCATCATTCCCAGGCCGCATGGGTCTGTCCCTGCGGCATGAATCCACTTGCATCTTTAGTTCACCCTGCTGGGCCGCCCCTCGGGCTGCATCATCCCCAGGCCTCTTGGGTCCGACCTAGTGGTGTGTATCGTTCTTGCATTTACCTACGCTAGTTTTCTTTATGTCGTAGCGCCTGGATCGACCCAGCGCTACGACATAAGATCCTCGCCTTTCGCTGCCCTGCTGCGGAAACGTCGCCTCCCTTTCCCATCCTCATGTAGCTGCTTGCATGCTAAAGGGGACCTCTTGAGCATCGCGCCTCAGGAGCTCTTAGTGGACCTCGGGCCGCTCACCTCCCGGCCTCGACCACGACATCATGACCTGGCATATCAGCGACGGCTGCAGCATGCATAGGGACCGGGACCTATCGGCGTAGAGCACCAAGCTGCCACGGGGTTGGAAAGGGGAGACCGAGCCTTAGTAGGACATGCGTTCACAAATTTTCACAATAAGGATAATATCGACAAAAGACATTACAGACCCTTTACACACCCACACGGGTCCGTCTTGATTCCTCGCAGGGAACAAGAGAAGGAAGTTTCTAGAGGCCCTATCTACACGTGCCGAACATCGCCGACGCCAACATCAACAGTGGGCCTCAAGAGGCCGGCGCCAACCCCCTCCAGATCAGCGATGGCAGCGACCGAACGCTGTGGCCTTGCTCTGGGCCCACCGAGAGCTCGGAGGCACGTAGCTGTCGTCGCTTGTCTTCGGAGTCTCGACGACCTCGGGAGAGTCGCTGGACCACCACGAGTCACCACTGTCACTGGAGGAGCTGCCGACGAGCCCAGCGGCAGGCTCGACGTTGGTCGCTACCCCGTCCTGACGACCCTCTCTAGGGCAGCACTCCAAGCGGTGGCCTTCCGCGTCGAAGACCTTGAAAAACATCATGGAGGCACCATCTTACTTGAAGTGGATGGCGAGGGCGCCTTCCGCGCCACAAACCTGGGCAACCTCGCCACAGCCGCGAGTCATGAAGATCTTGCCCAGTGAAACGGCTTCAACCTCCGCTCCAGTCGCCGGGACATCGCAGTCGGTGTGCTGCAGCCAAACTTTGAGGGGGCCCCTCGGCGGCATCTCGACGGAGAAGAACTGTGGGAAGCGGATCCAAGTGCGTGGAGGCATCGCCGCACACATCACAAGTTCACGCGAGGAGTCCGCGGCATGGGCTCCCAGGGCGACGGCGTGCGTCACCGCGGCACGGCGATGATACGTCTCCAACGTATCTATAATTTTTGATTGTTCCATGCTATTATATTATCTTTTTTGGATGTTTAATGGGCTTATTTATACACTTTTATATTATTTTTGGGACTAACCTACTAACCCAAGGCCAAGTGCAAATTGCTTTTTTTCCTATTTTAGTGTTTCGCAGAAAAGGAATATCAAACAGAATCCAAATGGAATGAAACCTTCGGGAGAGTTATTTTTGGAACAAACATGATCCAGGGACTTGCAGTAGACATCAAGACAGAAACGAGGCGGCCACGAGGCAGGGAGGCACGCCTGCCCCCCCCCCCCCCCCACCCTCGTGGGCCCCTCGTAGCTCCACCGACCTACTTCTTCTTCCTATATATATCCATATATCCAGGAAACATCCAGGAGCACCACGAAACCCTATTTCCACGGCCTCAACCTTCTGTACCCAAGAGATCCCATCTTGGGGCCTTTTCTGGAGCTCCGCCGGAGGGGGAATCGATCATGGAGGGATTCTACATCAACACCATAGCCTCTCCGATGATGTGTGAGTAGTTTACCACAGACCTTTGGGTCCATAGTTATTAGCTAGATGGCTTCTTCTCTCTCTTTGGATCTCAATACAATGTTCTCCTCGATCTTCCTGGAGATCTATTTGATGTAACTCTTTTTACGGTGTGTTTGTCGAGATCCAATGAATTGTGGGTTTATGATCAAGTTTATCTATGAACAATATTTGATTCTTCTCTGAAATCTTTTATGTATGATTGCTCATCTTTGCAAGTCTCTCCGAATTATCAGTTTGGTTTGGCCTACTAAATTTGATCTTTCTTGCAATGGGAGAAGTGCTTAGCTTTGGATTCAATCTTGCGGTGTCCTTTCCCAGTGACAGCAGGGGCAGCAAGACTCGTATTGTATTGTTGCCATGGAGGATAAAAAGATGGGGTTTATATCATATTGCTTGAG
This sequence comes from Triticum monococcum, assembly GCA_034509565.1. Classification (NCBI taxonomy): domain Eukaryota; kingdom Viridiplantae; phylum Streptophyta; class Magnoliopsida; order Poales; family Poaceae; genus Triticum; species Triticum monococcum. The sequence goes on from CM067842.1 coordinate 317,585,078, forward strand.
TTTATCCCTCTACATCATGTCATCTTGCCTAATGCATTACTCTGTTCTTATGAACTGAATACTCTAGATGCATGCTGGATAGCGGTCGATATTTGGAGTAATAATAGTAGATGCAGAATCATTTCGGTCTACTTGTCGCGGTGCCTAGATATTCTCATAATTATGCACTTTTCTATCAATTGCTCGACACTAATTTGTTCATCCACCATAATACTTGTGCTATCTTGAGAGAAGCCACTAATGAAACATATGGCCCCCGGGTCTATCTTTTATCATATAAGTTTCCAATCTATTTTACTTTGCAATCTTTACTTTCTTATCTATATCATAAAAATACCAAAAATATTTATATTATTATTATCTCTATGGGATCTCACTCTCGTAAGTGACCGTTAAGGGATTGACAACCCCTTTATCGTATTGGTTGCAAGGTTCTTATTTGTTTGTGTAGGTACGAGGGACTTGCGTGTAGTTTCCTACTGGATTGATACCTTGGTTCTCAAAAACTGAGGGAAATACTTATGCTACTTTGCTGCATCACACTTTCCTCTTCAAGGGAAAACCAACACAGTGCTCAAGAGGTAGCAAGAAGGATTTCTGGCACCGTTGCTGGGGAGATCTACGCACAAGTCAAGACATACCAGGTACCCATTACAAACTCTTATCCCTCGCATTACATTATTTGCCATTTCCCTCTCGTTTTCCTCTCCCCCACTTCACCCTTGCCGTTTTATTTGCCCTCTTTTCCGTCCGCCTCTTTTTCGCTTGCCTCTTGCTACCATCATGTCTGAAATTGGGGAGGTTATTGTTGATAAAGATAGTGGTAATAACATGGAAAATATGATGCTTTTATTGATCCTCATGAAGAACCTACTATTTTACACACTAAAAAGTTTCGAATTGGTAGTGGCAATATTATTGGAGAAGGAGTTATTCAAGATTTTTTTTACTTGTGCCAGTGCTTTACCTATTATGGGAGGGTCTATTATCCATAAAACTAGTAGTTTTGTGGATGCTATATCCTTGCTGATAGTTCAACTTGAAAGACAATTTATTCATATGCACCCTTGCATCCAAAGGTTTTTTCTAGAATTTTCTAATATTTTGCATTCCCCTGTTAAGCGAGAAGCTACCATCTTTTTAGCTCATGAGTTCAAATTCATAATAAAAGAAGCCAATGAATTTTTTGCGCATTATAGGGTGGACGCCGGCCGTCCTCCCATAGAAGCAATCCTTTTCTATCAAGAAGACATAATGCGCTTATGATCTTTAGATCATGTTGCTTTTAACGAAAACCTTAGAAAGAAGGTTCCTATCGATGTTCTTATTGACAAGATCTCTGAACTTAATGATAATTTTGCTATCCAAAATAATGGGTTGGGTTTTTCCCTTGAACAAAGGCTAATGACTTTTTGCCAAAATAATGCTTATAATGATGAATTGGTTGTGCAATATGAGGGGCCAAAGGAGGAACCAATACCTCCTGAGCTTGATCTTGGTGACTTTTGTCCCCTTAAATTTAGGCCTTTTGATTATTTTTGATTACCACAAAGAAAGCTTGCTTCTTAACGTAGGGAGTATGAGATGAGTTTTCGCGATTTACCTTATCATTATCATAGTAGTACCTAGATCTATCCTTGCTTTTATGCCTAGCTAGGGGCGTTAAACGATAGCACTTGTTGGGAGGCAATCCAATTTTATTTTTGTTTCTGTTTTGTAATAAATAATTCATATAGCCTCTGTTTAGATGTGGTTTTATGCTTTTAATTAGTGTTTGTACCAAGTAGAACCTTTGGGAAGACTTGGGGGGTAGTTTTTGCGATCTTGCTGTAAAAAACAGAAACTTTAGCGCTCACGAGGTATGCTGCCATGTTTTACTGGAGAGCGTGATTAGGTTTATTATTTTTGCAGATGATTAATAGACAAATTCCTCAAGTCTACCAATTTATTTCAGAATTGTTGAGGTTATATAAGTATTGGAAACTTACAGATTACTACAGACTGTTCTGTTTTTGACAGATTCTGTTTTTCGTGTGTTGTTTGCTTATTTTGATGCATCTATGGCTAGTATCGGAGGTTATGAACCATAGAGAAGTTGTAATACAGTAGGTTTAACACCAATATAAATAAATAATTAGTTCATTACAGTACCTTAAGTGGTGGTTTGTTTTCTTATACTAACGGAGGTCATGAGATTTTCTGTTGAGTTTTGTGTTGTGAAGTTTTCAAGTTTTGGGTAAAGATTTGATGGATTATGGAATAAGGAGTGACAAGAGCCTAAGCTTGTGGATGCCCAAGGAAACCCAAGGTAAAATTCAAGGACAACCAAAATCCTAAGCTTGGGGATGCCCCGGATGGCATCCCCTCTTTCATCTTCGTTCATCGATAACTTTACTTGAGGCTATATTTTTATTCACCGCATGATATGTGTGTTGCTTGGAGCGTCTTGTATGATTTGAGTCTTTGCTTTTTATTTTACCACAATCATACTTTCTGTACACACCTTTTGGGTGTGACATGCATGAATTGGAATTTATGAGAATACTCTATGTGCTTCACTTATATCTTTTGAGCTAGATAATTTTGCTCTAGTGCTTCACTTATATCTTTTAGAGCACGGTGGTGGTTTGATCTTATATAAATTATTGATCTCTCATGCTTCACTTATATAATTTTGAGAGTCCTTTAGAACAGCATGGTAATTTGCTTTGGTTATGAATTTAGTCCTAGTATGATAGGCACCCAAGATTGGTAAAATAAAAACTATCATAAAAAGTGCATTGAATACTATGAGAAAAAGTTTGATACTTGATAATTGTTTTGAGATATAAAGGTGGTGATATTAGAGTGTGCTAGCTGAGTGGTTGTGAATTTGAGAAATACTCATGTTGAAGTTTGCAAGTCCCATAGCATGCACGTATGATAACCGTTGTGTAAGAAATTTGAAACATGAGGTGTTCTTTGATTGTCTTCCTTATGAGTGGCAGTCGGGGACGAGCGATGGTCTTTTCCTACCAATCTATCCCCCTAGGAGCATGCGCGTAATGCTTGGTTTTTGATGACTTGTAGATTTTTGCAATAAGTATGTGAGTACTTTATGACTAATGTTGAGTCCATGGATTATACACACTCTCACCCTTCCATCGTTGCTAGCCTCTTCGGTACCGTGCATTGCCCTTCTCCCCTTGATAGTTGGTGCAAACTTCGCCGGTGCATCCAAACCCCGTGATATGATACACTCTATCACACATAAACCTCCTTATATCTTCCTCAAAACAGCCACCATACCTACCTAATATGGCATTTCCATAGCCATTCAGAGATATATTGCCATTCAACTTTCCACCATTTCATTTATGACACGCTTCATCATTGTCATATTGCCTTGCATGATCATGTAGTTGCATCGTATTTGTGGCAAAGCCACCATGCATAATTTATCATACATGTCACTCTTGATTCATTGCCCTTCCCGGTACACCGCCGGAGGCATTCATATAGAGTCATATTTTGTTCTAGTATTGAGTTGTAAATAAATAGAAGTGTGATGATAATCATTAATAGAGCGTTGTCCCAAATAAAAAAAGAGAAAGGCCAAAAAAACAAGGCCCAAAAAAGAAATAAAAAGGGGCAATGCTACTATCCTTTTTTCCACACTTGTGCTTCAAAGTAGCACCATGATCTTTATGATAGAGAGTCTCTTGTTTTGTCCCTTTCATATACTAGTGGGAATTTTTCATTATAGAACTTGGCTTGTATATTCCAACAATGGGCTACCTCAAATGCCCTAGGTCTTCGTGAGCAAGCAAGTTGGATGCACACCCACTTAGTTCCTTTTGTTGAGCTTACATTTATAGCTCTAGTGCATTCGTTGCATGGCAATTCCTACTCCTTGCATTGACATCAATTGATGGGCATCTCCCTAGCCCATTGATTAGCCGCATCGATGTGAGACTTTCTCTTTTATCTCTTCTCCACATAACCCCTATCATCATATTCTATTCCACCCATAGTGCTATGTCCATGGCTCACGCTCATATATTGCGTGAAATTTGAAAAAAGTTTGAGATTACTAAAGTATGAAACAATTGCTTGGCTTGCCATCGGGGTGGTGCATGATGAGATCATTCTTGTGTGACAAAAATGGAGCATGACCAAACTATATGATTTTGTAGGGATGAACTTTCTTTTGCCATGTTATTTTGAGAAGACATAATTGCTTAGTTAGTATGCTTGAAGTATTATTATTTTTATGTCAATATTAAACTTTTGTCTTGAATCTTTCGGATCTGAACATTCATTCCACAAGAAAGAAAATTACATTGAGAATTATGCTAGGTAGCATTCCACATCAAAAATTCTGTTTTTATCATTTACCTACTCGAGGACGAGTAGGAATTAAGCTTGGGGATGCTTGATACGTCTCCAACGTATCTATAATTTTTTATTGTTCCATGCTATTATATTATCTGTTTTGGATGTTTAATGGGCTTATTTATACACTTTTATATTATTTTTGGGACTAACCTACTAACCCAAGGCCTAGTGCAAATTGATGTGTTTTTTCCTATTTCAGTGTTTTGGCAGAAAAGGAATATCAAACGGAATAAAACCTTCGGGAGAGTTATTTTTGGAACAAACATGATCCGGGGGACTTGGAGTAGACGTCAAGAAAGAAACGAGGTGGCCACGAGGCAGGGAGGCGCGCCCCCACCCTCGTGGGCCCCTCGCAGCTCCACCGACCCACTTCTTCTTCCTATATATATATATCCATATATTCCGAAAACATCTAGGAGCACCACGAAACCCTATTTCCACCGCCGCAACCTTCTGTACCCAAGAGATCCCATCTTGGGGCCTTTTCCGGAGCTCTGCCGGAGGGGGAATCAATCACGGAGGGCTTCTAAATCAACACCATAGCCTCTCCAATGATGTGTGAGTACTTTACCATAGACCTTTGGGTCCATAGTTATTAGCTAGATGGCTTCTTCTCTCTCTTTGGATCTCAATACAATGTTCTCCTCGGTCTTCTTGGAGATCTATTTGATGTAACTCTTTTTGCGCTGTGTTTGTCGAGATCCGATGAATTGTGGGTTTATGATCAAGTTTATCTATGAACAATATTTGATTCTTCTCTGAAATCTTTTATGTATGATTGGTTATCTTTGCAAGTCTCTTCGAATTATCAGTTTGGTTTGGCCTACTAGATTGATCTTTCTTGCAATGGGAGAAGTGCTTAGCTTTGGGTTCAATCTTGCGGTGTCCTTTCCCAGTGATAGCAGGGGCAGCAAGGCACGTATTGTATTGTTGCCATTGAGGATAAAAAGATGGGGTTTATATCATATTGCTTGAGTTTATCCCTCTACATCATGTCATCTTGCCTAATGCGTTACTCTGTTCTTATGAACTTAATACTCTAGATGCATGCTGGATAACGGTCGATGTGTGGAATAATAGTAGTAGATGCAGAATCATTTCGGTCTACTTGTCGCGGATGTGATGCCTATATACATGATCATGCCTAGATATTCTCATAATTATGCACTTTTCTATCAATTGCTCGACAGTAATTTGTTCACCCACCGTAATACTTATGCTATCTTGAGAGAAGCCACTAGTTAAACCTATGGCCCCGGGTCTATCTTTTATCATATAAGTTTCCAATCTATTTTACTTGGCAATCTTTACTTTCTTATCTATATCATAAAAATACCAAAAATATTTATCTTATTATTATTATCTCTAGCAGATCTCACTCTCATAAGTGACCGTGAAGGGATTGACAACCCCTTTATCACGTTGGTTGCGACGTTCTTATTTGTTTATCTAGGTACGAGGGACTTGCGTGTAGTATCCTACTGGATTGATACCTTGGTTCTCAAAAACTGGGGGAAATACTTATGCTACTTTGCAGCATCACCCTTTCCTCTTCAAGGGAAAACCAACGCAGTGCTCAAGAGGTAGCAGGCGACCACGGCCCTGGCGTGGGCAGCAGCGCTCGTCGCCCCTCCCTCTGGAGCCCTCAGCTCGGGCGTACAAGGGCTACCGATACCCGGGAGGTGGCCGCTCGTACCATGGACACGCCACTTCCGGCCTCACGACTATGTCGTGACAATGGGACAGCCTCTTCTTCGACGAAAGTGGCTCGGGCTCGTTAAGGGGAGTCTTTCCCTTTTCCACGGCCGAGAACCTCCGTATCGGCGCCATGGTCGATGCAGCGAGCAATGAAGCGAGGAAGAAGAAGGAGCGGGAGAAGCAAAGGAAGGGATGGGAGACAGGGGCTCTGCCCCCTCTTCCCATTTATAGCCAAGGGGAGGCCAACCGCCGGCCTCCATGATGTAAGGTAATAATGATCTTTTTCTGCATGCAGCAAGGACTCGTCAAGTCGGGCAGTTGCCGTGGCAGCGTGGGGAAGGGGAGACGCCCACGTCCAATTAGTCGCCACGCGCCAACCGGGACCACAAGCTGTTGGGGCCCACGGCGCTCCACACTTGCCCTTTGGCTTCGCCTTGAAGCCAAGTCCGAGCGCGCCTTCGGCCCGGGGACTACTGTTGGCATTCTGGGAATGGGGGTCCCCAAACTTGCCTGCCTGTGGCCCACAACGTGGCTCCACCAGCGTCCCTGCACAACCCATCTTCACCAGCAAACACTCAAGACCCTTGCGTGGGTCCAAGCCTCGCGAGGCGGATGACACAAGGCCTCCTCGGGGGCTACCCCACCAGGCTGGCTCGTGAGGGGCGGAGAGATCAAGGCAAGGGACACCTCGCGAGGTTTCTGTGATGCAAGCCATGACGATTGGAGCCAGGCGGGCGCCAGGTGGCCGCCAGCGCGCATAGTGTCCTCGTTTCCTCTTTGGTGCTAAAGAGGCAAGCGCAGGTGAGGAGTCTCGAGGCATCAGGCAAAGGTTTCCATATTGGTGCAACAAGACCAAGACCAGTAGGACAACAGGACGGAGGTCACAGTGGAAGCCAAGACGGCGTAACCACCAGAGCCTTTGGCAGGAAAAGACTACTTTTGTCAGGATACCTTGTACCAGTTGTCTCCCTTCAAATTTTGCCGTTGTGGGATCCCTTCCCGCTCAATATTTGGGAAGAGGACCAGGGCCTCTATAAATAGGACTAGCCACCACAGTAGGAGAAAACTGATCTAGAGAGAGAGAGAGAGAGCGAGAGAGAGGATTGAGTTCATCCTCAACCACAAAAGTTCACCAAGCCCAAGAACACCTCTCCCCAGGAGGCTGTTCTTCTCTTGTAACTGGTTATCCCCATCCCAAGAGGCAATCCACCACACCACACTGGAGTAGGGTATTACACCACATCAATGGCCCAAACCAGTATAAACTCTTGTGTCTCTTGTTCTTTGGGTTCGTCGCGCTAGGCCGTGAGATCTTGATGTGTGCGAGCTAGAGGGGGAGAGATCTTCGTGTGCACCCCAGTGTTTGAACCTCAAGGGTTTTGCTGGAACCCGAAATCTGACAACTAAGTTACCTCAATGGGGATATGAATGTCCTCAACAATAAGCATTTCATATTTCTTTTTGACAGTAGGTCGAGGTATTTGAAAACTTCCAATAGTGATTGTCGTATATTTTTCCATAACATTAATACCATTCACTTGGAATTGTTTCTTCGGAGAGTGCACCGTATGCTCATTACCATTGATATGAAAAGTGAACTTGCTTTAATTGTAATCAATAACAGCCCCTATAGTATTAAAGAAGGGTCTACCAAGGATAATCGACATGTTGTTGTCCTCGGGCATCTCAAGTATAACGAAGTCAGTCAAAATAGTAACATTAGCAACAACAACGGGCACATCCTTCACAGATACCGATAGGTATGGCAGTTGATTTGTCAGCCATTTGCATAGACATTTCAGTAGGTGTGTGTTTATTCAAATCAAGTCATTTATATAAAGAGAAATGCATAACACTAACACCAGCTCCTAAATCACACAAAGCAATTTTCACACAATTCTTTTTGATGGAGCAAGGTATAGTTGGAATTCCGGATATCCAAGTTTTTAGGTACTCCATCCTTAAAAGTGTAATTAGCAAGCATGGTGGATATTTTAGCTTCTGGTATTTTTCTCTTATTAATGAGGATGTCTTTCATATACTTTGCATAAGGAGGCATTTTCAAGATATCAGTCAAGCGAGTACGCAAAAAGACTGGCCTCAGCATTTCAGCAAAGTGTTCAAATTCTTCATCATCATTCTTTTTAGTTGACTTAGGTGGAAAAGGCATAGGTTTTTGAACCCACGATTCTCTTTCTTTACTGTGTTTTCTATCAATGAAGTCTCTTTTATCATACCTTTTATTCTTAGGTTGTGGGTTATCAAGATCAACGGGTGGTTCTATCTCAACATAATTGTCTAGTTCTTTATTATTTGGTTGAGAGTCTTATGAACGTCAACATTATCTTTTTCATTGTCACTAGGTGAGTGTTCATTGCCAGATTGAGTTTCAGCATCTGAGATAGAAGTTTCATTATCATTACCAGGAGGTTTCTCTATTTCAGGTTCACTAGGAGCATGCAAAGTCCTATCATTTTTCTTCTTCTTTTTCTTTTTAGAAGAACTAGGTGCACCAGTGTTGGCTCTTTGTGAATCTTGGGCAATTATTTTTGGGTTTCCCACAGGATAAAGTGGTTCCTGAGTCATTTTACCTCCTCTAGTTGCAACTCTAACAGCAAAGTCATGCATATTATTATTCATTTCATTAAGCAATCTCTTTGAGATTTAGCAACTTGTTTTAACTGAGTTTGAACCATAGAAGCATGCTTTCCAACTCCTCTAACATCATTTGGTATTCTAAATAACAAGTCACTCAAACGTATCAGAATTATATTTCAATTGTTTCATAACATTTGCATTGAAATGATATTGTGAGGATTGTCACTCAAACTCATAAAGGCATTGACTAGGATGCATATTGTGAGGATTGTCATTATCACTGAATTTCCTAAGAGACTTTATCTCTACCACCTTAGGTAGTGGTGGTGTATCAAGCCCATGTATTTCTTCAATAGGAGGTAAATTTGTAACATCCTCAGCTTTAATACCTTTTTCCTTCATAGATTTCTTTCCCTCTTGCATATCTTCTGGACTGAGATATAATATACCCCTCTTCTTTGGAGTGGATTTAGGCGGTGGTTCAGGAATAGCCCACTCATCATAATTTTTCAATATGTTATTCAATAATTCTTCAGCTTGACCAATAGTTCATTCCCTGAAAACACAACCAGCACAACTATCTAGGAAGTCCCTAGAAGCATCGATTAGTCCATTAAGAAGATATCAAGTATTTCATTTTTCTTAAGTGGATGATTATGCAAAGCATTAAGTAATTGGCAAAGTCTCCCCAAGCTTGTGGGATACTCGCTTCTTTGATTTGCACAAAGTTAAATATTTCCTGTAAGGCAGCTTGTTTCTTATGAGCAAGAAATATTTTTCAGAGAAGTAATAAATCATATCCTGGGGACTATGCACACAACCAGGAGCAAGAGTATTGTACCAATCTTTAGCATCACCCTTTAATGAGAATGGAAATAATTCGAGAATAAAGTAATAGCGAGTTTTCTCATCATGAGTAAAAAGGGTGGCTATATCATTCAACTTAGTAGGATGTGCCACAACAGTTTCATAACCATGGAAAGGATCAGATTTAACCAAAGTAAATAACTCTGGGTCGACAGAGAATTCATAATCCTTATCATCAATAAAGATAGGTGAAGTAGCAAACTTAGGATCACATTTCATTCTAGCATTCAGAGATTTTTCTTTATACTTGCATAATAATTTCTCTAGATCATCTATATCTGTACAAGCAAGAATATCTTTAGTTGTTTCTTCACTCACAACATAACCTTCCAGTACATTAGGCAGTTCATATCTAGGAAGGCTAGTTCCAGTAGGTGTTTCAAGAGATTCAGTTTCAAGCTCATCACCAGATTCAACAACATCATGTTGTAGAACTCTAGCAATTTGTTTATGAAGAAATTCACCAAGTGGCACATCATCATTAAGCAAGGTACTAGCATCATCATAAGAATTATCCATAGTAGAAGTAGAATCATCAATAACTTGTGACATATCAGAATTAATATCATGTGGTGGTGTTGCAAGTTTACTTATAATAGAAGGTGAATCTAAAGCAGAACTAGATGGCAGTTCCTTACCTCCCCTCGTCTTTGAGGGAAAATTATTAGTCTTAGTATCCTTCAGATTCTTCATAGTGATAATATGATAATAATCCCAAGTGACTCAACAAATATAGCTATGCTCCCCGGCAACGGTGCCAGAAAAAGATCTTGATAACCCACAACTATAGGGGATCGCAATAGTTTTTGAGGGTAGAGTCTTCAACCCAAATTTATAAATTCGACACAAGGGAAGCCAAAGAATATTTGAAGGTATTAGCAGCTAGTTTTCAATTCAACCACACCTGGAGATTAATTATGTGCAACAAAGTGATCAGTAGCAAAGTAGTATGATAGTTTTGATAATAGTAGCAGCAGTAACAGTAACGGTAATAGTGATAGCAGTAATTTGGTAGCAAGTGTTATAGTGATGTTAGCAGTAGTAACTTAGCAAGAACAATATAGGATAAATGTGTAGGCATTGGATCAGTGACTTGTTGGATGATAGTCATCATGAGACAGTTATAACCTAGGGTGATACGACAGTAGCTCCAGTTCATCAATATAATGTAGGCATGTATTCCATAAATAGTCATACATGCTTATGGAAAGAACTTGCATGACATCTTTTGTCCTACCCTCCTGTGGCAGCGGGGTCCATATTGGAAACTAAGGGATATTAAGGCCTCCTTTTAATAGAGAACCGGAACAAAACATTTAAACATAGTGAATACATGAACTCCTCAAACAACGGTCATCACCGAGAGTGGGCCTGACTATTGTCACTCAGGGGTTGCCGGAGCATAACACGTAGTAGGTGACTATAACTTGCAAGATCGGATTTAGAACATGGATATAATGGTGATAACATAAATGGTTCAGATATGAAATCATGGCACCCGGGCGCAAAGTGACAAGCATTAAGCATGGCAAAGTCATAGCAACATCAATCTAAGAACATAGTGGATACTAGGGATCAAGCCCTAACAAAACTAACTCGATTACATGATGAATCTCATCCAACTCCTCACCGACCAGCGAGCCTATACGAAGGAATTACTCACTCCTGGTAGGGAGCATCATGGAATTGGCGATGGAGAAGGGTTGGTGATGACGAAGAACGAAGATCCCCCTCTCCGGAGCCCCAAACGGACTCCTGATCTGCCCTCCCGAGGAGTAAGAGGGCTTGGCGGCGGCTCTGTCTCATGGATCGTGATAATTCTTTCTCCCTGATTTTTCTGGGAAAATAGGATTTTATAGCGTTGGTTTCAGGGTCTGCGAGGCCACTAGGTGGGGACAACCCACCTGGGCGTGCCTGGTGAGGGGGGCGCGCCCTGGTGGGTTGTGCCCACCCAGGTGCCCCCCTCCGGTAGGTCTTGGCTCCAGAAATTCTTATATATTATATCAAAATTCCCCGCAAGTTTCGTTCCATTCTGAGAACTTCTATTTCTTCACAAAAAACAACACCTGGTAGTTCTGCTAAAAACAGCGTCAGTCTGGGGTTAGTTTCATTCAAATCATGCAAATTAGAGTCCAAAACAAGAGGGGGAGCAATAGGAAAAGTAGATATGTTGGAGTCGTATCTCTCCTATATTTGACACATAATCTCCTTCGTCTCCTCTAGATTGGTACGGTATGGCGCACGGTTTGGCAGTGAATCACCGGGAATTAAGTCAATTTGATGCTCAATCCCTAGAATAGGCGGTAATCCCGGTGGAACGTCTTCTGTAAAGATGGCAGCGAAGTCCTACAAAATGTTAGTCACAACAGGAGGAAAAGAGGGAGGTACGTCCTCGAATGAAAATAATGCCTCTTTGCACATGAAAGCATAGCAAACAGATTTGCTAAAATCTAGGTCATCAATATTATATTTGGTGGCAAGTAAACATCCACCTTTTAATTTAATTTTAGAAGCAACACTAGATGATGGGTTATTATTAGGCTTTATTTGTTTCTCAAATTCTTTTGCCACAATCTGATTATCACTCTTATTTTCTATTGTTTTGCTTTACTAGCTCTATTAGTATCATCTTTCAAAATGGAATCAGGAGTCATAGGAAGAAAATCAATATGTTTATCCTTATGAACAAGAGTATGTTGATTGTTTCTACCATGTTGTACATAATTTTTTATCGAATTTCCATGGTCTACCAAGTAATAAGGCACATGCTTGCATGGGTACCACATCACAATCAATATAATCAGCTTATGTAGCAATACTAAAATGCAAACGAACAATACGTGTTACCTTAACTTTGCCGCTACTGTTGAACCATTGGATGAAGTAAGGACGCAGATGGGGTCTTGTGGTGAGAGACAACTTCTCCACCATCTCCATGCTAGCCAAGTTGTTGCAACTCCCTCAATCAATGATAAAGCGGACAGAACGTTCCTTCACAACTCCCTTTGTATGGAACAAATTATGCGTCTGGTTTTGCTCAGCTTGTGTTACCTGCACACTCAAAACACATTGAACAACTAAACTCTCATACCTGTCAGCATCTTCCGCAACCATGTATTGCATCTCATGTTTAGAATAATCTTCACCGTGTTCTTCACTTGCAATAAGAGCCAAAGTCTCCTCATCATAGACACTAGCGGACTCATACCCACCATCCTCCGTAACAATCATCACACATGGAGATGGATATTTGCTCACATAGTGACCTCCACACTTGCAACAATGACATATAACCACATGTGTTTGGCCTGTTGATGCCATGGATGAAGAAGAGCTCTGTGCGGGACCAGAACGTGTGCTCCTGGCAGATGGTGGTGGTGGTGCATGTTTTCTTGTATATCGGTTGGAATTGGCGGTTGAAGTCAGTGGTGTTGCAGTTGGGCGTGTGGAAGTAGAGGATGTACGTGGTGTCCATGATGAAGATCAACCTGCAGAAAAATTAGTTCGCGCCAATGTTTGTCGATCCTGCACTTCACTTTTAGCTTTGCAAGCAAGATGGAATAAACGAGTGATATTATTATACTCCTTATACTCTATAATGGTCTGAATCTCTCTACTTAATCCACCCATAAAATATGCAAGCATAGCCTCATTATCCTCAACAATACCACATCTAATCATGCTAGTTTGTAATTCCTGATGATACTACTCTACTGAAATTTTTTCTTGTCCTAAACGCTACAAATTTTGAAGTAATTCACATTGATAATATGGTGGAACCCAATGAGTATGCATAGCCATTTTCAAAGTAGCCCAATTAGATGGAATATGATATAATCTACAAAGTTCACACCACCATACACATGCAAAGCTAGTGAAAGCACAAACTACAGTAGCAACATGTCTCTCCTTGGGATGTTGTAAACATGTAAAACATTGTTTAGTTTCTAACTCCCAAGTAAAATATATATCAGGAACATATCTACCCTCAAATGGTGGAATATTCAATTTCAGTTTAGGAAGATGATCATGATCTCGTACCTAAGGTGGTGGTGCAGTAGACCTATCGTTGCAATTATATGCATGAGGTTGACCTAGTGGTGGTGGTGCTGGTGATTGCACATAGTTCTGATTTTGATCAACCTCATCCTCGTAATAGTTCTCCTCTACTACAGTAGCAGCAGGAGATAAAGAAGCATCAACATCAGTAACAGTGGCACTAGAAGTTTGTCCTGGCTCAAGAGGAACATGCTGTGCTTGCCCTGCTGGATCACAAAGTGGTGGTTATTGATGTTGTTGCAATGGTACATCAGATGCAGGTGGTGGTTGTGGTAGACGCGCGAGTATTTCATCAAACTTGGTGTCCAACTTGGTGTCAATTGTCTTCTCAATGTCACCAATCCTCTCGAGTGCCTTTCCAAAAATGGCCATCACGTCTTCCACCTGTTGACCCCACATTTGTTGAGATTTATCACGAAGCTCCTTCTTCGTCATGTTCTCCCAGTCAATCTCATCATCTTCTGGTCCTACCATGGTTAGCAGCAATAGAAACATACTAGAATATGATCCTACGGACTACAAGATAGTACTGGTGGTGGGATGTCACAAATCCGTCAAGCAAATCTCAAATTCTAACCAGTTTTTACCCAACAGCAGGTGGTGATCAGCAACCGTTGTAGTCAAAACTCTAAAAGGTTGGACAGAGCGATTGCTAGGTGGTGTCAAACGCACGATGTAGGTGTATGTGGAGCTCGGAAGGCTTATGATATGGTAGCAAAAATGTCAACAATAATTAATTTAGATATGCAAAGTTGAATAAACGCTCAACGATGGTACTGTGCTGGTCCTAGGCTAGACCGTGCTAGAGACACGAGCCTAGAACACTAACAAGATCAGGTCGCTGCACGGAAACAAGGGAAAATCACACTCTGGAAAAAATCGCTCCTTTTTTGCGCTCCTTTTTTTTGCTGAAAATCATTATAACGGCGAGTCTCTGAAAATTCTTCCCAAGTCAAAATAACATGATAGGCACGAAATATTTTTGACTACTTTTTTTCGGAAATCAGGCCAGCGATGACCAAAAAGTGCGATAAAAAATCAGTATGATGGCATGTGTCTCAAAATACTCAGAAAAGCCAAAAAATAGGACAGGGAAACATATTTTCACGAGTCAAAATTTTGGCCTAAAAACTGCCCGGTGGTCTATGGCGGTGGCGGTATATGGCAGCGTGGTGGTATATGGCAGCGGTGGTGGAATATGGCAACAACGATGAAGATGGTGCTGCGACGGCGTGGCAACTTGTGACCAGAACTCGAAACTCTGAAAGAGTAGACACTAAGACCAACACTCGACACGATGATGCAACCGCAAATTCAAGAAAGGAAAAACCCTATAAAGATTATGCAAAGGCTCAGATTGGTTTGGTTATGATGAACTAACCCCATTTTTTGACTTTTTTTCAGGACTATAGGTATGAAGAACGTACTCGATCTAAACAATGAAAAACTGCAAAATCTCACCGAGAAACCTAGAAATCTGATATCACATGATATAGGCGAAGGTGTCCCGATGTTTTGATGAGAAGGTGATTATAGTTTTGGAGGAGTAGACTTTCACGTTCCGACTACGAGCGTGTGAGGACGTCGCGCCTTAGCAATCGCTAAACCAACTCCGAGAGGTTATTGACCATGCCGGAGCACGACCAACCTAACCGCAAAGGTATATTTCCTTCAAGAAAACAAAGAACAAGCAAGAAACTAAGATTGCAATCTGGATATTGCGAATGTAAGATGAAATCTTTATTGATCAAGGTGGGGTTCTGTGACGTCTTGGTCTGGTCGTTGAACATAAACGAAGTATGCAAAGTTGCAGATATGGCGAACTTCAATCTAAACAAAACCCAAAGTCTAAATGGTGCCCTAAGGGCTGTATATATGGAGGACGAGGGGGTATTTCATGGCCCTTGGAGGAGGGGTCTGCAACCAACCCTAACTCTTGTTTCCACACACATACGGAATCTAAAAATAGGCTATACTTAAGTATTTTGGAATTACATGGGCTTAGCCCAATAATAAGGTGACACAGAGCCTATAATAGCTTCTGGATGAAATTTATTAAGTGGCATCTTGTATATATTTGTCCAAGGCTTCATGCACTCATTATGGTGGCTTCAAAGTCCTGAAATAATCACTTCTAACTCCATTCTTGTTACCCTTGCGCATGCCATCATCTCCATGCTTGATCTTGCTCCAATGTTCATCCTTCTTGTCCAAGCTAGGCCCTTCATTTGTAAGCAAGACAAATGTATCCAATTTAGGCATCATCATATTCTCATGAACATTAGAATCATTACCAAGATACAAAAGTAGTTGGTAATTTAAGTGCACGAGCTCTAGTAATTGGTCCAGCATGTATAGCAGCAAGGTTTGTGGGTGTAACAATGGTGTTGATGTCCTCATTAGTTACATTTATATCAACTAAGTGGTGCTAGTCCGGCTCTGGAGCTATAATTAATACCTAATCTAAATGGCCACCCACAGATCCAATGTCCGGCAGACAGTTGCGGGGTCGGTGAAGGTCCTCGAAAGAGAAGAACCAGGCAAGACACGGCCTGTGTACCTAGTTGTCATCTCGGTGGTGGCCTTCATGGGACCCAAATGGTGGTGGCCTCCCATGTTCTGCTTCTCCTCAATGATGACAGCAGACATAGAGGCGCTGACCACCGACTCATCGCTCTCCGCGCACCCGACTTCTATCTTTGCCTGCATGGCGCTGCCGCAGGCACTAGTGGTGCGGCCACCACTGACACCAAAGGCATAGTACAAAGAGGCATCATGGACGACAGCGACGATGCCCGTGCCACCGTGCTCCTGGCCGTGCCGGCATGGAGCAACTCGCAACTCCTTATCAAGCCAAACTAGAGCGGCGAGTTGCTGAACCACGCGCCAACTTGGGGCGACAACTAGCTCCGTCAGGCTAGGCGAGGTAGTTGGAGTAGCAAGCTGCATCGCTTGTATCCGGAGGTCTCGGTGGGCCACCCGGATGGCTAGTATGCCGTAGAACTGCTCCTCGGAAGCCATCGTAATAGTGGATAAAATGGTAAAGAAGGAGATGGGGTAGCACCGAAGGGGTGTGATTCTTGCAGGGCATCTGACCTTGTTTAAATAGAGGGCGGACATGAGGAGCTCAGTCGGTGTTGCGTTTAATTCTGGCCCGCTCAGGAACAAACGTGTGGCCGGAGTAGGTTTCCTGGTTTCCATGCGGGTTTAATAGAGGTGTTTGACGGCGGCGAGGAGGCGTGTTCAACCGGGCTGCCACGGGCGGCGCACCACTCCCTACTACTACTATACTTGTATTACTACTAGTACTACTGGTACATACTACTAGTAGTATTTGATTTGACAGCTAGCAAACCAGGAGGGTAAGAAAAACTAAGAAATGGATGGTAAACTAGTAAACAAGGACAGTTCCCGATACGACTTTAATGTAGACGAGGCAGAGGGTAGTGGTTCCCGAAATGTTGAACGACCAATGATGCATCCTCCTTCGATTAGCATGCTGAGGGAAGTAATGGGAGGAGGACGGGGAAAAGAGGCAGCACGATGTGAATGCAACGCAGTTTGCACTCATATAAAGTTGCCCCTCCATTCAAATGCATCTACCACATCGTACGCACCTACACTAAGCTCAAGAGTGCTCACTCCAGACCCATAAAGGTGATGCACACGAGCGGCCAGCGGATATGCCAGACCAGATGGTCCACGTTGACGGCCAATGGCATGGCACCGAGGGTCGTCTCCAGAGGGTGTTGGCAACCGTTTGGTTCATGGCCATCATCGACGCCAGCTACCACTCTCAGTTGGACAAGATGATCATTGCCACTATCAACAAGTTCACCATTGTCAAGAAGCACACGGGCGACATCGCCGTACTCATCCAGCCCATGCGCCCAGGCTCCTCATTGCCTGCCACCGTAATCGGCCTCCATGGAGAGAACCTCATTCAATCACTAGTGGCCTTACGACTGCCTGCCGATGCAACAAAGAATGTCCACCTAGAGGTCGTGCTCTTCGCGAGGCACCTTGCCCTGCAAGAATTCATCAACCTACACATCCACGTGTACAAGGAAGTCGTGTACATAGCCATCTACAAGGTGGGTGAGGACGCTACAACGTTCGCATTAGTCAACCGACTGGAAGCCTTGGACGCATTTGTTGAGAAGCACCTTGACCTCACCACAAAAGCCGTCGCTCCTAAGCCGCCGGTTGGTGGCCCGGCGCACTGAGTCGAGGAGGAGGAGGTCGTAAATTGATGGATGCATCTTTCTTCTTGCCTCCTATAACCACCGCAGCGATTGCATTGTCGTGGCCTTAATTCTTATTGTACTATTGCATTCTCAGCCCATTCAATAAAGACATGTGCGATCCCTTTTCTCACATTTGGCGTCAATTATATGCATCATTGTAACTAGTACTCCCTTTGTCAACACACGAAGGGGACTGAGGGAGTCCTGGATTACGGGGTGTCCGGATGGCCGGACTATACCTTCAGCCGGACTCCTAGACTATGAAGATACAAGATTGAGGACTTCGTCCCGTGTCCGGAAGGGACTTTCCTTGGCGTGGAAGGCAAGCTTGGCGATACGGATATGTAGACCTCCTATCATTGTAACCGACTTTGTGTAACCCTAACCCCCTCCGGTGTCTATATAAACCGGAGGGTTTTAGTCCGTAGGACAACATACAATCATACCATAGGCTAGCTTCTAGGGTTTAGCCTCTCCGATCTCGTGGTAGATCTACTCTTGTACTACCCATATCATCAATATTAATCAAGCCAGACATAGGGTTTTACCTCCATCAAGAGGGCCTGAACCTAGGTAAAACTTCGTGTCCCTTGCCTCCTGTTACCATCTGGCCTAGACGCACAGTTCAGGACCCCCTACCCGAGATCCGCCGGTTTTGACACTGACATTGGTGCTTTCATTGAGAGTTCCTCTGTGTCGTCGCCGTTAGGCTTGATGGCTCCTACGATCATCAATAGCGATGCAGTCCAGGGTGAGACCTTCCTCCCCGGACAGATCTTCGTCTTCGGTGGCTTCGCACTGCGGGCCAATTCACTTGGCCATCTGGAGAAGATCGAAAGCTATGGCCCAGGCCGTCAGGTCAGATTTGGAAGTTTAAACTACACGGTTGACATCCGCGGGGACTTGATCTTCGACGGATTCGAGCCACTGCCGAGTGCGTCACACTGTCACGACGAGCATGATCTAGCTCTGCCGCCAAACAGTGCCCTGGAGGCCGCATCCGCATCGGCTTCGACCCTTAATTCAGAGCCAACTGCGCCGATCGAGGATGGGTGGTTGGACGCTGCCTCGGGGGCTGCGATCCCAACGGCGATCAAGCCGAACACCAGCCCCGCACTCCGCGAGACTCGTGACTCCAAGGAGCCGGACTCCTCTCCGGACTCCGAACCCTCCGCGCCCCTGCCGATCGAATCCGATTGGGCGCCGATCATGGAGTTTAGTGCCACGGACATCTTTCAGCACTCGCCTTTCGGCGATATTCTGAAGACACTAAAGTCTCTCTCTTTATCAGGAGAGCCCTGGCGGGACTACGGTCAGCAAGGTTGGGATACGGACGATGAAGAAATTCAAAGCCCACCCACCACCCACTTTGTAGCCACTGTCGACGATTTAACCAACATGCTCAACTTTGACTCTGAAAACATCGACGGTATGGACGACGATGCGGGAGGCGAAGAAGAACCACCGCCCACAGGGCGCTGGACGCCCACCTCATCATATGACGTATACATGGTGGACGCACCAAAAGATGACGACAAGGAGCGGAAGGACGCACCGAAGGCTTGTTCCCTTGAGAAGCAGTCAAAGCGGCGACGCAAGCGCCGCCCCAAATCCCGCCTTGACAGAAATAATGATCACACAGACCCAGCGCTGGAGCAGGGCGAACCACTTCCGGACAACGGCAATCCGGATAATCAAACCAAACAAACAAATTCTATCAAGGATAATAGTCCGGACGACATAACGCCGGACAGGCACCCGGAGCAGCAGAATGCCCGTAAAAGGCTTGTTGCCACCGCGGGGAGTCTTAAAAAGCAGAAGCAAAGGCTCAAGGCTGTGCAAGACACACTCTAAATCAGATGGAGTAAAATACTCAACACAGCAGCGAGGTACGGCGACAATCGCCCCTCCAAGAGCTACCCAAAGCGGAAGCTGCTACCTGAATTCGATGAGGAGGCCTTAGACCCCCCACAACCAAATATCAAAGCAGCCACTTGGCCGGATAGACGACCCCTCTGCCAACACAGAGCGGCATACAACGCCACTCACAATACAACACGCGACCCATGCCAGGGCTCGCACCCAAAGGACGGCGCAACAAGATCCATCTATGGACCACGCAAGCGCGCCCCAGCATACAATGCAACACAACAAACATCCGAACAACGCGGTACACCCAGCTACAGGGGTGCCGCACACCCCCTATGTTTCACCGATGAGGTGCTAGACCATGAATTTCCAGAGGGATCCAAACCCGTAAACATAGAGACATACGACGGAACAACAGACCCTGGGGTCTGGATTGAGGACTGCATCCTTCATATCCATATGGCTCGAGGAGATGATCTCCATGCCATCAAGTACTTACCCCTCAAGCTCAAAGGGCCAGCTCGTCACTGGCTTAAAGGCCTCCCCAAAAGCTCCATTGGAAGTTGGGAAGAGCTCGAAGACGCCTTTCGGGAAAATTTTCAGGGGACTTATGTCTGACCTCCGGATGCGAACGATTTGAGTCATATAACTCAACAGCCCGGAGAGTCATCCCGAAAGCTTTGGAACAGGTTTCTTACTAAAAAGAACTAGATTGTTGACTGTTCGGAGGCCGAAGCCTTGGCAGCTTTTAAGCATAGCGTCCGTGATGAATGGCTCGCCAGACACCTCGGCCAAAATAAGCCGAGAATGATGGCCGCATTAACAAGCCTCATGACCCGCTTTTGCGCGGGTGAGGACAGCTGGCTAGCCAGATGCAGCACCAGCGACCCCAGTACATTTGAAGTTAGAGATGGAAACGGGAAATCACGGTGCAACAGCAATAAGAAACGCCGGAATAAAGAAGACAGCACGAAGGGCACGGCAGTAAACGCCGGATTCAAAAGCTCTCGGCCAGGCCAGCAAAAGCTGCCCTCTAAAGGCACCAGGGATGAACTGTCCAGCCTCAACAAAATTCTGGACCAAGTATGTCAGATCCATAGTACCCCTGGTAAACCTGCTAATCATACCCATAGAGAATGTTGGGTCTTCAAGCAGTCCGACAAGCTCAACGCCGTACACAAGGGGGAGGATACACCAAGTGAAGATGAGGACGAGCCTCCCAAGAAAGACACTGGGGAACAAAAGAAATTTCCACCAGAAGTCAAAACAGTAAACGTGTTACACGTGATCAAGGGAAAAAGCAACGCGGCACTCCCAGGAAAATATACCCAAGTGCCTGTCACCGCGAAGTCCTGCCACTGGTCGTCTCAACCGATCACTTTCGACCATCGCGATTACTCAGCAAGTATCCGACGCGCAGGATGGGCTGCCCTGGTATTAGACCCAGTAATTGGCGGATATCACTTCACACGAGTCTTGATGGATGGTGGCAGCAATCTAAACCTAATATATCAGGATACAATCCGTGGGATGGGATTACACCCAACAAAAATTCGCCATAGCAATACTACCTTTAAAGAAGTAACGCCAGGCCCAGGGGCTCGTTGTACGGGCTCCCTCCTACTACAAGTTATATTCGGCTCCCCCGATAACTTCCGTCACGAGCATTTAACCTTCCACATCGCTCCGTTCCAAAGTGGCTATCAAGCACTGCTCGGACTCGAAGCTTTCGCTCGCTTTTATGCAATACCACACTACGCCTCCCTCACACTCAAGATGCCCGGTCCACGTGGTATCATTTCATTGAACGGAAATATCAAGCGATCTCTGCGCGCCGAAGAGAGTGCGGCTGCCTTGGCAGCCGCACACTAAAGGCGCCCGGACCAACGAAAGCATCCAATAGGTCGTCAAGACCTCAGACACAACTAACCAAGTCCGGCGCCGCTATTTATACCGAACAAATGGTCACACCCCCATTTGTCAATACAAGGGGCTCAACGCGCGCAGACAAGTGGCAATTTTTTCTCATATTGAATTATACATGGTTTCTTTAAAAACTATCTTTTTTCATGATAACTTTTTCACCTAAATTCCTCTCTTTTACAGATGATCATCGTGCTACACCCATCCAGGATACGGCACAACGGAGACACAGGCGCAGACGTGCAGCAGGGACCCGCTCCAAGGATTTTTTTTACATTAAGACCTTGCATAAACCTTTTTTACTGTCTCTTGTTGATACATACCCACCGTTGAGAAGGATGCTGACGTCTTTGCATGTGGCCACGCCAGAACAATGCATGTACCTGGACACAAGGGGCTTCTTACAAAGGTCATTATTTAGGCCCGGTTTATACCACAAAGACCGAATACCTTAGGGAGTGTTCGGCGTCGCGAGTTTGGCCATATATGCATCAGCTCCGAATCATTGTCTTTGGTCAAATGTTGGGTTTGCCCGGCTCCTGTGTTTTGGTGCCTTACGTTCCGCTTTACCGGCTAAGGTAGCACCAGGAGAACTACTGCGATTGTGCCCTGGTTCATCCGAACGAGCACCTCAGTAGAGAAAGCCGAAAATTGACTGTCATGATATAGCATGAGACTGGTCAACCACTCGATGACCTGTTGGAATGTTAGAATTCCTCCGCCTTAACGAAGGGCCGTTTTCCGGCCAGGCATGTACGCACCCCGGGATCGGGAGAGTGCGGAGCCACCAGGGGCTATCTAGTAGGCCCACTGTCAAACTCCTAAGGCTAAGTGAAAGTGCTAAAGCATTATAGTCCGGTTGCCTCGCTCGCTCCGCTATCACCTCCTTAATAGGACCAAGACGTTGGGTTAAGTGTGAACGCGTGTTTTTTTGCGAGCACCTCCGCATTATATGCGTGGGGGTTGAAGCCGATGGCTGCAATCTTTCAGGTTATACACATGTATACATAAACGGCCGCCCAGGCGGCATCATATTACTTTCAGGCAAAAGTATAAACATAGCCTTATAAAAATTTATAAAAGCATTTCGCTTACAATGAGATTACATATCACTCAAACATAATATTTTTTGAGCACTGGGTCTCTATCAAACGAGCACCCTCAAGAACTTCTTCAAAGTAGTGCTCAGCAGCCATTCGGCCTATGGCCGAATCCCGCACTGCAACAGTAGTAGCATCCATCTCCGCCCAGTATGCTTTAACACGGGCAAAGGCCATCCGTGAGCCCCCTATGCACGCCGACCTCTTCATCACATTAATGCGCGGCACCACATCAAGGAACTACTGCACCAAGCTGAAATAGCTGTTCGGTTTTGGCCTTTCCGGCCATAGCTGATCAACAACAGACCTCATGGCGAGTCCAGACAACCTATTCAGTTTGGCCCATTCGGCTAATTGGTCAGTCAATGAAAGCGGACGCTCGGGAGAATGGAATTGTGTCCAAAACAGCTGGTCCACTTCACGGTCCGTCTGACCCTGGAAGTACTTGGCCGCATCAGCAGCGCTCGCTGCCAAATCCATATAGACATCCTCCGAACTCCACAGCCGATCCAGAGGGGCATACCGTGGATCTCCGAACTTTCTCCTCAACATAAAGGATTTCCCAGCTACAATATCCCCGGCTTCCCGCAGCTCCTCCTTCTTCGCCCTCATAGTAGAGCGGATGTCTTTTCTCGTCGCAGCAGCCTTCTCAAGGTCTGATGCCTTCGCTAGGTTTTCCTTTTCAAGAACCCGGCAGTGGTCGGCGGCGGCTTTTAATTCTATGGCCATCTTGGCCATCTTATCTCGGCTCTCGCCATGCGCGGCCTTCTCGGCTTTCAACTCTTTGGCCGCCTTCAAAGTAGCCGCATTACCAAACCTCGCTTGTTCCTTGGCTCGGGCAAGTTCTTCCCGCAAGGCTTCAACAGTGGCAGCTCCATCTGCAGTCACAACATATTAAAGATACTGGCATCATGCTGCTCTTACTATGTGGCGCTTACCAGATAATGACACTTACCCTGTGCCTCGTCAAGCCTTTTGTTAACAAGCTCGATGTCGGCGTCTGCCGCATCCAACTGCCGTTTTAAATGGGCAAACTTGCTAGTCCGGCTAGCCACCGGAGCTTCCATCACCTGCACATAGAGGCAGTACGGTTATTACCTGGCAATATGATCCTCTGTTCATCGTCGTTTCTGATGACAACTAGAGTCTCAGGGGCTACTATCTACACAGGGCACACCTAGCATGTGCAGGACTATCATACATTATTTTATGTACCTCAAAGCCTATCAGTAGACTCATAAAAGCTTCATGCAATCCGCTTTCGGCGGACGAGATTCTCTCCATCACCGTATTCATCAGCATACGGTGTTCATCTGAGATGGCCGCTCGCCCCACCAACTCCCTCAGAACATCCGATCACACACCAGACGGTGCCGGACTCTTTTGTCTACTCTCTTCAGGAGCCAGACACTGGGAGCTTCGGGGGTCAATGGGATTATCTTCTGGCCTCACCGGACTCGGAGAGGCCCTCCGCGACGACACTTCGGGGTCGCTCGCTTCCGGAGCGGAGGAGTCCAGAGGATTCGTTTCGCTCTCCATCATCTCTTGAAGAAGATCCCCCAAAGACGAGCTCATTTGAGAGGGGCTAAGGCCCGAACTGCAAAGATATATCCGGTGGTTATTTTCTCAGAAGAAAAAGATGGCATACTTGTACTATTAAAGTATTTCGGGTCACTTATGACTCGCTGGAGAATTGATCCCTCCGCGGACTTTGTGCGGCAAAAGCACCCCCCCAAGGTAGGACCCTCTATGGGAGGCTTCTTCTCCCGTTTGGAAGCTTCGGCTTCCGAATCCCCGAGCGCAGTCCTTTTCCTCCTCCGGTCGTCTTGCTTCATGGAGACACTCGCTCCCTCAGTTAGAATGGGCAGCGTTGGGGGCCCGCATCCGCCCGTATTATCCTCCCTAGTATCGTCCTTCAAGGGCTCCGGGCAAGGTTCGACCTGGAGCATCTTTTCCAATACCGGATTGTCCAAACACTCAGGGAGGGGGGACGAACACCGAATCAACTTCGCCTTTGTTAGCCAATCCTGGTCAAAAAGAGAACTCTCAGAAATAACTTCGTAACAAATGAGAGATAGTATGTTCGGCCAGAAGATTCCTTAACTGTTCGGCGGCGCGGTTACTGCTCAGGCCCACGTCCTCGGTGATTTCTGGACACTCTACCTGAGATCCGAAGAATGACTTGTACATCTCCTCGTGCGTCAGGCCGAGGAAATTTTGAATGACACGCGTTCCCTCGGGATTGAACTCCCACAAGCGAAGGGGCCGGCGTTTGCAAGGCTGGACTTGACGAACCAGCATAACTTGTATTACCGCAACCAAACTAACATCTCCATTGAAGAGATCTCGAATGCGGCTTTGCAGTATAGGCATGTCCTTGGATGGACCCCAGCTCAGACCTCTACTGATCCATGACATCAGTTGTGGGGGAGGGCCCGAGCCGAAAACAGGGCGGCCGCCCACTTGGCACTTCTAGGAGCCGTGATGTAGAACCTCTGGAATGGAACCTTTGGGCCATGGAGCTCCTGTCATCTTGCATATTGAGGCACCTCCGCACGCTGCATGTTGCCCCTCAATCATCTTCGGCTTTACTTCAAAGGTCTTGAGCCACAGGCCAAAGTGAGGGGTAACCCGGAAGAAGGCCTCACACACGACAATAAATGTCGTGATATGAAGAAAGGAGTCCGGAGCTAGATCATGGAAATCTAGCCCGTAATAAAACATCAAACCCCTGACGAAAGGATCCAGAGCAAGGCCTAGACCTCGGAGGAAGTGGGAGACGAACACGACGTTCTCATTGGGTTCGGGGGAAGGGACGGCCTGCCCTCGGGCAGGCAGCTGATGCGAAACCTCGACGGTCAGATATCTGGCCTCCCTCAACTTTTTGATGTCTTCTTCCGTGAAGGAGGAAGGCATCCATTGGCCTTGAAGGCTAGATTCGGACATGATTGAAGGTTCGGAGCACCCGACCTGAACTTTGGGTGTTTGAGCTTGAGGTGGGGGAAGGATTTGATTGAGCACGGGAGGGAAAAAATAAAAGCCTTGTCCCTTTATAAAGAGGGTGAATATCAAGCGTCCTCTCCGTGGCCGTTTGGACTTGCCTATAGTCTAGGAGTCCTAGAAGCGGTTGGGTTACCCACGCCCGTATCGATGAGAATCCTGGTATAAGGGGACACGATCTCTGCTTCGACGAGATGTGCCAAGGAAAACGCCTCGCATGACACGCCGAGGTGGGACAATAAAACGATTCGAATAAAGGCTTGGCCATGGTGCGAAGTCACACTACGGAATACGTCAGCAGATTAGATTTGTGTAAATATTATTCTCTCTATGGCAATATGTGGAAATGTATTTTGCAGAGCCGGACACTATTCTTTGTGCTCAAAATCTTCTATGAAGTACTTGGAGGAGGAACCCGCCTTGCAATGCCGAAGACAAACTGCGCACCGGACTCGTCGTCATTGAAGCCTGGTTCAGGGGCTACTAAGGGAGTCCTGGATTAGGGGGTGTCCGGATGGCCGGACTATACCTTCAGCCGGACTCCTGGACTACGAAGATACAAGATTGAAGACTTTGTCCCGTGTCCGGAAGGGACTTTCCTTGGCGTGGAAGGCAAGCTTGGCGATACGGATATGTAGATCTCCTACCATTGTAACCGACTTTGTGTAACCCTAACCCTCTCCGGTGTCTATATAAACCGGAGGGTTTTAGTCTGTAGGAGAACATACAGAACAACAATCATACCATAGGCTAGCTTCTAGGGTTTAGCCTCTCCGATCTCGTGGTAGATCTACTCTTGTACTACCCATATCATCAATATTAATCAAGCAGGACGTAGGGTTTTACCTCCATCAAGAGGGCCCGAGCCAGGGTAAAACTTCATGTCCCTTGCCTCCTGTTTCCATCCGGCCTAGACGCACAGTTCGGGACACCCTACCCGAGATCCGCCGGTTTTGACACCGACAGGGACCAACAAACCAGGACAGATGTTGTGCTTACCTTTTGCATCAACTTCATAATTTACATACCATGCTTGACCCGACCTACGAACTACTCATAAATTCAAAAATTGAGACCGAACATATATATTCAAAACTACTCGTGCAACACACCTGTCACGTTCGCAAGTTTAAAACAACAAACAGGAACACGTACATGACGCATGTGCTTTTCGCTTTGCCTACCACACTGTCAGTCCAGC
Organism: Triticum monococcum; assembly: GCA_034509565.1. Classification (NCBI taxonomy): domain Eukaryota; kingdom Viridiplantae; phylum Streptophyta; class Magnoliopsida; order Poales; family Poaceae; genus Triticum; species Triticum monococcum. Next base: position 317,612,017 of record CM067842.1, read on the forward strand.
CCCCCGGTCAACACGCATTGGCTAGGCTTTATATCACTGCAACATGTGGGACCGCATGTGACCAAACCGATGATGCACCAACCTAGCTACTACCCTGCTTATCAAGGCGGACCCCACCCTAGTGTTTCCAATCGTTATTTCTAGCTATCGATTGTGCCAAGGAGCAGAACCAAATGTTACAATTTGTACATGTTAAAAAGGAAAAGTCCTACCGCGTTCGCATCACACGCTCACACGCCCGGGAATCGGGAGTACTCCATGGTCTGTCCAGCACACCACATAGCTAGGCAAGGAGTGTTGCCTAGCATTTTCACTTTCATGTGGGGCCGCAATTGAGCAAACCGACTATTGGCAAACTGCACCCCGCCCACCTCGTTGGAAAACAGAAACAAGGAGGGGAAGACCTAGCTGTAGCACGGAAGCCAAGAAATTTGGTGTCAGATGGGACTCGTTGATAGAGTAGGAGCACTCCATACTACTGCTACTATGAAGTTTGTACTATTACTACCACTATACAAATAGGTACGTTCACGACACAACATCATAGGAACAAAAAACGGGAAGATTTTGTTTTGGGTGATTTATGGTTTTTTAGTCAACATAGTATGAATAATATGATGTGGGGGCCACCGATGAAGACATGTGGCACATTTGGAAGTCTAATTGAGAGCTTCTTGTGTGGATCGATCACACTATCGTGCTGCTCGTTCGAGAAGAATGTGTGTGGGTACAATTAGGTTATAGTAGATCTGAATCGCAGCCACCTGGACCATTGCATCAACATCAATCAACGGTTTATATCGTGTATGTGTAAATACATGCATTGACTGCATAAAAATAATGAATATAGAATATATATATATATAGTACATAATACCGCATATTGGGTTTTTCTAAAGTCAAACTTTGTATACTGTGACGCCCCGAGACTGGTGCTCCATATGCCTTCCATGGTTTTCGAGATTCGTTTGTGTGATTTGTTTTTCCTTGTTGCATTCATCATTGCATCATGTGCATTGCATCATGTCATCATGCCATCATGTCTTTAATCTTTCCAGCTCAACTAAATAAATTGCATGGATTTCTGATCCATTTAAATCGATGGCATGATGCAATGCCAATGATGTAGCACGCAAGCGAAAGACATGGCAAAGACAGCGAAAAACTCGAAGACACCCGGCGCAACGGTCTCAGGGCGTCACACACCCCTAGGCAACTTGGGGTATCTTCGGTTGCCTTACATAGTGTTCATCCGGTGTGCCTTGAGAACGAGATATGTGCAGCTCATATCGGGATTTGTCGGCACATCGGGTGGTCTTGCTGGTCTTGTTTAACCATTGTCGAAATGTCTTGTAACCAAGATTCTAAGACTGATCGGGTCTTTCCGGGAGAAGGAATATCCTTCGTTGACCGTGAGAGCTTGTGATGGGCTAAGTTGGGACACCCCTGCAAGGTATAAACTTTCAAGAGACGTGCCCGTGGTTATGTGGAAGATGGGAATTTGTTAATATCCGGTTGGAGAGAACTTGACACTTGGCTTAATTAAAATGAATCAACCATGTGTGTAGCCGTTATGGTCTCTTTCTGGCGGAGACCGGGAAGTGAACACGGTCTTGTGTTATGCTTGAACGTAAGTAGTTTCAGGATCACTTCTTGATCACTTCTAGCTTCTCGATCGTTGTGTTGCTTTTCTTCTCGCTCTTATTTGCGTATATTAGCCACCATATATGCTTAGTGCTTGCTGTAGCTCCACCTCACTACCCTATCCTACCCATAAGCTTAAATAGTCTTGATATCACGGGTGTGAGATTGCTGAGTCCTCGTGACTCACAGATACTTCCAAACAATTGCAGGTGCCGATGATACCAGTGCATGTGATGCCACCGAGCTCAAGTGGGAGCTCGACGAAGATCTTGGTCGTTGTTATGTGGCTTTTCCGGATGATCAGTAGTGGTGCCCAGTTGGGACGATCGGGGATTTAGCATTTTGGGTTGTCTTCTTTTATTTTTGTTCCGTAGTCGGACCTTGGTTGTACTCTGGGTGATGTATGTTTAACTTGTTATTTGTGTGAAGTGGCGATTGTAAGCCAACTCTTTATCCCTTTCTTATTAAGTACATGGGATTGTGTGAAGATTACCCCACTTGCAACTAAACCACCATGCGGTTATGCCTCTAAGTCGTGCCTCGACACGTGGGAGACATAGCCGCATCGTGGGTGTTACAAGTTGGTATCAGAGCCATCCCCGACTTAGGAGCCCCCTGCTTGATCGAATCGGTGACGTTGTTGAGTCTAGAACAAAATGTTTTGAGTCTTAGGATTATATATATATATATATATATATATCAAAGAGTAGGATTCTTTTTACTCCTCAGTCCCTTCGTCGCTCTGGTGAGGCCTCCTGACATAGAAGTATTGACTTTCCTCTCCTCCAATTTCATGAAAAATATTAGGATCACGCGGGTATCTTGTAATCTTTCTGATATTATGGTGATGAGAACATTGTTCTTGGTGCCTCCTGACATTTAGGGGTTGCGGCACTGTCCCGGGGAGTTGAGCTCTGAGGTGTTGTCGTCACAATTTTATCGTTGTAGTTCTGGAATACCTGAGTTCGCCGACATCGAAAATATCTTTTATGCAGTTGTTGGTGAGATAACCTTGACGCCACCCAGTACTGGGATAGGAGTTCGGGAGTATTGCCATACTCGTATAACGGATGCTTTTCGAAGGTTGAGGTACACGATTTCCGAAGGTTTCTTGGTTATGTGTTGACGGATGGATACAACTGGATGTAGGGATTGTTAGTTTGGGTGAGATATTATGCTTCCCCTATATCCCCAACACTAGATTTCATAACCAGAAAGTTTCGGGAGTTTATAAGTGGGAATTCAAGTAGCTCCTAGGATATCTTTCCGACAGATGCATGATAAGGGATTGGGTATATCTCTATCATATGTTTGTTCCAGCTTATCCTGCAAGCCAATCCTTGTTTTGCTTTGTTGTGGTATTCGAGTTGCTTCAATATCAAGTGTTGATTCCATACCTTTCCTAAGCGTGTTCTCATATTCCTATGTGAACACCAATCCTTCTTATTTATGAAGATTGTCATCCCAATTCTTTTTCCAACTGGCGTTCTTCTCTTCGAGACTATCCCATCATTCTCCCCATCCGCAAGATCAATTATCAGCTCTTCTCAACGGTGTTTATTTCATCCGTCCCAAGTTGTCTTTGTTTTTTCCGCCCTCCCACCCTTTTCTTCAAGGACTCGGATTTCTTAATCAAGTATTCATTTTATTGATGGGAAGTCTCCCCACTCTTCTTCGTCAATATTCTTATCCGGTGATTCTCAGGAAGATACTAAGGAAGCATCAAGTTCGTCACTCACTCGTTTTCTTCTCCGGTGGATTCAATTCAAGCTTTCGGTGTTGACCATGTCCCTTTTCCTCTTTTCAAATGCTTTCCCATGCGGGTGTATCTCCCAATCTTTCACTTCTCGCTATTCATGGGTTCTAGAGTGTTGAAGATCTCTCAGAAGATTCACGTTTCCATTCTCAATCCGTTCAAGTTATTTTGAGGTTGTTATCTCATTCAAGTCATTTAATTCAACCGCTACAATGTCCCTTTCAAGTAATCGTTCAACGGTGTATCTTTTGAGTGGGCCCTAACCCACAGGTCTTTTCCCAGGATCTTACCCGACTCTTCTAATTTTTCCGGAGTTACTCTTAAAATTCTTTTCCAAGTTTGACATAAGAATGGATTGTCATCAGTCATATGCCTTTCTTCAAGACCTTTCAAATTCTTTTCATCGTTGGTTCAACCTTTTTATTCTTCATTCCAGAGTACCTCGACAATTCATGGTGTTTCTCATCATCATTCTCAACATTTGAAGACCGAAGAAGGATTTCTCCTAAGTCTTGGTCCGTTCTCTCAAAGATTCATGGGTCTAGCTTGATGCCATCCTCTCATAATTGTTTCGATTATGAGAATTCTTTTCACCCATCCGGAGCAATTCAGGATTCTTTTCAGTTTGATTCTCCGGAGCCCATCATCTTAGAATTATTCATTCCAGCTTTCAACTCTCGTTCTCAAATTCTTCCGAGGCATCGTTTAAGTATCCTCTAATCAACTCGTGATCTCTTCATTCTCCTGTATCAAATTCCCTCGAGTATTTCCATTCGTTTCTAATTCTTGCCGGTGTTTCTTTATTTTATTTCCTTCATTCATTTTCAATTCTTATGGTGGTTCGTTCAAGATTTATCTTGCTTCTTTATCATATCAATTTATTCGTTGGTTAAATCCTAAAGCTGGTTCGTTGAAGACTTTCTCAAGTTTTGCGCTATATCTCTCTTAATCCTTTCAACAAGAATAAGTAGTATGCCAAATCCATTGCTTGTCATCAATTTAAATTGGTGAAGGATACACATAACGTTATTCTTATTATTGTTTCATCCAAGTGATCTAGTTTCTTCTTTCCAGAGTTGTTCATCATGTCACATTTCTTGGTTCGAGATCCTTCATCTTTTCTTTTCCCGGAGTTCCAAGCTCTCTCAATTATATCATCACGAAGATCGATCTAAATCTTTGCAAGGATTCACCTTGCGTTCGCAACTTCTCTTTCTTTCTATCATCCTTTATTACCGGAGTTCTTCATGGAGTCTCTACATGGTTGTTCGTCAAGGATTCTTTTAATTCTTCAATTGTTCTTCAAGATTTCTCTTGAAGCTAAGATCCGCCAAGCTATACTCTAAAAGAAACATGGTGTTCAACACATGTTTTGTTTCGAGGAGTTCAAGATTTCTTCATCTTGCATTCCGAAGTGCAATTCTTTCTCTCTTATCTTTTGAGGTGGTGTTATGTCACTCTTGACAATTTCCCTTCGTGTTTCATGATTCACAAGTTGTCCAGAATGACATATTTTAAACCATCATTTTCAATTCGTTCATGAGATCCTTTGCCACCCATCAATCTCTTCATTGGAATTATCTTGGGTTATATTTCACCTCAAGCTTTCCCTAAGGATTGTTGCTAATTATGGTGCTTATAAATGACCCAAGTTCTTCAATTATCCTCCCAGTGAAATAAGTTCTTGTCTCCTTTTTGATATCAATCCAATATATTGTTTCTGTTAGTGGTAGAATTTCACCTTGTAATTTTGAGACGTTTTCCATAAGCCCACTACAAGCGTATTCTTTTGTTGTTGATTTTCCAACAACTCCGTTCAACCCTTCTTCATAAGGAAGCTTTTCCAATTTATTTGTGAGAGAGGATGTTTTTTTCTTCTTCGTTGTTTTCATTCCACTCTTTTGTTCCGAAGGCATTGTGATGTTCCTCACTTTGATCCATCATCCCATTTTTGTCAAAGATCATGTTCTTTCCTTTGCTTATCCATTCAACCGGAGTGTCATGCCCTCTTTTCAAGTTCTTCCCATTCTGTCAAATTCTGCCTGCCTTCTCAACCGGAGTGCTGTCTGAAAACTTTCTTACCCATTGTGCCATTTTTTCAATAGTTCCGGAGGCAGTGTGTTATTGATTTCACCAAGTATCCTCTCATCTTGTCAAGTTCGTGTTCAATTCCTTCCATTTATAGTTGGAGTGCTGTCCAAATTATATCATTCTTTTTCCTTATCTCTCTTGTTTTAACCGGAGTGTTGTGGCTATCATTCCTCTTCTAACCGAAGTCTCATCCAAGTGCTTTCATTTTGCCAAGTTTTCCATTTCTAACCGGAGTGTTGTCGCAATTGATCTTTATCATTCCTTGTACATATTATTTCAACCGGAGTGCTTGCATGTACTTCTTGTCCATTACAACCCTTTTCTTATGTCTTCCAACCTACAAGGTTCTAGTAATGTTCCTTGTTCCTCTGTTCTAACGGAGTGTTTTCAACTTTGTTCATCTTCATTGTATTCTTTCTTTCAATTTGTACAACCTTTCAAGGCTCGTGCTTTCACTCGTTTGTCCAAGAAGCAACTTAGTTTTACCTCTTCTCTTCCTCTTCTGTTTCTCTGTGGTGCCATCCTAGATCTCGGGACGAGATCCTCTTGTAGTGGTGGAGTGTTGTGACGCTCTGAGACCGGCGCTCCAGATGCCTTCCATGGTTTACGAGATTCGCTGTGTGATTTGTTTTTGCTTATTGCATTCAACATTGCATCATGTGCATTGCATCATGTCATCATGCCATCATGTCTTTAATCTTTCCAACTCAACTAAATAAATTGCATGGATTTATGATCCATTGAAATCGAGGGAATTCACATGGTGAAATTCTCTTTAAAACATACCAAAGTTTCCTACTATTATTAGGGAGCTATAATAAATATTCCACTATTTTGGAGTTCACCTTGACACACTTGCAATTTAATTCTCATGCCCATTCTATCTCAAGTTCTTCCTCAAACTTTCCCACCAATTCTTGTCACTTCTTATCGAGGCTCCTCTCAAACCTCATCAATTCTGGACCTTCCTCACCCACTTTCTAACCAAACCCATTTGAATTAAATTCAAATGAGTTTGAATCTTAAACCTTGCAATCTTGGCCATTCCTATTTTCTCGGAACAAGCACATTTTTGTGAGTCTGGGATAATTATCCGAGTGCGTAAATTCTTTTCCGAACCCCCTCTTTCTTTTTCTTCTCTTTAATGGTCTTTCGGTTAAAGTTTAAGAATAAGAGGGAGAGAGAGAGAGCTTGCGCCCGCCGGCCTTTTGGGCCTCCCAACCATCTGCGCTGGCCCACTGAGGCCACCAGCGCCCAGGCCGGCCCAACCTCCCCTTCCAACCCTAACTCTCTCTCGATCTCTTTCCTCCCTCCAGTAGCGCCGCCACCTCACTCTCGATCTCTTTCATATCTCCTGTGCGCTGCCAAAGAGAGAACCACAGCGCTTCATGCCCGATCCCCACTCGATCCTCTTCTCGATCGGCAGAAGCTCCCGACCTCAACCTCCTCCCTCTCGCCCCTCTGAAGCCTCCCTGCGTGCCTCAGCCTCCTTCGCCGGATGCCATGGCCGCAACCGCTGTGCTCCCAGCCTCCGGCAGCCGCGCCCCTCCTTCTCCTTCGTCACTGATGAGCCACACCGTCCTTCACGAGCAGCCGAGGCCCCGCTCCTCTCCGCCGCGTCCTCCCTCTCATCCGTGTCCGCCCTGTCGCAAGGGAGCGCGGGCCCCTGTACCCTTCCATGTCGTCCCAGCCTCGCGGGAGCCACCGCTACTGACGTCCAGTTAGATGCCTTGTCACGGGACCTCGTCATCCTATGCCTTTGCTTCGTCGCTGCTAGGGCCGCCCCATCTCCCGATCTGGACGGGATCCGGCAGGCACACCTCACCCCAACCACCATAACCTGCATCCAGCAGCTGGCTGCCTCTAGCACCCGTTCACGATCGCACCAAGTCCAGCAAGGCGTCGCCCGTACACGTTGAACACCCTGAGTCCCTGCATCGCGCCCCTGTTGCTGTTGACGCCAAGTCCAAGGGTCACCAAACAGGGAATAACGCCAAGTACCAGGTCAACAAGGACCGCGAAGTTCGTCTTCCGCCGTCTCCGAAATTGCCAAGTACCACGACGCAAAGTACCGCTTCGGAACGCCAAGGTGGATCGCTACCGTTGATGAGGTTCTGATAAGACCGTCAAGTGAATGACTACTTCCACGACGATAAGAGAACAACTACCGTCGACGTGCATTTTGCCAAGTACCACTACCGTCGACCCTTGAAGACTCCATGGACGTCAAGTTCCTCGCTGTGACCCCGAACATCTACAGAAACTTGTGCGACTAAGAACATGAACGACTACCATCGCCAAGATCACTAGAACCACTACCATCTCCGAGGACCGATAGTACCACTACTGTAGCGACCAGACCTCAAACGGTCCAATCTCTGTGCTCCCATGTCATCCCTGGATCAGTAATGCTGACACCACACAGTACTTGAAGGATTTATAATAGAGTAGCAATCACACACTTATTACAACGAGTGTCTCAAAAGAGAACTTATTACAATAAATATGGCTTAAGGCCATCTAATAACGATAACAGCGGAAGGCTTGGAAGATAAGTGAGTCCATCAACTCCAACGGCATCACTGAGTATAGAACCACGACCTAAGGCACCTTACTCGTCGTCTGAAAAGTCTGCAACATGAACGTTGCAGCCTGAAACGGGTCAGTACATGGAATATGCTGGCAAAGTAACACATAGAGAACAATGAAAGAGTAATGCTATACTACATGCATATTTGGCTGGTGGAAAGCTCTATGGTTACAGTTTTGCGTAAAGCCAATTTTCCCTACCGCAAAGGATTACATTTTATTTAACTATCATGGTAGTTGTTAAACATTGAGAGTGTAGACACCCTCTCAATCCCAATTAAACATCATCATTAAAAACCCAACAATATTAATTAGAGTAACATGATGAGATTCACATGATAATCCAAGTACTAGATACTCAAGTTGTCCATAACCGGGGACATGGCTAACCAAGATTAGTTTATACACTCTGCAGAGGTTTGCGCACTTTTCCCCACAAGACTCGATCTCCTCCGTTGGGATTCTCGCACTACATGGTGTTTGAGAAACAGATGAACGAGAGATAGTCTTTCAGAAGTGCTTGCACCTTATGATCGGGTAGACCGTTACACCTACTTTCCCCTACATCTGCTAGTCTACCACTGTAAGAGTTCGCACGACTTAATCAACTATGCTAGAGCCCATAGTAGCTTGTGGCTGCACATGGAAGTTTCTAGTATGAATAATCTCATGATCCCTTTGAGCCTGGGTGGTGGTCCAAAAGAAAAATAGGCAATCGCTGGAATACCCAGGTGCCTCAGTCCACCCAGATGTGTGTCTAAGTTGCCACCTTAGATAAACCATTAATTTAAGAACTTCACATCTGTCATGGATACACTCACCCAATCCATGTCTACTAGCATTGCATGGCAATAAGCAAACATAGAAGTAACTCCCAGGGTTTGATAAAGAAACAGGTAATAGGTACTACCTCATCTACTTCCCAAAACCCACAATTTAATTAGATCCTAATCATGCAATGTGTGAGGATTGATCTAATGCAATGGGTAGTAGGAGGTATGATCAAAGTGTTACTTGCCTTGCTGATGATCCGCGAAACCTAGCCATTCGAAGTAGCAAGCGGTGCACTCCGGGTACTCTACCACAAACAAACAAGCATACAATAAGTACTCAACTAATGCACAGGTAAAACTCAAAAAAGAGACCTAACCAGAAAGTTCAACTTAAGAATTCTGGTTGGCAAAAAAATCAAATCGAACGAAACAACGAAAGACAAACGGCGAAAGAAACAAACTTCATTTACTATTCTGAATCTAGATCAAATTTTACAGAGGCAAAAACTTGTTTGAGTTGGTTAAACGGAAAGAGGGTTTCGAGGCGAACCTCCAGGCGCTTGAATCGCCTGATTCCAATAAACGAGCGAAAAGTTATACTAGTTCAAAAATCGGATCAGAAATCGCAATAGAAATAATCGCGGATTAATCCGAGAAAAAGAAAAATGACGAACAGATGAACAAACGAACGTTCGTTATCTGGATCTAAACAATGAACGTGATCGTTAAAATGAACGAACGAGCGAACGCTCACTAATTACCCTAAACCCAAAAAAACTGATCTAATAAAAAAACGGAAAATAAAAAAACCAAACGAAAACCGGCGAAAACCAACGGTTTTCAAAAAAACCGGAGGCGGCGGTCAACCTCGGCGGGCGGGTCCGGCAGCGGCGGCTTGGGGGTGGGCGCGGCGCGGGCTAGGGTTTGGAGGCGCGGCGGCTTGGGGCTAAAAGCGGCATGAGGCAGCGCTATATAAAGGGCCCGGCCGGAGGAGTCCCGGCCGATCCCGGCCCGAAGTCAGTTCGTTTTTTTAAATAATTACGTGCAGAAAAACAAACAAAAGAAGTACTAAAGGGACTCCAAAAATCCCGAAATAAATTTTCCCCGGCTTCTAAAATCAAGACGCACAGGATGAACATTTATTTGGGGCCTAAATGCAATTTTTAAAAACTCGCATTTTTCCTAAATTCAAATAAAATAGCAAATAAAAGCAATATAAAATCTTATTTGATTTTATTATTAAATCCTCAATATTTCTTTATTTTGGGAAATTCATTTTATTCCCTCTCTCATATTATTGTGATAGAAATAATTGAAGATAAAATAAATAAAATCAAATGATCCTATTTTCAAATATGAAAATAATGAAATCCCCAACTCTCTCCGAGGGTCCTTGAGTTGCGTGAAATTTCTAGGATCAACCAAAATGCAATAAAATATGATATGCAATGATGATCTAATGTATAACATTCCAAATTGAAAATTTGGGATGTTACAAACCTACCCCCCTTAAGATGAATCTCGCCCTCGAGATTCGGGTTGGCTAGAAAATAGGTGAGGGTGGTCCTTCAGCAGATCTTCCTCTCGCTCCCAGGTGGCTTCATCCTCGGTGTGGTGGCTCCACTGAACTTTGCAAAACTTGATAACCTTGCTGCAGGTGACTCAGCTGGCATACTCAAGAATCTTGACTGGTTTCTCCTCATAAGTCAAATCACTGTCCAACTGAATCGCTTCCAGCGGCATCGTATCTCTCAGCGGTATATCAGCCATCTCTGCGTGGCACTTCTTCAACTGGAAAATGTGGAATACGTCGTGAACTCCTGACAATCCTTCGTGCAATTCCAACTTGTAGGCTACTTCTCCCATACGCTCAAAAACCTTGTATGGTCCTACAAAATGTGGCGCTAACTTTCCCTTAACTCCAAAGCGCTTAACTCCTCTAAGTGGAGATACTCGAAGATAAACTCGGTCTCCGACTTTGTAAACTGTCTCCTTGCGTTTTGAATCTATGTAGCTCTTCTGCCTAGATTGGGCTACCTTGAGCCTATCACGAATCAATTTCACCTTCTGTTCAGACTCCTTAATCAAATCCGGTCCAAACAACTGGCGATCTCCAACTTCATCCTACGACAATGGGGTCCTGCACCTTCTTCCGTACAAAGCTTCAAAAGGGGCCATCTTCAAACTGGATTGATAACTATTGTTGTAAGATAACTCTGCATATGGAAAATTGTCGTCCGAACTAGATCCGTAATCTAGCGCACAAGCTCTCAGCATATCCTCCAAAATCTGATTGACTCTCTCGGTCTGGCCATCTGTCTGCGGATGAAAAGCTGTACTGAACTCTAGCCTGGTACCCAAAGTTTTGTGCAACTGATTCCAGAACTTTGAGGTAAACTGGGTTCCTCTATCTGATACGATGCTCCTCGGAACTCCATGCAGACATACGATCCTGGTCATGTATATCTTTGCCAACTTAGCACTGGTGTAGGTAGTCTTCATTGGGATGAAATGAGCTACTTTGTAAACGATCGACTACAACCCAAATCGAGTCATAGCCTGAACGAGTTTTGGGTAATCCAGTAATAAAATCCATGCCTAACTTATCCCACTTCCATTCGGGTATTAGCAATGGTTGTAACAATCCTGCTGGCTTCTGATGCTCTGCCTTTATTCTCTGACATACATCACAAACTGCTACATACTCCGCAATATACTTCTTCATTCTGGTCCACCAGAAGGTATCCTTCAAATCCAAATACATCGTGGTATTTCCTGGGTGAATCGAATATGGTGAATCATGGGCTTCCTGCAGAATTAACTTCCTGATCTCCGGGTCATTAGGCACATAAACATGATCTTCAAACCATAGGGTATCGTGCTCATCCTCATGAAATCCTTTAACTTTTCCTTTGCTCATCTTCTCCTTTATAGAGGCAACCTCCTAGTCAGTCTTCTGAGCTTCTCTGATCTTATCCATCAAAGTAGACTGAATCTCCAATGCTGCTACATAGCCTCTCGGGACTATCTCCAAACATAGCTCACGAAGGTCCTCAGCTAACTCCTTCGATACACCTCATAATCCTTGTTCTGATCCGGCAGAATCAACACTGGTGATGTAACCAAACGTTTATTCAACTCCTAGAAACTGGCCTCACATTCCTCAGTCCACATGAACTTGGTATTCTTCTTCAACAACTCCGTCATAGGATTCGCAATCTTCGAGAAATTTTCAATGAATCTCTGGTAGTATCCTGCCAGTCTAAGAAAACTTCGGATCTCTCCAATTGTTGTTGGGGCTTCCCAATTCGTCACAGTGTCAACCTTGGTGGGATCTACTGCTATACCTTCTTTGGATATAACGTGTCCGAGGAATCCAACTTCCTTCAACCAAAATTCACATTTGCTAAACTTGGCATATAATTGATGTTCTCTGACCTTCTCAAGTACCAAACGCAAATGCTCCTTATGCTCCTCTTCACTCTTTGAGTAAACCAGAATATCCTCAATGAACACTATGACGAACTTATCCAAAAACTCCATAAACACTTCGTTCATCATGTTCATAAAATATACAGGTGCGTTAGTCAGTCCAAATGACATAACGGTGTACTCATACAACCCATACCTGGTGGTAAAAGCTGTCTTAGGTATATCCTATTCTCTCTTCAACTGATGGTATCCTGATCGCAGGTCGATCTTGGAAAATACCTTAGCTCCTTGCAATCGATCGAACAGATCATTGATCATCGATAGTGGGTACTTGTTCTTGATTGTTACTTCGTTCAATCCTCGATAATCAACAACCATCCTTAACGATCCATCTTTTTTCTCCACTAGAAGTACTGGCGATCCCCAAGGTGAAGAACTTGGGCGAATATATCCTTTATCCAGTAACTCCTTAATTTGCTTCTTAATCTCCTCCAAATCTTTTGCGGGCATCCTGTATGGTCTTTTAGATATTGGCCATGTGCCTGGCAAGAGCTCAATTAAAAACTCAATGTCTCTATCTGGTGGCATGCCTGGCAATTCCTCTGGAAACACATCAGGGAAATCCTTTACCACTGGTACTTCCTCTTGCACAACTCCTGTTAACGAATTTACTTGAGTCCTCTTCGGCACATGCCGGGATACATACTTGATCCTTCGTCCTTCTGGGGTGGTGAGCAAAATCGGCTTACTGGCGCAATCGATATTTCCTCCATACATCGACAACCAATCCATACCCAGAATTACATCCAAACCTTGTGATTCCAAAATGATCAAATCCGAGGGAAACACATGCCTACCTATACTCAATGGCACTTGAAAACATCCTTTGCTGGCCATGTACTCCGCTCCTGGTGAGCTTACTAACATAGGTGTTGTAAGAACTTTGGTGGGCAGGTTATACTTATCCGCAAATTCCCTTGATATGTATGAATGCGATGCACCAGTATCAAAAAGAACGATTGCAGTAAAAGACTTAACCAAAAATTTACCGATTACTGCATCCGGCAGCTCTTCAACCTCCTCCACGTTTACGTGGTTCACCTGTCCCCTATTGAAAGGGTTCGGCTTCTTCCCAGAGCTTCCATTGCCATTCCCATTCTGGGATTCAGTACATTCATTGGCATAATGTCCGGTCTTCTAGCACTTAAAGCAAGTGACTTGGCTCAAGTCTCTCTTGGCTGGGGTTGATGGGTTGGTACGGTTTTGACCGTTGCTTCCTCCATTCCCATTACCATTCTTGGGGCCATTATTATTGTGAGAGCTACCTCCTCCATGGGTATACTGAAAATGTCCTCCCGGTCTAGGGGTAAAACGTGGCTTCTGCTGAGCTCCAGAATTGTACTTCCCTTGTCCATACTTCCTCTTGCGGTTCTCAATTTGCTGCTGCTTCCCTTCAATCATAGGAGCACGATCTACCAACTCCTGGTAGTTGTTGAAGCTTGCTACCATCAACTGCATGCTCAACTCATCATTCAGTCCTTCCAGAAACTTCTCCTACTTAGCTGCATCCGTAGCAACGTCATCTGGGGCATAACATGCTAGCTTACTAAAGTCCTCAACATACTAGCCAACTGTCCGTCCTCCTTGGCGCAAGTTGCGAAACTCACGCTTCTTCATGGCCATAGCTCCTGCTGAAACATGGGCAGTATGGAAAGCCTGCTGAAACTAGTCCCATGTGACAGTGTCGATAGGGAAAGTGGCTGTGAAATTCTCCCACCATGATGCTGCGGGTCCGTCAAGCTGATGTGCGGCAAACTTCACCTTTTCCGCATCTGTGCATCCTGCCGTGGTCAACTCCCTAGCTGTCTTGCGGAGCCAATCATTTGCTACTATAGGCTCGGTGCTACTGGAAAACACTGGCAGATTCAGCCTAAGAAAACGGGCTAAGTGGTCAACAGGTGGTGGTGGTGGGTTGTTGTTGTTGTTCCCCTGATTCTGATTCTGGACTAGCAACTGCATCAACGTATTCTGCTGCTGGATCAACTGAGTGAGCTCCGGTGGGAAGGTAAATTCGGGGTCACGTCTCGAAGGCATCTGATGGGTTTAGAAAAGATGAGATTTAAGAATAGAGAGGGGTCTAGAGAGAAAACACTACCCATATGCACATGAGGCAAAAGCAAACATTTCACTTCATTCAATCAAACAAGGGCATACAATCGGTCTAACTATCGCAAAAGTGCTCAGACTACTATATTTACATATTGGACTACTACTACTGATGGGGTGGTCTACTAGAAATATTCTTCGGTTGCAGACTCCATGATATCTGCTCCAGCTTCATCAGCATAGTCATCGTCGCTATCATCTGGGTCCGAGTCGGTGTCGTCGATGATGATGTAGTCTTCTGGGTGAATCTCCTTGGGTTCTTCGTCTTCTTCTACTGGTGTAGGGCCTCCCATGAATATTCCGATCTTCTTGATCAGGTCGTCATTCTTCAAAACTAATACTTCGATTTCCTACATATAATCTTCACGTGTAGCCTTGAGTTCTTCCTCCAGCTCCGTGATTCTTGTCCTTGCATTCTTCAGATCTATCATGTCCGCGCACATCTGGTTCTCCTGACGTCGAATATGCTGGTTTAACTCCTGGATAAAAGCTGCGATTGATCTATCCTTCTTGGTGTTGATCATATCCCAGTGCTCATCTCGGTGCCCACAAATCTGATAGATAGTATCCTTGAGATCATTGTGATAAACTTCTCCAATACGTCCCATGGCGATGTGAGCTGACATGCTCTTTCCTAGACTCCAGGTTGGTGCATCAAAGGAAAACTCTATGGGCTCAGTGAATGGCATGAACGTCCTTCCTGGAACCTAAACTTGAATCATCCAGTGCTCCTCTTCAGGTAAAGTGGCGTTGTAGGTTCCGGTGAAACTTGGTACTCCAATGTTTAGATATCTAGTGACTTCTTTCAGGTGACGTCCAAAGGGTGTATCTTCATCCGGTTGCGTGAACTTGTTCCTTGCATCCGCCATCCTAAAAGAGTAGAAAAGATGAGGAGTCAGAATGGGAAGAGTGAGTAGTGATCTAGGGCTTTAGCTTAGTGGCTGTGTCCTACAGTCAGTGTGTGCTCTGATACCATCTTATAGTGACCAGACCTCAAACGGTCCAATCTCTGTGCTCCAGTGTCATTCCTAGATCAGTAATGCTGACACCGCATAGTACTTGAAGGATTTATAACAGAGTAGCAATCACACACTTATTGCAACGAGTGTCTCAAAAGAGAACTTATTACAATAAATATGGCTTAAGGCCATCTAATAATGATAACAGCGGAAGGCTTGGAAGATAAGTGAGTCCATCAACTCCGACGGCATCACTGAGTATAGAACCACGACCTAAGGCACCTTACTCGTTGTCTGAAAAGTCTGCAACATGAACGTTGCAACCCGAAATGGGTTAGCACATGGAATATGCTGGCAAAGTAACACATAGAGAACAATGAAAGAGTAATGATATACTACATGCATATTTGGCTGGTGGAAAGCTCTATGGTTACAGTTTTGCGTAAAGCCATTTTTTCCCTACTGCAAAGGAATAAATTTTATTTAACTATCATGGTAGTTGTTAAACACTGAGAGTGTAGACACCCTCTCAATCCCAATTAAACATTATCATTAAAAACCCAACAATATTAATTAGAGTAACATGATGAGATTCACATGATAATCCAAGTACTAGATACTCAAGTTGTCCATAACCGGGGACACGACTAACCATGATTAGTTTATACATTCTGCAGAGGTTTGCGCACTTTTCCACACAAGACTCGATCTCCTCCGTTGGGATTCTCGCACTACATGGTGTTTGAGAAACGAATGACCGAGACATAGTCTTTCAGAAGTGCTTGCACCTAACGATCGGGTAGACCGTTACACCTACTTTCCCCTACATCTGCTAGTCTACCACTGTAAGAGTTCGCACGACTTAATCAACTATGCTAGAGCCCATAGTAGCTTGTGGATGCACACGGAAGTTTCTAGTATGAATAATCTCACGATCCCTTTGAGCCTGGGTGGCGGCCCAAAAGAAAAACAGGCAATCGCTGGAATACCCAGGTGCCTCAATCCACCCAGATGTGTGTTTAAGTTGCCACCTTAGATTCTCACATCTGTCATGGATACACTCACCCAATCCACGTCTACTAGCATAGCATGGCAATAAGCAAACGTAGAAGTAACTCCCAGGGTTTGATAAAGAAACAGGTAATAGGTACTACCTCATCTACTTCCCAAAACCCACAATTTAATTAGATCCTAATCATGCAATGCATGAGGATTGATGTACTGCAATAAAACTGGGTAGTAGGAGGTATGATCAAAGTGTTACTTGCCTTGCTGATGATCCGTGAAACCTAGTGATTTGAAGTAGCAAGCGACGCACTCTGGGTACTCTATTGCAAACAAACAAGCATACAATAAGTACTCAACTAATGCACAGGTAAAACTCAAATAAGAGATCTAACCAGAAAGTTCAACTTAACAACTCCGGTTGGCAAAAAAATCAAATCGAACGAAGCAACATAAGACAAACGGCGAAAGAAACAAACTTCGTTTACTATTCTGTATCTAAGTCAAATTTTACATAGGCAAAAACTTGTTTGAGTTGGCGAAATGGAAAGAGGGTTTCAAGACGAAACTCTAGGCGCTTGAGTCGCATGATTCCGATAAACGAGCGAAAAGTTATACTAGATCGAAAATCGGATCCGAAATCATGATCGGAAATAATCGCGGGTTAATCCAAGAAAAAGAAAAACAACGAACAGATTAACGAATGAACGTTCGTTATCTGGATCTAAACGATGAATGCGTTTGTTAAAACGAACGAACGAGCGAACGCTCGCTAATTAATCTAAACCGAAAAAAAACCGATCTAATAAAAAAATGGAAACTGAAAAAACCGAACGAAAACCGGCGAAAACCAACGGTTTTTAAACAAACCGGCGGCGGCGGTCAACCTCGGCGGGCGGGTCCGGCGGCGGCGGCGGCTTGGGAATGGGCACGGCGTGGGCTAGGGTTTGGGGGCGTGGCGCCTTGGGGCTAAAAGCGGCCCGGGGCGGCGCTATATAAAGGGCCCGGCCGGAGGAGTCCCGGCTAATCCCGGCCCGAAGTTGGTTCGTTTTTTTTAATAAATTATGCGCAGAAAAACAAACAAAATAAATACTAAACGGACTCCAAAAATCCTGAAATAAATTTTCCCCGGCTTGTAAAATCAAGCCGCCCAGGATGAACATTTATTTGGGGCCTAAATACAATTTTGAAAAACGTGCATTTTTCCTAAATTCAAATAAAATAGCAAATAAAAGCAAAATAAAATCTTATTTGATTTTATTATTAAATCCTCAATATTTCTTTATTTTTGGAAAGTCATTTTATTCCCTCTCATACTTTTGTGATAGAAATAATTGAAGATAAAATAAAATCAAATCAAATGATCCTATTTTCTAAATTTGAGAAAACTCAAATATGAAAATAACAAAATCCCCAACTCTCTTCGAGGGCCCTTGAGTTGCGTGAAATTTCTAGGATCAACCAAAATGCAATAAAATATGATATGCAATGATGATCTAATGTATAACATTCCAAATTGAAAATTTGGGATGTTACAACTACTTCCACTACCGTCACCACGAGAAGGACTACTTCCCACAGTGACATGTGAACGACTACTACCACTACGACCGTCCCGAGAACGTCTACTCCCTCTACATTGCACCAAACCCGAACCGTCCCATTTGCACGCTTCGAAGGTATAACCGCCGAGACGATGACCCGTGGACAAAAGCATGTGTTGTATGAGATGCCCATGTTTGCACCATATTCGAATCGCCGCTTGCTCGTTCCTTCTTTTCCATGCCATCGACATGTGGGAACCTGGTATCCGAGATCACCCCACCATTCAAGCATGACACACTCACACCCACTTCCTTTTGCACCGGTATCTCCATGAGCTACCGGAACCAATATGTTGCCGTGGCATCATTTTCGGATTCGTTGCCGTGGCACCCCTTTCGTTTTCGCCACGATGACAAATGCTTCATAACATGCTCTGATCAACATTTTCATAAATATTGCATAAAACTTGCATATATCATCCGCATCATGGTAACAACATCAGGAATATTTAAATTGTTGTTTGCTTAAATTGCAAGATATGCACATGGGGATTTTCCGGAATGGTTGTTGTTATTTCCGGCCTCATTTAAACTTGCCTAAATATTTAGTTTACATGTGTTTCACCTCTTGCCATGCTTAACAACATTTAATATTGTTGGGTACACAAATGAGAGAGAACTAAATAATTGATGTGGTGTTTCATCAATATGCAACTTGTTGCATATTGAGCTCCACTTAATTTGTAGTATTGTTTGTTGCACTTTCCCATGCCATGCCTCTTTAAACCGGACATGCATCATCCTTGATTTTGCATTGTGCCATGTTTATGCTTGTTGGTTTACTATGTTGCTTGCTTCTTTCTGGGTTGCTTCTCTCGTTAGCTTCGGTTTCGTTCCGGAGTTGTGAGGATTCGTTCGACTACGTCCGTTTGTCTTCTTCATGGATTCGTTCTTCTTCCTTGCGGGATCTCATGCAAGATGACCATGCCCTCAATATCACTTCTATCTTAGCTTGCTAGTTGTTTGCTCTATCGCTATGTCGCGCTACCTACCACTTGTTTATCAAGCCTCCCAAATTGCCATGATAGCCTCTATCCTTTTTCAACCTTCCTAGCAAACTATTGTTTGGCTATGTTACCGCTTTTGCTCAGCCCCTCTTATAGCGTTGCTAGTTGTAGGTGAAGTTGAAGTTCGTTCCATGTTGGAACATGGATATGTTGGGATATCACATTATCTCTTCTTTTAATTAATGCATCTATATACTTGGTAAAGGGTGGAAGACTCGGTCTTTTGCCTGGTGTTTTGTTCCACTCTTGCCGCCCTAGTTTCTGTCATACCGGTGTTATGTTCCTTGATTTTGCGTTCCTTACGCGGTTGGGGTTATGGGACCCCCTTGACAGTTAGCTTTGAATAAAACTCCTCCAGCAAGGCCCAACCTTGGTTTTACATTTGCTTATCAACCTATAACCTTCCCTTGGGGTTGCAAACCCGAGAGTAATCTTTATTTTAACCCCCCCGGGCCAGTGCTCCTCTGAGTGTTGGTCCAAAACAGAGCCACTTGCGGTGCCGCCCCTAGGCAACTTGGGGTATCTTCGGTTGCCATACGTAGTGCTCATCTGGTGTGCCCTGAGAACGAGATATGTGCAGCTCCTATCGGGATTTGTTAGCACATCGGGCGGTCTTGCTGGTCTTGTTTTACCATTGTCAAAATGTCTTGTAACCAGGATTTCGAGACTGATCGGGTCTTTCAGGGGGAAGGAATATCCTTCATTGACCATGAGAGCTTGTGATGGGCTAAGTTGGGACACCCCTGGACGGTATAAACTCTCGAGAGCCGTGCCCGCGGTTATGTGGCAGATGGGAATTTGTTAATATATGGTTGTAGAGAACTTGACACTTGACTTAATTAAAATGAATCAACCGTGTGTGTAGCCATGATGGTCTCTTTTCGGCGGAGTCAGGGAAGTGAACACGGTCTTGTGTTATGCTTGAACGTAAGTAGTTTCAGGATCACTTCTTGATCACTTCTAGCTTCTCGACCATTGTGTTGCTTCTCTTCTCGCTCTTATTTGCGTATGTTAGCCACCATATATGCTTAGTGCTTGCTGCAGCTCCACCTCACCACCCTATCCTACCCATAAGCTTAAATAGTCTTGATCTCACGGGTGTGAGATTGCTGAGTCCTCGTGACTCACGGATACTTCCAAACAGTTGTAGGTGCCGATGATACCAGTGCAGGTGATGTGACCGAGCTCAAGTGGGAGCTCGACGAAGATGTTGGTCGTTGGTATGTGTCTTTTCCGGATGATCAGTAGTGCTGCCCAGTTGTGACGATCGAGGATCTAGCATTTCGGGTTTTCTTCTTTTATTTTGGTTCCGTAGTCGGACCTTGGTTGTACTCTGGATGATGTATGTTTAACTTGTTATTTGTGTGTAGTGGCGATTGTAAGCCAAATCTTTATCCCTTTCTTGTTCAGTACATGGGATTGTGTGAAGATTACCCCACTTTCGACTAAACCACCATGCAGTTATGCCTCTAAGTCGTGCCTCGAGACGTGGGACATATAGCCGCACTGTGGGTGTTACATGTACTTTCAACAAGTTTGTAGGAAAATGTTTTAACATATACACCACCAAATATACATCATTTGATTCATCATTGCTTTTATTTCCACATCATGTAAATTTGTTAGTGTAAATGTTCGGATTGTTTTCACCAAATCTGGTCAAGCTTTATAAAATTTGGCTGCAGTCAAAGCTATGTGCGGAGTAAATTACAAAAGGAGGGATTGGAATAGATATATATATAAGTATACAAAAAAATATAGTAATATAGTCTATAGATATAGATAAGGCTACTACCTTTTTCTAGATTAGAACTCGCATTTTTGTGTAAACATTGTTTTGCTTCGCTACAATTTGCATTTGCAGGGTGTGTAGGACTACCGCCTTGTTCAGATCCTATACCAGCAACCCCACCATTACCCTTAATTAATTCATATTGGCAATTAAGACTGCATTATCTTAGTTCTAGCCGGTTCTTCAGTTGCTTGGAGGAACTCGATCTCGTTATTTAGGTTGATTTTGTGCATATGACAAGATCATCGATCATCGATTTAGAAACGATTGTCGATTTGTATCACTGGGTACGGTATAGCTGGATCGTCAACGTCAAAATCCACCAAATCAATACTTATCCCCACTCTCATTGAAAAATTGGGTCGGCATCATAAAACTACCACCTAGATAATTCCTTACCGATAACATACACATGAGCACCCATCTCATTATCCAGGTCCGTGCCTCCCTCTCTCTTGAAACACTCACCTCTCCACACGATGTGTGTCTCTTGGTCTCTCTCCATCCCATGAAAAAAAGGCACACGACCATTCTCTTCTTCTTGCTACCCCCGTCTATGTAGTTAGGTATTCCTACAACAAACAAGTATTCATCTATGTCTACTGTCTCTTTCTAACACACATAACCTTACACCCCCTAGCCAGCCGTGATGTCGAGGTTTATCTAGCTCTCTCATAGGAAAACAGACATTGCATGTGTGTCCCTTCATTGCACACACACTATCATTCTCCCATATCCCCAACCTCATAACCTTGTCGATCCGGACATTACACACACCCCTCTCTCTCTAACACACACACGCACGCGCACACACTCTCTCTCCCTTCCGGACACTCCTCTCTCTGTGACACACTCAGTCTTTCGAACACGCATATACCCCTCTCTCGTTAGGTATCGTTGCCCCCACCCCCCCTTTTGTCACACAAATATTCTCTCTATATCTATCTCTCGCAATAATACATGCATAGTCTAAATTGAAACCAACTACAAAATGAGTTCCAATTACAAAATCAAATCCACTCCCAAACGGAATATGAAAATAGGGTGAAATCATGCACACAAATGATTGTGTGTGTGAATGTCAATGATATGAATGTACTACTCGTACATCCACACATACCTATTTCACACAAATTACATTAAACCCTTCACAAAATATGGTGCGCATTTCACGTTTGTTGTACTGCTCCTGCCAGCCTTCATCCGACACGTTCCAACATATTTTGCTACTTAAGATTCTATGTTTCTACTCGGACCATGTGAAACCACGAAAAGGTCAACCCCCGCCCCACTGGTACTATAGCTCGAAGCTCCCATACAGACACAACACCCATCGGAGCATGCAACCGTTTCCTAAGTGGAAGGTGTCGTGGCCTGGGAAGTCGACGGAGTCTCTGACATCATCGGGGTGGAGCACACCATCAACGGCCGTGAGTAGCGCCCCGCAGATTGACCACGCGGATGATAGTGTGGTCTAGCAGCTCACCCTCGTCGTCCACGAGGGGAAGCTGTGCTCTAGCAGCATGCCCTGGTCGATTACGAGGAGGTGCATCGCGTCCTCGCCGCTCACAATGTGTACAAGCACGTTCTCCAGCAACATGCCTACGAGCATCGCATCCTCGCCGCTCTCGAAGTTGACGAGAGCACACCCGCGAACATCGCATCCACACCGCTCATGACATGGACGAGCATGTGCTTCGGTAGCACACCTGCGAACATCGCATCCTCCTTGCCCAGGTGCAAGAGCGTGTGCTCCAACAGCACCGCCATGAGCATGGCATCCTCGCGGCTCACGAGGTGGATGAGCACGTGCTCCAGACAATACGCCAAGAGTCAGGACATGAGCATCGCGCCCCTGGCTACGAGGAGTACTACATGGTGCCCATCGTGGTTTAGGAAAATTTTGTCACTCCCCCGCTCCCTAGAGGAGCACAAGCTCAAGTGGGCACTCGAGGAGTCCCGCGCCGATATACAGGTGGTGGCGGACGTGCTAGATTATCCTTTGAGCTCTCCTCCTCCAATGAAGATGCCTCCACCGCCCCCATCGTACGTCCTCTGCCTTGGCTCCGGTGGACCTTTGGAGTTTAGTTGTATGGAACATTAATATTTGGATTGATCATACCTCTACCAAAATGTGAAGGATCAAGACTAATGCGAAAAACAACCTATGACTAACAGGCATGAATAGATGATGTGGCATCATTGCATGTTGGAGAGTAACACGAGTATATTGCAATTTATGGATTGTATGCATGACTAGCTTATGTGGCATGGTTGCATGGCTAGGAAAGGCTAGAGAAAAATAAATAGATGTTGTGTTTAGAGTGCGCTCCAATATATGGGAGCATGTAAATATGTTTAGGGTGCACTCCACTCTTTTTCAGACGCTTAGGTGCACCGGATGTCGTGCCTTCCTACAAAACGTTAGAAAAAATATGCTCCAATTTTTTAAAAACCTATTATTATCTTGAAACCAACCACAACCGTCCCACACGTCATGAAAACAGCCTGAGGAATATATTTTGAGTGAAGCATAATTTATTTTTACTGATATATGTATATCTCAAAACTAGATTGTTTATATTTCAAGTTTGTGAAAAAGTATTATTCTACTACTACTTTGGATCCATTGCAATGCACAAACCGGCGCATTGGTAATAGTAAGAAAGAAATCTCGAGTTTGGCACGAGTTCGTGCAGCGGTAGCACCACAAGGCCTAGCGCAGGAGTTACATTTCCCTCTTGGGGCCACGGGACTGAGATTCAGCGCCTTATTACACATGCGTTTGAGTCCATGACATGTTGACCCTACTGGTGGCTGACCCACATGTCATGATCACAGAGGCAGAGGGTCGGTGGGGCCAAGAGGGGTGAGGCTCAGTGTCACACCCAATATGCGATCCTATCTGAGGAACTTGAATGTCCCAACATGGATAGAAGCACATATTGAAGATGCTTTCACAAGGTCGATATCATTACATCGTACCATATACAACACAAATGGGGATACATACACAGGCATACACTCGCCCCATGAATATATCAAACATCATGCAGAAGAGTAGTATCTGACTACGAATGAAATCAAACGAAAAACACGAATGACATCCACTCTGCTAGCCCAGGTTGCCGACCATGAACATATCGAAAGATCAACGAGGAAGAAGTAGAAGAACTCTGAAACAAGCAAGTACCACTCTCGTGTCCATTCATCAAAATACCTGTACCTGCAACTATTTTTTGTAGTAAGCAATGAGCCATGAGGACTCAACAATCCCATAACCATGGGTATCAAGACTAGCAAAACTTAATGGGTACGGAATGGGTAAGTCGTGAGGCAGCAGCAAGCACTAAGCATTGTATGGTGGCTAAGTTACGAGTACAAGCGTAAGAATAATAAACTATGCATGACGTTCACAACTAGTAATGATCAATAAGTGATCCTGAACTACTTATGAGTCAATCATAACCCCACTGTGTTCTCTTCCCGAACTCCCTTGAAAAGAGACGGTCATCGTTACCTGCATAGTTGGTGTATTTTATTTTAGATCTGGTGTCAAGTTCTCTACAACTGGATATTATAAATTTCCAAGTCGCCACATAACCGCGGGCATGGCTTCCGAAAAGACATAACCCTGTAGGGGTGTCCCAATTTAGTCCATCATAAACTCTCATGATCCACGGAGGAAAAACCTCCATCTCAGGACAACCAGATCAAGCTCAGAATCCTGGTGCACAAGACATTTCAACAATGGTAAAACAAGTCCTGCAAGACCTCTTGACATGCTGACACCCTGATTGGAGCCGCGCGTATCTCAAAATCAGACCACGATCGGATGAGCACAATGTACAACAACTGAGACCCGAGTTTCCCTGGGGGAAGTCACACATGACCCTATTTTGGACCAACACCATCGGCACTGGCCCACCTATATTATGTTGAATAAGGAACCTCGGGTAGCGCTAACTCCTATGCATCAAATTTATTATCATGTTTATTAGGTTGGGCAAATGTTAAGACCAAAGTTGGGCCATGCTGGAAGAGTTTTATTCAAAGCGAACTGTGAAGGGGGCCCATAAACCCCGACCATGTTAGGAACACAAATCAAGGAACATAAACTGGTATGATGGAAACTAGGGTGGCAAGAGTGGAAGAAAACAACAGGCAAAAGGCGGAGCCTTCCACCCTTTACCAAGTATATAGATGCATTAATTAAATAAGAGACAATGCGATATCCCATGATATCCTTGTCCCAACATGGAACAACCTGCAATGCACCTGCAACTAGCAACTAGCAACGCTATAAGAGGGGCTGAGCAAAATGGTAACATAGGCAAACAACAGTTTGCTGGGATGGTGGAAAAGGTTAGAGGCTTATCATGGAAATTTGGGAGGCTTGACAAACAAGTGGTAGGTAGCGCAACATAGAGATAGCACCAAGACAACTAGCAAACCAAAGATAGTAGTGATTTTCAAGGTAATGGTCATCTTGCCTAAAATCCCTCTTGGAGGAAGATCGAATCCATGAAGTAGGGGAACCAACGTAGTCGAACGAATCCTCATAATCGCATTATAACCGGAACTATTGAGAAAAAGCACAACCAGAAAGAAGCAAGCAACACGGTAAACACACAAGCATAAACATGGCATGATGCCCAACCAAGTATGATGCATGACAAGATTAAATGTTGTTACTCATGGCAAGATATCATGCATAAAAGAACCCCACATCAAAGCAAGTTTAAATGAGGCCGGAAACAACACATAACAATTCTGGAAAGTCCTCATATGTAAATTTCAAATTTAGTACTGTTCTGAACAAAACATTATGTTAAAGTTGTTAAACAGCATTTTAAAGTGCACCATGACAATCTACACACTTTTCTAGTCAAGTTACATATGTAGATCATTTAATTCGGAGCTACAGTCTAGGAGATATGAGCAACACAAGTTAAAGATGGTATTGATGCAAATTGCATGCAAACATCAACCACAAACACTCAAATCAACGATGCAACAAGGTATCATGAAGCTACATGCAATTATAAGCAAGTTTCATATATGACATGATCAAAACGAAGCAACGGTTTGATACATACACACAATTCAAGTTTAAACAACAATCTGCCCAAAACAGCAACTTGGCATATTGCAAGCATCAAATCAACATGATACATGAACCATATTGTCGGTGCAACAAACATTCATGTTTGCTACCCGGACTCATGCACATGCATGCTAGCGATCATACATCCAGTACCAATGCATGGCACAAAGATAAGCCAGAGAAACCGCTCTTCGTGAGATCAAGGAGAGCATTAAGAAGATTAAGTTAGATGGAGAACACCTCAGGGAGACCTCCCTTGCCAGAAGGAGAGCCTGGTCAGGTTAAGACTGAACCTGAGGGCCAAGACTAGTTCACCCCAACAAGGTTTTCGGAGCCGCCAAGACTAGGACTCGCCAGGCTCCTTGTCGGCAGGCCTTCACCAAGACGCCATCACTCCACCTCATCATACCAAAGTCATTAATCAGTGTAGTGTCAAGCTATCAAGCAGCTAGGTAGATCCTGTTAGGCATGTGGCAGCATGATGAGGGAGAGATTAGCTTCATGGACACACATCCAGAGGGCGTGTCACGCTAATAAGGAGAAGACCAATAAGCGGCGTGGCATGCTTGTCGGGCTTCAACCTCAACACGACACCTAGTAGTGCATTTAATGAACTTTGTCCTAACTGCCAGAGTTAGGTATGATAGCACTGTTAGCTATCTAATCACATTAAAATGATTGTTATTCCACTATGGTCACCCCTACAGCTATAAAAGGAGGCCTGGGGCAACCAAGCAAAGGGTTCGAATTTTAGGTCCCTGTTGGTGGGAAACGACACCTATGGGGTCACTGGGATCCCTTCTACGGTTGGCGGGCGCGGGGTTGTGCAAAGAGCGGGTCGGGCAGTCAGCACACAAATCGTTTACCCAGGTTCGGGTCGCGTTGACGCGTAAAACCCTAGTCCTGCTTTGAAGTGTATTTAGGTGTTCTTGTGTTCTCGAACTAGCTATAGTGGCTCTCTAGTCCAAAAGATCCGAATCCGTCTCTAGTACGCCTCGGGCCTCCTTTTATAGACAAAAAGGGGTTGCCACAGTCGCACACAGGAGGGGGAAAGGTGTACAAGGGCTGAGTATATCCCCTGGCACCGCTGGACAAACACATTTAATGTGCTGCCGACATGCCCCTCTTGCTTTACTGGGGACAGCAAAGAAGCTCGTCCCAGCTGTCATCGCCTCGCCTAGCTCCAACGTGCGTCCAAGCTGACAAGGCATTGTAGCACCACATTGGCTGGCAGCTGGGCTGACGCGGTCGTGGAGCCTTCATGAAGATCTGCATGCCATCACGCAGGTGCTTGCCGAGTTGGTGTAGAGGCCGCCCGCTGCCATGCAGATGCCTGCTCAACTGGTCGAGCTGGCAGCTGGAGCAGCGATGGAGTCTTGGTGGACGTGGGCCTGGCTGCGGCCTCGCAGGCATCCTCGGCAAGGGTCTTGCCGAGGGCCCAGCAAGGGTCTCGCTGCGGCACCATGGTCGTCCCCGGCAAGGGCCTTGCCGGGGGTCTCGTGGATTTCCTTGGCAAGGATCTCACCAAGGGTCGTCGTCTTCTGGTTTCAGCCGATCTTGTGCGTCTATGATCTCTACAAAGATCTGCATACCACCACGGAGGCGCCTCCCGATCCTTGGTTCGAAAATGTTGTGGGAACCCCTTGGGCTCAAGGGCGGCGCGCCTTGCTGGCGTTTGGCAAGTTGCCCTGGCAAGGATCTTGCCGAGGCTGCGGAAGCCACCCCAGCAAGGGTCTTGCCGGGGGAGTCCACCTCGCCCTCTTTCCTCTCATTGCGTCTCTGTCTTGGCGTTGCTTTGGTCGTCTTGTGCTCCGACATCCCTCCTCTGCCCTGCTTAGTGTGACTGTGGGCGCAGCTCTGACTGCCCGTGTACAAGTAAAGGGGTGCAAAAGGAGAGCCCCTACTTTTGTGCACCGACAGGAGCCCCCGGTCCTAGGCCACACATAAGCGCGACACGTTGTTGGGCTAGGCCCAGAACGATGCGCGGGCAGGTGGGCGGATTTTTACTGTAGTAATTTCTCCGTCCGCTGTGCTTCCCCACGACCCGTGTTGAACACGTGACGTGGAGGGTCATGCGTGACGTGGGGGTCGTGCGAGGGGCGGTTTCTGCACGCATGCGTCACATCATGGTAAAGAGGCGGCTCACACCTTCCCCGTAAAAGGTAACAACCGCGGGCGCGCTACTCATTTACCCTTTGTTTCTTGTCCAATCTCGGAACCGCCATCCCCTCCTTCTTCCTTAAGCCTTTCCTCTCGCTCGCTGCCGCCACATTTTCACTGCCCTTTCTCCTCCACCTCTCGCAGCCTCCATGGCACCCAAGACCAGTAAGAGCAAAGGAGTGGCCAGGGACGCCGGGGGGACGGAGCCGCCGGAGAGCGAGTCGGCGGCGCAGCGGACGCAGGTCGCCTACTTCCCCCCAACGGTCGATGCGGTCCACCTCCGGGACAACTTCATGCCCCTGTGGGGGTGCAAAACGGGGGGATAGACGATGGGGCATCCGGCCACGCGTGTCATCCCTGCCGATTGCGCCAAGGCCGCCCCAAATCAGTACCCGTTCTTCGTCGACTATTTTTTCCTGTAGCCTCTGCCCCCCTTTCTCTGATTTCTTCAATGACATCATGCACGCCTACGGCTTCCATCTTCTATATTTCACTCCAAATGCCGTGGCGTGCATGGCTCTTATTGCTCATCTCTGCGAGGGCTTCACCGGAGTGCTTCCCAGCACGGCGCTCTTCCCCCACTACTTTTATCCTCAAATCCAGAAGGGAGGCGCCATCTCTGGTTGTGTCACTTCGATCCCAAGGCCCCTGGAGAAGGGGATGTATCCAGAGGGCGCCCAGAAGGAGAGGTGGGAGGAGTGGCGGAGCCGGTGGTGCTGGATTGAGGAGGAGGACCCTCAGGAGTTTTGCCAAGTTCACCAGACGCTGCCGGTCCGCAGAGATGACTGGGACGACGTCGACGCCCAGGATGGGAGGCTCACGGTCACTACCACTAGGATCCACCACCTTGCCGCAGCCGGGCTCACCCTGGAGATGATCAGGCGGATTTCATCCACCGCCGCATCGCTCCTCTGCACAACAAGGGGAGGCCGGCTTGGCTTTTCAGCAACGCGGACGACATCATGCGGCTCCGCCCTGGCCTGAACCATAACTTCACGGTGATGGTGCACGCCCACTTCTGCCAGCGGCTCTTCCAGCTCGACGTGAGTCACGATGGCAGGGCCGAAAAGGCCGGCAAAGCCACGAAGGCTGGCAAGGTCACCAAGGGGCCCTTGTTCGGGTTGCCGGCGGGGGTGGTCCCGCTGAGCAACAACTCTCGCCGCACCGACATCATCGCCATGATGCCGGACTTCACACGCACGACCTTGACCTGAATTGGACCGAGCCAGAGGAGGATCAGGTGCAAGAGTTCTTCGACACCTTGTTGGAGAGGTACGTCCGCGAGGAGCCGCGGCTCATCCATGATACCACCCAGGCGGAGCTGGACTACATCGCCGCCAGGGCGGCGGATGCGAAGCTCGCTAAGGAGGCCGACAGTGCTGGCGGCATGGAGGATGAGGCCACGATAGCCGCAGAGGAGAAGGAGCTCGCCCAGTGGGTGGAATCCGCTGGGGAGGCCAGCAGCGCCAGCACCGGGGCCCCTCTCATCGAAGATGACGTTGACGAGTCATCTGAGGAGGAGGCCGAGGCTGTGAAGCCCCGGGCCACGGGGAGAGGGCGTGTCTTGTGGTGGGCTGTGTCTGGTGAGCCGGTCTGGCCCGGCAGGACAGCACAACTGCAACAACCTCCAGAGGCTCCCATGTGCCAGGCGAGGGCCGCAGCGGCGGGGAAGGCGGTGAAGGTTGTGGTGGTGAAGAAGAAAGCAATTTCCCCTTCTTTGTCCAAGCGTCCCCCAACTCCACCTGCTTCCCCTCCTCCCGTAGGTGACGACTCGGAGGTCTTCTTCGACCTCGGGTCTCTTAGCCCGAGGAGGAAGAGGAAGGCCGCGAAAGGAGAGGCGGAGGATGAATAAGTGTCTTGTCTTTTGTCATCTCCATCCCCTCGGACCGTGACACTTTTCTTGACTTGTCTTCATCCTCGCAGGGATAGGGAGACATTGGCCCAAAGGGTGGCGAAGAGGGCCAAGGCCTTGGCGGGTGGCCAACCCTCGGTGAGCACCTCGAGTAGGCCGCTGGTGGTGGTGGAGAGCTGCCCGGAGAGCAGCCCCCGGCGCGCGTTCATCACTCTCTCCCCTTTGACGTGTGCTGGGGCACAATTTCCTGGTGCTGACCTTGCCGTGGTTGCAGGAGGAGAACGGCGGCAGGAGGAGCCACTGAGGGCCACCCCCAATGCACCGCCCCCATCGACCATGCCTCCCTGAGGGGGGTCCCCAGCAAGGGTGCCAAGCACCGAGCCCATGCGCACGGAGGAGGAGGAGGAGGAGGAGGAGGAGGAGGTGAACTCGGGCGCCGACGGCTCCGTCCGGCACCGAATGCCGGTGGGGAGGGGGCCACTTAGTCCCAGCTTGGTGCAGGTGAGTTGTTTGCCTCCCGTTCCCGCTCGTTTTTCTTCTTTCAAATTTTGATCTCGGCTTCGCCTCATTCTCCTTCTCGGTACATAGATCCTTCCTCGGTGGACCGGGAGGACATGGACACCGTCATCGGAGATGTCGCCAGAGAGTCCGCGGCCGAGGCCGACAAGATCGCCGCTGAGGAGGCCGCCAAGGACGTTGCTGAGGACGCTGCTGAGGGGCCTGCCGGGGAGCCTGGCGAGGCCGCTGCCGAAGATGCCGGCAAGGGGCCTGCTGGGGAGGCCAGCAAGGCCGCTGCCGAGGAGGAGGTGGTCGACGATCAGCCTTCCTCCTCCGCCGCTCCTGGCTCGGCAAATATCTGAAGGTGGGCGATGACTCATTCGTCCACCTCCCATGGACGGCGAGCACTAGGGCGCCCGCCAAGGGGGAGGTGTGCGACGATGAGGTGCTTGGCGCTGCCGGGCTTGAGGTCGTCAACGGACCGAGCGTCGGCGCCGGCAGTTCCCAGGAAGAGCGGCTCCTCCAAAGCATGAGCGCCAGCTTCCACAATCTTCAGGCACTTCACCGTGCCCGCTTGGACAAGGCCAAGTCCAGGATGGCAGCGGTGGACAAGGCAGAGGCAGACCTCGAAGGGCGCGTCGCTGAGGTGCAGGCTTGGTTCTGCCAGGCCTGTGAGGAATTCAAGGCCGCCCAGGACCAGCTGGCTGAGCACAAGCTGGAGCTTGTCATGAAGCAGGCCGACATCGAGAAGACCCGGGAGACGGCGAGTCGGGAGGCTGCCAAGGAGGAGGCCGCTCGGCTCCAGCACAAGGCCGAGCTGAACTCCCAGGAGGAGGACCTTGCCGCCCACAAGGAGAAGCTCGCTGCGACACTCCACAACAAGGACGATGAGGTCCAGGAGCTTGTCATGCAGCGGACCCGGGAACTGGAGCAGAGGCACAAGGAGGCCCTCAATGCTCAGGCCCAGGTCCATGCCGGCAAGGTGAACAAGCTGGAGGCGGAGCGTGACGGGCTGAAGAGGCAGGTCCAGGAGCTGACTGGGAGAGGGACGCGGCCAAAGGCGCTTTGGCTAACGCACATGCCACACTCCTCGAGAAGGCCGAGCTACTCTCCATGGCAAATGAGTCCATCAAGGTCCTGAAGCTAAAGGTAGAGAGCCTTGAAGGGACGCTCTCGGAGGTCAGGGCCCGGGAGGGGGGCCCTGACCAAGAATCTGGAGGAGGAGAGGTAGATGCGGAAGAACGACGCCGCCAGCCACGCAGAGTTCGCGGCGGGCCAGAAGCTCTAGATCAGCCTCCTCACCGATGTCGCCGGCAGGATCACCATGCAGCTAGCTACCATTGGGATGCCAAATGTGAGGTACATCCCGGAGCCGAACATGAGTCCTAATGCCAGGCTGAATCTGTTCTTCGAGGGTGTTCTCGGGTCCCTAGAGCGGTTCCACTCCAACAGGGTGGCCTCTCTGGCCGAAGAGGCCCAGAGGCTTTGCTAGGGTTCCATTACCAAGGTCCTCACCAAGATAGCGTCCTGGAACACTGACCTTGACTTCGAAGCTTCACTGGATAGCTTGTCAGACGACATGGACCCCGCGCCGCTCGAGGAGCGCATCGAGCCCGTCATCGGCCGCATCGACGGAGTTCGGAGGGTACAAGGCCAGCGCCGGGACTAGGCACCTCGTTCTTATCGCCGCTGCAGGTTCATGACCAAGACAATTTTTATCTTTAGTTAGAACCGTAGCAACAAATGATGTAATATAACTATGCAGTACTTTTGAAATGGTGCATGTTATTTTCCCGTTTGATCTCCCTTTGTATGTCCACCCTACGTTAATGGGGTAGGTTTGCCAGCGCGGAAACCCAGGCGGCGTCTTGAGGACGGATCCTTAATGGCCTGCCGGGCATGCTTGCTGCCGAGCAAACCACCTCATTGCTCTTGACGCGGCCACTCGAGCTGTCGAGCGGACTCGAGATAGATCGAGAGTGTTGCCAATCGCAGAAGGTCACCCTGCCGTTCTCGATGCAGCCGCTCGAACTGTTGAGCGTTCTCAAAACAGAACGAGGGCGTTGCCAATAGTGGCAGGGCCCCATTACGTGCAGGGTTTCCATACGCAGGGCAAGATCATCGAGGAAAATAACCATATATATAAAAAGGAATTACTGAAAGTTTTGCATGACTTAGCTTTCCTGTCGCTTCATGAGCGTTCGCCGCGTCCACCGAGGACGCCATTTGTTTGGTCGTCTTCTTGCTTGAAGTGCGACCATGATGAAGTCGTTGCTTCATCCAGACCGGATTTCCACAACTGCGCACATCCTACTTGGCGCGCCAGAGATGTCGGTGGGAAACGACACCTATGGGGTCACTGGGATCCCTTCTATGGTTGGCGGGCGCGGGGTTATGCAAAGAGCGGGTCTGGAGGTCAACACACAAATCGTTTACCCAGGTTCAGGCCGCGGAGACGAGTAAAACCCTAGTCCCGCTTTGAAGTGTATTTAGGTGTTCTTGTGTTCTCGAACTAGCTATAGTGGCTCTCTAGTCCAAAAGATCCGAATCCATCTCCAGTACGCCTCGGGCCTCCTTTTATAGACAAAAGGGGTTACCACAGTGGCACATAGGAGGTGGAAAGGTGTACAGGGGCTGAGTCTATCCCCCGGCACCACCGGACAAACGCATTTAATGTGTTGCCGACGTGCCCCTCTTGCTTTATTGGGGACGGCAAACAAGCTCGTCCCAGCTGTCATCGCCTCGCCTGGATCCGACGCGCGTCCAAGCTGACGAGGCGTTGTAGCGCCACACTGGCTGGCAGCTGGGCTGGCGTGGTGGTGGAGCCTTCACGAAGATCTGCATTCCACCACGCAGGTGCTTGCTGAGTTGGTGTACAAGCCATGCACTGCCAAGAAGATGCCTGCTCAGCTGGTCGAGCTGGCAGCTGGAGCGGCGGTGGAGTCTTGGCGGACGTGGGCCTGGCTATGGCCTAGCAGGAATCCTCGGCAAGGGTCTTGCCGAGGGCCCGACAAGGGTCTCGCTACGGCACCGCAGTCGTCCCCGACAAGGGTCTTGCCGGCGGTCTCGTGGATTTCCTTGGCAAGGATCTCACCAAGGGTCGTCGTCTTCTGGTTTCCACCTGATCTTGTGCATCTATGATCTCTACAAAGATCTGCATACCACCATGGAGGCGCCTCCCGAGCATTTGTTCCAATATATTGTGGGAACCCCCTAGGCTCAAGGGTGGCGCGCTCTGCTCGCGTTAGGCAAGTTGCCCTGGCAAGGATCTTGCCGATGCTGCGGAAGCCACCTCGGCAAGGGTCTTGCCGGGGGAGTCCACCTCGCCCTCTTGCCCCTCTTTGCATCTCTGGTCTTGGCGTTGCTCTGGTCGTCTTGTGCTCCGGCATCCCTCCTCTGCTCTGCTTACTGTGACCGTGGGCGCGGCTCTGACTGCCCGTGCACAAGTAAAGGGGTGAAAAAGGAGAGCCCCTACTTTTGTGCACCGACAATCCCCCAATACTTGTACGCACACACGCTGTTCTCCCCGAGGCACCCTTGTCAAGCTAGAGCATGTTGTGTCTTCGTGTTCCTCCATATAAATCCACCATAGTAGGAGTAGGGTTTTACGCTGCAAAGCAGCCCGGACCTTGGTAAAAGAGAGATGTCCATTGTTGTTTTGTCCCCTATTGTTTCTGCTCTTTGTGCAATGTGACCATCCCCTTGCCGAACCACAAAGGGGCATCCCTGCCCCATAGATGATCGTGCTTCCACACCGACATCTTTGGCGTGCCAGGTAGGTAACCTCAGTTGCGCGAGCCTGTAGCAGTAGCCTATGTGTCGATCTTCATTGTCCTTCTGCATCGTCCATGGCTCCGAAGAACAGAAGCGAAGTGAAAGTGCAATTAATCCCTGGGTGGTTTTGGTAATTATTAACAACATATAGCTCATTGAACTAATATCCATTCAAGATAATAATTTCAGAAAGTTCAATGATTGGCATGGCATGGACTAGAGATGTGGACCCCTCAAAATGCTAAGGACACATATTGGCTCAAGCTCAAGACTCTACATTTTCATTCTAGTGATCCAAGATCACATTGAGTCCATAGGAGAAGCCAATACCATTAAAAGGGGATGAGGTGTTGCTTAATGGATTGCTTGCTCAAAATCCTTAGTAATATGCTCCAAAAGCTCTCAACCACTTTCTCATATCCACATATGTCCCAAACCAAAACTCAAACATGGCCCCACTGATTTGATCTATCCGGCGCCACCGAGTTCATTTGACATAGCCATAGCTAGAAACCCTAATCAGTTTGGTCTCACCGATAGGGATCTCGGTCTCACCGAGATGGGATTACTAACTCTCGGTTTCCCTTCATAACGTTTTGGTCTAACCGAGATGAGTGATCAGTCCCACCGAGTTTGCAATGCAAACTCTCTGTTTCCTTTTCGTAACGTTTCAGTCTCACCAAAATCAGCGATCAGTCCCACCGAGTTTGCCTGACCAACTCTATGTTTGCCTATTACAAAAATCGGTCTCACCGAGATTACGTTATGCCCTAACCTTAATATAATCGGTCCCACCGAGTTGACATGTCGGTCCCACCGAAAACTCTAACGTTCACATTTTGAACCATATCGGTGTGACCGAGTTTCACTATTTAGTCCCACCGGGTTTGATAAATTGTG
Organism: Triticum monococcum; assembly: GCA_034509565.1. Classification (NCBI taxonomy): domain Eukaryota; kingdom Viridiplantae; phylum Streptophyta; class Magnoliopsida; order Poales; family Poaceae; genus Triticum; species Triticum monococcum. Next base: position 317,647,126 of record CM067842.1, read on the forward strand.
TGTAATGGTTAGATTTTGTGTGGAGGCTATATATACCCCTCCACCCATTCTCCATTAGTGGAGAGAGCCATCAGAATGTGCCTACACTTCCACCATTCATTTTCTGAGATAGAACCACCTACTCATGTGTTGAGACCAAGACATTCCAATCCAACCACAAGAATCTTGATCTCTAGCCTTCCCCAAGTTGCTTTCCACTCAAATCATCATTCCACCACATCCAAATATGTGTGAGAGAGAGTTGAGTGTTGGGGAAACTATCATTTGAAGCACAAGAGCAAGGAGTTCATCATCAACACACCATCTATTACCTTTTGGAGAGTGGAGTCTCCTAGATTGGTTAGGTGTCACTTGGGAGCCTCCGCCAAGATTGTGGAGTTGAACCAAGGAGTTTGTAATGGCAAGGAGATCGCCAACTTCATGAAGATCTACCCAGGGAAGTCCTTCATGGGCGATGGCCATGGTGGGATAGACAAGGTTGCTTCTTATTAGACCCTTCGTGGGTGGAGCCATCCATGGACTCGCGCAGCCGTTACCCTTCGTGGGTTGAAGTCTCCATCAACATGGATGTATGATACCACAACCTATCGGAACCACGCCAAAAATCTCCATGTCTACATCACTTTTGCTCCCTCCAAACTCATCCCCTTTACCTTCATATGCAATGATTTACATTCCGCTGCTATACTCTTAGAATTGCATGTGTAGGTTGATTGCTTGGTTTGTGATAAGTTGCTAAAATCTGCCAAGACTTAAAATTGGGAAAAGGCTAGATTTTCGTTTGGTCAAGTAGTCTAATCACCCCGCTCTAGACATACTTTCGATCCTACAAGTGGTATGAGAGGTTTGGTCTCCATTCGCCTTGATTTCCATAGCTTTGGTGATCATATCCTTGGTATGACAACCTAGGAGAGTATGGCGTCCAGCGAGGGAAATGACCACCATAGAGGTCCTTACTTTGATGGTACTAATTCTGCTAGTTGGAAGCATAAGATGAAAATGCATATTCTTGGACATGACCCTGTCATTTGGGCTATTGTGTGTATTGGCTTGCAAGGTGAATTCTTTGATGGGAGAGAACCAAATCGTGAAGCTACCACGGAAGAATTGAAGATGTTGCAATACAATGTTCAAGCTTGCAATATCCTCTTCAATGGATTGTGCCACTATGAATTCAACAAAATCAGCCATCTTGAGAATGCAAAGGAAATTTGGGATACTTTGATTGATATGCACGAAGGTACCGACTCCGTCAAGGAATCCAAGTTGGATGTGCTTCAAAGTCAGCTTGACATGTTCAAAATGAAGGATGGTGAAGGTGTCGCTGAAATGTACTCTAGGCTTGCTCTCATCATAAATGAGATTGCCGGCTTGGGAAGTGAAGATATGACTGACAGATTCATCATCAAGAAGATCCTAATAGCCTTGGATGGAAAATATGACACCGTGTGCACTTTGATCCAAATGATGCCCAATTACAAAGATCTCAAGCCAACGGAAGTCATTGGTAGAATTGTTGCTCATGAGATGTCACTCAAGGATAAAGAAGAGCTTCAAAACAAGTCTAGTGGTGCTTACAAAGCCTCATGTGATTCTCCTACATCATCAAGTGAGAAAAAAGTCTTCAATGAGGAATTGAGCCTAATTGTGAAGAACTTCAACAAGTTCTACAAGAGTAGAAGCAAAGAAAGAAGTTCCAAGTCAAGGTCCTACAACGATAAAAGATCTTCTAGTCATGAGCGTAATTGCTATAGTTGTGGAAGACCCAGACACTACTCCAATGAGTGTACAGCTCCCTACAAAAGAAGAGAAGACTCACCTAAAAGAAGAAGCAGAAGAGAAGAATCACCTCCAAGAGAGAGGAGTAGAGATGATTGTTATGAACGAAGAACCTCTAGCAGAAGCAAGGATTCAGAAAGGAAGGACAAGTCATCAAGGAGCTACACAAAACATAGACATCAAGCTCATGTTGGTGAATGGGTATCTGGCTCCGACTCCAACCATAAATCCGAGAGAAGTTATCACTCTGACTCAGAATATACTCAAGATGAAGGTGTTGCAGGTCTAGCACTTGTGTCAACCAACTCCTATGACATATTTGACTCACCAAATGAGGGAATTGGAAGATGCTTCATGGATAAATGCCCAAAGGTATCACATCCCAAGTATGTTGATTTCAATAGTGATGAAGATGATTTGCTAGGTGATGATGATTTACTTGTTGACAACTCTAGTGATGAAAACTATGATGAACTTGCTATTAATCATGCTAATCAAGATAAAGCAAATGACGATGATAAGAAGGAGATTGAGCGTCTAAGTAAAGAACTAAACACTCTTAAGTTAGCTCATGAAACTACCTTAGAGGATCATCGAGAGCTTTTAAAGACTCATGAGAAGCTACGCTTTGAAAAGATCAACCTAGAGCAAGAGCATGGGTTCTTAAAAGAAATCAATGATGATATTTGTAAGAAAAGTTCTTATTACATTGCCAAGTGTTTACTCTTGTCTACTTACATGCCACAAGAGAAAGAAATATTCTTCATCTAGTAGTAACAATAATCATGCTAAATCGAATATTGTTTCTTCTAGTATTTCTCTTGATTCCACTAACGATTCTCTTAGCCAAGTTACCGTTGAGCAAGAAAATAGCTTATTGAAGGAAATTATAGGGAAAGGTGTTTACAACAGCCTTGCCGGAAGTAAGCAATTTGAGAAAATTGTACGCAAGCAAGGAAGGCACCAGAAAAATCAAGGTGTTGGTTTTGAAAAAAAGTTCATGCAAATGGAGTTGAGTGGGAAGAAGATCAATACCCCAAGATGAAGTTTGTTCCTCAACAAGAGAAGTATGATCCTACTTCCTTCAAAGGAACACAAGCTCAAGATGATCTTCCACCACAAGACCACAAGCAAAAAGGCAAGGACAAGCTTCAAGAGGAGATTGATGCATTTGAAGAAGTTCCCAAGGCCTTGGTCAAGTGGGTTCCCAAGACTACATCAAGTTCTACTTCATCAAGTACGACTACAACTCCAAGGATTCTCATCAAGTTGATGTGGATCCCTAAGAAGAAGAACTAGAGAGTTCTTGCGGGTAACTCCGCCAACATACTTCACTCATATCAATTTGGCAAGAACAAGTGCAGAAAACTTCCACATCTTACACTAGTTCAAGGAGTCACAAACCCTCTTGTTGGTAAGACAAGGGACAAGGTTACCTAATGCTTTCATGGACATCATCTTGTGTGTACTTCACTCTATGTCTATTGATATCCTTTATTGTTCATTGTGGGACTAACCCATCTAGGTATTGAAAGTGCAACTCACTCCAATGGATTGCTCCAAATGGTCAACATCAACATTGAGCATCCACATCTTCAACATCTACATAAGTCATCATCCACAAAACCCAAGGTTATTTCATCCCTCTTAGGGGGGATATCACATCTAGGGGGAGATTTACTCTAAGAATTGAGCTAAAGCAACTCTAAATGATGTGAACACAACAATGCTTTATGTAAAAGTGGTAACCCCACTTTCGCTTAAACGAGGAGTATGGCCTACGATCAAATGTTCTCATTTGACTCCTCCGTCAATATACTCATATATAGATGACCTAGTCATCGCCAATTGCTTGATAGATGCTAGAGTGTTTGTGCATGCTTTGACACATATTTCATTTGCTATCTTATTGTGTGAGCATGTTGATTACATATTTTCCCCATTCAAGGACATCTATTTGTTGTTTTGATTGTTTGGTCTTTTCTTTTGGCCAAATGGATGGATAAGAATGCCTAAGAACTTCTTCTAGCTATCTATGCTTTTCTCATCTCAAACTCTATTCATGCTACATCACAAAGTTTGATCAAGTCAGGTTCGAACTCTCTGGGTGAGGAGCACTCGGAGTCACCGATTCATCATAGACTTAAACTTCCAAAACCTCTCTATGTATTTCGGTCTGAGCGATTCATCCCTTTCGGTCAAACCGAGTTCATTGAGTTGATCTAGGTTTTCAATCTCGGTGCAATCGATTAGAACCGTTCGTCCACACCGAGTTGTAGTAACCGCTTGCGATTCTGCATCTCGGTGCCACTGAGTTGTTCCACTCGGTCACACCTACAGGGTCTGGATATATATACCCACGGGCCAAATTTTGGAAATTCCTCCGAAACCTTTTCGCTCGTGTGTCCTGCTCTATCGACTTGGGTCACCAGATCATCTCCTCATCACCAGCGACCTCACGCCATTGGTCTCCGCTGCCATCAACGGGAATCTTCAGTGCCCTTGCCATCGTAGCGAGCTCATCGCCAAGTTAGGGTATGTGTTCGATCCTTTGTGCAATCTTTATCTCCGATTCTTAGCACAAAGTCAATGCCATGATTCTTACCATGTACAAGATAAATCTATCCAGCAAAAACTTCCTTTAGATTAGTTTTGATTCGAAAATTTAGGGTTAGGTTTCCGCCGAACTCATCTTGAACCGACCGAGTTGTAGAAATTGGTCTCGCCGATTTGGCTTAGGACATTGCACTTGTAACTTTCGGTCTGACCGAAACATGCAAATCGGTGTGACCGAGTTCAACTCCCAGTGAAACCCTAGCAATCTCGGATTCACTGAACTGTGACTCAGTCTGACCGATCTCACTAGTTCAGACTCCAATATTGCTTCGGTGGCACCGAGTTTAACAAATCGGTAGCTCCAAAATGCTTTCTGTGGAAAACTAAGACTAATTATTTGACTTAATTGATTTGCAAAATATTTGCACTTTGTGATGCTCATCCACTCTATCCCATCTATATCTATTCACAGGGTCAACTTTCAATTTGTAGTGTCAGAAATGTCTGATCAGAGTGATAGCCAGAACAAGTCTGCGGAGCAAGTTGACATGAGTGAGGGCACTAGTCCCTCTGATAGCTATGATGAAGGCAGCAGAAGTACTCCAAGTAACCTGCCTAAGGCTGCTATTAGGCAGAGGAAAAAGATAAACTCAGACTCTAAAGATGAGGACTATGTTGCTGCTGAGGAAGAAGTCAGCTCAAAAAGAAGGTTGTCAAGAAGGAATTTGGCATAGCTGCTTCAACAAAGTCTGGTCTGAAAAAGAAGGCTCCTGCCAAGAGAGTGCCCATGTCTAAGGCTAGAGCCTCAACTCTTGAAGCCTCCAACTCAACTATTGAGAGGCTGCTGGTGAAGGCAAGAAGAGGAAGGAAAGGACCAAGAAAACTATTGCGATAGTTATTGGAAAGCCCTCAATGATGATTCAATCTGATGAGGAAGAAGAGGATGCTGCACCAGCATCAAAGACACAAAAGCTGATGGGGGATGCCATCAAGTCTAGGGCTGCTCCATCAAAGCCGAAGACTAACCCCAAAGCTACTGCTCCAGCCACCAAGTCAGCACCAAAGAGGAGCACAAAAAATATTCCTTCTGCTGAGAAGAACAAGGCCCCAGTGCCTGAAATTGAAGAAGAAGAGGAAGATGGAGCCCAAGTGCTCAGAAAGTTAAAGCCCAAGATCCCTGATCATGATGATACATATCCAATGGCTGAAAACATGAAGATAAGGAAGGATGCATGTCTCAGACTGTGGAGACAGTTAGATCCATATGCCTCAAGAAGGAGAACTGCTGTATATTATAGGTTCCACACTAAGGAACAACAGGACTTCTATGAGACCGTGCCCCTGGACAAGAAGCCCATGGTATGTGACATGAAGTGGGTTGACTAGAAGTACATCGACAACAATGAAGACCACTTTGTCGGCGTTCTGGGAACGGGGGTCCCCAGACTTGCCTGCCTACGGCCTGTGGCGTGGCTCAAAGGGGGGCCCAGCATGGCCCATCTTCACCAACAAAAACCCAAGACCCTCGCGAGGGGCCAAGCCTCGTGGGGCGGACGACGGAGCCTCCTCAGGCACGGCCTCATCGGGCTAGCTCATGAGGAGGCGGAGAGATCAAGGAAGGGTACCTCACGAGGTGCCATGACGCAAGCCATGACGACTCAGGGCGCTAGGCGGGCGCCAGCCCGGGCAGTGTCCTCCTTTCCTCTTTGGTGCAAAGGAGGCAAGCGCGGCCGTGGAGTACCGAGGCATCAGGCAAAGGTTGCCATTTCGGTGCAACGAGACCAAGTCCAGGAGGACTACGAGACGGAGGTCACCGTGGAGCCCAAGACGGCGTCATCGCCAGAGCTTTGCGCAGGCGAAGACTACTTTTGTCAGGATAGTTGATACTTGCTGTCCCCCTTCAAATTAGCCCGCCATTGTTGGCTCCCTTCCCGCTCGATATTTAGGAAGAGGACCAGGGCCTCTATAAATAGGACTGGCCACCCACATAGCAAAGGGTCGGTTCGGTCTCTTCCGAGGGCTCGTCAAATAGAGAGGTTGGAAGCAGAGAGAGAGAGAGAGAGAGAGAGAGAGAGAGAGAAAGAGAGGGAGAAAGGTGACTGAGCTCCTCCCAGCAGTTCATCGCCTCAGCCAAGAACAGACCCTCCCGAGGCTGTTCTTCCTTGTATTGTTCATCATCATCAGCCCAAGAGGCAATCCACACACCACACACTGGAGTAGGGTATTACACCACAACGGTGGCCCGAACCAGTATAAACCCTGTGTCTCTTGTGTTGTTCTTCCCGTAGTTCTGATCCAAGCATGGCGGAGGGGTGCAGGTAGGTAGGAGGTGAAATCTCCGTGCACACCCCAGTGTTTGAACCTCAAGGGTCTGCCGGAACCCGAAATCCAACATTTGGCACGCTAGGTAGGGGTGCGCCGGAATTCGTCTTCCATCACCCGGTTCTCCTCCGACCATCACGCTCATGTCTGACGCTCGTCGGGCCCGCGTAGAGCGCCGGGCCGCCCTCGCTTCCCACGTCGCCCAGACGGCCCCTGTCGGCGGGCGTCCTCGCCGTTCCCCATCACCTGCCGTCAACGCCGCCACCGGCCCGGCGGGGGACGAACAGCAAGCATCGTCTCAGCATCCATCCGTGCGCCAAGACGGCCGCACCGCAACTCCCTCGCTCGCCCCAGCTGGATCTTCGTCCCGCGCACTCCGCGCGCCCATGGAGGCTCGGGCTGCACTCATCGCGGCAAACGAGCTCCTGCGCTACCGTCCTGTCGACGACATCTACGAAGAATGGCTCGACCGCGTCGCCGAGCTCGTCCGCGCCATAGGGGGCTCTTCCGCGCCGTCCGTTCTGCTGCACCGCACCCCGCCCCGCGCGGGCGACGAGGCTCCGGTGGCGCCCCGGCCGCCTCCTCCTCAAGAAGATGCCATGGCTCCAAGGTGCGTGGCCCCTGGGAGGAACCCGCTCCGTTAGGTGCCAGCGCGGCAAGAACAGAGCTGCCAAGAAGTCCCTCGCCCGCCAGAAGCTGCCCGGGCACTCCCTACACCAGCACGTCGTGACCATCCTCCTGCTCCAGCGCGTGGGGCATGCAAGACCAGGCTCTCCATCACCCAAGGCCTCGTGTGGCCACAGCAGGCTGCCGCGCCTACACCACCGAACTGCGCAGTGTCGCATGGCCAGGGAAGTTCAAGCCGGACCTGCCTCCTCGCTACGATGGCACGACCGACCCTGCGGAGTTCCTCCAGCTCTACGAGTTGGGCATCGAAGCTACCAGCGGAGACGAGAAGGTCATGGCGAACTGGTTTCCCATGGCGCTCAAGGACGGGGCCGCACCTGGCTCCTGAACCTGGCTCCATACACAATCTCCTCCTGGGAAGAGATGCGCACCCGCTTCATCGCCAACTTCCAAGGTACTCGCGACCGGCCACCCACCGTGAGCGACACGCGCCGCATCAAGCAACAACCCGGGGAGACCCTGCAGAAATACATACAGCGCTTCAACAACACACGCCTCAAGATTCCCAAGGTGACTGAGGAGGCCATCATCTCAGCCTTCTCCGATGGCGTGCGCGACGTCAAGATGAAGGAGGAGCTGGTGATGCATGAAGACCTGAGCACGTCCTTGGAGCTGTTCAACTTGGTGAACAAGTGCGCCAGGGCTGAGGAAGGGCGTCTCTCCCTCCTCGAGCTGCCTGCCGCAGACCCAGAAGAGAAGAAGTTCAAGGGCAAAGAAGTGAAGCGCAAGGGGGCTGCCGTGCTCGCGGCAGAACCGGACACCAAGTGGGGCAGAGATCAGCCCGAACCTCCCAAAGGCAGCCGGTACTGCGTGTACCACGACCTCCACACCCACAACACCAGCGAATGCCAAGAACTCCGAGTCGTGCAAGAAGGAAGGATCGGCCGTCGCCCTGACCGCGGTGACCAGGGCTACGGCCGAGGAGGAGGAAGGAACGCAGGGCGCTGGGAAGACTGTGGCCCGCGCCAGAGGTGGCGAGACCAACCTCGCGAGGATCGCTGGCAAGACCCGCCTCGCGAGGGAGGCTGGAGGGATCAGCCTCGCGAGGATCGCCCGCAAGGCAACGCAGGCCTCCCACCGCTGCCGCCACAGCCAAGGAGAAACGAGGACCGCCACCAGGACGAGGAGGCTGGGGGCTTCCAGGAGCCGCGCGCGATCGCCTGCATCCTGGGCGGAGCACAAGCCCCAGCCTCTCAACGCATCTTCAAGCAGTTCGCCCGCGAAGTGAACGCAGTCCTTCCCAGGCTCGAAGCCACGCGCCCTCTTAGGTGGTCGGCGTGCGCCATCATGTTTAGCTCAGCAGATCAGCTCAAGTGCGCAGCTACAGCCGGAGTCCTCCTGATGCTTTGTTCCCTAATCATCAGCAACGTGGTGGTCACCAAGACCCTCATCGATGGCGGGGCAGGGCTCAACGTCCTGTCCGTAGAGACATTCAACAACCTCCAAGTGCCCTACAGCCAACTCCAGCCAACCAAGCCTTTCTCCGGTATCACCGACGGCTCCACGGTCCTGATTGGGCAGGTCCGCCTCCCTGTCACCTTCGGGCACGCGACAACTACCGCACCGAGCTCATCGACTTCGACGTCGCTCACATTCGCCTGCCGTACAACGCCATCCTTGGGTACCCAGCACTGGCCAAGTTCATGGTCGTAACTCACCACGGCTACAACGTCCTCAAGATGCCAGGAAGCGGCGGAGTCATCACAGTGCCCTATGAAGAGAAGGATGCGGTGTGTTCCCTGGAATGAGCCTTTCGGGCCGCGTCACCGGAAGACCCGGATCGTGGAGGCATGAGGCCTCCCAAGACCGCCCCTAAGAAGAAGAAGATATTCTCTGACCCGACCACTCAGGAGGCAGGCCCCTCTAGGCCCGTGCCTGCCTAGGGGGAAACTCCTTCCATCGCATAGGAAAGCGCGCCCGGCGCCCTCCTTAGGCAGGGCTCGGGGGCTCTACCCTAGAGGGCCACCGACCTAGCTAGGGTTAGCAGGGAGGCGCTTGGGCACCACATGGAGGCGTGTTTCGAAGCACGTTTCCCTCAAGAAGGAGCAAGGCAAGGAGATCCAGACCCACAGGAGTTCATCAGCAAGGCCACTGAGGGCTGCACCCCAATGTGGGCCTCGCAATAATAAGCAAAGATCGCGAGGAGAAGGACGGAGTTGGGATGTAGATGCAGAGCCTGTAGCTTGTAATGGCGGAGGACAGAGAAGAAGAACTCGGAGAAGGGAGGCACCAGGCCAGCAACAATGGCACTTACGAAGAGCGGATAGAAGGTGCTCCTTTGACCCTCAGGGGTGGCGGAGCTAGCCTTGAACACCTTCGCCCCGTCGATGCCTCGCGCCATCGCTATCCGGCGCAACCGGGCAAGGCCCACCTCCGACACATTCGGCGGGTCCAGGGCAGAAGAGTACCACGCTGCAGCCGGGGGCTGGCGAGGCGCCATGGCTTCCTAGGTCGCACGGTCAGAGCAGATCTGGAGATTTCGGAGGAAGGGAGGGGAGGCGCAAGAAAGGGGATCTGAGAAGCAACCGGGGAAACCAAGAAGAAGGGCCTAGGCGGATGCCACTCCCTTATCAACTCGCGCGGTTGCTAAGGCGCCCACGTCCAGTCAACCGCCACGCGGCGCCCAAGGCTGCAGGCTGTTAGGGCCCGCGGCGCTTCGCTCTTGCCCTTCCGCCTCCCTGCACGGCCAAGTCCGGGCGCGCCTTGGGCCCAGGGGCTACTGTCGGCGTTCTGGGAATGGGGGTCCCCAGACTTGCCTGCCTGCGGCCTGCGGCGTGACTCAAAGGGGGGCCCAGCACGGCCCATCTTCACCAACACAAACCCAAGACCCTCGCGAGGGGCCAAGCCTCGCGGGGCGGACGACGCGGAGCCTACTTAGGCACGGCCTCGTCGGGCTGGCTCACAAGGAGGCGGAGAGATCAAGGCAGGGTACCTCACGAGGTGCCATGACACAAGCCATGACGACTTAGGGCGCCAGGTGGGCGCCAGCCCACGCAGCGTCCTCCTTTCCACTTTGGTGCAAAGGAGGCAAGCGCAGCCGCAGAGTACCGAGGCATTAGGAAAAGGTTGCCATTTTGGTGCAACGAGACCAAGACTAGGAGGACTACGAGATGGAGGTCACCGTGGAGCCCAAGACGGCGTCATCACCAGAGCTTTGCGCAGGCGAAGACTACTTTTGTCAGGATAGTTGATACTTGATGTCCCCCTTCAAATTAGCCCGCCATTGTTGGCTCCCTTCTCGCTCGATATTTGGGAAGAGGACCAGGGCCTCTATAAATAGGACCGGCCACCCACATAGCAAAGGGTCGGTTCGGTCTCTTCCGGCGGCTCCTCAAATAGAGAGGTTGGAAGCAGAGAGAGAGAGAGGGAGAGAGAGAGAGAGAGAGGGAGAAAGGTGACTGAACTCCTCCCAGCAGTTCATCGCCTCAGCCAAGAACAGACCCTCGCGAGGCTGTTCTTCCTTGTATTGTTCATCATCATCAGCCCAAGAGGCAATCCACACAACACACACTGGAGTAGGGTATTACACCACAAAAGTGGCCCGAACCAGTATAAACCCTGTGTCTCTTGTGTTGTTCTTCCTATAGTTCTGATCCTAGCATGGCGGAGGGTTGCAGGTAGGTAGGAGGTGAAATCTCCGCACACACCCCAGTGTTCGAACCTCAAGGGTCTGCCGGAACCCAAAATCTGACACACTTCCCTAGAGTTCATGAGAGCTTTAGGATGAATGGAGTGGAAGCCTTGGTGGGTCAAAAGTTTACCATGTGGAATGATGATCTCATTATGCAGTTTTACACAATAGCTCACTTCTACCCAGATGGCAGGATTGTTTGGATGTCTGAGGGTAGAAGGTACCAGTCAACAGTAGCTGAGTGGGCCAAGCTGATCAATGCCCCTAAAGAGCATGAGGACAACATAGATGTGTATGCCAAGCCAAGGACGGGACAAAACTCCATGGCACATATGTACAAAGAGATTCCAGATGCAACTTTGGAACATCACAAGTTTGGCTCTGTCTATTTTCTCCTGTCAGGTCTGCCTACTATCAATACTATCCTGAGGCACACTCTGTTTCCCAAGTCTGGAGATCACAGGATGATAAGAGGACATTCCATCAATTTGATGCATATGCTTGATGTACCAGAAAAGTTTAAGGTGATGACACTGATTGTAGAGACAATCGAGAGGACAACTGCTGATCAGAAAAGATCATGTGGGTATGCTCCACACATCCAGATTCTCATCAACTCCAAGATGGGCACATGCACATAATTGTTGGACAAAGAGCATCTTCCCTTGAGGCCTGACTTTGAGGACAACACAGTTGTCATGGATGCTACATATCCTACTTCAGTAGAGGCTCAGGAGAAGAGAAAGCATGCAAAAGCAGTGAAGGCATCCAAGATGCCAAGCGCTGAAGAAGCTTCACAAGGTTTTCTCAAGTGAAAGAAAGACCAACTTGGCTATCTTATTTAGGCTACTTTGAGGATTGAGAAAGGACTAGCCACCCCGACTCAGAATTAAGAGTCTTGAGAGAATCTTTGAAACCAAACTTTGTGACTTGGATGTCAAGGTGATAGAGATTCAGACTTCTGTGGAGAAGATCCAAGAAGAGCTTGAGGATAGGAGTGATAAGAAAACTACATATGCATATCAAAGGGTGCCCAGAAGGCAGAGGTCTGCAGCAGTGCCAGTGACAGACACTAGAGCTAATGCTTAAGCAGTTGCAGCCACAGCCTCAGTTGCAACTCTACCAGCTCCTTCAACCTCAGCAGATGCATTTGTCGCAAGAGTCCTCTCCACGCCACCTCCTGAAGATCAAGCTTAGAGAGCCGCATAGCACTATGCATTTTCGATCTTTTTGGTAACTTGTTGCCAAAGGGGGAGAAAGTGTATAGATCATAGGCTTCGAGAGAGAGAGAGCTTTGCTTCTTTTTGCCCTTTTGCTACTCTTTTGCTACTTATTTGTTTGCTTGCTTGGATGATACTTTATGGTTATGTGTGTGAGATACTTGTACAGTCATGTGTTTGATCATGTCATACTTTAATGCTTGTTCTTGAATGATGCTATTATCTATCTCTCATGTATGATCATTCACTTTGTCTTGGTGATGAGTGCATATTTCATATTCTATCATTTTGACCGCTCCACCAAGATGTATGTGACATGGAAGAGTAACCCATGTTCCTAATCGATTGTGCATTTGCATTCAAAAGCAAATTTTAAATAGTGCACAAATTTAGGGGGAGGTCTTGCTTATCACATACTTCTCAAAGCGGCGATATATTTCATTCTTATTATCATTTGTCGAAGCTTCCATCTATATGTTGTCATCAATTACCAAAAAGGGGGAGACTGAAAGTGCAACTAATCCCTGGGTGGTTTTGTAATTATTAACAACATATAAGTCATTGAACTAATATCCATTCAAGATAATTTTTTTCAGAAAGTTCAATGATTGACATCGCATGGACTAGAGATGTGGACCCCTCAAAATGCTAAGGACACATATTGGCTCAAGCTCAAGACGGTACATTTTCATTTTAGTGATCCAAGATCACACTGAGTCCATAGGAAAAGCCAATACTATTAAAAGGGGACGAGGTGTTGCTTAATGTCTTGATTTCTCAAAGTGCTTACTGATATGCTCCAAAAGCCCTCAACCAAAAGTCAAACTCGGCCCCATCGATTACATCTATCCAGCACCACCGAGTTCATTTGACATAGCCATAGCCAAAATCCCTAATCAGTTCGGTCTCACCGATAGGGATCTCGCTCTCACCGAGATGGGATTGCAAACTCTCTATTTCCCTTCGTAATGTTTCTGTCTAACCGAGATGAGCTATCGGTCCCACCGAGTTTGCAATGCAAACTCTCTGTTTCCTTTTCGTAACGTATCGGTCTCATCGAAATGAGCGATCGTCCCACCGAGTTTGCCTGACCACCTCTCTATTTGCCTATTACAGAAATCGGTCTCACAGAGTTCATGTGATCGGTCTCACCGAGATTACGGTATGCCGTAACCCTGATACAATCTGTCCCACCGAGTTGACATGTCGGTCCCACCGAAAACTCTAATGTTCACATTTTGAACCATATCGGTGTGACCGAGTTTCACTATTCGGTCCCACCGATTTTTGTAAATTGTGTGTAATGGTTAGATTTTGTGTGGAGGCTATATATACCCCTCCACCCATTCTCCATTAGTGGAGAAAGCCATCAGAACGTGCCTACACTTCCACCATTCATTTTCTGAGAGAGAACCACCTACTCATGTGTTGAGACCAAGACATTCCAATCCAACCACAAGAATCTTGATCTCTAGCCTTCCCTGAGTTGCTTTCTAGTCAAATCATCTTTCCACCATATCCAAATCTGTGAGCGAGAGTTGAGTGTTGGGGATACTATCATTTGAAGCACAAGAGTAAGGAGTTCATCATCAACACACCATATATTACCATTTGGAGAGTGGTGTCTCCTAGATTGGTTAGGTGTCACTTTGGAGCCTCCATCAAGATTGTTTTGTTGAACCAAGGAGTTTTTAAGGGCAAGGAGATCACCTACTTCGTGAAGATCAACCCTAGTGAGGCAAGTCCTTCGTGGGCGATGGCCATGGTGGGATAGACAAGGTTGCTTCTTCATGGACCCTTCGTGGGTGCAGCCCTCTGTGGACTTGCGCAGCCGTTACCCTTTGTGGGTTGAAGTCTCCATCAACGTGGATGTATGATAGGACCACCTATCAGAACCACGCCAAAAAATCTCCGTGTCTACATTGCGTTTGCTCCCTCCAAACTTCTCCCATTCCCTTCATATGCAATGATTTACATTCCGCTGCTATACTCTTAGAATTGCATGTGTATGTTGATTGCTTGACTTGTGATAAGTTGCTAAAATCTTCCAAGACTTAAAATTGGGAAAATGCTAGATATTTATTTGGTCAAGTAGTCTAATCACCCCCCTCTAGACATACTTTCGATCCTACATAGAGCAGCGACGCATCCTTCTGCCTTGAAGGCTTCGTACCACACTACTACAGGTGCTGCAGACTTTACAGTTGTGGCTGGCAGGGAAGATGCTACGAGCGGTGCTGCTAACACTCCCACTGCAACTGGAGCAGGGGCTGCGATCGCAGGAGCGGCCCAACCCCTTCAACACGTTGATGATTATGCTTCCGCTAGTGCAGGTCATGGAGACACCTAGCTTCCTCCTCTTTGCCCCACTAGTAAGCTCAACCAACGCGACCTCGACGCCCGCTCCGGTGCGCGCCAAGATCCACTCACTGGACCATCTAGAGGGGCGGAGACAGGGCACGCGCCTCATCCCGCGCTGGGCGAGCGCGACAAGGCCCCGAGCGACACTGTCGACCCACAACGACCGCACTCGCATGGGGAAGGCCCAGCTGACGAAGAGCCTGACCATCAAGAATAGCTCCTGCTGCACCAGACTCCCCTGGTGATGGTCCCAAGAAAGGAGGATCCCATTAGAGCTCCTTCTGGCTCATCAAGAAGTCAAGCGGTGTGGCGCTCTGCCTCCCACGCCCTGCCAGGAATGGCGGTCGAAGCAATGGCAAGAGCTCAGTTGTTGCTGAACTTTCCTCCAGCAGCAGACAAGATGGATGACTGGAGAGCCACCATCCAAAGTCTCCTGGGATTTGCTGAGGTCAACGAGTCGCCGCATGCGGAGCCATAACGGCACCCGCAGGTGTCGCCAACAGCCCTCACCGGTGGCCAAGTTGGGAGAACCGAACCCACGATGCAGTCCCCCACGGCAACCTACCCAAGGGTATCCATGCCAAACTCAGCAACCCCAGGACATTGATGATTAGGATGAGGCGTCGATGGCCTTATCTGATCCGCGACTCCCGCAAGATCAACGCCAAATATTGAGGGACAGGAGGAAGGAAGACGCCTGCGTCACCACTAAGCGGCGTAGCGAGATGAGCCATCAGTTAGACAGACGTAATGGAGCCGATGTCGATGAACCCATGCCCAGTGTTGGCGTGTACCTGCCTTGCGAGGTAGGATGCCCAGCCTTCACTCGCGAGCTACGGCAAGCCTATTGGCCATCATCCCGCGCCTTCAAACCTGACTTGCCAGAGAAGTATGATGGGAAGCTGAACCCGGTAGAGTTTTTGGGAACCTCTATGATTGCTATTCAAGCCATCGGGGCGGGGGGGATGAAAAAGTGCTTGACAATTACTTCCCACGGACTCTCAAGCCAAATGTGAGGTCTTGGCTGATGCATTTGCTGGAGGACTCCATTTCTTCCTGGTCAGACTTGTGCAACGAGTTCATTGGCGCCTTTACAGGGGCCATCAAGAACCGGGGCAACCAAGTGACCTGCAAACCCTTCTACAAAAATAAGGGGAAAGTTTGGGAAAATATTTCAAAGGTTCAGCCGAGTGTACTGTAACATTCCAAAGATACACCCAGCAGCTATGATTGCCGCATTCCACACAAATGTGCGCAACCACAGGATGAGGGCCAAGATGAATGTTCGGTTGCCCAATACCGTCAACGAATTCGACACGTTGGCGGACAAGTGCGCTCGTGCAGAAGAAGGAAGAAGGCTTCCAGGGGAAGAGGTTGGTGTCGAAGTCGATTCAGAAGACGACGACGACCCTACCGCCCCCAAAAAGAAGAACAGAAAGTGCAACAAGAAGCAAAAGGAGAAAGCAGTGATGGCCGCTGAGGGCTCTGATGATCTTAGCGCAGGCAAGAAAGCAAAAACCATGACTCCCGACAAGGAAACTGCTACTTATGCTGACACACGGGTGGCAGCGGTTGCTGATAAAACCGGCAAGTCTAACGGGCCATACTGCAAGATTCATAGGTCCAAGGGTCATGATCTTCAAGATTGCAAGCAAGTTGAATAGTTGGTTGAGAAGCAGAAGGCTGAGTATGAAAGACACGACAAGGAGAGAGGCTAGAATGGTGCTAGAGGGAAAGGCTGATGTGGCCGCTATGGATACCACGGCAAGCTTGATCAGCAGAAAGAGAAGCCCGTCGGGGTCATGAGAAGAAGGAAAAGGAAGATGATAGTGAAGAAGAGGATGACGAGACCAGTGAACAGAAGTTTTAGAAAGCTACTGAGGCGATGTGCATTGATGGAGGTGCATCCTTGCACTCCTCTCACTGCCAGCTCAAGCAGTGGGCACACACTACAAAAAAAGACACATCCATGACATTTTGGGCCGGCCGAAATTTATTCTGTCATGGTTATGACACTTCGGCCTTTTCGTCCTATATGTGGTGGGCTCCTACTTCTATGAAAAAAAATCATGACAGAAAATGGGCTTTTCATCCTGGGCGGGCCGGAGACGCAGCTGCATGACACTCTTTGGGCCGTCCATGATGGAAAAAACCGTTGTAGAAGCGAGTGCGAGGAAAATATCTGGGAGTTCCCGGTTACGGTGGGTGGTCGGGGCTGAGCGATGCACGAAGGTTTGCGTGTTTCTCTTGTACACGTATGCGCTTGTGTGCGAGGCGTTCCGCTCTAACTGAACCCGAGTGAGGCGTTCACCTACTGAACCCGAGCGATTGAACTACAGGCTACGCGTTATTGAACCTGAGCGATCGATCCCTAGCTGTTAACTGAACCCGATCGAGTGATTCCTTCGCTACTGCTACTAACTAAAGCCAGTCGAACCTCCTGCCTCTTGATGAACAGTGAGCGTTGTAGGGGGGGTTGGATGACCAGTTTCCGGTGGCGGGTTGGATGAGCAGGACCCCGTGGTAGTAGAGATTGTTGCCACTAGATGAATAGGACCCCGATCGATCGAGCCAGTTGGGGGTGGATGAACAGGACCCCTGTGGAGTGGTGGTTGAACAAGACCCCGTGGAGAGGGATGGTTGAACCGTAGCCGATGGAGGAGCGGTGGAGGCTGGATGAACAGGAGCCCATGGATGAACAGTCACAGGTGGAGGCTGGAGGAGGACGACGGTGGATGAACAGTACCCCTTGGAGGCTAGAGGAGGTCGACGATGGAGATGAGCAGTAGCCCGTAGAGTCCCGTTTTGTGGTGCGCCACAACCCTCACAATGAATAGAACTCCCGTTTCGACCATAGCGCTCCAACACAAGTCTATTTCCTCCGTTTCGTGGTATGCCACACCCCTCCCGATCAATAGGACCCTGTTTCGACCATAGGCACTCGACCACAAGTCCGTTTCCTTCGTTTTGCAGTACGCCAGACCCATCCTGATGAACAGGATCCCGTTTAGACCGTGGCTGGTCGAACAGAAGGCCGTTTCCCCCGTTCTGCGGTAAGCCAGGCCTCGTTTAGATCGGCTATTCTGTCTAAGCCAGTTGGCTCCCGATGAACACGATGTAGTTTCTCTGTTCCGACCCAGTCGATTGGCTGCCTATGAATAGGATGCCGTCGCTGCGTCTCCATGTACATGAGCCCTGGTAGTACGTATGCGCGAGTAGGCGTTCGAGACTCCGTCTGTATGTACGTGTACACGCTACATGTGCACCTCTACTATGACATGTGCCCTTCCTTACTGGGCCATGGTTCATCGTTGCAGCCTTCACACAGACCGATCGACCATTATGTACGTACATGTTCACGACCAGAGTGACAACGCTACATACTCTTCGACCAGGTGGGTCCCGACTGTCAGGCACTCCCTTGCATGCGGAGATGTAGTTTGTGGGTCCCAGAAGTTAGGGGGGAAACGTATTTTTCATGAAATATGGTGGCCCGTCCGGTGGGTCCCTGCTGTCAAGTTGAGGAATCATTATTTTCTGCGTAATAAGGAGGCACTTCCTTGTTGCGGCCGTGGACCCAGATGGCAGCCTCTCCATGTACAGTACTCTTTCGATGGAAGTCGTTCCTTGACCACATTGACCATGCCGTGCCGAGAGCAGCAAGGCGGTGGACGACGTTGAGGACTAGGAAGGGGATGACGCAGAGCCGGGGAAGACATGGCAGTGGATACCCACGTAGAGAGGAGTACGAGGGTTCACTGGTTCGACTGCGGTGTGAGGCTGCCGTCGCCGCAGAATAACAGGGGGTGTGGGTGAGTAGAGCGATGGTCTGGCCAACGGTGGGAGTAGTAGGGGCGGTGAGGCCTCGATGGCAGCACAGCCAGCCACGGGAAGCAGGAGCACGCGGCACGACTGGCGCTGGTTTGGGCGGTTGGAGCAAGAAGACCAGAGGTTGAAGAAGCACTACGGCCATTGGATGGACATTGTATGGTCACTGGAGCTAGAATCTTTCATATTGCCTAAGTTGACAAAGCCCTCTGTCCCCGTCAACTTAGTAGGCCCACAAGTCAGCCTCCCACTATGGTGGGTCCCAACTACCAGGGGGAGTATTCATTTTTGTGTGCATAATAAGGAGGCACTTCCTTGCGTGCAAAGATATAGCTGGTGGGTCCGAGCTGTCAGCGGGGGGAACATTTTTTCATGAAATACAGAGCCCTTCTGGTGGATCCTAGTTGTCAGGTGGAGGAATCATTATTTTGCGCATAATAAGGAGGCATTTCATTGTGTGCGGCCGTGGACCCAGCTATCAGCCTCTCCACGTACAGTCCACTTCCGATGGATGTCGTTCGTTGACCACGTTGACCACGCTGCGCCGAGAGGACCTGGGCAGTGGACGACGGCGAGGCCTGGGAGGAACGACATGGAGCTGGGGAAGACTCGACAGTGGTTGCCCACGTGGTGGGGATTACGAGGGTTTACTGGTTCGGCTGCCGTCACCGGTAAATAACAGGAGGTGTCGGTGAGTAGAGGAATGACCTGGCCAGTGATGGAGTAGGGTTGGGCTGTGTGGCCTGTTCGGCAGCACAACCGGCCATGGGAGGCAGGAGAAGGCGGTCCCACCGGCACTGGTTTGGTCGGCTAGAGCAAGAAGATCAGATATTGAAGAAGCAGCACGGCTGTTGCATTAACATCCAACGGTCACTGCTGCTAGAATCGTTTGTGGACTAAGTTGACAAAGCCTTTCGTACTTGTCAACCTAGTAGACCCACAAGTCAGCCTCCAAATCAGTCCCAAACAGAACACAGCCCAAAATTTCTAGCCAAATTCAAATTAATTTAAAAATTAAACATACCTTAATTTAGATCCAATGAAATTTTACCCGCACAAAAAAATGAAATTTAAAATATCAAAATTCGAAAGAAAAAAGTATTTTGGAACTAATTGCCTGTTTGCTGTATTTTTTTTCATTTTACAGCCCATTTATTATTACTTCTAACCCATTTTTATTACTTATAACCCATTTTCTCGGCAAGCCCGAATGCATCCCTCCTCGTCTTGAAATATTTCCGGCCCAGCAGGGCGTAGAAAAGCAAGTAGGCATACGTTGGTTATTCTACAAAAACCAAAATAGCTGGCCTAGCCATTTTCAGAAAGGAAAAAAACAAACTGGGTTGGTCATGTTGTAAACATATGAAATAAAAGCCTGGGCTACACAGGCCATAGCTCCCGCACAACCCAGTTGCTACCTTTCTCCGTCCCAAAAAAACAAAATTACTACGTGCGCTGTTGGGTCCCTAGTATCATCCTCACCATCTACAGTCATCTCCTTATTCCTCTCGGTTCTTGACCATGTTCACAACACCGAAGGGCGGCGCCGTGGCGAGCAAAGGAAGGCGGAGGACGATGGTGAGGCCTCGAACGGGAACGAACAGGAGCCGGGGAAGATGCCCAGAGTTTTAGGGTGCGATGTGGCCACGATGCATGCGCGGAAGCACATCCAACCGTGGGAGGCGGGAGCAGGCGGTCCCGCCGGTGCTGGTTTGGCTTTAGCGACTGGAGGACGAAGAGACTGAAGAAACACGATAGACGTTGAATGTCAATCCAACAATCAAGGTTAGCACAATCGTTTGTTGACTAAGCCGACACCAAGTAGCATACTTTTTTATATATAGGAAGAAAAGAAAAACTAGGCTCGTCCTCCTGATAACATTCCCAAAACTGCGACCGTTCGATCTTGCATCACAACTAAAACTGTGAGGAAAATGCGTTTGTCTGCCGTCCTCCTCCCAGGGAACGCTCGCCACATAAGTGACTAGCACCCTTGGTTTTCAATCGAGAGGTCTTGGGTTAGAGTCCCAAGAACTCTCAATCTTGTCCTCCTTCATTCCTCACAAAAAGGAAAGAAAATCAAAGACTTTAGAAGGCATACATAACAAGCTAGTGTACCAGTAACGAGACGTTGCTGAGTTTTAGAAAAAAGAGAGACGTGCTCCTATAGCTGGTTCGAATCCAAACCTAGACAATGACTATATATGGTGCTATGCTACTCTGCAAGTAATCCAACGTTCGCTTCTCCTCTTCTCTACTTACTCTGCCTAGCATCAGAAGCTCTGGCAGCAACAACCAAGCCCTGTAGCTGCTCGTCCACCTGCTCTTCAGCAGGCAACAACCAGGTATGCGCCAATTTGCCACCCGCACCATCGCCTGTGGGTCTCATCACACCCCCACCGGCACACGCACCACAGTCGGTTGCTCATCGCAACCTACTGCCGTTGGTGTGGTGCCACTGCTGCAAATCACGCAGAGTCATGCGTCGCGTCTCAACCACAATCCTCAACCTTGGCTGAGTCTTCTACAAATACCCGAATCACGGGGTAATAATATGTTTAAGTGTTGTTCTGCTACTTTCAGTTGCTGATTTTTTTAATAGTTTCGTTGATGATCTTCCAATTTGATTCACACATAAAAGGGAAGATTCGTGTGATTTGTATTTTTTTGGTAAGTTGCTAATGTGGGGGAGTGCAACTACGCTGATTATTTGGTTAGCCAAGGAATCCCAATACCAGCAGGTTGGGGTGTTGGGCAAGTAACTGAAGGAACTTCTGAAGAGGAATGTGCAGAGCAGAAGGTTAACGGTGCAGTTCCTCTAATCATGGCCAAGCAACAGCTGCTGAACGGCCTTGACAACAACGAGGAGATGAAAGAGCTTGTGAATATAATGGGCAAAACCGATGTGCTTTGTAGGATGATTGTCTCTTTATTTGCAGTGCATGTAGCACTCGTGATGTATTCAGTGGCTATGACATGGCCACTTTGCTGAAACTAGTAATTAATGGAAGATGTTTAGCAGGTTGGGCATAGTGTTGTGAACATCTAATGATTTCTATTAATGGAAATCGGGGTATCCCCTTTTGCTCATAAATAAATAAATACCAAAGGCCCTTTTGCTAATAAATAAATAAATTAGCAGAGGCCCTGTCGAGTCAGCTTTGTTCCCAGTCGAAGGCGTCGAGCAAATTATAGTCCAATAGCAAACTATGTTATCAAATTCAAGTTTCACGGCCAAATATAAGTACAACTAAACAACAATGTCATCATGTTTTAGTCGTCATATGATTTCTACTACACAACCTTCTTCTTGTAGACGTTGTTGGCCCTCCAAGTGCAGAGGTTTGTAGAATAGTAGCAAATTTCCCTCAAGTGGATGACCTAAGGTTTATCAACTCGTGGGAGGCATAGGATGAAGATGGTCTCTCTCAAACAACCCTACAACCAAATAACAAAGAGTCTCTTGTGTCCCCAACACACCCAATACAATGGTAAATTGTATAGGTGCACTAGTTCGGCGAATAGATGGTGATACAAGTGCAATATGGATGGTAGATATAGGTTTTTGTAATCTGAAAATATAGAAACAGCAAGGTAACTAATGATAAAAGTGAGGAAAACGGTATTGCAATGCGTTGAAACAAGGCCTAGGGTTCATACTTTCACTAGTGCAAGTTCTCTCAACAAGGATAACATAATTGGATCATATAACAATCCCTCAACATGCAACAAAGAGTCACTCTGTCGGTGGAAACGACACCTATGGGTTCACTGGGATCCCTTCTACGGTTGGCGGGTGCGAGGTAGTGCGAAGAGCGGGTCTGACAGGAAGCACACGGATAATTTACCCAGGTTCAGGCCGCGAAGATGCGTAATACCCTAGTCCTGCTTAGGTGGATGTATTCGAGTGTTCTTGTGTTCTTGAGCTAGCTACGGGGTGCAACTTTGCCCAAAAGAGCCAAATCCCCCTCCTGGTCACCTCGGGCCTCCTTTTATAGGAAAAAGGGGTTGCCACAATGGCACACAGGAGGTGGAAAGGTCTATAGTTGACAAGCCTATCCTTTGGGACCATCGAACAAACGCATTTAATGAGCTGCCGATGTGCCCTCGTTGCTTTATCGGGGACGCCAGGGAAGCACGTCCCAGCTGTCGCCACCTCGCCTGGCCTCGACACGCGTCCGAGCTGATGAGGCATCATGGCGCCACGTTGGCTGGCTGCTTGGCTGGCGCGATGGTGGAGCCTTCATGAAGGGTCGCATGCCGACACGCAGGTGCTTGCTGAGCAGGTGTAGAGGCCGCCCGTTGCCATGTAGGTGCCTGCCCAGCTGGTTGGGCTAGCAGCTGCTTGGGGACGATGGTGGAGTCTTGGCTGGCGCGGGCCTGGCAATGGCCCTGCTGATGCCCTCAGCAAGGGTCTTGCCGGGGCCCGGCAAGGGTGCTGCTGTGGCGTTGCAGTTGTCCCCAACAAGGGTCTTGCCGAGGGTCTTGTGGATTTCCATGGCTAGGATCCCGCCGAGGGTTTCCGTCTTCTGGTCTTCATCTGATCTCACATGTTTATGATCTTGACGAAGATTTACATGCCACCACAAAGGCGCCTCCCGAGCCTCGGTTCCAATGTAGTTGGTTGGGTTGGAGCCTGTGGGATCAAGGGTGGCTCACTCCGCTAGCATTGGGCAAGGTGCCCCGGCAAGGCTCTTGTCGGGGCTGCGGAGGCTGCCTCAGTAAGGATCTTGCCGAGGGAGTCCACTTCGCCCTCTTTCTCTCCTGCGCTTCTGGTCTTGGCGTTGCCTTGGTTGTCTCGTGTTTCGACTTCTCTCCAGCTTCCCTCCTTTGCCCTACTAAGCGTTGCCATGGCGAGCGACTCTGACTGCCCGTGCACAAGTAAAGGGGTCAAAAGAAGAGCCCCTAATTTTGCACACCGACAGGAGCCCCCAGGCCTGGGCCACACATAAGCATGGCGCGTTGTTGGTCTAGGCCCAGAACGGTGCTCGGGCAGGTGGGGCGGATTTTACCGCAGTTACTTCTCCTCCGCTGCGCTTACCCACGACCTGCGTTGAACGCGCGACATGGAGGGTCGTGCGTGACATGGGGGTCATGCGTGGGGTGGTTTCCACGCGCATGCGTCACATCGTGGTAAAGAGGCGGCCCGCGCCTTCCCCGTAAAAAGGAACGACCGCGGGCGCGCGGCTCATTTACCCCCTGTGTCTTCTCCAATCTCAGAGCTGCCGTTCCTTCCTTCTCCCTCCTCAAGCCCTTGCTCGCCGCCGCTGCGTTTTTGCTGCCCTTTCCCTTCCACCTTTCGCAGCCGCCATGGCACCCAAGACTAGCATGGGCAAAGTAGCGGCCAAGAACGCTGGAGGGGCGGAGCCGTGGGAGAATGAGTTGCTGACGTGGCGGACGGAGCTCGCCTACTTTCCCTTGACGGTCGACGCAGCCCACCTCCGGGACAACTTCAGGCCACTATCGGGGGTCAAGACGGGGGGAGAAACGAAGGGGCATTCCGCCACACGCGTCATCCCACCAACTACGGCAAAGCGGCCCCGAATCAGCATCTGTTCTTCATCGATTACTTCTCCTGCGGCCTCTACCCCCCTTTTCCGATTTCTTCAATGACATCATGCATACCTTCGGCTTCCACCTCCTGGATTTCACCCCAAATGCCGTGGCATGCATGGCTCTTTTTGCCCATCTCTGTGAGGGCTTCGCCGGAGTGCATCCCAACACGACGCTCTTCCACCACTACTTCTTCCCTTGGATCCAGCAGGGAGGCGCCATCTCCGGTTGTGTCGCCTGGATCCCGAGGTCCAAGTGGACATAACCGGAGGGCACTCATAAGGAGAGGTGGGAGGTGTGGCGGGGCCAGTGGTGCTGGATTGAAGAGGAGAATCCACAAGAATTCTGCCGGGTTCGCCAGGCGCCGCCGGTTCGCGAAACAACTGGAGTAGTGTCGATGCCGATGACGTGAAGCTCACGGTCGCCACCACCAGGATTCTTTGCCTCACCGAGGCCGGGCTCACCCTTGAGATGATCGGGGTGGATTTCATCCGCTGCCGAATAGCTCCACTGCATAACAAGGGGAGGCCGGCCTGGCTCTTCACGGACGCGGCAGACATCATGTGACTCCGCCCTGGCCTCGACCACAACTTCACCGTGTTGGCACATGCTCACTTCTAACAGCGGCTCTTCCAGCTCGACGTGCACCGTGACGGCAAGGCCGAGAGGTCTAGCAAGGCCGTGAAGGCCGGCAAGGTCACCAAGGGGCCCTTGTTTGGGTTGTCAGCAGGGGTGGTCCTGCTGAGCAATAACTCACGCCGAAGCGACATCATCACCATGATGCCAGAGTTCAACGTGCACGGCCTTGTCCCAAATTGGGCCGAGCCACCGGAGGATCAAGTGCAGGAGTTTTTTGACACCCTGGAGGAGAAGTACATCCGCGATGAGCCGCGGCTCGTCTAGGACACCAACCAGGAAGAGCTGGACTACATCGCCGCCAGGGCGGCGGAGGCGGAGCTCGCCAAGGAGGCCGGCAGCGCTAGCGGCATGGAGGACAAAGCCGCGGCGGCCGTAGAGGAGAAGGAGCTCGCCCAGTGGGTGGAGTCCACTTGGGAAGCTAGCAGTGCCGGCACAGGGGCCCCTCTTATTGGAGACGACGGCGATGAGCCGTCCGAGGACGAGGCTAAAGCTGTCGAGCCCCCAGCCGCGGGGAAAGGGCGAGTCCTGCGGTGGGCCAGCTCTGGTGAGCCGGTTCGGACCGGCAGGGCCGTGCAACCTCGGCATGCCCAGGAGACATCCACGCGCCAAACAAGGGCCGCGGCGGCGAAGAAGTTGGTGAAGGCCGTGGTGGCGAAGAAGATGGCATCTGCCTCTTCTTTATCCAAGCATTCCCCAACCCCACCTACTTCCCCTCCTCCTGCAGGCGACGACACGGAGGTCTTCTTTGACCTCGGGTCTCCTAGCCCGAGGAG
Organism: Triticum monococcum; assembly: GCA_034509565.1. NCBI lineage: Eukaryota > Viridiplantae > Streptophyta > Magnoliopsida > Poales > Poaceae > Triticum > Triticum monococcum. The sequence continues at coordinate 317,672,475 of CM067842.1, forward strand.
GAAGAGGAAGGCAGCGGAAGAAGAAACGGAGGATAAGTAAGTGTGTTGACTTTTGTCATCTCCGTCCCTCTGGACCGTGCTTCTTTTCTTAACTTGTCTTCATCTTGGCAGGGATATGGAGACACTGGCCCAGAGGGTGAAGAGGGCCAGGTCTTTGGCGGGTGGCCAACCACCGACAGGCACTTCCGATACACCGCTGGTGGTGGTGAGTAGCCCGGACAGCAGCCCACGGAGCAGCCCCTAGCGTAAGCTCATCACCCGCCCCTAGTCAACGCGTGCCGGGGGTACAATTCTTGGTACTGACCTTGCCGTGATCGCAGCAGGAGGACAGCAACAGGAGGAGCCACTGAGGGCTACCCCCAGCACGCCGCCTCCATCAACCACGCCGCCCCGAGGGGTGTCCCTGGCAAGGGCGCTAAGCATCGAGCCCATGCACATGGAGGAGGAGGAGGAGGAAAGCTTGGGCACTGGTGGCCACACCTCGGCGCCGGATGTTGGCGGGGAGGGGGCCTCTTCTTCCTAGCCTGGCATGGGTAAGCCACTCGCCTTCTATCCCTTTTCTTTTCTCTTCTTTCTAAATCTTGGTCTTGGCTTCGCTTCATCCCCTTCTTGATATCTAGATCCTTCGTCGACGGGCCAGGAGGACATAGAAATCGTCATCGAGGATGTCCCCAAGGCCGCCGAGGCGGAGGCCGAGAAGATCGCCACCGAGGAGGCCGCCAGGGGTGCTGCCGAGGACGCCACCAAGGGGCTTGCCAGGGAGCCCGGCAAGGCTACTACCGAGGAGGCCGGCAAGTCCGCTGCCGGGGAGGAGGTGGTCGATGACCAGCCTTCCTCCTCCACTGCCTCTGGCTCCGGCAGGTATCTTAAGGTGAGTGACGATCTTTTCGTCCACCTTCCAGGGGCGTCGAGCTCCAGGGAGCCCATCGAGGGAGAGGTGTTCGACGAGGAGGTGCTTGCCGCTGTCGGGCTCGAGGTCATCGACGAGCCAAGCGCCTGTGGTGATGGTTCTCAGGAGGAGCGGCTGCTCCAGGCCATGTGCGCCAGCTTTCGGAAGCTCCAGGCGCTCCACCGCGCCTGCCTGGACAAGGCCAAGTCTAGGATGGCAACAACGGACAAGGCGGAGGCGGACCTCAAGGGACGCGTCCCCGAGGCGCAAACTTGGTACCGCCAAGCGTGTGAGGAAGTGAAGGCCGCCCGGGGCGAGCTGGCCAAGCGCGAGGTGGAGCTCACCATGGAGCGGGCCGACATCAAGAAGGCCCAGGAGACGGCGAAGAACCTGGCCGCTGCAGCCAAGGCCGCTCGAGCCCAGCATCAGGCCGCGCTGAACTCCCAGGAGGAGGATCTTGCCGCGCGTGAGGAGAAGCTTGCCGCAACGCTCCGCGGCAAGGATGAGGAGGTGGAGAAGCTCGTCGTGCAGCGGACCCAGGAGCTGGAGCAGAGGCACGGGGACGCACTCGATGCCCAGGCTCTGGTTCATGCCGGCAAGGCGAACGATCTGGAGGTGGAGTGGGACGAGCTGAAGGACCAAGTCCTAAACCTGTCCAAGGAGAAGGACACGCTCAACGGTGCCCTGGTTGAGGCGCATGGTGCAGTCCTCGACAAGGCCGGGCAGCTTTTTGAGGTCAACAACTCCATCAAAGACCTCAAGCTGAAGCTGGAGGGTCTCGAGGGGATGCTCTCAGAGGCCAAAACCCGGGAGGAGACCTTGGCGGATCTGGAGGCTGAGAGGCAGCTGCGGAAGAACAAAGTCGCCAACCACAAGGATTTCGTGGAAGGCGAGAACCGCTGGATCGGGTGCCTCGAAGGCGTCGCCGGCAGGATCAGCACGCAACTGGCTACCATGGGGATGCCAAATGTGAGCTATACCCCGGAGTGTAACGCGAGCCCCAACACCAACTGACCATCTTCTTTAAGGGCGTCCTCGGGGCCCTGGAGCAGCTCCACTCCAACCGGGTGGCCTCCTTGGCCGATGAGTCCCGGAGGCTTTGCCGGGTTGCCATGACCAAGGTTCTCACCAAGGTGGCGCACTGGAACCCCAACCTCGACTTCGATGCCATGCTGGAGAGCTTGGCGGAGGATGCAGACCTCGCGATGCTCAAGGAGCATATCATGCCCATCATCAGCTGCATTGGCAGAATCGAGAGGGTGGAGGGCCAGCACCGGGATTAGGCACCCTGTTTATCATTGCCGTTGTAGGTTCGTGGCCAAGACAATTTATATCTTTAGTTATAACCGCAACAACAATTGATGTAATATAACTTTTGCAGTACTTTTGAAAACGATGCATGTTATTGTCCTATTTGATCCCCCTTTGTATGTCCACCCTACGTTAATCGGGTAGGCTTGCCGGCGCGTAACCCAGGGCACGGTGCCTTGAGGACGGATCCCAATAGCCTGCTGGGTGTGCTTGCTCCCAAGCGAGCCACCTTACTGCTCTCAACGCGGCCGCTCAAACTATCGAGCTTGACTCGAGTCAGAATCGAGAGTGTTGCCAATTGCGGAAGGTTACCCTGCCACTCTCGATGCGACCACTTGAGCTATTGAGCGGACTCGAAGTAGAACAAGGGCGTTGGCAATCGCAAAAGGGCCCCTTTGCATGCAGGTTTTCCATACACAAGGCGGGACCTTTGAGGATAATAACCATATATATATAAAGAAATTGCTTAAAGTTTTGCACGACTTAGCTTTTCTGTCATTGCACGGGCGTCCACCGCTTCCGCAGAGGATGCCGCCAAGCTCAATCGTCTTCTTCCTTGGAACGACGGCCACAATGAAGCCGCTGCCCCAACCAGACCAGATTCTCACAACTGCGCCCCCTACCTGGCGCGGCAGAGATGTCGGTGCAAATGACACCTATGGGGTCGCTGGGTTCCCTTATAAGGTTGGCGGGTGCAAGGTTATGCAAAGAGCGGGTATGACAGGAAGCACACGGATCGTTTACCTAGGTTCGGGCCGTGAAGATGCGTAATACCCTAGTCGTGCTTAGGTGGATGTATTCGAGTGTTCTTGTGTTCTTGAGCTAGCTACGGGGTGCAACTTTGCCCAAAAGAGCCGAATCCCCCTCCTGGTCACCTTGGGCCTCCTTTTATAGGAAAAAGGGGTTGCCACAGTGGCACACAGGAGGTGGAAAGGTCTATAGTTGACAAGCCTATCCTCTGGGACCGTCGGATGTAACACCCCGGATGTAATTTACCATATTTCTTTTCCAACTCTTGCCATTTTCGGCTCTAAGTTATGATATTCCCTCGTGGTTGGGTTTTTGCCTTTGTTTTGTTTTATTCTTGTCATGCATTTCATATCATGTTCATCTTGTTGCATCATGGCATCATCATGTGCATCTTCATCTTAGCATGTTGCTTGTGGTATGATCCTTGGAATCCAAGCATCATCCTTCCCCTTCACTCATCACCACCTCTTCCCCTCTTTTCTTTCTTTGGCAAGTGCACCTCTACCCTCCTCCTCTAATGCTCATATTTTTCCCAAAATTCTAGCACCATGCCTTGAACCCCCTGCCAAATTTCACCTCTCTTAGAATTGTGTCGGTTGGGTTCAAAAATGCATCAAGTTTGAATTTTATTCACACTTGGAATATTTTTCTACCTTTAAAAATTACAAAAGCAATTTTATTAAATGCTACACAAATTTAGGATCACGAGGATATTTTATACTACTCAAACTCCTCCCCAATTCCCCTATGCTTTTCCTTTTGTTTTTTCTGTCTAAAGAAAATTAGAGAAGGAAGAGAAGCAGAGCAACAGAAGTAGCAGCACCCAACTGGGCCTTGGCCTCCCAGGCAGGCCCAGCTAGCCCCCGCGCCAGCGAGTACAGCACGCCAGCTGGCCCGCTCGGCCCCCTCTCCCTCCTTTTCTCACCCGCTCGCTCACACACACCCGCTAGCCTCTTGCCACGTGGCCGCCTCAACCCCACCTGTCGGTGCCTCCCTGTAGCGCACACCCACCTTTTCCCTCTCCTCTCGCCGTCGCCATGGGGACCGCGAGCATGAGAGCGCTCGAGCTTCACCTCGTTGCCCTGGGCCCTTTTAGCTCTCCCTCCTTGCCCTACCTAACCCCCTAGGGTTCCCTCTCCCTGCCGCTGCCAGGCCACCAAACACTCTGGATCCATCAGTTTCAGCCGTTCCTGTGCGCATCTGAGAGCCCATCCTCGTCGCCGGTGTGCTCATCGTCGACTCTGGCCTCGCCTGTGGTGTCCTTCATCTTCCCCGCCATCATCTACGTCCACAACGTCAACTACGTGGAGCCCGGACCAGTCGCTGTGTCGTCTTCTTCCTCATCTTCGACTCCGGCCACCGCGGCTATTTGTTGTGCCTCACCGCCGTCTCCGTCCACTCCACGCCAAGCCGAGCACCCCATCGTGTTCATGGTGATATTGCGCTCCTTCCCCTTCACTTTTGCCGCACGTTTTGTGTGCTCCGTCGCCGTTAGCTCCTCGCGCCCGATCACGCCACCGCCAGACCTCGCGCAAACGAGATGCTCCGGGCACCCTTCGCCGTTTTTGTCATGTCTAGGAGATTCCTAGTGCCGCGCGTGTGTGAGCCGAGCTCTTGCGGACCCATTAGTCCATCGCCTCGCCTGGTTCCTCTGCGCTCGTCGCTGGCGTCGACTCCGTCGTTGTCCGGTGCAGCTAGTGGCACCCGGGAACGCGGGATCTTTCCACGATCCTTTTGTGCCTCTCTGTCGTGCTGTAGGGCCACTAGAGCAACTCCGGCGAGGCCCCCAGCCGCGCTCGGTCGCCGCCGACCCCTCCTCTATTTTCCCTTGCTCCCACGCGCGTGCGTCACCGCCCTATGGGCCCAAGCCGAACCCACCGGTCAGCCTCACGTCCCGCCAGGCCCACTCGCCAGTCTCTCATGCGCACCCCACACACACTCACCTGACACGTAGACCCACGGGCCCACATGTCATCCTCACGCCCCTGTTTTTAACCCAAACGGGCATTTGTCCATTTTTGGTCTTTCTGTTTCAGGCCTTTCCTTATCTGGTAAGTCCAGATCAGGACGTTTCTGTTTTAGGCTATTTCCTTTTTCTGTCTATTTCCTTTTTAGGCAGTTTGCATCTTAGAGCATTTGTGGGGATTTCTCTACAGCAACACTAACATATTATATATGTTTTTGGTGTAGAAAAATCCCACCAATCCAGTGGTAGCTTTGGTTTTTGCATTTGAGAAAGTTCATGTACATGGCTTTTTGCATCACGAGGCTATTTTTTCATTTTTCTGTGATTTATTTCAATCATGTTATGTAGGTGTTTGTCCCATGGTTAGTTTCATTTTCTTGCCTGCTACATGCTAGTATTTATGCCATGTATCATTGTGCACTTTGAGGAGTGAAACAAGCACGCAAAGTAGCTCTCGTGTTATTGCTGATTTCAGGGACTTAGATTTTCACCAAGTCTTTTCCCTGTTGTTATTTCAATGCCATGTATTCATGTTGCTACAGAGTGATCCATGCTTCTTTTGAGTATGTTCAGTAAGGATGATTTTGATGAATGGTTATGCTCTATCCATCCATGTGTTTTTTTGCAATTATGGAGTACCCTAGTATGACTCAATCTTTCTCTACTTTTGCTATAAAATGTTTCTCCCAGATTGTTTACGTGTTAATCAATTTTGCCAAGGCTGTTGTAGTTGATCTGTGCATGCTATGAGATTGTTCTTGCCATGTTTAGATTCTTGATCAAATCTTCTTGCTGTGTGTATGCTTAGTTTATCATGCAATGCCTTGTGGCGAGTGCATCGAGCTCTCAAACATGCCTTCATAACTCTATTTTTTCCATATCCAGTTTTCTGCTAAGTCTGAATCTGTTAACGAAACTTGCTATGTTTACATGGGTGCCATCATATTTTCTGATCCTTTTTGGCTTATGGTCAGTAAAGGACTTTTGTTATATGCTTTGAGTAGATGCATGCCATGCCTTGCATTGCTATGATCTGATCCTGTAGCATGTTGTTATCTTGCTCTAAACTTTGCTTCCTGATGTTAATTCCTAGCATGTTGTTATTTTCACTAAGTCTGTGAAGCTGATATCTTTTGCACTTTTGCCATGCTTGTTTGAACCAGCTATTGTGTGATTTAGCCTTAGCTCAGTGTTCATCTTTTGTCAAGAATCTTGAGTAGATCACTGCGATGTGCTTTGTTGCTATGTTAGAGTGGAGTAGCTTAGTTTCTTGTTGCATTTTAGATGGCATCGTGCTGTTGATCGTAGATTTGTGCCATTCTTGTTTCGCTTGCCATTTGCAAACCGTGCATCCGATTCCGGTGATCTTTATATCGATTTTGACCGAAATCAACTCATCTTTCCAGCAGCACTCTTGGTTTGCCAAGTTGAGGCCTGGTTCAATCTTTTCCTTCCGGAGCACGCATATGCATTGCATATCACATCCCGCTTATCATGCCATGTTTTGCATCATGTTGCTTGCGCATTGCACCGTGGTTGATTGCGTTTCCCTTGCTTGTGTTCTTGCCTTAGGTACAGCCGGGAGATGAGTACGTGCTCGAGGAACCCGTTGAGTACGCTTACGAGGATCAATCTTACGTCAACTCGGAGAACTTTGCAGGCAAGATGACCATACCCTCAAAATCACTTCTATCTTTGCTTGCTAGTTGCTCGCTCTATTGCTATGCCTATGCCGCGATACCTACCACATGCTTTTCATGCCTCTCATATTGCCATGTCAAGCCTCTAACCCACCTTGTCCTAGCAAACCGTTGTTTCGCTATGTTACCTCTTTGCTCAACCCCTCTTATAGCGTTGCTAGATGCAGGTGAACATTGGAGTTTGTTCCTTGTTGGAACATGTTTATTGTTTGGGATATCATCATATTATCTTGTTTACTTTAATGCATCTATATACTTGGTAAAGGGTGGAAGGCCGGCCTTATGCCTGGTGTTTTGTTCCATTCTTGCCGCCCTAGTTTCCGTCATACCGGTGTTATGTTCCTTGATTTTTGCGTTCCTTACGCGGTTGGCTTATAATGGGAACCCCTTGACAGTTCGCCTTGAATAAAACTCCTCAAGCAAGGCCCAACTTTGGTTTTACCATTTGCCACCTAAGCCTTTTTCCCTTGGGTTCCGCGGACTCAAGGGCCATCTTTATTTTAAACCCCCGGGCCAGTGCTCCTCTGAGTGTTGGTCCAAAACAGAGCCACTTGTAGCGCCACCTCGGGGAAACTTGAGGGTTGGTTTTAGTTGTATGTAGTGTTCATCTGGTGTGCCCTGAGACTGAGATACGTGCGACTCCTATCGGGATTTGTCGGCACATCGGGCGGCTTTGCTGGTCATGTTTTACCATTGTCGAAATGTCTTGTAACCGGTATTCCGAGTCCGATTGGGTCGTCCTGGGAGAAGGAATATCCTTCATTGACCGTGAGAGCTTGTGATGGGCTAAGTTGGGACACCCCTGCAGGGATTTGAACTTTCGAAAGCCCTGCCCGCGGTTATGGGCAGATGGGAATTTGTTAATATCCGGTTGTAGAAAACTTGACACTTAACTTAATTTAAGATGCATCAACCGCGTGTGTAGCCGTGATGGTCTCTTTTTGGCGGAGTCCTGGAAGAGAACACGGTCTCGTGTTATGCTTGAACGTAAGTAGTTCTAGGATCACTTCTTGATCATAGTTTATCGATCGTGCTTTGCTCCTCTTCTCGCTCTCATTTACGTATGTTAGCCACCATATATGCAAGTGCTTGCTGCAGCCCCACCTCACATACCTTTTCCTACCCATAAGCTTAAATAGTCTTGATTGCGAGGGTGTGAGATTGCTGAGTCCCCGTGACTCACATATTACTTCCAAAACCAGATGCAGGTGCCGATGACGCCATTCCAGGGGATGCGACCACACTCAAGTGGGAGTTCGATGAGGACTGAGGATGTTACTATGTTTCCTTTCCAGACGATCAGTAGTGGAGCCCAGTTGGGGCCATCGGGGATCTTATGCATTTGGGGTTGTCTTTATTTTGGTTCTGTAGTCGGACCTTGATTGTATTCTCGATGATGTAATGCTACATTTATGTATTGTGTGAAGTGGCGATTGTAAGCCAACTTTTATCTCTTTCTGATTCAGTACATGGGATGTGTAAATATTACCCCTCTTGCGACATGCCTACAATGCGGTTATGCCTCTAAGTCATGCTCCGAAACGTGGGAGATATAGCCGCATCATGGGTGTTACAAGTTGGTAATCAGGGCCTTCCCCGACTTAGGAGCCCCCTGCTTGATCGAATCGCTGGCATTGTTGAGTCTAGAAAAATGCTTTGAGTCTTTTAGGATTATATATATCGGAGAGTAAGATTATTTTTTACTCCTCAGTCCCTTTGTCGCTCTGGTGAGGCCTCCTGACGTAGAGTTTTGACTCTTCTCTTCTCAAATTTCACGATTTTTTTTTGGATCACACGGGTATCTTGGAATCGTTCCGATGGTTTTGTGACAAGAACATTGTTCTTGGTGCCTCCTGACATTTAGGGGTTGTGGCAGTGTCCCGGGGAGTTGAGCTCCAAGGTGTTGTCGTCACAACTTTATCGTTGCAGTTCTGGAATACCTGAGTTTCGCCGACATCGAAAATCTCTTTTATGCAGTTGTTGGTGAGATAACCTCGACGCCACCCAGTACTGGGGCGGGAGTTCGGGAGTATTTCCATAACTCATATAACGGATGCTTTTCGAAGGTTGAGGTAAATGATTTCCAAAGGTTTCTTGGTTATGTGTTGAAGGATGGATACAGCTGGATGTAGGATTTTCTTGTTTTGGGTGAGATATTATGCTTCCCCTGTATCCCCAACACCTGATTGCATAACCGGAAAGTTTCGGGAGTTTCATAGGTGGGAATTCTTGTAGCTCTAGTATTTCTTCCCGCAGATATTTGGTTTGTGATTGGGTAATCCTTACCAATTATTTGTTCATGTCTGTACCTTGTTGTTTTATTCATCTACCTCTATCTAAGTGGCTTCTCAATTTATGGAAGTGTGATCATTTACTTTGGAATTCATTCATTCATTCTTGTTCGAATGTCAAGGCTATATGTTGCAATTTCGATCCATTGATTCAGCTTTAATATATGTCTTTGAAGATGCTAACGGATGTCAAACTCTTCAGGATGGCTCCTCCAACACGTCAGAATCCGGAATCACCGCCACCACCTCCACCTCTGGAAGCATGGCAAGCTGTGATGGCCGCTACCAATGCCAACACGCAGATGCTTTTGCAACTCTTGCAAGAGCGCAACCAAGGAAATCAAGGCCATGGCAACAATCAAGTTCAGTTTGCTACCCTCAACTGGTTCCTCGCAAACCAGCTGAAGTCTTTCAGTAACTGTGTCGAGGCCACAGACGTTGATGATTGGCTCATGGATATCTGCAAACATTTTGAGTGTAGCAACGTCGGGTCTGAGGACTTTGTCAAGTTTGCTTCGTTCCAACTCAAAGACCAAGCTGCTGAGTGGTATCAACAATACAAAGATTCCAGAGGAGGTCGTGTGATTACCTGGGATGATTTCCGCCAAGACTTCAAAGCTCACAACATTCCTCAGAGTGTTGTTGAGAGTAAGTGTGAGGAGTTCCGCAATCTGAAGCAAGGCAGTTTGTCTGTTTACCAATACAACATCCTGTTCCAGAGGCTCGCTCGCTTTGCCAAGCAAGACTTCCCTGACGAGAAGAGCATCATTTATCAATTCAGAGGTGGCCTCAGAGAAGATCTGCAACTAGCTCTTGTGCTTTTTGAGCCAAAAAAGTATGATGAGTTCTACAACATGGCACTAAAGCAAGAGGCTGCTCAGCTCAAGTGCGATGCTTCCAAGAAGAGAGTTAGGGATGCAACTCCTTCTTCTTCTTCAACTCAAGTGGCAGCTAAGCAGCAAAAGTACTGGTTGCCTCCTCCTCCTCCGTTCCGTCAGCCTTATCAGCAAAAGAGCAAAGGTGGCAATGGATATTCCCACCCACCCAACCCAGGCTTTCAGAACAAAGCTTCGTCTCATGCTCCAAGGTCAAGTGCTCCGTATCACTGGCCGCTCTCAGAGGTTACGTGCAACAAGTGTCAGCAGAAGGGTCACTGTCGGTGTCAAAACCGGTGGATCTCGGGTAGGGGGTCCCGAACTGTGCGTCTAGGCCGAATGGTAACAGGAGGCAGGGGACACAAAGTTTTACCCACGTTCGGGCCCTCTCGATGGAGGTAAAACCCTACGTCCTGCTTGATTAATATTGATGATATGGGTAGTACAAGAGTAGATCTACCACGAGATCGGAGAGGCTAAACCCTAGAAGCTAGCCTATGGTATGATTATTGTTGTGTATGTTGTTCTACGGACTAAAACCCTCCTGTTTATATAGACACCGGAGAGGGTTAGGGTTACACAAAGTCGGTTACAATGGTAGGAGATCTGCATATCCGTATGGCCAAGCTTGCCTTCCACGCCAAGGAAAGTCCCTTCTGGACACGGGATGAAGTCTTCAATCTTGTATCTTCATAGTCCAGGAGTCCGGCTGAAGGTATAGTCCGGCCATCCGGACACCCCCTAATCCAGGACTCCCTCAGTAGCCCCTGAACCAGGCTTCAATGACAACGAGTCTGGCGCGCAGATTGTCTTCGGCATTGCAAGGCGGGTTCCTCCTCCAAGTACTCCATAGAAGATTTTGAACACGAAGATAGTGTCCGGCTCTGCAAAATAAGTTTCCACATATTGCCATAGAGAGAATAATATTTACACAAATCTAATCTGCTGACGTATTCCGTAGTGTGACACACCACGGCCAAGCCTTTATCCGAGTCGTTTTAATATCCCACCTCAGCGCGTCATGCGAGGCGGTTTCCTTGGCACGTCTTGTTAAGGTAGAGATCGTGTCCCCTTATTCCGGGATTCTCATTAATACGGGCGTGGGTAACCCAACCGCTTCTAGGACTCCTAGATTATAGGCAAGTCCAAACGGACACGGAGAGGACGCTTGATATTCACTCTCTTTATAAAGGGGACAAGGCTTTTATTTTTCCCTCCCGTGTTCAATCGAATCCTTCCCCCACCTCAAGCTCAAACGCCCGAAGTTCAGGTCAGGTGCTCCGAACCTCCAGTCATGTCCGGATCTAGCCTTCAAGGCTGATGGGTGCCTTCCTACGTCACGGAAGAAGACATCAAAAAGTTGAGGGAGGCCAGATATCTGACCGCCAAGATTTGCATCGGCTGCCTCCCCGAGGGCAGGCCGTCCCCACCCCCGAACCCAACGAGAACGTCGTGTTCGTCTCCCACTTCCTCCGAGGTCTAGGCCTTGCTCTGGATCCTTTCGTAAGGGGTTTGATGTTTTACTATGGGCTAGACTTTCATGATCTAGCTCCGGACTCCTTTCTCCATATCACGACATTTATTGTCGTGTGCGAGGCCTTCGTCCGGGTTACCCCTCACTATGGCCTATGGCTCAAGACCTTTGAAGTGAAGCCAAAGATGATCGAGGGGCAACATGCAGCGTGTGGAGGTGCCTCAATACGCAAGATGACGGGAGCTCCGTGGCCCAAAGGTTCCATCCCAGAGGTCTCTGAATTGTGGCAACAGGAGTGGTTCTACATCACGGCTCCTAGAAGTGCCAAGTGGGTGGCCCCCCTGTTTTCCGCTCGGGCCCCCCACCACAGCTGATGGCATGGATCAGTAGAGGTCTGAGCTGGGGGCCAGCCAAGGACGTGCCTATACTACATAGCCGCATTCGAGATCTCTTCAATGGAGATTTCAGTTTGGTTGCGGTAATACAGGTTATGCTGGTTCATCAAGTCCAGCCTTGCAAACGCCGGCCTCTTCGCCTGTGGGAGTTCAATCCCGAGGGACCGCGTGCCATTCAAAATTTTCTTGGCCTGACGCATGAGGAGATGTACAAGTCATTCTTCGGACCTCAGGTGGAGTGTCCGGAAATCACCGAGGACATTGGCGTGAGTAGTAACCGTGCCGCCGAACGGGTAAGGCATCTTCTGGCCGAACATACTATCTCTCCTTTGTTACGAAGTTATTTCTGAAAGTTCGCTTTTTGACCAGGACTGGCTAACAAAGGCGAAGTTGATTCGGTGTTCGCCCCCCCTCCCTGAGGGTTTGGAAAATCTGGTATTGGAAAAGATGCTCTAGACCGCACCTTGCCCGGAGCCCTTCAAGGAAGATACTGTGGAGGATAATGCGGGCGGACGCAGGCCCCCAATGCTGCCCATTCTAGCCGAGGGAGCGAGCGTCTCCATGAAGGAAGACGACCAGAAGAGGAAAAGGACTGCGCCCGGGGATTCGGAAGCCGAAGCTTCCAAACGGGAGAAGAAGTCTCCCACAGAGGGTCCTACCTTGGGGGGCGTCGTTGCCGCACAAAGTCCGCGGGGGGATCAATTCTCCCGCGAGTCATAAGTGACCCGAAATACTTTTAATAGTACAGATATGCCATCTTTTTCTTCTGAGAAAATAACCACCGCATATATTTTTGCAGTTCGGGCCTTAGCCCCTCTCAAATGAGCTCGTCTTCGGGGGATCTTCTTCCAGAGATGATGGAGAGCGAAACGCCTCCTCCGGACTCCTCCACTCCAGAAGCGGGTGACCCTTAAGTGTCATCGCAGAGGGCCTCTCCGAGTCTGGTGAGGCCAGAAGATAATCCCATTGACCCCCGAAGCTCCCAGTGTCCGGCTCCCGATGAGAGCAGACAAAAGAATCCGGCACCGTCTGGTGTGCGATCGGATGTTCTGAGGGAGTTGGTGGGGTGAGCGGCCATCTCAGATGAACACCATGTGCTGATGAATACGGTGATGGAGAGAATATCGTCCGCCGAAAGCGGATTGCATGAAGCTTTTATGAGTCTACTGACAGGCTTTGAGGTACGTAAAAGAATGTATGATAGTCCTGCACATGCTAGGTGTGCCCTGTGTAGATAGTAGCCCCTGAGACTCTGGTTGTCGTCGGAAACAACGACGAACAGAGGATCATATTCCCAGGTAATAACCATACTACCTCTATGTGCAGGTGATGGAAGCTCTGGTGGCTAGCCGGACTAGCGAGTTTGCCCATTTAGAACGGTAGTTGGAAGCGGCAGACGCCGACATCGAGCTTGTTAACAAAAGGCTTGACGAGGCACGGGGTAAGTGTCATTATCTGGTAAACGCCACATAGGAAGAGCAGCATGATGCCAGTATCTTTAATATGTTGTGACTGCAGATGGAGCTGCCACTGTTGAAGCCTTGCGGGCAGAACTTGCCCGAGCCAAGGAACAAGCAAGGTTGGGTAATGTGGCTGCTGTGAAGGCGGCCGAAGAGTTGCAAGCCGAGAAGGCCGCGCATGGCGAGACCCGAGACAAGATGGCCAAGATGGCTATAGAATTAAAAGATGCCGCCGACCGTTGCCGGGTTCTTGAAAAGGAAAACCAAGCGAAGGCATTGGACCTTGAGAAGGTTGCTGCGACGAAAAAGTATCTCCGCTCTGCTATGAGGGCAAAGAAGGAGGAGCTGCGAGAAGCCGGGGATATTGTAGCTGGGAAATCCTTTATGTTGCGGAGGAAATTCGGAGATCCACGGTATGCCCCTCTGGATCGGCTGTGGAGTTCGGAGGATGTGTATATGGATTTGGCGGCGAGCGCTGCCGATGCGGCCAAGTACTTCCAGGGTCAGACGGACCGTGAAGTAGACCAGCTGTTTTGGAGACAATTCCATTCTCTCGAGCGTCCACTTTCATTGACTGGCCAATTAGCCAAATGGGCCGAACTAAATAGGTTGTCCGGACTCTCCATGAGGTCTGTTGTGGATCAGCTATGGCCGGAAAGGTCAAAACCGAACAGCTATTTCGGCTTGGTGCAGCAGGTCCTTGACGTGGTGCCGCGCATTAATGCGATGAGGAGGTCGGCGTGCATAGAGGGCGCACGGATGGCCTTTGCCCGTGTTAAGGCATACTGGGCGGAGATGGATGCTACCAATGTTGCAGCGCGGGATTCGGCTATAGGTCGAAAGGCTGCTGAGCACTACTTTGAAGAAGTTCTTGAGGGTGCCCGTTTGATAGAGACCCAGTGCTCAAAAAATATTATGTTTGAGTGATATGTAATCTCATTGTAAGACAAATCCTTTTATAAATTTTTATAAGGCTATTTTTATACTTTTGCCTGAAAGTAATATGATGCCTCCTGGGCGGCCGTTTATGTATACATGTGTATAACCTGAAAGATTGCAGTCGTCGGCTTCAACCCCCACACATATAATGCGGAGGTGCTCGCAAAAACACGCGTTCACACTTAACCCAACGTCTTGGTCCTATCAAGGAGGTGATAGCGAAGCAAGCGAGGCAACCGGACTATAATGCTTTAGCACTTTCACTTAGCCATAGGAGTTTGACAGTGGGGCTACTAGATAGCCCCTGGTGGCTCCGCACTCTCCCGATTCCGGGGTGCATACATGCCTGGCCGGAAAAACGGCCCTTCGTTAAGGCGGAGGAATTCTAACATTCCCACAGGTCATCGAGTGGTTGACCAGTCTCACGCTATATCATGACAGTCAGTTTTCGGCTTTCCCTACTGAGGTGCTCGTCCGGATGAACCAGGGCACAATCGCAGTAGTTCTCCTGGTGCTACCTTAGCCGGCAAGGCGGAACGTAAGGCACCAAAACACAGGAGCCGGGAAAACCCGACATTTGACCAAAGACAATGATTCGGAGCTGATGCATATAGGGCCAAACTCGCGACGCCGAACACTCCCTAAGGTATTCGGTCTTTGTGGTATAAACCGGGCCTAAATAGTGGCCTTTGTAAGAAGCCCCTTGTGTCCAGGTATGTGCATTGTTCTGGCGTGTCCACATGCCAAGACGTCAGCATCCTTCTCAACAGAGGATATGTATCAACAAGAGACAGTAAAAAAGGTTTATGCAGGGTCTTAATCTAAAAAGAATCCTTGGAGCGGGTCCCTGCTGCACGTCTGCGCCTGTGTCTCCGTTGTGCCGTATCCTGGACGGGTGTAGCACGATGATCGTCTGTAAAAGAGAGGAAGTTAAGTGAAAAAGTTGTCGTGCAAAAAGATAGTTTTTAAAGAAACCATGTATATTTCAAGATGATAAGAAATTGCCACTTGTCTGTGCGCGTTGAGCCCCTTGTATTCACAAATAGGGGTGTGACCACTTATTCCGTACAAATAGCGGCACCGGACTTGATTAGTTGTATCTGAGGTCTTGACGACCTATTGGATGCTTTCGCTTGTCCGGGCGCCTTTAGTGTGTGGCTGCCAAGGCAGCCTCACTCTCTTCGGCGCGCAGAGATCGCTTGATATTTCCGTGCATTGTAAAGATGCCACGTGGACCGAGCATCTTGAGTGTGAGGGAGGCATAGTGTGGTATTGCATTAAAGCGAGCGAAAGCTTCATGTCCGAGCAGTGCTTGATAGCCACTTTGAAATGGAGTGATGTGGAAAGTTAAATGCTCGCGACGGAAGTTATCGGGGGAGCCGAATATAACTTGTAGTAGGAGGGAGCCCGTACAACGAGCCCCTGGGCCTGGCGTTACTCCTTTAAAGGTAGTATTGCTATGGAGAATTTGTGTTGGGTCTAACCCCATCCCGCGGATTGTATCCTGATATATTAGGTTTAGGCTACTACCGCCGTCCATCAAGACTCTTGTGAAGTGATATCCGCCAATTACTTGGGTCTAATACCAGGGCAGCCCATCCTGCGTGTCGGATACTTGCTGAGTAATCGCGATGGTCGAAAGTGATCGGTTGAGATGACCAGTGGCAGGACTTCGTGGTGACAGACACTTGGGTATATTTTCCTGGGAGTGCCGCGTTGTTTTTTCCCTTGATTACGTGTAACACGTTTACTGTTTTGACTTCTGGTGGAAATTTCTTTTGTTCCCTCGTGTCTTTCTTGGGGGGCTCGTCCTCGTCTTCACTTGGTGTATCCTCCCCCTTGTGTACGGCATTGAGCTTGCCGGACTGCTTGAAGACCCAACATTCTCTGTGGGTATGATTAGCAGGTTTACTAGGGGTACTATGAATCTGACATACTTGGTCCAGAATTTTGTTGAGGCTGGACAATTCATCCCTGGTGCCTTTAGGGGGCGGCTTTTGACCTAGCCGAGAGCTTTTGAATCCGGCATTTACTACCGTGCCCTTCGTGTTGTCTTCTTTATTCCGGTGTTTGTTATTGCTGTTGCGCTGTGATTTCCCGTTTCCATCTCAAACTTCAGATGTACTGGGGTCGCTGGTGCTGCATCTGGCTAGCCATCTGTCCTCACCAGCGCAAAAGCGGGTCATGAGGTTTGTTAGTGCGGCCATCGTTCTCGGCTTATTTTGGCTGAGGTGTCTAGCGAGCCATTCGTCACGGACGCTATGCTTGAAAGCTGCTAAGGCTTCGGCCTCCGGACAGTCGACAATCTGGTTCTTTTTAGTAAGAAACTTGTTCCAAAGCTTTCGGGCTGACTCTCCGGGCTGTTGAGTTATATGACTCAAATCATCCGCATCTAGAGGTCGGACATAAGTCCCTTGAAAATTTGCCCGAAAGGCGTCTTCGAGCTCTTCCCAACTTCCAATGGATCTTTCGGGGAGGCCTTTGAGCCAGTGACGAGCTGGCCCTTTGAGCTTGAGGGGTAGGTACTTGATGGCGTGGAGATCATCTCCTCGAGACATATGGATATGAAGGATGTAGTCCTCAATACAGACCCCAGGGTCTGTTGTTCCGTCGTATGCCTCTATGTTTACGGGCTTGAATCCCTCTGGAAATTCGTGGTCCAGCACCTCATCGGTGAAACATAGGGGGTGTGCGGCACCCCCGTAGCTGGGTGTACCGCGTTGTTCGGATGTTTGTTGTGTTGCATTGTATGTTGGGGCGCGCTTGCGTGGTCCATAGATGGATCTTGTTGCACCGTCCTTTGGGTGCGAGCCCTCGCATTGGCTGCGTGTTGTATGGTGAGCGGCGTTGTATGCCGCTCTGTGTTGGTAGAGGGGTCGTCTATCCGACCAGGTGGCTGCTTTGATATTTGGTTGTGGGGGGTCTGAGGCCTCTTCATCGAATTTGGGTAGCAGCTTCCGCTTTGGGTAGCTCTTGGAGGGGCGATTTTCGCCGTACCTTGCTGCTGTGTTGAGTATTTTACTCCATCTGACTTGGAGTGTGTCTTGCGCGGCCTTGAGCCTTTGCTTCTGCTTTTTCAGACTCCTCGCGGTGGCAACAAGACTTTTACGGGAAGTCTGCTGCTCCGGGTGTCTGTCCGGCGTTATGTCGTCCGGACCATTATCCTTGATAAGATTTGTTTGTTCGGTTTGATTATCCGGATTGCCGTTGTCCGGCAGCGGTTCGCCCTGCTCCAGCGCTGGGTCTGTGTGATCGCTATTTCTGACGCGGTGGGATTTGGGGCGGCGCTTGCGTCGCCGCTTTGACTACTTTTCGAGGGAACAAGCCTTCGGTGCGTCCTTCCGCTCCTCGTCGTCATCTTTTGGTGTGTCCACCATGTATACGTCATATGACGAGGTGGCATTCCAGGGCCCAATAGGCATTGGTTCTTCATCATCTCCTTCATCGGCATCCATACCGTCGATGTCTTCGGAGTCGAATTCGAGCATGTCGGTTAAATCGTCGACGGTGGCTACAAAGTGGGTGGTGGGTGGGCTTTGAATTTCTTCATCGTCTGTATTCCAATCTCGCAGACCGTAGTCTGGCCAGGGCTCTCCTGATAAAGAGAGAGACTTTAGTGATTTCATAATATCGCCAAAGGGCGAGTGCTAAAAGATGTCCGCGGCAGTAAACTCCATGATCGGCGCCCAATTGGATTCGATCGGCAGAGGCGCGAATGGCTCGGAGTCCGAAGAGGAGTCCGGCTTTTTGGAATCATGAGTCTCGCGGAGTGCGGGGCTGGTGTTCGGCTCAATCACCGTTAGGATCGCAGCCCCCGAGGTGGCGTCCAACCATCCATCCTCGATCAGTGCGGTTGGCTCCGAATTAAGGGTCGAAGCCGATGCGGGTGCGGCCTTCAGGGCACTGTTAGGTGGCAGAGCTAGATCATGCTCGTCGTGGCAATGCGGCGCGCTTGGCAGTGGCTCGAATCCGTCGAAGATCAAGTCCCCGTGGATGTCAGCCGTGTAGTTTAAACTTCCAAATCTGACCTGGCGGCTAGGGGTATAGCTTTCGATCTGCTCCAGATGGCCAAGTGAATTGGCCCACGGTGCAAAGCCGCCGAAGACAGCGATCTGTCCGGGGAGACAAGTTCCACCCCGGACCGCATCACTATCGATGATCGTGGGAGCCATCAAGCCTGACGGCGACAACATAGAGGAAATCTCAATGAAAGCACCAATGTCGGTGTCAAAACCGGCGGATCTCGGGTAGGGGGTCCCGAACTGTGCGTCTAGGCCGGATGGTAACAGGAGGCAGGGGACACGAAGTTTTACCCAGGTTCGGGCCCTCTCGATGGAGGTAAAACCCTATGTCCTGCTTGATTAATATTGATGATATGGGTAGTACAAGAGTAGATCTACCATGAGATCGGAGAGGCTAAACCCTAGAAGCTAGCCTATGGTATGATTATTGTTGTGTATGTTGTTCTACGGACTAAAACCCTCCGGTTTGTATAGACACCGGAGAGGGTTAGGGTTACACAAAGTCGGTTACAATGGTAGGAGATCTGCATATCCGTATCGCCAAGCTTGCCTTCCACGGCAAGGAAAGTCCCTTCCGGACATGGGACGAAGTCTTCAATCTTGTATCTTCGTAGTCCAGGTGTCTGGCTGAAGGTATAGTCCGGCCATCCGGACACCCCCTAATACAGGACTCCCTCGGTCACTATGCAAACAAATGCTTCAACTAGAGGCGTCTTCCGCCTCCTCTTGTGAGATCTGCTAGCAATGTAGTGGTCAAGCATAATCCCAAGCATGTCAAGGTTAAGATGATGAACGCAGCTCAGGCAGAGGACTCATCAGAAGTGATCATGGGTAATCTTCGTGTTAATGATATTCCTACAAGAGTTCTTTTTGATACTGGTGGATCTCTTTCTTTCATTTCAAGACCTTTTGTTGCCAAGCATCAGTTTGTTACCGAAAAGATTCCTTTCCCATTGAAGATTGTGTCCCCGGGCAAGCAAATGACATCTAACAATTGTGTCTCGAATGTTTCTATCAAGATGGGCGACTATAAGTTTCTGTCCTCTCCAATTGTTCTTGGTAACTCGGATATTGATCTAATTATCGGCATGGACTGGCTTTCTAAGCACAAGGCTCAGCTTGATTGTGCTGCCAAACAGATTCAATTGACACACTCGTCTGAGGATGTGATCATCTATGCCACTCGTGACGATACCATTCGACTGTTTTCTCTCAATGAGAAGGGCAAGTTGAATGCCATCTCTCAGATTCCAGTCATTTGTGAATATCAAGACGTCTTTCCAGAATAGCTTCCAGGAATGCCTCCTCACCGGCCAGTTGAATTCGTCATTGATTTGAGCCTGGCACGGAACCTGTTTGCAAACGTCCTTACAAGCTTGGACCAGAAAAGTTGAAGGAGCTGAAGAAGCAACTCAATATACAAGAGCGTATGGGTCTGATGCGACCGTGTTCTTCTTCATGGGGTTGTGGTGTTCTTTTTGTCAAGAAGAAGGATGGCACGGACCGACTCTGCATCGACTACCGCCCATTGAACAAGAAGACCATAAAGAACAAGTACCGACTTCCCAACATCAATGAGCTATTCGAACAACTCAAAGGTGCTCAAGTATTCTCCAAGCTTAACATCCATATGGGCTATCATCAGATTCACATTCGTGAACAAGATATCCCCAAGACAGCATTCAGAACAAGCTATGGTTCTTATGAATACACTGTCATGTCTTTCGTCCTTGTCAATGCTCCTCCAACATTCTATCGCATGATGAATTTCATCCTCAACCCTTACACAAATGACTTCGTCTTGGTCTATCTGGATGACATTTTGGTCTTTTCCAAGTACAAAGATGGTCATGCCAAACATTTGAGATTGGTGTTGGACAAACTCAGAGAACATCAGTTCTATGCGAAGTTTTCAAAGTGCGAGTTTTGGCTCGATGAGGTTCTCTACCTTGGGCATATCAACTCCGCCAAGGGCATATGTGTTAATCCTGAGAAGGTGGCTGCAATTGTGAATTGGGAACCACCTCGGAATGTGAAGCAGCTCCGAAGTTTCCTTGGGCTCGCAAGCTATTGTCGAAGACTCGTTGAGAATTTCTCTAAGATCGCGAAGCCTCTTTCCAACCTTCTCCAGAATCATGTGAAGTATGTCTGGACGCCTGAATGTGACATCGCCTTCAACACCCTCAAAGAGAAGTTAGTCACAGCTCTATTTCTGACTCCTCCTAATGAATCCAAACCATTCGAAGTTTTCTGTGATGCTTCCCTGCAAGGTCTCGGTGCTGTGTTAATGCAGGAGAAGAAAGTTGTGGCCTATACCTCTCGCTAGTTGAAGCCCAACAAAAAGAACTACCCCACTCATGACCTCGAGTTGGCGGCATTTGTCCATGCTCTTTTAACATGGAGACATCTCTTGTTGGGAAGGAAAGTGTACATCTTCACTGATCATAAGAGTCTCAAGTACATCTTCACTCAGCCCAACCTCAACCTCAGGCAGACTCGTTGGGTCGAGATGATTCAAGATTATAATCCGAGTATTGAATATACTCCAGGCAAGGCCAATGTCATTGCTGACGCTTTGAGTAGGAAGGCTTACTGCAACAGTTTGATTCTCAAGCCCTACCAACCGGATCATTGTGAAGCTTTCCGCAAACTTAATCTCCAAGTTGTTCCTCAAGGATTCCTTGCCAACCTTCAAGTCTCTCCTACTTTGGAAGATCAGATTCGTGAGGCTCAACTTCTTGATGCCATGGTGAAGAAGGTGAAGAATGGGATTGCCAAGAGCCAACCCAAGTGCAAGTGCTATCGCCTTGATGACAAAGATACTCTATTCTTCGAGGATCGCATTGTTGTTCCAATAGGTGACCTTCGTATAGTCATTATGAACGAGGCTCACAATTCACTCCTTTCTATTCATCCTGGAAGTACAAAGATGTACCATGACCTCAAACAGTCGTATTGGTGGACTCGAATGAAGCGCGAGATTGCTTAGTTCATGAATGAATGTGATGTCTGCAGAAGAGTGAAAGCAGAACACCAACGACCAGCTGGTCTCCTCCAACCTCTTGCCATTCCAGAATGGGAGTTTGACCATATTGAGATGGACTTCGTGACTGGATTTCTCAAGTCCAAGCATGGCAGTGATGCTATCTTCGTCCTCATTGACAAGCTCACTAAAGTGGCTCATTTTCTTCCTATCAAAGAATCTATCATAGCAGCTCAGTTGGCAGAGTTATATACCTCCAGGATTGTCTCTTTGCATGACATTCCGCAGTTGATATCTTAAGATCGTGGAAGAATCTTCACCTCTAAGTTCTGGGATTCCTTCCAGAAGACCATGGGCACCAACATTCGCTTCAGCACAGCCTTTCATCCTCAAACTAGTGGACAAGTCGAGCGAGTAAATCAAATTCTTGAAGATATGCTCAGGGCTTGTGTCATTTCCTTCGGTATGAAGTGGGAAGATTTTCTTCCATATGCCGAGTTCTCCTACAACAATAGCTTCCAAGCGACTTCGGGTAAGGCCCCATTCGAGATTCTCTATGGCAGAAAGTGTCGTACTCCTCTTAATTGGTCAGAGACTGGTGAACGCCAACTTCTTGGCAATGACTTGATCACAGAGGCTGAAGAAATGTGCAAAGTCATTCATGGAAATCTCAAAGCTGCGCAATCGTGCCAGAAGAGTTACTATGATAGCAAGCATCATGACTTGGCTTTCGAGATCGGAGACCATGTCTACCTCCGCGTCTCTCCAATGAAAGGTACTCGTTGCTTCGGTATCAAAGGGAAGCTTGCCCCTAGATATGTGGGTCCTTTCAAGATCATTGGCAAAAGAGGCGATCTCGCCTATCAACTTGAGCTTCCATCCAACTTTGCAAACGTGCACGACGTGTTTCACGTGTCTCAGCTTCGCAAGTGTTTCAAGACTCCTGACCACACCATCATCTTCGAAGAGATTGATCTCCAAGAAGACTTGTCTTATCATGAGCATCCCATTGCTATCCTAGAAGAAACTGAGCACAAGACTCGCAACAAGTCTATCAAGTTTCTGAAAGTGAAGTGGCCACATCATTCCGACCGAGAAGCCACCTGGGAACGCGAGGACCACCTCCGTTCCGAATATCCGGAGTTTTTCTAGGCCTAGATCTCAGGACAAGATCCTTTCGTAGTGGTGGAGTGTTGTAACACCCCGGATGTAATTTACCATATTTGTTTTCCAACTCTTGCCTTTTTCGGCTCTAAGTTATGATATTCCCTCGTGGTTGGGTTTTTTCCTTTGTTTTGTTTTATTCTTGTCATGCATTTCATATCATGTTCATCTTGTTGCATCATGGCATCATCATTTGCATATTCATCTTAGCATGTTGCTTGTGGTATGATCCTTGGAATCCAAGCATCATCCTTTCCCTTCGCTCATCACCACCTCTTCCCCTCTTTTCTTTCTTTGGCAAGTGCACCTCTACCCTCCTCCTCTAATGCTCATATTTTTCCCAAAATTCTAGCACCATGCCTTGAACCCCCTGCCAAATTTCACCTCTTTTAGAATTGTTTTGGTTGGGTTCAAAAATGCATCAACTTTGAATTTTATTCACACTTGGAATATTTTTCTACCTATAAAAATTACCAAAGAAATTTTATTAAATGCTGCACAAATTCAGGATCATGAGGATATTTTTATACTACTCAAACTCCTCCCCAATTCCCCTGTGCTTTTCCTTTTGTTTTTTTCTGTCTGAAGAAAATTAGAAAAGGAAGAGAAGCAGAGCAACAACAGCAGCAGCACCCAACTGAGCCTTGGCCTCCCAGGCAGGCCCAGCTAGCCCCCGCGCCAGCCAGCCCGCTCGGCTCCCTCTCCCTCCTTTTCTCACCCGCTCGCTCGCACACCCCCGCTAGCCTCTTGCCACATGGCCGCCTTAGCCCCACCTGTCGGTGCCTCCCTGTAGCGCGCACCCACCTTTTCCCTCATCTCTCGCCGTCGCCATGGGGACCGCGAGCACGAGAGCACGCGAGCTTTGCCTCGTCGCCCTGGGACCTTTTAGCTCTCCCTCCTTGCCCTACCTAACCCCCTAGGGTTCCCTCTCCCTGCCGCCGCCAGGCCACCAAACACTCTGGATCCATCGGTTTCAGCCGTTCCTGTGCGCATCTGAGAGCCCGTCCTCGTCGCCGGTGTGCTCATCGTCGACTCTGGCCTCGCCTGTGGTGTCCTTCATCTTCCCTGCCATCGTCTACGTCCACGACGTCGACTAGGTGGAGCCCGGACCAGTCGCTGCATCGTCTTCTTCCTCATCTTCGACTCCGGCCACCGAGGTTGTTCGTTGCGCCTCACCGCCGTCTCCATCCACTCCACGCCAAGCTGAGCACCCCGTCGTGTTCGTGGTGAGATTGCGCTCCTTCCCCTTCCCTTTTGCACCTCGTTTTGTGCGCTCCGTCGCCGTTAGCTGCTGGCGCCCGATCGTGCGGCCGCCGGACCTCGCACAAACAAGATGCTCCGGGCACCCGTGGCCGTTTTTGTCATGTCTAGGAGATTCCTAGTGCCGCGCGTGTCTGAGCCGAGCTCTTGCGGACCCGTTAGTCCATAGCCTCGCCTCGCCTCATTCCTCCGCGCTTGTCACCGCCTCTGTAGCTCGTCACCAGCATCGACTCCGTCGTCGTCCGGTGTGGCTAGTGGCACCCGGGAACGCGGGATCTTCCCGTGATCCTTTTGCGCCTCTCCGCCGTGCCGTAGGGCCACCAGAGCAACTCCGGCGAGGCCCCCCGCCGCGCTCTGTCGCCGCCGACCCCTCCTCTGTTTTCCCCTGCTCCCACACGCGTGCGTCACTGCCCTGTGGGCCCAAGCCGGACCCACCGGTCAGCCTCATGTCCCGCCAGGCCCACTTGCCAGTCTCTCATGCGCACCCCACACACACTCACCTAACACGTGGACCCACAGGCCCACATGTCATCCTCACGCACCTATTTTTAACCCAAACGGGCATTTTTCCATTTTGGGTCTTTCTGTTTCAGGCCTTTCCTTATCTGGTAAGTCCAGATCGGGATGTTTCCATTTTAGGCTATTTCCTTTTTTTGTCTATTTCCTTTTTAGGCAGTTTGCATCTTAGAGCATTTGTGGGGATTTCTCTACAGCAACACTAACATATTATATATGTTTTTGGGGAAGAAAAATCCCACCAATCCAGTGGTAGCTTTGGTTTTGCATTTGAGCAAGTTCATGTACATGGCTTTTTGCATCATGAGGTTGTTTTGTCATTTTTGTGTGATTTATTTCAATCATGCTATGTAGGTGTTTGTCCCATGGTTAGTTTCATTTTCTTGCCTGCTACATGCTAGTATTTATGCCATGTCTCTTTGTGCACTTTGATGAGTGAAACAAGCATGCAAAGTAGCTCTCGTGTTATTGCTGATTTCAGGGACATATATTTTCACTAAGTCTTTTCCCTACTGTTATTTCTGCCATGTATTCATGTTGCTACAGAGTGATCCATGCTTCTTTTGAGTATGTTCAGTAAGGATGATTTTGACATATGGTTATGCTCTATCCATCCATGTCTTTTTTGCAATTATGGAGTACCCTAGCATGAATCAATCTTGTTCTTGCCATGTTTAGCTTCTTGATCATGTCTTCGTGCTGGGTGTATGCTTAGTTTGTCCTGCAATGCCTTGTGGCGAGTGCAATGAGCTCGCAAACATGCCTTCATAACTTTGTTTTTGCCATATCCAGTTTTCTGCTAAGTGTGAATCTGTTAACGAAACTTGCTATGTTTACATGGGTGCCATCATATTTTCTGATCCTTTTTGGCTTATGGTCAGTAAGGGACTTTTGTTATATGCTTTGAGTAGATGCATGAGATGCCTTGCATTGCTAAGATTTGATCCTGTAGCATGTTGTTATCTTGCTCTAAACTTTGCCTCCTGATGTTAATTCCTGGCATGTTGTTATTTTCACTAAGTCTGTGAAGCTGATATATTTTGCACTTTTTCCATGCTTGTTTGAACCTGCTATTGTGTGATTTATCCATAGCTCAGTGTTCATCGTTTGTCAAGCATCTTGAGTAGATCACTGCCATGTGCTTTGTTGCTATGTTAGAGTGCAGTAGCTTAGTTTCTTGTTGCATTTTAGATGGCATCGTGCTATTGATCGCAGATTTGTGCCATTCTTGTTTTGCTTGCCATTTGCAAACCGTGCATCCGATTCCGGTGATCTTTATATCGATTTCGACCGAAATCAACTCATCTTTCCAGCGGCACTCTTGGTTTTCCAAGTTGAGGCCTGGTTCAATCTTTTCCTTCCGAGGCACGCATATGCATTGCATATCACATCCCACTTATCATGCCATGTTTTGCATCATGTTGCTTGCGCATTGCACCGTGGTTGATTGTGTTTCCATTGCTTGTGTTCTTTCCTTGGTAGAGCCGGGAGACGAGTACGTGATCGAGGAACCCGTTGAGTATGCTTACGAGGATCAAGCTTACATCAACTCGGAGAACTTTGCTGGCAAGATGACCATACCCTCGAAATCACTTCTATCTTTGCTTGCTAGTTGCTCGCTCTATTGCTATGCCTATGCCGCGATACCTACCACATGCTTTTCATGCCTCCCATATTGCCATGTCAAGCCTCTAACCTACCTTGTCCTAGCAAACCGTTGTTTGGCTATATTACCGCTTTGCTCAGCCCCTCTCATAACGTTGCTAGATGCAGGTGAAGATTGGAGTTTGTTCCTCGTTGGAACATGTT
This sequence comes from Triticum monococcum, assembly GCA_034509565.1. NCBI lineage: Eukaryota > Viridiplantae > Streptophyta > Magnoliopsida > Poales > Poaceae > Triticum > Triticum monococcum. The sequence goes on from CM067842.1 coordinate 317,698,279, forward strand.
TATTGTTTGGGATATCATCATATTATCTTGTTTACTTTAATGCATATATATACTTGGTAAAGGGTGGAAGGCTCGGCCTTATGCCTGGTGTTTTGTTCCACTCTTGCCGCCCTAGTTTCCGTCATACCGGTGTTATGTTCCTTGATTTTTGTGTTCCTTATGCGGTTGGGTTATAGTGGGAACCCCTTGACAGTTCGCCTTGAATAAAACTCCTCCAGCAAGGCCCAGCCTTGGTTTTACCATTTGCCACCTAAGCCTTTTTCCCTTGGGTTCCGCGGACTCAAGGGTCATCTTTATTTTAAACCCCCGGGCTAGTTCTCCTCTGAGTATTAGTCCAAAATAGAGCCACTTGCAGCGCCACCTCGGGGAAACTTGAGGGTTGGTTTTAGTTGTACGTAGTGTTCATCCAGTGTGCCCTAAGAACGAGATACGTGCGACTCCTATCGGGATTTGTCGGCATATCGGGCGGCTTTGCTGGTCTTGTTTGACCATTGTCGAAATGTCTTTTAACTGGGATTCCAAGTCTGATCGGGTCGTCCTGGGAGAAGGAATATCCTTCGTTGACCGTGAGAGCTTGTGATGGGCTAAGTTGGGACACCCCTGCAGGGATTAGAACTTTCGAAAGCCGTGCCCGCGGTTATGGGCAGATGGGAATTTGTTAATATCCGGTTGTAGAAAACTTGATACTTAACTTAATTTAAAATGCATCAACCGTGTGTGTAGCCGTGATGGTCTCTTTTCGGCGGAGTCCGGGAAGAGAACACGGTCTCGTGTTATGCTTTGACCGTAAGTAGTTCTAGGATCACTTCTTGATCATAGTTTATCGACCGTGATTTTCTCCTCTTCTCACTCTCATTTGCGTATGTTAGCCACCATATATGCTAGGGCTTGCTGCAACCCCACCTCACATACCTTTTCCTACCCATAAGCTTAAATAGTCTTGATCGCGAGGGTGTGAGATTGCTGAGTCCCCGTGACTCGCAGATTACTTTCAAAACCAGATGCAGGTGCCGATGACGCCATTCCAGGGGATGCGACCGAATTCAAGTGGGAGTTCGACAAGGACTCAGGACGTTACTAGGTTTCCTTTCCAGACGATCAATAGTGGAGCCCAGTAGGGGCGATCAGGGATCTTATGCATTTGGGGTTGTCTTTATTTTGGTTATGTAGTCGGACCTTGATTGTATTCTGGATGATGTAATGCTATATTTATGTATTGTGTGAAGTGGCAATTGTAAGCCAACTCTTTATCTCTTTCTGATTCATTACATGGGATGTGTAAAGATTACCCCTCTTGCGACATGCCTACAATGCGGTTATGCCTCTAAGTAGTGCTCTAACACGTGGGAGATATAGCCGCACCGTGGGTGTTACAGTCGGACAACCACATTTAATGCGTTGCCGATGTGCCCTCCTTGCTTTATTGGGGCCGCCAGGGAAGCATGTCCCAGCTGTCGCCGCCTCGCCTGGCCTCGACACGCGTCCGAGCTGATGAGGCATCATGGCGCCACATTGGCTGGCTGCTGGGCTGGCGTGGTGGTGGAGCCTTCATGAAGGGTCGCATGCCTCCACGCAGGTGCTTGCTGAGTCGGTGTAGAGGCCGCCCATCGCCACGCAGGTGCCTACCCAGCTGGTTGAGCTAGCAGCTGCTTGGGGCGGTGGTGGAGTCTTGGCTGGCGCGGGCCTGGCAGTGGCCCTGCTGATGCCCTCAGCAAGGGTCTTGCCGGGGCCCCGGCAAGGGTGCTGCTATGGTGTTGCAGTTGTCCCCGGCAAGGGTCTTGCCGGGGGTCTTGTGGATTTCCTCAGCTAGGATCCCGCTGAGGGTCGCCGTCTTCTAGTCTTCATCTGATCTCACATGTTTATGATCTTGAAGAAGATTTGCATGCCACCACAGAGGCGCCTCCCGAGCCTTGGTTCCAATGTAGTTGGTTGGGTTGGAGCCTGTGGGCTCAAGGGTGGCTCACTCTGCTGGCATCGGGCAAGTTGCCCCGGCAAGGCTGTTGCCGGGGCTCCAGAGGCTACCTCGGCAAGGATCTTGCCGAGGGAGTCCACTTCGCCCTCTTGCTCTCCTGCGCTTTTGGTCTTGGCATTGCCTTGGTTGTCTCGTGTTTGGGCTTCTTTCCAGTTTCCCTCCTCTGCCCTACTAAGCATGGTCGTGGCGCGTGGCTCTGACTACCCGTGCACAAGTAAAGGGGTCAAAAGAAGAGCCCCTACTTTTGTACACCGACACACTCCAAAGTCACTAATAGCGGAGAACAAACGAAGAGATTATTGTAGGGTATGAAACTACCTCAAAGTTATTTTTTCCGATCAATCCATTGGGCTATTCCTATAAGTGTCACAAACAGCCCTAGAGTTAGTAGTAAAATAACACCTTAAGACACAAATCAACCAAAACCCTACCTGAAGTATCCACGGGTATGATTATACAATATGCATCACATAATGTCATATTCATCTATTCAACCAACACAACGAACTTCAATGAGTGCCCCAAAGTTTCTACCGGAGAGTCAAGACAAAAACGTGTGCCAACCCCTATGCATAAGTTCACAAGGTCACAGAACTCACAAGTTGATCACCAAAACATACATCAAGTGGATGACGTGATTATCCCATTGTCACCACAGATAAGCACATGCAAGACATACATCAAGTGTTCTCAAATCCATAAAAGACTCAATCCAATAAGATAACTTCAAAGGGAAAACTCAATTCATCACAAGGAGATTGAGGGGGAGAAACATCATAAGATCAAACTATAATAGCAAAGCTCGCGATACATCAACATTGTGCCATATCAAGAACAAGAGAGAGAGAGAGAGAGAGATCAATCACATAGCTACTAGTACATACCCTCAGCCCCGAGGGTGAACTACTCCCTCATCGTCATGGAGAGCACCGGGATGATGAAGATGATCACTAGTGATGGATCCCCCCCTCCGACAGGGTGCCGGAATAGGGTCCCGGTTGGTTTTTGGTGGCTATAGAGACTTGCGGCGGCGGAACTCCTGATCTAGGTTTCTCTTCGGGGGTTTCTGTATTTATAGGAATTTTTGGCATTAGTCTCACGTCAAGGGGGTCTTCGAGTCGTCCACGAGATAGGGGGACGCGCCTAGGGGGTAGGGCAAGCCCTCCACCCTCGTGGATTTCTCGGGACTCTTCTGGCCCAACTCCTTTACTCCAGGGGCTTCTTTTGGCCCATAAAAAATCATCAAAAATTGGCACGTCAATTGGACTCCGTTTGGTATTCCTTTTTTGTAAAACTCAAAAACAAGGAAAAAACAGAAACTGGCACTGGGCTCTAGGTTAATAGGTTAGTCCCAAAAATCTTATAAAATAGCATATAAATGCATATAAAACATCCTAGATGGATAATATAATAGCATGGAACAATCAAAAAATATAGATACGTTGGAGACGTATCAAGCATCCCCAAGCTTAATTTTGGCTCGTCCTCGAGTAGGTAAATGATAAAAAATAGTATTTTTGATGTGGAATGCTACCAAACATATTTATCCATGTAATTCTCTTTATTGTGGCAAGAATATTCAGATCCATAAGATTCAAAATAAAAGTTTAATATTGACATAAAAACAATAATATTTCAAGCATACTAACAAAATAATTATGTCTTCTCAAAATAACATGGCCAAAGAAAGTTTATCCCTACAAAATCATATAGTCTGGTGATACGTCTCCAACGTATCTATAATTTATGAAGTATTCATGCTATTATATTATCTGTTTTGGATGTTTATGGGCTTTAATAAACACTTTTATATTATTTTTGCGACTAACCTATTAACCGGAGGCCCAGCCCAAATTGTTGTTTTCTTGCCTATTTCAATGTTTCGAAGAAAAGGAATATCAAACGGAGTCCAAACAGAATGAAACCTTCGGGAGAGTTATTTTGGGAACGGAAGAAATCCAGGAGACTTGGAATAGACGTCAGGGAAGCTTCGAGGAAGCCATGAGGCAGGGAGGCGCGCCCTACCCCCTGGGTGCACCCCCACCCTCGTGGGCCCCTCGTGGCTCCCTTGACCGACTTCTTTCGCCTATATATGTCCATATACCCTAAAACATCGGAGAGCAGAATAGATCGGGAGTTCCGCTGCCAGAAGCCTCCGTAGCCATCGAAAACCAATCTAGACCCGTTCCAGCACCCTGTCGGAGGGGGGAATCCCTCTCCGATGGCCATCTTCATCATCCCGGCGCTCTCCATGACGAGGAGGGAGTAGTTCACCCTCGGGGCTGAGGGTATGTACCAGTAGCTATGTGTTTGATTTCTCTCTCTCTCTCTCTCTCTCTCTCTCGTGTTCTTGATTGGGCACGATCTTGATGTATCGCGAGCTTTCCTATTATAGTTGGATCTTACGATGTTTCTCCCCCCTCTACTCTCTTGTAATGGATTGAGTTTTCCCTTTGAAGTTATCTTTTCGTATTGAGTCTTTAAGGATTTGAGAACACTTGATGTATGTCTTGCATGTGCTTATCTATGGTGACAATGGGATATCACGTGATCCACTTGATGTATGTTTTGGTGATCAACTTGTGCGTTCCGTGACCTCGTGAACTTATGCATAGGGGTTGGCACACGTTTTCATCTTGACTCTCCGGTAGAAACTTTGGGGCACTCTTTGAAGTTCTTTGTGTTGGTTGAATAGACGAATATGAGATTGTGTGATGCATATCGTATAATCATACCCACGGATACATGAGGTGACATTGGAGTATCTAGGTGACATTAGGGTTTTGGTTGATTTGTGTCTTAAGGTGTTATTCTAGTACAAACTCTATGATAAATTGATCAGAAGGAATAACTTTGAGGTGGTTTCGTACCCTACAATAATCTCTTCGTTTGTTCTCCGCTATTAGTGACTTTGGAGTGACTCTATGTTGCATGTTGAGGGGTAGTTATATGACCCAATTATGTTATTATTGTTGAGAGAACTTGCACTAGTGAAGGTATGAACCCTAGGCCTTTTTCCTAGCATAGCAATACCGTTTACGCTCACTTTTATCATTAGTTACATTGTTGTTTTTATATTTTTGGATTACAAAAACCTTTATCTACCATCCGTATTGCACTTGTATCACCATCTCTTCGCCGAACTAGTGCACCTATACAATTTACCATTGTATTGGGTGTGTTGGGGACACAAGCGACTCTTTGTTATTTTGTTGCAGGGTTACTTGAGAGAGACCATCTTCATCCTACGCCTGCCATAGATTGATAAACCTTAGGTCATCCACTTGGGGGAAATTTGCTACCGTCCTACAAACCTCTGCACTTGGAGGCCCAACAATGTCTACAAGAAGAAGGTTGTGTAGTAGACATCAAGCTCTTTTCTGGCGCCGTTGCCGGGGAGGTGAGTGCTTGAAGGTATATCTTTAGATCTTGCAATCGAATCTTTTAGTTTCTTTTTATCACTAGTTTAGTTTATAAAAGAAAATTACAAAAAAATGGAATTGAGTTTGCCTCATACGCTTCATCTTTTTAATATCTTTCGCGAGAATGATGGAACGGAAAATTTTGCTCAAGTGCTAGAAGAAGAAGTCTCTAAAATGTTTGGCACTAAATCTTTGAGTGAACATGATTGCAATGTTCTTAGTATGAACTCCTTGAATATCCATAGTACTAATGATAATTGCACTAGTCATGATGAAAATGTCTCTTATAAGCATGTCAACTTTTGTGGAGTGCATAGATTTGGCAAGTACACACCAAATAGGGAAGATAGATTTTGCAAGAGGCATAAGTATTTAGAAACTGAATGGTTGCAAGAGAGACTAGATGTTTGTGCTGAAAATTTAAAATTTCTTCGCCATACTTGTGAACTTTGCAATGAACATGGTCATTTAAATCTCCAATGCAAATTTTTTCATGATCATATCGTGTCCAAAAATTGTGATGATTTGATTTCCCTTCACATCATAATGAACTTAGTTTGCTTTTGGGTTATGAAGAAATGAAATGTATAACTAAGCATATTCCAGAATATAACCTTGAGAAATTCCTCGATATTGATCTAGAAGAATTTTTATGTATTGTGCCATGAATTGCATTGAAAATCCTTATATTGCCAATTACATAAAGACAAGAAAACAAATAGAAGATGAAGATAATACTAACGAAAGGGAAGAGACTTCCCAATACCCTCCTATTATTTCTTATGATGAATCAGGTAACGAGGAGGAGCCTTCTATTCAACCAATCTCATTAATAAGGAGCTCAAAAAAGAGGGTTAAACCCACACATGATGTGAAGAAGAAAAAGAAAAGATGGAGAAGCAAAGGTAGAAAGGTATCCCTCCCAAATGATGTTGCTCCTGTTGCTCATTGTGTTGATGATAATTGCTATACCATTGGTTCTATCCATTCTATTGATGACGAGAGTGATTATGCTTATGATATGAAAAGGCCCAAGCTTGGGGATGCTATGTTTGATGAGAATGACATGTTTGAGAATGTATTTGCTGCAATTAATGTGTGTCCCAAGCTTGGGGATGCTATGTTTAATGAAGATGATATTTTTAGCCTCCCAAGTTTTTATATGCAAATTTGTTCTGATAGCATGCCCCCTACTTATGATGATTACATTGATGAAAGTGGGATTGGAAGAGTGTCAACTTTAAGAAGTAATGCTTCCACTATCTTGGAAGAGGTTTCAATCGATTATGATGAGAACAAAGTTGCTACTTATGATGATTATTGTGATGATACTTATGCTATAAAAAGTTCTGATGATTATATTTATAAAACTTGTCATGATTATGATTACCCTTTTTCTTAACATTACTCCTTTAATGTGGAAACAATTTACAGTATTCGAGTTTCTTATGATACTCCCACTATTCCGAACGAGAAGAATTTTGCTTATGTGGAGAGTAATAAAATTTCTATGCTTGTAGATCATGAAAAGAATGCTTTATGTGATAGTTATATTGTTGAATTCATTCATGAATCTACTGGAAATTATTACGAGGGATGAAAATATGCTTGTAGGAAGTGCAATAATATCAAGTTTCCTCTCTATGTGCTTAAAGTTTTGAAATTAGGCTTGTTTTACCTTTCTATGCTAGGTGATTATTGTTCCCATAAGCTGTTTTATCACCAAATCCCTATGCATAGGAAGTGGGTAAGGCTTAAATTTGTTAGTTATATTCTTCATGATGCACTCTTTATGTTTCAATTCTTATCTTTTATGTGAGCATCATTGAAATCATCATGCCTAGCTAGGGGCGTTAAATGTTAGCGCTTGTTGGGAGGCAACCCAATTTTATTTTTGTTCCTTGATTTTTCTCCTGTTTAGTAATAAATAATTCATCTATCCTCTGTTTATATGTGGTTTTATGCTTTTAATTAGTGTTTGTGCCAAGTAGAACCTTTGGGAAGACTTGGGGAGAGTCTTTGCGATCTTGCTGTAAAAAAAACAGAAACTTTAGCGCTCACGAGATCTTCTGCAATTTTTTAATGGAGAGTGATATTTAGTTAATTGTTTTTAAAGATAATTAATAGATAAATTACTCACCTCAAGAAATTTATTTTAGAATTTTTGGGTTTCCAGAATTATTCGAAACCTACATATTACTACAGACTGTTCTATTTTTCACAGATTCTGTTTTTCGTGTGTTGTTTGCTTATTTTGATGAATCTATGGCTAGTAATAGAGTTTATGAACCATAGAAAAGTTGGAATACAGTAGGTTTATCACCAATGTAAATAAATAATGAGTTCATTACAGTACCTTGAAGTGGTGTTTTGTTTTCTTTTACTAACGGAGCTCACGAGTTTTCTGTTAAGTTTTGTGTTGTGAAGTTTTCAAGTTTTGGGTAAAGATTCGATGTACTATGGAATAAGGTGTGGAAAGAGCCTAAGCTTGGGGATACCCAAGGCACCCCAAGGTAATATTCAAGGACAACCAAGAGCCTAAGCTTTATTTTATTTATGACAATGTTTTGCATATTTTATTTCAATAAAAGTGGCATTGATAGCCTTTACTACGCCTATTTTACAAGTCTTCATGTTGCTGTTTGAAAACAGAACGTTTACCGCTGTTGCAAAAATTCCCTAGAAAAGTCAGAATGTGATAAAATGTCGAAACCTTTTGCATAATAATCTATGATAAATTTACTACAGTGGGAATTTTATTTCATAATTTTTGGAGCTAGGGAAGTATGGATCTTGCTGCATTCTTCACAGACTGTCCTGTTTAGGAAGATTGCTGTTATGTTTCCATTGTTTGCATATGTTTGCTTGTTTAATGATTCTATTTGAGGATAGGACTATTAAATATGCAGAGGCATTTAGTATGCAATGTTGATTAATAATTTTAGTGATTTGCTACAGAAGAGTATGATAAGGTTTTTGCATTGGTTTATACTAACTTATCTCACGAGTCCTTGTTGAGTTTTGTGTGGATGAAGCTTTTGAGATTTAGGGAGACCGTGATATGAGAGGAATTAAGGAGACACAAAATCTCAAGCTTGGGGATTCCCAAGGCATCCCAAGATAATATTTCAAGAAGTCTCAAGCATCTAAGCTTGAGGATGCCCCGGTTGGCATCCCACCTTTCTTCTTCAACAACTATCGGTTAGTATCGGTTGATCATAAGTTTTTGCTTCTACACATGATGTTTGCTATTATTAGAATGTCATTTTATTTTGTTTTGCTTGCTGTTTGAATAAAATATCAAGATCTGAAATTATTAAATGGAGAGTCTTCACATAGCTAAATAATTATTTAACTACTCATTGATCTTGACTTATATCTTTTTGGAGTATTTTGTCATTTACTTGTGTGCTTCACTTATATCCTATGAGTAAATAGTTGAATGAATTGAATATAATAAATCTGAAATTATATATGTTTCATATGCTTATCCCATGGGGAGTAATGACTTCACATATAAGAAGTAGAGGTGGTAAATTTATTGAAGGTTAGCAAACATTGTATTGGTCACTCGAACAATTCATGAAAGAATATTGAAGGAAGAGAGATTTCACATATAAATATACTATCTTGGGCATGTTTTGTAATTGTGAGCACTCATTAAAATATGACATGTTAAAAGGTTGATGTTGGACAAGGAAGACAACATAATGGGTAATGTTTTCTTATATCTGAAATAAAGTATATTGTCATGGATCATTCAACATGCTGAGGTTGCCTTTCCCCCTCATGCTAGCCAAATTCTTTGCACCAAGTAGAGATACTTCTTCTGCTTCCAAACATCCCTTAAACCAGTATTGCCATCAGAGTCCACCATACCTACCTATGGATTGAGTAAGATCCTTCAAGTAAGTTGTCATCGGTGCATGCAATAAGAATTGCTCCCTAAATATGTATGATCTATTAGTGTGGAGAAAATAAGATTTATACGATCTTGTGATGTGGAAGCAATAAAACCGACAAACTGCATAATAAAGGTCTCTATCACAAGTGGCAATATAAAGTGATGTTCTTTTGCATTAAGATTTTGTGCATCGAACTATAAAAGCGCATGACAACCTCTGCTTCCCTCTGCGAAGGGCCTATCTTTTATTCTTGTCTTATACCTTATGCAACAGTCATGTTGATCTTCACCTTTCCTTTTTACATTTTATCCTTTGGCAAGCACATTGTGTTGGAAAGATCCTGATATATATATCCAATTGGATGTAAGGCATCATGAACTATTATTGTTGACATTACCCTTGAGGTAAAAGGTTGGGAGGCAAATCTATAAGCCCCTATCTTTCTCTGTGTCTGATTAAAACTTTGAACCCATAAATATCAAGCGAGTGTTAGCAATTGTGAAAGACTAAATGATTGTTGAGTATGTGAAGTTTGCTAAATCAAAGCTCTGACATAGACTATTCCTGAAAATAAGATTAATTGTAATTGTTTGATGACTAATAACACGGTTTGTCAGTTTTCAAGAAAGTTTATGATCTATACTTTAACATGTGAATAGTTTGTTACTTGAGCATGAAAAGTTTTATGAGATGACCTACTGTTATGACATATGATGATGCCAGAAAAGGTGATTGAAATTATCATTGATCAATCTTGTGCACCTGCTTGCATTCACACTTCATAAATTATCTCTTTTATTATTTAGCTACTCGAGGACGAGCAAGAATTAAGCTTGGGGATCCTGATACGTCTCCAACGTATCTATAATTTATGAAGTATTCATGCTATTATATTATCTGTTTTGGATGTTTATGGGATTTACTAAACACTTTTATATTATTTTTGGGACTAATCTATTAACCGAAGGCCCAACCCAAATTGTTGTTTTCTTGCCTATTTCAGTGTTTCGAAGAAAAGGAATATCAAACGGAGTCCAAATGGAATGAAACCTTCAGGAGAGTTATTTTTGGAACGGAAGCAATCTAGGAGACTTGGAGTAGACTTCAGGGAAGCTTCAAGGAAGCCACGAGGCAGGGAGGTGCGCCCTACCCCCTGGGCGCGCCCCCACCCTCGTGGGCCCCTTGTGGCTCCCCTGACCAACTTCTTTCGCCTATATATGTCCATATACCCTAAAAACATCAGAGAGCGGAATAGACCGGGATTTCCGCCGCCAGAAGCTTCCGTAGCCATCGAAAACCAATCTAGACCCATTCTGGCACCCTGCCGGAGGGGGGAATCCCTCTCCGGTGACCATCTTCATCGTCCCAGCACTCTCCACGACGAGGAGGGAGTAGTTCACCCTCGGGGCTGAGGGTATGTACCAGTAGCTATGTGTTTGATCTCTCTCTCTCTCTCTCTCTCTCTCGTGTTGTTGATTGCGCAAGATCTTGATGTATCGCGAGCTTTGCTATTATAGTTGGATGTTATGATGTTTCTCCCCCCTCTTGTAGCGACCAGACCTCAAACAGTCTGATCTCTGTGCTCTGGTGTCATCCCTGGATCAGTAATGCTGACACCACACAGTACTCGGAGGATTTATAACAGAGTAGCAATCACACACTTAATACATCGAGTGTCTCAAAAGAGAACTTATTACAATAAATATGGCTTAAGGCCATCTAATAACGATAACAGCGGAAGGCTTGGAAGATAAGTGAGTCCATCAACTCCAATGGCATCACTGAGTATAGAACCACGACCTAAAAACTCCTTAATCGTCGTCTGAAAAGTCTGCAACATTAACGTTGCAGCCCGAAACGGGTCAGCACATGGAATATGCTGGCAAGGTAACACATAGAGAGTAATGGAATGAAACAGCTATACTATATGCATATTTGGCTGGTGGAAAGCTCTATGGTTACAGTTTTGCGTAAAGCCAATTTTTCCCTACTTCAAAGGAATAAAATTTAATTACTATCATGGTGGTTGTTAAACATTGAGAATGGTTGATAGCATTCTCAATCCCAATTAAGCATCATCATTAAACATAACCCAACAAAATTAATTTAGAGTAACATGTTGAGATTCACATGAAAATCCAAGTACTAGATACTCAAGATGTCCATAACCGGGGACACGGCTAACCATGATTAGTTTGTCACACTCTGCAGAGGTTTGCGCACTTTTCCCCACAAGACTCGATCGCCTCCGTTTGGTTTCTCGCACTACATGGTGTTTGAGAAGACGGATGACCGAGACATAGTCTTTCAGAAGCGCTAGCACCTTACGATTGGGTAGACCATACCACCTACATCCCCTAGATCTGCTAGTCTACCACTGTAAGAGTTCGCACGACTTAGTCAACTATGCTAGAGCCCATAATAGCTTGTGGCTGCACACGGAAGTTTCTAGTATGAATAGTCTCATGATCCCTTTGAGCCTGGGTGGCGGTCGAAAAGAAAACAGGCAAGTCCTAGAATACCCAGGTGCCTCAATCCACCCAGATGTGTGTTTAAGTTGCCACCTTAGATAAACCATTAATTAACAATCTCACATCTGTCATGGATATCACTCACCCAATCCACATCTACTAGCATAGCAAGGCATAATAAGCAAACGTAGAAGTAACTCCCAAAGGTTTGAAAATAAACAGGTAATAGGTACTACCTCATCTACTTCCCATCCCACAATTTAATTAGATCCTAATCATGCAATGTGTGAGGATTGATCTAATCCAATAAAACTGGGTAGTAGAAAAGGTATGATCAAAGTGTTACTTGCCTTGCTGATGATCCGCGAAACCTAACGATTAGAAGTAACAGGCGGCGCACTCCGGGTATTCTATCGCAGACAAACAAACAAGCATACAATAAGTACTCATCTAATGCACAGGTAAAACTCAAATAAGAGATCTAACCAGAAAGTTGAACTTAAGAACTGCGGTTGGCAAAAAGAATCAAATCGAACGAAGCAACGAAAGTCAAACGGCGAAAGAAAACAACTTCGTTCTAGTAATCTGGATCTAGGGCAAATTTTACAGTATAAAAATCTTGTTTAAGTTGGTTAAATGGATAGAGGGTTTCGAGACGAATCTCTAGGCGCTTGAATCCCCTGATTCCGATAAACGAGCGAAAAGATATACTAAAACAAAAATCAGATCAGGAATCGCGATCTGAAAAATCGCGGATTTAATCCAAGAAAAAGAAAAACGACGAACGTCGATTTTTTTCTCTTTTTCGGCATGGAAAACGAGGCGCGACGAACCTGGGCGGCGGGATCGTCGGCGGCGGCGGCGGCGGCTCCGGCGGCGCGCGCGGATCGAGGCGGGGCTGATGGGCTGGGGCGGCTCGGGGCGGCGCTATTTGAAGGCTGCCCCGGGCGGTGTCCCGCTCGGGTACGGCCCGAAGTCGGTTCGTTTTTTTCTAAATTATTCTGCTCGGAAGAAAAATAAAAAGAAATAATAAACGGACTCCAAAAATTCCGAAATAAATTTTCACGGGCTTCTAAAATCAAGCCACACAAGGTGAACATTTATTTGGGCCCTAAATGCAATTTTGAAAAACGCACATTTTTCCTAAATTCAAATAAAACACCGAAAAACTCTGAAATAAAATATTATTTGATTTTATTATTAAATCCTCAATATTTCTTTATTTTGGGAAAGTCATTTTATTCCCTCTCTCATATTTTTGTAATAGAAATAATTAATGATAAAATAAATAAAATCAAATGATCCTATTCTCAAAATTTGAGAAAACTCAAATATGAAAATAACGAAATCCCCAACTCTCTCCGTGGGTCATTGAGTTGCGTAGAATTTCTAGGATCAACCAAAATGCAAAATAAAATATGATATGCATGATGATCTAATGTATAACATTCCAAATTGAAAATTTGGGATGTTACAAACCTACCCCCCTTAAGATGAATCTCGCCCTCGAGATTCGGGTTGGCTAGAAAATAGGTGAGGGTGGTCTTTGAGCAAATCTTCCTCTCGCTCCCAGGTGGCTTCATCCGACGTGTGGTGGCTCCACTGAACTTTGCAAAACTTGATAACCTTGCTGCGAGTAACTCGGCTGGCAAACTCAAGAATCTTAACTGGTTTCTCCTCGTAGGTCAAATCGTTATCCAACTGAATAGTTTCCAAAGGCACTGTGTCTCTCAACGGTATGTTAGCCATCTCCGCGTGACATTTCTTTAACTGAGAAACGTGGAACACATCATGTACTCCTGACAATCCTTCGGGCAATTCCAACTTGTAGGCCACTTCTCCCATACGCTCCAAAACTCGATATGGTCCTACAAATCGTGGCGCTAACTTCCCTTTTACTCCAAAACACTTTGTTCCCCGAAGTGGAGATACTCGAAGATAAGCTCTATCTCCGACTTTGTAAACTGTCTCCTTGCGTTTAGAATGTGCATAACTTTTCTGTCTGGACTGGGCTACCTTGAGCCTATCGCGAATCAGCTTCACCTTCTGTTCAGACTATTTAATCAAGTCAGGAACAAACAACTGGCGGTCTCCAACTTCGTCCCATGACAACGGTGTCCTGCACCTCCTTCCGTACAAAGCTTTAAAAGGGGCCATCTTTAAACTGGTTTGGTAACTGTTGTTGTAAGAGAACTCTGCATATGGCAAAGAGCTAATTACACTTATAGTACATGAACTTGCGCGGTGGGTACAGATTCATACCTAAACTTGAAAAATGATACAAATGGGTCCCTAAACTATAATTTTAGGTACATTTTGATACATTTGCTGTTAAATCTAACGGTGTGACATTAACTTGCAGCCCACTATGTTCTGTGTATACGCATGCGGGTCCACCTGTCAGCTGACTAGATATGTGCTGGTGACGACGGCAGAGAGGTTGGACTTCTGGTAGAGCAAAGTTGACGAGGGTATCATACGTGCGGCCTTGACCTTCACCGGCCTGTGTATTCGGTATGTGGCCCGTTGGCAATACGATCTCACTGGTGTACAAAGCTAGCTAGCTTTAACGTGTCGAGCTGCAATATCAATCCACTAGCCTGATTAAGAAGCCACATGCTTGTACGTGAGATATTGAGTTCATTCAATTGCAAAAAGATCATCCAGGTATCCTTCTTTACATAAAACTGTAAATTACCATACTTACAACAATTTATGCGGTCAGTGGTTAGGGCATCTTTAACGGTCGGATTTCATATAAACATATCGGATTTCATATAAATATGACGGATTTCATTACAAATACATTAAAGCGGTTCTAGGCGGGCTCTGAAGTATAATTAATATCTAATCTAAATGATCGCTGGTGTTCGGTCCCCGTCTCCGGCCATCAGCACAGAGAACTGAAGCTTCACCATCTCCAGTTCTGCCTCGGTGCTCTCCAGCTCTGCCTCCGTGACATCCGTTTCTGAAGCCCCGCGAACTGCAGCTGTCTGCCTCGACGTCGCCGCCAAGCTACTAATCGGCGGAAGATGCTCAGCCCACCAAGCTTGACGCCAACGGGAGGGGACGAGCAGTGGCTTTCCAGGGACACGAGCGGCGGCGGCCTACCATGCACTACCCTTCCACGCTGTCGGCGGTGCCCGTGGACGTAAGCCCGTGGCGGGCATGGCCTTCTTCCGCTCCAACGTAAGCCTGTCCTAGAGAGATTTGGCCGCGGAGGGATCCTTGGCGGGGAGCGGTGTGGAGAGAGATGATCGTGGCTATTGCCGGGGCAACGAGCCAGCAGTTCATATAGCACCAATGGGTGGCAGAGGGCCAGACGGGTGGCGCCGGAGGAGACACCTCGGCAACCGCGTGCCATTAATGCGGGCGACAGACGGACAGATGGGAGTCCGTCATGCCGTTTGAATGCACGACAATCGCCTGCACTGGGAAGCAACGCAGGTGGCGCTCTCTCGGCCCGCACGATGTTTCAATGCCGGCGTTAGTGAGCGTTCGCATCCGCTTTGACCGAGCATGAATGTGGGCGTTCGTGCTCTGGAGCGGCGCTGACCAAAAATGCGCGGAAGGGGGAGGGGTTTTTAGTGGGTCAGGACGGTCAGAAACGGGTTTGGGATCGGTCCGGACTCCCACAAACCTGCTCCAATTTTATCTTTGATTTGCGAAAGAAATCACGTCTAAATCGTGCCGCGGACCGATACAGGCCCGCGTTAGATGACTTCCTCGGTTCCGATCGTTGCATGAGGTTTGCGTCGGCGTTGGAAATGCCCATAGCCCTGTGCTTGAAACATGTCAGGTCCGAAGGTCAAATCCTGCGTCTACATATTTTTATTTGCTTCTCCATCTCTAGTCAACTTATAAGTGGACCCAGCATATACATATACCCACTACCATGCTGGCCTGCGAGTTAACGGCAAGCCTTGCAATTACCGTTAGATTTAACAACAGGTGTGGCAAAATGTACCCGAAATTATAGTTCAGTGACCCATTTGCATCATTTTTCAACTTTATGTATGATTATGCACCCACCACGCAAGTTTATGTACTATAGGTGTATTTAACTCTATGGCAAATTATCATCCCAACTAGATCCATAATCTAGCGCACAAGCTCTCAACATATCCTCCAAAATCTGATTGACTCTCTCGGTCTGTCCATCTGTCTGTGGATGAAAAGCTGTACTAAATTCTAGCCTGGTTCCCAAAGTTTCGTGCAACTGCTTCCAGAACTTTGAGGTAAACTGGGTTCCTCTATCTGATACGATACTCCTTGGAACTCCATGCAGACATACGATCCTGGTCATGTATATCTTTGCCAACTTAGCACTGGTGTAAGTGGTCTTTACTGGGATGAGATGAGCTACTTTCGTCAATCGATTAACTACAACCCAAATCGAGTCATAGCCTGAACGAGTCCTGGGCAATCCCGTGATAAAATCCATGGATAACTTATCCCACTTCCATTCGGGTATCGGCAATGGTTGTAACAATCCTGCTGGCTTCTGATGCTCTGCCTTTACTCTCTAACATACATCACAAACTGCTACATACTCCGCAATATCCTTCTTCATTCTGGTCCACCAGAAAATATCCGTCAAATCCAAATACATCTTGGTATTTCCTGGGTGAATCGAATACGGTGAATCGTGTGCCTCTTGCAGTATCAACTTCCTGATCTCTGGGTCATTGGGCACATAAACGCGGTCTTCAAACCATAGGGTGTCGTGCTCATCCTCACGAAATCCTTTAGCTTTTCCTTTGCTCAGTTTCTCCTTTATAGCGGCAATCTCTTTGTCAGCTTTCTGAGCTTCTCTGATTCTATCCATCAAAGTTGACTGAATCTCCAATGCTGCTACATAGCCTCTCGGAACTATTTCCAAACATAGTTCATGAAGATTTTCTGCCAACTCCTTGGGTATTTCTCCCGTCATTAATGTATTGACATGGCTCTTACGGCTTAATGCGTCAACTACTACATTAGCCTTTCCGGGGTGATAATGCAATTTCATATCATAATCCTAGATAAGCTCCAACCATCTCCTTTGTCTGAGATTTAACTCCTTCTGTGTGAAAATGTACTTCAAACTCTTATGATCCGTGTACACCTCACAATGATTTCTAATGAGGAAATGTCTCCATGTTTTCAGTGCATGCACTACGGTTGCTAACTCCAAATCATGTGTGGCATAATTCAACTCATGAGGTTTCAGTTGTCTTGAGGCATATGAAACAACTCTCCCTTCCTGCATAAGCACTGCTCCAAGTCCTCAACGTGAAGCGTCGCAATACACCTCATAATCCTTGGTCTGGTCTGGCAAAATCAACACTGGTGAGGTAACGAAGCATTTCTTCAACTCCTGGAAACTAGCCTCACATTCCTCCGTCCATATGAACTTGGTATCTTTCTTTAACAACTCAGTCATAGGCTTCGCAATCTTTGAGAAATTCTCAATAAATCTCCGGTAGTATCCTGCGAGTCCAAGAAAACTCCGGATCTCTCCAACTGTTGTTGGGGCTTCCCACTTGGTCACGGTTTCAACTTTAGTGGGATCTACTGCTATACCTTCTCCAGATATAACATGTCCGAGGAATCCTACTTTCTTCAACCAAAACTCACATTTGCTGAACTTGGCATATAATTGATGTTCTCTGAGCTTTCCAAGTACCAAACGCAAATGCTCCTTATGCTCCTCTTCATTCTTCGAATAAACCAGGATATCATCAATGAACACTACGACGAACTTATCCAAGAACTCCATAAACACTTTGTTCATCATGTTCATAAAATAGGCAGGTGCGTTAGTCAGACCAAATGACATAACGGTATACTCATACAGCCCATACCTGGTGGTAAAAGGTGTCTTAGGAATATCCTGTTCTCGAATCTTCAACTGGTGGTATCCTGATCGCAGATCGATCTTGGAAAATACCTTAGCTCCTTGCAATCGATCAAATAGATCGTTGATTATTGGTAGTGGGTACTTGTTCTTGATCGTTACTTCATTCAATCCTCGATAATCTACAACCATCCTTAACGATCCATCCTTCTTCTCCACTAGAAGTACTGGCGATCCCCAAGGTGAAGAACTGGGGCGAATATATCCCTTATCCAGTAACTCTTTAATCTGCTTCTTAATTTCCACCAAATCCTTTGCTGGCATCCTATATGGTCTCTTTGATATTGGCCCTGTGCCTGGCAATAGCTCAATCAAAAACTCAATATCTCTATCCGGTGGCATGCCGGGCAACTCCTCTGGAAATACATCGGGAAAATCCCTTACCACCGGTACTTCCTCCTGCACAACTCCTGTTAAGCAATTTACTTGGGTCCTCTTTGGCACATGCCGGGATACATACTTGATCCTTCTCCC
Organism: Triticum monococcum; assembly: GCA_034509565.1. Taxonomy (NCBI): domain Eukaryota; kingdom Viridiplantae; phylum Streptophyta; class Magnoliopsida; order Poales; family Poaceae; genus Triticum; species Triticum monococcum. The sequence goes on from CM067842.1 coordinate 317,716,422, forward strand.
TTCTGGGGTGGTAAGCGAAATTGACTTACTAGAACATTCAATATTCCCTTCATACTTTGATAACCAATCCATGCCTAATATCACATCCAATCCTTGAGATTCCAATACTATTAGGTCTGAGGGAAAAACATAGTTACCAATCCTTAATGGTAACCGATCACACCATAAACTAGCCACATACTCTGCTCCAGGCGAGGTTACTAACATGGGTGACCTAAGGGCTTGGGTTGGTAGGTTATACTTATCCACAAATCCCCTTGAGATGTATGAATGTGATGCGCCAGTATCAAAAAGAACGAGTGCAGTAAATGACTTAACCAAAAACTTACCTATTACTACATCGGGCTGAGCTTCAACCTCCTCCATGCTAACGTGGTTCACCTGTCCCCTGTTGAAAGGGTTCGATTTCTTCCCAGAACATCCATTACTATTTCCATTTTGTAATTCAGGACATTCATTGGCATAATGTCCTGTCTTCGAACACTTAAAGCAAGTGACTTGGCTTAAGTCCTTCTTGGCTGGGGTTGATGGGTTGGTGCGGTTTTGGTCGTTGCTTCCTCCATTGCCATTACCGTTCTTGGTGCCATTGTGATTGTGCGAGCTACCTCCTCCATGGGTATGCTGAAAATGTCCTCCCGGTCTAGGGGTAAAACGTGGCTTCTGCTGAGCTCCTGAATTGTACTTTCCTTGTCCATACTTCCTCTTGCGATTCTCAATTTGCTGGTGCTTCCCTTCAATCATAAGAGCACGATCTACCAACTCCTGGTAGTTGTTGAAGGTTGCTACCATCAACTGCATGCTCAGCTCATCATTCAGTTCTTCCAGAAACTTCTCCTGCTTAGCTGCATCCGTAGCTACGTCATCTGGGGCATAACGTGCTAACTTACTAAACTCCTCCACATACTGGCCAACTGTCCGTCCTCCTTGGCGCAAGTTGCGAAACTCACGCTTCTTCATGGCCATAGCTCCTGCTGAAACATGGGCAGTATGAAAAGCTTGCTGAAACTAGTCCCATGTGACAGTGTCTACAAGGAAAGTGGCTGTGAAATTCTCCCACCAGGATGATGCGGGTCCTTCTAGCTGATGTGCGGCAAACTTCACTTTCTCCGCATTTGTGCATCCTGCTATGGTCAACTCCCTAGCTGTCTTGCGGAGCCAATCATCTGCTACTATCGGCTCGGTGCTACTGGAAAACACCGGCGGATTCAGCCTAAGAAAATGGGCTAAGTGGTCAACAGGTGGTGGTGGTGGTGGTGGGTTGTTGTTGTTGTTCCCCTGATTCTGATTCTGGACTAGCAACTGCATCAATGTGTTCTGCTGCTGGATCAACTGAGTGAGCTCCGGTGGAAAGGCAAATCCGGGGTCACGTCTCAGAGGCATCTGAGGGTTTAGAAAAGATGAGATATAAGAATAGAGGGGGTCTAAAGAGAAAACACTACCCATATGCACATGAGGCAAAAGCAAACAATTCACTTCAATCAATCAAACAGGGGCATACAATCAATCTAACTATCGCAAAAGTGCTCGGACTACTATATTTACATGGTGGACTACTACTACTGATGAGGTGGTCTACTAGAAATATTCTTCGGTTGCAGACTCCATGATATCTGCTCCAGCTTCATCAACATAGTCATCATCGCTACTATCTGCTTCCGAGTCGGTGCCGTCGATGATGATGTAGTCTTCCGGGCTAATTTCCTGAGGTTCTTCGTCTTCATCTACTGGCGTAGGGTCTCCCATAAATATTCCAATCTTCTTTGCTAGGTCGGCATTCTTATCCACCAATACTTCAATTTCCTCTTCATAATCCTCATGTGTAGCCTTGAGTTCTTCCTCCAGTTCCTTGATTCTAGTCTTTGCCTTCTTCAGATCTATCATGTCGGCGCACATCTAGTTCTCCTGTTGTCGAATGTGCTGGTTTAGCTCCTGGATAAAAGCTGCGATTGATCTTCCTGGTGCTGATCATCTCCCAGTGTTCATCTCGGCGCCCACAAATCTGGTAGATAGTATCCTTGAGATCCTTGCGGTAGACTTCTCCAATGCGTCCCATGGCGATGTGAGTTGCCATGCTCTTTCCTAGATTCCAAGTTGGTGCATCAAAAGAAAACTCTATGGGCTCAGTGACTGGCATGAATGTCCTTCCTGGAACTTGAACTTGAATCCTCCAGCGCTCTTCTTCAGGTAAAGTGGCGTTGTAGGTTCCCGTGAAGCTTGGTACTCCTATATTCAGGTATCTAGTGACTTCCTTCAAGTGGCGTCCAAAGGGTGTATCTTCATCCGGTTGTGTAAACTTGTTCCTTGCATCCGCCATCCTAAAGAGTAGAAAGGATGAGAGGTCAGAAGAGAAGAGAGTGAATAGTGATCTAGGTCTTCTGCTTAGTGGTCGTGTCCTACAGTCAGCGTGTGCTCTGATACCATCTCTGTAGCGACCAGACCTCAAACAGTCTGATCTCTGTGCTCCGGTGTCATCCCTGGATCAGTAATGCTGACACCACACAGTACTTGGAGGATTTATAACAGAGTAGCAATCACACACTTAATACATCGAGTGTCTCAAAAGAGAACTTATTACAATAAATATGGCTTAAGGACATCTAATAACGATAACAGCGGAAGGCTTGGAAGATAAGTGAATCCATCAACTCCAACGGCATCACTGGGTATAGAACCACGACCTAAAAACTCCTTAATCGTCGTTTGAAAAGTCTGCAACATTAACGTTGCAGCCCGAAACGGGTCAGCACATGGAATATGCTGGCAAGGTAACACATAGAGAGTAATGGAATGAAACAGCTATACTATATGCATATTTGGCTGGTGGAAAGCTCTATGGTTACAGTTTTGCGTAAAGCCAATTTTTCCAGACTTCAAAGGAATAAAATTTAATTACTATCATGGTGGTTGTTAAACATTGAGAATGGTTGATAGCATTCTCAATCCCAATTAAGCATCATCATTAAACATAACCCAACAAAATTAATTTAGAGTAACATGTTGAGATTCACATGAAAATCCAAGTACTAGATACTCAAGATGTCCATAGCCGGGGACACGGCTAACCATGATTAGTCTGTTACACTCTGCAGAGGTTTGCGCATTTTTCCCCACAAGACTCGATCGCCTCCGTTTGGTTTCTCGCACTACATGGTGTTTGAGAAGACGGATGACCGAGACATAGTCTTTCAGAAGCGCTAGCACCTTACGATCGGGTAGACCGTACCACCTACATCCCCTACATCTGCTAGTCTACCACTATAAGAGTTCACACGACTTAGTCAACTATGCTAGAGCCCATAATAGCTTGTGGCTACACACGGAAGTTTCTAGTATGAATAGTCTCATGATCCCTTTGAGCCTGGGTGGCGGTCCAAAAGAAAACAGGCAAGTCCTGGAATACCCAGGTGCCTCAATCCACCCAGATGTGTGTTTAAGTTGCCACCTTAGATAAACCATTAATTAACAATCTCACATCTGTCATGGATATCACTCACCCAATCCACGTCTACTAGCATAGCATGGCATAATAAGCAAACGTAGAAGTAACTCCCAAAGGTTTGAAAATAAACAAGTAATAGGTACTACCTCATCTACTTCCCATCCCATAATTTAATTAGATCCTAATCATGCAATGTGTGAGGATTGATCTAATCCAATAAAACTGGGTAGTAGAAAAGGTATGATCAAAGTGTTACTTGCCTTGTTGATGATCCGCGAAACCTAACGATTCGAAGTAATAGGCGGCGCACTCCGGGTATTCTATCGCAGACAAACAAACAAGCATACAATAAGTACTCATCTAATGCACAGGTAAAACTCAAATAAGAGATCTAACCAGAAAGTTCAACTTAAGAACTCCGATTGGCAAAAAGAATCAAATCAAACGAAGCAATGAAAGTCAAACGGCGAAAGAAAACAACTTCATTCTAGTAATTTGGATCTAGGGCAAATTTTATAGTAGCAAAATCTTGTTTAAGTTGGTTAAACGGATAGAGGGTTTCGAGACGAATCCCTAGGCGCTTGAATCGCCTGATTCCGATAAATGAGCGAAAAGATATACTAAAACAAAAATCAGATCAGGAATCGCGATCAGAAAAATCGCGGATTTAATTCGAGAAAAAAAAATGACGAACGACGAATTTTTTTTTCTCTTTTTCGGCATGGAAAACGAGGCGCGACGAACCTCGGGCGGCTGGATCGTCGGCGGCGGCGCGTGCGTTTCGAGGCGGGGGTAATGGGCTGGGGCGGCTCAGGGCGGCGCTATTTAAAGGCTGCCCCCAGGCGGTGTCCCGCTCGGGTACGGCCCGAAGTCGGTTCGTTTTTTTTATTCCGCTCAGAAGAAAAATAAAAAGAAATACTAAACGGACTCCAAAACTTCCGAAATAAATTTTCATGGGCTTCTAAAATCAAGCCGCACAAGGTGAACATTTATTTGGGCCCTAAATGCAATTTTGAAAAATGCAATTTTGAAAAATGCACATTTTTCCTAAATTCAAATAAAACACCGAAAAACTCCGAAATAAATCTTATTTGATTTTATTATTAAATACTCAATATTTCTTTATTTTGGGAAAGTCATTTTATTCCCTCTCTCATATTTTTGTAATAGAAATAATTGATGATAAAATAAATAAAATCAAATGATCCTATTCTCAAAATTTGAGAAAACTCAAATATGAAAATAATGAAATCCCCAACTCTCTCCATGGGTCATTGAGTTGCGTAGAATTTCTAGGATCAACCAAAATGCAAAATAAAATATGATATGCATGATGATCTAATGTATAACATTCCAAATTGAAAATTTGGGATGTTACACCTCTACTCTCTTGTAATGGATTGAGTTTTCCCTTGGAAGTTATCTTTTCGTATTGAGTCTTTAAGGATTTGAGAACACTTGATGTATGTCTTGCATGTGCTTATCTGTGGTGACAATGGGATATCACGTGATTCACTTGATGTATGTTTTGGTGATCAACTTGCGAGTTCCGTGACCTCGTGAACTTATCCATAGGGGTTGGCACACGTTTTCGTCTTGACTCTCCGGTAGAAACTTTGGGGCACTCTTTGAAGTTCTTTGTGTTGGTTGAATAGATGAATCTGAGATTATGTGATGCATATCGTATAATCATACCCACAGATACTTAAGGTGACATTGGAGTATCTTGGTGACATTAGGGTTTTGGTTGATTTGTGTCTTAAGGTGTTATTCTAGTACGAACTCTATGATAGATTGATCGGAAAGAATAACTTTGAGGTGGTTTCGTACCCTACAATAATCTCTTTGTTTGTTCTCCGCTATTATTGACTTTGGAGTGACTCTTTGTTGCATGTTGAGGGATAGTTATATGATCCAATTATGTTATTATTGTTGAGAGAACTTGCACTAATGAAGGTATGAACCCTAGGCCTTGTTTCCTAGCATTGCAATACCGTTTACGCTCACTTTTGTCATTTGTTACCTTGCTGTTTTTATATTTTTAGATTACAACAACCTTTATCTACCATCCATATTGCACTTGTATCACCATCTCTTCCCCGAACTAGTGCACCTATACAATTTACCATTGTATTGGGTGTGTTGGGGACACAAGAGACTCTTTGTTATTTGGTTGCAGGGTTGCTTGAGAGAGACCATCTTCATCCTATGCCTCCGACGGATTGATAAACCTTAGGTCATCCACTTGAGGGAAATTTGCTACTGTCCTACAAACCTCTGCACTTGGAGGCCCAACAACGTCTACAAGAAGAAGGTTGTGTAGTAGACATCAAGCTCTTTTCTGGCGCCGTTGCCGGGGAGGTGAGTGCTTGAAGGTATATCTTTAGATCTTGCAATAGGATCTTTTAGTTTCTTTCTTATCACTAGTTTAGTTTATAAAAGAAAATTACAAAAAAATGGAATTGAGTTTGCCTCATATGCTTCATCTTTTTAATCGATGTTGGGGATATCGCTTATCGGGAACTTATCGGTCGACCCATGATAAGGGGTAAATCGGCCGGTTTATCGTCATATCGGCCGATTTATCGCCATATCGGTTGATATATCGGTCAGTTTATCTTATCGGCCAGACAATGATAATCGATAAATCGGCTGATTTATCGAAATATCGGAAGATATCTTGAACAGTGATCTTTCGTGAGAATGATGGAACGGAAAATTGTGCTCAAGTGCTAGAAGAAGAAGTCTCTAAAATGTTTGGCACCAAATCTTTGAATGATGAGCATGATTGCAATGTTCTTAGTATGAACTCCTTGAATATCAATAGTACTAATGATGATTGCACTAGTCATGATGAAAATGTCTCTTATAAGCATGTCAACTTTTGTGGAGTGCATAGAGTTTGCAAGTGCACACCAAATAGGGAAGATAGATTTTGCAAGAGGCATAAGTATTTAGAAACCAAATGGTTGCAAGAGACGCTAGATGTTTGTGCTGGAAATTTAAAATTTCTTCGCCATACTTGTGAACTTTGCAATGAACATGGTCATTTAAATCTCCAATGCAAATTGTTTCATGATCGTATCGTGTCCAAAAATTGTGATTATTTGGTTTCCCTTGCACATAATAATGAACTTAGTTTGCTTTTGGGATATGAAGAAATGAAACGTATAACTAAGCATATTCCAGAATATAACCTTGAGAAATTCCTCGATATTGATCTAGAAGAAATTTTTATGTATTGTGCAGTGAATTGCATTGAAAATCCTTATATTGCCTATTACATAAAGACAAGGAAACAAATAGAAGGTGAAGAGAATATTAACGAAAGGGAAGAGACTTCACAATACCTTCCTATTATTTCTTATGATGAATCAGGTAACGAGGAGGAGCCTTCTATTCAACCAGTCTCATTAATAAGGAGCTCAAAAAAGAGGGTTAAACCCACACATGATGTGAAGAAGAAAAAGAAAATATGGAGAAGGAAAGGTAGAAAGGTATCCCTCCCAAATGATGTTGCTCCTGTTGCTCATTGTCATGATGATAATTGCTATACCATTGGTGCTATCCATTCTATTGATGATGAGAGTGATTATGCTTATGATATGAAAAGGCCCAAGCTTGGGGATGCTATGTTTGATGAGAATGACATGTTTGAGAATGTATTTGTTGCAATTAATGTTTGTCCCAAGCTTGGGGATGCTATGTTTAATGAAGATGATATTTTTAGCCTCCCAAGTTTTGATATGAAAATTTGTTATGATAGCATGCCCCATACTTATGATGATTACATTGATGAAAGTGGGTTTGGAAGAGTGTCAACTTTAGGAAGTAATGATTCCACTATCTTTTAAGAGGTTTCAATCGATTATGATGAGAACAAAGTTGCTACTTATGATGATTATTGTGATGATACTTATGCTATAAAAAGTAGTGGTGATTATATTTATAAAACTTGTCATGATTATGATTACCCTTTTTCTTAACATTACTCCTTTAATGTGGAAACAATTTATAGTATTCTAGTTTCTTATGATACTCCCACTATTCCGAACGAGAAGAATTTTGCTTATGTAGAGAGTAATAAAATTTCTATGCTTGTAGATCATGAAAAGAATGCTTTATGTGATAGTTATATTGTTGAATTCATTCATGAATCTACTTAAAATTATTATGAGGGATGAATATATGCTTGTAGTAAGTGCAATAATATAAAGTTTCCTCTCTATGTGCTTAAAGTTTTGAAGTTATGCTTGTTTTACCTTTCTATGCTAGTTGATTATTGTTCCCATAAGTTGTTTTCTTACAAAAATCCCTATGCATAGGAAGTGGGTTAGGCTTAAATTTGCTATTTATATTCTTCATGATGCTCTCTTTGTGTTTCAATTCTTATCTTTTATGTGAGCATCATTGAAATCATCATGCCTAGCTAGGGGCGTTAAATGTTAGCGCTTGTTGGGAGGCAACCCAATTTTATTTTTGTTCCTTGATTTTTTCTCCTGTTTAGTGAAAAATAATTCATCTAGCCTATGTTTATATGTGGTTTTATGCTTTTAATTAGTGTTTGTGCCAAGTAGAACCTTTGGGAAGACTTGGGAGAGTCTTTGCGATCTTGCTGTAAAAAACAGAAACTTTAGCGCTTACGAGATCTGCTGCCATTTTTTAATGGAGAGTGCTATTTAGTTAATTATATTTTAAGATGATTAATAGATAAATTGCTCACGTAAAGAAATTTATTTTAGAATTTTTGGGGTTCCAGAAGTATTCGAAACCTACATATTACTACAGACTGTTCTGTTTTTCGCGGATTCTCTTTTTCGTGTGTTGTTTGCTTATTTTGATGAATCTATGGCTAGTAATAGAGTTTATGAACCATAGAAAAGTTGGAATACAGTAGGTTTAACACCAATGTAAATAAAGAATGTGTTCATTATAGTACCTTGAAGTGGTGGTTTGTTTTCTTTTACTAACGGAGCTCACGAGTTTTCTGTTAAGTTTTGTGTTGTGAAGTTTTCAAGTTTTGGGTAAAGATTCGATGGACTATGGAATAAGGAGTGGCAAGAGCCTAAGCTTGGAGATACCCAAGGCACCCCACGGTAATATTCAAGGACAACCAAGAGCCTAAGCATGGGGATGCCCCGGAAGGCATCGCCCCTTTTGTCTTCGTTCATCGGTAACTTTACTTGGAGCTATATTTGTATTCACCACATGATATGTGTTTTGCTTGGAGCATCAATTTATTTTGTTAGTATTTTCTTACTGTTATTTATGACAACGTTTTTCATATTTTATTTCAATAAAAGTGGCATTGATAGCCTCTACTATGCCTATTTTACAAGTCATCATGTTGCTGTTTGAAAACAGAACGTTTACGTTGTTGCAAAAATTCCCTAGAAAAATCATAATGTGATAAAATGTTGAAACCTTTTTCATAATAAGCTCTGATATATTTACTACAGTGGGAATTTTCTTTCATAATTTTTGGAGCTAGGGAAATATGGTTCTTGCTGCATTCTTCATAGACTGTCCTGTTTAGACAGATTGCTGTTATGTTTGCATTGTTTGCATATGTTTGCTTGTTTAATGATTCTATTTGAGGATAGGACTATTAAATATGTAGAGGCATTTAGTATGCAACATTGATTAATAATTTTAGTGATTTGCTACAGAAGAGTATGATAAGGTTTTTGCATTGGTTTATACTAACTTATCTCACGAGTCCTTCTTGAGTTTTGTGTGGATGAAGCTTTTGAGATTTAGGGAGACCGTGATATAAGAGGAATTAAGGAGACACAAAAGCTCATGCTTGGGGATTCCCAAGGCATCCCAGGATAATATTTCAAGAAGTCTCAAGCGTCTAAGCTTGGGGATGCCCCGGTTGGCATCCCACCTTTCTTCTTCAACAACTATCGGTTAGTATCGGTTGATCCTAACTTTTTGCTTCTGCACATGATGTTTGCTATTCTTAGAATCTCATTTTATTTTGTTTTTCTTGCTGTTTGAATAAAATATAAAGATCTGAAATTATTAAATGGAGAGTCTTCACATAGCTAAATAGTTATTTAACTACTCATTGATCTTGACTTATATCTTTTTGGAGTAGTCTGTTATTTACTCATGTGCTTCACTTATATCCTATGAGTAAATAATTGAATGAATTGAATATATTAAATCTGAAATTATATATGTTTCATATTCTTATCCCATGGGGAGTAATGACTTCACATATAAGAAGTACATGTGGTAAATTTATTGAAGGTTAGCATACATTGTATTGGTCACTTGAACAATTCATGAAAGAATATTGAAGGAAGAGAGATTTCACATATAAATATACTATCTTGGACATGTTTTGTAATTGTGAGCACTCATTAAAATATGACATTTTAAAAGGTTGATGTTGGACAAGGAAGACAACGTAATGGGTAATGTTTTCTTATATCTGAAATAAAGTATATTGTCGGGGATCATTCAACATGCTGAGGTTGCCTTTCCCCCTCATGCTAGCCAAATTCTTTGCACCAAGTAGAGATACTACTTGTGCTTCCAAAATCCCTTGAACTAGTATTGCCATGAGAGTCCACCATACCTACCTCTGGATTGAGTAAGATCCTTCAAGTAAGTTGTCATCAGTGCATGCAATAAAAATTGCTCTCTAAATATGTATGATCTATTAGTGTGGAGAGAATAAGCTTTATACAATCTTGTGATGTGGAAGCAATAAAAGCGGTAGACTGCATAATAAAGGTCTCTATCACAAGTGTCAATATAAAGTGATGTTATTTCGCATTAAGATTTTGTGCATCCAACTATAAAAGTGCATGACAACCTTTGCTTCCCTCTGCGAAGGGCCTATCTTTTATTCTTGTCTTATACCTTATGGAAGAGTCATGGTTATCTTCACCTTTCCTTTTTTACATTTTATCCTTTGGCAAGCACATTGTGTTGGAAAGATCCTGATATATATATCCAATTGGATGTAAGGCATCATGAACTATTATTGTTGACATTACCCTTGAGGTAAAAGGTTGGGAGGCGAATCTATACGCCCCTATCTTTCTCTGTGTCTGATTAAAACTTTGAACCCATAAATATCGCGTGAGTGTTAGCAATTGTGAAAGACTAAATGATTGTTGAGTATGTCAAGTTTGCTGAATCAAAGCTCTGACATAGACTCTTCCTGAAAATAAGATGAATTGTAATTGTTTGATGACTAATAACACGGTTTGTTAGTTTCAAGAAAGTTTATGATCTATACTTTAACATGTGAATAGTTTGTTACTTGATCATGAAAAGTTTTATGAGATGAGCTAATGTTAATACATATGATGATGCTAGAAAATGTGACTGAAATTATCATTGATCAAACTTGTGCACCTACTAGCATTCACACTTCATAAATTATCTCTTTTATCATTTAGCTACTCGAGGACGAGCAGGAATTAAGCTTGGGGATGCTGATACGTCTCCAACGTATCTATAATTTATGAAGTACTCATGCTATTATATTATCTGTTTTGGATGTTTATGGGCTTTACTAGACACTTTTATATTATTTTTCAGACTAACCTATTAACCGGAGGCCCAACCCAAATTGTTGTTTTCTTGCCTATTTCAGTGTTTCGAAGAAAAGGAATATCAAACGAAGTCCAAATGGAATGAAACCTTCGGGAGAGTTATTTTCGGAACGGAAGCAATCTAGGAGATTTGGAGTAGATGTCAGGGAAGCTTCGAGGAAGCCACGAGGGAGGGAGGCGCGCCCCTACCCTCATGGGCCCCTCGTGGCTCCCCTAACCGACTTCTTTCGCCTATATATGTCCATATACCCTAAAAACATCGGAGAGTAGAATAGACCCAGAGTTCCGCCGCCAGAAGCCTCCGTAGCCACCGAAAACCAATCTAGACCCATTCCGTCACCCTGCTGGAGGGGGGAATCCCTCTCCGGTGGCCATCTTCATTATCCCGGCACTCTCCATGAAGAGGAGGGAGTAATTCACCCTCAAAGCTGAGGGTATGTACCAGTAGCTATGTGTTTGATCTCTCTCTCTCTCTCTTGTGTTCTTGATTGGGCACGATCTTGATGTATCGCGAGCTTTGCTAATATAATTGGATCTTATGATGTTTCTCCCCCTCTACTCTCTTGTAATGGATTGAGTTTTCCCTTTGAAGTTATCTTTTTGTATTGAGTCTTTAAGGATTTGAGAACACTTGATGTATGTCTTGCATGTGCTTATCTGTGGGTACAATGAGATATCACGTGATCCACTTGATGTATGTTTTGGTGATCAACTTGCGAGTTCCATGACCTCGTGAACTTATGCATAGGGGTTGGCACACGTTTTCGTCTTGACTCTCCGGTAGAAACTTTGGGGCACCCTTTGAAGTTCTTTGTGTTGGTTGAATAGATGACTCTGAGATTGTGTGATGCATATCGTATAATCATACCCACGTATACTTAAGGTGATATTGGACTATCTAGGTGACATTAGGGTTTGGTTGATTTGTGTCTTACGGTGTTATTCTAGTACGAACTCTATGATAGATTGATCAGGAACAATAACTTTGAGGTGGTTTCGTACCCTACAATAGTCTATTCATTTGTTCTCCGCTATTAGTGACTTTGGAGTGACTCTTTGCTGCATGTTGAGGGATAGTTATATGATCCAATTATGTTATATTGTTGAGAGAACTTGCACTAGTGAAGGTATGAACCCTAGGCCTTGTTTCCTAGCATTGCAATACCGTTTACGCTCACTTTTATCATTAGTTACCTTGCTGTTTTTATATTTTCAGATTAAAAAACCTTTATCTACCATCCATATTGCACTTGTATCACCATCTCTTCGCCGAACTAGTGCACCTATACAATTTACCATTGTATTGGGTGTGCTGCGGACACAAGAGACTATTTGTTATTTGGTTGCAGGGCTGATTGAGAGAGACCATCTTCATCCTACGCTTCCCACGGATTGATAAACCTTAGGTCATCGACTTGAGGGAAATTTGCTACTGTCCTACAAACCTCTGCACTTGGAGGCCCAACAATGTCTACAAGAAGAAGGTTGTGTAGTAGACATCATCTGGCAATGCTCCATCTTCTTCACACAAAATATTCAAATCATGCACAACCCCGATCACAAGCCAAGCAATTGTTTCATACTTTTGATGTTCTCAAACCTTTTCAACTTTCACGCAATACATGAGCGTGGGCCATGGACATAGCACTATAGGAGGAAGAAGGTGGTTCTGGAGAAGATAAAAAGAAGGAGATAGTATCACATCAACTAGGCGTATCAACGGGCTATGGAGATGCCCATCAATAGATATCAATGTTAGTGAGTAGGGATTGCCATCCAACAGATGCACTAGAGCTATAAGTGTATGAAAGCTCAAAAAGAAAAATAAGTGGGTGTGCATCCAACTTGCTTGCTCATGAAGACCTAGGGCATTTGAGGAAGCCCATCGTTGGAATATACAAGCCAAGATCTATAATGAAAAATTCCCACTAGTATGTGAAAGTGACAACATAGGAGACTCTCTATCATGAAGATCATGGTGCTACTTTGAAGGACAAGTGTGGAAAAAGGATGGTAGAATTGCCCCTTCTCTCCTTTTCTATCATTTTTTTTATTTGGGCCTTTCTCTCTTTTTATGGCCTCTTTTTTTCTTTTATTTTTTATTTTTCGTCCGGAGTCTCATCCCGACTTGTGGGGGAATCATAGTCTCCATCATCCTTTTCTCACTGGGACAATGCTCTAATAATGAAGATCATCACACTTTTATTTACTTACAACTCAAAAATTACAACTTGATACTTAGAACAAAATATGACTCTATGTGAATGCCTCCGGCGGTGTACCGGGATGTGCAATGATTCAAGAGTGACATGTATGAAAAAATTATGAAGGGTGGCTTTGCCACAAATACGATGTCAACTACATGATCATGCAAAGCAATATGACAATGATGAAGCGTGTCATAATAAACGGAATGGTGGAAAGTTGCATGGCAATATATCTCGGGATGGCTATGGAAATGTCATAATAGGTAGGTATGGTGGCTGTTTTGAGGAAGGTACATGGTGGGTTTATGGTACCGGCGAAAGTTGCGCGGTACTAGAGAGGCTAGCAACGGTGGAAGGATGAGGGTGCGTATAATCCATGGACGCGACATTAGTCATAAAGAACTCACATACTTATTGCAAAAGTCTATTAGCTACCGAAACAAAGTACTACGCGCATGAGGAAGCCAATAAAAAAATATCTCATGCTCCAACCTCGTTACATAACGGTTCACCATGCATGCATGCTACATGACTCACAAATCTTAACACAAGTATTTCTCAAATTCACAACTACTCACTAGCATGACTCTAATATCACCATCTTCATATCTCAAAACAATCATAAGGAATCAGACTTCTCATGGTATTCAATGCACTTTATATGAAAGTTTTTATTATATCCCTCTTGGATGCCTATCATATTAGTACTAAATTCATAACCAAAGCAAATTACCATACTGTTTAGAGACTGTCAACATGATATAAGTGAAGCATGAGAGTTCAACAATTTCTTCAAAATAAAACTATGGCCGTGCTCTAAAAAGATATAAGTGAAGCACTAGAGCAAATGACAAACTACTCCGAAAGATATAAGTGAAGATCAATGAGTAGTTGAATAATTATGTAACTATGTGAAGACTCCTTCTCAAAAATAAAATTTTGGATCTTAAGTACTTTATTGAAACAGCAAGCAAAACAAAATAAAATGACATTGCAAGGATAGCACATATCATGTGAAGAAGCAAAAACTTAGGTTCAACCAAAACTGACCGATCATTGTTGAAGAAGAAAGGTGGGATGCCTACCAGGGCATCCCCAAACTTACATGCTTGAGACTTCTTAAAATATTAATTAGGTACGCCTAGAGCTTTTGTGTCTCCTTAATTCCTTTCATATCGCGGTTTCTCTAAATCTTAAAAACTTCATCCACACAAAACTCAACAAGAACTCGTGAGATAAGTTAGTATAAATGCATGTTAAACCATATCATTCTCTACTGTAGAAAATCACTAAAATATAATTTGACATTGCATACTAAATGCCTATGCATATTTAATAGTCTATCCTCAAATAGAATCATTAAACAAGCAAACATATGCAAATAATGCAAACATAACAGCAATCTGTCTAAACAGAACATCTGTAAAGAATGCAAGAGGAATCATACTCCCCTAACTTCAAAAATTATGAAAACTTACCACACTATAGATAATTTGTTGTTTCTCATTGTGTAAAAATTTCAATATTTTATCATGTTCTGGCTATTCACAAATATTCAAAACATAACAGCAAACTTTCTATTTTTAAAACAACGATATATGGACTTGCAAAATAAGTATGGTAAAGGATATACTTGACCCTTTTATTGAACTAAAAGATTAAAAACATTACTCTAAATAACAGCAAGCAAATCCTAATAAAAGAAAATGACGCTCCAAGCAAAACACATATCATCTGCTGAATAAAAATATAGCTCCAAGTAAGGTTACCGATGAACGAAGACGAAAGAGGCGATGCCTTACGGGGCATCCCCAAGCTTAGGCCCAAGGCCCAAGCTTGGCCTTGGGCATCCCCAAGCTTAGGCTCTTGCCACTCCTTATTCCGTAGTCCATCGAATCTTTACCCAAAACTTGAAAACTTCACAACACAAAACTTAACAGAAAACTCGTAAGCTCCGTTAGTATAAGAAAGAAAATCACCACTTAGGTATTGTCAAGACAAGATTCATATTTTTTTCTCACATGATGCCTACTGTACCATACCATTTCTACAATTTATATTAAGCAATATAAGCCATAGAAACTAGAAAACAAGCAAACTATGCATCGAAAACAGAATCTGTCAAAAACAGAACAGTCTGTAGTAATCTGCAACTCTCGAATACTTGTGTAACTCCAAAAATCCTGAGAAATGAGGAAGTCCTAGGAAATTTGTTTATTAATATTCTGAAAAAAGAATCAGTATTTTATCAAGCTTCTGTTAAAAATGAGAATTGTTTTCCTGAGCGCAAAAGTTTCTGTTTTTCAGCAAGATCAAATCAACTATCACCATAGATCATCCCAAAGGCTTTGGTTGGCACTTTATTGGAACAAAATCTATAAAACATGATTACTACAGTAGCATAATCATATGAACACACAAAAACAGTAGGTATAAATGTTGGGTTATCTCCGAACAAGCACTTTTCTTTAATGCCTTTATATCTAGGCATCATG
Organism: Triticum monococcum; assembly: GCA_034509565.1. NCBI lineage: Eukaryota > Viridiplantae > Streptophyta > Magnoliopsida > Poales > Poaceae > Triticum > Triticum monococcum. The sequence continues at coordinate 317,732,140 of CM067842.1, forward strand.
ATTTCAATGATGCTCACATAAAAGATAAGAATTGAAACATAACAGGAGCATCATGAAGCATATAAAAAGCACATTTAAGTCTAACCCACTTCCTATGCATAGGGATTTTGTGAGCAAATAACTTAGGAGAACAAGAATCAACTTGCATAGGAAGGTAAAACAAGGATAACTTCAAGATTTTCAACACATAGAGAGGAAACTTGGTATTATTGCCATATGTAGAAGCATATGTTCCTCTCTCATAATAATTTTCAGTGGCATCATGAATGAATTCGACAATATAACCATCACATAGAGCATTCTTTTCATGATTCACAAGCATAGAAAATTTGCTACGCTCCACATAAGCAAAATCCTTCTCATTCGGAATAGTGGGAGCAAATTCTACAAAATAACTATCATGGGATTGCAAATTGAAATCAAGATGACAAGTTTCATTGTTATCATTATTCTCTATAGCATATGTGTCATCACAATAATCATCATAGAAAGGAGGCATTCTTTCATCATAGTAAATTTGCTCATCAAAACATGGGGGACAAAAAGTATCGTCTTGATCAAACTTAGCATCCCCAAACTTGTGGCCTTGCATATGATTAGCATCATGGATATTCAAAGAATTCATACTAACAACATTGCAATCATGCTCATCATTCAAAGATTTAGTGGCAAACATTTTAATGCATTCTTCTTCTAACTCTTTGGCACAATTATCGGGATCCTTATTTTCACGAAAGACATTAAAAAGATGAAGCATAGGAGACAACCTCAATTCCATTTTTTAATTTTCTTTTATAATCTAAACTAGTGATAAAACAAGAAACTAAAAGATTCGATTGCAAGATCTAAAGATATACCTTCAAGCACTCGCCTCCCCGGCAACGGCGCCAGAAAAGAGCTTGTTGTCTACCACACAACCTTCTTCTTGTAGACGTTGTTGGGCCTCCAAGTGCAGAGGTTTGTAGGACAGTAGCAAATTTCCCTCAAGTGGATGACCTAAGGTTTATCAATCCGTGGGAGGCGTAGGATGAAGATGGCCTCTCTCAAACAACCCTACAACCAAATAACAAAGAGTCTCTTATGTCCCCAACACACCCAATACTATGGTAAATTGTATAGGTGCACTAGTTTGGTGTAGAGATGGTGATACGAGTGCAATATGGATGGTAAATATAGGTTTTTGTAATCTGAAAATAAAAAAACAGCAAGGTAACTAATGATAAATGTGAGCGAAAACGGTATTGCAATGCGTTGAAAAAGGGCCTAGGGTTCATACTTTCACTACTGCAAGTTCTCTCAACAAGGATAACATAATTGGATCATATAACAATCCCTCAACATGCAACAAAGAGTCACTCCAAAGTCACTAATAGCGGAGAACAAACGAAGAGATTATTGTAGGGTACGAAACCACCTCAAAGTTATTCTTTCCGATCAATCCATTGGGCTATTCCAATAAGTGTCACAAACAGCCCTAGAGTTCATAGTAAAATAACACCTTAAGACACAAATCAACCAAAACCCTAATGTCACATAGATACTCCAATGTCACCTCAAGTATCCGCGGGTATGATTATATGATATGCATCACACAATCTCAGATTCATCTGCTCAACCAACACAAAGAACCTCAAAGAGTGCCCCAAAGTTTCTACCGGAGAGTCAAGACGAAAACGTGTGCCAACCCCTATGCATAAGTTCACAAGGTCACATAACTCGCAAGTTGATCACCAAAACATACATCAAGTGGATCACGTGAATATCCCATTGTTACCACAGATAAGCACATGCAAGACATACATCAAGTGTTCTCAAATCCTTAAAGACTCAGTCCGATAAGATAACTTCAAAGGGAAAACTTAATTCATCACAAGGAGATAGAGGGGGGAGAAACATCATAGGATCCAACTATAATAGCAAAGCTCATGGTACATCAAGATCGTGCCATATCAAGAACACGAGAGAGAGAGAGAGAGAGATCAAACACATCGCTACCGGTACATACCCTTAGTCCCGAGGGTGAACTACTCCGTCCTTGTCATGGAGAGCGTCGAGATGATGAAGATGGCCACCGGTGATGGATCCCCCCTCCGACAGGGTGCCGGAAGAGGGTCTTGATTGGTTTTTGGTGGCTATAGAGGCTTGCGGCGGCGGAACTCCTGATCTAGGTTTCTTTTTAGGGGTTTCTGTATTTATAGGAATTTTTGGCGTCGGTCTCACGTCAGGGGGGTCTCCGAGTCATCCACGAGATAGGTCGACACGCCCAGGGGGGTAGGGCATGCCCTCCACCCTCGTGGATGGCTCGGGACTCTTCTGGCCCAACTCTTTTACTCCGGGGGCTTCTTTTGATCCATAAAATATCATCAAAAATTGGCACGTCAATTGGACTCCGTTTGGTATTCCTTTTCTATAAAACTCAAAAACAAGGAAAACCATAAACTGGCACTGGGATCTAGGTTAATAGGTTAGTCCCAAAAATTATATAAAATAGCATATAAATGCATATAAAACATCCTAGATGGATAATATAATATCATGGAATAATAAAAATTATAGATACGTTGGAGACGTATCATCATACAATCACCGGACACAAATCAACATACATAACAAGTGATGTTCTCACAACAAAATACTAAACAACACGTTCATCAGGTTTATGTTGTCATAGCAAACACAATTTCACATAGTAGATAAAAAATGTCTTCTGACAGGCAAATACGACAAAACCAATCTAATCATCATCTGCAGCAGCGTCAACATCTTCGCCATGTGTATCAGTCTGAATCATAATTCCCCACAATGTCATCTTGTTCTTCATCCTCAATGCCCTCAAACGTTGGCTTCTTCTTGATCAACTCTCGTATGTCCACGGCATGACAGACAATCTTTTAGCCAGCATCATTAACATGATGGTTCTTAAAGATATTAGGAACATCTGTGGAATCTTGTACATCAGGAGCAGTGTAAGCATCATCTTGTTGTGTAACTTCATTAAATGAATTCCTCTGCTCAAACCTTTGCAATACTCTCTAGTCATATCTACGTGCAAATGTGTTTTCCAAGAAAAATATCTGTGTTGCTTGATTTGCCAAAATAAAAGGCCCGTTGGTCTGGTACACCTCCTTGACATTGATGGATTTGAAATAATCATTAGCTCTGGGTTTTGTGATCCTGAAAATAGGTTATACCAACGACAGCACAAAAGAACCACACATCGATGAACCTCGAAACTAGAGATATACTGCAACTGAACAATGTATGTTATGTTAGCATACATTTCAGTTGTCTCTCTGCCGTACGTATCCATGCTCATGATGGCATTCTTTTGTGTCTTCCTGCCTTCGTCGCATGCAAGGGTGTTGTAGCGCACATCTCCAACAACGCAAGACTCATAATGTCTTACCCGAGTATCAGGACCCATTGCTAGTGTGTAAAGGGAATCATCAACTGCCTGCCCATGCTCCCGCATCTCCTTAACCTGTGGTTAGAAAATAGACAAGCTGAGCATCTTATGTACTCAATATATTTAAAAACTGACAGTGCAATTCAAAAGCTTACATGGCACTTGAACCATTTCGCATATCCTGCCATAACCAGTTTGTCAATGTTTCTTGGATTTTGCGGCAGTAACTACTTTTTGTAGATGCTGCACAACATAGTGATCGCATCAAACATCTAAATATATAAGAATGTTATGCAAGTTTAGTAGATTACGATGTATAAGCTGTAGTACTTAGCACTTACTTGATATAAGGTAGTATCTCAGGATAGTTATTCAACACATACCAAACCATTTTGTCCAAATCTTTAGGTTTGTCTTGTTGTTGACTCTTCCCTGTAACTCGAGCAGAACAATCGAAAACATTGAGCCCGGGATTGTCTTCACCCACCTCTTTGCTAAGTTGATCAGCTGTTTCAATGTATTTTGACCAGAATGTCAACGCTTCTGTAGCAATGTAGGCCTATGCAATGGAACCCTCGGGTCTAGCTCTGTTCCTAACATAGCCTTTGAAAGTGCCTAGCTGCCTTTCAATAGGGTACATCCAGCCATACTGTACTGGACCTCTAAGTCATGCCTCATCAGGTAGATGAACAGCCAAATGCACCATCACATGAAAGAAGGCTAGAGGATATATCTTCTCAAGGTCGCATAGGATAGTTGGTATCTTGTCTCTAATACGCTCCAAAGCATCTATCCTGATATTTCTACTATAGACTTCCCTGAAGAATTGTCCCAACTCTACAACTGCTCAGTACAAGTCAGGGCAGCCCAATCCTCTAAGGATAACAGGTAAAACCCTTTGAAGTAGGACGTGGCAGTCATGAGTTTTCAACCCTTGTATCTTGTTTCCATCTACACTGACTCTCCTTTCAGGATTGGAAGCAAATCCATGTGGGAATCTCACACATGACAGGACCTCGCAGAATTCTTTTCTTTTTACCTTCTCCAAGACGTACACAGCTGGTGCCATATCCCGTGGTTTACCTTCATCTTGCACCTGCAAATCCTGTGTGATACCCAGGTGTATGATATCTGTGACGCCCCAATTCAATCGTACACTAATCATACACGCAAACGTGTACAATCAAGATCAGGGTCTCACAGGAAGATATCACAACACAACTCTACAAATAAAGTAAGTCATACAAGCATCATATTACAAGCCAGGGGCCTCGAAGGCTCGAATACAAGAGCTCGATCATAGACGAGTCAGCGGAAGCAACAATATCTGAGTACAGACATTAGTTAAACAAGTTGCCTTAAGAAGACTAGCACAAACTGCGATACAGATCAAAAGAGGCGCAGGCCTCCTGCCTGGGATCCTCCCAAACCACTCCCGGCCGTCGTCAGCGGCCTGCACGTCGTAGTAGGCACCTCCCGAGTAGTAGTAGTCGTCATCAACGGTGGCGTCTAGATCCTGGGCTCCAACATCTGGTTGCGACAACTAGGTAGAAGGGATAGGGGGGAAAGAAGGAGAAAGCAACTGTGAGTACTCATCCAAAGTACTCGCAAGCAAGGAGCTACGCTACATATGCATGGGTATATGTGTAAAGGGGCCATATCGGTGGACTGAACTGCAGAATGCCAGAATAAGATGGGGATAGCTAATCCTGCCGGAGACTACGCTTCTGGCAGCCTCCATCTTGCAGCATGTAGAAGAGAGTAGAGTGAAGTCCTCCAAGTAGCATCGTGTAGCATAATCCTACCCGACGATCCTCCCCTCGTCGCCCTGTGAGAGAGCGATCACCGGTTGTATCTGGCACTTGGAAGGGTGTATTTTATTAAGTATCCGGTTCTAGTTGTCATAAGGTCAAGGTACAACTCCAAGTCATCCTGTTACCGAAGATTACGGCTATTCGAATAGATTAACTTCCCTGCAGGGGTGCACCACATAACCAAACACGCTCGATCCCATTTGGCCGGACACACTTTCCTGGGTCATGCCCAGCCTTTGAAGATCAACACGTCGCAGCCCTACCTAGGCACAATAGAGAGGTCAGCACGCTGGTCTAAATCCTATGGCACAGGGGTCTGGGCCCATCACCCATTGCACACCTGCATGTTGCGAGGGCGGCCGGAGAGCAGACCTAGCAACCTCCATTACAAAGGAAGTTGCGTTACATGGTCCAACCCGGCGTGCGCCGCTCAGTCGCTGACGTCACGAAGGCTTCGGCTGATACCACGACGTCGAGTGCCCATAACTGTCCCCGCGTAGATGGTTAGTGCATATAGGCCAATGGCCAGACTCAGATCAAATACCAAGATCTCGTTAAGCATGTTAAGTATCCGCGAACGTCGACCAGGGCCAGGCCCACCTCTCTCCTAGGTGGTCTCAACCTGCCCTGTCGCTCCGCCACAAAGTAACAGTCGGGGGCCGTCGGGAACTCAGGTCCACCACTACCTGGATGGAGCCACCTGCCCCTTCAGCCCCCATCTCCGAACAATATCATAAGTAATGTAATAGTATAAGTATATATCATATGCCCGTGATCACCTCCCGAAGTGATCACGGCCTAGTAGTATAGCATGGCAGACGGACAAGAATGTAGGGCCACTGATGGTAAAGTAGCATCCTACACTAAGCATTTAGGATTGCAGATAAGGTATCAACAGTTGTAGCAATAATGATAGGCTATGCAACAGAATAGGATTAACGGAAAGCAGTAACATGCTACACTACTCTAATGCAAGTAGTATAGAGGAGAGTAGGCAATATCTGATGATCAAGGAGGGGGCTTGTCTGGTTGCTCTAGCAAGAGAGAGGGGTCGTCAACACCGTAGTCGTACTGGGTAGTAGCGGCGTCGGTCTCGGTGTCTAGCGAGAGAAGAGGGGGGGGCAGAAACAATAAATATAATGCAAACAAATGCATGATGATGCATGACAGGACAAAGCGTAAAGCTAGGTGTGCCCTAACACGGTACGAGGTGGTACTGGTGAAGGGGGAAAACATCCGGGAAAGTATTCCCGGTGTTTCACGTTTTCGGACTAATGAATCGGAGGGGGAAGTTGCATGTTTGCTATGCTAGGGATGCTTGGCGGACGAACGGGCTGTGTATCCGGGTTCGTCTTGTCGTTCTGAGCAACTTTTATGTAGAAAACCTTTTCATTTGAGTTATGGATTATCTTTTATGATTTTTCAAAGATTTAAACAATATTCTGAATTTGTTATTAATTCAAAATTAAATAGCTAAAATGCTATGTGCACCCAGATATGTGTACACAGAGGTGTACTAGAGGGTGACATGCGGGCCCAGGGGGTCCCAGTTGACCAGTCAACATTTGACTGGTCAACAAGGGGTGGGCCCCCCTGTCATTGACTCATTTGTCTAACTAACCATTTTAATTAGTTGAACTAGGTTATTAGCCTAATTAAACAAGGTTCATCTAATTAATTAATTAATTAATTATTTCTTATTTTTTTATATCTCGTTTTTTAAAGAAAGAACTGGTGGGGTCCTTTGGCAGTGGCCCTGGGGCGGGTTAATGGGCGCGGGCGCCCGTCGGGGCGGAACTGGCGCATTCGTCTCCCGCCCGAGCGTGGGGGCGAGGCCGTGACCCAGCGAGGGAGGCCGAGGAAGTGCGCGGGGGGGGGGGGGGGGGGGGGGGGGGGGGGGGGGCACCGCCTGCGTCGGCGCGCGCGTGGCAGGCGAGCGGGGCAAAGAGCGGCGCCGGTAGTGGCCTGAGGCAGGGCAGCAGCGGCGCGGGCGCTAGGGCGGCGGCAGGCGGGGCAGCAGCACGGGAGGAGCGGCGTGGGGAGCAGCGATAAAAGCCGGCATAAGAGCAGGCGGCGCGAGGCGAGTGTACAAGCACGCAGGGGCGCGGCCTAGGTAGGAGGGTGTGCGCGCGTGCAGCAAAAGGGAGCGGCGGGCTGCGTCATAGACACGGGCGGACGCAGGTGAGCGCACGCGAAGTAAGGCTCCGGCCATGGAGGACCGCGGAGTCGAGGCTCGCGGGTAACGGTGCTACGGCACGAATCCCACAAAGAAACAGAGGGGGAAGCCGAGGGGTGCTCACATCGAGGTCGTAGGAAGGTTTAGTGGGCCTGGGGAGGCTTTGGTGGAGGCGAATCGAATGACGATGACCGGCGGCATCCGAGGAAGAAGACGACGTAGCAGGACTCGATGTAGGGGCTCCCGGCTAGAACCAGTGGGTGAAGACGACAAGGCGGACGACGACGGAGCTCACGGACAAGTTTTCAGGGCGCGGGGACGATGGAGAGCGCGGGAACGGAGGCGGCCATGACGATGATGGTTCGGCCGAGCGTGGGAAGAAGACGGCGGCGCGAGGAAAAGGAGGGGAATGGATCCAGGGTTCCAAAGGGGCCATAAGCGTCGTTTTAACCAGCAGGGGGCTCGGGGATGATCGACACGTGACCAGGGCGAGGCCATGGCAGCTAGATGCCTGCCACGACCCCCTGCCTCTCCTGTAGCAAGGAAGGAGACGATTGGGAGTGTGGGCTGGGCCTCTTCCTGTCCACATGGGCCCTCCCCTATGTTTTGTTTTCTATAGTGTCCTTCCTGTCTCTCTTATTTTCTCTCTGCTTTGCAATTTATTTAAATACCAAACGGTTTTAGTAACAAATTAAACATGTCACATAAATAGTAGACAGTGTTTTGAGCTAGTCCACCAAGTCTCGCTGATTTAGAAACATATAACTTTTTGTTTTAAATTGAATTGGCTTGATTTTAATGTTGCCGGTTCACTCTATAAGTCCTAGGGATTAATTGGGGAGTCAAATGATGTTGGTTTCTATATGATAATTACTTAGTGATTTTTTTAACTCATTCAACATTTTTAATTGACAGTTTGAAGAAATAAGAATTTGACTTATTATTTGAATTTTGAATTTTACTCGGTTTTCATTAATTGGCAAAATGGCTTCAAAACATAACTAACAAGGCACACTAGGGTGAGGTTACTCTAGCTTAATTATCCGGGTGTCACAGTATCAATCCTAGATTTTAAGGTATCTTTCATCTTGCCTTCAATATTAAGAAGTGTTCCGATAATGTTATCACACATATGTTTCTCCATGTGCATCACATCAAGATTATGCTGCAGATGCAAATCTTTCCAATACTCCAAGTCCCACAAAGTGGACCTGCGGTAAACAATAATCTCTCTTATGCCCTGCCATGCTTCCCTTTCCCGCTACCATTATCAGGATGGTTTCCTGGTGTAATATGCCTGACCTTCTCTAATTCCACTTGCAATTCATCGGCGGATAGCCTCTTTGGCACATCACGGTTTTCATGCTTTACATTGAACACATGTCTTTGGTATTTTCTAGGACGTGACTTGTCCTTGGCAAGGAAACGGTGATGTCCAATGTAATAGATCTTGCTAAGTATTGCATATGACAACGGATTCCTGTCACAGCGAACACATGCACTATAACCATGTGTCATTCGCCTTGACATAGTGCCCAACGCCGGATAATCATGGATGCACCAAATTATAATAGCGCGCAGAAAGAAATTAGCTGGTGGGCTGCTATATAGGTCTCGAGTGAGAACACCCCTCCATAGTTGTTGAAGTTCCTCCACAAGTGGCTCCATGAATAAATCAAAATCCTTTCCAGGACTTTTTGGACCTAGGATGAGCAAGGCCATCATGTAGTTTGATTCTTTGGTGCAGACATTTGGACGCATGTTGTAAGGGATAACAAGCACTGGCCACATGCTATATGTGGCGCTCTGGTGGCCAAATTGGTTAAATCCATCTGAAGCTAAGCCAAGTCTAATGTTTCTCGGGTCAGCAGCAAACTTTTTGTGTTTCTGATTGAAGCTTTTATAGTCACTGCCATGAGATGGATGGCTCATTACATTCTGATCTCTGTACTCCTGGTTCCGAGAATGCCACAGTACATCCTCTCTTGTTTCAGCATCATGGAACAACCTCTCCAATCTTGGTATAATTGGAAAATGTCTCAGAACATTATGAGGAATCCTCTTCACAACATCACCATCTTTCTATCTTGACGATTTGCATTTCGGACATTCACTTAAGTTGTCATAATCCTTCCAGAACAGAACACAATTATTCTTACAAACATGGATCATATCATATCTAATTCCAACTGCACGAATGAAATTCTTCATTTTACTGTAGGTGTGTGGCAGCTCACACGCATCTAGGAAAGATTTGCTGAAAGCAGCCAACATCGCATCGAATGATTTGTTGGTCATCCGCTCAGATGTATTAACCTGAAGAAAGGTGACCATACCTGAGAATACTGACAGCTTATTTCCTTGGGTGACAGCCACGTTGCATTGTTCCAACATGCGGGCCCACCAATTTTCTTCTGTGGGTGAAAGTTCATGAAATGCACGAGCATTTTGTAGCATTGTTTCAATGTTGGTCAAACTCACAGGCTCCGCCACCACCTCCTCCTCCTCTTCCACCTGAGCATCAGGCAAATCAAGATGGTGATCTGCTGTGTAACACCCCGGATATGTTTTACCCAATTTGTACTCCAACTCTTGCCGTTTCCGGCTTTAAGTTATTTTATTTTCTCGGGTTCGGGTCTTTGTCTCCGTGTGTTGTTATCATTTTCATGCATCTCATATCATGTCATCATGTGCATTGCATTTGCATGCGTGTTCATCTCATGCATCCGAGCATTTTCCCCGTTGTCCGTTTTGCATTCCGGCGCTTCGTTCTCCTCCGGTGGTCATTTCTACCTTTCTTTCGTGTGTGGGGATTAAACATTTCCGGATTGGACCGAGACTTTCCAAGCGGCCTTGGTTTACTACCGGTAGACCGCCTGTCAAGTTTCGTACCATTTGGACTTCGTTTGATGCTCCAACGGTTAACCGAGGGACCAAAAAGGCTCCGTGTGTGTTGCAGACCAACACCCCTCCAATTTGGCCCAAAACCCACCAAAACCTTCTCCATCATCTAGAGCGTTCGATCACGATCGCGTGGCCGAAAACCGCACCTCATTTGGACTCTCCTAACTCCTCCTATGCCTATATATAGACCCCCTTTCCAAATCCCGGGTCTCCTCCCCCGAAACCCTAAATTCCACCTCGCGCGCCGCCGGACATTGTCCGTCCCGGTCTGGACAACCGCCGCCGCCGCCCGCAGCCACCGAGGAGCTGCCACGTGGCCTACCGCCGTCTCCCACCGCCGCGGCCCACCCGGCCCGGGGCAGGCCCCCGCGGCCCATCGCGCCACCGCCGCCCTTCTCCAGCGCCCCGCCTCCCTCTTCGCGCGGCCCCGCCGCCATCCTCGCCGGCGGCCACTGCCCTGCCGTGCCGCTCCGCGCCGGCCACGCCCGCCGTCGGCCGGACCTCGCCACTGTGCGCCTGCACCGCGGGAGCCGAGCCCCGCCGCCATCTACACCAACCCCGGCTCCGGCCTCCTCCTCCCCTCGCGCCGGCCACCACTCCTCCAACTCCGGCGTGGATTTCGGCGAACTTTGTAAAACGCGCTGCTACAATACCCGCCGGACCCGATCCAGATCTGGAGTTTTGGATTCGGTTGACTTTTTCTCCCGAAACCCTAGTTCATATTGCCATGTTCATCGTGCTATAACTTTGCATCCGTAACTCCGTTTTGCGCATATAGCATATCAAAATGTTCGTCTCAGAGAGTACATCATTTCATTCCATTGCATCATTTTTATTTGAGTTCATCTTGATGCCCAAAATGCTGTTAGAAGAGTGCTACTTGAGATAATTGTCAGATCTGCTGCTCCATTTAGATATTTGTCATTTTTGCCATGATTATTGTATTCATGATATGCCCCTGAGCTCTACATATGTTTTGTTAAGGGTTTTGCCATCTTTCTAGAGGTGCAACCCATGTATTTTTGTGATGTGTGTGGTGACTAGCACAAGCTTGCAAAGTGAGGCACTTGGTAATGCTGATTTCAGGGACTTAGCATTTCCACCAAGTCCATGAGCTGTTTATCTCATATGGCTATATGTTCATGTTGTTTCCTAGTGATCCGTGCCTCTTTTGAGGATGATTAGTAAGGATGTTTTGTTAATATTGTAGTGCTCTATCCATCCATGTCTTTGTTTGCAATTATGGAGTATCCTAGCTTGAGTCAATCGAGCTCTACTTTTGCTACTTCGTGAATCTGGGCAGACTGTCTACTTGTTAGCTATTTTGCTGAGGATGTTGTAGTTGATCCGTGCATGCTATGTTATTGTTCTTGCCATGTCTAGCTTGCATTTTGTGTATTCTTAATGGGTGTATGCTTAGCTTGTCATGACTTGCTCCGTAGTGAGTGCATCGAGCTCGTAAACATGCCTACTTGATATCTGTTTTCAGCATGCTCCAGTTTTCACTAAGTCTGAGAACTGATTATGTTTTTGCCATGTTCACATGCTTGCAAATGTATTTTCTGATCCCTTTTGGCTCAAGGTCACTAAGGGACTTTTGTTAAGCTCCTTGAGTAGCTCCATGCCATGCTTTGCTTTGCCATATTCAGGTCCTGTAGCATGTAGTTTTTGTTGCTCCGAGGAGTGCCATCTGATCTGAAATTCCAGACAAGTGTTAATTTCACTAAGTCTGAGATCTGTTTACCATATGCATTTTTGCCATGCTTGTTTGAACCTGTTAATGGATGAATTGGTCGTAGCTTAGTGCTAGACTTTTGTTAAGCATCTTGAATGGATCCCCATGTATTTTGTTGTCATGTTTGGGTGCTATAGCATGTTCATCTTGTTGCATTTAGATGGCTACTTGCTGTAAATCGCAGACTGGTGTCATATTTGAATCGCTTGCCATTTCCAAACCGTAACTCCGATTCCAGTGATCTTTATATCGTTTTCAAGCGATTTCATATCATATTTCAAGGGGCACACTTGGCTTTCCAAGTTGAGGCCAGGTTCATGCATTCCTTGTCAAATCTTGCATATGCATCACATATTGCATCCCGCATAGCATACCATCTTTGCATCATATTGTTTGATCCTTGCACGTGGTTGATTGTGTTCCGTTTGCTTGTTTGTCTTGTTTGGGTAGAGCCGGGAGACGAGTTTGCTAACGAGGAGCCCGTTGAGTTTGCTTTCGAGGATCCAGTCAACTCTGACAACTTTGCAGGCAAGATGATCATACCCTCGAAATCACTACTATCTTTGCTTTGCTAGATGCTCGCTCTTTTGCTATGCCATGCTACGATGCCTACCACTTGCTTTCAAGCCTCCCAAATTGCCATGTTCAGCCTCTAACCCACCATGTCCTAGCAAAGCATTGATTGGCTATGTTACCGCTTTGCTTAGCCCCTCTTATAGCGTTGCTAGTTGCAGGTGAAGGTTGGAAACCGTTCCTTGTTGGAACAATATTTACTTGTTGGGTTATCATTATGTTGCCATGTTATCTTAATGCATCTATATACTTGGTAAAGGGTGGAAGGCTCGGCCTCTCGCCTAGTGTTTTGTTCCACTCTTGCCGCCCTAGTTTCCGTCATATCGGTGTTATGTTCCCGGATTTTGCGTTCCTTACGCGGTTGGGTTATAATGGGAACCCCTTGATAGTTCGCCTTGAATAAAGCTTTTCCAGCAATGCCCAACCTTGGTTTTACCATTTACCACCTAGCCTCTTTTTCCCTTGGGTTTCCGGAGCCCGAGGGTCATCTTATTTAAACCCCCCCGGGCCAGTGCTCCTCCGAGTGTTGGTCCAACCTACAGCCCCTTGCAGCGCCACCTCGGGGAAACTCGAGGGCTGGTTTTAGTTGTACGGATTGCTTATCCGATTGTGCCCTGAGAACGAGATATGTGCAGCTCCTATCGGGATTTGTCGGCACATTCGGGCAGTGTTGCTGGTTTAGTTTTAACCTGTCGAAGTGTCTTGAAGAACTAAGGTACCGAGTCTGATCGGAACGTCTCGGGAGGAGGTCTATTCCTTCGTTGACCGTGAGAGCTTGTCATGGGCTAAGTGAAGGAAATATGCCCTAGAGGCAATAATAAAGTTATTATTTATTTCCTTATGTCATGATAAATGTTTATTATTCATGCTAGAATTGTATTAACCGGAAACATAATACATGTGTGAATACATAGACCAACAGAGTGTCACTAGTATGCCTCTACTAGACTAGCTCGTTAATCAAAGATGGTTATGTTTCCTAACCATGAACAAAGAGTTGTTATTTGATTAACGAGGTCACATCATTAGTTGAATGATCTGATTGACATGACCCATTCCATTAGCTTAGCACCCGATCGTTTAGTATGTTGCTATTGCTTTATTCATGACTTATACATGTTCCTATAACTATGAGATTATGCAACTCCCGTTTACCGGAGGAACACTTTGGGTACTACCAAACGTCACAACGTAACTGGGTGATTATAAAGGAGTACTACAGGTGTCTCCAATGGTAGATGTTGGGTTGGCGTATTTCGAGATTAGGTTTTGTCACTCTGATTGTCGGAGAGGTATCTCTGGGCCCTCTCGGTAATACACATCACATAAGCCTTGCAAGCATAATAACTAAGATGTTAGTTATGAGATGATGTATTACGGAACGAGTAAAGAGACTTGCCAGTAACGAGATTGAACTAGGTATTGGATACCGACGATCGAATCTCGGGCAAGTAACATACCGATGACAAAGGGAACAACGTATGTTGTTATGCGGTCTGACCGATAAAAGATCTTCGTAGAATATGTAGGAGCCAATATGGGAATCCAGGTCCCGCTATTGGTTATTGACCGGAGACGTGTCTCGGCCATGTCTACATTGTTCTCGAACCGTAGGGTCCGCACGCTTAACGTTACGATGACAGTTATTATGAGTTTATGCATTTTGATGTACCGAAGGTTGTTCGGAGTCCCGGATAAGATCACGGACATGACGAGGAGTCTCGAAAAGGTCGAGACGTAAAGATTGATATATTGGAAGCCTATGTTTGGGCACCGGAAGCGTTCCGGGTGAAATCGGGATTTTTCCGGATTACCGGGAGGGTTACCGGAACCCCCCGGGAGGTAAATGGGCCTATTGGGCCTTAGTGGAAAAGAGAGAAGAGGCAGCCCACACCTGGCCGGCGCCCCCCACCTTTCCCAAGTCCTAATAGGACTAGGAGAGGTGGGCCGGCCCCCTCTTTCTCCTTCTTCCCCAAGAATCCTAGTTGGAATAGGATTGGGGGGAAGGAGTCCTACTCCCGGTGGGAGTAGGACTCCTCCCTGCGCCTCCCACCTGGCCGGCCGAACCCCCTGCCCCTGGCCTTTATATACGGGGGCAGGGGGCACCCCAGGACACACAAGTTAATCGCTCCTTAGCCGTGTGCGGTGCCCCCTGCCACCAAATTCCACCTCGATCATACCGTTACAGTGCTTAGGCGAAGCCCTGCGTCGGTAGTACATCAAGATCGTCACCACGCCGTCGTGCTGACGGAACTCCTCCTCGACGCTTTGCTGGATCGGAGCCCGAGGAACGTCATCGAGCTGAACGTGTGCTAAGAACTCGGAGGTGCCGGAGTAACGGTGCTTGGATCGGTCGGATCGGGAAGAAGACGTACGACTACTTCCTCTACGTTGTGTGATCGCTTCCGCAGTCGGTCTGCGTTGGTACGTAGACAACACTCTCCCCTCTCGTTGCTATGCATCACCATGATCTTGCGTGTGCGTAGGAAATTTTTTGAAATTACAGCGTTCCCCAACAGTGGCATCCGAGCCTGGTTTTTATGGTTTGATGTTATATGCACGAGTAGAACACAAGTGAGTTGTGGGCGATACAAGTAATACTGCCTACCAGCATGTCATACTTTGGTTCGGCGGTATTGTTGGACGAGACGATCCGGACCAACCTTACGCGTACTCTTACGCGAGACCGGTTCCCTCGACGTGCTATGCACACAGATGGCTTGCGGAAGACTGTCTCTCCAACTTTAGTTGAACCAAGTGTGACTACGCCCGGTCCTTGAGAAGGTTAAAACGGAGTCTATTTGACGAACTATCGTTGTGGTTTTGATGCGTAGGTGAGATGAGTTCTTGCTTAAACCCGTAGCAGCCACGTAAAACTTGCAACAACAAAGTAGAGGACGTCTAACTTGTTTTTGCAGGGCATGTTGTGATGTGATATGGTCAAAGCATGATGCTGATTTTATTGTATGAGATGATCATGTTTTGTAACCGAGTTATCGGCAACTGGCAGGAGCCATATGGTTGTCGCTTTATTGTATGCAATGCAATCGCGATGTAATGCTTTACTTTATTACTAAGCGGTAGTGATAGTCGTGGAAGCATAAAGATTGGCGAGACGACAACGATGCTACGATGGAGATCAAGGTGTCACGCCGGTGACGATGGTGATCATGACGATGCTTCGGAGATGGAGATCACAAAGCACAAGATGATGATGGCCATATCATATCACTTATATTGATTGCATGTGATGTTTATCCTTTTATGCATCTTATCTTGCTTTGATTGACGGTAGCATTATAGGATGATCTCTCACTAAATTATCAAGAAGTGTTCTCCCTGAGTATGCACCGTTGCAAAAGTTCTTCGTGCTGAGACACCACGTGATGATCGGGTGTGATAGGCTCTACGTTCAAATACAACGGGTGCAAAACAGTTGCACACGCAGAATACTCAGGTTATACTTGACGAGCCAAGCATATACAGATATGGCCTCGGAACACGGAGACCGAAAGGTCGAGCGTGAATCATATAGTAGATATGATCAACATATTGATGTTCACCATTGAAAACTACTCCATTTCACGTGATGATCGGTTATGGTTTAGTTGATTTGGATCACGTAATCACTTAGAGGATAAGAGGGATGTCTATCTAAGTGGGAGTTCTTAAGTAAATTAACTGAACTTAAAAATTATCATGAACTTAGTACCTGATAGTATCTTGCTTGTTTATGTTGATTGTAGATAGATGGCTCGTGCTGTTGTTCCGTTGAATTTTAATGCGTTCCTTGAGAAAGCTAAGTTGAAAGATGATGGTAGCAATTACACGGACTGGGTCCGTAACCTGAGGATTATCCTCATTGCTGCACAGAAGAATTACGTCCTGGAAGCACCGCTAAGTGCCAGGCCTGCTGCAAGAGCAACACCAGAAGTTATGAACGTCTGGCAGAGCAAAGCTGATGACTACTCAATAGTCCAGTGTGCCATGCTTTACGGCTTAGAACCGGGACTTCAACGACGTTTTGAACGTCATGGAGCATATGAGATGTTCCAGGAGTTGAAGTTAATATTTCAAGCAAATGCCCGGATTGAGAGATATGAAGTCTCCAATAAGTTCTATAGCTGCAAGATGGAGGAGAACAGTTCTGTCAGTGAGCATATACTCAAAATGTCTGGGTATAATAATCACTTGATTCAATTGGGAGTTACACTTCCGGATGATTGCGTCATTGACAAAATTCTCCAATCACTGCCACCAAGCTACAAGAGCTTTGTGATGAACTATAATATGCAAGGGATGAACAAGACTATTCCCGAGCTCTTCGCTATGCTGAAAGCTGCGGAGGTAGAAATCAAGAAGGAGCATCAAGTGTTGATGGTTAACAAAACCACTAGTTTCAAGAAAAAGGGCAAAGGGAAGAAGAAAGGGAACTTCAAAAAGAACGGCAAGCAAGTTGCTGCTCAAGAGAAGAAACCCAAGTCTGGACCTAAGCCTGAAACTGAGTGCTTCTACTGCAAGCAGACTGGTCACTGGAAGCGGAACTGCCCCAAGTATTTGGCGGATAAGAAGGATGGCAAGGTGAACAAAGGTATATGTGATATACATGTTATTGATGTGTACCTTACTAATGCTCGCAGTAGCACCTGGGTATTTGATACTGGTTCTGTTGCTAATATTTGCAACTCGAAACAGGGACTACAGAATAAGCGGACACTAGCAAAGGACGAGGTGACGATGCGCGTGGGAAACGGTTCCAAAGTCGATGTGATCGCGGTCGGCACGCTACCTCTACATCTACCTTCGGGATTAATATTAGACCTAAATAATTGTTATTTGGTGCCAGCGTTGAGCATGAACATTATATCTGGATCTTGTTTGATGCGAGACGGTTATTCATTTAAATCAGAGAATAATGGTTGTTCTATTTATATGAGTAATATCTTTTATGGTCATGCACCCTTGAAAAGTGGTCTATTCTTATTGAATCTCGATAGTAGTAATACACATATTCATAATGTTGAAGCCAAAAGATGCAGAGTTGATAATGATAGTGCAACTTATTTGTGGCACTGCCGTTTAGGTCATATCGGTGTAAAGCGCATGAAGAAACTCCATACTGATGGGCTTTTGGAACCACTTGATTATGAATCACTTGGTACTTGCGAACCGTGCCTCATGGGCAAGATGACTAAAACACCGTTCTCCGGTACTATGGAGAGAGCAACAGATTTATTGGAAATCATACATACTGATGTATGTGGTCCGATGAATATTGAGGCTCGTGGCGGATATCGTTATTTTCTCACCTTCACAGATGATTTAAGCAGATATGGGTATATCTACTTAATGAAACATAAGTCTGAAACATTTGAAAAGTTCAAGGAATTTCAGAGTGAAGTTGAAAATCATCGTAACAAGAAAATAAAATTTCTACGATCTGATCGTGGAGGAGAATATTTGAGTTACGAGTTTGGTGTACATTTGAAAAATTGTGGAATAGTTTCGCAACTCACGCCACCCGGAACACCACAACGTAATGGTGTGTCCGAACGTCGTAATCGTACTTTACTAGATATGGTGCGATCTATGATGTCTCTTACTGATTTATCGCTATCATTTTGGGGTTATGCTTTAGAGACGGCCGCATTCACGTTAAATAGGGCACCATCTAAATCCGTTGAGACAACGCCTTATGAACTATGGTTTGGCAAGAAACCAAAGTTGTCGTTTCTTAAAGTTTGGGGCTGCGATGCTTATGTGAAAAAGCTTCAACCTGATAAGCTCGAACCCAAATCGGAGAAGTGTGTCTTCATAGGATATCCAAAGGAAACTATTGGATACACCTTCTATCACAGATCCGAAGGCAAGACTTTTGTTGCTAAATTCGGAAACTTTCTTGAGAAGGAGTTTCTCTCGAAAGAAGTGAGTGGGAGGAAAGTAGAACTTGACGAGGTAACTGTACCTACTCCATTATTGGGAAATAGTACATCACAGAAAACTGTTTCTGTGAGACCTACACCCATAAGAGAGGAAGTTAATGATGATGATCATGAAACTTTAGATCAAGATACTACTGTACCTCGTAGATCAACCAGAGTAAGATCCGCACCAGAGTGGTACGGTAATCCTGTTCTGGAAGTCATGCTACTAGATTATGATGAACCTACGAACTATGAAGAAGCGATGGTGAGCCCAGATTCCGAAAAATGGCTTGAAGCCATGAAATCTGAGATGGGATCCATGTATGAGAACAAAGTATGGACTTTGGTTGACTTGCCCGATGATCGGCAAGCAATTGAGAATAAATGGATCTTTAAGAAAAAGACTGACGCTGATGGTAATGTTACCGTTTACAAAGCTCGACTTGTCGCAAAAGGTTTTCGACAAGTTCAAGGAGTTGACTACGATGAGACTTTCTCACCGGTAGCGATGCTTAAGTCTGTCAGAATCATGTTAGCAATTGTCGCATTTTATGATTATGAAATTTGGCAAATGGATGTAAAAACCGCATTCCTGAATGGATTTCTGGAAGAAGAGTTGTATATGATGCAACCAGAAGGTTTTTTCGATCCAAAGAGAACTAACAAAGTGTGCAAACTCCAGCGATCCATCTATGGACTGGTACAAGCATCTCGGAGTTGGAATAAACGCTTTGATAGTGTGATCAAAGCATTTGGGTTTATACAGACTTTTGGAGAAGCCTGTATTTACAAGAAAGTGAGTGGGAGCTCTGTAGCATTTCTGATATTATATGTGGATGACATATTACTCATTGGAAATGATATAGAATTTCTGGATAGCATAAAGGGATACTTGAATAAAAGTTTTTCGATGAAAGACCTCGGGGAAGCTGCTTACATATTAGGCATAAAGATCTATAGAGATAGATCAAAACGCTTAATTGGACTTTCACAAAGCACATACCTTGACAAGATTTTGAAGAAGTTCAAAATGGATCAAGCAAAGAAAGGGTTCTTGCCTGTATTGCAAGGTGTGAAATTGAGTCAGACTCAATGCCCGACCACTGCAGAAGATAGAGAGAAAATGAAAGATGTTCCCTATGCTTCAGCCATAGGCTCTATCATGTATGCAATGCTGTGTACCAGACCTGATGTGTGCCTTGCTATAAGTTTAGCAGGGAGGTACCAAAGTAATCCAGGGGTGGATCACTGGACAGCGGTCAAGAACATCCTGAAATACCTGAAAAGGACTAAGGATATGTTTCTCGTATATGGAGGTGACAAAGAGCTCACCGTAAGAGGTTACGTTGATGCAAGCTTTGACACTGATCCGGACGATTCTAAATCGCAAACCGGATACGTGTTTACTTTAAACGGTGGAGCTGTCAGTTGGTGCAGTTCTAAACAAAGCGTCGTAGCGGGATCTACATGTGAAGCGGAGTACATAGCTGCTTCGGAAGCAGCGAACGAAGGAGTCTGGATGAAGGAGTTCATATCCGATCTAGGTGTCATACCTAGTGCATCGGGTCCAATGAAAATCTTCTGTGACAATACTGGTGCAATTGCCCTGGCAAAGGAATCCAGATTTCACAAAAGAACCAAACACATCAAGAGACGCTTCAACTCCATCCGGGATTTAGTCCAGGTGGGAGACATAGAGATTTGCAAGATACATACGGATCTGAATGTTGCAGACCCGTTGACTAAGCCTCTTCCACGAGCAAAACATGATCAGCACCAAGACTCCATGGGTGTAAGGATCATTACTGTATAATCTAGATTATTGACTCTAGTGCAAGTGGGAGACTGAAGGAAATATGCCCTAGAGGCAATAATAAAGTTATTATTTATTTCCTTATATCATGATAAATGTTTATTATTCATGCTAGAATTGTATTAACCGGAAACATAATACATGTGTGAATACATAGACCAACAGAGTGTCACTAGTATGCCTCTACTAGACTAGCTCGTTAATCAAAGATGGTTATGTTTCCTAACCATGAACAAAGAGTTGTTATTTGATTAACGAGGTCACATCATTAGTTGAATGATCTGATTGACATGACCCATTCCATTAGCTTAGCACCCGATCGTTTAGTATGTTGCTATTGCTTTATTCATGACTTATACATGTTCCTATAACTATGAGATTATGCAACTCCCGTTTACCGGAGGAACACTTTGGGTACTACCAAACGTCACAACGTAACTGGGTGATTATAAAGGAGTACTACAGGTGTCTCCAATGGTAGATGTTGGGTTGGCGTATTTCGAGATTAGGTTTTGTCACTCTGATTGTCGGAGAGGTATCTCTGGGCCCTCTCGGTAATACACATCACATAAGCCTTGCAAGCATAATAACTAAGATGTTAGTTATGAGATGATGTATTACGGAACGAGTAAAGAGACTTGCCAGTAACGAGATTGAACTAGGTATTGGATACCGACGATCGAATCTCGGGCAAGTAACATACCGATGACAAAGGGAACAACGTATGTTGTTATGCGGTCTGACCGATAAAAGATCTTCGTAGAATATGTAGGAGCCAATATGGGCATCCAGGTCCCGCTATTGGTTATTGACCGGAGACGTGTCTCGGCCATGTCTACATTGTTCTCGAACCGTAGGGTCCGCACGCTTAACGTTACGATGACAGTTATTATGAGTTTATGCATTTTGATGTACCGAAGGTTGTTCGGAGTCCCGGATGAGATCACGGACATGACGAGGAGTCTCGAAAAGGTCGAGACGTAAAGATTGATATATTGGAAGCCTATGTTTGGGCACCGGAAGCGTTCCGGGTGAAATCGGGATTTTTCCGGATTACCGGGAGGGTTACCGGAACCCCCCGGGAGGTAAATGGGCCTATTGGGCCTTAGTGGAAAAGAGAGAAGAGGCAGCCCACACCTGGCCGGCGCCCCCCACCTTTCCCAAGTCCTAATAGGACTAGGAGAGGTGGGCCGGCCCCCTCTTTCTCCTTCTTCCCCAAGAATCCTAGTTGGAATAGGATTGGGGGGAAGGAGTCCTACTCCCGGTGGGAGTAGGACTCCTCCCTGCGCCTCCCACCTGGCCGGCCGAACCCCCTGCCCCTGGCCTTTATATACGGGGGCAGGGGGCACCCCAAGACACACAAGTTAATCGCTCCTTAGCCGTGTGCGGTGCCCCCTGCCACCAAATTCCACCTCGATCATACCGTTACAGTGCTTAGGCGAAGCCCTGCGTCGGTAGTACATCAAGATCGTCACCACGCCGTCGTGCTGACGGAACTCTTCCTCGACGCTTTGCTGGATCGGAGCCCGAGGAACGTCATCGAGCTGAACGTGTGCTAAGAACTCGGAGGTGCCGGAGTAACGGTGCTTGGATCGGTCGGATCGGGAAGAAGACGTACGACTACTTCCTCTACGTTGTGTGATCGCTTCCGCAGTCGGTCTGCGTTGGTACGTAGACAACACTCTCCCCTCTCGTTGCTATGCATCACCATGATCTTGCGTGTGCGTAGGAAATTTTTTGAAATTACAGCGTTCCCCAACACTAAGTTGGGACTCCCCTGCAGGGATTTGAACTTTCGAAAGCCGTGCCCGCGGTTATGGGCAGATGGGAATTTGTTAATGTCCGGTTGTAGATAACTTGAACCTTAACTTAATTAAAATGAATCAACCGTGTGAGTTACCGTGATGGCCTCTTCTCGGCGGAGTCCGGGAAGTGGACACGGTGTTGGAGTAATGCTTGCCGCAGGATTGCTCTCTAGTTATGCGTTCGCGCTTTGCCTTCTCTTCTCGCTCTCTTTTGCGAACAGGATAGCCACCATATATGCTAGTCGCTTACTGCAGCTCCACATATATTGACCTTGCCTTACCTATTAAGCTTAAATAGTCTTGATCGCGAGGGTGCGAGATTGCTGAGTCCCTGTGGCTCACAGATTACTATTACACCAGATGCAGGGCCTGATGATTCCGCTCCAGATGGCGCGCTTGAGCTCAAGTGGGAGTTCGATGAGGACTCTCAGCGATACTATGTTTCTTTTCCTGATGATCAGTAGTGGTGCCCAGTTGGGGTGATCGGGACCATGTCGCATGTTGGGTTGTCTTTTATTTTGGCGCCGTAGTTGGGCCATGAGTGTTTGAATGTTGTAATGCTATTTATGTACTTGATTGACGTGGCGAGTGTAAGCCAACTATGTTATCTCCCCTTTTATTATCTATATTACATGGGATGTTGTGAAGATTGCCTAACTTGCGACATATGCCTTCAATGCGATTATGCCTCTAAGTCGTGCCTCAACACGTGGGAGATATAGTCGCATCAAGGGTGTTACATGCTGCTTCCACATAGTCAGTAACATTGACGTTCACAGCTTCACCACGATGAACCCACCTAGTATATGTGACCGACATCCCATAGAAGTCTATATCGATTTTGCACAATTGACTGGGGTCTTGTAACTGAATTCATACAACCGCTACACGGGCAAAGCACATCTGATTTCAGACCGCCGTACTCAGCTCTGATAAAGTTCATGAAGTTTTCAACCCCCTCGACATATGCAGTGCAAAATCTTCGAGTAGAAGTTATCCAAGTCCTGTCCATCTGTTAGACATACAAATTAGTTCTTCTACTAGATATTGCAGGAAAACCATATATGCTTTTTTATGAAGTCCAGAAAAAATACCTAGGTCGATGTCTAAAGCTATGGCAAGATATTTGGACAAGCATATCTAAGTAACGAAATATATGTAAAGCTAATTCAACAAACAGATTTGAGTGCTAAATTATGGCAGGCTGTTTCAGCAGTCAATGAGGCCGAGCACACAACCATCGAACTATCGAAGGCCATCCCAGCAACAAAGATCGAGTATAAAATGGTGTAGAGCTATTTCACCTAATATTTTAGCAACTAATAGGGCTTGGCATCCAATCTCAGCTAAGAAGATTGAGTGAAGAACAGGGCAAGGAAGCTTCTTAAGCAGAGCATATTGGATGTAAAATACTTCGGAAAACAGTGAGATTAACAACGTCTATCAGCTAATATTCAGTGCTACACAGACATGCATGTGGCCTCAGTCTAGAATGTGCGTACCGTGGGAGAAGCTGACCGCCGTGCGTGTCCACATGAACGTCGCCAGTGGTGGTGGTGCTGACCGCCGTGCGTCTCCACAAGAACATCACCAGCGGTGGCGGCATGGCTAGAGGACGACAGTCTATGAGAGCGTACTGTGGGAGCGAGAGGATCGCCATGTGTCCCCTCTACGAACCGCGACACCGACATATTGGTGCGGCTGGGACGACGGCTTTGGCAGAGCAAATGGAGTGGAGGGGGCCGGGGGAGGGGGGTTTGGGGAATATTATTGGCCAGTTGGCCGAAGGGCGGTTGAATTTGGGATTTGGAGGGAATTTTGGGGGGGAGGGATTTCGCGCGGTGGGTGTGGGGAGTTTGGCGCATGGTCAGTTTCTCCATGTGCAGTCCCACGTGTCAGTGAAGAGACAAGCTGAAGCGCGTTCCGTTTGCGTGAGCCGTGTGTAGGACCGAACTTGTGTGGGGTGCAATGCGACCACGACAGGGGTCCTATGAGTGTACCACCTTTTATCCTTTTAAACTTGGTGCTTGATGACCCACAAATATAGGGCATCTATCGTAGTCCTTTTGATAAGTAAGTGTGTCGAACCCAAGGAGGAGCAGAAGGAAATGATAAGCAGTTTTCAGTAAGGTATTCTCTGCAAGCACTTGAATTATCAGTAACAGATAGTTCTGTGATAAAATAATTTGTAACGGGTAACAAGTAATGAAAGTAAATAAGGTGAAGCAAGATGGCTGAATTCTTTTTGTAGCAAAGGACAATCCTGGACAAACTCTTATATAAAG
This sequence comes from Triticum monococcum, assembly GCA_034509565.1. NCBI lineage: Eukaryota > Viridiplantae > Streptophyta > Magnoliopsida > Poales > Poaceae > Triticum > Triticum monococcum. Next base: position 317,756,575 of record CM067842.1, read on the forward strand.
GAAAGCACTCCCGAGGACATATGGGAATTATCGTCAAGCTAGTTTTCATCACGTTCATATGATTCGCGTTCGGTACTTTGATAATTTGATATGTGGGTGGACCGGTGCTTGGGTACTGCCCTTCCTTGGACAAGCATCCCACTTATGATTAACCCCTATTGCAAGCATCTGCAACTACAAAAGAAGTATTAAGGTAAACCTAACCATAACATGAAACATACGGGTCCAAATCAGCCCCCTACGATGCAACTCATAAACTAGGGTTTAAGCTTTTGTCACTCTAGCAACCCATCATCTACTTATTACTTCCCAATGCCTTCCTCTAGGCCAAAACAATGGTGAAGTGTCATGTAGTCAATGTTCACATGACACCACTAGAGGAAAGACAACATACATCTCATCAAAATATCGAACGAATACCAAATTCACAAGACTACTTATAGCAAGACTTCTCCCATGTCCTAGGGAACAAACGTAACTACTCACAAATCATATTCATGTTCATAAACATAGGGGTATTAATATGCATAAAGGATCTGAATATATGATCTTCCATCGAATAAACCAACTAGCATCAACTACAAGGAGTAATCAACACTACTAGCAACCCATAGGTACCAATATGAGGTTTTGAGACAAAGATTAGATACAAGAGATGAACTAGCGTTTGAGATGAGATGGTGCTGGTGAAGATGTTGATGCAGATTGACACCCTCCCGATGAGAGGATCGATGATGATGACGATGGTGATGATTTCCCCCTTCCGGAGGGAAGTTTCTCCGGCAGAACAGCTCCGCCGGAGCCCTAGATTGGTTCCACCAAGGTTCCGCCTCGTGGCGGCGGAGTTTCGTACCGTGAGCTAGCTTATGATTTTTTCCTGGACAAAAGACTCCATATAGCCAAAGATGGGCATCAGAGGGCTGCCAGGGGGCCCATGAGGTAGGCGGCGCGCCCAGGGGGGTAGGGCGCGCCACCCACCCTCATGGATGGTGGGTGGCCCCCCTCTGGTACTTCTTTCGCCCAATATTTTATATATATTCTGAAATGTGTTCCCGTGAAATTTCAGGAATTTTGGAGTTGTGCAGAATAGGTCTCTAATATTTGCTCCTTTTCCAGCCCAGAAATCCAACTGCCGGCATTCTCCCTCTTCATGTAAACCTTGTAAAATAAGAGATAATATGCACAAGTATTGTGACATAATATGTAATAACAACCCATAATGCAATAAATATCGATATAAAAGCATGATGCAAAATGGATTTATCAACTCCCCCAAGCCTAGACCTCGCTTGTCCTCAAGCGAAAGCCGATGTCGAAAAATATGACCACATGTTTAGAGATAGAGGTGTCGATAAAATAAAATACGGACATGAGAGCATCATGATCATTCTTAAAACAGATATATATACTACATATATATATATATAGTGTTACTATTCATCACCAGGGTGCAGAATAGGTTATTCTTCACCCGAGGTAATTTTACAATCATTTCATAATTAAATTACGTTTCGAATTCAAATAGTTACATTCCTATTAATTCACTACATAAAATTTGACATAAGAAAATAAAAATATAGGTTATAAGACAAGAAAATTTGTAGTTTATGTGTATTTTAGACTATGTTTTTACGTTTGGAATTTTACATAACATAAAATATTTTTTACGGCGATTATATATTTTCTTACGGTCCTTTTTTGCGTCGGAAATAAGACAAAACTGATGGAACATAAAATTACAGTGCATTGATGATAAAATAGAGAGGGATGAAGAATAACTATTCCTCACACAGGATGACGAATAGCGCGACCCTTTATATATATATATATATATATATATATATATATATATATATATATATATATATATATATATATATATATATAGGATGACAGTTTGAGACACCTAGGTGCCCAGGCTCCTTGCCTAGATGCCGTTGGATCACACTAGTTTTTGTTGATAAGATGTGTTTAAATTTTGCATGCATACCTTCATTACTACTTACCTATTTATTTGCATGGCATTAATGTTGCGGAAAGTAATAATGGTTGTCTAATAAATACGTGTCATTATTTATCCCTTCTTGATAGGAAATTGCAATTATTTATTTATCATAATTTTTGGCATGCATGGTAGATGCAAGATAAATTAATTAGAAAAATACTACACAACATTTTTACCATGTACACCAACACGTACACATCTTCATCGAGTATAACACCAACACGTATATTTATTCTTGTTGGGTATAACACCAACACATACATATTTTTATTGGGTATAACAGCAACATGTGCATATTTTTATTAGGTATATACTCGCTAACTGGTATCGTGGTCTAATAAAATGTGGATTTCTCGTGTACATTTACTACTTATTAAAAGGTGTGAAATTTATGGTTATATACAAATAAAGATTACATCGAATTATATATATTTATGTGAATATTTTCATTGGGTATAACATCAACGTGTACATATTCATGTGTATATTAACATCGAGGTATGTATATTCATGTGTATATTCACATTAAGGTATGTATATGTATGTGTATATTTCTATTGAATATAACATCAACACGTACTTATTAAAATATATGACATTTATGTGTATATTTTTATTAAGTATAAAACAACACGTACATATTTTTATTAGGTATAATATCCACTAACTGGTATCATGGTCAAAAAATATGTACATGTGGTTTCCTCTTTGTTCCATGTATGTATATACGCATCCAAGTGTGAGTGTTCAGATTATTTTTCTTTTAGAAAGAAATGATTGACTATTTAGGTTACTAGCACATGCAAACAAAATATGGAAAGCCATTAATTATCAATTATATGTCATGCACTATTAAATATGAGTTACCATAACAGTCATAGGTGCCTAGGCACCTAGGTGTCCCAAATAATTTACATATATATATATATATATATATATATATATATATATATATATATATATATATATATATATATATATATATATATATATATATATATATATATAGGGACTATTCTGCAACCCCCCCTCTAGAGTTTCTAAATACCTTATTCTGCAACCTCCTCCCCGCTCCCTCTCGGCCTTCTACCTCCAGCCGCCACGCGCCGGTCCGGCTCACAACCGCGCCGTCCATCCACCCTAGCGTCCCTTCCCCTGTCCTGTCCAACCTTCTACCTCTGGCCGACGCGCGCCGCTTGGGCTCCCGCCGTCGCGCCGCCCCTCCACCTCGGCGTCCTTCCCCAATCCTCCCGACCATCTACCTCCGGCCGCATGCCGCGCGCCACTTGGGGCCCCGCCGCCGCGTCGCCCATCCACCCCGGCGTCCCTACCCCGAGCATCTACCTCCATCCGCCATGCGCTTCTCGGGCTCCCACCACCGCCGCCAGGAATCCCCACACGCTGTCGACTGTAGCAGGTCTTCGTTGCACGCTAGCCGTGTGCTCCAGTGCAAGCTCCTCGAGAAGCACAAATCTGGAGGAAGGGGGCGCTCTGGATCGATGGCGGTGGCTGCTGCCAGGAGCTCACCTCCTGTCTGCTCCACAATGAACGGATCCAGCCCATGGGCTACCCCATCGACGCCTCACCACCGTCATCCTGCTTCCCGTCGAGGAGGAGGAGGACCACAAGGGCCTGATTGTCAACGGATTCACCCCAAGTGCTCGGAGGTTAGCCTCCCGACACTCAGTAGTTAGCCATCGACGTCCCCGCTTCCCCGTCGTTGACGGATCCACCCCAGGTGCTTGGCAGTTAGCCACCAACGCTCAGGCGGTTAGCCCCCTTCCTGCCCTGCTTCTTCAACAAACCACGGCCCCTGACGTCACCCGCCGTCGAACGCCCCCGTCTCCAACCGAGTCAGCTTGTGCCTGCCCCAACTCCACACCCACCTCAGCTCCGTCCCGGCACCACACACGCTGATTGCACTGGCTCGTAGTCGCCGTCCCACGCGGCCCTGCCAGATGAGATGCGACCCACCGCATGCCACCATCCCACCAAAATGCTCTCCTCCCTCACCTCCAACGGCCAGGTAGCCCCACCCGTCACATCCAGACCACCTACTTCTAGCGCGGCGGGGGTGCATGGAATCGAGGTACCCTTCGGCATTCACCGCGCCTCCATATTCCTACTGCAGTTAACTGAGGGAAGGCATACCCAACCAAGCGCCACCGCATGGCATCGCCACACCCAACCACGGCACGGCCTCTGCAGTTAGCACAATTTTGTTGTTAACTGCTTATTTTTCAAAGTTAACTGATGCTTGATTTTTGATTTAGTGCAGTAGGCGATGGTTTCTCTCTTACAACTTTGCGGCAGCTATGTGTGTGTATCTGTCTATTGCAGTCAGATGGTAGTGCGATGGAAGGAGGAGGACAGGGATTAAAGACTCGGCTCGAGCGCGACACGGGAGTGCGTGTGGTGGTGCTCACCCTTGCAGTACAGATCGTCCTTCAGCCCCAACCTTGCTACCACGTGAGGATCACACCTCCGGCCAACTCCGGCGCTCGTCACTGACATCGTGCACCCCTGCGCCCCCATGATTTTGGCCTATTATATTCAGTTCGCTGCTCAATTAGCTTCCTGTTTTCAGTAGTTGTGGAGTGACAGTGACACAAAGTAGAGGAGGTTGTCGCCTATGGGAAGGTCATGCACGCTCCTCTTCGAGGAGATGTAGTAAACTTCCTGGAGGTCGCGAAGAGCTAACTTTTCGTGGATATTATCAGCTGGAAAAAGAGAGTAATTAACTTCCCTGGTTTCAGTTACCTTCTCGCTTTGAATGCTTGTATCCGTTCATGTCTTTCTTCCAGTTTTAGTAAAACATCAGCGAATATTTTATACAAGCTGTGTGTGCATGCATGTGAGGAATTTGCGTGGAGCTTTAGTCCGAGAAGTATACTTTGTGTATGGATCCACCAGGAGTTAACTTGTCCTGATGTAGCAGTTAACTTTACTTATTATAATAGTTTACTCAGGAGAAGCCATGGTCGTTCCGCTCATAAAAAAATATAACAAAAATGATAAAAATAGTGAGGTAAAACATTTAGGGAGGGACCTTTTACTGCTTTTTGAGCCTGGGCACTTTCTTTGTTGGTGTTCTGTTATCTGAATGATAGTGGAACCCGATCCAATCTATGGATCAAATGGAAAAAATGTTCATCATATGAAAGATGAAAGAAAAACAAAATTTCGACATCCCGATTGTGGCAGTTAACTACGGCTACCCTAGCAGTTAGCCGCGATGGTCGCAGCTATTCAGGCAAAAAATAAGCAACCAAAAAGTTTGCCAAAAAATTTAGTACCTTTGGTCCATGCAGTTAACTCGGTGTTAACTATAGCAGTCTTGGGTAGTTACCCATTTTAGTCCCAGCAGTCAGCGTGACCCGGGCAAAAAATAATAAAAGAAAAAAAGTGGTACCTTCAGTCCCGGTAGTTAACTTGGTGTTAACTGTCATAGTCCCGTCAGTTAGCACTATCAGTCCAATAGTGAGCGTGACCTAGGAAAAAGAAAAAAAAATAGTATCTTTAAACTCGGCAATTAACTTGGTGCTAATTGTCCAGATTCCCGGCAGTTAACTATTTCACTCTCGGCGGTTAACTTTAACCGGGCAAAAATACAATGAAAAAAATATTTTTTTTAATCCTCGCAGTTAACTTGGTGTTAACTGTCACAACCCCGATAGATAGCTATTTCAATCCCAGCAGTTAACTTGACCAGGTAAAAAATAGATAAAAAGAACAAAAAACAAAAGAAGCAAAAAAAGTATTATCAGCCCTTTGAGTTAGCTTGCTCATCGCCGGGCAGTTAGGTATTTGATACCCGCAGTTAGTGTGACCCAACCAAAAAAGAAAAGAAAAACATTTTCAGTCCCGACAGTAAATTTGGTGCTAACAGTCGCGATTCCTGGCAGTTAGCTTAGTTTCAAGGAGCAGTTTGCTTTACTGATAGTTATGTAAAAAGAAACAAAGACCACTGCTCAATTAGCTCTTGCCCCCATGCTGCCAGCGGCGCGATCCACGGTGCGCAGTTTGCCCATGCTCAGTTTCATGGAGCAGTTAGTTTCAGGGACCGGCTGTAGTTATCTTGCGTCAAAAAAATTAAGTGATGTACACAACTATGATTTTGCCAAGCCTCTGCTTGCGTGAGGTACAAAAAATGGCAATCTAATGAGAGGGTTCAGTTTGTTTGCCAAGCCCCTTCTTGCGTGAGGTACAAAAATATTTTTAATCTCGACAGTTAACTCTGCCGCAATCCCTCGCAGTTAACTATTTTACTCCCGGCTGTTAGCTTAAACCGGGCAAAAAAAAGTATTTTCAATCCTGACAGTTAAGTATCTCAGTCTCAGACAGTTAGCTATTCTAGTCCCGGCGGTTAACTTGACCAGGGAAAAATAGAAAAATTAATTTAAAACAAAAGAAGCAAAAAAAGTATTATCAGCCATTGCAGTTAGCTTGCTCATCGCGTGCAGTTAGGTATTTCATACCCGCAGTTAGTGTGACCCAATCAAAAAAAAACATTTTCAGTCCCGCAGTTAACTTGGTGCTAACTGTTGCGATTCCTCGCAGTTAGCTATTTCACACCCGGAAGCTAACTTGACCTGACAATAAAAGTATAGAAGAAAAAAACAATTTTCTTCAGTCTCAGCAGTTAGCTTGTCAGCATACGTCAGTTAGCTATTCCGCACGAGCAGTTAGCGTGTACTGTAGCAGTTCAGGCAAAAAATGTCGAAAATGATGTTGGTTTTTGAAAACTGCTCTTAAACCGTAGCAAATCTGAAAACATGTTATATATGCCAAAGTTCGGGCTAATCGGTACCTTTCTAACATTATATCATACGCATCATTCCGACAAAAGCTTTGAAAATTCCTTTTACAAAAACATTGAAAACTCGTTTGATGGATTTTTAGTTTTTTGAATTTTGTTTAAAAAGCGGACCGATTTTGGGAAAATGACCAAAATGAGTTTTTTGCTCCTTCTCAATAGCTATCCGAAGGTATATCAGTTGCATCAATCCGATTAGCGGTTAAATAATTACGACCCAAAAACAGTGCAAAAAAACGATGCCAGAAAAAGTCCGCCCGGCAGTTAACTAGTATAGTTCGCACAGTTAGCTGTGTGTTCTCGTGCAGTTAGGAATGGTTCTTGAATAGCTTATTCAGGAATGGGTTGCAGAATAGTTGGGATGTGTGTGTGTCTATATATATATATATATAGTCATATGATCTCTTATGCTAAAGTAACAATTCATTCACAGTTTCAAGTATGAATTGTAAATTTCATTGAAAACTAACAAACTATAATCTCAGCCATTGAAGCAATTGCAATTTATCATAACATTAGAAAGAGGCAATATACGAGCTTTTCAGCAAGTCCACATACTCAACTATCATTTAGTCTTTCACAATTGCTAACATTCACGCCATATTTATGGTTATAAAGTTTTAGTCGGACACAGAGAAAGATAGGGGCTTATAGTTTTGCCTCCCAACCTTTTACCTCAAGGGTAATGTCAACAATAATAGTTCATAAAAACTCATATCCAATTAGCTATATATATCAGGATCTTTCCAACACATTGTGCTTGCCAAAGGATAAAATGTAAAAAGGAAAGGTGAAGATCATCATGACTCTTGTATGAAGTATAAGACAAGAATAAAAGATAGGCCCTTCGCAGAGGGAAGCACATGTTGTCATGTGCTTTTATGGTTGGATGCACGAAGTCTTAATGCAAAAGAACGTCACTTTATATTGCCACTTGTGATATGGACCTTTATTATGCAGTCCGTTGCTTTTATTTTCTTTCACATCACAAGATCGTATAAAGCTTATTTTCTCCACACTAATAAATCATACCTATTTAGAGAGCAATTTTTATTTTTTGCAACGATGACAACTTACTTGAAGGATCTTACTCAATCCATAGGTAGATATGGTGGACTCTCATGGCAAAACTAGGTTTAAGGATATTTGAAAGCACAAGTAGTATCTCTACTTGGTGCAAAGAATTTGGATAGAATGAGAGGGAAAGGCAAGCTCAACATGTTGGATGATCCATGACAATATAATTTATTTCAGGTGTAAGAAAACATAACCCATTACGTTGTCTTCCTTGTCCAACGTCAACTCTTTAGCATGTCATATTTTAATGAGTGCTTACAATCATAAAAGATGTCCAAGATAGTATATTTATATGTGAAAACCTCTCTTTCTTTATTACCTCCTATTAATTGCAACGATGACCAAAACTATGTTTGTCAACTCTCAACAACTTTTATTCATCATACTCTTTATATGTGAAGTCATTACTCTCCATAAGATCCATATGATCTCTTTATTTCTTTTTATTCTTTATCTTTTATTTTATTTTTATTACCTCAAGATCATAGCAAGATAATCAAGCCCTTGACTCAACACTAATCTTTATTATATATAGCTCACATACTCGATCATACTAAAACTTTATTCTACTAGATCAAGATATTACCAAAAGGATCGAACTAAGAAAACGGTAAAGATAAAAGTGTGATGGTGATACGATACCGGGGCACTCCCCCAAGCTTGGCAGTTGCCAAGGGGAGTGCACATACCCCTGTGTTTATGTCTCCTTCTTCGGGGGTGGTGATGCGATATTCTTGGCGATGATGACCCTCAGGATACGATTCTCTTCCTCGAGCTTATTGGCTTGCTGCTTGAGGTCCATTATTTCCTTACGGAGCTTGCCCGTGACAGCTAAAGCTCCTTTCACCCAAGGATGTTGGATAGTTGCGGGAGAACAAGTATCGCTCTTTTTCATATTTTCATAAGAAAGAAATCTAACATTGGAAGGGATGACCGAGTTTGGAATAGCTGAGCTCTGTAGTTCCCCCATCGTGAATCCATCTCGGAAACGAGAAGTAGCTTCTTCATCCTCCTCCATGGCATCTATCCTTTTCAAGTCGGCTTCCATCTCTTCCTCAGTTGATGGCCCAAAGAGGTCAGCATCGCTGTTTGCTCTTGGCCCCGGTATCGGATGAGACACCCGACTCTCCCCGACTGTCTCTTGAGAGGACATCTTGCTCTAGATCTGTAGCAGAAACAACTCGAAACAAAAACAGGAGATATTTGCGTGGTACGGTGGTCAAAACCTTCGGTAGATTATATAATGAATTTCTACCGGCCAAAAGAAGTATCGTGCAATAAAACGGTGTCCGGAGAGCACACGAGGTGCCCACGAGGCAGGGGGGCGCGCCTAGGGGGGTAGGGCGCGCCCTCCACCCTCGTGGACGCCTTGTGTCCTTCCCGGCCTGCTTCTTATTTTCCTATTTTCTTAAATATTCCAAAATGGAGAAAAATTGCTACTAGAACTGTTTTGGAGTCCGTTTACTTACCGTACCTCATACCTCTTCCTTTTCAGAGTCTAGAACGTTTTGGAAAGTGTCCCTTACGTATTCCTCCGGGGTTACGGTTTCAATACCATTAGTTTCAACATTTATAGGATTACCTAAGATATAATGTTTGATTCTTTGATTGTTCACCACCCTCGGATTTGTGCCTTCGAAGTTGTTGATTTTTATGGCACTGGAACGATAGACCTCCTCGGTGACGTAAGGACCTTCCCATTTAGAGAGGAGTTTTCCTGCAAAAAATCTTAAACGAGAGTTGTATAAAAATACATAATCACCTACATTAAACTCACATTTTTGTATCCTTTTGTCATGCCATCTTTTAACTTTTTCTTTAAACAGTTTGGCATTCTCATAGGCCTGGGTTCTCCATTCATCAAGTGAGCTAATGTCAAAAAGCCTCTTCTCACCGTCAAGTTTGAAATCATAATTGAGCTCTTTAATGGCCCAATATGCCTTATGTTCCAGTTCGAGAGGTAAGTGACATGCTTTACCATAAACCATCTTATACGGAGACATACCCATAGGATTTTTATATGCAGTTCTATAAGCCCATAATGCATCATCAAGTTTCTTGGACCAATTCTTTCTAGATCTATTAACAGTCTTTTGCAAAATTAATTTAAGCTCTCTATTAATCAGTTCTACTTGACCACTAGACTGTGGATGATATGGAGATGCAATTCTATGATTAACATCATACTTAGCAAGCATTTTACGGAAAGCACCATGAATAAAATGTGAACCACCATCAGTCATTAAATATCTAGGAACTCCAAACCTCGGAAAATAACTTCTTTAAGCATCTTAATAGAGGTGTTATGATCAGCACTACTAGTTGGAATAGCTTCTACCCACTTAGTAATGTAATTAACAGCAACTAAAATATGTGTATACCCATTAGAGGAAGGAAACGGTCCCATATAATCAAAGCCCCAAACATCAAATGGTTCAATAACAAGTGAATAGTTCATAGGCATTTATTAACGTCTACTAATATTACCAATTCTTTGACATTCATCACAAGACAAGACAAACTTACGGGCATCCTTGAAGAGAGTAGGCCAATAAAACCGGATTGCGGTACCTTATATGCGGTTCTATCTCCAGCATGGTGTCCTCCATAAGCCTCAGAGTGACACTTGCGCAGGATCTGTTCCTGTTCATGCTCAGGTACACAACGTCTAATAACACCATCTACTCCTTCTTTATAAAGGTGTGGGTCATCCCAAAAGTAATGTCTTAAATCATAGAAGAACTTTTTCTTTTGCTGGTATGTGAAACTAGGTGGTATAAATTTAGCAACAATATAATTAGCATACCATGGAGCAATACGAGAAGCATTTATGACAGCTAATTGTTCATCAGGAAATCTATCATCAATAGGTAGTGGGTCATCAAGAACATTTTCTAACCTAGACAAGTTGTCTGCAACGGGTTTCTCAGCTCCCTTTCTATCAATAATATGCAAATCAAATTCTTGAAGCAAGAGAACCCATCTAATAAGTCTAGGTTTAGCATCTTTCTTTTCCATAAGATATTTAATAATAGCATGATCAGTGTGAACAGTTACTTTGGAATCAACAATATAAGGTCTGAACTTATCACAAGCCAACACAACTGCTAAAAATTCTTTTTCAGTAGTAGCATAATTTCTCTGGGCGCTGTCCAGAGTCTTACTAGCATATTGGATAACATTTAATTTCTTATCAACCCTTTGTCCTAAAACAGCCCCTACAGCATAATCACTAGCATGACACATAATTTCAAATGGTAAATTCCAATCAGGAGGTTGAACAATAGGTGCAGAAATCAAAGCTTTCTTAAGTATTTCAAATGCTTCTACACAATCATCATCAAAGACAAAAGGAACATCTTTTTGTAAGAGATTAGTCAGAGGCCTGGAAGTTTTAGAGAAGTCCTTAATGAACCTCCTATAAAAACTGGCATGACCAAGGAAACTTCTTATACCTTTAATGTCCTTAGGACACAACATCTTTTCAATAGCATCAACTTTAGCTTTATCAAATTCAAAACCTCTTTCAGAAATTTTATGCCCCAAGACAATACCTTCATTAACCATAAAGTGGCACTTCTCCCAATTCAAGACAAGATTAGTTTCTTCACATCTCTGCAAAACTTGATGAAGGTTGCTTAAGCAATCATGAAAAGAAGTTCCATATACAGAAAAATCCATATACAGAAAAATCATCCATGAATACCTCAAAAATCTTTATACAAAAGTCACGAATATAGCAGTCATACATCTTTGAAAGGTAGCAGGTGCATTGCATAAACCAAAAGGCATACATCTATAAGCAAAGGTACCGAAAGGGCAAGTAAAAGTTGTCTTTTCTTGATCCTCCTTTGACACAGGTATTTGAGAGAAACCAGAATAACCATCTAGAAAACAAAAATGTGTATGTTTGGATAATCTTTCTAGCATTTGATCAATAGAAGGTAAAGGGTAAAGATCCTTTTTAGTAGCTTTATTTAATTTGCGGGAATCAATTACCATTCTATAACCTGTAACAATTCTTTGTGGTATCAATTCATCTTTATCATTAGGAACAACAGTAATACCTCCCTTCTTAGGGACACAATGGACATGACTTACCCACTGACTATCAGCAACGGGATAAATTCTATCTGCCTCCAGAAGCTTTAGTATTTCTTTTCTTACCACTTCTTTGATCTTAGGATTTAACCATCGTTGGTGATCAACAACCGGTTTCGCGTCTTTCTCCAATTTTATTTTGTGCTAGCATAGAGTGGGACTAATGCCCTTAAGATCATCAAGAGTATATCCAATAGCAGCACGGTGCTTCTTCAGATTTTTCAATAATTTCTTTTCTTTGTGATCTAAAAGGTTAGCACTAATAATAACAGGATATATCTCTTTTTCATCAAGATAAGCATATTTAAGAGTATCAGGCAAAGGTTTAAGCCCAAACACGGGATCACCCTTGGGTGGAGGATGATCCCCTAGGATTTCAATGGGCAAGTTGTGTTTGAAAATAGGTCCCTGTTTAAAGAATACTTCATCTATTTCCCTTCTTTCATTCATAAACATATCATTTTCATAGTCAAGCAAATATTGTTCTAAAGGATCATTAGGAGGCACGACAATAGAAGCAAGACCAATAATTTAATCTTTACTAGGTAATTCTTTATCATGGGGTTGTCTATGAAATTTAGCAAAATTAAACTCATGAGACATATCCCCCAAACCAATAGTTACAACATGCTTTTTTCAATCGATCCTAGCATTAACAGTATTCAAGAAGGGTCTACCAAATATAATGGGACACAAGTTATTTTGTGGGGAACCAAGAACAAGAAAATTAGCAGGATATTTAACTTTCCCACGAGACTTCAATATCTCTAACAATCCCAACTGGTGAAATAGTGTCTCTATTGGCAAGCTTAATTGTAACATCAATTTCCTCTATCTCAGCAGGTGCAATATCATGCATAATATCTTTATATAAGGAATGAGGTATTGCACTTGCACTAGAACGCATATCACATAAGCCATGATAGCAATGATCTCCTATTTTAACAGAAATAACAGGCATGCCTACAACAGGTCTATGTTTAGTATTGGGTCTAGCAATTCTAGCAGCTTCATCACAGAAGTAAATAACATGCCCATCAATATTATCGGCCAAGAAATCTTTAACCATAGAAACACTAGGTTCAACTTTAATTTGCTCAGAGGGAGTAGGTGTTCTATTATTACTCTTACGAACCACAGTTGAAGCTTTAGCATGATCCTTTATTCTAACAGGGAAAGGTGGTTTCTCAATATAAGTAGTAGGAACAACATAATCATTATAAGTGATAGTCTTTTCTTCAACTTTAATAGGTGCAACTACTTTTACTTCAATGGGAGGATTATATTTAAACCACTTCTCCTTAGGGAGATCAACATGAGTAGCAAACGATTCACAGAAAGAAGCTACTATCTCATATTCAAGTCCATATTTGGTGCTAAATTCACGGAAAGCATCGGTATCCATAAAAGATTTAACACTATCAAACTTAGGTGTTATACCTGAATCCTTACCTTCATTGAGATCCCAATCTTCAGAGTTACGTTTAATTCTTTCGAATAAATCCCATTTGAATTCAATAGTCTTCATCATAAAAGAGCCAGTACAAGAAGTATCGACCATGGAGCGATTATCAAGAGAAAGCCGAGCATAATTTTTTTGAATAATAATTTCTCTTGAGAGCTCATGATTGGGGCATGAATATAACATTGAATTAAGCCTCCCCAAGCTTGAGCAATTCTTTATCCTTTGCGAGGCCAAAAATTATATATATAATTACGATCACGATGAACAAGATGCATAGGATAAAACTTCTGATGAAATTCCAATTTTAATCGGTTGCAGTTCCCTGATCCCATATCAGCACATAGCCTAAACCATGTCAATGCCTTTCCCTTCAAAGATAAAGGGAAGACCTTCTTCTTGATAACATCCTCAGGCATACCTGCAAGCTTAAATAATCCACAAACTTCATCCACATAGATTAGGTGCAAATCAGGATGCAGTGTTCCATCTCCTGTAAAAGGATTAGCTAGCAGTTTCTCTATCATACCCGAAGGAATTTAAAAGTAAAAAAATTCAGTAGGTTCAGTAGGTTGAGGAGCAACTCTTTGCTCTACTGGTCTAGGCGAAGATACCCCGAACAAGCACCTCAAAGGATTATGTTCTATAGGAACAAGTGGCAGTAAATTTCAGCACACTATATAAATTTTTCCTTACCAAATTCAACCTACCAAAGGTGCTTCACTCCCCGGCAACGACGCCAGAAAAGAGTCTTGATGACCCACAAGTAGGGGATCTATCGTAGCCCTTTTGATAAGGAAGAGTGTCGAACCCAACGAGGAGCAGAAGGAAATGATAAGCAGTTTTCAGTAAGGTATTCTCTGCAAGCATTGAAATTATCGGTAATAGATAGTTTTGTGATAAGATAATTTGTAACGGGTAACAAGCAATGAAAGTAAATAAGGTGCAGCAAGATGACTGAATCCTTTTTGTAGCAAAGGACAAGCCTGGACAAACTCTTATATAAAGGAAAGCGCTCCCGAGGACACATGGGAATTATTGTCAAGCTAATTTTCATCACGTTCATATGATTCACGTTCGGTACTTTGATAATTTGATATGTGGGTGTACCGGTGCTTGGGTACTGCCCTTCCTTGGACAAGCATCCCACTTATGATTAACCCCTATTGCAAGCATCCGCAACTACAAAAGAAGTATTAAGGTAAACCTAACCATAGCATGAAACATATGGGTCCAAATCAGCCCCTTACGAAGCAACTCATAAACTAGGGTTTAAGCTTCTGTCACTCTAGCAACCCATCATCTACTTAATACTTCCCAATGCCTTCCTCTAGGCCCAAACAATGATGAAGTGTCATGTAGTCGACGTTCACATGACACCACTAGAGGAAAGACAACATACATCTCATCAAAATATCGAACGAATACCAAATTCACATGACTAATTATAGCAAGACTTCTCCCATGTCTTCAAGAAAAAATGTAGCTACTCAGAAATCATATTCATGTTCATAATCAGAGGGGTATTAATATTCATAAAGGATCTGAACATATGATCTTCCACCGAATAAACCAACTAGCATCAACTACAAGGAGTAATCAACACTACTAGCAACCCACAGGTACCAGTCTGAGGTTTTGAGACAAAGATTGGATACAAGAGATGAACTAGGGTTTGAAATGAGATGGTGCTGGTGAAGATGTTGATGGAGATTGACCCCCTCCCATGGAGAGGATCGATGGTGATGATTTCCCCCTCCCAAAGGGAAGTTTCCCCGACAGAACAGCTCCGCTGGGCCCTAGATTGGTTCCGCCAAGGTTCAGCCTCGTGGCGGCGGAGTTTCATCCCATGAGCTAGCTTATGATTTTTTCCTGGACGAAAGACTCCATATTGCCAAAGATGGGCACCAGAGGGCTGCCAGGGGGCCACGAGGCAGGGGCGTGCCCCCACCCTCGTGGATGGTGGGTGCCCCCTCTGGTACTTCTTTCACCCAATATTTTTTATATATTCTGAAACGGGCTCCCGTGAAGTTTCAGGACTTTTGGAGTTGTGCAGAATGGGTCTCTAATATTTGCTCCTTTTCCAGCCCAGAATTCCAGCTGCCGGCATTCTCCCTTTTCATGTAAACCTTGTAAAATAAGAGAGAATAGGCATAAGTATTGTGACATAATGTGTAATAACAGCCCATAATGCAATAAATATCGATATAAAAGCATGATGCAAAATGGACGTATCAGTGCTTTGCCCCCTCAAAAAAAAACTTGGTGCTTCGGGCGATCCATCGGTACTACTACTAGTAATCTGGTAATCCCGACTAAAACGGCGCGGCCGGGTCTTTTCCTGTGCGATATGCTGGGAGGTTGGCTTAGTTGGGTTTTTAGGACGAGTAATGCTAGACCTACATAATCCCAGTTATGTAATTAACGTAATGTGAAACATGTGAGCTGTTGATTGTAGATTGGGGGGAGGGAGGGGCCCACCACCATGAAAATCAGGGAAGAGAGAGAGAGAGGCAATTTACGTTAACCCTTCCATAGGTTCCCGGAGATGTAGAAAGATGTGAAATGTGTGAATGTGTAGTGGACGTACTATTGGAGTGCCTAAGATAAATTGTGTATGTAGACCCTATGTGTTTATTTACTTCACATGTTAGATTGGTCTTGGGTCAAGCCTTCTAAGTTTATACACACAAAAACGAATCATCATTCCATATACTCCTACAATATATCTTACTATTCTTGTGAAAGTTCATATACACTGGACGAGATTAATGCAAACATGGCAGATTTTCATTACATTTCAATCTTTTATAGGACAGAAAAATAAAAGAAACCCGACCCTAAACCTATTCTACGGCAGCGACCGACGTCCTCCATCTGTGATCTCCATGTACGAGGGCGGGGTTCAAGACCCGTGAAGTGAAGGTGCGGTCTTCGGCGAGGAAGAGTAGAACATGGGAGACGGACCGGCCAGTTGGGACACCATGCCCTACCACCTCCTATGCCCTACTCATCCTCGGAGGAGTCCCTGACCTCGGCGATGCCAGACGTTGGTCGGCGGCAACTAGGACACATGGTTGACGGTGCTCCCATCGTCGGCCGCTAGCGTGGCCGCCGCTTATGCGGTCGCGTCCGTGTCCGGCTGCATGAGCAAGCTATATGATTGAAAACTTTCCAAATATATTATTGGACTTGTTTTCCCCTTCAAGAAAAACATTCCTATTATCAGTGGATTTATTTGCATAACTATTTCTCTCTGAGCTTTATTCCTTAAAGTGATTTTTCATTAGTTTTGGAGCTCTTTTTGAACTACAACCATTTGATAGATTTATCTAAAATTCCAACAAAAATTTGGAGATGTCATGTGATGTTTTTAAATCACTTTTATGCAAAAATATCTTCTATTCATTGGAAGTTTTGAGCTCTACACCAAGTTTTCAAATCTGGTCCAGTGGGCAATTTTGCACTACAACCTATTTAAATATTTCTTTAAAACTTCCACCAAAATTATGGGATGTTAATAGGAGTATATTATTCAACTTTATGAAAAAACCAGTGATGTTCTTTGAAAAATTTGAGTGAATCAACCTCAGTTTCATTCTGGTCCAACTTGATGATTTGTACTGCAACCCTAAGCATTCTTGCTCTAGTGGCCATGAGCCTTTTCCTAATTAAAGAACACCCTACTAAACCCTTAAGTCCAGGAGAGTAGACCCATTGGAGTAATTTTAGTCCATGAAACTAAGCCCTTTTCTTTCTATCCAGAATTGGTTTTCTCAAGAACTTGCACTAACAAGTTCTTGCTTTTGACAAACTAACCTTACCACCCTCTGTATCATCTAAAGAGACACTGGTCTGGAGCTTTTGGCCACCCCAAGAGTTGCCTAGATGCACATGGCATTATGTCAAACACCTTGAGTGCATGCACAGTTTTGGCATGATGTTTAGTCTGCATTATGGACTTGACCCCCTGACGCAAACAACATGTCCACTAAGCTCCTAGCTAACCCTAACCCAGGCCTACTAATCCCCAGCCTCATCCTAATCCTCTAGCATGCTCTAGCATTGCGTCGAGCACGTAGCGTATGTGCGCTGGGCGTGCCCAGAGCGCATGTTTTGCACGTGCGTGCACCGAGTCGCCGCGTCCCCACTACCACCTCCCCGCGCTCGTTCTGTCTACCCCTTCGCACAGCCAGCACGCCCGACCCCTCCCTCGCCGCAGAGCCGCCCTGGCCCCCTCCTGGCGCCTTACAGCACCGCCGTCAGGTCGGCCATGGCAGCAAGCGGGCGGCCACAACAACCTCTGCCATGGATGGCGCCGCCCGAGCCACACGCGTGCGCCAGTTGCCCTGTGGAGTAGTCCGAGCTCATCCACAAGCTCGTCTGCAAGCGCTCGTCGCCGCCACGTCCCCCCTGCAGCAATAGAACGACGGTTCATCGTCGTTCTTATCCAACGCCGCGGAACCGAACTTGTTGCGCTATAAAAGGACCCCCGAGCTTTCCTAGGCCCTCAGGCAACCTCAAGCCAACCCTCTGGAGCTCCCCTAGCCCGCAATCAACGGCGGAAGGCCGTCTCCCCCATCTCCAGCCAGTACAGCCGCCGCCGCCCTCCGGTCCATTCAGTCGCAACCAGAGCCTCCCCTGCCCCTCCAGAGACACCGTCCTCTTCCCCTCGATCTTACGGAGCCGCCCAAGCCCTCAGTTGCGACGGGGAACCACCGCAGCCCAGAACCCCAATTCCACCCGAAGCTTCCTCCGCCGCGGAGCTCGCCGCCGGCGACTCCCTCCACCCCCGACAACCCAACAACCACGGGGAGGACCGCCCCGGTCTGGCGGATCCATCCCTACCCTCCGGAGCCTGCGGGAAGCCGCCGTTCGCCGGCGTTGATCGCCAGAACCCCACCTCGGCTCGGACAGAGGAGGAAGGAGGCGGGGAACGACTGGTCAAACCTGACCAGTGGGCCCCCTAGACCCACTGTCAGTGACCCGAGCCGGCCCACGTGGTTTTAAGTGGAAGCGTAAAACCCCAAAGTACGTCTCCCCTGCTTCGAAAGCGTATTCTCATCAAAATGTTTTCTTTTCTTTTTTATTTTAAAAAGAGAGTTAGACTGAAACTTTGACTGGCTATATCTTTTTAAATATAAATCCAAATGACTTGATTCTTTTTCTGTTGTTTCCCAAATATTGTCTATTTTATTTTCATATTTATTTCAAAATTTTCCAAACAACTTTTTTGTGTTGTTTTTAAAATATGTGTTAACTCAAATTTATTTAAAATAGGATTTTGGAGAGGGAGAAGAAAAATTTCAAAAGTTTTGGAATGCACCCTGCCTCTCCACAACTTGAAGGCAAGCATTCTGAACCCTGGCATAATATTGTCTGGCGTTGTTGATGCGGTTGCAAGCCATCTTGTCTTGGAGATTTCGTTATTCTATGCGATGATACGATCATAATGCATATTGATGATTTCATGCTGTTGGCATTTGATATGTTTGTGATAGAAATCCCCCTCATATGCCTCTCATGCCTACCGGGAAGGATCCGGGAAAGCCTCTGTCTTGGGTAGACACGAGCTTGTCCCTCGTCGAGACGATTATGACCGGTGGGGCATGGGGAGGTATGATGAGTGGTGGTTCTGTCTGATGGATGTGAAATATAATTTTTGAGCTAACCATGCAGGAATGCTTAAACCTCTTGAGTCGGCCGTAGATCGAGTCTTGTTCCAGTAACCCCCATACTTGTTTCGTGCTTCCACTTGTCCCTGC
The DNA here is from genome assembly GCA_034509565.1 of Triticum monococcum. Lineage (NCBI taxonomy): Eukaryota > Viridiplantae > Streptophyta > Magnoliopsida > Poales > Poaceae > Triticum > Triticum monococcum. Next base: position 317,775,801 of record CM067842.1, read on the forward strand.
CGTAGGTAGGGTACAGTTCAGTAAGTTGTCAACCCCTGTCCTAGCACACACCGTACAGAGAGGCCATGGTGGAAGATACCGGCTGCATCCGGTAGGCATGCCACCTGGTCCGGGGGCATGGGTGTTTCCGGTTGGGACCGAGAGGGGGCACCTCTTAGAGCGCGTGATATAAGTTTGATCCCATGCTAAGCGAGCTTGTAGCCTCCCCACTTAGAGTTTCGCTTGACAGGTGTCGTGGGTGATTACAGACACCGGTAAGTTAAGCTGGTGTTTGCGGCCAAGTGTGTTTTCGAATGAAAGACCGTAGACGGAATTAGTCCCAATGGACTGAAGGAATCTGTTGCTAGTGGGTAAAGAGTACACCCTCTGCAGAGATATTATACCTATTCGAATAGCCGTGTCCATGGTTAAGGATTACAGTGTGGGATGGGTCAAGTGTCGGTCTTCGGAGGAAAACTAGTAAACCAAAACATTGATTATGACCTGTGACATATGATGATTATGATTATTATTATTGTGGACTAATCAATTGTATTATTTGAAATTAATGAGTATCCCTGGGACAGTTCCACCTCCTGGATATTCACTGTGATTACTTTTATATGTAAGCCCTCTATGTGGTGTCGCACAGACGCCCGACTGTGGCATGCTTGTTATTTCATTTACTTATAAGCCCTTTATGTGATGTCGAACAGACGCCCGACTATGGCATGCTTGTTATTCCTTTTATTTATAAGCTCTTTATGTGGTGTCGCTCAGACGCCCGACTGCGGCATGCTTCATATTATTATTCTTTCGAGGTGTCGCTTCAGACACTCGATCGGTGCTTTTCATTTCTACTCCTGGATTGTTTACTCATGTTTTATTTGAATGATCTGCTTGCGTGTATCATGAACCTTATTTCGTAACTGACAAAGTGATCATAGAATATTTCAAAGCATGATTATCAGTGGCTATATTATACCTGTGTTCTTAATGTTTGCGAGTACATTCAAAGTACTCACTAGCTTGTCCCTGGCTATTGTCTTGGCCAGATTTCTTGCGTGGAGAGGCGCGTTGTGATGACAGCCCTGGAACCTACGCAATGGTGATAGCAGCCTCGCGAAGATAGGAGTTATCCTGGTCAGCTGTTCCAGTGGGAAATGGAGTCCCATAGACGCTAATGGTCCGCAAACCGCTTCCGCCATCAACCACTAGAAACAAATTGTTGTACCCATAGGCCAGAATGGTCTTGTACTACATATTATGTACCTTGCTTGGAATTTCTGTATCAAGTTGGTGCCTCATCAGCTAACAGTAATCCTGGGGCTGGTGAGCACAAGGGCCATTTTTTGGGAAATTTATATCCCGAAAATCCGGTCCTGACAAACTTGGTATCAGAGTCAGACTGACCATTGGCTAATCCTATCCTAGCCAGGTCGAAAAACCTAGGTAAACCAACCCACCAGACCTTAACCAAACCCCGGCCAAGCTTCTCGTGTAAGATAGCCACACAAGGACCCGACACCTTTTGGCAGTCAGTGCCCAACCTATCAACCTAGCTTGTCGATCACGCGCCAGTGACCGACACCTAAATTGTCTCATTCACAAGCGTGCGAAGGAAGACTCTGTCCCCTTTTTCTATAAAAAGGGGCACGAAAACCTCAACCCAGCACAGCTCAGCCTCTGCCCAAACCAAGCTAAAATGCCAGGACCCATTGTTCACAATGAGACCACAACAACCAACCTTGGAGGCTTCGTGACCGTGCTAGCAAACCTCACCCGCCGTGCCTTCGCGTTAGAAGAGCCCCCAGAATATGTTGTGTACCAAGGGTCCATGAGCGGTGAGAGCCATCAATCCCGGGCCACTGTACACGTCTATGGTAGGGGTCTATCGCCAGAACGCCCCTACAGGTTCACCGGAAGGACAACTTCCTTTGAGCCACAGGCCATCCAACTAGCTGCTCGAGAGGCTATAGTTCAACTCTGGCACTTGTCGCCCAGAGTTAGCTGTCGCTCCTTCTACTACTACACCAGCCATGACGGGTATGGTAGACCACCCCAAGTTGCCAACGGAGATCATGAGATGGATCCTGCATTATTGCATCTGGTGCTCTATGTAAGTGCACTAGAGGAACTGTTCGATCAAATCACCCTTGATCTGATCGCAGCTCGTGGACAACTGATCCGCCGAGCCCCGGCAAGAAGAGAAGATGAGCCCGATGCCGAAAACCCAGTCATGCTGTTCGGACAACCGATCGAGACCTTAAGGTCTGCCCCAGCCATCGACCATAATGCGTTGATGTCCCCAGAAGTGCTCCGTCACCTTTTGGGAACACATTCCAGCGGGATTGTGGCCAACAACCCCCGTGATGGTCATCATCGCTACCCCGACCCTGCAGCACCTCAACCCCCACCAGCTAACCTCGATGGTGAGAACCGTGACGAGGCCACGACGTCCTCAAGGCAAGCCCGCTTGGATATAAACGAGGTAGACTAAGTCACTCGAGTAGTACCGAGTCGTAATGTACCCCATGCCCTGTAATTGTGTGATCATGTATCACCATATTGGAATGCTGTCTGCTTGTGCGTCCCTATTTTAAATTGTAGCCATGCATGAGTGCATTGGTGTACAGCTACATTTTTAATTCCGGGCATAGCTACCAAAAAAAACCAACCCCGACGGCACCCACAGTAATGCGTCGCTTTTGCGAGATGTGTATATCTATGGCTTTGACCTCGATCCCATAGAGCAGAACCGACAAACCAGTTGCCCTCCACCATGGTAAATAACCCAACCCTCTTGCTATATAAGAGGCCACCTCGTGACCTTGCCAAGTACCCCTCACCCTGGGCACAACCCTCACAACCATTCCTTTGCCATGCCGAGCCCTAGTATTTATCTGAGGACTCCAGATGCCACCCCGGGTAGTTTTGTTAAAATATTGTGGGACTTTACCTGCAGTACCATGGGTTCTACCCAGCCACCCCAGTACGAGCTGCTCAAATCGAGGATCACCCCTTCCATCTCGAAATATTGGGCAGTAGTACACATCCCTCCCGTAAACTCAAACCAAGACCCAACAGAAGTCTCCTTCATGGGGAAATCTATGCCGACTTTGCATATGGCCATAGAAGCTGCTGTATATGAAGCGCTTGGTCGCCTTCGATTCGCGTTACCCTATGCCAGCGATTGAGGGTATTATTACTTTCCGAGTCGCGCTGCACCCGGGGAAGTAGCATCTTTTCCCGGTGGATGAATTGAGAGAGACCTAGCACTGGCCAACCTTGCCCAATGTGTCATCGCGCAAGAGCGTCTGACCCAGCGGATAATGGGTTACCTTCAGAGCCTCGCTGATTTAAATCCTCAGATCGTCATCGGCAGACCGCTGAGACCCGGCCAGGGGAGACGCGTCCATCGGCTAATCAATCCGCTTCCCCCGATAGAAGAAGAGTGTGCCCCAGTACCAGAGACGTTTTCTTGGGACCCTGTACTTTTACCGTTTTCATTATAAACGTCATGGCTATGTTTATTTATGTGTTGCAGCTTATGCATTGTACCCAAGTTCATGTTATGAGTAAACTGTTCGGTTTCAGCTGACATGAGCTATGTTTTTAAGCAAACGACCCTTAGCAAATCTCGAGGACAAGATTTTTCTTAAGGGGGGTAGTGTTGTGACACCCCAAAAATTTCAACCTTGTTTTATTAATTAAAATTTTGCCACGAAATTTAAACCTTTATTTTCTGGATTTTCTTTTGATTTCAGAGCCATTCTTTTCCTTATTATTATGGAGTTTTTACCCCAAGTGAAAACTTTCCAAATATATTATTGGACTTGTTTACCCCTTCAAGAAAAACATTCCTATTATCAGTGTATTTATTTGCATAACTATTTCTCTTTGAGCTTTATTCCTTAAAGTGATTTTTCATTAGTTTTGGAGCTCTTTTTGAACTACAACCATTTGATAGATTTATCTAAAATTCCAACCAAAATTTGGAGATGCCATGTGATGTTTTTAAATATCTTTTATGCAAAAATATCTTCTATTCATTGGAAATTTTGAGCTCTACACCAAGTTTTCAAATCTGGTCCAGTGGGCAATTTTGCACTACAACCTATTTAAATATTTCTTTAAAACTTCCACCAAAATTATGGGATGTTAATAGGAGTATATTATTCAACTTTATGAAAAAAACCAGTGATGTTCTTTGAAAAATTTGAGTGAATCAACCTCAGTTTCATTTTGGTCCAACTTGATGATTTGTACTGCAACCCTAATCATTCTTGCTCTAGTAGCCCTGAGCTTTTTCCTAATTAAAGAACACCCTACTAAACCCTTAAGTCCAGTAGAGTAGACCCATTGGAGTAATTTTAGTCCATGAAACTATGCCCTTTTCTTTCTATCCAGAATTGGTTTTCTCAAGAACTTGCACTAACAAGTTCTTGCTTTTGACAAACTAACCTTACCACCCTCTGTATCATCTAAAGAGACACTGGTCTGGAGCTTTTGGCCACCCCAAGAGATGCCTAGATGCACATGGCATTCTATCAAACACCTTGAGTGCATGCATAGTTTTGGCATGATCTTTAATCTACATTATGGACTTGACCCCCTGACCCAACCAACATGTCCACTAAGCTCCTAGCTAAGCCTAATCCAGGCCTACTAATCCCCAGCTTCATCCTAATCCTCTAGCATGCTCTGGCATTGCGTCGAGCACTTAGCGTGCATGCACTGGGCGTGCCTAGAGCGCACGTTTTGCACGCGCGCGCACCGAGTCGCCGCGTCCCCACTACCGCCTCCCCGTGCTCGTTCCGGCCACCCCTCGCATAGCCAGCACGCTCAACCCCTCCCTCACCGCAGAGCCGCCCTGGCCCCCTCCTGGCGCCCTACAGCGCCGCCGTCAGGTCGGCCATGGCAGCAAGCGGACGGCCACAGCAACCTCTGCCAGGGACGGCGCCGCCCGAGCCACACGCGTGCGCCAGCTGCCCTCTGGAGCAGTCCGAGCTCATCCACAAGCTCGTCTACAAGCGCTCGTCGCCGCCACCCCCCCCTGCAGCAACAGAATGGCGGTTCACCGTTGTTCTTATCCAACTCCGCGGAACCGAACTCGTTGCACTATAAAAGGACCCCCGAGCTTTCCTAGGCCCTCAGGCAACCTCAAGCCAACCCTGTGGAGCTCCCCTAGCCCACAATCAACGGCAGAAGGCCGTCTCCCCCATCTCCAGCCAGTAGAGCCGCCGCCGCCCTCCGGTCCATTCAGTCGCAACCAGAGCCTCCCCCGCCCCTCCAGAGCCACCGTCCTCTTCCCCTCGATCTTACGGAGCCGCCCAAGCCCTCAGCTGCGACGGGGAACCACTGTAGCCCAGAACCCCAATTCCACCCGAAGCTTCCTCCACCGCGGAGCTCGCTGCCGGCGACTCCCTCCATCCCTGCCAAGCCAACAACCACCGGGAGGACCGCCCCGGTCTGGCAGATCCATCCCTACCCTCCGGAGCCCGCGGGAAGCCGGCGTTGATCGCCAGAACCCTGCCTCGGCTCGGACAGAGGAGGAAGGAGGCGGGGAACGACTGGTCAAACTTGACGAGTGGCCCCCCCTGGACCCACTGTCAGTGACCCGAGCCGGCCCGCGTGGTTTTAAGTGGAAGCGTAAAACCCCCAAGTACGTCTCCCCTGCTTCGAAAGCGTATTTTCATCAAAACGTTTTCTTTTCTGTTTTATTTTAAAAACAGAGTTAGACTAAAACTTTGACTAGCTATATCTTTTTAAATATAAATCCAAATGACTTGATTCTTTTTTGTTGTTTCCCAAATATTGTCTAGTTTATTTTCATATTTATTTCAAAATTTTCCAAACAACTTTTTTGTGCTGTTTTTAAAGTATGTGTTAATTCAAATTTATTTAAAATAGGATTTTGGAGAGGGAGAAGAAAACTTTCAAAAGTTTTGAAATGCACCCTGCCTCTCCACAACTTGAAGGCAAGCATTCTGAACCCTGCATAATATTGTCTGGCGTTGTTGATACGGTTGCAACCCATCTTGTCTCGGAGATTTCGTTATTCTATGTGATGATACGATCATAATGCATATTGATGATTTCATGTTGTTGGTATTTGATATGTTTGTGATAGAAATCCCCCTCATATGCCTCTCATGCCTACTGGGAAGGATCCGGGAAAGCCTCTGTCTTGGGTAGACACGAGCTTGTCCCTCGTCGAGACGATTATGACCGGTGGGGCATGGGGAGGTATGATGAGTGGTGATTCTGTCTGATGGATGTGAAATATAATTCTTGAGCTAACCATCCAGGAATGCTTAAACCTCCTGAGTTGGCCGTAGATCGAGTCTTGTTCTAGTAACCCCCATACTTGTTTCGTGCTGCCACTTGTCCCCGCCGTAGGTAGGGTACGGTTCAGTAAGTTGTCAGCCCCTGTCCTAGCACACACCATACAGAGAGGCCATGGTGGAAGATACCAGCTGCATCCGGTAGGCATGTCACTTGGTCAGGGGGCATGGGTGTTTCCGGTTGGGACCGAGAGGGGGGCACCCCTTAGAGCACGTGATATAAGTTTGATCCCATGCTAAGCGAGGTTATAGCCTCCCCACTTAGAGTTTCGCTTGACAGGTGTCGTGGGTGATTCCAGACACCGGTAAGTTAAGCTGGTGTGTGCGGTCAGGTGTTTTTTCGAATGAAAGACCATAGACGGAATTAGTCCCGATGGACTAAAGGAATCAGTTGCTAGTGGGTAAAGAGTACACTCTCTGTAGAGATATTATACCTATTCGAATAGCCATGTCCATGGTTAAGGAATCAGTCTGGGATGGGTCAAGTGTCGGTCTTAGTGTCGGTCTTCGGAGGAAAACTACTAAACCAGAACATTGATTATGACCTGTGACATATGGTGATTATGATTATTATTACTGTGGACTAATGAATTGTATTATTTGAAATTAATGAGTATCCCTAGGACGGTTCCACCTCGTGGATATTCACTGTGATTATTTTTATATATAAGCCCTCTATGTGGTGTCGCACAGACGCCCGACTGTGGCATGCTTGTTATTTCATTTTCTTATAAGCCCTTTATGTGGTGTCGCACAGACGCCCGACTGTGGCATGCTTGTTATTCCTTTTATTTATAAGCCCTTTATGTGGTGTCGCTCAGACGCCCGACTGTGGCATGCTTCATATTATTATTCTTTCGAGGCGTCGCTTCAGACACTCGATCGGTGCTTCTCATTTCTACTCCTGGATTGTTTACTCATGTTTTATTTGAATGATCTGCTTGTGTGCATCATGAACCTTATTTCATAACTGACGAAGTGATCATCGAATATTTCAAAGCATGATTATCAGTGGCTATATTATACCTGTGTTCTTAGTGTTTGTGAGTATATTCAAAGTACTCACTGGCTTGTTCATGGCTATTGTCTTGGCCAGATTTCTTGCATGGAGAGGAGCGTTGTGATGACAGCCCCGAAACCTACACAATGGTGATAGCAGCCTCGCGAAGATAGGAGTTATCCTGGTCAGCTGTTCCTATGGGAAATGGAGTCCCATAGACGCTAATGATCCGCAAACCGCTTCCGCCATCAACCACTAGAAACAAATTATTGTACCCATAGGCCAGAATGGTCTTATACTACATATTATGTACCTTGCTTGGAATTTCTGTATCAAGTTGGTGCCTCATCAGCTAACAGTAATCCTGGGGCTGGTGAGCACAAGGGCCATTTTCTGTGAAATTTATATCCCGAAAATCCGGTCTTGACAAAAACCACACCTCCTCGGCCCATTCCCCCACCTTTCGATCCCCAAGCCCGCATCAAGCGTCCCCTAGTTCGCCGGAAAGCCATGGTGCGCCGCAAGATCATGTACTACAAGATGCTGACGCTGGAGCACCGCGCAGAAATCGCAGCGGCGGTCGGCGCCATAGACCTCTGTTCCCAAGCTCGCTTTTTGGCGGGCCAATCCCCGAGTTCTCTGGAGCCAAGCTACGAGGAGGAAGAAGCCGATCTAATGTTCATGGCAGAGGTCACAGCGTAGAAGGCCCCTGATGCGTATGAGATGATAGACGTCGACTTCGTGCAGGCGTCCGGATCCCCCATGGTGTAGGCAAACCAGCGGTTCAACCTGGCGAAACTAAAGGAGGACCGGGAGGCGAAGGCTCAACTCGACGGGGAGCGCGCGCATGCCGCTGCCATCGAGGCTCTCCTGCAGGTGGAACCGGATGTCCTGGATGTGAACTGGGCGGCGGAGGCTCAACTTGACACGGAGCGCGCGGATGCCGCTGCCATCGAGGCCCTGCTGTAGGCGAAACCAGACGTCCTGGACTTGAACCGAGCGGTGGAGGCCCAACTCGACGCGGAGCATGGCGATGCCGCTGCAATCGAGGCCCTCCTACAGGCGGAACCAGATATCCTAGACTTGAAACAGGCGGCGGAGGCTCAACTCGACGCGAAGTGCGTGGATGCCGCTGCCATCGAGGCCCTCCTGCAGGCGGAACCGGACGTCCTCGACTTGAACCGGGCGGTGCTCTCGTCCGTGCAGAGCGCCTGCACGCTCCGCGTGAACGAGTAGCTGGAGGCCGAGGAAAACCATGGTGCGGAGACACACGTCGGCAGCTACAACTGGTTCGCCCCGGCAGCCAAAGACGACGAGGCCGTCTCGTTCCGTGAGCAGTGATAGTTTTTCTTTATGTTATTGTTTTTAGGGATCTTTTGCTGTGTAAAAACATATATTTGTGCAAGTCGCCTAACTTTCATCATTTGGGTTAGTCGACCATTTCAGGCGGTTGGATGAATATCCTATGTGTCCTAACCCTTCTTCCTCAGCTCTTCTTCTTCCCCAACAGACCACCGCATGGACCGTATGGATCTTTCCCAACATGCGGTTGGATAAACATACCATATGAACGAAAATTATGATTCAGCGGTAGGATGGCTGAGGTTGGTTTGATCACATGTGGTAGCACATGTTAGCGAGGGTGCGTTCCCTTGGTTAGGTTTGCGGCGTGCAAGAGCGACTGTGTGAGGGTGTGGTGCGACTGCCACAGCCGTGCTCAAGTGTACCTCCTTTTCATTTTGAAAACTTTCGGGAAGCTTGGAAAAAATGTGTCGCGAAGTATGGCAATGCAAGGCCTAGACCCAAATAGGATACAAGTATGAACGTAGGAGTACTAGTGTTAAAAAAGAAAGGCAGGGTTTTCCTTTGTGGGATTAATCGATACAAATCCTCATTTGACGTGTCAATTAATGCGTATTTTTTCTCCAAAGCCCAAAGAGCTAACCATCTCACTCCTCATCGCTTGATTAATGAAGCGCCATGCAAACCAACCTTCTCACTTCCGCATGCATGCAAGGGTATATTAATGTTCTTGATTGCTAGTACAAGGTAAACCCCATCAATTTTGCCTCGATTAGTGTTAGTGGCCTTCTGCAAATTTTAATTTTGATATACTAGCCTTGTGCACAAAAAAATGGATGTAGTAACTATTTGACTTCCTTCCCCATTGTTGTGACGTCGATGTTATCTCAAATGTTGTGGTTTGGCGAAGTGCGTTCAACGGAGAACACCATTGAGGGAGACCACGGTAAGTCGTTCGCAAGTGCCACCTGCAAGCCGTGACAAACCGCTTTATTTCCATCCAGGAAGTCCGTTGAACCAAAGGACGCATAAATGTACTAGTACTACACAATAGCATCGTCCGTCCAGCTTAGTGCGGTGAAGTGGTTTCTCAAAGAAGACGATGGAGAAGTGGAGTCAGAGAAGAGTGAAATGATGGTTGCTTTGTTTGTGCTTTGTGATTTGACGCCTCACTGCTTTGTGATTTGTGATAGAAGGGACATGGGAGTAGACTCTGTGCTCTATACCGTATATGCGTCTAAGCACATGAGAAAGAGGAGAGATGTTGCATTTTTCTATTCCTTCAATCAATCAATCAATCAGGGATCTTCCGTTCTATCTTTTTGGCCTTGGCAACACCATCTACAATTGTTCCCATCGATGCCAAAAGCTATTTTCACATTTGGCTACATATTATGGATGCCCTTAACCGTATCCCTTGGTTTTGCTCCTATGTGCTATCTATACAAATCTCAATTATATTGATCTAAAAAATTATAGAATCAAGATTAGTAAAATGGAGGTGATTTTGCCACGCGGATTTGGCGGGGGAGGTTTCTTATTTTTTGAGGACGTTGGCCTGGCAGTTTGCTAACATGCAGTCCCACGTGCCAGTGCTTTACCAAGCTGATCCACGTCAGAACAATGGTAGAAGCAACACGTGGTTAACTCGAAGAAGATGAGGGAGAAGCAGATTCAGCAACGAGTGAAATGATGGTTGCTTCGTCCCTCCAACTTCTTTTTTAGCATTATTACTTCGCCCCTCCAACTAGTTTGCTGTTCCGCACAATCCATCGATACAAACTCGATTAAACAGAAAAGGGCGCGATTTTTCTGGCGTGGTAGATGATACCGGCCATACATTTCAAAGGCAATTTTAATGTATGCAAATTGAATAATTAAGTAACAATATAATATCCAGTAAAACTAAAAACACATATGATTTATTGTGTTAGAGTGTAGTAGTAGTGCTGTATTGCATAGTTGTTAGATATAACATGCAAGAACGTGTAGAGATGTAGTTTTGGAGGGCCTACAGAGATAAAAGCGTATTACGGTCACCGGACTTCAGAATACGCTCATTACGGTCACTATATACATTTTGCAGTAATTATACGGTCACTTGCTCACCATTCAGCATCGATTGCACTCTGTTGACCGGCCAAATAATCTATGTGGCACTATGTTGACTAGTTAAATTGACCACATTCCTTGTGGGTCCCGCCTATCAGTTCACATAGGATAAAGGTCAAAAAAACACAAATTTATGCACGCGCGACAAGACTCCAACCCGTGCGTGGGAACCACCTAGTTGTGTACTTGTCTGTTAGGGCCTGATATGTGCGCATGCATGTGTAGGTTGAGCACTTGAGCATGAGAGTGTGTGTTGGTCGTGTGGTGTGTGCATGCATGTGTGCGTGCGTGTGTGTGAGTGTTGCGTGCGTGCATGGCTGTGTGTGTACGTGTGAGTGTTGTGTGCGTGCATGGTTGCATGTGTTCGTGGGAGTGTTGCGTGCATGCAGTTCGTGTGCATGCGTGCATGTATGTATAATCACCACACCAGCTCCTGTGTGTTAAAACAGACGGCTCAACATACCAATACAAGGCCACCTTGTCTATTGTGCCCGCGGTCATGACTTCGAACCACCGTCCAATATTTTGTTGTTGTTTGTTTTCGATCTCACTAGCAAGATGCCTGTGCGTTGCACGTAACATCAAGATGCATTTGTATGAGTAGTTTATCTTGTGAGAGAAAAGGATGAATGAGGGAAGGCCTTATTTGCATATTTGGAGAGGTGTGTGGGTACCTTTTGCAAAATTGCCATAGTTTCCTTCTTATCCATCAGATATAAATCGGACGGCCTATATTGTAGGATGGCAGGCACACCATCATCACCAACTCTATTTTTATAAGAGTGTAGATTCAGAGTAGATACACGCCTATAGGTGGGCCCAACGGTAGTGAGATAATGTGATGCAACACTAGAGGTGCCATGTGGAGCGTTTAACTGGTCAAATAGTCATGTCTTGAGCAAATACAGAGCTGTACGGTGAGCCCGTGACTATATAATAACCACAAAACATAAATGGTGACCATAATGAGTGGATTCTGAAGTCCAACATATGTATCATGCTTTCGCTTCCAATACAATGATCGTCACTGTATATATCACGAGAGAAAGATGGAACATGCGTGAATGTGTTGGGGTTGTACTTTTAGAGGACCTGGAGATAGTTTGTGTGTGTACGTGAAAGTGGCATAGAGGGGGTGTATGCGATGGAGAGAGAGATGCTCTTCGTTTATCTTTATTATGACTAACTTTATATATAGTATAAAAATATAAAAATTCGCAGTGCGGAATAAATATCATTGTGGGCACCATGCAATGCAAATTAACGTTCATACTCCTCCATATAACTTTGTAATGTTGTATATATGTAGAAATTCTAAAATAATTTTTTGGCCACACTTTATTCAAAAGGAATGTTGTATGCGAAATAAACATGAAGAGCGGGCTTTTTAGATCAATGGGGTACGTGATGTAACATGTGTGAATGTCTAGTTGATGTATTTGGCAGGGCCTAGAGAGGCATGTGTGTGTATTACATATTTGAGAGAGGCATGGATAGAGGGGCCGACGTGGGGGGGGGGGGGGGACGTGGGGGGACGTGGGAGAGATAACACGAGAAATGAGAGAGGTCTAGAGAGAGACGAATATGATGTCATGACGCGAGATGCCCTTGAGCGAGTATATGCAAGGCGGGAGGGGATAGAGGCATGAGGAGATTTTTTTTGTGTGGTGTCTGTGATGGTATGTGTAGGTGTGAGAAGATAACGAGACTTCGGGGTAGAGGGTGTGTCACCACGTGAGGTCCGGTGGGCCGAGGTGAGGCCCTTGGTTCGGTTCCGTCATACGCCACATTGGTTGGCCCGTGACGCATTTAGGGAGACCCATGGATGACTTGCCATACAAGACAAAGATAGCAGAATCATGAAGAACTCTGTGTCCACTGACAAAGCCGGCTAGGATTTGTAACCCTAGGTCCTAGGACTAAGGTAATCCCTTATCTCTGATATTACTATCATCCAACCTAACTTTAAGGGGCATCCTACAGAATGCTCTACTAGAATCATACTTGTCGATTAGGAAGAGAGGTGTAAGACAATGCGTGAGAGATAGGCCTGAAGATAATGTGTGTACGGGAAACACGTAGGCAGGTCTATGTTTATAGAAAGGGTCGATGGGGATTGTGCATGTGTATGCTTGTGAGAGGAAGAGTGCTTGTGATAAAGGTTAGTGAAAACAGTCGTAAATGGTTACGAGAGGGAGGGAGTGTTATATCGAGAGCATGTGTGCTAGAAAGACACATCGGAAGAGAGTGTGTGAGCATGTGTGAGAGAGCACCGATGGAGAGTGAAACTACACGTGAAAGACTAATGTACACATTGATTAAAAATATAAATTGTATCCAAATATTAGGATGGGATCATGATATTTGCAATTCATGTAAGGAACGGTCATTGATCCACCAGACATCTAGATTCTATCAAATTTGAGCATGTCTATGTTATTATTCGACATAATTGATCCACATAGTTAGTATTTTGAACTATAGACAATGCATCGCTTAAGAAATCGAATATAAACATGAGTATAGTTCATGTTGTGTGTGTAAAGCACATTATACATATGAAAGTTACACCATGAACATTATAAATAGCTAGCTATGAACTAGCGTACATTTGAATTCAACTTAAGGTGGTTTATAAAATTCGAATTCAACATGAAGTCCATTCAGTTATTTGAATTCGATATCATGGCATTTGTAAATCATACCTAAATTATGGGGGCACTAATCTTTGCTCTGCTTTTGTACATAATAGCATATATAGTCGTGTACAAAATAGATTCAAATTTACCTCCTCCATTCCAAAATAATTGTAGTTATAGGATTTTCAAGTGTCAAAATTTCAAAAAGAAGTGCATAATTTAATGAGTTTTGAAATATACAAGGTCAAATTAACGATGTCTATTTAGGTCAATCCTCAAATTTCAAGAGTACTCTAAATGTGAATGCTTCTGTTTCAAAATTTTGAACGAAGCACCAAAAGAAGGAAATTACTTTTCTAACTCCAACCCGTGAAACCTACCGGCCCGACGTCCAAAGGTCCAAACCAGGGTAGGTTTGTAGCTTCATTTAGACGCCACGCAACCGCCTCTGAAAAACATTCATACACAATGGCTGCCTAAGCACACATGCGCATGGCCGAAATCGCTCTCTCCCACTATTTGGGAAACCTGGGATTACTATCCTACCCCTGACCCGCAGTAGGTCCGAAATTTAAGAGTGGGGCAAAGTTTGTACTTCCCCCGAATTTCAAACAAGCGCGTCCCATCAGTTCAAAAAAAACCAAAAACAGGCGCATCCGGGACCGAAACATGTGTCTCCCTTAGCTCGCCCCGCCCCCGCCCCCCGTCTAATTCCCCATTCATACTCTGTGGGTGCCAAAACTACCTCTCCACCAGCCGTGAAACCCCGACGTCCTCTGTCCGCCACCCCATCCCACCCATCAACCACCGCCCTCCTCCATCACGCCGGAGCTGATACCCAGACGTCGTCGTCCACCACAACCTCAATCGCAACACCCTCCGTGGCTAGTAGTTGAAGCCGAGGCCGAGCTATCCATACCCGAGCCAGTTCAACCACGCCATCCTGCGCCTCACTGCTGCCGGTCCAACTTCGCCACCATCCACCGCACCGGAGCTGTTCCTGCTATGCCATCCTTCCCGCCTCAGATCTGCTTCCCCTCCGCCGACATACGGCTACGACAACACAATCAAAAATTTGGCCATGGGTTCTTCCAAGGCTCCACCCTCCTCCAAAACATCGGTTCCCCCCGGTAAAAAGAAGAAAATCGCCGCGGCATCTGGAGGACAAAGCACTGGCAATCAGAAATGGTACCCCTCTTCCCTTATTCGTGCAAATCTTATGTGTCTGCTTGCATGGTATTCATCCCATAGAAGACACTAGTTGACCGCTTCTTCTTGATACTAGATGTTCCTAGTAACTCGTGATGCACAAGGTTCTCCTCATATACTATTTCACATTAGCTAGAGGTCCGTCGCCCCCTTGGATTTCAAATCCTGGTCAGTTGATTCCCAATTAAAGGAAGCATTCCCTAGCGTAACAGGTGCTAGTCCGCCTATTACGTCGGGGAAGCAGCGCCTCGATGTTTATCTTAGGGGTGTGTGGGGCCTAGATCTGCTGGCGCCCGATCCGGAGGTCGGCTGGGATTAAAGGGATGGCCGGGGGCGCTGCCAAGCACGACGGTGGTCTGAGGTCAAGGGGAGGGCGGGGCGGCGGAGGCAGGGGTCTGGGCCAGTGGTCGCTGGTGGTTCGAGAAAGATCATCAACAGTGACTGGCGGGAGGTAGACGAAGGTCATTTGCCCGTTCCTTATAGATCAGACGGTTCATAAAAAAATCAACTGACCTATTTATTTTCAGTCAACTGTTATTTTGATAGGACCACATGTGGTGGTTGATACGTCTCCAATATATCTCTAATTTTTAAATGTTCCATGCTGCTATATTATCAATCTTGGTTGTTTTATAATCATTTTATAGTCATTTTCTATGATTTTTTGGTACTAACCTATCGACATAGTGCCAATTGCCAGTTGTTGTTTTTTTCATGTTTTTTACATCGCAGAAAATTAACCAAACGGAGTCCAAATGCAACGAAACTTTATAGAGATTTTTTATGGACCAGCAGACACCAAATGGGCCAAGGCTGTGCATGGGGGGTGCTTCGAGGAGAGCACAACCCACCAGGGCATGCCAGGAGGCCCAGGCGTGCCCTGGTGGGTTGTGCCCACCTCGGGTGCCCCCCGGACCACCTCTTTTCTCTATAAATACCCCAATATTCTAGAAACCCTAGGGGAGTCGGTGAAAATCAATTCCAGCCACCGCAGAGTCCATAACCACTAGATCCAATCAAGACACTATCGCGGAGGGGTTCACCACCTCCATTGGTGCCTCTCTGATGATACATGAGTAGTTCTTTGTAGATCTTCGGTTCCGTAGTTAGTAGCTAGATGGCTTCCTCTCTCTCGTTTGATTCTCAATACAATGGTCTCTTGGAGATCCATATTATGTAACTCTTTTTCCGGTGTGTTTGTTGGGATCAGATGAACTTTGAGTTTATGATCAGATATATCTTTTGATATACATGAAAGTTATTTGAGTTTCTCCAATACTTGGGTTTTGTTTGCCAACTTAATCTATTTATCCTGCAATGGGAAGAGGTGCTTTGTAGTGGGCTTGATCTTACAGTGCTTGATCCCAGTGACAGAAGGGGAACCCACACGTATTTATAGTTGCTACTAAGGATAAAACAATGCGGTCTATCTCTACATAGATAGATCTTGTCTACATCTTGTCATCGTTCTTATTGCATTACTCTGTTTCTCCATGAACTTAATACTCTAGATGCATGCTGGATAGCGGTCGATGTGTGGAGTAATATTAGTTGATGCAGGCAGGAGTCGGTCTACTAGTCTTGGACGTGATGCCTATATAATGATCATTGCCTGGATATCATCATGTGTATTTGAAGTTCTATCAGTTGCCCAACAGTAATTTGTTTAACCACAGTTTGCTATTTTTCTCGAGAGAAGCCACTAGTGAAACCTACAGGCCCCGGGTCTCTTTCTCATATTATTTTCCTTCATGATCTATTTTGTTTGCCTTTTATTTTCAGATCTACTAAACCAAAAATACATTACTGCAATTTATTTTATTTGGCGTTCGATCTATCAATAGTTACAGCTCTCTCACGTCAGTTTGCCAATTTCTGGCACCGTTACCTGAAAGGGATTGACAACCCCTTTTACACACCAGGTCGCGAGTATTTGTTATTTGTGTGCAGGTGTTGTTTGCGTTGTGTTGATTGGTTCTCCTACTGGTTCGATAACCTTGGTTTTATATCTGAGGGAAATACCTATCGCCGTTGTGCTGCATCATCCCTTCCTCTTTGGGGAAATACCAACGTAGCTTCAAACGACATCAAAAGGAATTTCTGGCGCCGTTGTCGGGGAGGATCTTCAACATATACCAGGTTCCTAATCAAAAATCTCATCTCCTTGCAATTTACATTATTCGCCATTTGCCTCTCGTTTTCCTCTCCCCCACTTCACAAAAAATTTCCATTCTATTCGCCCCTCTTTTCCGTTTGCCGTTTTCTTGCCGGATCTGTTTTTGAGTGCAATCTTGTTGTGTAGTCATCATGCACTACTATGGAAAAGCCTAGCAGCAACGCAGGTTTTGGATGTATCAGTAGCGCGGGTGTCCACGCTACTGATACGGCGCCACAACTAACTTGTAGCAATAGCGCGTGTTGACACACGCTACTGCTATACATGGTTAGCTGTAGCGTGCGTTGCAGATAGCACTACTGCTAATTATCTGTAGCGGGTCTTATACCCCGCGCTACTTCTATTACTTTCAAAAAAAAATCTCGATCCTGAGCGTGTTGTCAATGGCAGCATTCGTTCGATCTAGTGACGGTTGGCGTCGCCAGAAGCATGAATGGACAGCGGCAGACCAGATTCGGCGGTGGCTGTTGGAGAGGGCCCGTTTCTATTGAAAAGCTAGGCCGCGAGATGGGGCTCCTCTTCCCGACCATGCTAGATAGCTCCCGGTCATCCATGGCGACGACCTGCATGGGCATGGACATGGGAGGGTAAGTCAAACTAGAGAGAGAGAGAGAGAGAAAAGGAAAACCGAGGGAGAGAGGAAGGGGATGGAGGGAGCATCGGAGCTAGTCACCGGTGGTGAGGTGCTCTGGTGTGGTGGCGCGGGGCGGCGGCCTCCAAGACGTTGGTGGAAGACCGACGAGCTCCTAGATGCCGATGGCGTGAGGCGGCGGCCTCTTTCAGTGCCACGGAGGAGGAGGGGCGCAAGGGCAAGAGGTCCATGTGAGAGCGTATGGAAAGTGAGAGGCGAGAGTGGTGGAAGAGAGGAGGGATTTGGGGGAGGAGATGGGGATTCGGCCGAGGATATGGCGACTTCACCTACCTCGTACTTAGTAGTAGCGAGGGGTATAAAACCGCGCTACTACTATCAACTTAGTAGTAGCGTGGGTTTATACCCCTCGCTACTACTATGGCATGTCTCGGGGGGCATGGTAGAGACCGCTTAGTAGTAGCGAGGGTTAAAAACCCGCGCAACTACTATCAACTTAGTAGTAGCGAGGGGTTAAAACCCGCGCTACTAGTAAGTAGTAGTAGCGAGGGGTATAAACCCTCGCTAGTAGTAAGCGTCTGCTACTCGCTAAGTAGTAGTAGCGACCGCTTAGTATGTGCCCTCTCTTTTAGATTACAAAGACTTTAATTATGATAGTTGCTCTTTGATTTATTGTATTTCTTTGTTGCAATCCATGATAAATTCACCACATGCTTATGAACAAAATAAAGCTTTTACTAAACATATTGTTGATGCTATGAAATCTTTAGAAGAAAAGTTGTAATTAGAAGATTCAATTCCTAGAAAATTGCATGATGAATTGATACCTAATATCAAAGTCAAAATTGAAAATTATGAGTGTTTTTCTTTGTGTGACTTGGGTGCTAGTGTTTCTACAATTCTGAAACCATTTTGTGATGTGCTTGGTCTTACCGATATTGAATCATGTTCTTTAAATTTGCACTTGGCGGATTCTACTATTAAAAATCCTATGGGAAGAATTAATGATGTTCTTATTCTTGCAAATAGAAATTATGTGCCCAAAGATTTTATTGTTCTTGATATTGATTGCAATCCGTCTTGTCGAATTATTCTTGGTAGACCTTTTTACGAACTATTGGTGCCGTAATTGATATAAAAAAGGCAATATTAAGTTCCCATTTCCTTTGAGGAAGGGTATGGAACACTTACCTAGAACAATAATTAGGCCACCATATGAATCAATCATGACGGTATCTTATGGATCTCGAAAAAAGATGATAAAACTTAGATCCTTGTTGTATGCCTAGCTAAGGGTGTAAAACTATAGCGCTTGTTGGGAGGCAACCCAATGAATAAAACTTATTTTTTTCTTTTTGCTTCCTGGTTTTGAGTGTTTTCACAATTATGCTACTGTTATGATTGTGTTTTTTATGTTTTAATTAGTGTTTGTGACAAGTAAAGCCTTTAGGATCGTCTTGGGTGATAGTTGTTTGATCTTGCTGAAAAAACAGAAACTTTTGCGCTCGCGAAAATAATTCTCATTTTTCACCAGAGAGCGATAAAATACCCATTCCTTTTTCATTTGATAAATATACAAATTTCTCAGGACATCCTAATTTTTCAGAGTTTTTGGAGTTACATAAGCATCCGAAATACCCAGATTACTACAGACTGTTCTGTTTTTGACAGATTCTGTTTTCTTTGCGTTGTGTGCTTGATTTGATGACTCTATGGTTTTCTTTGATGAGTTTTTGCCATAGAAAAGTTGGAATGCAATAGATATAATGCAATAAGAAAATATGAATTGGTTTACTGCAGTACTTATAGTAGTGATTTGTTTTCTTATACTAACGGATCTCACGAAGGCTTTTGTTGAGTTTTGTGTGATTGAAGTTTTCAGCTTTTGGGTTATCTTACGATGGATGAAGGAATACGGAGTAAGAAGCGCCTAATCTTGGGGATGCCCCGGCCTCCCAAGATATTATCCAAAAGAGAGCAAGCAACTAAGCTTGGGGATGCCCCCGAGTGGCATCCCCTCTTTCTTCTAACGACCATCGGTATTTTACTCGAAGCTATATTTTTACTCGTCACATACTATGTGTTTTGCTTGGAGAATCTTCTATGATATGAGTCTTTGCTTGTTTTATTTTGTGTTTTAAGTCTTGATTCCTTGTTGGACACACCTATTTGAGAGATCCAAAATTATGTCATGACTTGTTAGAATTGCTCTCTATGCTTCACTTAAATTTTTATGAGCTATGGATTTGCTCTAGTGCTTCACTTATATCTTTTTGAGCACGGTGTGCTTTTAGTATTTTTGAAGAAATGCTCTCTTGATTAACTTAGATTTATTGAGAGTTAGTAATTTTTTTAATAAATTCTCTCTTGCGTCACTTAAATTAATTTGGGAGAAAGAAATATTATGCTCATGATCTTCACTTATATTTGTTTGAGCTTATCAAAAGCAACATATGAAAATTAGTCCCTGTAGTGATCCGACCTCAGGCGGTCAAATCTTTGTGTATAAGTGTCATCCCTGGATTTGTAATGCTGACCCACACAGTACTTCAAAGGATTTATAACAGAGTTGCAATCATACACTTAATACATCGAATGTCTCAAAAGAGAACTTATTACAATAATATGGCTTAAGGCTACCTAAATATGATAACAACGGAAGGCTTGGAAGATAAAGTGAGTTCATCAACTCCAACGGCATAGCTGAGTGCACGACAACGACCTAGCGCACCTTACTCTTCGTCTGAAAAGTCTGCAACATGATACGTTGCAGCCCGAAACGGGCCAGCACATGGAGTATGCTGGCAAAGTAGCACAGTAGAGTAATGAATAGAATAAATGCTATCACTACATGCATATGAGGCTGGTGGAGGCTCTACGGTTATGATGTTTTTGCGAAACGCCATTTTTTCCCAACAACAAAGGAATATATATTGTTTAACTATCATGGTAGTTGATAAACATTGAGAATGCTAAATACCCATCTCAATCTTATGGAGTGATGAGAAGTAACTCCCAGGGGTTTGATAATTCCTTTGAGCCTAGGTGGTTCTTGAATTATCATGATGAGATCCACATGATATTTACCATTCCTAATGGTAAATACCCATCCCTAATGATTCTTGAATTATCATGTGGATCTCATCACTCAACTATGCTAGAGCCCATAATAGCTTGTGGCTGCACACAGAAGTTTCCAGCATGAATAATCTTATGATCCCTTTGAGCCTAGGTGGCGAACAAAAAAAGGACAACACTAGTATATCCCCAGGTGCCCGCAACCAATCCACCCAGATGTGTATTTAATTAGCCACCTTAATTTAACCATTAATTAACAATCTCACATCTATCATGGATACACTCAAACCCAATCCACGTCTACAAGCATAGCATGGCATTATAAGCGTGACATAGAAGTAACTCCCAGGGGTTTGATAATAAAAGGGCAATAGGTTCTACCTCATCATCTACTTACCAAAGCTCACATGTTAAGGGATCCTACTCATGCAATGTTTGAGGGTTGTAACTAACACATAAAAACTGGGAAATAAAGAGTATGATCAAATTGTTACTTGCCTTGCTGATGATTCACAAAACCTAGAGACTCGTAGTAGCAGGCTTCGCACTCCGGGAATTCTATCGCAAACAAACAATAGCATACATAAGCACTCAAGCAAAGATGCATGTGTAAAACTCAAATAAGAAGATCTAAACTGAAAGTTCAACTGAAGAGCTTTGATTTGCCAAAAGAATCAATCGAATCGGAGCTACAAAACTGAAACTACGGTCAAAATAACTTCGAATTCAAATCAGCTTGAAACCAAATTTTCAATTGTCAAAACCTTGTTAAAGTTGATTAAACAGAAAGAGGGGCTCGAGACGAAGATTTTGGCGTTGGTTTCACTGGATTTGGACAAACGGTTTAGAAACGACGAGGGTTTGAAGATCAGGGGCTAATCTGTGATAAAAATAATCGCGGATAAGTCCCTGGCCGAAAATAAAATAAAAAGAAAAGACTAACGAACGAACGTTCACTGTCTGAACCTAACCGGTGGACCACGTTCGTTGAAATGAACGAACGGACGAACGTCCGCTAAATAAAATAAACCGACGAAAACCGATCTAAGAAATTAAATCAGAAAACAAAAAAATAGGGTTTAACCGAGAAAAACTGATCGGTCAAACGGGGTCAACAGCGGCGGCTCCGACGAGATCCGTGGCAGCGGCGACGGCGGTCGACGACGCCGGGCGGCTGCGGGGCGGTGGCGGGTGGTTGCAGGCGGCGGTGGGTGGCTGCGGGCGCGGCGCGGCAGCGGCAAGCGGCGCGGGCGAGGGCAGGCAGCGATGCGGCGGCGCAAGCGACTTGGGGCTCAGGGGGCCCCCGGGCGCGCTTATAAAGGGGGCGGTCGGCGGCGTTGCTTGGGGGAGGGGTTGGGCGGCGGTGGTGGCCGACTCGGCCACGGCGGCGGTGCCGTGCGCGGGCGGGAGTCCCGCTCGGGGTCGGGGATGCGCGAGCTGGGCCGGTTGGGCTTCGGCCAGTCGGTCCGGGAATTTTTTAAACAATTTCGCCGAGAAAATTCCTAATTAATATAAGAAAATCTAAAAATGCCTAAGAAAACAATTTTCACCTTCTAAATAAAAAATTAGAACAAGGTGAACCATTTGTTGGCCTAAAATGCAATTTTAAAAAATGCATATTTTTCTAATTCAAATAAAAATAGCAATAAAATCCAAATAAAATTATCTATTTAATTTCAATATTTTTCCTCCAATAATTCTTTTATTTTGGAGATGTCATATTATCTCCTCTCATGTATTTAATATTGGAAATATTATTTGGAGAGAAAAATAATTAAAACCAAAGTGATCCACTTTTAAATATTTAAGAAAATTCAAATATGAAAAAATTAATAAAATCCCCAACACTCTCCGTGGGTCCTTGAGTTTCTTAAGATTTTTAGGATCACAAAACCGAAATGCAAAATAAAATATGATATGGATATGATGACCTGTGTATAACATTCCAAATTGAAAATTTGGGATGTTACAGTCCCAAAGTGATACATATCCAAGAAGGATATAATAAAAATTTCATGAAGATCATTGGACAAGATAAACTTGATTCTTAGTAATAGTTTTGAGATATGATGATGTGATATGTGAGTTATGTTGATGAGTAATTATGCTTTAGTAAGAATATTGGTGTTAAGGTTTGTGATTCCCTATGCAAGCACGAAATTCCATAATTATGCAATGAAATTATATCCTACTTGTGGTGCATTATTCGGTGTTAATTATGCTTAATGCTCGCTTGTGAGATTATTCATTTCGTGGTTGGTTGCTTCTCAATCTTTTGGTAACCTTCATTTTGCACTAAGTATGATCACTACTTGTGCATCCAAAAACCTTTAAACCAGTTTTTCCACATGAGTCCACTATATCTACCTATATGCGGTATTCTTTTGTTGTTCTAAGTAAATTTGTATGTGCCATCTCTAATTTTCAAAATAAACTTCTATTTTGTGTGTTCGTTTCGCTCGTGGAGCGGTGAGGGGTGGGTAATATTTTCCATCCTAGATGTGTTATTCTCACGATGAGTGTTTATTCACTTGTCATTGCACGAGAGTAAGGCAAAGGTATTAGGGATGCCCAGTCCCAAAATGAAAAATAAATTTACTTTATGTTTTCAAATAATAAATTCCTTGAAAAGTGTTGGTATGGAAGGCACCCGTGGATACGGTTAGCCATGGAAAGTGAAAGTATGGTGGAAAAAGGAGTAAACTTTATCTTCTATTTGGGAACCACCTATGATATATCTAGCATGAAAAGTGTTGGGAACTCTAAGTCATTTTTGTTGGTGGGAAGGACACACCTCCCAAAATGTTTTTATCTCTAAGTTTTTCGCTTTGAGCTCTGGCACCTCTACAAATCCCTAATTCCCTCTACGAAGGGCCTTTCTTTTACTTGATGCAATTTTTTCTTTTTGAATTTGAGTATCCATCTTCTCTTATAAAAGCACCAACTAGGAGGCACTATGATCACACTTGAGCATTGGGTGTAGTTAATATGCGAGTGTGTTTCATGAATGGATCAATGATTGAGCATGATGGGCTAGGGATAGCTTATTTTAGCATTGATACTTTGAAAGACATAGTTGCTTGTAGATATGCTTGACTATTTAAGTTATCATGTCAAAACTAGACTATTGATTTGAACAATATAAAAGTCCAAATGTCCATGCTATAAAGAAAAGAAATATGATATGACACGATAGGTAGCATTCCACATCAAAAATTCTGTTTTTATCACATACCTACTCGAGGACGAGTAGGAGTTCAGCTTGGGGATGCTGATACGTCTCCAATGTATCTATAATTTTTGATTGTTCCATGTTGTTATATTATCAATCTTGGATGTTTTATAATCATTTTATAGTCATTTTGTATCATTTTTGGTACTAACCTATTGACATAGTACCAAGTGTCAGTTGCTATTTTTTGCATGTTTTTACATTGCAGAAAATCAATTCCAAACGGAGTCCAAATGCAATGAAACTTTACGGAGATTTTTATGGACCAGAAGACACCTAATGGGCCAAGGCTGCGCCTAGGGGGTGCTCCGAGGAGAGCACAACCCACCAGGGCGCGGCAGGAGGCCCAGGCGCGCCCTGGTGGGTTGTGCCCACCTCGGGTGCCCCCCGGACCGCCTCTTTTCTCTATAGATACCCCAATTTTCCAGAAACCCTAGGGGAGTCGACAAAAATCACTTCCAGCCGCCTCATAGTCCAGAACCATCAGATCCAATCTAGACACCATCACGGAGGGGTTCACCACCTCCATTGGTGCCTCTCCGATAAGGCGTGAGTAGTTCTTTGTAGACATTCGGGTCCGTAGTTAGTAGCTAGATGGCTTCCTTTCTCTCGTTTGATTCTCAATACAATGGTCTCTTGGAGACCATATGATGTAACTCTTTTCATGGTGTGTTGTTGGGATCACATGAACTTTGAGTTTATGATGAGATCTATCTTTTTATATCCATGAAAGTTATTTGAGTTTCATTGATCTCTTATATTCATGATTGCTTATAGCCTCGTATTTCTTCTCCGATATTTGGGTTTTGTTTGGCCAACTTGATCTATTTATCTTGCAATGGGAAGAGGTGCTTTGTAGTGGGTTCCATCCTACGGTGCTTGATCCCAGTGACAGAAGGGGAACCGACACGTATGTATCATTCCTACTAAGGATAAAACGATGGGGTCTATCTCTACATAGATAGATCTTGTCTACATCATGTCATCATTCTTATTGCATTACTCTGTTTCTCCATGAACTTAATACACTAGATGCATGCTGGATAGCGGTCGATGTGTGGAGTAATAGTAGTAGATGCTGGCAGGAGTTGGTCTACTAATTTTGGACGTGATGCCTATGTAATGATCATTGCCTAGATATCGTCATGCATATTTGATGTTCTATCAATTGCCCAACAGTAATTTGTTTACCCACCATTTGCTATTTTTTCTCGAGAGAAGCCACTAGTGATATGTACGGCCCCGGGTCTCTCTCTCATATTATTTGACTTCGTGATCTATTTTATTTGCCTTTTATTTTGAGATCTACTAAACCGAAAATACCAAAATACCTTGCTGCAATTTATTTTATTTGCCATTCGATCTATCAATATTTACAACTCGCTCACATCCATTTGCCAATTTTTGGCACCATTACCCGGAAGGGATTGACAACCCCTTTAACACGTCGGGTTACGAGTATTTGTTATTTGTGTGCAGGTGCTGTTTACGTTGTGTTGCTTGGTTCTCCTACTGGTTCGATAACCTTGGTTTCATATCTGAGGGAAATACCTATCGCCGATGTGCTGCATCATCCGTTCCTCTATGGGGAAATACCGACGTAGCTTCAAGCGACACCAGTGGTGTGCTCGAGGAGTACCTTCATTTCCCATCCATCCCTGTACTCATATATTACAAAATCATACGGAGCAGAATCTAATTTTGTTTGCCATGCAATGTTGTACATCTGTCATATGTCTCCTGTCATTTATTTTCCAGCCACCTGCTATCTGCTACTTTTACAGTGCACTAGTTCTGCACACACTTTACCCATACTCTGACTATTGTGTTTTTATGCAAGGGTATTTCAGACTCAGCCTTGACAGAAGCAGAAAAGAAAAGAGAGAAGTCGCACCAACTTTGCATGCGGGTAGGCCAGACACGGCAAGAGTTGGAGTACAAATTGGGAAAGTTATATATGGGGCGTTACAACACTCCACCACTACGAAAAGATCTCGTCCTGAGATCTAGGACTGAAAGAACTCCGGGTACTCAGAACGGAGGTGATCCTCGCATTCCCAGGTAGCTTCACGGTCGGAATGGTGTGACCACTTGACTTTGAGAAATTTGATTGACTTGTTGCGAGTTCTGCGTTCAGTCTCTTCAAGAATGGCAACTGGGTGCTCACGATAGGAGAGATCTTCTTGGAGCTCAATGTCCTCGAAGTTGACGGTGCGCTCAGGCGTCTTGAAGTACTTTCGGAGTTGGGAGACATGGAACACATCATGAACATTTGCAAAGTTAGAAGGAAGCTCGAGTTGATAGGCGAGGTCGCCTCTCTTGCTAACAATCTTGAAAGGTCCGACGTATCTGGGGGCAAGCTTCCCTTTGATACCGAAGCGACGAGTCCCTTTCATAGGAGAGACGCGGAGGTAAACATGATCTCCGATCTCGAAAGCCAAATCACGGTGCTTACTATCATAGTAGCTCTTCTGGCGGGATTGGGCTGCTTTGAGGTTATCACGAATGACCTTGGACATTTCTTCTGCCTCTGTGATTAAGTCATTACCCAGCAGCTGACGTTCACCGGTTTCAGACCAGTTGAGAGGTGTACGACACTTCCTACCATACATAATTTCAAATGGGGCCTTGCCCGAACTTGCTTGAAAACTATTGTTGTAAGAGAATTCAGCATAAGGAAGACAATCCTCCCACTTCATGCCGAAGGAGATAACACAAGCCCTGAGCATATCTTCAAGAATCTGGTTGACACGCTCGACTTGACCGCTTGTTTGAGGATGGAAAGCAGTGCTGAAGCGAATGTTGGTGCCCATGGCCTTCTAAAAAGAATCCCAAAACTTGGAGGTAAAGATGCTGCCACGGTCTAAAGATATCACTTGAGGAATACCGTGCAGAGAGACAATTCGAGAGGTATAGAGTTCCGCCAATTGAGCTGCGGTGATTGACTCTTTGATAGGCAGAAAGTGAGCCACTTTGGTGAGCTTGTCGATGACAAGGAATATAGCATCATTGCCACACTTGGACTTTGGAAACCCAGTCACAAAGTCCATTTCAATGTGGTCAAACTTCCATTCTGGAATGACAAGAGGTTGGAGGAGACCTGCTGGCCTTTGGTGTTCTGCCTTCACTCTTCTGCAGACATCACATTCGTTCACGAATTGAGCGATCTCGCGCTTCATTCGAGTCCACCAATAAGTTTGCTTCAGATCCTGATACATCTTCATGCTCCCAGGGTGGATGGAGAGGAGAGAGTTGTGAGCCTCGTTCATAATCACTTTACGAAGGTCGCCTTTGGGCACAACAATTCGATCCTCGAAGAAGAGAGTGTCCTTGTCATCAAGTCAGTAGCACTTGTACTTGGACTGACTCTTTGCGATACCAATCTTCACCTTTTTCACCATAGCATCAAGAAGCTGGGCTTGGCGAATCTGGTCTTCCAAGGTAGGAGAGACTTGAAGGTTGGCGAGGAAACATTGAGGAACAATTTGCAGATTAAGTTTGCGGAAAGCTTCACAAAGCTCGGGTTGATAAGGCTTGAGAATCAGACTGTTGCAATATGCTTTCCTGCTCAAAGCGTCAGCAATCACATTGGCCTTGCCTGGAGTATACTCGATACTCGGATGGTACTCTTGAATCATTTCGACCCATCGAGTTTGCCTGAGGTTGAGATTAGGCTGAGTGAAGATGTACTTGAGACTCTTGTGATCAGTGAAAATATCCACTTTTCTTCCCAATAGAAGATGTCTCCAAGTCAACAATGCATGCACAACTGCCGCCAACTCGAGATCATGAGTGGGGTAGTTCTTCTCATTAGGCTTCAACTGGCGAGAGGTATAAGCAACAACTTTCTTCTCTTGCATCAGTACAACACCTAGACCTTGGAGAGAGGCATCACAAAAGACCTCGTACGGCTTGGTTTCATCAGGCGGAGTCAGAACTGGAGCAGTGATCAATTTCTCTTTCAAAGTGTTGAAAGCAATATCACACTCCGGAGACCAAACGTACTTGACGTGCTTCTGAAGAAGATTTGAGAGAGGCTTTGTGATCTTAGAAAAGTTTTCAACGAATCTTCGGCAGTAGCTTGCGAGACCAAGGAAGCTACGGAGTTGCTTCACGTTCTGAGGAGGTTCCCAATTAACAATTGCAGACACCTTCTCAGGATTCACGGCAATGCCCTTGGCAGAGATGATATGACCAAGATAAAGAACCTCATCGAGCCAAAATTCACACTTGGAGAACTTGGCGTAGAATTGATGTTCCCTGAGCTTGTCAAGAACCAAACGCAAGTGCTTGGCATGATCTTCCTTGTTCTTTGAGAAAACCAGAATGTCGTCGAGATAGACCAAAACGAGGTCATTGGTGTAGGGGTTGAAGATGAAGTTCATCATGCGACAGAACGTCGGAGGAGCGTTGGCGAGGCCAAAAGACATGACAGTGTATTCATATGACCCATAGCTTGTCCTGAAAGCCGTCTTGGGAATATCTTGCTCACGAATGCAAATATGATGATAACCCATACGGAGATCAAGCTTGGAGAATACTTGGGCACCCTTGAGTTGTTCGAACAGCTCATTGATGTTCGGAAGTGGGTACTTGTTCTTGATGGTCTTCTTGTTCAATGGACGATAATCAACACAAAGTCGGTCCGTTCCATCCTTCTTCTTCACAAAAAGAACACCACAACCCCACGGAGAAGTACTAGGCCGAATGAGACCCATTCTTTCCTGAACATCGAGTTGTTTCTTCAACTCCTTCAACTCTTCGGGGCCGAGCTTGTAGGGACGTTTGCACACAAGTTCCGTACCGGGCTCAAGTTCAATAACAAATTCAACCGGCCGATGCGGAGGCATTCCTGGGAGCTCTTCTGGGAAGACGTCTTGATACTCACAAACGACTGGGATCTGTGAAATAGCATCCAATTCACCCTTCTCATTGAGATAAAACAACCGGATGGTATTATCCCGAGCAGCAAAGACAATGACCTCCTCAGACGAATGAGTCAGTTGAATCTGCCTAGCTGCACAATCAAGCTGAGCTTTATGCTTAGAGAGCCAGTCCATCCCGAGAATAAGATCGATATCCGAATTGCCAAGAACCATTGGAGAAGCGAGGAACTTGAAATCACCCATCATGATAGAAATATCCAGAATCATCATACTAGAACTCAGATGCTTAGCCGGAGAGACGACTTGCATAGCGCTAGGTAATGCCTTAGTGCTAAAATTGTTCTCCGATGCAAATGGGAATGACATGAAGGAATGCGAAGCACCAGAGTCAAAAAGAAATTTTGCAGGAATATCATTAACAGGAAGGTTACCCATGATGACATCTGACGAATCCTCTGCCTGAGTTGCGTTCATCAAGTTGACCTTGGCGGACTTGGGGTTATGCTTGACCACTGCTGTACTTGCCGATCTGACAGGAGAAGGAGGAGGAAGACGCCTCTGGTTGAAACACTTGTTGGCGTAGTGACCCTTCTGTTGGCACTTGTTGCACGTGACCTCTGAAAGCAGACGGTGGTACGGAGCACTCGATCTTGGAGCTTGAGACGAAGTCTTGTTCTGAAAGCCTGGGTTGGGTGGGTGGGAAGAACCACTACCACCTTTGCTCTTCTGCTGATACGGCTGACGGAACGGAGGAGGAGGAAGCCAATACTTCTGCTGCTTAGCCACTTGAGTAGAGGAAGAAGGCGTGGTGTCTCTGACTCGCTTCCTGGAAGCATCACACCTCAACTGAGCAGCCTCTTGCTTCAGTGCCATGTTGTAGAACTCATCGTATCTCAGCGGCTCGAAGAGGACAAGAGCGAGCTGAATTTCTTCACGGAGACCACCCCTGAACTGATAGATCATGCTCTTCTCATCAGGAACATCCTGCTTGGCAAAACGGGCGAGCTTCTGGAACAACTTGTTGTAGTCATAGACAGACAAAGAGCCTTGCTTCAGATTGCGGAATTCCTCACGTTTGCTTTCAGTCACACTTTGAGGGATGTGATGAGCTCGGAAATCACGACGGAAATCATCCCAAGTGATCAAACGTCCACCTCTGGAATCCTTGTACTGCTGGAACCACTCTGCAGCCTGATCTTTGAGCTGGAAAGAAGCGAACTTGACGAAATCTTCAGGCCTGACATTGCTGCATTCAAAATGCTTGCCCAGATCCACTAGCCAATCGTCAGCATCGGTAGCCTGAACACAATTGCTGAACGTCTTTGGACCATTAGCGAGGAACTGGTTCACAGTAGCAAAATGGTTCTGATTGTTGCCTTGATTCCCTTGACTGCCTTGATTGCGTTCTTGGAGGATTTGCATGATCAACTGTGTGTTTGCATTGGTTGCGGCCATCACAGCTTGCCAAGCCTCCGGAGGAGGTGGAGGTGGTGGCGGATCAGGATTCGGAGTCGTGCACGTTGGACGAGCCATCCTGAAGAGGTTGACCACCATTAGCACACAAATAGACAAATATTGAAGGTGAATCCAACGGAATGAAAAATTGCAACAAAAAGTCTTCACATTCGAACAAAATGAACGAATGCACTTCTCTTGAAGTGGTCACATATTCCTAAATTGCGAAGCCACGAAGAATTAGGTAGAAGAGGTACATCAACGAGGGATGGAATCAACGTATGATGTCGAAGCAACTCGAATACCACAACTCAAAATAAAACCAAGGATTGGCTTGCGGAATAAGCCAGGACAAACATATGATAGAGATTTCGTCCGAAGTTTTCGTGGTGGGACCTACACGGGCTCGATCGTACAGCACCATCATGTACAAGGTAGTGCACATGACATACGAAGCGTCCCCGAGGTAGCATAGCCAAGGACTCTTTAAGACACAACGAGACCACTGTAAAATCGACCGTGAATAGGCGAACCACTAGACGTCGAACCCCAATTTCATATCATACATCTGTCGGAAAGATATCCTAAGAGCTACTAGAATTTCCACCTATGAAACTCCCGAAACTTTCCGGTTATGCAATCAGGTGTTGGGGATACATGGGAAGCATAATATCTCACCCAAACTAGCAATACCTACATCCAGCTGTATCCATCCTTCAACACATAACCAAGAAACCTTCGGAAACCATCTACCTCAACCTTCGAAAAGCATCCGTTATACAAGTTATGGCGATACTCCCGAACTCCCGCCCCAGTACTGGGTGGCGTCGAGGTTATCTCACCAATGAACTGCATAAAAGAGATTTTCGATGTCGCGAACATATCTCAAGTATACCAGAATTGCAATGATAAAATTATGATGACAACACCTCAGAGCTCAACTCCCCGGGACACTTCCACTAAACCCCTGACAGGAGGCACCAAGACAGTGTTCTCATCATAAGCCATCGGAACAAATCCAAGATACTCGCGTGATCCTAAATTTTTTTTAGTGAAATTTGAGAAGAGAAGAGTCAAAACTCTACGTTAGGATGCCTTACCAGAGCGATGAGGAGACTGGGAAGTAAAAAGAATTCCTAAGCTCTCCGATATATAATTCCTAAATGACTCAAAACATTTTTCTAGACACAACTCGGCTGCTAAAAACGATCAAGCAATGGGGGCTCCTAAGGTCGGGGAAGGTTCTGATTACCAACTTGAAACCCCCTCGATGCGGCTATATCTCCCACGTGTCGAGGCACGACTTAGAGGCATAACCGCATTGAAAGCAATGTCGCAAGTCGGGAAATCATCACACATCCCATGTACATAAATAATATAAAGGGGAGGAACATAGTTGGCTTACACTCGCCACGTCACATCAAAGTACATAAATAACATTCATCATACAAGTCACTCATGGCCCGACTACGGCGCCAAAATAGAAAAGACCCCCAACATGCGACAAGGCCCTGAATCTACCCCGACTGGGCACCACTACTGATCATTAGGAAAAGACACATAGTAACGCTGAGAGTCCTCGTCGTACTCCCACTTGAGCTCGAGCGCACCATCTGGAGCTGTATCATCTGTTCCTGCATCTGGTGTAATAGTAATCTGTGAGCCACAGGGACTCAGCAATCTCGCACCCTCGCGATCAAGACTATTTAAGCTTAATAGGTAGGAAAGGGGTAATGTAAGTGGAGCTGCAGCAAGCGACTAGCATATATGGTGGCTAACTTATTTGCAAAAGAGAGCGAGAAGAGGAGGCAAAGCACGAGCGAGAAACTAGAGAGCAACCTACGCAAACATAACTCCAACACCGTGTCCGCTTCCCGGGCTCCGCCGAGAAGAGGCCATCATGGCAACACACTCGGTTGATTCATTTTAATTAATTAAGGTTCAAGTTATCTACAACCGGACATTAACAAATTCCCATCTGCCCATAACCGCGGGCACGGCTTTTGAAAGATCAATCCCTGCAGGGGGTCCCAACTTAGCCCATAATAAGCTCTCACGGTCAACGAAGGAATAGACCTCCACCCAAGACACACCGATCAGACTCGGTATCTCGGTACAACAAGACGATTCGACAGGTTAAAACAAGTCTAGCAACACCGCCCGAATGTGCTGACAAATCAGAATAGGAGCTGCACATATCTCGTTCTCAGGGCACACTTAGATGAGACTAGCTATGAGTAAAACCAACCCTCAAGTTTCCCCGAGGTGGCCCCGCAGGCAGCTCATTTCGGACCAACACTCAGAGGAGCACTCGCCCGGGGGGGGGGGGGGGGGTTAAAATAAGATGACCCTCGGGCTCCGGAAACCCAAGGGAAAAAGAGGCTAGGTGGCAAATGGTAAAACCAATGTTGGGCATTGCTGGAAAAGCTTTAATCAAGGCGAACTATCAAGGGTTCCCATTATAGCCCAACCGCGTAAGGGACGCAACAATCCGGGAACATAACACCGATATGACGGAAACTAGGGCAGCAAGAGTGGAACAAAACACTAGGCGAGAGGCCGAGCCTTCCACCCTTTACCAAGTACATAGATGTATTAAGATAACATGGCAATATAATGATATCCCAACAAGTAAATAAATGTTCCAACAAGGAACGGCTCCAATCTTCACCTACAACTAACAACGCTATAAGAAGGGGGCTGAGCAAAGCGGTAACATAGCCAATCAACGGTTTGCTAGGACAATGGTGGGTTAGAGGCTCAATCATGGCAATTGGGAGGCTGACAAGCAAGTGGTAGGCATCGTAGCATTGGCATAGCAAAAGAGCGAGCAAACTAGCATAGCAAAGATAGTAGTGATTTCGAGGGTATGATCATCTTGCCTGCACAGTTGTCAGAGTTGACTGGATCCTCAAAAGCAAACTCAACGGGCTCCTCGTTAGCGAACTCGTCTCCCGGCTCTACCCAACAACACAAACAAGCAACAAGGATACAATCAACCACGTGCAAGGGCAACCAATAATATGCAAGGATGGTATGCTATGCGGGATGCGATGCGGGATGCAAAATGCAAGACGTGACAGGAAATGCATGAACCTAGCCTCAACTTGGAAAACCAAGTGTGCCACTGGATAGAGGGGTTGAAATCACCTGAAAACTATATAAAGATCATAGGAATCGGAGCTACGGTTTGGAAATGGCAAGCGTTTTACGAAATGAACCGATCTGCGATTTACAACAAGTAGGCTCCTAAATGCAACAAAATGAACGTGCTACAGCCACCAAACATGAAAACAAAATACATGGCAGGGACGTACACAAGATGCTTAACAAATCACTAGCACTGAGCCATAGCCAAATTCATCCATTATGAGGTTCAAACAAGCATGGCAAAAAACGAATAAGCAAAACAGATTTCAGACTTAGTGAAATTAACACTAGTCTGAAATTTCAGACCACGATGCTCTCTTCGGAGCAGCAAAACAACATGATACTCAACCTGAACATGACAAGTAAGAACATGGCATGGAGCTACTCAACAAGCTTAACAAAACACCCAAAGTGACCTGGGGCCAAAAGGGTTCACAAAATACTCTAACTAGCACACGAACATAGATGAAACACAATCAGTTTTCAGACTTAGTGAAAACTGAGACATGCTGAAATTATAACTCACGAAGGCATGTAAACGAGCTCGATGCACTCACTACGGTGCAAGTCATAGCTAGGCAAGCATATATCCATAAAGAAGGCACACAATTCTAGCTAGACATGGCAAGAACAATGGCATAGCATGCACGGATCACTAGCAATAGCATCGGCAAAATCGCAAACAAGTTGACGATCTGCCCAGATTTACCATGAAGCAAAAGTAGAGCTCGATTGACTCAAGCTAGAGCACTCCACATATGCAAAACAAGACATGGATGGATAGAGCATAACATAAATATCAAAACTCCCTTACTGATCATCTCAAAAGAGGCACGGATCACTAGGAAACAAGCTGAACATATGGCATCATGAACTAAAATATCCCAGACTTAGTGAAAATCACTAAGTCCTTGAAAACAGAATCTCAGGTGCCTCTCTTTGCAAGCTTGCACAAGTCACCACACACATCCTAAAAATGCATGGGTGGCACCTCTGGAAAGAAGACAAAATGCTTAACAATTCATCCCAAAGACTCACAGGCATATCATGCACACAATAATCATGGCAAAAATGACAAAAATCTATGATGAGCTAACGGATCTGCAATTTAACTCACGATGCCTCCTTCTAACATCATTTTGGGCATCAAGATGAACTCAAATGCAAATGATGCAATGGAATGAAATGATGTACTCGTCGAGACGAAGATTTTGATATATCATATGTCCAAATCGGAGCTACGGATGCGGAGATATGAATAGTCAAAGATAGCATAAAAATATGAGGGAGAAGAGGGAAAGTCAACCCCTAGGGTTCACAAATTCCAGATCTCAGATCCGATCTGCACTGTTCACCGGCACTGTAGCACACACGCTCGACGAGGATGGCCGGAGTTGAGGTCGCCGGCGAGATGGGAGGAGGAGGAGGACGGCGGGACCGGCCGGATCCGGGGCGGAGGCGAGGTGGCGCGGGACCCGAGGCGGTGGGCGGCGGCGTTGAAGGCGAGGCCGGCGACGGTTGCTCGTGGCGGTGGCGAGGCGGCGCTGTGGCACCGGAGAGGCGGCGCGGTGGCTCCGGCCACCGAGCGCGAGGAAGAGGGCGGAGGAGGCGGGCGCTGGCGGCGGAGAGAGCCCTGGCGCGGCGCGGCGGCGGATGGGCCTCGGGGGCCCGGTTTGGGCCTCCCGAGCCGGCGGCGGAGAAGAGACCGGCGGGACACGCGGCGCGCTCTGATTGGACCGGGTGCGGTGGCGATTTCGTCCGGCGGCGGGCGGACACGTCCGGCCGCGCGGAGACGAAAATTAGGGTTTCGGGGAGAGGGGAGATCCGAAAATGGAGGGGTCTTTAAATAGGCATAGAGGGAGCTAGGAGAGTCCAAATGAGGTGCAGTTTTCGGCCACGCGATCTTGATCGAACGCTCTAGGACATGGAGCAGAGTTTGGTGGGTTTTGGGCCAAATTGGAGGGGTGTTGGGCTGCAACACACACGAGGCCTTTTCGGTCCCTCGGTTAACCGTTGGAGTATCAAACGAAGTCCAAATGGTACGAAACTTGACAGGCGGTCTACCAGTAGTAAACCAAGGCCGCATGGCAAGTCTCGGTCCAATCCGGAAATGTTTAATCCCCACACACGAAAGAAAGCTAGAATTGACCACCGGAGGAGAACGAAGCGCCGGAATGCAAAACGGACAACGGGGAAAATGCTCGAATGCATGAGATGAACATGTATGCAAATGCAATGCACGTGATGACATGATATGAGATGCACGAAACGAAAACAACACACGGAGACAAAGACCCGAACCCGAGGAATAAATATAACTTAATGCTGGAAACGGCAAGAGTTGGAGTACAAATTGGGAAAGTTATATCTGGGGCGTTACATGCCTGTCCCGCTAGCCGTACGAAGGGGGCCGTCCCTGAAGGAAATATGCCCTAGAGGCAATAATAAATTTATTATTTATTTCCTTATTTCATGATAAATGTTTATTATTCATTCTAGAATTGTATTGACCGGAAACATAATACATGTGTGAATACATAGACAAAAATAGTGTCACTAGTATGCCTCTACTTGATTAGCTCATTGATCAAAGATGGTTAAGTTTCCTAACCATAGACATGAGTTGTTATTTCATCAATGGGATCACACCATTAGGAGAATGATGTGATTGACTTGACCCATTCCGTTAGCTTAGCATTTCATCGTTTGTTTACTGCTATTGCTTTCTTCATGACTTATACATGTTCTTATGACTATGAGATTATGCAACTCCCGAATACCGGAGGAACACTTTGTGTGCTACCAAACATCACAACATAACTGGGTAATTATAAAGGTACTCTACAGGTGTCTCCGATGGTACTTGTTGAGTTGGCATAGATCAAGATTAGGATTTGTCAGTCCGATTGTCGGAGAGGTATCTCTAGGCCCTCTCGGTAACACACATCACTATAAGCCTTGCAAGCATGATAACTAATGAGTTAGTTACGGGATGATGTATTACGGAACGAGTAAAGAGACTTGCTGGTAACGAGATTGAACTAGGTATTGGGATAACGCCGATCGAATCTCGGGCAAGTAACATACCGATGACAAAGAGAACAACATATAGTGTTGTGCGGTTTGACTGATAAAGATCTTCGTAGAATATGTAGGAACCAATATGAGCATCCAGGTTCCGCTATTGGTTATTGACCGGAGACATGTCTTGGTCATGTCTACATAGTTCTCGAACCCGTAGGGTCCGCAAGCTTAAAATTCTGTGATGATCGGTTTTATGAGTTTATATGTTTTGATGTACTGAAGGTAGTTCGGAGTCCTGGATTTGATCGTGGACTTGACGAGGAGTCTCGAAATGGCCGAGACGTAAAGATTGATATATTGGAAGCCTACATTTGGATATCAGAATAGTTCCGGGTGAAATCGGGATTTTACAGGAGTATCAGAGGGGTTACCGGAACCCCTCGGGGACTAATGGGCCTTGTTGAGCCATAAGGGAAAGAGAGAGGGGCTGGCCTAGGGCAGGCAGCGCGCCCCCTTCCCCCTATACGAATTGGACTAGGAGAAGGGGGGGGGGGCGGTTCCCCCCTTTCCTTCTCTTCCTCTCCCTGCCTTTCCCCCTCCTAGTAGGAGTAGGAAAGGGAGGAATCCTACTCCTACTAGGAGGCGGATTCCTCCTCCTAGGCGCGCCAACAAGGGTTAGCTAGACTCCCCCTTGCTCCTTTATATACAGGGGCAGGGGGGCACCTCTAGACGCACAAGTTGATCACAAAGATCTCTCCCAGCCGTGTGCGGTGCCCCCCTCCACCATAATCCACCTTGGTCATACTGTAGCAGTGTTTAGGCGAAGCCCTGATGCAGAACTTCATCAACATCGTCACCACGCTGTCGTGCTGACGAAACTCTTCCCCGAGCTCTACTAGATCGTGAGTTCGTGGGATGTCACCGAGCTAAACGTGTGCTGAACGCGGAGGTGCCGTACGTTCGGTACTGAGGATCAATCTACCGTGAAGACGTACGACTACATCAACCGTGTTGTCATAATGCTTCCGCTTAACGGTCTACGAGGGTACGTGGACAACACTCTCCCCTCTCGTTTCTATGCATCACCATGATCTTGTGTGTGCGTAGGAAAATTTTGAAATTACTACGTTCCCCAACAGTGGCATCCGAGCCAGGTTTTATGCGTAGATGTTATATGCATGAGTAGAACACAAGTGAGTTGTGGGCGATACAAGTCATACTGCTTAGCAGCATGTCATACTTTGGTTCGGCGGTATTGTTGGATGAAGCGGCCTGGACCAACATTACACGTACACTTACGCGATGCTGGTTCTACCGACGTGCTTTGCATACAGGTGGCTGGCGGGTGTCAGTTTCTCCAACTTTAGTTGAACCGAGTGTGACTACGCCCGGTCCTTGAGAAGGTCAAAACAACACCAACTTGACGAACTATCGCTGTGGTTTTGATCCGTAGGTAAGAACGGTTCTTGCTCAGCCCGTAGCAGCCACGTAAAACTTGCAACAACAAAGTAGAGGACGTCTAACTTGTTTTTGCAGGGCATGTTGTGATGTGATGTGGTCAAGACATGATGCTATATTTATTGTATGAGATGATCATGTTTTGTAACGGAGTTATCGACAACTAGCAGGAGCCATATGGTTATCGCTTTATTGTATGCAATGCAATCGCCCTGTCATTGCAATAGTTGTAGAAGCAATAGTTGGTGAGACGACAACGATGCTACGATGGAGATCAAGGTGTCGCGCCAGTGACAATGGTGATCATAACGGTGCTTCGGAGATGGAGATCCCAAGCACAAGATGATGATGGCCATATTATATCACTTATATTGATTGCCTGTGATGTTTATCCTTTATGCATCTTATTCTGCTTTGTTGACGGTAGCATTATAAGATGATCTCTCACTAAATTTCAAGATAAAAGTGTTCTCCCTGAGTATGCACCGTTGCGAAAGTTCGTCGTGGCGAGACACCACGTGATGATCAGGTGTGATAAGCTCTACGACCATCGACAATGGGTGCAAGCCAGTTTTGCACACGCAGAATACTCGGGTTAAACTTGACGAGTCTAGCATATGCAGATATGGCCTCGGAACACTGAGACCGAAAGGTCGAGCATGAATCATATAGTAGATATGATCAACGTAGTGATGTTCACCATTGAAAACTACTCCATTTCACGTGATGATCGGCTATGGTTTAGTTGATATGGATCACGTGATCACTTAGATGATTAGAGGGATGTCTATCTAAGTGGGAGTTCTTAAGTAATATGATTAATTGAACTTAAATTTATCATGAACTTAGTACCTGATAGTATTTTGCTTATCTATGTTGTTGTAGATAGATGGCCCATGCTGTTGTTCGGTTGAATTTTAATGCATTCCTTGAGAAAGCAAAGTTGAAAGATGATGCTAGCAATTACACGGACTGGTTCCGTAACTTGAGGATTATCCTCATTGCTACACAGAAGAATTACGTCCTGGAAGCACCGATGGGTGACAGGCCTGCTGCAGATGCTGCTGACAACGTTAAGAACGTTTGGCAAAGTAAAGCTGATGACTACTCGATAGTTTAGTGTGCCATGCTTTACGGTTTAGAACCGGGACTTCAACGATGTTTTGAACGTCATGGAGCATATCAGATGTTCCAGGAGTTGAAGTTAATATTTCAAGCAAATGCCCGGATTGAGAGATATGAAGTCTCCAATAAGTTCTATAGCTACAAGATGGAGGAGAATAGTTCTGTCAGTGAGCATATACTCAAAATGTCTAGGTATCATAATCACTTGACTCAACTAGGAGTTAATCTTCCTGTTGATAGTGTCATTGACAGAGTTCTTCAATCACTACCACCAAGCTACAAAATCTTCATGACAAACTATAATATGCAAGGGATGAATAAGAAAATTCCCGACCTCTTCGCAATGCTAAAAGCTGCGGAGGTAGAAATCAAGAAGGAGCATCAAGTGTTGATGTTCAATAAAACCACCAGTTTCAAGAAAAAGGGCAAAGGGAAGAAGAAGGGGAACTTCAAGAAGAACGGCAAACAAGTTGCTGCTCAGGAGAAGAAACCCAAGTCTGGACCTAAGCCTGAGACTGAGTGCTTCTACTACAAACAGACTGGTCACTGGAAGCGGAACTTCCCCAAGTATTTGGCGGATAAGAAGGATGACAAGGTGAACAAAGCTATATGTGATATACATGTTATTGATGTGTACCTTACCGGAGCTCGTAGTAGCACCTGGGTATTTGACACTATTTCTGTTGCTAATATTTGCAACTCGAAATAGGGACTACGGATTAAGCAAAGATTGGCTAAGGACGAGGTGACGATGCGCACGGGAAATGGTTACAAAGTCGATGTGATCGCCGTCGGCACGCTACCTCTACATCTACCTCCGGGATTAGTTTTAGACCTAAGTAATTGTTATTTGGTGCCAGCGTTAAGCATGAACATTATATCTGGATCTTGTTTGATGCGAGACGGTTATTCATTTAAATCCGAGAATAATGGTTGTTCTATTTATATGAGTAATATCTTTTATGGTCATGCACCCTTAAAGAGTGGTCTATTCTTATTGAATCTCGATAGTAGTGATACACATATTCATAATGTTGAAGCCAAAAGATGCAGAGTTGATAATGATAGTTCAACTAATTTGTGGTACTGCCGTTTGGGTCATATTGGTTTAAAGAGCATGAAGAAACTCCATACTGATGGACTTTTGGAATTACTTGATTATGAATCACTTGGTACTTGCAAACCATGCCTTATGGGCAAGATGACTAAAACACCGTTCTCCGGAGCTATGGAGCGAGGAATAGATTTGTTGGAAATCATACATACTGATGTATGTGGTCCGATGAATATTGAGGCTCGCAGTGGTATCGTTATTTTCTCACCTTCACAGATGATTTAAACAGATATGGGTATATCTACTTAATGAAACATAAGTCTGAAACATTTGAAAAGTTCAAAGAATTTAAGAGTGAAGTGGAAAATCATCGTAACAAGAAAATAAACTTTCTACATCTGATGTGGAGGAGAATATTTGAGTTACGAGTTTGGCATACATTTGAAACAATGCGGAATAGTTTCGCAGCTCACACCAGCCGGAACACCACGTCGTAATGGTGTGTTCGAACGTCGTAATCGTACTTTACTAGATATGGTGCGATCTATGATATCTCTTACTGATTTACCGCTATCATTTTGGGGTTATGCTTTAGAGACAGCCGCATTCACGTTAAATAGGGCACCATCAAAATCCGTTGAGACGACGCCTTATGAACTATGGTTTGGCAAGAAACCAAAGTTGTCGTTTCTTAAAGTTTGGGGCTGCAATGCTTATGTGAAAAAGCTTCAACCTGACAAGCTCGAACCCAAATCGGAGAAATGTGTCTTCATAGGATACCCAAAGGAAACTATAGGGTACACCTTCTATCACAGATCCGAAGGCAAGATATTCGTTGCTAAGAATGGATCCTTTCTAGAGAAGGAGTTTCTCTCGAAAGAAGTGAGTGCGAGGAAAGTAGAACATGATGAGGTAACTGTACCTGCTCCCTTATTGGAAAGTAGTTCATCATAGAAACCGACCATCTACACCATTTAGTGAAGAAGCTAATGATGATGATCATGAAACTTCAGATCAAGTTACTACCAAACCTCGCAGGTCAACCAGAATAAGATCCGCACCAGAGTGGTACGGTAATCCAGTTCTGGAGTTCATTTTACTTGACCATGGCGAACCTACGAACTACGAGGAAGCAATGATGAGCCCAGATTCCGCAAAATGGCTTGAGGCCATGAAATCTAAGATGGGATCCATGTATGAGAAGAAAGTGTGGACTTTGGTTGACTTGCCTGATGATCGACAAGCCATCGAGAACAAATGGATCTTCAAGAAGAAGACAGACGCTGACGGTAATGTTACTGTCTACAAAGCTCGACTTGTTGCAAAAGGTTTTCGACAAGTTCAAGGAGTTGACTACGATGAGACCTTCTCACCCGTAGCGATGCTTAAGTCCGTCCGGATCATGTTAGCAATTGCCGCATTTTATGATTATGAAATTTGGCAAATGGATGTAAAAACTGCATTCCTGAATGGATTTCTGGAAGAAGAGCTGTATATGATGCAACATGAATGTTTGATCGATCCACAGGAAGCTAACATAGTGTGCAAGCTCCAGGGATCCATTTATGGACTGGTGCAAGCCTCTCGGAGTTGGAATAAATGTTTTGATAGTGTGATCAAAGCATATGGTTTTATACAGACTTTTGGAGAAGCCTGTATTTACAAGAAAGTGAGTGGGAGCTCCATAGCATTTCTAATATTATATGTGGATGACATATTGTTGATTGGAAATGATATAGAATTTCTGGATAGCATAAAAGGATACTTGAATAAAAGTTTTTCAATGTAAGACTTCGGTGAAGCTGCTTATATATTAGGCATCAAGATCTATAGAGATTGATCAAGACGCTTAATTGGACTTTCACAAAGCACATACCTTGATAAAGTCTTGAAGAAGTTCAAAATGGATCAAGCTAAGAAATGGTTCTTGCCTATGTTACAAGGTGTGAAGTTGAGTAAGACTCAATGCGCGACCACTGTAGAAGATAGAGAGAAAATGAAAAGTGTTCCCTATGCTTCAGCCATAGGCTCTATCATGTATGAAATGCTGTGCACCAAACCTGATGTGTGCCTTGCTATTAGCCTAGCAGGGAGGTACCAAATTAATCCAGGAGTGGATCACTGGACAGCGGTCAAGAACATCCTGAAGTACCTGAAAAGGACCAAGGATATGTTTCTCGTTTATGGAGGTGACAAAGAGCTCATTGTAAATGGTTACGTTGATGCAAGCTTTGACACTGATCCAGACGATTCTAAATCGCAAACCGGATACATGTTTATATTAAATAGTGGAGCTGTCAGTTGGAGCAGTTCTAAACAGAGCGTCGTGGCAGGATCTACATGTGAAGCGGATTACATTGCTACTTCGGAAGCAGCGAATGAAGGAGTCTGGATGAAGGAGTTCATATCCGATCTAGGTGTCATACCTAGTGCATCGGGTCCAATGAAAATCTTTTGTGACAATATTGGTGCAATTGCCTTGGCAAAAGAATCAAGATTTAACAAGAGAACCAAGCACATCAAGAGACGCTTCAACTCCATTCGGGATCAAGTCCAGGTGGGAGACATAGAGATTTGCAAGATACATCCGGATCTAAATGTTGCAAACCCATTGACTAAGCCTCTTCCACGAGCAAAACATGATCAACACCAAGGCTCCATGGGTGTTAAAATCATTACTGTGTAATCTAGATTATTGACTCTAGTGCAAGTGGGAGACTGAAGGAAATATGCCCTAGAGGCAATAATAAAGTTATTATTTATTTCCTTATTTCATGATAAATGTTTATTATTCATGCTAGAATTGTATTAACCGGAAACATAATACATGTGTGAATACATAGACAAACACAGTGTCACTAGTATGCCTCTACTTGACTAGCTCATTGATCAAAGATGGTTAAGTTTCCTAACCATAGACATGAGTTGTTATTTGATCAATGGGATCACATCATTAGGAGAATGATGTGATTGACTTGACACATTCCGTTAGCTTAGCACTTGATCGTTTGTTTACTGCTATTGCTTTCTTCAGGACTTATACATGTTCTTATGACTATGAGATTATGCAACTCCCGAATACCAGAGTGTGGGGACCCCGACTCATAAGTCGTGATCACCGAATGCACGTGTACAGTGATCCCAGAGATCAATGCTCACTGAACACACAGAAGCTGAATAACAAGAGTCTTACATCCATACATACCGTCTTACACAAATTATGACCATTATGGTCAAGTCTTACATAGGTAGAGACTTAAGGGCTGAACATCAAATGAAACATAAACAACGGAAATCTTCGTCGATAAGTAGAACCCATGCCATCTGCCTTAACCCTACAGGCATTCTGACTGGGAAACGTCCTAGTTCGCATGTTCGTCTTCAAAGAATTCTTCTTCGAACTCCTGCTCTTCCATGCCTGGCCAATTAAATAACCAGTGGCAAGCCAATGAGTACTTTGAATGTACTCGCAAGCAACCCATGTTTTGGTTCAAGGTACAACAATGCATGATATAGGTAAATTTTTGCGGAAAGCTAGTTTTTGAGTGCAATAACATGTTCAACAGCTTGTAAGACATGCATCAGGAGAATTTAAGTAACCATAAGAACAGGTTACAGATATCAACATAGATAGAGTGGGCACCAACCCTACTCAAACATGTCAAGTCTTCTGACTTGACCCAAGTAGTGGTATCATCATAAAAGGAGTGGGCACCAACCCAACTCAATCATGTCAAGTCTTCTGACTTGACCCGAGCAGTTCTTCCCATTTATCCAAACACTCATGCTGGTTCGAAAACATGTGGACGTAGTTTAAGCAGCACCGCCCAACTATCCTTGACCGTGGACACGGCTATTCGAATAGTTTTACACTCTGCAGAGGTTGCACACTTTACCCACTAGATCCGGGGAACTTCCGTGTCATCCACGACCCGCGGTACCTCAAGTACCCGGGGTAAGCACCCGATCACTATCTTTCCCTAGACGACACTAACAAGGAGTCCACTCGATTGGTAGTAACCCCCGTGCCCAACATTTCACAACTTAAAATTGTGGAGCCTCGCTCCTATATTCATCACATACCACCGGCACGGGGTACCAATGGTGTGTCCGGTGCCCCATAAAAATGTTCTTGGCCGCCCTACCTGGCACGACCCCGTCCCGAGAGAGTGCACCAACAACCCTCCCGTCACTAGTGATGCGGGATCCAAGCTAGTATCAGCC
The DNA here is from genome assembly GCA_034509565.1 of Triticum monococcum. Taxonomy (NCBI): domain Eukaryota; kingdom Viridiplantae; phylum Streptophyta; class Magnoliopsida; order Poales; family Poaceae; genus Triticum; species Triticum monococcum. The sequence goes on from CM067842.1 coordinate 317,819,840, forward strand.
TAGGTGATCAATAATGCCCTTTCCCATATAAGGGTAGAGTGGTTGTGCATTTTAGGTTGGGACAGTCGACAAATCTTAAATCTAATCCGTTTTCGAAAACAACACACACACTTGCCTCGGTACACCACTTCGTCATCAAGTGGTTACCCATTTCATCATCTCCCTCGGGCATAAGTGGCACCCGACGGGGTTTTCGAAAAGTCCTTTGAAGACACTTTGCCTCATCACCATGCATATTCCTGCCCATTTTGCGTAGCAACTACATAGCATCCTATCTACTCCCACCGGCATAACCCTCATAAGGAGGTAGGGTCATGCACATATGCAAGTATCAATAAAGAGGAGACGAGGGCAACCCACCAAAGTTGATCCCCTCTCACATGATTCCGATGCAACAATAATAAGGTGCTATATGGGATGCATAAAAGGGTTTCATAGACATGGTCAAAGGGCTGCTTGCCTGGCTCAACGAGGTCTTCTGAGTCTTCAAAGTCTTCTGGTCCAACTCCTTCGTCAGCAACGCAATCTATCGTCGCAAAATAATAACGAGAAAAATAAGGCAATAATAAAACAGAAAAATCAAAGTGCTCAGAAAAATGTCAACTTATTTTTATAAAATACTAGGTGGAAGACTAAGAAGGGGAAAATTCCTAGTTTTAGATTTGGAGTTATATAGGAGGAGATATGGATTTTCAAACAGAGACTAAACTGCTCAAATTTGAATTTAAATTTGAACAATACATAAAAGTTGGTTGGATTTGAATGAAAGTGACTCCATTAAATAGGTGGGATTTTTCTAAGATTTTAGGAGTTGGAATTATTCCATTTGGACAAATATTTTATCCTATGGAATTTTTACAAGACAGAAGAAAAAGGAAAAGGAAAAGTGGCACTGTGCCACTGGGCCAGAGAGGCCACAGTGCAGCAGGCCCAGAGGGAATCCAGCCCGCGCAGGCTGCCACGTCGAAGGCGTAAAGGCGAAGTATGCCTTCAGCCGACGCAGCGAACTGGTGCGCGCGTGTGTGCATTTGAACCTGACGGGTGGGGCCCACCTGTCAGGGTGTGCGGCTGACCAACGGGCCCCACGGCCGTCGTCTTCAACCCTAGGCCAGAGGGGCGGCGAGCTCACCGGCGACGTTCCCGGGCACGGCGAGGTCAGGTGAGGGCACGGCTGGACTCCTCGTCGTGTCGTCGTTCGGGTGGTGCCGGAGTTGGTCGCCGGGGTGCAAGGGTTTGCCGGCGACGAGGTCTCGCGGCGGAGCAGCTTCTGTCGTCGACGGGTCCGGCCGTTTCAGGCTACAAACGAGGCGGGGGAGAGAGGGGAAACAGTCAGTGGGATGCAAGGGCTCCAGATCGAGGCAAGGGAGCATCGGGGAAGGCCTGTACTGTGGGATCGACGGTGACCCGAGGCGGCGGAGCTCGAGCTCGATCTCGAGCTCGGGTGCTCCTGGAGAGGGGTGAGTGGCGCAGGGGGGTGATTAGGGGAGTGAGAGAGCGAGTGGTGAGGAAAGAGGGGCTCGGGGAGGCCCTTAAGTAGGCGAGCCACGGCTCACCGTAGACCCGTGCGCCGGCAAGGTCGTTGCCATGGCTGCAGGGCTCGGGGGAGACGGGCACGGTGTCTGGGGCGTTCGTGGGCTTGGTCCAGAGCGAGGGGAAGAAGAGAGGGAGGGAGCAGGGGACAGAGGCGCGCGCGTGTGAGCCGCGCCATTGGTGCGCTCGGGCGGCCTCTGTTCGCTAGCGCGGAGGCGCGGGGAGGAGGAGAGAGGAGGGGGGCGATAGCGTGGCGTGCTGCGGACGTCGAGGCAGCCTCGGGGGACACGAGGGGGAGAGCCGAGGTGGCCGGATGCGCCTGGCTGGGGGCGGCTACAGTGCGGGAGGAGTAAAGAAAGGGGAGGGGGCATTGGATGCCCTGGAGAGCCAGTAGGAGAGGAGAGAGGGTGAGGGAGAGAGAGAAAGTGGCTGTCCAGAGAGAGAAAAGGAGGTTTTCAGCCCCCTTCTAATTGAGTTTGGGCTAGGAAAACTTACTGGAGTTAGAACATGATCATAAGGGGCTGTGGTAAAAATTTGAGCTATCCAAGAATAGTGGAAGAGGTCAAAACAGTGGTTTTTGCAAAATGTTAGAAGGTGTTTGAGTAGGTTTTGGGTAAGCAAATGAACTCCAATTGCCATGAGAATTAACAGGATGGAATGACACATATAATTAGGGTGCTCCACCAAATTTGAGCTTATTTGGAAAAGGTTGCCAATGTAACTTTGGCAAACCCTAGAAATCAACAAAAAGGGGTTTGTGTAGATTTAGTTGAGCAAATCACTTCTCCATGATGCACCACTTGGTGTAGTGGCCTCATTTGGGGATTTGCACATGCTCACAAAAGATGGGGTCAAGGGGAGGAAGTTGGTAGTGTAGAGTTGTTCAAATTTGGTTCTGAACAAGAAGGGTTTTGGGGCATTTTGGTGAACCAAAATGACTTTAATTGACATGAGGCTTTGCAAGGTGATCAAAATATGCATTTGTGACTTGCTGGATTTTTCTTGGATTTTTATGAAAATATTTCCTGTAGAAATATTTCAAATCCTTGAAATGGGCAGAAATGGTTCTGGGAGGTTTTGTGCAATATTTTGAACATGACCATGTGTTGAAACTCTTATATATGGAAAATATATGTCCACTGAGTTTCCCTAAATTTTCCCAAATATTTTTGAAACATAAAAATAATTTTTCCCTATTAAAGACCATTTTTGGCCTTAAGAAAAAGCTTTTAAATAAAATAGGAAAATAACTTTTAAAATCATATTTTTGTGGTTTATGGGAGTCCTATATCTAATAGGTTTCAGATAAATTTTTGGAAAGATTTTTCACACCTCAAATCAAGTACTTGCAGTGAAAATCTCAATTTAAGGGGTTTTGGAAAACTAATTTTAGAAAATACTTTTTGGCCAAATTATTTTTGTAAGAAAATACTATATTGCACTATACACATGGCATGATCATTGGGCAGAAGTTTGGGGCTAGGAGATGAAGTATAGAAGGTGGAGTTGTGTTGACTTCAAAGAGCACTTGAAAAGCACAGAGAGAAACCAACTCCAAATAAAAGCCAAATAATGCAAAAGTTTTTGTTGGTCCAAAATTTTTCATTCTTTATTGATGCAAATGAAATGTTACAAAATGCAGGGTGTGACAGACCTACCCCCTTACAAGAATCTCGTCCCCGAGATTCCTAAACTAGGCTCTAAAGAGATATGGAAACTCGGATCTAAGGTAGTCTTCACGTTCCCAGGTTGCTTCTGCTTCAGTGTGGTTGCTCCACTGGACCTTGAAGTACTTGATCGTGCGGCTTTGAGTGCGTCGCTCAGCCTCATCCAAAATGCAGATGGGCCTCTCGCGGTAAGTTAAATCAGGCTGAAGGTCAATGGCTTGGTGATTGACGTCCTTGTAGAGATCAGGCTTGCCCGGAACTTGGAGACACTTCCGAAGTTGGGACACATGGAGTACGTTGTGCACATCGGATAGTCTGGGTGGCAGTTCCAACTGGTAAGCCACTTCTCCACGTCATGCGGTGATCTCGAAGGGGCTGATAAACCTTGGTGCGAGTTTTCCCTTAACGTGGAAACGCTTGGTTCCCTTAAGGGGAGTCACTCGTAGGTATACATGGTCTCCGACTTGGAAGTCTACTTGTCGGCGACGAGTGTCAGCATAGCTCTTCTGTCTGGACTTAGCGGTCTTCAAACGTTCTCTGACAAACTGGACTTGCTCTTCTGCTTCACGGAGGATATCGGGCCCAAAGACTAGTCCTTCTCCTGTTTCCGACCAATTGAGGGGTGTGCGGCACTTGCGCCCATACAACACCTCAAATGGTGCCATCTGAAGGCTTGACTGATAACTGTTGTTATAGGAGAACTCGGCGAAAGGGAGGCAATCTTCCCACCTAGCTCCATATGCTAAGACACAGGCTCGGAGCATGTCTTCGAGTATATGATTTACTCGTTCTGTCTGGCCTCCGGTCTGCGGGTGGAAAGCAGTGCTGAAGGATAACTTGGTCCCCATGGCCTCTTGGAACTTCTTCCAGAATCTTGAGGTAAACTGGGTTCCTCGGTCTGACACAATCTCCTTGGGAACGCCATGAAGGCTTACGATTCTGCTGATGTATAGAGTTGCTAGCTGGTTGCCATCATAAGTGGTCTTCACAGGAATGAAATGGGCTACTTTGGTCAAGTGATTGACTATGACCCAGATGGAGTCATGTCCCTTGTTCGACCTAGGTAGTCCAGTGATGAAATCCATTCCGACCTTATCCCACTTCCACTCAGAAACCTTGAGTGGTTGGAGCAATCCAGCAGGTCGCTGATATTCAGCTTTGACCCTTTGGCATACATCACATTTTGCAACATAGGTGGCAATCTCCCTCTTCATGCCATGCCACCAGAATCTCTCCTTCTGGTCTTGATACATCTTGGTTCCTCCGGGGTGAATGGAATACGGGGTGTCATGAGCTTCTTGCAAGATCAAATTCTTGAGCTCAATCTTCTTGCGTACGCAAATGCGATTCCCAAACCACACAATTCCTTGCTCATCCACTGAGAATCCTGGGGCCTTGCCTGCCTTGATCTTCCTCTTGATGCCTTCAATACTCTCGTGTCCCTTCTGAGCTTCCTTGATATCATCCATCAGGGTAGGCTTGACTTCAAGGTTGGCTAAGAATCCTGGTGCAACCAGTTCCAACCCGAAGCTTTCAAGTTCTTCAGACAAGACGGGTAGCCTTTCCTTAAGCATGGCATTCAAGGAGCAAGCCTTCCTGCTTAATGCATCTGCTACCACATTAGCCTTTCCAGGGTGGTATTGAACACTGAGGTCATAATCCTTGATCAACTCTAGCCATCTTCTTTGCCTCATGTTCAACTCCTTTTGAGTGAAGATATACTTCAGACTTTTGTGATCCGTGTATATCTCACACCGCTTCCCTAGGAGGTAATGCCGCCATGTTTTCAGGGCATGAACTACAGCTGCCAACTCAAGGTCATGAGTAGCATAGTTCTCTTCATGAGGCCGTAGCTGCCTTGAGAGGTAAGCTACGACTCTGCCTTCTTGCATCAGAACACCTCCCAGTCCGGTTCTTGACGCATCACAATATATCACAAACTCCTTGTGTATATCTGGTGTGGCCAGAACTGGGGCGGTGGTGAATCTCTTCTTCAGCTCCTGGAAGCTTTCTTCACACTTCGGCGTCCATTCAAACTTCTTGTCCTTTTTCAAGAGCTGAGTCATAGGTCGAGCAATGCTTGAGAATCCTTCAACGAACTTGCGGTAATACCCCGCGAGTCCGAGGAAGCTTCTGACTTCCTTCACATTGCTTGGGGATTGCCATTCAGTCACGGCTTCAATCTTAGTGGGATCGACCGACAATCCTTCTTTAGTCAAAACATGACCCAAGAATCCAACTTCGTGCAGCCAAAATTCGCACTTGCTGAACTTGGCATACAGTTGGTGCTCTCGAAGCTTGTCTAGGACCATCCTCAAGTGTTGCTCGTGCTCTTCTTCCATCTTCGAGAAGACAAGAATGTCATCAATGAAGACAACAACAAACTTGTCCAAATATTCCATGAAGACCTTATTCATGAGGTACATGAAGTAAGCTGGGGCATTGGTTAATCCAAAGGACATGACCGTGCACTCATACAGGCCAAATCTGGTTACAAATGCCGTCTTCGGAATATCCTGGGGTCTGATCTTCAGCTGGTAGTACCCAGATCTGAGATCAATCTTGGAGAACACCCTGGCTCCATTGAGTTGATCAAACAGATCTTCAATCTTGGGGAGTGGATACTTGTTTTTGATTGTAACTTCATTGAGGGAGCGGTAGTCAATGCATAAGCGGATGGTACCGTCCTTCTTTGTCACAAACATGACAGGTGATCCCCAAGGAGAGGCACTAGGGCGGATAAATCCCTTCCTCAACTGCTCTTCCAGTTGCTTCTTCAATTCTGCTAACTCTTCCGATCCCATTCTATAAGGCTTCTTATAGATGGGTCCTGCTCCGGGTATGAGCTCGATGATGAACTCAATGTCTCGGTCAGGAGGCATTCCTGGTAGCTCATCAGGAAAGACATCGGGGTACTCGCATACTACCGGCACTTGCTCCAATCCAACTTCTGACAGAGAGTTGACTTGGGTGGCCTAAGCAGAGGAGGGGTTGGAGGCATATCTAACTTCGACTCCTTGGTCATTGGTCACAGTGACAGTCCGGTTGGCACAATCTAGCAAGCCTTGGTGCCTGATGAGCCAATTCATTCCTAAGATCACATCCAAGCCTTGTGATCTTAAGATGATAAGGTCTGCTTGGAAGTCTACCCCATTAATGACAATCCCGACTCCTTTACATCCTATCTTGGCTCTCATCTCTGCTCCAGGGGTTTGTACCACCATGGGGTTATTCAGGGGTGTAGGGGTCATGCCACTTTTTAATGCAAACTTTTGGGTGACAAATGAATGCGTGGCTCCAGAATCAAACAAGACAGTTGCAGGTGTCGAGTTGACAAGGAACGTACCCAGCACGACGTCCGGGTCTTCCTGGGCTTCTTCTGCAGTGACATGATTCACACGACCCTTGCCGTTGTTGGGCAGGTTGCGGGGAGCTTGGTTCCTTGGTGGCATTCCACGGCCTTGTCCTGGGTTCTGCGCATTGGGGCGCGGTGCGTCGGGCTTCTTGTTGGGACAATTCTTTGAGTAGTGTCCTGCCTGACCACATCCGAAGCAAGTGACTTGATTGGGGTTGCTGCTCTTGCCGGCATTGTTATTGGGGTTGTTGTAAGCTGGCCTGGGGTTGGCATACTGCTGAGGTGGATAGCTGGTGCGGGCTGCAGGAGCTCTTGGCTGCTGATAGGTTGGCCTGACCGGGCCGGCTGCCACGGGCAAGGCTTCTGGTTGCTGGAGCTACCCTTGCTATTCATCTTGCGCTTACGGGTGTCATCTAAAGCGCGTCGCTTGTCTTCAAGCACGAGTGCCTTGTTCACCAGATCAGGAAAGGTCGGGCAGTCACACACAACAAGCGAGTACTGCAGAGTCTAGTTAAGGCCTTCCATGAAGCGCTCCCTTTTTGGAAGCATCAGTGCTGACATCTTCAGGGGCATACCTTGAGAGAACACTGAACTTCTGCATGTACTCCTTGACAGTGTTGCTACCTTGCTTCAGGGCTCGGAACTCTCGCTTCTTGATGGCCATGATTCCGGAAGGAATGTGGGCCTTGCGGAATTCTGCCTTGAAGTTGCTCCAAGTGATGTTTTGCTCAGCATGCATGGCCTTGAATCCATCCCACCAAGCTCTAGCAGTTCCCCCGAGACAGTGAGCAGCATAAGCCACCTTCTCACGGTCCTTAGTGCATCTGACTAATTCCAGCAAATCCTCAATGGTGCGGACCCAGTCGTCTGCATCCAGGGGTTCAGCCGTCTCGATGAAGGTGGGTGGTGCATGCTTCTTGAACTCCACCAGTGTGGAACGTGCATTGCCGTTTCCCGCCGGCTGGCGGTTGACAGCTTGAGCGATCATCTGGAGGGCTGCAGTGTTGGCTTGGCGTTCCTCTCGGAAAGCTTGGAGAAGCTGAGCCATGTCCATGCTTGGAGGTGGTGGTGGCGGTGGAGTTTGTCCTTGGGTTTGGTCCTGACTGGCTCCTTCTCCGGCTTCTGGCTGCTGGGTAGAGGTACCAGTACGAGTTACAACAGGCATCCTGTCGGAGAGGTCAAGGTCTCATGATTGGGAAAGATGGAGAAGCAATATAGATGGGGTGCCTAGTAAGGGGGTTGGTATGACACTAACTATTTTCATGCAAGGGCCAAAAGGGCCAAAACACATTCATTAAAATCCAAATGGGTGATGTAGTCGCCTACAAGTTCCCGAAGGAAAGTACGACGTCCATCAAACACATCAAAAGCAAACACAATGCTACATGGTTTCATATGAACCATTACAAGGACTCGAGTTCGCATAGGGGTACACGACCTATCCTACCGTAGGGGTTACTAACGGGCATATCTGAGCTGCAAATGATGCCTAAGTGGTGGAATGCTCGGTCGCGTAGTCTTGCTCTTCTGGGTCTTCCTCCTCGTCATCGGCGGCCTGACTTTCTTCTTCACTTGTAGTGGTGGGGGAGTGGAGGAGCTCAACGTGGCGTTGCTTTGTCGGAGGTGCGAAGAGCTTGCGGTATTCCTTTGCGCTCATGCGGTGTTGCTGTGGTGGTTCTTCGTCTTTTGGGGGTCTTCCGCCTCTGTATGCGATTGCAGGTTGTCCAGGGGGAGCACCTTCCTTCTTGATCCTATCCTTCTTCCCTTGTGCTTGAAGAAGAAGTGCCTTGGTCTCATGAAGTTCCTTTCGGAGTTCCATCGATTCCGAGGCCAAGCGTTGTGCCAAACTATCGGCACAAAGGCTGAAGTAGGTCTGGAATCAAAGTGGAAGTCCTTCTTCTAACGGTGGAGCTGGTGCGTAGCTCTCATCCTCGCCTTCCTTCCGATAAGGCAAGAAACAGGTTGCCAACTCGTCTGCCATCTCTGGAAGAAGGTCTCGGAGGCGGGTGAGTGCCTTGAGGGTTGCCGTCTCGACGGCAAGGACTAGTGTTGCCATCTGGGGTCCCTCAAAGAACCAGCTTGTTGGGGAGTTATTGGCCTTCACGATTACTTCCACATGATACTCCGTCTTGGCGTCATTGATCCAATGCTTGTAGTAGGTGTAAATGGGGGCTCGGTGGTACTGGCACTTCTTGAGGCTATCCTCTAGAAGCACGGGGAATCCCGTGGTCAGGAAGTCTTCAGGTACGGCAGCCATCTACAAGGGTTGAACGGGAGAGGTTAATAAGGGGATTACATCTTGGGTGGGGTGAGCTTTAGAAAAGAAGAGGAGTTTAGATGGTCTCTAGCTAACTAACGTCCATGCTAACTAAGGCTTCCTACAGTCAAGATGGCTCTGATACCAGCTCTGTGGGGACCCCGACTCATAAGTCATGATCACCGAATGCACGTGTACAGTGATCCCAGAGATCAATGCTCACTGAACACACAGAAGCTGAATAACAAGAGTCTTACATCCATACATACCGTCTTACACAAATTATGACCATTATGGTCAAGTCTTACATAGATAGAGCCTTAAGGGCTGAACATCAAATGAAACATAAACAGCGGAAATCTTCGTCGATAAGTAGAACCCATGCCATCTGCCTTAACCCTACAGGCATTCTGACTGGGAAACGTCCTAGTTCGCATGTTCGTCTTCAAAGAATTCTTCTTCAAACTCCTGCTCTTCCATGCCTGGCCAATTAAATAACCAGTGGCAAGCCAATGAGTACTTTGAATGTACTCGCAAGCAACCCATGTTTTGGTTCAAGGTACAACAATGCATGATATAGGTAAATTTTTGCGGAAAGCTAGTTTTTGAGTGCAATAACATGTTCAACAGCTTGTAAGACATGCATCAGGAGAATTTAAGTAACCATAAGAACAGGTTACAGATATCAACATAGATAGAGTGGGCACCAACCCTACTCAAACATGTCAAGTCTTCTGACTTGACCCAAGTAGTGGTATCATCATAAAAGGAGTGGGCACCAACCCAACTCAATCATGTCAAGTCTTCTGACTTGACCCGAGCAGTTCTTCCCATTTATCCAAACACTCATGCTGGTTCGAAAACATGTGGACGTAGTTTAAGCAGCACCGCCCAACTATCCTTGACCGTGGACATGGCTATTCAAATAGTTTTACACTCTGCAGAGGTTGCACACTTTACCCACTAGATCTGGGGAACTTCCGTGTCATCCACGACCCGCGGTACCTCAAGTACCCGGGGTAAGCACCCGATCACTATCTTTCCCTAGACGACACTAACAAGGAGTCCACTCGATTGGTAGTAACCCCCGTGCCCAACATTTCACAACTTAAAATTGTGGAGCCTCGCTCCTATATTCATCACATACCACTGGCACGGGGTACCAACGGTGTGTCTGGTGCCCCATAAAAATGTTCTTGGCCGCCCTACCTGGCACGACCCCGTCCCGAGAGAGTGCACCAACAACCCTCCCGTCACTAGTGATGCAGGCTCCAAGCTAGTATCAACCTAGGTGATCAATAATGCGCTTTCCCATATAAGGGTAGAGTGGTTGCGCATGTAAGGTTGGGACAGTCGACAAATCTTAAATCTAATCCGTTTTCGAAAACAACACACACTTGCCTCGGTACACCACTTCGTCATCAAGTGGTTACCCATTTCGTCATCTCCCTCGGGCATAAGTGGCACCCGACGGGGTTTTCGAAAAGTCCTTTGAAAACACTTTGCCTCATTACCATGCATATTCCCGCCCATTTTGCGTAGCAACTACATAGCATCCTATCTACTCCCACCGGCATAACCCTCATAAGGAGGTAGGGTCATGCACATATGCAAGTATCAATAAAGAGGAGACGAGGGCAACGCACCAAAGTGGCTCCCCTCTGACGTGATTCCGATGCAACAATAATAAGGTGCTATATGGGATGCATAAAAGGGTTTCATAGACATGGTCAAAGGGCTGCTTGCCTGGCTCAACGAGGTCTTCTGAGTCTTCAAAGTCTTCTGGTCCAACTCCTTCGTCAGCAACGCAATCTATCGTCGCAAAATAATAACGAGAAAAATAAGGCAATAATAAAACAGAAAAATCAAAGTGCTCAGAAAAATGTCAACTTATTTTTATAAAATACTAGGTGGAAGACTAAGAAGGGGAAAAATCCTAGTTTTAGATTTGGAGTTATACAGGAGGAGATATGGATTTTCAAACAGAGACTAAACTGCTCAAATCTGAATTTAAATTTGAACAATACATAAAAGTTGGTTGGATTTGAATGAAAGTGACTCCATTGAATAGGTGGGATTTTTCTAAGATTTTAGGAGTTTGAATTATTCCATTTGGACAAATATTTTATCCTGTGGAATTTTTACAAGACAGAAGAAAAAGGAAAAGGAAAAGTGGCACTGTGCCACTGGGCCAGAGAGGCCACAGTGCAGCAGGCCCAGAGGGAATCCAGCCCGCGCATGCTGGCACGTCGAAGGCGTAAAGGTGAAGTACGCCTTCAGCCGTCGCAGCGAACCGGTGCGCGCGCGTGTGCATTTGAACCTGACGGGTGGGGCCCACCCGTCAGGGTGTGCGGCTGACCAACGGGCCCCACGGCCGTCGTCTTCAACCCTAGGCCAGAGGGGCGGCGAGCTCACCGGCGACGTTCCCGGGCACGGCGAGGTCGGGTGAGGGCACGGCTGGACTCCTCGTCGTGTCGCCGTTCGGGTGGTGCCGGAGTTGGTCGCCAGGGTGCAAGGGTTCGCTGGCGACGAGGTCTCGCGGCGGAGCAGCTTCGGCCGTCGACGGGTCCGGCCGTTTCAGGCTACAAACGAGGCGGGGGAGAGAGGGGAAACAGTCAGTGGGATGCAAGGGCTCCAGATCGAGGCAAGGGAGGAGCGGGGAAGGCCTGTACCGTGGGATCGACAGCGACCCGAGGCGGCGGAGCTCGAGCTCGATCTCGAGCTCGGGTGCTCCTGGAGAGGGGTGAGTGGCGCAGGGGGGTGATTAGGGGAGTGAGAGAGCGAGTGGTGAGGAAAGAGGGGCTCGGGGAGGCCCTTAAGTAGGCGAGCCACGGCTCACCGTAGACCCGTGCGCCGGCGAGGTCGTTGCCGTGGCTGCAGGGCTCGGGGGAGACGAGCACGGTGTCTGGGGCGTTCGTGGGCTTGGTCCAGAGCGAGGGGAAGAAGAGAGGGAGGGAGCAGGGGGGCAGAGGCGCGCGCGTGTGAGCCGCGCCATTGGTGCGCTCGGGCGGCCTCTGTTCGCTAGCGCGGAGGCGCGGGGAGGAGGAGAGAGGAGGGGGCGACAGCATGGCGTGCTGCGGACGTCGAGGCAGCCTTGGGGGACACGAGGGGGAGAGCCGAGGTGGCCGGATGCACCTGGCTGGGGGCGGCTACAGTGCGGGAGCGCACTGTAGCGCGCTCCAGAGCGCCCAAATGTCCGGCATGCCATTCTTTTATGCAAGGAGAGCGTGTCCAATGGTGTCTAGCAGGTCTAGGGAGGAGTAAAGAAAGGGGAGGGGGCATTGGATGCCCTGGAGAGCCAGTAGGAGAGGAGAGAGGGTGAGGGAGAGAGAGAAAGTGGCTGTCCAGAGAGAGAAAAGGAGGTTTTCATCCCCCTTCTAATTGAGTTTGGGCTAGGAAAACTTACTGGAGTTAGAACATGATCATAAGGGGCTGTGGTAAAAATTTGAGCTATCCAAGAATAGTGGAAGAGGTCAAAACAGTGGTTTTTGCAAAATGTCAGAAGGTGTTTGAGTAGGTTTTGGGCAAGCAAATGAACTCCAATTGCCATGAGAATTAACAGGATGGAATGACACATATAATTAGGGTGCTCCACCAAATTTGATCTTATTTGGAAAAGGTTGCCACTGTAACTTTGGCAAACCCTAGAAATCAACAGAAAGGGGTTTGTGTAGATTTAGTTGAGCAAATCACTTCTCCATGATGCACCACTTGGTGTAGTGGCCTCATTTGGGGATTTGCACATGCTCACAAAAGATGGGGTCAAGGGGAGGAAGTTGGTAGTGTAGAGTTGTTCAAATTTGGTTCTGAACAGGAAGAGTTTTGGGGCATTTTGGTGAACCAAAATGACTTTAATTGACATGAGGCTTTGCAAGGTGATCAAAATATGCATTTGTGACTTGCTGGATTTTTCTTGGAATTTTATGAAAATATTTCCTGTAGAAATATTTCAAATCCTTGAAATGGGCAGAAATGGTTTTGGGAGGTTTTGTCCAATATTTTGAACATGACCATGTGTTGAAACTCTTATATATGGAAAATATATGTCCACTGAGTTTCCCTAAATTTTCTCAAATATTTTTGAAACATGAAAATAATTTTTCCCTATTAAAGACCATTTCTGGCCTTAAGAAAAAGCTTTTAAATAAAATAGGAAAATAACTTTTAAAATCATATTTTTGTGGTTTATGGGAGTCCTATATCTAATAGGTTTCAGATAAATTTTTGGAAAGATTTTTCACACCTAAAATCAAGTACTTGCAGTGCAAATCTCAATTTAAGGGGTTTTGGAAAACTAATTTTAGAAAATACTTTTTGGCCAAATTATTTTTGTAAGAAAATACTATATTGCACTATACACATGGCATGATCATTGGGCAGAAGTTTGGGGCAAGGAGATGAAGTATAGAAGGTGGAGTTGTGTTGACTTCAAAGAGCACTTGAAAAGCACAGAGAGAAACCAACTCCAAATAAAAGCCAAATAATCCAAAAGTTTTTGTTGGTCCAAAATTTTTCATGCTTTATTGATGCAAATGAAATGTTACAAAATGCAGGGTGTGACACAGAGGAACACTTTGTGTGCTACCAAACATCACAACGTAACTGGGTGATTATAAAGGTACTCTACAGGTGTCTCCGATGGTACTTGTTGAGTTGGCATAGATCAAGATTAGGATTTTTCACTCCGATTGTCGGAGAGGAATCTCTGGGCCCTCTCGGTAATACACATCACTATTAGCCTTGCAAGGATGATAACTATTGAGTTAGCTACAGGATGATGTATTACGCAATGAGTAAAGGGACTTGCCGGTAACGAGATTGAACTAGGTATTGGGATACCGACGATCGAATCTCGGGCAAGTAACATACCGATGACAAAGAGAAGAAAGTATAGTGTTGTGTGGTTTAACCAATAAAGATCTTCGTAGAATATGTAGGAACCAATATGAGCATCCAGGTTCCGTTATTGGTTATTGACCGGAGACATCTCTCGGTCATGTCTACATAGTTCTCAAACCCGTAGGGTCCGCAAGCTTAAAGTTCTGTGACGATCAATTTTATGAGTTTATATGTTTTGATGTACCAAAGGTAGGTTGGAGTCCCGGATTTGATCGTGGACATGACGAGGAGTCTCGAAATGGTCGAGAAGTAAAGATTGATATATTGGAAGCCTACATTTGGACATCAGAATAGTTCTGGGTGAAATCGGGATTTTACCGGAACCCCCCGGGGACTAATGGGCCTTGTTGGGCCATTAGGAAAGAGAGAAGGGCCGGCCTAGGGCAGGTAGCGCCCCCCTTCCCCATGTCTGAATTGGACTAGGAGAAGGGGGGGGGGCGCCCCCCTTTCCTTCTCTTCTCTCCCCGCCTTTCCCCCTCCTAGTAGGAGTAGGAAAGGGAGGAATCCTACTCCTACTAGGAGGAGGATTCCTCCTCCTAGGCGCGCCAACAAGGGCCGGATGGCCTCCCCCTTGCTCCTTTATATACAGGGGCAGGGGGCACCTCTAGACACACAAGTTGATCACAAAGATCTCTACCAGACGTGTGCGGTGCCCCCCTCCGCCATAATCCACCTCGATCATACTGTAGCGGTGTTTAGGCGAAGCCCTGCTACAGAACTTCATCAACATCGTCACCACGCGGTGATGCTGACGAAACTATTCCCCGAGCTCTACTGGATCGTGAGTTCATGGGACATCACCGAGTTGAACGTGTGCTGAACGCGGGGGTGCCGTACGTTCGGTACTAAGGATCGGTCGATCGTGAAGACGTACGACTACATAAACCACCTTGTCATAACGCTTCCGCTTAACGGTCTACGAGGGTATGTGGACAACACTCTCCCCTCTCGTTGCTATGCATCACCATGATCCTGTGTGTGCGTAGGAAAATTTTGAAATTACTACGTTCCCCAACAGTCCCCACGGTCCAGTCCCCGCCACGGCAGCCGGCGAGGGCGCAGCAGAATCAAGACCCCGACAACGTCTCGATGGCCTCTTCTGACCCTCGAGGATGTCCAGGCCAATGTCGAACCCCAGAAGACAGGCAATGGGAGGACGCGCGCACCATCGTCGAGCGATGCTGCAATGATCCTCGCCAGGCCGACGGGTGCGACGGTCTCAACATCGACGAGCCCACACTCAGTGTTGGCAGGTGCCTACCCTTCGAGGTTGGCAGCCCTGCCTTTACACGAGAGCTGCGGCAGGTCCGTTTGCCGTCCGTCGCACATTCAAGCTAGAGATACCTGAGAAGTACGATGCGAGGTTGAACCCCGCGGAGTTCCTGAGCATCTACACCATCGTTGTTCAGTCTGCCGGGGGAAGAGATGAGAAGGTGCTTGCCAACTACTTCCCCTTGGCCGTCATGTCCAATGTGAGGTCTTGGCTGATGCACCTGCCGAAGAACTCCATTTCGTCATGGGCAGACCCGTGCCATGAGTTCATCGGTGCCTTCGCCTGTGGCCACCAAGAGCCCGGCAGGCCCAGCGACATGCAGCTTCTCTAGCAGAAGGAAGTAGAAACCCTATGTAAGTATTTGCAGAGATACAGTAAAGTTCATAGAAACATTTGAAATATCCATCTGGCAGCTGTTATAGCAGCTTTCCAGTCTAATGTGAGCAACCGCCGCATTCATTCCAAAATGAATGTGTGGTTGCCCAAGATTGTGAAAGGATTGTATACACTAGTGGATAAATGTGCCCGGATGGAAGAACGAAGGAAGTTGCCCGGAGAGGGATTGCATCAATGTTGATTCAGAGGATGAGGATGAATCAACCAGTCAGAGGAAGGGCAAGAAGCGTAGTAAGAATCCAAGAGATGAGGCTGTGATGACTGTGGAAGGTTCGGGCACACCTAGTACCGGCAAGAAATCCAAGGCTGAGGCCCCCGGCAATGAAGTTGCCGCGTGCAGTGCCTGCCGGGAGGCCGCTGCCATAGAAAAAGTTGGGAAAGGTGATGGGCCGTACCGCAAGATCCATCAAACCAAAGGCCACGACCTTCAGGAGTGTTATCAGGTTGAGAAACTCGTCAAGAGACAAAGGGCAGAATATGATAAGCGTGCCAAGGAGAAAAGTAAGAATGCTGCTGGCGGTAAGGGCTAGGGCGGTGAAGAAAATCACCCCGGCAAGTCCTTTCGCAACCATGGAAAGCCCGCCAGGGGCCGAGAGAAGGAAACCTATTATGATGTCAGTGATGAAGGGGATGAAGAGGAAACTAGTGAGCAGGAATTTTAGAAGGCCACCGACGCCCTCTGCATTGATGGAGGTGCATCTTTGCACACCTCTCATCGCCAACTCAAGTGATGGGCATGAGAAGTCAATGTTGTGGAGCCGGAGCCAGAGGCCCAGAAGCTGCTCAAGTGGCCCCGCACGCCCATCATCTTTGTTGAGGAGGATCACCCTAGCCGCACCATGGCGGTAGGGTGCTTGTCGTTGTTGGTTTCCCCAACAATTCGCAACCTCAAAGTCACAATGATGTTAGTGGATGGCCGGGCCGGGTTGAATCTGATTTCCCCAGCAATTATGAGTAAGCTTCAGATAGGAGAAGAGGAGTTAGAGGCCAGCGGCACGTTTCAAGGACTTAACCCCGGCAGGAGTCATCCTAAGGGGAAGATCACGTTGCCGGTGACGTTTGGGGGAGAGCTGAACTTTCGGACTGAGAAGATTGTGTTTGATGTGGTTGATCTTCCCCTGCCATACAATGGGATTCTTGGACGACCAGCGCTGCCCAAGTTGATGGCAGCATCTCACTATGCTTACAACACCCTGAAAATGCCTGGGCCATTTGGAGTCCTCACTATCCCGTTAGATGAGAAGGATGCAATTATCTGTGTGGACAAGATGTATCGGGACGCAATCACAGCAGAGGCTGCAGTGGCAGCAGTTCCCGCTAAGGAAAACAAAGGGAAGAAGAGGGATTGTAGGACCTCCGGCAAGGAGTCTAGGAAGCGTGCCCCCTCCGAGTGCACAACACCCATCGACGACTTGCCAGAGTGTTCCAACAACAATAGATCCAAGGTTGCTGCACCCCAAGTGAAGAAGGTCCTGGCAGGGCAGGCTGGCGTTGATGGTACTTTCACCATCAGCGCCACCCTCGATGAGAAATAGGAAAGCATGCTCGTTGCCTTCCTGCGGGCGAATATCGATGTGTTTGCTTGGCAACCATCTGATATCCCCGGTGTTCCCAGGGTGGTAATTGAGCACTACCTTGTTGTCTTCCCACATGCCCGTCCGTCAAGCAAAAAGTATGGAAGCATGCCTTGGAGAGGCAGCTGTTCATTACCGAAGAGATCAAGAAGTTGGAAGCAGCTGGTTTGGTCAGAGGGGTACTACATCCTACATGGTTGGCAAATCCAGTAGTGGTCCGGAAAGGTAATGGGAAGTGGAGGCTTTGCATTGACTTTACAGACCTCAACAAGGCTTGCCCGAAGGACCCATTTCCCTTGCCATGCATCGACTAGATCATGGATTCAACTTCAGGATGTGATTTTCTCTCCTTTTTGGATGCGTACTCAGGATATCATCAGATCTTCATGTCCAAGGAAGATGAAGAGAAGACATCATTCATCAGTCCATGTTCTACGTACTATTTTGTCCGCATGCCGTTCGGATTAAAGAGTGCCGGATCCACTTTTGTAAGGGCAGTCCAGATTGGTTTAGAGCCACAATTGCATAGAATATAGAAGCCTATATGGATAATATAGTGGTCAAAACCAAGGATAAGGCCACCCTTATCCAGGATTTGGAGGAGACATTTGCCAACCTGCACAAGATCAATCTGAGGCTTAACCCGGAGAAATGTGTGTTTGGTGTTCCCTCTGGCAAACTACTTGGGTTCTTCCTGTCCCATAGGGGGATCAAAGCCAACCCCGACAAGATCAAGGCCATTGAGCAGATCCAAGCGCCAAGGACAGTTAAGGATGTGAGGCGCTTGACAGGATGCGTTGTCGTGCTGAGAAGATTCATCTCCAAGTCTGCCGACCATGCCTTGCCATTCTTCAAGGTTTTGAAGAAGGCAGGACCTATGAAGTGGACCCCGGAAGCAGATGCAACTCTACAAGAGTTGAAAGCCTACCTATCGTCTATGCCCACCTTGGTTGCACCCAGACCCCAAGAACAATTGTAGCTATACTTGGCGGCAACCAACCAAGTGGTCAGGGCAGCTTTGGTAGCACACGAGAGGTGGATGAAGCAGAAAGTGGCCAGATCGCGATAGAGTCACCAAAGGATCAGGACATCGGTGATCATGGCAACGAGAGCAACCCCAAGGACGCGGCAAGGAAGAAAGTGATGCAGCGCCGAGTGTACTTTGTCAGCTCCTTGTTACAGGGGGCTTGATCGAGGTACTCTGGGGGTGCAAAAGTTAATGTGTGGTCTCATTATGGTCTCAAGGAAACTGCGCCACTACTTCCAAGCCCATGACATCATGATTGTCACTCGTTTCCCGTTGCAAAGGATACTCCGAAACCCTGAGGGAACTGGCAGAATAGTGGAATGGGCTTTGGAGTTATCCAGCTTTGGTTTGAAATTTGAGAGCACTTCTACCATTCAGAGCAGGGCATTGGCAGAATTTATTGCAGAATGGACGCCAACCCCTGATGAGGAAAGGATAGAGACAACTCTCCTAGGCAAGGAATCCCCCCAAGAGTGGATTATGTATTTTGAAGGTGCCTTTCCCTACAACGACCAGGGGTTGGCGTGCTTCTTGTTGCCCCCTCTAGGTAGAACTTTAAGTATGTCGTCCAGATGCACTTTGCCCGGGAAGAAGCCACCAACAATATAGTAGAGTATGAAGGGGTCCTTGCCGGGCTCAAGATTGCAGCAGAATTGGGAAATAAGACGCTGATTATTCGAGGAGATTCACAGCTCGTGGTGAGACAAGTCAACAAGGATTATCAAATCCCATTGATGGAAGCATACATTAAGGAAGTAAGGAGATTGGAGGAGCACCTTCACGGGTTGCAAACTGAGCACGTCCCTTGTGCGGAAAACAGCATAGCTGATCACCTGTCAAAGTGTGCTGCACGAAAGCTTCCTATGGAACCAGGAACTTTTGTTCTCCATCTCTCTCAACCCTTCGTATCACCAGCCACAATGGCCCAGAATAGGAGAAAGATGGACCACGGTAAGCCTCTCCCGCCAGAGCCATCCGCTCCCGGCAGAGACCCTACTAGAAACAACTCCTCACGGCCTATTGGACCACCCCCTCCTGTCGGGCCTATGGACCCCGCGAATAAGGCTGGTGCTCCCGCGGCTAAGGAGGTGCTGCTAGTCCTTGTTGCCAAGCCTCAGGCTCCAACATGGGCAAGGCGCATTGTCCGCTTCCTCCAAATCGGAGAACTCCCTGGCAATCATGATGAAGCTGAATGAGTAGCCCGGAGGGCCAGTATGTATCAGCTTCTCGATGACACTCTATACAGATGGAGGCCCAACGACGCGAAATTGAAGTGTGTTTGCTGGGAGGATGGAAAGAAACTGCTGGCTTACATTCATAGAGGAATGTGCGGCTCACACATTGGATCAAGGGCATTAGCTGGGAAAGCATTCCGACAAGGATTCCATTGGCCCACAACCCTCCAATATGCAGTTGAGGTCGTTATGAAATGTGAAGCCTGTCCGTTCCATTCCAAGAGAACACACCTACCTGCCCAAGCCCTTCAGACAATCCCTCTATCATGGCCATTTTTGGTCTAGGGGCTCGATATCCTCGGTCCCTTCCCCCGAGCAATCAGGGGCTTTGAATTCTTGTTCGTTGCCATCGACAAGTTTACAAAGTGGCTGGAAGTGACTGCCATGAGAAAGGTGACTGCTTGGTAAGCTATCAAGTTCTTGAAAGAATTGGTGTGTTGTTTCGGAGTTCCAGCAAGGATCATCACAGACAACGTCACCCAGTTCACGAGCCACGCCTTCATGTAATATGTCCGTACCCTTGGATGCAAAATCTCATTCGCTTCTATGGCACACCCCTGGAGCATTGGACAAGCTGAGAGGGCGAATGCTGAAGTGCTACGTGGACTCAAGACAAGAACTTTCAATACATTGCAGAAGCACGACAGGCAATGGATCGAGGAGCTGCCGGTAGTTCTCTAGTCCCTCCGAATGACACCTTATCGAGCTACTGGGCAGACTCCCTTCTCCCTAGTCTATGGTGCAGAAGCAGTTATCCCCATGGAACTCATTTATGGGTCCCCTCGAGTGCTTGCCTATGATGAAGTAGCGCAAGATCAGCACCGGCGTGACGATGCTGTGCTACTTGAGGAGAACCCTCTCCGGGTTGCTAGGCGTGCTGCACCCTACCAGCAAGCCCTGCATCGCTGTCATAGCCGCAGGGTTCATCCCTGGTGTTTTGAGGAAGGTAACCTTGTCTTTAGGCGTGTTCAGCCCGCCAAGGGTACAAACGAGTTATCACCAAAGTGGGAAGGTCCTTATCGGGTGGCACGAGTCACTAGACCTGGCGCAGTCCGTCTGGAGACCAGAGATGGCACACAGTTGCAAAACTCATGGAATATTGAGCATCTCTGTAAGTTCTACCCATAAGGCGCAGAGGATGCCGGGCCCTGCCCAACAACTACCCATTGTACATGGCCTTGCCGAAGTTGCATGTAGGGGGGCCCCAACTAAGCCGGGCCCTGTACAAGCCGAGGCGATGACCCCGTGCGAGTAAAATAAAGATGCGCTGTAAGGGGGCCCCAACTAAGATTACATGCATGCACAAGCACATCCAGATCATTGCATACGCATTTCAAGAGCATTTGCATAGGCATATAGATAGGACTGCATCCTGCATTCATTCTAATCTACATGGAGTTGCAGGTTCCTGCCGTGAACTTGACTCCAATAAGGGACGAGAAGATTGCGCGGCACCGCAGTCTCCGGCAAGCCAAACAGATAAGTTGACCTCTTGTCCATTAGTGTCCTGTAAGCTATAACTTGTGCATAGAGAAACCTCACCACTTTCTTGAAACTAGGGTGCTCCCATCCTTGGATGGATGGTCGTAGTGGCCCTTGTTGAAAAGGGAGTGAGCGGGGGGCTGGTGCCTCGGTCTGTTCCCTGGTAGACATGGTTCTCCGGCAGACGAAAAGGGTGCTGGCAGGGTATCCTGCTGGGAAAACCCGTTTAACTGCAATAACGAGGCACTCCTCCTCTGCATGGACATATACATGCGCGAGCTCTCAACAAGGTTTATCTCTTTCATTGACATGCAAATACAAGTACTAGCATTACAGAACACAAAGACGGACTCAAGAGATTTCATTATTTGAATTAAAATTTGGCAAGTGCATACAAGTTTAAGATTGAAAAATATAAGTGCTCCGTAATGCCCTTTCTTGTCCCTCTCCTCCTAGGTGCAGCCGTCAAAGGCAAGGATGGCAAAAGGAGCGCCTGGGCGGAGACCCAGCCCACTCTCACCGGGCTCCAAGAGAGGTAGCCAAGTGGGAATAGAAGCGCGAGGGAACGCCTCGATGAAGAGCATGGCGGAAGGCGGTGATGATGACATGTACCTAGGGTAGGGCAATAGACCTGATCTAAGCACCCTTCCCAAGGACACTGCCCTACAGTTGAAGACATTCAAAGGACAGCAAATTCTACCGACTGAAATCACCTTAGTATACAACTCACTCGACAATGAGTTCCACTCGGACAACCCAATTCTATTCGACCAGGATATAATCATTCGACCACATAAGAAACCACTCGGATTACAGAAGATCTAAGGTCACTCTGGATGGCAACAGTCAGGCGTTCACTCCGTAGTCTTAAGGATCATTTATATCACTTTAATGCTGACTTCACACGCCATGCTGCCCGCCTGGCATGCATCGCAATGGTGGCGATGACAGCGGCGGCGATCCATCGCGCGTTCATGAGGAGTACCACCCAGAAACCCTCTCTTCTCAGTAGAGGGAGCAACTTCACCGCCGCAATATGGAGGCGCTTCACACAGCCATTGTCGGAGAGACCTCTGAGGTCGGGCCTTGGAGGCAGTGCGCTTGGCCACTTTGGCTGAGCGCACTCGACTGGAGAACCTTCAGCGTGCACTCGACGAATGTGCTCGGTGGCAGATCACTGAATACAGTAGACGGGAGCGGCAGCTATTCTCGCCTGAACCACAGGTATACCACACTCCGATTCAGAACCTTACAGCTGCAGCCCGCATAGCAGAATCTATTCAGCCATCCCAGTCAGAAGCTAGTAGAGGTTTGATGCAGATCAGAGCGCTGCTCTGGGCAGCAGGAGAGCAGAACACTGCATTGTCTCAGTCACGTAATTCATAGTAGACCTATGGTGGCTGACACAGTTCAGTCGACTCACAACCCAAGATCGCCTCCGCAGCATGAAGGGCGAGGGCGTCGCCAAGGGCAGTACTTGGGTCGGAACCACGAGCAGCACGATCATCGGCTCGATCATGATGACCATCGTCGAGGGCCTACGCCCCCTCTGAGGGGCGGATCATCCGTGCCCCGGCATTATGATCATAGGCGCCCGTACAACAAGGAGTGGGGGATGCCAGTCGACCCAAGAGAGCCAGGGTTTGACGCGAGGTCAATTCTGGTGCAAGGTTTGGTGGACAGGAATCAAGCACACAAAGAAGGGCAAGACAAAGATCGCCTAAATGGAAGAAGAGTGCATGTTTCTGGTCCCGAGTGTTTTAGAAGAGCCATCAGGGCTGCAGAGATCCCTCCCAACTTCTGGTTGGCGACTGGAGTAAGTAAGTTCACTGGTGAATCGAAGCCTGACACTTGGCTTGAGGATTACCATGTGGTTGTTCAGATCAGTGGTGGAAACGATCAGGTAGCCATTAACCACCTTCCCCCAATGCTTGAAGGGTCAGCTAGGGCTTGGTTGAATCAGTTGGCTCCGGGAAGTATATTCAGTTTGGAGGAGTTAGCCCGAGTGTTTGTCAGAATGTTCGAGGGAACATGCAAATGACCTGTAGCATTGTGTGCAAAAACCGAATGAAACTTTGAGGGATTACATCCAGAGGTGGACCACTTTGCATCACACTGTGGAGAATGTGTCTCAGCATCAAGCAGTTTGCGCCTTCAAGGAGGGCGTTCGGTATAGAGAGCTTAACCTAAAAATCGGTCGGACGGGAGACATGACCCTGACCCGAATAATGGAAATAGCCACTTAGTACGCAAACCAGTCGACCAGGATACTGGAGGAGGTAATTCCAGTTGGAAGCAGAAGCGCAAAGCGGAACCTGCGGGTCCTGGAGAGGTTGTAGTCGCAACCCAAGGAAAATTTAAGGGAAAGCCTAAAGGGCCTTGGATCCCCAAGAAGGTGAAGGATTCAACAGGGAATGATGTGTTGGATTTGCCATGTCACATTCACATCAAGAAGGATGAAGAGGGTAATTTGATTTATCCCAAACATACCACTCGACAGTGTCGAGTCCTTATACAACAATTCCAAGAAAAACAACCCAGTGAGAAAGAGAAGGAATCTGATAAGGATGAGGACAAGGAAGAGGATGATGAAGGATTTCCCAATGTCAATTCCACTTTGGTGATTTTTGCTGACATTGAAAGTAAAAGTCGACTGAAAGTAATCAATAGAGAAGTAAACATGGTTGCTCCGGCAATGACGACGTATCTGAAATGGTCAAAGACTCCCATCACATTCAACCAGTATGACCACCCTCCGCACGTAGACACCCCTGGGAGGCAAGCGTTGGTTGTCGACCCAGTCGTTGGGGCCACCCGATTGACCAAAGTCTTGATGGATGACGACAGTAGTTTGAACGTTTTGTATGATGAGACCCTCCGAGGGATGGGCATTCCGATGCCCAAGCTCAGCGAAAGCAACATGCGGTTCCACGGAGTTATACCTGGAAAGAAAGCCGATTCACTCGGCCAGATCACTCTTGACGTGGTTTTCGGTGATTCAAAGAATTACCGTAAGGAAATGTTGACATTTGAGGTTGTGGATTTTCACAGTGCCTATCATGCTATCCTGGGCAAAACTGTGTATGCTCGTTTCATGGCTCGACCATGTTACATGTACCTCAAACTCAAAATGCCTGGCCGTAGGGGCGTGATTACAGTCACTGGTAATCGGTAGCGAGCAGAAGAGTGCTTCCAAAAGGGCACGAAGATTGTTGATGAACAGATGGCAACAGTAGAAATGGAAGAATACAAGAAGACTATAGATCAGAGTGATTTGTTGAGAGCTGAGAAGCCTGCTTCAGAATCTGCATTTAAGTCATCTGGTGAAACGAAGCCAGTTCATATTCACCCGACTGATCCCAATGCTACTCCGACTCATATTTCAACAACACTCGAAAGAAAATAGGAAGAAGCGCTCATCCAGTTCCTCCGTAAGAACTAGGACATCTTTGCATGGAAAGTTTCTGACATGCCAGGTGTACCCAGAGAACTGGCTAAGCACCATTTACGAGTCGACCCAAAAGCAAAAGCTGTCAAAGAGCATCTCCGACGGTCCGCCATGGAGAAAAGAAAGGCAATTGGCGAGGAAGTGGCTCGGCTTCTGGCAGCTGAGTTCATTCGAGAGATTTACCACTGCGAGTGGCTCGCCAATGTCATCATGGTCCCCAAGAAAGATGATTCACTCAGTATGTGTATTGACTTCAAGCATATCAATCGGGCCTAGCCGAAAGATCACTTCCCTCTCTCGTGCATCGATCAAATAGTTGACTCGACTATGGGATGTGAGCGATTGTCCTTTCTGGATGCATACTCTGGGTACCATCCGATCCAACTGTACGGACCTGATGAAATAAAAGCAACTTTCATCACCCCATTCGGGTGCTTTTGCTATGTTAACATGCCCTTTGATCTCAAGAATGCTGGTGCCACATTCATGCGCATGATACAGAAGTGCCTGCTCACTCAAATCAGTCGGAATGTGGAAGCATACATGGATGACATTGTGGTTAAGTCGCGTAAAGGTTCCGACCTGCTGACTGACCTTGCTGAAACCTTTGCCAATCTAAGAAGATATGATATCAAGCTTAACTCGTCGAAGTGTACATTCGGAGTTCCAGGTGGAAAGTTACTCGGTTTCCTCATTTCCGCTGTGTGCATACACGAGGTCAGAATCTTACTGGTTGTTTGGCCCGATTCATCTCTCGTCTCGGTGAAAAGGCATTGCCTCTTGACCGATTGATGAAGAAATCTGATAAGTTCGAGTGGAATCCTGAAGCTGATGCAGCGTTTGCAGAGCTCAAAACCCTGCTTTCCACCTAGCCGGTGCTCGCTGCTCCAATCAGCAAAGAGCCTTTATTGCTTTATATTGTAGCCACTGGACAAGTTGTCAGTACAATACTCATGGTCGAGCGGGAAGAAGAAGGTAAAGCCTATAAGGTTCAACACCTACTGTATTGTATTTCTGAAGTCTTAACTCTGTCCAAGCAGAGACATCCGCATTATCAGAAGTTTGTCTACGGAATTTACGTGACCACAAAGAAGGTTGCAGATTATTTCTCAGAACACTCTATCACAGTTGTCAGCGATGCTCCATTGTTAGAAATTTTGAACAATAGAGATGCAACTGGTCGAGTGGAAAAATGGGCGATTGAATTCGTTCCATTGGATATCAAGTTTGAGGCAAAGAAAGCAATCAAGTACCAAGCAATAGCAGATTTCCTCGTCAAGTGGATCGAACAGCAGCAACCGACTCATGCTCACTCGGAACATTGGACTATGTTCTTTGATGGATCCAAGATGTTGAGTGGTTCTGGCACTGGAGTAGTTCTGGTATCCCTGCGAGGTGACAAACTCAGTTATATCCTTCAGATTCACTTTGATTCCTCCAACAATGAAGCTAAGTACGAAGCACTTCTGTATGGGTTGCGAATGGGCATTTCACTCGGTGTCCGTCGCCTAATCGTCTACGGCGACTCAGATTTGGTGGTCAATCAAGTGATGGAGGACTGGGACGTTAGAAGCCCAGCTATGACTGGTTATTGCAATGCAGTGAGAAAGTTAGAAAAGAAGTTTGAAGGGCTAGAGCTCCACCACATTCCCCGACTGAAGAACCAGGCAGTGGATGACCTGGCAAAGATAGGTTCCAAGCGGGAGCCCATTCCCAGCAATGTATTCTTGGAGCATCTTCACACACCATTAGTTCAAGAGGATCCCTTCATAGAAGAGCCCCCGCAACATAAGAGTTCTAATGATCCGACTGAAGTTGAAATCCCAGCTGTGGTCGACTTAATCGTGGAAGTTTTGGTTGTCATTCCTGAATGGACAGTGCCGTATATCGCATATATTCTCAGGAGAGAGCTTCCAGAAGACGAAGATGAAGCAGGACAGATTGTTTGTCGATCCAAAGTCTTCACTGTGATAAGTGGTCGACTGTACAGGGACAGTGTGACTGGAGTTGCTCAACGATGCATTACCCCAGAGGAAGGTCGAATGATCCTCAATGATATCCACTTGGGGACTTTTGTTCGCCATGCGTCCTCTCGGACAATCGTGGCCAAAGCATACCGAGCAGGTTTTTACTGGCCACGAGCAAATGAAATGGCAAAAGAAATAGTCAACAAGTGTGAGGGCTGCTAGTTCTATTCCAACATGTCTCACAAGCCCACTTCAGCTTTGAAGACCATTCCACTCGTCTGGCCATTTGCTCTTTGGGGGTCGGTTATGGTTGGACCCCTGAGGACTGGCAGAAGTGGTTTCACCCACCTGCTTGTTGTAGTCGACAAGTTCACTAAATGGATTGAAGCCAAACCCATCAAGAACCTCGACTCGGGTGCCGTCATCAACTTCATCAGTTAGTAAACATTCAGATATTGAGTCCCGAACAGCATCATCACAGACAATGGTTAACACTTTGATTCAGATGAGTTCAGAGCTTTCTGCACTTCTTAAGGCATCCGAGTCTACTATGCTGCAGTCGCTCACCCATAATCGAATGTGCAAGTAGAAAGAGCAAATGGTTTGATCCTCCAAGGGTTGAAGCCCAGATTAATGTGCTAGCTCAAGCATGCGGCTGGTGCCTGAGTAGATGAGTTACCATCAGTACTGTCGGGTCTGAGAACAACGCCAAATCGGTCGACTGGCCGGACGCCCTTCTTCATGGTCTATGGAACCGAAGCCATGCTGCTGACTGATTTACTCCACAATGCCGGCGAGTAGAGCTTTTCTCAAAGGCAGAAGCTGAACAAGCCCGGCAAGACGCTGTTGATCTGCTGGAAGAGGAAAGGGAAATGGCCCTAATCAGGTCGGCCATTTATCAGCAAGACCTTCGTAAGTTCCACGCTAGAAATGTAAGAGGTCGAGCATTTCAGGAAGGGGCCCTGGTTCACCGAGTGGATCAGCAATGACCACACAAGCTTGCTCCCACCTGGGAAGGCCCCTTCATCATCACCAAAGTGCTCCACAATGGAGCATACCACCTGTACGATGTGGAACACAAGAAAGACGAGCCACGCGCTTGGAATGCGGAGCTTCTCCGCCATTTTAACACTAAAGCATTCAGACTGTCGAGATGTAATAAGAAGTACCTTTAAGTTTGTTTATCAAAGACATGGTTTTACAGTCTCCTAAATGATTGTTATTACTTATACATGTGTCCAAAATCCCCCAGTGGGTGGCTTAGCCGCGAATCCGATTCGCCTAAGTTTCAAAAACAAAATCCTACCGAGTGAAGAGCAAGCCTCTTACTCAGGGGCTTAGCTGCGAATCCGATTCGCCTAAGATTAAAAATCCCTATCGAGTGAAGAGCAACCCTCTCACTCAGAGTCTTAGCTGTAGTCCCGAACTCGCCTAAGTAAAAAAAATCCTACCGAGTGGAGAGCAAGCCTCTTACTCGGGGGCTTAGCTGTAGTCACGAACTCACCTAAGTTTAAAAAAATCCTACCAAGTGCAGAGCAAGCCTCTCACTCGGGGGCTTAGCTACAGTCACGTACTCGCCTAAGTTTAAAAAATCCTACCGAGTAGAGAGCAATCCTCCCACTCGGAGGCTTAGCTGCATGCTCGTACTCGCCTAAGTTTAAAGATTCCTACCGAGTGGAGAGCAATCCTCCAACTCGGGGTCTCAGCTATAGTCCCGTACTCGCCTAAGTTTAAAAATCCTATCGAGTGAAGAGAAACCCTCCCACTCGGAGGCTTAGCTGAAGTCCGTACTCGCCTAAGTTTAAAAATCCTACCAAGTGAATTGCAACCCTCTCACTCGGTGGCTTAGCTACAGTCCCATACTCGCGTAAGTTTAAAAATCCTACTGAGTGGAGAGCAATCCTCCCACTCGGGGGCTTAGCTGCAGTCCCTTACTCGCCTAAGTTTAAGAATCCTACCGAGTGAAGAGCAACCCTCTCACTTGGGGGCTTGGTTGCAGTCACGTACTCGCCTAAGTTAACACTCTCCGTCCTGATCCACAAGGACGACGAGGTGCTTGTCGACTGTGACCTTATCCTCAGAGCTACAGCACAAGTACAACGTGTGCTCCATCCTGATCCACAAGGACGACGAGGTGCAGGCCGACTGTGACCTTATCCTTAGAGCTGCGGCACAAGTACAATGTGCGCTCCATCCTGATCCGCAAGGACGATGAGGTGCAGGTTGACTGTGACCTTATCCTCAGAACTGCGGCACAAGTACAATGTGCACTCTATCCTGATCCGCAAGGACGACGAGGTGCTGGTCATGGATGGCACCAAGTGCCCTTGTTCATGGTCCACTCGGCTGAGCTGCATCGCAGAGTCTGTAACAATTCAGACTGAAGAATCAAGTTCCACTCAGAGTCAAGAGATTCAAAAACAACAAAGTTCAGACAAATCCTACGAGGTTCTAGACTGCAGATTAAAGTACTCTGGCATCAGGCCCGAAGGAGTTTAATGGTTACAAAACCACTCGGCATACCGAGGCAAATTTAACTGGATCATAAAAAGTTTGTTC
The DNA here is from genome assembly GCA_034509565.1 of Triticum monococcum. NCBI lineage: Eukaryota > Viridiplantae > Streptophyta > Magnoliopsida > Poales > Poaceae > Triticum > Triticum monococcum. Next base: position 317,848,509 of record CM067842.1, read on the forward strand.
ACTCTGCAGGAGGAGGACTGGCAGGCTCGACGAAATCATCCAGGTCGATTCCATCTGCAATTCGAGTAGCAACAGCAATGAAAGTCTCCATAAAAGATTGGAAGTCAAGTCTCTTGGTGTTGGCAACCTTGATCGCTGCTAACTTCTCTTCTTTGGCCTCCTTGCAATGGACGCGAGCAGGAGACAGAGCTACATCAGCACCACATCGAGCAGACGATTTATTCCATTCCTGCACTCGACCGGGGATATCATTGAGTCGAGTCATCAAAGACTCGAGGTCATTTTGGAGTGTCTCCTTTGGCGAAACTGTCATGTCGATCTGCGACACCGCACCCTTCAGTCGAGCGAGGTAGTCTGTAACACTGGCAAGGCGGGATTCTAGTCGAAGCACGTTCATGGCAGCTTCATCCTTGACAGGGGAATTGATGGGGTCCAAGCTTGTCTCGATTCGCCCAGTTTCTTCCTCAAAGTTTTGACAAAATTCTACAATCACAAGGAATTAATGAGTCGACGGCTTTATAGTGAATCGACGATAGCAAATCAGTCGGACAAGGAAAGGTACCTTCAAGCATAAGTAATAACTTCTTAGTGAGTGCCCCAAATAAGCCTCCAGGTCATTTCTCTTACGAGAAATGTCCTCAATCTTGTCGTTCAAAGCTACTTTGTCCTTCTTCAGACGGGCCACTTCTCTATTAGCTTCGGGAAGAGCAGTCTACAGCTTGGCGTTATCTTGCTCTAGCGCCCTGACTGAATCCAGCTTCTTATCAGCGGGTGTTGTTTTCTCCTGAGCCTCCTTCTGCACTGCGGCAAGATCAAGATCCTTCTGTGCCAGAGCCTGCCTCATTTTCTCTAAAAAATATACATATACAACAAACAAGCACTCGGTTCAGAGAGAAGAATGAGGAGATGACTTGAGAGACAACCCAAATCCTATAGTCGACAAGTTTTTACCTTCCATACCAGCTGTTTCATCTTCGGCCTTCTGCAAGTTCTGCTTAGCCAACTCCAAGTCATGGCTGAGCTGTCTCTACTTCTCCTCGAATTCAGCAAATTTGGAGATGAGCTCACAGGATTTCTGAAGTCTGTAAAAAGATACATCAGGGGACAGAATCAAAGATTATTCACTTCCGAGTGAAAAGAATTATAAGACTACTATAGAATCAAACATTCAACAGTAGTCTCGGGGACTACACCCAGTGGGTGCACTTAGCGTGCCCCCACTGGTCTAGGTTCCACTCGACACAACCCGTCCAGACCGAGTGAAAAAGAAAGAAAGAAGAGGCAACAGTTATTCTCAGACCACAACCGACTGCCTGCAGTCGACCGCGGTCTCAGGGACTACACCCAGTGGGTGCACTCAGCGTGCCCCCAGTGGTTCAGGTTCCACTCGACATGGTCCACCCAGACCGAGTGGAAGAACTGAAGAACAAGATATTTCTATCAAGAGCCCCGCCGAATCACACATTCGACGACGGCCTCGGGGACTACACCCAGTGGGTGCACTATGCGTGCCCCCACTAGTCTAAAGTACAATCAACACAACCTAGTTGACTCAACTATAAAAACTACTCGACATAAATTGAAACACCCAGTGGGTGTACAGATGCGAAGTATAGACTGAGAAATGGATGCACAATGAAAAGTTTTCAGGTAGGATATCCTAACAGAACAAGCGTCAAGCTAGGAGATCGGTCAGAAACCAACCAACCTAGACATTGGCTTGGAGGGTTGCACGACATCATAGGCAGCTTGGCTGGTCTCGTGCACTGTCTTCATCCGCTCCATCATCAGGCCTGCTGGGCATATAGCTTCCGTAGCAGCGCTTGCCTGGTCCTCCGGAACATGATGGGTGACGAACTTCGGAGACGGTGGTTCAGTCGCGGTAGCTTGAGGATCCGAGGCGTGGTGTTGGATAGATGAAACAGGTACTTGTGTAGTTGACGATGCAGGACGGTCACTCGACACTGGAACAACAAAAGTAACAGAAGCCCGTTTAGGTCTCCGGACTGCCGAATCACTGGTTCCGTCGCCGGCGTCGACTGGGACATCTTGCTAGCTGGTGCCTACCTGCTCTAAGTCCTGCCCCTCCTTCCCATTGGTCTCTGTGCCACATCTTCATCGTCATCTGGAAGTTCAATAACATTGGGTGGAGCTGCAAAGCAATCAATTGCAAGAGTTCAGTCGACTGTCAAAATGGGTGATAAAGTAAAGACAAGATGACAAGAGTTATACCCGCATTAGAGGTGACTGTGTCTTGCATCTCCTCCTCATCATCATCTTGGAAAATAGAAGTCCCAGAGGTAGCACTACAAATTTCAGAATTCACTTGGTTAAAACAGGAAAGTGAATCGACCAAAGATCGAGTCATGCAAAAACTAAGAGGTCGCGCACAATAATTACCCAGAAGCGATGGGACAGCCACTTTAATCTTGGGAAGGGCCTTTCGGGGCTTTGACAGTGCGACTTTGGGCTGCTTCAGAGCTTTCTTAGTCGGCACAGGAGAACATGTTCGAGTGCGCTTTGACGTCCGTCCAGTCGGTGGAGTCGCTTTGCCACGAACACTTGTTGGGTCCTGCCTCTGCTTGGAGTGTCTTTCCGTGCGAGGTGGAGAGTCGACCTCCTCACAACTACTCGAGTCTTCACTTTCCTGCTCTCCTCCTCCTTTAGAATGCCAGTCGCCGCTGTCACCTCCGCTCGCGTCTCCCTCCTGCTCCTGCTCTTTGTTGGGCATCAAATACATCTCAGTGTAGATCTGCAAGGCACAGAATCGAGTGGATATTAATCGGTTTCAAGAACAAATACATGTCAGAACAAAAGACACTTTGAAGAAAGGAGACAGACCTTGTCGGGTTCGTCGGTGTTGTCGAGTAGAGGAATCCTCCTAGACCCCCTGGGGTTGTCTTTGTTGCCAGTAATTGTTGGGGAATGTAGTGTTGGGGAACGTAGTAATTTCGAAAATTTTCCTACGCACACGCAAGATCATGGTGATGCACAGCAACGAGAGGGGAGAGTGTTGTCTACGTACCAACGCAGACCGACTGCGGAAGCGATCACACAACATAGAGGAAGTAGTCGTACGTCTTCTTCCCGATCCGACCGATCCAAGCACCGTTACTCCGGCACCTCCGAGCTCTTAGCACACGTTCAGCTCGATGACGATCCTCGGGCTCCAATCCAGCAAAGCGTCGAGGAAGAGTTCCGTCAGCACGACGGCGTGGTGACGATCTTGATGTACTACCGACGCAGGGCTTCGCCTAAGCACTACAACGGTATGATCGAGGTGGAACTTGGTGGCAGGGGGCACCGCACACGGCTAAGGAACGATCTCAAGGATCAACTTGTGTTTTTTGGGGTGTCCCCTGCCCCCGTATATAAAGGTTGGAGGGAGGGGGGCTGGCCGGCCAAAGAGGAGGAGGCGCAGGAGGAGTCCTACTCCTATCGGGAGTAGGACTCCCCCCTCCAATCCTAGTCCAACTAGGAATCCTTTAAAGGGGAGAGAGAGAGAGGTGGCCGGCCCCTCTCCTAGTCCTAATAGGACTAGGGAGAGGGGGGGAGGCGCAGCCCTATGTGGGCTGCCCTCTCACCTTTCCACTAAGGCCCATGTTTGCCCATTTGGCTCCCGGGGGGTTCCGGTAACCCTCCCGGTAATCCGGTAAAATCCCGATTTCACCCGGAACACTTCCGATGTCCAAACATAGGCTTCCAATATATCAATCTTTACGTATCGACCATTTCGAGACTCCTCGTCATGTCCGTGATCTCATCCGGGACTCCGAACAACCTTCGGTACATCAAAATGCATAAACTCATAATAACTGTCATCGTAACGTTAAGCGTGCGGACCCTACGGTTCGAGAACAATGTAGACATGACCGAGACACGTCTCCGGTCAATAACCAATAGCGGGACCTGGATGCCCATATTGGCTCCTACATATTCTACGAAGATCTTTATCGGTCAGACCGCATAACAACATACGTTGTTCCCTTTGTCATCAGTATGTTACTTGCCCGAGATTCGATCGTCGGTATCCAATACCTAGTTCAATCTCGTTACTGGCAAGTCTCTTTACTCGTTCCGTAATACATCATCTCATAACTAACATCTTAGTTATTATGCTTGCAAGGCTTATGTGATGTATATTACCGAGAGGGCCCAGAGATACCTCTCCGACAATCGGAGTGACAAACCCTAATCTCGAAATACGCCAACCCAACATCTACCATTGGAGACACCTGTAGTACTCCTTTATAATCACCCAGTTACGTTGTGACGTTTGGTAGTACCCAAAGTGTTCCTCCGGTAAACGGGAGTTGCATAATCTCATAGTTATAGGAACATGTATAAGTCATGAAGAAAGCAATAGCAACATACTAAACGATCGGGTGCTAAGCTAATGGAATGGGTCATGTCAATCAGATCATTCAACTAATGATGTGACCTCGTTAATCAAATAACAACTCTTTGTTCATGGTTAGGAAACATAACCATCTTTGATTAACGAGCTAGTCAAGTAGAGGCATACTAGTGACACTCTGTTGGTCTATGTATTCACACATGTATTATGTTTCCGGTTAATACAATTCTAGCATGAATAATAAAAATTTATCATGATATAAGGAAATAAATAATAACTTTATTATTGCCTCTAGGGCATATTTCCTTCATGTAGTAATTTCAAAAAATTTCCTACGCACACGCAAGATCATGGTGATGCATAGCAATGAGAGGGGAGAGTGTAGCCCACGTACCCTCGTAGACCCTCAAGCGGAAGCGTTATGACAACGCGGTTGATGTAGTCATACGTCTTCACGATGGACCGATCCTCAGTACCGTACGTGTGGCACCTCCGCGTTCAGCACACGTTCAGCTCGGTGATGTCCCGCGAACTCACGATCCAGTAGAGCTCGGGGAAGAGTTTCGTCACCACGACGGCGTGGTGACGATGTTGATGAAGCTACCGTTGCAGGGCTTCGCCTAAGAACCGCTAAAGTATGACCGATGTGGACTATGGCGGAGGGGGGCACCGCACACGACTGGGAGAGATCAATGATCAACTTGTGTGTCTAGAGGTGCCCCTGCACCCGTATATAAAGGCGCAAGGGGGGAGGTCGTCCAGCCCTAAAGGGCATGCCAGGAGGAGGAATCCTCCTCCTAGTAGGAGTAGGATTCCCCTCTTTCCTACTCCTACTAGGAGGGGGAAAGGAAGGGGGGGGAAGGAGAAGGAAAGGGGGCGCCGCCCCCCTCTCCTAGTACAATTTAGACCAGAGGGGGAGGGGCGCGCGGCCTACCCTGGCCGGCCCCTCTCTCTCTCCACTAGGGCCCAACAAGGCCCATTAACCCCCGAGGGGTTCCGGTAACCCCTCCGGCACTCCGATAAAATCCCAATCTCACCCAGAACTCTTCCGATGTCCAAATGTAGGCTTCCAATTAATCAATCTTTATGTCTCGACCATTTCGAGACTCCTCGTTATGTCCGTGATCATATCCGGGACTCCTAACTCCCTTTGGTACATCAAAACATATAAACTCATAAGACCGATCGTCACAGAACTTTAAGCGTACGGACCCTACGGGTCCGAGAACTATGTAGACATGACCGAGATATGCCTCCGGTCAATAACCAATAGTGGAACCTGGATGCTCATATTCGTTCCTACATATTCTACGAAGAACTTTATCGGTCAAACCGCATAACAATATACGTTGTTCCCTTTGTCATCGGTATGTTACTTGCCCGAGATTCAATCGTCGGTATCCCAATATCTAGCTCAATCTCGTTACCGGCAAGTCTCTTTACTCGTTCAGTAATGCAACATCCCGCAACTAACTCATTAGTCACATTGCTTGCAACGCCTATAGTGATGTGCATTACCGAGAGGGCACAGAGATACCTCTCCGACAATCGGAGTGACAAATCCTACTCTTGATCTATGTTGACTCCACAAACACCATCAGAGACACCTGTAGAGCACCTTTATAATCACCCAGTTACGTTGTGTCATTTGGTAGCACACAAAGTGTTCCTCCGGTATTCGGGAGTTGCATAATCTCATAGTCATCGGAACATATATAAGTCATGAAGAAAGCAGTAGCAGTAAACTTAAACGACCAAGTGCTAAGCTAACGAAATGCGTCAAGTCAATCACATCATTCTCCTAATGATGTGATCATGTTGATCAAATAACAACTCATGTCTATGGCTAGGAAACTGAACCATCTTTGATCAATGAGCTAGTCAAGTAGAGGCATACTAGTGATACAATGTTTGTCTATGTATTCACACATGTATTATGTTTCCGGTTAATACAATTCTAGCATGAACAATAAACATTTATCATGAAATAAGGAAATAAATAATAACTTTATTATTGCCTCTAGGGCATATTTCCTTCAGTAATACCTTGCAGCCACTGTGCCACCGTCCTCTTGTCAACTTCCTCTGGGTGGATTCGAGTGCTGTGTTCAATACGCGAATACTTCCACATTGGATGGTCACGGGCTTGGAGTGACTGGATGTGTCGACTCAGGAACACCTCTAGCAAGTCCATGCCAGTCAAACCATCATGGACAAGTTGGATAGTCGCTCAACCAACATATTAACCTCCACTTTCCCAGCTAGAGTCACTCCCAAGGGAGAAGGCTTCTCAACTCGTCCTGTGGAAACCAGGGGAACGACAGTCGACTGACCCGAGGTCGGTTGGTCCTTACAATAGAACCAGGTCGACTGCCACCCTCTGACCGACTCTGGAGGAATCATAGCAGGTAGAGTGCTTTTATTCCTCATCTGGATCCCTAGACCTCCACACATCTGGATCACATGTGTCCTCTCATCACTCAGATTGGCCTTTTTTACAGACTGAGAATGATAGGTGAAAATGTCTTTGAAGAGACCCCAGTGCGGTCGATACCCTCAAAAGTTCTCACACATGGACATGTATGCAGCAAGCTATGTGATGGTGTTGGGAGAAAAGTGATGAAGTTGGGCTCAAAAAATTTCAGAAAACCCCTGAAGAAAGGATGGGAGGAAAAGAGAAACCGCGGTTAACGTGGGTCGCAAGAAGGACACACTCACCCTCCTTTGGTCGCGGCTCAGTCTCGTCCTCCGGAAGTCGCCAAGAATCATGGGGAATCAGGCCCCCCTCAGCCAGATCCTCCATATCTTGTCGCTGGAACATGGACCGGATCTAGTCACCCTGGATCCAGCCGGGCGGCAGACCAGTTCTCAACAACGACCCTCCCCGGCTCGTCTTCTTCCCCTTAGCCTTCACAGTCTCCTTCTTTGCGTGCTCCAGAGCCACAATCTTGTCCTTCCCTAATGCAGCAGGTTGAGCTCGGACTGGGTGGCGGCCGCGAGGGCGGAGGCGGATGCAGTGGAGAAGCAGAGGAAGAAGGGGGAAAATGAGGTGCATTGTGCAAAGACAATGGCCCGGACGCCTTATATGGTCCTATTCCCCGAGTGACTAACTTATGGACCCAGGCAATCCCGTCAAATCCCGCAACAGTCGCGCGCTCAATACGTGGCAAAAGAGGTGGCGCGAGAATCAAGGCGCCCCTGCCTAATCCGCCCCGCTTAATGCGACTCTCTCCGTCCTGTGCGCTTCTCCAAATTTCGAATCCCGCGAGATCCGGGCATAGTAGCGCAATCGATTGCGCCGAAGATTTTATGCCATATCAACATTCGAAGCTTATTAGCTAAAGTTCACTCGACAACTGAGGGAGTCCTGGATTAGGGGGTCTCCGGACAGCCGGACTATATCCTTTGGCCGAACTGTTGGACTATGAAGATACGAGATTGAAGACTTCGTCCCGTGTTCGGATGGGACTCTACTTGGCGCGGAAGGCAAGCTAGGCAATACGGATATGCATATCTCCTCCTTTGTAACCGACCTTGTGTAACCCTAGCCTCCTCCGGTGTCTATATAAACCGGAGGGTTTTAGTCCGTAGGACAACATACAATCATACCATAGGCTAGCTTCTAGGGTTTAGCCTCTCCGATCTCGTGGTAGATCAACTCTTGTACTACTCATATTATGAAGAATAATCAAGCAGGACATAGGGTTTTACCTCCATCAAGAGGGCCCGAACCTGGGTAAAACATCATGTCCCCTGCCTCCTGTTACCATCGGCCTTAGACGCACAGTTTGGGACCCCCTACCCGAGATCCGCCGGTTTTGACACCGACAATGGTGATTTCATTGAGAGTTCCTCTGTGTCATCACGGTTAGGCTTGATGGCTCCTTTGATCATCGATAGCGATGCGGTCCAGGGTGAGACTTTTCTCCCCGGACAGATCTTTGTATTCGGCAGCTTCGCACTACGGGCCAACTCGCTTGGCCATCTAGAGCAGATCGAGAGTTACGCCCCTGGCCACCAGGTCAGGTTTGGAAGCTTAAACTACACGGCCGACATCCGCGGAGACTTGATATTCGACGGATTCGAGCCCCTGCCGAGTGCGCCGCATGGTCACGATGAGCGTGATTTAGCTCTACCATCGGACAATGTTCAGGAGACCGCACCGGCAACCGCTCCGACCCTCAATGCGGAGCCAATTGCGCCATCCTCGAGCCGAGTATCGACCTTACCCTTCACGAGAGCTGTGATGCCGAATTGTCGGATTCTCCCCCGGCCACGGACTCCGAACCACCTGCGCCCGTGCCAATCGAATCTGACTGGGTGCCTATCATGGAGTTCACCTCCGCGGATATCTTTCAGCACTCGCCCTTCGGTGACATACTAAACCCATCAAGGTTTCTCTCCCTGTCAGGAGAGTCCTGGCCGAACTATGTTCGGCAGGATTGGGATGAGGATGACGAAGAAATTCGCCGCCCACCCACCACCCACTTAGTAGCCACTGTTGATGATTTGACCGACGTGCTCGACTTCGACTCCGAAGACATTGACGTTATGGACGACAATGCAGGAGACGAACAGGAACCACTGCCCACAGGGCACTGGACGCCCACTTCATCATATGATGTATACAGGGTGGACACACCCAAAGAAAACGATGACGAGGAACGGAAGGACGCAGCGAAGGGTTGTTCCCTCGAGAAGCAGTCAAAGCGGCGGCGTAAGCGCCGCTCCAAATCCCGCCTCGGCAGAAGCAGCGATCATATAAACCCAGCGATAGAGCAAGGTGAGCCAACGGACGACAAACATGACATTGAACCATCGTCCGACCACGGCAACACGGAGAATCAAACCGAACAACCCGACTCCGTCGAAGATAACAGTCCGGATAACATCACACCGAACAGCCACTCGGAGCAACAGAATACCCATAAAAGGCTTGTTGCCACTTCGAGGAGTCTGAAAAAGCAGAAGCAAAGGCTCAGGACTGCACAAGACACACTCAGAATCAGATGGAGTGAAATACTCAACACTGCAGCGAAGTACAGCGGTAATCGCCATACCAAGAGCTACCCGAAGCGAAAGCTGCTACCTGAATTCGATGAGGAGGCCTTAGATCCGCCGCAATCAAAAAACAAAATGGCCATCCGGTCGGATAGACGTCCTCGTGGCCAACATAGAGCGACAAATGCTGCCGCACATAAGCCAGTATGCGACCCACATGAGGGCTCGCATCAACAGTACAACGCAACCAGATCCATCTACGGGCCACGCAAGCGCACCCCCGTATGCAATGCAGCACAACAAACATCCCAACACCACGGTACACCCAAATACAGGGGTGCCGCTCACCCCCTATGTTTCACCGATGAGGTGCTGGACCATGAATTTCCAGAGGGACATAGAGGCGTACGACGGAACAACAGACCCTGGGGTCTGGATTGAGGACTACATCCTCCATATCCACATGGCTCGAGGAGACGATCTCCACGCCATCAAGTACTTACCCCTCAAGCTCAAAGGGCTAGCTCGGCACTGGCTTAAAAGCCTCCCCGAAAACTCCGTTGGAAGCTGGGAAGAGCTCGAAGATGCTTTTCGGGCAAATTTTCGAGGGACCTATGTCCGACCACCGGATGCAGACGATTTAAGTCATATAACTCAACAGCCCAGAGAGTCAGCCCGAAAGCTTTGGAACAAGTTTCTCACTAAAAAGAACCAAATAGTCGACTGTCCGGACGCCGAAGCCTTAGCAGCTTTCAAGCACAGCGTTCGAGACGAATGGCTCGCCAGACACCTCGGCCAAGAAAAGCCGAGAACAATGGCAGCATTAACAAGCCTCATGACCCGCTTTTGCGCGGGCGAGGACAGCTGGTTAGCCTGGTGCAGCACCAGCGACCCAAGGACATCCGAAGTCAGGGATGAAAACGGGAAACCACGACGCTGCAAAAACAAGCCCCTGAATAAAGAAGAGAGCCCGAAGAGCACGGCGGTAAATGCCGGATTCAGAAGCTAGCAAAAGCCTCCCTCCAAAGGCAACAGAGACGAACTGTCCAGCCTAAGCAAGATTCTGGACAAAATATGTCAGATCCACAGCACCCCCGATAAACCTGCAAATCATACCCATAGAGAATGTTGGGTCTTCAAGCAGTCCGTCAAGCTCAACGCCGAACACAAGGGGCAGGATACTCCAAGCGAAGACGAGGACGAAACTCGCAAGCAAAGCACTGGTAAAGAAAAGAAATTCCCACCATAAGTTAAAATAGTAAATGTGTTACATGTGACAAAGGGGAGAAACAAAGCGGCACTCCTAGAGACACATGTCCCAGGACCTATCACAGCGGAGTTCTGCCACTGGTCCTCCCAACCGATCACCTTCGACCATTGGGATTACTCGGTGTAGCGATCAAACCTCAAACAGTTTGATCTCTGTGCTCCGGTGTCATCCCTGGATCAGTAATGCTGACACCACACAATACTTCAAAGGATTTATAGCAGAGTGGCAATCACACACTTATTACATTGATGTCTCCGGAGAGAACTTATTACAATAATATGGCTTAAGGCCATCTAAAACGATAACAGCGGAAGACTTGGAAGATAAATGGGTCCATCAACTCCAACGGCATCACTGAGTATAGAACCACGACCTAAAAGCACCTTAATCATCGTCTGAAAAGTCTGCAACATTAACGTTGCAGCCCGAAATGGGTCAGCACATGGAATATGCTGGCAAAGTAACACATAGAGAATAATGGAATGAAACAGCTATACTATATGCATATTTGGCTGGTGGAAAGCTCTATGATTACTGTTTTGCGTAAAGCCAATTTTTCCCTACTACAAAGGAATAAATTTATTTAACTATCACGGTGGTTGTTAAACATTGAGAATGGTTGACAGCATTCTCAATCCCAATTAAAAGTAATCATTAAAACCCAACAATATTAATTTAGAGGTAACATGTTGAGATTCACATGATATTCAAGTACTAGATACTCAAGATTGTCCATAACCGGGGACACGGCTAATCATAATTAGTTTATTACACTCTGCGGAGGTTTGCGCACTTTTCCCCACAAGACTCGATCACCTCCGTTGGTTTTTCTCGCACTACTGGTGTTTGAGAAACGAATGACCGAGACATAGTCTTTCAGAAGCGCTAGCACCTTACGATGGAGTAGACCGTACCACCTACACACCCTACATCTGCTAGTCTACCCCTATAAGAGTTCGCACGACTTAGTCAACTACGCCAGAGCCCATAATGGCTTGTGGCTGCACACGTAAGTATTTAGCATGAAAGATCTTATGATCCCTTTGAGCCTGGGTGGCGGTCCAAAATAAACAGGCAAGTCCTGATAGACATCAGGTGCCTCAATCCACCCAGATGTGTGTTTAAGTTGCCACCTTAGATAAACCATTAAAATTATCAATCTCACATCTGTCATGGATATCACTCACCCAATCCACGTCTACTAGCATAGCATGGCATAATAAGCAAACGTAGAAGTAACTCCCAAAGGTTTCATAATAAACAGGTAATAGGTACTACCTCATCTACTTCCCATCCCACAATTTAATTAGATCCTAATCATGCAATGTGTGAGGATGGATCTAATGCAATAAAACTGGGTTGTAGAAAAGGTATGATCAAAGTGTTACTTGCCTTGCTGATGATCCGCGAGTCCTAGAGATTCGAACTAACAGGCGGCGCAATCCGGGTAATCTATCGCAGACAAACAACAAGCATACAATAAGTACTCATGTCATGCACAGGTAAAACTCGAACAAGAGATCGAACCAGAAAGTTCAACTTAAGAACTCCGGTTGCAAAGAGAGAAAGAACCGAACAAAGAAACCGAAAATAAACGGCGGAAAACAACTCGGTTCTAGCAAGTTGAAACTAGGTCAAATTTTACTGTAACAAAACTTAGTTAAAGTTGATTAGACGGAACGGCGGTTTCGTAACGAAACTCCAGGCGCTTGAATCACCTGATTCCGATAAACGAGCGAGAAGATAGATTAGAAAGAAGATCGGATCTGAGATCGCGATCGCGGAATAAATCCGGCGAAAAGAAAAAGAAGAACGGTTGAACGAACGGATGTTCGTTAACCTAGAAGAAATCCGGTGATCACGTTCGTTAGGACGAATGGTCGGGCGAACGATCTCGGGCAACTAAATCGGAAAAGAAAATAAATCCAATCTAGGGTTTCGAAGAAGAAAACCGATCGTAAAACCAATCTAGAAAACTAGAATGGTTTCGCGAAGAAAAATGAATCGGAGAAAAAGAATCAGAACGAATAAAAGAATCGGAACGGTTAGAAGAAAACTATCCGACGAAAAGAATAGATGTAGCGCGTGCTACCTCCGGCGAGGTCTCCGGCGAGGAACTCCGGCGGCGTGGGCGCAGGGCGGCGGCAAGGGTGCGGCGGCGGTGGTGCGGTGGCTTAGGGCAGCGCGCGGGGTGACGCAGGGCGCGGTGGCGGGGCACTAGGCGCGGCGCGGGTGTAGGGCGCGGAGTGCTTGGGGCTTTGGTTTGATGGGTTTAGAGGGGGGGGGTGGGAGTATTTATATTGGGGAGGGGAGAGAACACTTGGTGTAGGGGTCAAGGAATTAGACTAGGACTAGGAAAGAAAAGAGGGAAAGAGATCTAGAATAAAAAACGAAAGTAGGATGAATCCTACTAGGAAACCAACAAGGGCGGCGGCGGCCTCCCTGGCGCCTTGCACCTGGGCGCTGGCACGCGCGCGCGGTGGCTCCTGGCTGGCCGGCTGGGCCTAAGGCCCAGGGGCGCTGCGGTTCCTTTTTTTTAAATTGGTTCCGCGCTCGAAAAAAAAACAAAAAGAGATCTAAACGAACTCCAAATCTAATAAAGTAAATTTTCCCCGACTCCTAAAAATGAGTCGAACAAAATGAACTTTTCTCTGGGCCTAAAATGCAAACTTTTAAAACGCGCATTTTTCCCTATCCAAATAAAAGGCAAATAAAACTCCGACAAAACCAATGATCCTCTCTTCGAAATTTGAGAAAGCTCAAATACGAAAAAGACGAAATCTCCAACTCTCTCCGAGGGTCCTTGAGTTGCGTGAAATTTCTAGGATCGGCAAAATGCAAGAAAATATGATATGCATGATGATCTATGTATAACATTCCAAATTGAAAATTTGGGATGTTACAAACCTACCCCCCTTAAAATGAATCTCGCCCTCGAGATTTGGCTTGGCTAGAAAATAGGTGAGGGTGGTCCTTGAGCAAATCTTCTTCTCTCTCCCAGGTGGCTTCATCCTCTGAGTGGTGGTTCCACTGAACTTTGCAAAACTTGATAACCTTGCTGCGGGTAACTCTGCTGGCATACTCGAGAATCCTGACTGGTTTCTCTTCATACGTTAAGTCGTCCTTCAACTGAATTGCTTCTAGCGGCACTGTATCTCTTAACGGTACCTCCGCCATCTCGGCGTGACATTTCTTCAGCTGAGAAACATGGAATACGTCGTGAACTCCTGACAATCCCTCTGGTAATTCCAACTTATAAGAGACTTCTCCCATACATTGCAAGATCTTATACTATCCAACAAAACGCGGTGCTAATTTTCCCTTAACTCCAAAACGCTTAACTCCTCGGAGTGGGGATACTCGGAGATACACCCTGTCTCCCGTTTCGTAAACTGTCTCCTTGCGTTTAGAATCTGCGTAGCTCTTCTGCCTGGACTGGGCTACCTTGAGCCTTTCGCGAATCAAGTTCACCTTCTGTTCAGACTCCTTAATAAAATCGGGTCCAAACAACTGACGGTCTGCAACTTCGTCCCATGACAACGGTGTCCCGCACCTCCTTCCGTACAAAGCTTCAAAAGGTGCCATCTTCAAACTGGTTTGGTAACTGTTGTTATAAGAAAACTCCGCATACGGCAAATTATCGTCCCAACTAGATCCATAATCTAGTGCACAAGCTCTTAGCATATCCTCCAAAATCTGATTGACTCTCTCGGTCTGTCCATCTGTCTGCGGATGAAAAGAGGTGCTGAACTCTAGCCTGGTTCCCAAAGTCTCATGCAACTGATTCCAAAACTTTGAGGTAAATTGGGTTCCTCTGTCTGATACAATACTCCTTGGAACTCCATGCAAACAAATGATCCTAGTCATGTATATCTTTGCCAACTTAGCACTGGTGTAAGTGGTCTTAACTGGAATGAAATTTGCTACCTTCGTCAAACGATCAACTACTACCCATATCGAGTCATATCTTGCTTTTGTCCTGGGTAGTCCTGTGATAAAATCCATGCCTATCTTATCCCACTTCCATTCGGGTATCGGCAATGGTTGTAACAATCCGGCTGGCTTCTGATGCTCTGCCTTTACTCTATGACATATGTCACAAACTGCTACATAGGCTGCAATATCCTTCTTCATTCCGGTCCACCAGAATGTCTCCTTCAAATCCAAATACATCTTGGTATTTCCTAGGTGAATCGAATATGGTGAATCATGTGCCTCTTGCAAAATCAACTTCCTGATCTCTGGGTCATTTGGCACATAAACATGGTCCTCAAACCATAGGGTATCGTGCTCATCCTCACGAAATCCCTTTGCTTTTCCTCTGCTTAGTTTCTCCTTTATAGCAGCAATCTCCTTGTCAGATTTCTGAGCTTCTCTGATTTTATCCATCAATGTTGACTGAATCTCCAATGCTGCCACATAGCCTTTCGGAACTATCTCTAGACTTAGTTCACGAAGGTTTTCTGCTAACTCCTTTGGTACTTCTCCCGTCATCAATGTATTGACATGGCTCTTACGGCTCAATGCGTCAGCTACTACATTAGCTTTACCGGGATAGTAATGCAATCTCATATCATAATCCTTGATGAGCTCCAACCATCTCCTTTGTCTGAGATTCAACTCCTTCTGCGTGAAAATGTACTTCAAACTCTTATGATCCGTGTACACCTCACAATGATTTCCAATGAGCAAATGTCTCCATGTCATCAATGCATGCACTACGGCTGCTAACTCCAAATCATGGGTAGCATAATTCAACTCATGAGGTTTCAGTTGTCGTGAAGCATACGAAACAACTCTCCCTTCCTGCATAAGCACTGCTCCAAGTCCTCGACGTGAAGCGTCGCAATACACCTCATAATCCTTGGTCTGATCTGGCAAAATCAATACTGGTGAGGTAACCAAATGTTTCTTCAACTCCTGGAAACTGGCCTCACACTCCTCAGTCCAATTGAATTTGGTATCCTTCTTCAACAACTCCGTCATAGGCTTCGCAATCTTTGAAAAATTCTCAATGAATCTCCGGTAGTATCCTGCGAGTCCAAGAAAACTCCGGATCTCTCCAACTGTCGTTGGTGCTTCCCATTTGGTTACGGTCTCAACCTTTGCGGGGTCAACTGCTATCCCTTCTCCGGATATAATGTGTCCGAGGAATCCAACCTCCTTTAACCAAAACTCACATTTGCTAAACTTGGCTTATAACTGATGTTCCCTTAGCTTCTCCAATACCAAACGTAAATGTTCCTTATGCTCTTCTTCATTCCTCGAGTAAACCAGGATATCATCAATGAACACTACGACGAACTTATCCAAAAACTCCATAAATACCTTGTTCATCAGGTTCATAAAATAGGCAGGCGCGTTAGTCAATCCAAATGACATAACGGTATACTCATACAGTCCATATCTTGTGGTGAATGCTGTCTTAGGTATGTCCTGCTCTCGAATCTTCAACTGGTGGTACCCTGATCGCAAATCGATCTTGGAAAACACTTTAGCTCCTTGCAAACGATCAAACAGATCATTTATCATTGGCAGTGGGTACTTGTTCTTGATGGTTACTTCATTCAATCCACGATAATCAACAACCATCCTTAATGATCCATCATTCTTCTCCACTAGAAGTACGGGTGATCCCCAAGGCGAAGAACTTTGGCGAATGTGACCTTTCTCCAATAACTCTTTAATCTGATTCTTAATTTCTACCAAATCCTTTGCTGGCATCCTATATGGTCTCTTTGATATTGGGCCTGTGCCTGGCAATAACTCAATCAAAAACTCAATGTCTCTATCCGGTGGCATGCCTGGCAACTCTTCCGGAAATACATCAGGAAAATCCTTTACCACTGGTACTTCTTCCTGCACGACTCCTGTGAGGCAATTTACTTGTGTCCTATTTGGCATATGCCGGGATACATACTTGATCCTTCTTCCTTCTGGCGTTGTAAGCAAAATTGACTTACTAGCACAATCGATGTTTCCTCCATACATCGACAGCCAATCCATACCGAGGATTACATCCAATCCTTGAGATTCCAGAATAATCAAATCCGTTGGGAAAACATGCCTTCCTATGCTTAATGGCAATTGAAAACATCCTTGACTTGCCATGTACTCTGCTCCTAGCGAACTTACTAGCATAGGTGTTTTAAGAATCCTAGTGGGCAGGCTATATTTTTCCACAAATCCCCTTGATATGTATGAATGTGATGCACCAGTATCGAAAAGAACGAGTGCGGTAAATGACTTAACCAAAAACTTACTGATTACTGCATCAGGCTGATCTTCAACCTCCTCCACGTTAACATGGTTCACCTGTCCCCTCTTAAAAGGGTTCAGCTTCTTCCCTGAGCTCCCATTGCCATTTCCATTCTGGCCTTCAGGACATTCATTGGCATAATGTTCGGTCTTGGAACACTTGAAACAGGTGACTTGACTCAGGTCTCTCTTGGCTGGGGTTGATGGGGTGGTCCGGTTCTGGCCATTGCTTCCTCCATTTCCATTACGATTCTTGTGGCCATTGTGGTTGTGCGAACTACCTCCTCCATGGGTATGCTGAATCTGAAATCCCGATTTAGGGGTAAAACGGGGCTTTTGCTGGGCTCCAGAGTTATACGTCCCCTGTCCATACTTCCTCTTGCGGTTCTCAATCTGCTGTTGCTTCCCTTCAATCATGATAGCACGATCTACCAACTCCTGGTAGTTTCTGAAACTTGCTACCATCAACTGCATGCTCAACTCATCATTCAATCCTTCCAGAAACTTCTCCTGCTTAGCCGCATCCGTAGCAACGTCATCTGGGGCATAACGTGCTAACTTGCTAAAGTCATCAACATACTGGCCAACTGTCCTTCCTGCTTGGCGTAAGTTGCGAAACTCACGCTTCTTCATGGCCATAGCTCCTGCTGAAACATGTGCAGTGCGGAAAGCTTGCTGAAACTGATCCCATGTGACAGTGTCAACTAGGAAAGTAGTTGTGAAATTCTCCCACCATGCTGCCGCGGGTCCTTCCAACTGATGTGCGGCAAACTTCACTTTCTCACCATCCGTGCATCCTGCAGTGGTCAACTCCCTTCCTATCTTGCGGAGCCAATCGTCTACTACTATCGGCTCGATGCTACTAGAGAACACCGGTGGATTCAGCCTAAGGAAATGCGCTAAGTGGTCAATAGGTGGTGGTGGTGGGTTGTTGTTGTTGTTGTTGTTTTGCTGATTCTAGACTAACATTTGCATCAATTGATTCTGCTGCTGGATCAACTGAGTGAGCTCCGGTGGAAATCCATTGTCACGCCTCGGAGGCATCTGAGGGTTTAGAAAAGAAGAGATATAAGAATAGAATGAGGTCTAAAGAGAAAACACTACCCCAATGCACATGAGCAAATTCACACAAAATCACTTCATTCAATCAAACAAGGGCATACAATCGATCTAGCTATCTCAAGAGTGCTTGAACTATAGTGTTTACATGGGGGAAAATACTACTAATATCTGGTGGTCATCTAGAAATTTGAACCGACGGAAGACTCCATGATATCCGCTCCAGCTTCGTCGTCAAAGTCGGGTTCACTTGGATCCGAATCGGTGTCGTCGATGATGATGTAGTTATCCGGGCATGCGATGTACTCGTATTCCTCCTTGTATGCTAACTTTCTCTTGAGTTCTTCAATCTCTTGCTTAAGATCGACGTTGTGTCTTGCCAGAGCTACGATCTCGTCCATGTAGTCCTTGCGTGTAGCCTTCAGTTCTCCTTCTAGCTCGATGATCCTTGTCTTCGCATTCTTCAACTCCATCATATCATTGCACATCTGGTTCTCGTGGCGTCGAATGTGCTGGTTTAACTCCTGGATGAATGCTGCAATGGATCTATCCTTTTTGGTGGTGACTAACTCCCATTGTTCATCTCGGCGTCCGCAAATCTGGTAGATAGTGTCCTTGAGGTCTTCTTGATAAACTTCTCCAATGCGTCCTATGGTGATATGGGCTGCCATGCTCCTTCCTAGACTCCAAGTTGGTGCATTGAAAACACTATCTATGGGCTTCGTGATTGGCGTGAATGTCCGTCCCGGAACGTGAGCTTGAATCTTCCAGCGCTCCTCTTCAGGCAAAGTGGCATTGAAAGTTCCCGTGAAGCTTGGTAATCCAATGTTTAGGTACTTGGTGACTTCCTTCAAGTGAAATCCAAAAGGTGTGCCTTCATCCGGTTGAGCGTACTTAATCTTCGCGTCCTTCATCCTAAAGAGTAGAAAAGATGAGGAGTTAGAAAATGAGGAGAGAATAGTGATCTATGGCTTTAACTTAGTGGTCGTGTCCTACAGTCAGCGTGTGCTCTGATACTATCTCTGTAGCAATCAAACCTCAAACAGTTTGATCTCTGTGCTCCGGTGTCATCCCTAGATCAGTAATGCTGACACCACACAGTACTTCGAAGGATTTATAGCAGAGTGGCAATCACACACTTATTACATCGATGTCTCCGGAGAGAACTTATTACAATAATATGGCTTAAGGCCATCTAAAACGGTAACAGCGGAAGACTTGGAAGATAAATGGGTCCATCAACTCCAACGGCATCACTGAGTATAGAACCACGACCTAAAAGCACTTTAATCGTCGTCTGAAAAGTCTGCAACATTAACGTTGCAGCCCGAAACGGGTCAGCACATGGAATATGCTGGCAAACTAACACATAGAGAATAATGGAATGAAACAGCTATACTATATGCATATTTGGCTGGTGGAAAGCTCTATGGTTACTGTTTTGCGTAAAGCCAAATTTTCCCTACTCCAAAGGAATAAATTTATTTAACTATCATGGTGGTTGTTAAACATTGAGAATGGTTGACATCATTCTCAATCCCAATTAAAAGTAATCATTAAAACCCAACAATATTAATTTAGAGGTAACATGTTGAGATTCACATGATATTCAAGTACTAGATACTCAAGATTGTCCATAACCGGGGACACGGCTAATCATGATTAGTTTATTACACTCTACAGAGGTTTGCGCACTTTTCCCCACAAGACTCGATCGCCTCCGTTGGTTTTCTCGCACTATTGGTGTTTGAGAAACTGATGACCGAGACATAGTCTTTCAGAAGCGCTAGCACCTTACGATGGAGTAGACCGTACCACCTACATCCCCTACATCTGCTAGTCTACCCCTATAAGAGTTCGCACGACTTAGTCAACTACGCCAGAGCCCATAATGGCTTGTGGCTGCACACGTAAGTATTTAGCATGAAAGATCTTATGATCCCTTTGAGCCTGGGTGGCGGTCCAAAATAAAACAGGCAAGTCCTGATAGACATCAGGTGCCTCAATCCACCCAGATGTGTGTTTAAGTTGCCACCTTAGATAAACCATTAAAATTATCAATCTCACATCTGTCATGGATATCTCTCACCCAATCCACGTCTACTAGCATAGCATGGCATAATAAGCAAACATAGAAGTAACTCCCAAAGGTTTCATAATAAACAGGTAATAGGTACTACCTCATCTACTTCCCATCCCACAATTTAATTAGATCCTAATCATGCAATGTGTGAGGATGGATCTAATGCAATAAAACTGGCTTGTAGAAAAGGTATGATCAAAGTGTTACTTGCCTTGCTGATGATCCGCGAGTCCTAGAGATTCGAAGTAACAGGCGGCGCAATCCGGGTAATCTATCACAGACAAACAACAAGCATACAATAAGTACTCATCTAATGCACAGGTAAAACTCGAACAAGAGATCGAACCAGAAAGTTCAACTTAAGAACTCCGGTTGCAAAGAGAGAAAGAACCGAACAAAGAAACCGAAAACAAACGGCGGAAAACAACTCGGTTCTAGCAAGTTGAAACTAGGTCAAATTTTACTGTAGCAAAACTTAGTTAAAGTTGATTAGACGGGACGGCGGTTTCGTAACGAAACTCCTGGCACTTGAATCACCTGATTCCGATAAACGAGCGAGAAGATAGACTAGAAAGAAGATCGGATCTGAGATCGCGATCGCGGAATAAATCCGACGAAAAGAAAAAGAAGAACGGTTGAACGAACGGACGTTCGTTAACCTAGAAGAAATCCGGTGATCATGTTCGTTAGGACGAACGGTCCGGCGAACGATCTCGGGCAACTAAATCGGAAAAGAAAACGAATCCGATCTAGGGTTTCGAAGAAGAAAACCGATCGTAAAACCGATCTAGAAAACCAGAACGGTTTCGCGAAGAAAAACGAATTGGAGAAAAAGAATCGGAACGAATAAAAGAATCGGAACGATTAGAAGAAAACGATCCGAGGAAAAGAATAGATGTAGCGCGTGCTACCTCCGGCGAGGAACTCCGGCGGCGTGGGCGCAGGGCGGCGGCTTAGGGCGGCGTGCGGGGTGATGCAGGGCGTGGTGGCGGGGCACTAGGCGCGGCGCGGGTGTAGGGCGCGGGGTGCTTGGGGCTTTGGTTTGATGGGTTTAGAGGGGGGGGGTTGTGGGAGTATTTATATTGGGGAGGGGAGAGAAAACTTTGTGTAGGGGTCAAGGAATTAGACTAGGACTAGGAAAGAAAAGAGGGAAAGAGATCTAGAAAAAAACGAAAGTAGGATGAATCCTACTAGGAAACCAACAAGGGCGGCGGCGGCCTCCCTGGCGCCTTGCGCCTGGGCGCTGGCACGCGCGCGCGGTGGCTCCTGGCCGGCCGGCTGGGCCTAAGGCCCAGGGGCGCTGCGGTTCCTTTTTTTTAAAAATCGGTTCCACGCTCGGAAAAAAAACAAAAAGAGATCTAAACGAACTCCAAATCTAATAAAGTAAATTTTCCCCGACTCCTAAAAATGAGTCGAACAAAATAAACTTTTCTCCGGGCCTAAAATGCAAACTTTTAAAACGCGCATTTTTCCCTATCCAAATAAAAGGCAAATAAAACTCCGACAAAACCAATGATCCTCTCTTTGAAATTTGAGAAAGCTCAAATACGAAAAAGACGAAATCTCCAACTCTCTCCGAGGGTCCTTGAGTTGCGTGAAATTTCTAGGATCAGCAAAATGCAAGAAAATATGATATGCATGATGATCTATGTATAACATTCCAAATTGAAAATTTGGGATGTTACACTCGGCAAGTATCTGGCATGCAGGATGGGCTGCCTTACTGTTAGACCTGATAATTGACGGATACCACTTCACACGAGTCCTGATGGAAGGCGGCAGTAGTTTAAACCTGATATATCAGGACACAGTCCGCAAAATGGGGATAGACCCAACAAAAATTAGCCATAGCAATACTACCTTTAAAGGAGTAACGCCAGGCCCAGAATCCCATTGCACGGGCTCCCTACTACTAGAGTTTATATTCGGCTTCCTCGATAACTTCCACAGCGAAAATTTAACCTTCCACATCGCTCCGTTCCAAAGTGGCTATCAAGCACTACTCAGACGCGAAGCTTTCGCTCGCTTTAATGCAATACCGCATTACGCTTCCCTCATGCTCAAGATGCCCGGTCCACATGGCATCATTACAGTAAATGGAAATATTGAGCGCTGCTTGCGCGCGGAAGACCATGCGGCTGCCTTGGCAGCCGCACACTAAACGGACTCACCAACTAAAGCATCTGACAGGTCGTTAAGACCACAGAAACGGTTGGACAAGTCCGGTGCAGCTATATGTAATAGATACAGGTTTGATGGCTATACCCCTATTACAATACAACGGGCTCACCGCGCATGCACAAGTGGCCAGCAGGCTCAACTTTACTCATTTTGAACTATATATTGTTTATTTAGTATAACTTACCTTTTGCACCGCAAATTTTCAATTAAGTTCCTATCTTCTTCAGATGACCATCGTGCTACACCCGTCCAGAATATGGCACAACGGGGACACAGACGCAGACGTGCAACAGGGACCCGTTTCCAAGGATTCTTTTTAGATTAAGACCCTGCGTAAACCTTTCTTCCTGTCTCTTGTTGATATACATCCCTCGGATTCTCAGTACAAGTGAGAAGGATGCTGACGTATTGGCATGTGGCCACATTAGAATATTGCACGTACCTGGACACCAGGGGCTTAATACAAAGGGCACTATTTAGGCCCGGTTTACATCATAAAGACCGAATACCTTAGGGAGTGTTCGGCGTCGCGAGTTTGGCCTTATATGCATCAGCTCCGAATCATGTCTTTGGTCAAATGTAGGGTTTGCCCGGCTCCTATGTTTTGCTGCCTTACGTTCCGCTCTATCGACTAAGGCGGCACCAGGAGGACTACTGCGATTGTGCCCTGGTTCATCTGGACGAGCACCTCAGTAGAGAAAGCCGAAAACTGACTGTCATGATATAGCGTGAGACTGGTCAACCACTCGATGACCTAGCGAAATCTTCGGGATTCCTCCGCCTTAACGAAGGGCCGTTTCCCGGCCAGGCATGTATGCGCCCCGAATCCGGATGAGCGCGGAGCCACCAGGGGCTATATAGTAGCCCCACTGTCAAACTCCTCTGGCTAAGTGAAAGTGTTAAAGCATTATAGTCCGGTTGCATCGTTCGCTATGCTATCACCTCCTTAATGGACCAAGACGTTGGATTAAGTGTTAAACATGCGTCTTCTACGAACACCCCCGCATTATATGCGTGGGGGCTAAAGCCGACGACTGCCATCTTTCAGGTTATATACATATATACATAAACGGCCGCACAAGAGGCATCATAGCACTTTCGGGCAAAAGTATAAATACAGCCTTGATAAAATCAATAAAACATTGTTTGTACAATGGGACTACATGTCACTGGAAAATAATATTCTTCAAGCACTGCGCCTCTATCGAACGAGCGCCTTCAAGGACTTCTTCAAAGTAGTGCTTGGTAGCCACTTGGCCTATGGCCGAACCCTGTGCCGCAACAGTGGTGACCTCCATCTCCGCCCAGTATGTTTTGACACGGGCAAGGGCCATCCGCGCACCTTCTATGCACGCTGATCTCTTTACAACATTGATGCGTGGCACAACTTTAAGGAATTGTTGCACTAAGCTAAAGTAGCTACTCAGCCTTCGCCCTCCCGGCCACAGTTGATCCACAATGGACCTCATGGCAAGTCCGGGCAACCTAAGGAGCTCGGCCCAACCGGTTAATCGCTCATTCAGCAGCAGCAGACGGACTGGAGCGTGAAACTGTGACCAGAACAACTTCTCCACTTCGGGACCTTTCTGATCCATAAGTACTCGGTGGCATCAGCTGCGCTGGAAGCCAAATCCATGTACGCATCTGCAGAACTCCATAGCCAGTCTAGAGGAGCATACTTCGGATCTCCAAACTTAATCTGCAACAAGAAAGGCTTCCCAGACACGATATCTGCAGCTTGATTCAGCTCCTCCTTCGTTGCTCTAATTTTGGAGCGAGCTTCCTTGGTAGCCACTCGGGCCTTCTCCAGGTCCGTCGCTTTCGCCCGGTTTTCCTCCTCAAGAAGCCGGTAACGGTCAGCAGCATCTTTTAACTCCACGGCCATCTTGGCAATTTTTTCTTTGCTCTCGCAATGTGCGGCCTGTTCGGCCCTTAACTCTTCGGCCGCCTGTAAAGCGGCCGCATTGCTACTCCTTGCTTGCTCCTTGGCTCGGGTAAGTTCCGCCCGAAGGGTCTCCACTGTGGCCGCTCCATATGCAGTAACAACATATTAAAGATACTGGCATCAGACTGCTCTTATTATGTGACAATCGCCAGAAAAATCACTGACCCTGCGCCTCGTCAAGCCGCTTGTTGACAAGCACGATGTCGGCATCTGCCGCATCTAGCTGCCGCTTTAGTTCGGCATACCTATCAGTCTGGCTAGCCACCGGAGACTCCACCACCTGCACATAAAGTTAGTCTGGCTATTACCTGGGACTATGATCCTCTGTTTGCCGCCGTTTTCGACGACAACCAGAGTCTCAGGGGCTACTATCTACACAGGGCACATCTAAAGATGTGCGGTACTTTCAAAAATGTACATCATTTCACGTACCTCAAAACTTGTCAGTAGACTCATAAAGGCTTCATGCAGCCCGCTTTCGGCGGACGAAATCCTTTCAATCACCGTACCCAACAATGTGTGGTGCTCTTCTAAGATAGCCGCTTTCTCCAGCAGATCCCTTCGTACGTCCGAACGCACACCAGACGGTGCCGGACTCTTTTGATTGCTCTCTTCAAGAGCCGGATACTGAGGACTTCAGGTGGCCATAGGATTACCTTCTGGCCTTGCCGGATCAGGAGAAGCCCTCCGCGACGACACCTCGGGGTCGCCCGCTTCGTAAGGCAGTATGGCAGGGGGAGGCGTTTCACTCTCCATCATCTTCGGAAGAAGATCCCCCAAAGACGAGCTCTGCTGAGAAGGGCTAAGATCCGAACTACAAGATAAATGCTTCGATTATTTTCCTCAGAAATAGAGCAAGGTATTTTCATTATTGAATACCCTTTTACTTACAGCTCGGTAGAGGGCTGATCCCCGCGCGGACATTGTGCGGCAAGAGTACCCTCCGAGGCAAGTCCCTCTGGCGGAGATTTCTTCTCCCATTTGGAAACCTTAGTTTCCGGATCTTCAGAGGTAGACCTCTTCCTTCCCCGGGGAGAGAGAATGTCAGATTCTTCCCCTTGGTTATCCTCCCTCGCGGAGGCACTCATTCCCTTGATTGGAATAGGTAGCGATGGAGGCCCGCTTTTGCCCTCTTTATTCCCCCCTTCATCTTCCTTTGAGGGCACTAGACAAGGTGCTGGCTCGATCATCTTTTCCAGCACCGGATTGTCCAAGCCTTCAGGAAGGGGGGCCGAACACTGGATCATCTTCGTCTTTGTTATCCAGTACTGGTCAAAGAGCGATTCTTTAGAATGATGTCATGATAAATAAAAGGACAGTGTGTTCGGCCATGGGATTACTTACTTGGGGAGCGGGGCGGTTGCATCTCAGGCCCACGTCCTCGGTAGTGTCCAGACACTCTATTTGGGGTCCGAAGAACGATTTGTACACCTCCTCGTGCGTCATGCCGAGGAAATTCTGAATAGTGCGCGGTCCTTCCGGGTTGAATTCCCACATGCGGAGGGGCCGGCGTTTGCAAGGCTGGACTCGACGAACCAGCATAACTTGCATTACCATAACCAGACTGAAATCTCCCTTGAAGAGATCTCGGATACGGCTCTGCAGTATTGGCACGTCCTTGGTTGGACCCCAGCTCAGCCCCGTGCTGATCCATGACATCAGTTGTGGTGGAGGGCCCGAGGGAAAGGTGGGGGCAGCTACCCACTTGGCACTTCGGGGAGCTGTGACGTAAAACCACTCCCGTTGCCACGATCTAGACGCCTCTAGAAAGGAACCCTTTGGCCATGGAGCGTCAGCAATTTTGCTTATTAGAGCACCTCCCCATACTGCGTACTGCCCCTCGACCATCTTCGGCTTCACATCAAAGGTCTTGGGCCACAGGCCGAAGTGAGGGGTAATGCGGAGGAAGGCCTCACAAACGACAATAAATGACGAGATGTGAAGAATGGAATCCGGGGCCAGATCGTGAAAATCCAGCCTGTAATAGAACATGAGACCCCTAACAAAGGGATTCGGAGCGAGGCCTAGTCCTCGGAGGAAGTGAGAGACGAACACAACGCTCTCGTTGGGTTCGGGAGTAGGGACGACCTGCCCTCGGGCGGGCAGCCTATGCGAAATTTCGGCGGTCAGATATCTGGCCTCCCTCAACTTCTTGATGTCCTCCTCCGTGACGGAGGAAGGCATCCACCGGCCTTGAAGGCTGGATCCGGACATGATTGATGGTCCGAGGCACCTGACCTGGGCTTTGGGTGTTAGAACTTGAGGCGGGGGAAGGATTCGATTGAGCGCGGGAGGGAAAAAAGAAAAAGCCTTGTCCCTTTATAAAGGGGATGAATATCAGGCGTCCTCCTTGTAGCCGTTCTAGACTTACCTAAAATCTAGGAGTCATACCAACATGCACGGTTGTGTTACCCATGTTTGTATTGATGAGAATCCCGTGATAAAGGGAACACGATCTCTGCTTTGACAAGACGTGTCAAGAAACCGCCTTGCGTTATGTGCGGGGCTGGTTAAAGAAAAACGGTTCAAATAATTACCGGGCCGTGCCGTGATGTTATGCTACCAAAACGTGTCAGCAAATTGGATTTGTGGAAATATTATTCTCTCTACGATGGTATGTGGAACTTATTTTGCAGGGTCGGACACTATCCTTGTATTCAAACTCTTCCGTGGTGTACTCGGAGGAGGAACCCGCCTTGCAATGCCGAAGACAACACTGCGCGCCGGACTCATCGGCATTGAAGCCTGGTTCAGGGGCTACTGAGGGAGTCCTGGATTAGGGGGTCTCCGGACAGCCGGACTATATCCTTTGGCCGGACTGTTGGACTATGAAGATACAAGATTGAAGACTTCGTCCCATGTCCGGATGGGACTCTACTTGCCGTGGAAGGCAAGCTAGGAAATACGAATATGCATATCTCCTCCTTTGTAACCGACCTTGTGTAACCCTAGCCTCCTCCGGTGTCTATATAAACCGAAGGGTTTTAGTCCATAGGACAACATATAATCATACCATAGGCTAGCTTCTAGGGTTTAGCCTCTCTGATCTCGTGGTAGATCAACTCTTGTACTACTCATATTATCAAGAATAATCAAGCAGGACGTAGGGTTTTACCTCCATCAAGAGGGCCCGAACCTGGGTAAAACATCGTGTCCCCTTCCTCCTATTACCATCCGCCTTAGACGCACAGTTCGGGACCCCCTACCCGAGATCCGCCGGTTTTGACACTGACAACAACCTTTGAATGGCTCAAGGCGACTGGAAATGAAGTCGGAATTTTTGCATGATTCACCAATCCAAGTAAAATGCTTCCGAAGCATGAACATTGAGTCGGAACCATCTTCAACTCCATCTCCACTCGGACCCAGAACCATTAAGGGGCTAATGAAGATGACATGTACCTAGGGTAGGGCAATAGACCTGATCTAACCACCCTTCCCAAGGACACTGCCCTACAGTCGAAGACATTCAAAGGATAGCAAATTCTACCGACTAAAATTACCTCAGGATGCAACTCACTTGACCACGAGTTCCACTCAGACAACCCAATTCTATCCGACTGGGATATAATCATTCGACTACATCAGAAACCACTCGGAGTACAGAAGATCTAAGGTCACTCTGGATGGCAACGGTCAAGCGTTCACTCCGTAGTCTTAAGGATCATTTATATCACTTTAATGATGACATTACCAATAACGTCCCCTCTTTATGTACATTGAAATCTAGGGCCCACTCTATATAAGCCACCCCCTCATCTGGGACAAGGGTTCGCACCCTCTGTAACTTCACACATATTCCAATTGACTAGCCGTGGGCACCGAGACGTAGGGCTGTTACTTCCTCCGAGAAGGGCCTGAACTCGTAAATCTTGCATGCAAAACTTCACCGTAGCTAGAATCTTGCCTCCTCATACCTACCCCCATTCTACTATCAGACTTAGAACCACAAAAGGCGGCCCCCGTCAACCACCATCACCAGGGCCAACAGGACTCGGCAGGGCTAACAAAGCTGCAGCCCGAGAGGAAGCTTGCCGGGGTCCAGCTGGAAGACTGCTGGAGTAGCCCGGCAGCACCATCCACACCTCTGCATCCAACTCCCCAGCAAATTACATTATCGGGGAAGAGGCATAAATGCAGATGGTGGTGATGCCGCCTGATGAAGACGGTGCGGGCGGCGATCAACCGGAGTGAGAGTCGTCACTCCTCCTACCACTGTCGTCGTCATCGCCGTCACTGTCCTCCTCGTCACTTTCGCTCAAGGAGGAGCTTTCATCGTCGGTTGAGCCCTCCACATCGCACCCTAAGCGGCCTCCCGAGAACCCGAAGATCTTGACGGAGAGCAGTCCACTCTCCATTAATTTGAAATGGAGAATGTGCCCCTCCAAGAAGCTGTGAGCGCGGGCGAAGGTCTTCCAGCTACGATGGAGATACATTACATTAGGGGCGGGGAAGTCAACATCAACGCTTGTGCTTTCATCCCCACACCCCCTCATGTGTAGCCTCATGGCACGCGGTCGCTTGACCTCCATCTCCCGTGCAATGTCTTATACAGCCTGATGATGAACTCGCGAGGTTGATCCCCGACATGGCCTTCCATCAGAGGTGGACCCACCGGTGGAGGCGCCACCAGGGTACCGCCCCTCCCTCCTCCTCCTCGAGCACTGCGGCCACCACAACCATGTCCCCTTCCTCCTCTTCTTGTGGATGATTCCGCTACCTCGAGGTCCGTTGGGGGAGAGGCGCGGTGTCGAGAAGAAGCCCTTGTCGCCGCCACCGGAGCTCCACCACGCCCTCGCCCTCGCGCCATAGCTATTTGAGAAGAATCACGAAGGAGAACGAGAAGTGTGTGCAGGAGAACATTGTGCCGACCCTTTTTATAGGGGAACGGGGCAGGGGGCTAGTTCCTCCTACGAGAAACGGCGGCCCCTCTCCTCCAATATGGCCCCTGTACACCCACTATGACTATGGGGGTCAAATCCGCCCTTTGGCTCCAGCCATCGACGCTCAGGTTTTAGCCATGGCACTCTCCCCTGTGACCTCCGCATCCACCACCTACCACGGCCAATGCATGCAGGACACGTGGCGGGGTGCATGTGGAATGGTGGGCGAGTGGGATAGCAGTTTTTCCCCATGGTCTTGGTGCAAGGAGAATCCGCGGGCCATGATCCATGTTCTTCCACGACGCCACGCGGGAAACCAGGAAACTCGCTCGGAATCAAGACTGGATAAGCAGCAACGGAAAACTTAAGGGGCCAACCCCTTCAACAACCTTGCCTGTGCACTTATCAGGCCCTACCCCGACGAAGCTCAGCAGCGCGTTCGGGGTAGGCCCGGGGGCTTGTGTCGGTGCAAAAAACCGTGGGTCTGTTGACCAACCGTGCACAGGCACAAGATCAAGTTTGAAGCACCGACTTAAGTCAGAGATTAGAAAACCAAGAGAATCAAAGAACCAACATGCAACTCAGATGGTCGAAGGATTGAGCCTGAGGAGCAAGGTATCGATAAGCGAGGCCACCACCCAAAGCAAGTAACCGAGGCCCCCTCCCCTGGCAGAGCCTGCCGGGGTCCGCGGGGGCAGAACCGCCCAACCTACCACTCAAAGCACGGCCCACGCCATCAATCATTGGGGTGTCAAGCCGCAAGGTGATTAAGTCGCAGCCATTCGCCACATGGCAGCCATTTCCTACAAAGAAGCCTACAGATGACACCAGTCACGCGACCTGTCAAGAGAGCAGGAGCGGAGCTAGCGAGATAGCCCGGCAGGCCTTGCCGGGCGTGTAGGGATGTGACACTAAGTGGTGCATTTAATGCATCCAGTCAGCCCTAGGAGTTAGGTATGATAACACTGTTTTCCATCATATTAGTGTATAATGACCCCTTTCCCACTATGGTGACCCCTTAATCTATAAAAGGAGGCCCATGGCACTCATAGGAGGGGTTAGAAGGTTGGAAAGTTGACAACCCCAAGCCACCACATACACTTAGTCGCCTCGGACAAACCTTGCCAGGCAAGTGTACTACGCACCACCACATCCATTCTTCCATCAACCCACTAAAGCAGGACTAGGGTCTTATGCCTCGCGGCGGCCCGAACCTGGGTAAATCGATTGTGTGCTCTCTGCCGCATGGTTGTACGCTGGTCAGCTCTTTGTGCAATGCATCGCCCCCCCGCCAAACCAACAAGGGGCCGCCCGGTCCCATAGGAGGTCGCGGAAATCCCGCGACACATACTATGCTTACCGTATTACAAACTTCATCTCTTTATCCTTAGCTGTCAATACAATGTGAAGAAATAGAGAATACATTAGCCATGGTACATGGTCATATGTTTGGAACCTGGTTTTATTATGTACTTGTAGTATAATACAACTAATATTTTACATGGGTTCACCAGAATATGTTCTGTATATAGACCAAAGCTATTTTGTTTGGTTTTGCTTCATCCTTAATATCTTCTGCTCTGGTACTACTAATGTAAAAAATCAACTTTTCAACAAGCTATGGAAAAAATGGTGGAACCGCCACCTTCTAAAGGTGACGAGACAATTATAACCGCAATGTCACCTCTTGCTGCAGTGGGTCAGTACCTGTCCACTAACAATGCCAAAAGCACATTAGTGTATAATACTGGGTTGGTTGTTAAGGCAATCTCTTCCAAGCTGGCTCATGATCAAGATATCCAAGCTCAAAACAATGTTATATCTACGCTCCAGACATAAACCCATTCCCTAACAGAGACCCTTTGTGAAACATGGACATCCATTGCTCGATGTCGTCAAGATATCCATGGTTTTGAAACCAAACTATCAGACATTTGCTATGTTGTTCAGGAGCCTAGGAGAAATGAAGGTGAAGGTTATGGTTCTCCATCGGATAATACATCATGATAACGTAACGGTCAAGTCAAATGAACTGAGCTTCTGAACTTTTGGTGGTGCATTTATCTGCCAGACTGTTAACTTTTATGCCAACCTTCCTTTTGTTTTATGGTTGTAATTTATTTTGTTGCGATACAAAATTTGTTCTTAACGTGCAGCCACCGGCTAAAGAAAACAACAAGCCCTTTTTGTATAGTGTACAATGTTCCCTATATTTGCACTTTTGGATGCCCAGTGGATGTAATCTGTACAATCGCCTTAATAGACTAGCGTTAGTTTTGGGCTTGGTTTGCTAGTGGCCGCAACAACCATGGGCCATATACGGACCGTGGTAACCTTGACCCTGCTATGGGCCGTAGGATCCATGGGCCTCCTACGGGCCGTCGGATAAATGGGCCTCCAACGGGCCGTAGAATTGGTGGGCCTTGGGCCATTGGATAAATGGGTCCACGTGGGCCATAAAAGGCCGTAATTTGTATCGGCCCAACATGGCAACATGCCGTTAATAGGCCAGAGGACAGCAAAGGCTTAATTCTGTCACAAGCATGATGGGTTGTTAATGGGCCAGAATATAGGACGGGCTAGAAACGATGCAACATGTTAACATGCCACAAACGGGCCGATTCTAGCCACAAGCTGAATTTGGCCCATTAGGGTAACATGCCAGTAACGGGCCAGAAGTAATCGAGGGCCGGAAAGGAGCACAAGAAAGTATGGGCCATCAATAGGCCAAAAGCTAACACAGGTTGGAAACAGCCCATGTGAATCATGGGCCGTTAATGGGTACAAAGAAATTTACTATTCATTATGGGCTAGAGTCACTATGGGCCACTAAAGGGCCTAAAGATACGAAAGGCCTCATATGGGCCGAAAGATGTCGTGGGCCATACATGGGCCGGAAGTGAAACGGGCCGATGTTATATTCGACAGCCCACATGATGTGGTTGGGCTGATTTCGGGAAGGCCCTAACGGGCCGTAAAAGGGCTATTTGCAAATAGACCATTAACAGGCTTTTCATGGGCTGGCCCGCTAACTTTTGACCAAGTCAAACGGACTAGCTTTTGCAAGCTAAATGGGCCAGTGGTGGGCCGTCGCACGTGTCGACATATTATAGGTGCTTATCTGACCCAATGACGAGCTGACACGTTTTTCCTTCAGCCAATGAGAATTTTACACGTGGAAAATCCCCATTAGTCCGGCTGTTAACGAATTATCGGATCCAAAATTGGACCTGATAGCTTAGAGGCAACCTGTTATGGTGGATGCTACGTGTCGGTTACCCTTGACGAAAGCACTTCCATGACGCGCTATTTATCATCCTGGAAG
Organism: Triticum monococcum; assembly: GCA_034509565.1. Taxonomy (NCBI): domain Eukaryota; kingdom Viridiplantae; phylum Streptophyta; class Magnoliopsida; order Poales; family Poaceae; genus Triticum; species Triticum monococcum. The sequence continues at coordinate 317,880,871 of CM067842.1, forward strand.
TGAACACTTCCCTGATGATAATTTTGGTATTGTCATGGAACACTTCTATGACAACATAGGTATGAGTATCTTGATTCTGTCTTAAAATCATCATGGGTGTACATACATGATAGAAATGGTGACCTACTGTGACAAACACGTATCATCACGGAAGTGTATTTTTTTTGTAGTGGCGTGAGGTTAATGCTGCAGAGCCAGTAGCAAGCGCTCGAGAACCGCTTAAGTGGTCCCGCACGCCCAACATCAATGACATTGAGAATCATCCAGATCGCACTACCACAGTTGGATGCTCGCCGTTGTTGGTTTCACCAAGAATCCCCAACCTCAAGGTGACGAGGACATCAATACCATTATTACACCCACTACTACATATATTGGACCAATTACTAGAGCTCGCACATACCAATTAAATTATCAGGTACTTCCATTTCTTGGTAATGATTCTAATGTTCATGAGAATATGATGCTGCCTAAATTGGATACATTTGTTTTTCTTTGAAATGAAGGGCCTGTCATGGATAAGAGGGATGAGCATTCTAGCAAGACAAAGCATTGAGATGATGGCATGCGCAAGTGGAACAAGAACGGAGTTACAAGTGATGATTTCAGGACTTTGAAGCCACCATAATGAGTGCATGAAGCCTTGGACGAAATATACAAGATGCCACTTCATAAATTTCATTCGAGAGGCTATTCTAGGTGTTGTGTCACCTTATTATTGGGCCAGGCCCATGTAATTGTTGGCACACAAACACGTCATGTGTACCCTCGACGCCGGGGGTCATGCACCACAGCTCACGTCGAAGGAGACCCGACCGACACCGTGATACGCAAGACAGTCGACGGGCGCTTTTGCAGACCCGAAAACCCCACACCCCCGGGAGGGACCCCGTCAGGGAGTGCGGCGGCTATGGGCTGCCCTAGGTCGATTCCCTCGCCCCTAGAGCCTCGGGATTCGCAGCTCTCAAACACGAAGAACAGCGAAGAACGAGACAAAAAAACGATGGAGAGATAAAACGTAGATGAAAAAGTAGTATATTGATTTGTTCGATTGTGTGTTGTTCAATCGGCTGTGACCCCCAACATATATAAGAGGCGGATGGACTTCCCGTACAAGTAAAGGATTCATCTAGGCTTTCCTTACAAGAAAAAATTACATCAATTCACGTCCTAGAGTCCTAATTCTATTCCAACTCGGATTCAGTCTGAATCTGGCCCAAACTCTGTCTTCCTTCTTGCGCAGGCTGCCGGTCTTGCATATGATCTCCGATCGAGACGGCCCAAATATCAAACTTGTGCGCCTTGACGATACGAATAACTCTCATGTTGATCACTTTTTCAAATAAGGCCATCTTGAATACTTTTCGAGGTCATCTTTATCTTTCAGTCGGACTCGATCTTGTAGTAGACTGGATTATCCGAGTCTCGTAGTGAATTTGTAGGCTATATATTATCTCTGATGATGATGACTCCAAAATCAAAGTTTACAGTCTTGATGATACGCACAATTTCTGTATTGAACACTTCTTCATCCAAGGTCATTTTGATAAACTTTCGAGCACATGTTCAATTTCGCCCGGACTTGAGCTCATCCACTCGGATATTAGATACTTTCACTCGGATCGTCCGATTGGACTTTTTCACTCGGAAGACAATCTTTCACTTGGATGACTATATTTCCACTCAGATGACTATATTTCCACTCGGAAGGCACTATCTTATTCAATCGGCAAGTTTTCGTTCCGATGGCAATCTTTTCACTCGGAATATTTTCACCTGGACGACAATTTCACTCGGATGATCATATTTCCACTCGGATAATAATAAGTTCATTCGGTCAGAAAACTTTCACTCGACCATGAAATTTTCACTCGACCGTAAACTTTCACTCGGATGGTAAACTTTTCACTCGGATTTTCGACTGAAAACATAGCCCGATCTTGATTTGTCTCTCCAGGCCTCATACGACCTCGGATTGAGATGAATTATATATGAAAACCGATCGGCTTGATGAGACGAAACTTTTCCATGTTGAAGGTTTTTCGATTCAAGGCCGTCTTGATGGCCGAATTACTCGCGCAACCTATCAGACAAGTGTCTCGCACCTCGCGCCATATTTCCGTTGAGGTTCAGTCTGCAGTGTATTGCCTCTAACTTTTGCATATGAACTCGGATTGAGATGATTTATATATCAAAATCGATTGCGTCGATGAGAAGAAGAAAATTCCTGAAGAGTTCTCCTTCATCCGAGGTCATCTTCAAGACGTGATTGGCCAAAAACCACTTGGAACATTGAATTATGCCACTCGGAGTATAGTTTCGGTCCGTAAGATAAAGTCGAATGAATATAACCGAAACATCAAAGTGGTTCCACTCGGCGAGGTGAATATTTTTATGCTGAAAACCCGTTCACTCGAGACCATCTTCATTGCAATCTGTATCTTGCCAAAATCAGGTGTCAACACATGCCCCCCTGTTTTTCGGTAAAGCTTGCATGCCGAAAAATAATATGCATAGTGTTTGTTCTAAGGATGATATCAACACTCCATCGGCCATTTATTTTTCTCAGGGCGATAATTATGTATTGGCCATGTTTGTGCTAAGGGCGATAATCATATATCGGCCATTGCCTACTTAGGCTTCCTGCCACACACTCGGGTGGTACTTCTTCAAATATTTGCCATTGAGAGCTCGAGGTAACAATGCCCCTTGTATTGATTCCACCAAATATGAATTTCCGGGAACAACTCTTGTAATTCTAAAAGGAACTTCCCAACTTGGAGACCACTTCCCGAATTTTCTATCTTTCGAACCAATCGGCAGAATCACTTTCCAAACGAGATCACCAACTTGAAAATTCTTCAACTTGACTTTCTTATTGTAAGCCCTTGCCACCCTCAACTTATCTCTCTCTATGGCATTCAAAGCAGCCAAACATTTATCAGCAACCTCATCAATGTTGTCCATCATCAAGTTATAGAATTCTATTGCCAATAAATCATTTTGTTTGGCTATTCTCAAAGCATTCAAATTTACTTCCACCGGTAAAACAGCTTCCTGACCATATACTAGCTCATATGGAGTCACTCCGTAGCACCATGCCTTGAGATTCTATGTTCCCATAATGCCTCAGACAACAAGTCATGCCATCTCCTTGGATTATCCGCAATCTTCTTCTTGATGAGCTGGATTAAAATTTTATTGCTAGACTCAGCTTGTCCATTAGCTTGGGCATAATATGGAGAGGAATTGAGCAACTTTATGTTATAAGATTCCGCAAACTCTCTGACTTGGTGTGACATGAAAGATGAACCTTGATCTATAGTTAACGTTTGAGGAATACCGAATCTATGAATAATGTGCTCGGTTATGAATTGAATTACCTCCGTATGCGTCATGTTCTTGAGAGGTACTGCTTCAGACCATTTAGTGAAATAATTAGTTGCCACCAATACGAACCGATGCCCTTTTGAGGAAGATGGATGGATTTGTCCAATGAAATCTAAACCCCAACCTCTGAAAGGCCACGATTTGATAATAGGATGTAACTTAGCAGCAGGAGCTAATTGAATATCACCAAACTTTTGACAAGCTTCACACCCCTTATAATATCTGAAGCAATCATTAATCATAGTTGGCCAATAAAACCCAGCACGTCGCAATAACCATTTCATCTTGGGAGCCGACTGGTGAGTGCCACAAATACCTTCATGTACTTCTCCCATAGCAACTCTTGCCCGGTCCTCATCCAAACACTTTAGAAGAACATCATCGACAGTTCAGCGATAAAGACCATCATCTCTCATTGTATACTTGAAAGCCATACGCCGAACAGCCCTGTCCACCCTTTCACTCGGATTGCACAAGTAATCAACAATGGGCTTCCTCCAGTCGGGATTTTCACCTGCACTAGACTTTTTGTTAATGGCTGAATCAGTGGGTTCAGGTTCGGCCTCTCCTATACTGGTAAGACAAGACATCGGACTTTGAGAAATATGAAACATGCCATGATCAATGTGGTATCCAGATGCTTGCTGTGCCAACTCATTTGCTCTCCAGTTGTCTTGTCTAGATATGTGTGTAATGCTAAAACAATCCAAAGTAGAGATTATATCTAGACATTTATCAAGATAAACATTAAGTAATTCGTCCAAACACTGAAAGACTTTGGATATTTGCTGCACCACTAGTAACGAATCACCATAAGCCTCAATATGTGTAACACCTATAACAAGTAACATCTCTAGGCCGAATAACAATGCTTCATATTCGGCTTGATTGTTTGTGCAAAAATATTCTAAGCGGCATGAGGCTTCAAAAACAGCACCATGAGGAGATATATAAACAATACCAACACCTTGGCCATTGCTACAAACTAAACCATCAAAGTATAATCTCCACGGTACTAATGAAACAAGGTTCATATCAACATCGTGCTTGTTATTAATCCGATGTTCAACAATGAAATTAGGAACAATTTGGCCTTTCATGGATTTTAGAGATTCATAAGCCAAATCATATTCAATCAAAGCATAAGCCCACTTGCCAATTCTACCACTAAGAATTGGCCTATGCAACATGTATTTAATGACATCGGTCTGACAAGCTACTACACAAACACTCGGCACTAAATAATGTCTCAGTTTTGTGCAAGCATAATATAAGCATAGACATAATTTCTCAATAAATGTATACCTTGTCTCTGTGTCCAATAAGCGGCGGCTCAGATAAGTGATGGCATGCTCTTTTCCTTCGGTCTCTTGAGTTAGAATAACACCGATAACTCCTTCCACTATTGCAATGTAAAGTCTGAAGGGTTCCCTATGCTTGGGTGCTCTCATCACCAGAGGAGTGCACAAATAATTCTTGATCATATCAAATGCTTCTTGCTGTTTTGCCCCCCAAGTGAAATCAGCATCATTCTTTAACCGAAGGATAGGAGTAAATGCATCAACTTTCCCTAATAGATTAGCTATGAACCTTCTCAAATAATTGACCTTGCCAAGGAGCTTTTGCATATCTCTCTTGCATGTTGGAGCGTCCACTTTCGATATAGCCTCTATCTTTTTGGGATCAATCTCTATACCATCTTCATGAATAATGAAACCCAAAAACTTGCCAGCTGACACGCCGAAAGCACACTTCAAAGGATTCATTTTCAGTTCATACTTTTTCATTCTTTCAAAAGCTAAACGAAAATCGGCCAAGTGAGATTCAAAAGCATCCGATTTCACAACAATATCATCAATATAAACTTCAAGTATGACACCGAGTAAATCATGAAAAATCAAATTCATAGCCCTTTGATATGTGGCGCCAGCATTTTTTAATCCAAATGTCATCACTGTCCACTCGAATAAACCAAGGAAACCAGGGCATTGAAAAGCTGTCTTGTACATGTCCTCTTCGGCCATAAAAATTTGGTTGTATTCAGCATTACCATCTAGAAAGCTAATAACCTTATGTCCAGAAGCATCACTAATAAGCATATCAGCTATTGACATAGGATACTCATCTTTGGGTGTAGCCCTATTCAAATCTCTGAAGTCAATGCACACCCTCAACTTACCGGACCCTTTCTTCTCCACTGGGACAATGTTAGAAATCCACTCGGCATACCTGCAAGGTCGAATGAAATTAGCTTCAAGAAGTCGACCGATCTCTTCCTTGATCTGGTCATATGTTTTCGGATTAAATTTTCTGGCCGACTGTTTATAAGGTCTAAAACCGGCCTTTATAGGCAACCGATGTTCCACTAGCTCTCGACTTAACCCTGGCATCTCATGATGTTCCCATGCAAAGCAACAAACATATTCTTTCAATAGCTCGATTAACTTAGCCTTACAATCGGCTTTCAAATTTTTGTTTATAAATGTCGGTCGAGTGACTGAACCATCTCCAATATCTACCTCTTCTAACGGATCGGCTGATGTAAAACCTTGTCCAAGTTTATCCATGTCATCCAACTCCTCTATAGACTCATACATATCGTTATCATTGGACCAATACTTTACAAGACGTTTTTGTAACCACTCGGAATTAGGATCCATTTAAACATATCATACCTTGGAGCCGATTGCATTCACTCAGCTTTAAAGAGACGGGCACAAAACCATTCTTGGTCGCGCTGAGAAAATCAAATTCTGATAAGTCACGTCCCGTCAAGCAAGTAGCATTGGGATGTTGCCAATCCACCGATGCATCAGCCAAAGCAACACAGGCCGAGTTATCCGCATGAATAACTTCCACTTCATCATCAACCCACTGAATCAAAAATTGGTGCATAGTGGATGGCACACACTGGTTTGCATGAACCCAATCGCGGCCTAGTATGACGTTGTAGTTACCTTGCACCTCAGCGACAAAGAATGTAGTAGCCAAAGTTTTCCTTCCGACTGTAAGCTCCACATACATCACACCTATGGCTTCAGTTTTCTCTTTGCCTTCAAATCCGTTGAGCACCATATTGGTCTTGATCAAGGCAAACCCAATTTCTTGAAGACCGAATAGGGCATAAGATTTACCACAGCACCACCATCAACAAGCATCCGAGTGAGCGGCGACCCATTGATATGACCTCTGAGATATAATGGTTTCAGATGCGTCACTGGTTGTTTTGGCTTCTCGAATATCGCGTTCTTAGGGCCAAAATCCAGCTGAGCCACCTCCCCTTCCTCATCTACAGCACGAAACTCAGCAGGTAAGTAATACACCATATTGATATCCATACCTTCATGAACCGGTGTAGACTCATAGTCCAACATATCAGCCTCCTCCTCAAGTGCATCCACTGATTCAGAAATTTGTCCGAGTGAAGAGGAAGTAATAGGTAACGTAGACGATGCAATGATTGCGTCGTCCTCTTTTGGTAGTGTAGGTGCTGCTGTGATAGGTGTAGAAGCCGCAGCATCTTGTATTTGTTTGGGCCTCCACACTTGTTTTGTAGGTACCATAGGCCGAGTGTCATTGAACAACTTATCCCTTTGCTTCTCGGCCTCTTGTTCTGCCATCTCTTGACTCCTTAACCTCTGTAGTTTCCTCTTTTGTGTCTTTGTTAGCCCTGGAGGACACCACTTTGGCTGAGTGTATTTAGGATCTCTCGTTTTTACTCGGCTGGTGCTTGCCTCATGGTCATTAGCCGAGTGCTTTGGCGCAATAGCAAGTATCGGCTCAGTCGGATTGCTATGCACAATCGGCTGCTGTATGGCGAATGTTTTGGTGCCCAAGGTAATTGAGTCGACATCCATTTTATCCTTGCCTTTTCCCGACTCAACTGCTGCAACACTTGGTGATTTAACACGCCATTCTTTTCGACTTTCCAGATGCATGAAATTTCCACTCGGGCGCACCTTTTTACTCTGATGGAATCCACTCGGATGGATATCACTCGGATGGAATCCACTTGGATGGATATCACTCGGATGGAATTCAGTCGGATGGAATCTACTCGGCCACATTTTTTCACTTGGATAGCTTCCACCTGGGTGCATTCTTACACTCGGATAATTTCCATCCGGTCGCATGTTTTGACCAGCCGACCGATAGTTACCGATGTTTAGTCGGCCATTATATGAATATTCAAGTCGACCCCAAACAGTTTGCCTTTGCTCTTCTGGAAACAACGCCTTTGGTCCACTCGGTTTCATATACTGACTGAACATATCAGCTGATGGTGACCTTGGTCGCTTCAGATGAGTCGGCCGATTAAAGCTAGATCCGGTCGACTGGTTGGTGTACTTGGACAACAACATATCAAAAGTTGGCTTGATCCGCTTGCGCTGTACTTTAACTTCATTCCTTTTCCACTTGCCAATTTCTGGACTCTTGGGCTTGACAAATCTCACATGAGCATTTTCTTGCACTTGCAGTTGCCCCACGAGTGTGGGATTCTTGATGGTGATTTTGATCACTTCCTTGCCATCGGGTTGCTTACCAAGCACAACCTGTCTCCCCAAGACCTTGTTGTCCTCCTTGTCTTTCCTGGGCTCACCAACAATAACATTAGCTTTATGAGCAGATTCAGCTACCTGCGGCCGAATGAGTAGCTTCTTCCCCACCAAATCCATGGTATTCATTGGAAAAGGCTGTTTATCAACTTGCATCTCAGAAAAGTTCAATCGTCCGTCATTAATGGCAGATTGTATCTGTCGTCGAAAAACATTGCAATCGTTAGTAGCATGAGAAAAAGAATTATGATACTTGCAATAAGCACACCGTTTTAGCTCTTCAAACGGCGGTAAAGTATGAGATATTCTAATAATCTTAGCCTGCAGCAAAGCATCAAATATTCTATCACACTTAGCAATGTTAAAAGTGAACTTCATCTCTTCATCACGATTCTTATGAATCGGTTTCAGATCATTGCAAGTAAAGGGTTTGGCCTTAGATGGACAAACAAATTTAGTAGCAAAAACATCACCCTCATCGTCCGAATGATCACTGTCATATTCCACCATATTCATCTTCGGACGATCGGCTTTGTATCTATGTACTTCTTTGAGGTCTTTGCTTCGGCTTTCCTGAGCCAAAGCCCTTTGTAAGACTTGGTTGATATTTAAAAACTCGTAGCCTTCTAGCTTTTCTCTAATGGGAGTTCTCAAACCACTCAGCACTAGGTCTGCCAAGTCCCTCCCGGTTATCACCAAACTAAAACACCGGTTTTTTTGTTTCTCTGAATCTCTTGACGTAATCGGAGACCGATTCATCATGCTTCTGTTTAACCAATGTCAGATGTGACAACTTGAGTTCATTGTCGCCGCTATAAAAGTGATCATGAAACTTCTGCTCTAGCTGCGACCAAACCCGAATGGAACCATGTGGTAAAGAAGAAAACCATGAAAATGCGGTACCAGTTAATGATAAAGGAAATAAATGCACTTTCAATTCATTCAATGAGCCTGCCTCACCCAATTGTGCTAAATATTAACTAACATGCTCCCATGTGGTTTTTGTGCCCTCTCCATTGAACTTAACAAAATCTGGAATCTCATATCCCGGAGGGCACTGGATGGCATCAAAGTACTCGGGGTACGGCTTTTGGTAAATCCGATTCCGAGGTAACTCAACTCCAAAATTCTCTCGAAGCATCTTAGCCATCTCTTCTCTAAGATTAGCTAGACCATCATCCATAGTGGACGATGAAGCTTGTGGCAGTGGCATAAGAGGAGTAGGGTTACTAGCTGCAGGTAGGAATTGTGGCATGCATGTTGACCCATAATTTGGTAGTGGTCGAGTGGTTGTAGATGTAGGTAGGGTTTGGTTCAGCGTTGCCACCGAACCTGTCATGCTCATAATAGGATTAATGGGTGTAGCCACAATCTGATTTGTTTGGGTAGGATAATAAGTCATCAGCGCGGGAGACGCCGATGCAATAGGTAAAGCCAGATTAGGGTTTTGCACACTAGAAGCTACACCATTATTACCACTAGCCGATTGAGATATATTCTTCTGAGCATTAGTATTTTCTATGAAAGTTTGATAGACTAGATTGTTACCATCAGCAATACGACTCTCAATCTCAGCCCACTGCTTAGGAGAAAAAGTAGTACTCATAGAGGGTTTAACCTGCTCGGCTTGAAGAGGAGGGAACTTGATTTCTTCAATCGGAGTGATGTTGCCTTGGCGATCTTTCTTGAATTTTGCAAGGAACTCCTACAGGTCCTTCTCCTCGCAAGCCTTCTTGTACTCCTCATAGACTTGGCAATGATCGGCCGATATTTCATCAAGACTAGGCTTAATGATGTTATCGGCGTCTACCTCAGATGGCTTGGGAAGATCGGACATGGTTGATGATGACGATTGATCTTCGTTCCCCAGTGGAGTCGCCAAAAAGTGTGTTGACACACGAACATGTCACATGTACCCTCGACGCCGGGGGTGATGCACCACAACTCACGTCGAAGGAGACCCGACCGACAGCGCGGTACGCAAGACAGTCGACGGGCGCTTTTGCAGACCCAAAATCCCCACACCCCCGGGAGGGACCCCGTCAGGGAGTGCGCAGCTATGGGCTGCCCTAGGTCGATTCGCTCGCCCTTAGAGCCTCGGGATTCACAGCTCTCAAACACGAAGAACAGCGAAGAACGAGATAGAAAAACGGTGGAGAGATAAAACATAGATGAAAAAGTAGTATATTGATTTGTTCGATTGTGTGTTGTTCAATCGGCCGTGACCCCCAACATATATAAGAGGCGGCTGGACTTCCCGTACAAGTCAAGGATTCACGTAGGCTTTCCTTATAAGAAAAAATCACATCGATTCATGTCCTAGAGTCCTAATTCTATTCCAACTCGGATTCAGTCTGAATCTAGCCCAAACTCTGTCTTCCGTCTTGCACGGGCTGCCGGGCTTGCATATTATCTCCGATCGAGACGGCCCAAATACCAAACTTGTGCGCCTCGACGATAAGAATAACTCTCATGTTGATCACTTTTTCAAATAAGGCCATCTTGAATACTTTTCGAGTCCATCTTTATCTTTCAGTCGGACTCGATCTTGCAGTAGACTGGATTATCCGAGTCTCGTAGTGAATTTGTAGGCTAACTATTATCTCTGATGATGATGACTCCAAAATCAAAGTTTACCGTCTTGATGATACGCACAACTTCTGTATTGAACACTTCTTCATCCAAGGACATTTTGATAAACTTTCGAGCACATGTTCAATTTCACTCGGACTTGAGCTCATCCACTCGGATATTAGATACTTTCACTCGGATCGTCCGATTGGAATTTTTCACTCGGAAGACAATCTTTCACTCGGATGACTATATTTCCACTCGGAAGGCACTATCTTATTCAATCGGCAAGTTTTCGTCCCGATTGTAATCTTTTCACTCGGAATATTTTCACCTGGACGACAATTTCACTCGGAAGATCATATTTCCACTCGGATAATAATAAGTTCATTCGGTCAGCAAACTTTCACTCGACCGGGAAATTTTCACTCGACCGTAAACTTTCACTCGGATGGTAAACTTTTCACTCGGATTTCCGACTGAAAACATAGCCCGATCTTGATTTGTCTCTCCAGGCCTCACACGACCTCGGATTGAGACGAATTATTTATGAAAATCGATCAACTCGACGAGACGAAACTTTTCCATGTTGAAGGTTTTTCGATTCAAGGCCGTCTTGATGGCTGAATTACTCGCGCAACCTATCAGACAAGTGTCTGGCACCTCGCGCCATATTTCCGTTGAGGTTCAGACTGCAGTGTATTGCCTCTAACTTTTGCATATGAACTCGGATTGAGATGATTTATATATCAAAATCGATTGCCTCGACGAGAAGAAGACAATTTCTTCAGAGTTCTCCTTCATCCGAGGTCATCTTGAAGACGTGATTGGCCAAAAACCACTCGGAATATTGAATTATGCCACTCGGAGTATAGTTTCGGTCCGTAAGATAAAGTCGAATGAATATAACCGAAACATCAAAGTGGTTCCACTCATCGGGGTGAATATTTTTATGCTGAAAACCCGTTCACTCGAGACCATCTTCATTGCAATCTGTATCTTGCCAAAATCAGGTGTCAACAGTAATTTCACAATACTTAAGTATAGACTATTTTTAGAGTCCGTATGTGTGGGGAAACAATAGTTAGGGTTGGTTTCGTACCCCTCCTCCAAGGGCCACGAAATTCCCCCCTCTTCCTACATATATACAACCCTTAGGGCATCGTTTAGACTTTGGGTTTTGTTTAGATTAAAAGTTCGCCATAGCTGCAACTTCGCGTACTTCGTTTGTATTCAACGACCAAACCAAGAAGTCACATGACTCCACCTTCATTAATAAAGATTTCCTCTTATATTCTCAATATCCAAATTGCAATTTCAGTTTCTTGCTTGTTCTTCATTTGCTTGCAGGAAATAGACCACTGTGGTCAGGTTGATTGTGCTCCGGCGTGGTCAACAACCTCTCGGAGTTGGTTTAGCGATTGCTAAGGCATGACGTCCTCGCACGCTCGTTGTCAGATCGTCAAAGTATACTCCACCAAAAACGATAGCCACCATCTCATCGAAAGGCAAGACACCTTTGCCTCTATCAAGTGGTATCAGATTTCTAGGTTGCTCGGTGACATGTTAAGTTCTTCGTAGTTTGGATCAAGTCTATTCTTCATACCTACAGTCTATGAAAAAGCCAAAAAAAGGGTTAGTTCATCATATTCGAACCAATCTGAGCCTTTGCATAATCTTTTTTAGGGTTTTGCTTTGTTGAATTTGTTGTTGCATCATCGTGTCTAGTTGCTGGTCTTAGCTTCTAGTCCTTTAGAATTTCGAGTTCTTTCATAGTTGGTTACGCCGTCGCCGCACCATCTTCATCGTTGCTGCCATATACCGTCACCGCTGCCATATACCACCACCAGTGTCATACCCTACCACCGCTGTCATATACCACCACCGCTGCCATATACCACCATATATACACCACCAATCTGAGTTCTTTTCATATTAGGTTTGTTTTCGAGATTCATCTATTTTCCGATTCGTGTTTCCTTGCCTGAGTAGGTTTCGAAAAAAAGTCTGGAAACCCCCGGGCAATTTTTAGGCCAAAATTTCGGTGATCGAAAATATTTTTCCCCTTTCATATTTTTAGGTCCCAGAGAGCGTTTTGAGACACTCGCCATCATAGTGATTTTTTCACACTTTTTTGTCGTCGCTGCCCTGATTTCCAAAAAATGGTCAATTTTTTGTGTGCCTATCCTGTTATTTTGACTTGGGAAGAGTTTTGAGATGCTCACCATTATAATGATTTTGCATAAAAAAAGAGGAGCGCAAAAGACAATAGAGCGCAAAAAAGTAGCAATTTTTTCCAAGAGTGGGCTTTTCCCTTGTCTCTATGCCGCGCGGTGATTTAGTAAGTGTTCTAGGCTCGCGTTTCTAGTACGGTCTAGGCTAGGACCAGCACAGTACCGTCGTTGAGCGTTTATTCAACTTTGCATCTCTGAATTGTTTATTAGTGACCCTTTTTGCTACCATTTTATAAACCTTCCCTGCTCCACATACATCTACGTCATGTGTTTGACTCTCCCTGGTAATCGCTCTATCAAAGATTTGAGAGTTTTTTTGACTACAACGGTTTCCAATCACCACCTGCTACTTGGTAAGAACCGGTAAGAATTTGAGATTCGCTTCACGGATTTGTGACTTTCCAGTTTCCAGAACACCAAAGCCACTTCCTAGCAGTCTATAGGATCATATTGTTGTGTTTTTCTCTTGCTGCGAACCATGCTAGGATCACAAGCGGATGAGCTGGACTGGGAGAACATGACGAACAAGGAGCTCCATCATAAATTCCAGGAAATGTTGGGTCAAAAGGTGGAAGACATGATGGCTAGTTTTGGCAAGGCATTAGCAAGGATTGATGACAATGAGAAGACAATTGACACCAAGTTTGATGCCATGTTCACTGAAGTGCTTGCGCGTCTACCTCCACCTCCTACCTCTGCTACACCATTGAAACAACAACAAAAACAACAACGACAAGCTCCACATCGTGAAACAACCCTCCGTCGAGCGAGTTGTGTTCCTCTTGAGCCTGGCCAAGCTTCTAATGCAGCTACTACTACTATTGATGCTTCAGTGGCTCCTGCTGCAGAGGAGGAGGATGATTAGGCGGGTCATTATGAGGATGAGGTTGATCAAAATCAGAACTACATGCAACCACCACCACCACCAGGCCGTCCACATGCTAATAATCGCAATGGTAGGCCTACACCACTACCTCAGGTACGAGATCATGACCATCTTCCTAAATTAAAATTGAATATTCCACCATTCAAAGGTAGATATGTTCCTGATATATATCTTACTTGGGAGTTAGAAACTGAACAATGCTTTACACGTTTACAATATACCGAGGAAAGACGTGTTGCTGCTGCTATTTGTGGTTTCACCAGTTTTGTATGTGTTTGGTGGTCTGAACATTGTAGACTATATCCTATTCCAGCTACTTGGGCGGCTTTGAAAACTGCTATGCGTACTCATTGGGTTCCACCATATTATCAACGTGAATTACTTCAAAATTGCAGCGCTTAATACAAGGAAAAAATTCTGTAGAAGAATATTATTAGGAATTTCAAACTGGCATGATTAGATGTGGTATTGTTGAAGAGAATGAAGCTATGCTTGCATGTTTTATGGGTGGATTAAATAGAGAGATTCTGACCATTCTAGAGTATAAGGAGTATAATAATATCACTCGTTAATTCCATCTTGCTTCTAAAGCTGAATGTGAAGTGCCGGATCGACAGTCATTGGTGAGAACTAACTTTTCTGCAGGTAGACCTTCATCACGAACACCGCATGCATCCTCTACTTCCACACATTCTACTGCACCGACACCTCCATTAGTTGCCACCTCCAGCCGTGATACAAGGAAGCCGGCACAACCACCACTATCTGCCAGGAGCACACCTACCGGGCCTGCACAGAGTTCTTCTTCTTCCATGGCATCAATAGGGCACACGTGTGATATTATTTTTCGTCATTGTAAGGGAAGATGTCATTATGTGAGAGAATGCAAATCTCAGCGTGTGATGATTGCTACCTAGGATGGTGGTTATGAGTCCGCTCGTGACTATGACGAGGAGAATTTGGCTCTTATTACAAGTGAAGAACACGGTGGAGATGATTCTGAGCATGAGGCACAATACATGGCTACTGAAGACGCTGACATGTATGAAAGTTTAGTTGCTCAACGTGTTTTGAGTGTGTAGGTAACACAAGCTGAGCAAAATCAGAGGCATAATTTGTTCCATACAAAGGGAGTTGTGAAGGAACGTTTTGTCCACGTCATCATTGATGGAGGGAGTTGCAATAACTTGGCTAGCATGGAGATGGTGGAGAAGCTATCTCTCACCACAAGACCACATCCACATCCTTACTACATCCAATGGTTCAACAACAATGGCAAGGTTAAGGTAACACGTACTATTCGTATGCATTTTAGTATCTCTACATATCTTGATTGTGATGTGGTACCCATGCAAGCATGTTCCTTATTACTTGGTAGACCATGGAAATTTGATAAAAATTCTATACACCATGGTAGAAACAATTAGTATACTCTTGTTCATCAGGATAAACATATTACTTTGCTCCCTATGTCTCCTGATTCCATTTTGAAAGATGATACTAATAGAGCTAATAAAGGAAAACGGGAGAAAAATAAGAGTGAAAATCATATTGTGTCAAAAGAAATTGAGCAACAAATGAAGCCTAATAATAAACCATCTAGTGTTGCTTCTGAAATTAAATTGAAGAGTGCATGTTTACTTGCCACCAAATCTGATATTGATGAGGCATTATTTTCATTCGAGGACGTGCCTTCCTCTTTCCCTCCTGTTGTTACTAACATTTTGCAGGAGTTCACTAATGTCTTTACATAAGACGTGCCATCGGGATTACCAGCTATTTGAGGGATTGAGCATCAGATTGACATAATTCCCGGTGCATCACTACCCAACCATGCACCATACTGTACCAATCCAGAGGAGACGAAGGAGATTATGCGTCAAATCCAGGAGCTGTTCGACAAAGGAATATACGTGAATCCCTTAGTACTTGTGATCTTCGTATTATTCTAGTGCTGCAAAAGGATGGTACATCGCGTATGTATGTTGATTGTAGAGGCATTAATAATATTACTATTCGTTATTGTCATCCTATTCCTAGGCTAGATGATATGCTTGATGAATTGAGTGGCTCTAAAATTCTCCAAAGTTGATTTGCGAAGTGGACACATCAAATTCGCAAGAAATTGGGAGATGAATGGAAAACAACATTTAAAACCATGTTTGGATTATATGAGTGGTTAGTCATGCCTTTTGGGTTAACTAATGCACCAAGTACTTTCATGAGATTAATGAATGAAGTTTTACGTGCTTTCATTGGACGATTTGTGGTTGTCTATTTTGATGATATACTGATTTATAGCAGATCTTTGGAGGAACATTTGGAACATTTTCGTGCTATTTGTATTGCTTTACGTGATGCACATTTGTTTGGTAACCTTGGGAAGTGCACCTTTTGCACCGACTGAGTATCTTTTCTTGGCTACGTTGTTACTCCACATGGAATTGAAGTTGATAAAGCCAAGATTGAAGCTATTGAGAGTTGGCCACAGCCCAAAATGGTCACACAAGTGAGGAGTTTTCTTGGACTCGTTGGTTTCTATAGGCGTTTTGTGAGAGATTTCAGCACCATCTCCTCTCAAACCCTAGTTCATCTCTTGTATCAGATCTTTGTCCCAAAACCTCAGATTGGTACTTGTGGGTTGCTAGTAATGTTGATTACTCCTTGTAGTTGATGCTAGTTGGTTTATTCGTTGGAAGATCATATGTTCAGATCCTAAATGATAAATAATACTCCTTTGATTATGAACATGAATATGCTTTGTGAGTAGTTATGTTTGTTCCTCATGACATGTGAGAAGTCTTGTTACAAGCAATCATGTGAATTTGGTATTCATTCGATATTTTGATGAGATGTACGTTGTCTTTCCTCTAGTGGTGTTATGTGAACGTCAACTATATGACACTTCACCATTGTTTGGGCCTATGGGTAGTCATTAGGAAGTAATAAGTAGATGATGGGTTGCTAGAGTGACAAAATCTTAAATCCTAGTTTATGCGTTGCTTCGTAAGGGGCTGATTTGGATCCATATGTTTCATGCTATGGTTATATTTATCTTAATTCTTCTTTCGTAATTGCGGATGCTTGCGAGATGGGTTAATCATAAGTGGGAGGCTTATCCAATGAAGGGAAGAACCCAAGCACCGGTCCACGCACATATCAAATTATTGAAGTAACGAATGCGAATCATATGAGCATGATGAAAACTAACTTGACAACAATTCCCATGTGTCCTCGGGAGCGCTTTGCTTTATATAAGAGGTCGTCTAGGCTTGTCCTTTGCTACAAAAAGGATTAGGCCACCTTGTTGCACCTTGTGACCCGTTACGAATTATCTTATCACACAACTATCTATTACTGATAATTTCAGTGCTTGGAGAGAACACCTTGCTGAAAACCGCTTGTCATTTCCTTCTGCTCCCCGTTGGGTTCGACACTCTTACTTATTGAAAGGACTACGATAGATCCCATATACTTGTGGGTCATCAAGACTCTTTTCTAGCGCCGTTGCCGGGGAGTGAAGCGCCTTTGGTAAGGAAACATTTATATAGTGTGATGAAATTTACTATTACTAGTTATTATGGAAAATAATCCTTTGAGGGGCTTGTTCGGGGTATCTTCATCTCGAACGGAAGAGCAAAGCGTTGCTCCTCAACCTACTACACATACTAAAATTTTTTATTATGAAATTCCTTCGGGTATGATAGAGAAACTGCTAGCTAATCCTTGTGCAGGAGATGGAACATTACATCCTGATATGCACCTAATCTATGTGGATAAAGTTTGTTGATTATTTAAGCTTGTCGGTATGCCCGAGGATGTTGCCAAGAAGAAGGTCTTCCCTTTATCTTTGAAGGGAAAGGCATTGACATGGTTTAGGCTATGTGACGATATTGGATCATTGAAGTACAACCGATTGAAATTGGAATTTCATCAGAAATTTTATCTTACGGATCTAGTTCATCGTGATCGGAATTATATATATAATTTTTGGCCTCGTGAAGGAGAAAGTATCACTCAAGCATGGGGGTGGCTTAAGTCAATGTTATATTCATCAACCAATCACGAGCTCTCAAGATAAATTATTATTTAGAATTTTTATGGTCGGCTTTCTCATAATGATCGATCCATGCTCGGTACTTCTTGTATTGGTTCTCTTATGAAGAAGACTATTGAATTCAAATGGGATTTATTGGAAAGAATTAAACATATGTCTGAAGATTGGGAACTCGATGAAGGTAAGGAGTCTACTATAAACCTTAAGTTTGGTTGTGTTAAATCTTCATGGACACCGATGCTTTTCGTGATTTTAGCACAAAATATGGACTTGTCTCTAAGATAGTAGCTTCTTTCTATGAATCTTTTGCTACTCATGTAGATCTCCCTAAGGAGAAGTGCTTTAAATATCATCCTCCCATTGAAGTAAAGTAGTAGAACCTATTAAAGTTGAAGAAGAAACTATTACTGATAATGTTGATCCTATTGTTCCTACTGCTTATATTGAGAAACACCCTTTTCCTGTTAGAATAAAGGATCATGCTAAAGCATCAACTATAGTTCGTAAGAGTTATACTAGAACACCTAACCCCCCTGAGAAAATTAAAGTTGAACCTAGTATTGCTATAGTTAAATATCTCTTGGTTGATAATATTGAAGGGCATGTTATTTATTTCTGTGATGAAGCTGCTAGAATTGCTAAACCTGATATTAAAGATAAACATAGACCTGTTTTTGGCATGCGTGTTGTTTCCGTTAAAATTAGAGATCATTGTTATCATGGCTTATGTGATGTGGGTGCTACTGTGAGTGAAATTACTTATACCTTGTACCAAGAAATTATGAATGATATGGCACCTGTTGAGACAGAAGATATTGATGTTACTATTAAGCTTGCCAATAGAGATACTATATAACCAATTGAGATAGTTAGAGATGTTGAAGTCTTTTTGTGGGAAAATTAAATACCCTACTTATTTTCTTGTTCTTGGTTCCCCACAAGATATTTTTTGTGCCATTATATTTGGTAGACCTTTCTTGAATACTGTTAATGATAAGATAGACCGCTAGAAAGATATTGTTACTGTTGGTTTAGGGGATATGTCTCATAATTTTAATTTCTCTAAATTTTGTAGACAACCCCATGATAAAGAATTGCCTAGTGAAGCTGAAATTAATTGTCTTTCTTCTATTGTTGTTCCTCCTACTGATCCTTCGGAACAATATTTGCTAGATCATGAAAATGATATGTTTATGAATGATGGAAGGGAAATAGATGAAATATCCTCCACCTAAGGGTGATCCCGTGTTTGAGCATAAACAATTACCTGATACTTTGAAATATTCTTATCTCGATGAAATGTAGATATATCCTCGTATTATTAGTGCTAACCTTTGAAAGGATGAAGAAACCAAATTATTGAAAACTCTGATGAAGCACCGTGCTACTATTGGATATACTCTTGATGATATCAAGGGCATTAGTCCCACTCTATGTCAGCACAAAATTAATTTGGACCATGATGCTCAACCAATTGTTGATGACCAACGAAGGTTGAATCCTAGGATGAAAGAAGCGGTAAGAAATGAAATACTAAAGCTTCTTGAGGCAGGTATAATTTATCCTGTTGCTGATAGTAGATGGGTAAGTCCCGTTCATTGTGTCCCTAAGAAGGGAGGTATTACTATTGTTACTAATGATAAGAATGAATTGAATCCACAAAGAATTGTTACAGATTATAGAATTGTAATTGATTTTCACAAATTGAACAAAGCTACTTGGAAAGATCATTACCCTCTACCTTTTATTGATCAAATGCTAGAAAGATTATCCAAACATACACATTTTTGCTTTCTAGATGGTTATTCTGGTTTCTCTCAAATACCTGTGTCAAAAGATGATCAAGAGAAAACCACTTTTACTTGCCCTGTCGGTACCTTATCTTACAGATGTATGCCTTTTGGTTTATGCAATGCACCTGCTACCTTTCAAAGATGTATGACTGCTATATTCTCTGATTTTTGAGAAAAGATTGTTGAGGTTTTCATGGATGATTTCTTTGTTTACGGAACTTATTTTGATGATTGATTAAGCAACCTTGATCGAGATTTGCAGAGATGTGAAGAAACTAATCTTGTCTTGAATTGGGAGAAGTGCCACTTTATGATTAATGAAGGTATTTTCTTGGGCCATAAAATTTGTGAAAGAGGTATTGAGTTGATAAAGCTAAAGTAGATGCTATTGAAAAGATGTCGTGTCCTAAAGATATCAAAGGTATAAGAAGTTTCCTTGGTCATGCTGGTTTCTATAGGAGGTTTATTAAAAACTTCTCTAAAATTTCTAGGCCTCCCACTAATCACTTGCAAAAGGAAGTTACTTTTGCTTTTGATGATGATTGTATAGAAGCATTTGAAATACTTAAGAAAGCCTTGATTTCTGCACCTATTATCCAGCCAACTGATTGGAATTTCCCCTTTGAAATTATGCGCGATGTCAGTGATTATGCTATAGGTGCTGTTCTAGGGAAAAGAGTTGATAAGAAATTAAATGTTATTCATTATGCTAGTAGAACTCTAGACAGTGCCCAGAGAAATTATGCTACTACTGAAAAAGAATTTTTAGCAGTTGTATTTGCTTGTGATAAGTTTAGATCTTATATTGTTGATTCCAAAGTAATTGTTCACACTGATCATGCTGCTATTAAATATCTTATGGAAAAGAAAGATGCTAAACCTAGACGTATTAGATGGGTTCTCTTGTTACAATAATTTGATTGCATATTATTGATAGAGATGGAGCTGAGAACCCCATCACTGACAACTTATCTAGGTTAGAAAATGTTCTTGATGACCCACTACCTATTGATGATAGCTTTCCTGATGAACAATTAGCTTTCATAAATGCTTCTCGTATTACTCCATGGTATGTTGATTATGCTAATTACATTGTTGCTAAATTCATACCACCTAGCTTCACATACGAGCAAAAGAAAAAGTTTTTCTATGACTTAAGACATTACTTTTGGGATGACCGACACCTTTATAAAGAAGTAGTAGATGGTGTTATTAGACGTTGTGTACCTGAGCATGAACAGAAACCGATTCTATGCAAGTGCCACTCCGAGTCTTACGGAGGACAGCATGCTGGAGATAGAACTGCACACAGGGTATTGCAATCCGGTTTTTATTGGCCTACTCTCTTCAAGGATGCTCGTAAGTTTGTCTTGTCTTGTGATAAATACCAAAGAATTGGTAATATTAGTAGACGTCAAGAAATGCCTATGAGTTACTCACTTGTTATTGAACCATTTGATGTTTGGGGCTTTGACTATATGGGACCTTTTCCTTCCCCTAATGGGTATACACATATTTTAGTTGTTGTTGACACTACAAAAAAAGACACATCCGTGACATTTTGGGTCGTACGATTTTTTTTCTGTCATGCTTATGACACTTCTATGACGACAATTGTGACAAAACCTGGTATCATCATAGATGTTATGGGCTCCTACTTCTATCACAAAAAATCATGACCGAAATTGGGCTTTTTGTCCTGGGCAGGACGGAGACGCAGCTACATGACATTCTTTGGGCCGTCCATGACAGAAGAAACCGTGGTAGAAGCAAGGGCGAGGAAAATATCAGGGAGTTCCCAGTTACGGTGGGTGGTCGGGGGCCGAGCGACGCGTTTCTCTCGTACACGTACGCGCGTGGGTGTGAGGCGTTGGGATCTAACTGAACTCCAGCGAGGCGTTCGCCTATTGAACCCGAGCGATTGCACTGCAGGCTAGGCGTTACTGAACCCGAGCGATCGATCGATGGTTGTTAATTGAACCCGATCGAGTGATTCGTTCGCCACACTACTGCTAACTGAAGCCGATCGATGCTGCCTTTGGATGAACAGTGAGCATTGTTGGGGGGTGGATGAACAGTTCCCGGTGGGGGGTTGGATGAACATGACCCCGTGGTAGTAGAGGTCGTTTCCTTTGGATGAATAGGACCCCGATCGATCGAGCCGGTTGGGGTTGGATGAACAGGACCGTGTGGAGGGTTGGATGAACAGGATCACGTGGAGGGCTGGTTGAACAGTAGCTGGTGGAGGGCTGGATGAATAGTATCCCATGGAGGGGTGATTGAACAGGACCCCGTGGAGAGCGCTAGTTGAATAGTAGCCGGTGGAGGAGCGGTGGAGGCTGGATGAACAGGAGCCCATGGATGAACAGTCGCAGGTGGAGGCTGGAGGAGGTCGACGGTGGATGAACAGTAGCCCGTGGAGGGTGGAGGAGGTTGACGGTGGAGATGAACAGTATCCCATGGAGTCCCATTTTGCGGTACGCCACACCCCTCCCGATGGACAGGACCCCCGTTTCGACCGTAGGGCTCCAACACAAGTTCGTTTCCTCCGTTTTGTGGTACGCCACACCCCTCCCGATCAACAGAACCCCGTTTTGACCATAGGAGGTCCAAGAGAAGTCTGTTTCCTCCGTTTTGCGATACCCGAGAGCCGTCCTGATGAACAGTATCCCGTTTTGACCGTGGCTGGTCGAACACCAGGCCGTTTCCTCCGTTCTGTGGTACACCAGGCCTCGTTTTGATCAGTTGTTTCGTCCAAGCCGGTTGGCTCCCGATGAACACGACACATTTCGTTGCCTCCCGATGAACACGGCGCATTCCGTTGCCTCCCGATGAAAATGACGATGACGCAGTTTCTCCGTTCCGAGCTAGCCATGTACACAAGCCCTGGCTGTACGTATGCGCGTGTTGGCGTTCGAGACCCCGCCTGTATGTACGTACGTCGCTGCATTTACTTTCTTGCACCCTGGCTATATGTACGTGTACATGTTACGTGTGCGCCTCTACTACGACACGTGCTCTTCCTTACACAGCCATGGTTCATCGCTATAGCCTGCAGATAGACCGATGGACTAGTATGTATGTACACATTCGCGACCAGAATGACAATGCTACGTACGCTTTGACCAGGTGGGTCCCGACTATCAGGCACTTCCTTGCGTGCGAAGATGTAGCTGGTGGGTCCCAGCAGTTAGGGGCGAAACATTTTTTCGCGAAATACGATGGCCCATCCGGTGGGTCCCTACTGTCAGGTGGAGGAATAATTATTTTGCACGTAATAAGGAGCCACTTCCTTGCTGCTACCGTGGACCCAACTATCAGCCTCTCCACGTACATTACTCTTCTGATGGAAGTCATTCCTTGACCACATTTACCATGTCGCGGCGAGGGCACCAGGGCGATGGACGACGGTGAGGCCTAGGAAGGGGACGACACGGTAATGGATGCCCATGCGGAGAGGAGTATGAGGGTTCACTGGTTCGTCTATGGTGTGAGGCTGTCGTCGCCGCATAATAACAGGGGTTGTGGGTGTGTAGAGGGATGGTCTGGCCAGCGGTGTGATTAGTATGGGGTGGTGAGGCCTCCGTGGCATCACACCTGGCCACGGGAGGCAGGAGCACGCGGCACGACCAGTGCTTGTTTGGGCGGCTGGAGCAAGAAGACCAGAGGTTCAAGAGGCACTACGACCATTGGATGGACATCGTAAAGTCACTAGAGCTAGAATCGGTCATATTGACTAAGTTCACAAAGCCCTCCGTCCTCGTCAACTTAGTAGGCCCACAAGTCAGCCTCCCACTATGGTGGGTCCCAGCTAGCAGGGGGTATTCATTTTTGTGTGTGTAATAAGGAGGCACTTCCTTGCGTGGGAAGATATAGCTGGTGGGTCCAACCTATTAGCGGAGGGAACATTTTTTCATGAAATACAGAGGCCCTTCCGGTGGGTCCTAGCTGTCAGGTGGAGGAATCATTATTTTGCTTGTAATAAGGAGGCATTTCCTTGTGTGCGGCCGTGGACCCAGCTGTCAGCCTCTCCACATACAGTCCACTTCCGATGGATGTCATTCGTTGACCATGTTGACCATGCCGCGCCGAGCGCATCCAAGGTGGTGGGCGACGGTGAGGCCCCGGACAACGACTAGCCGGAGATGGGAAGACACGGGATTGGAGTCGTAGACGGAGAGGTGTACGAGGGTTAACTGATTTTGTTGCGGTGTGGTTCGGCAGTCGGTGGAGAAGAACAGGAGCTGTGGAGGGGTGGAGGGATGGCCTGGCCGGCAGAGGTGTAGCGCTTCACAGCGAAGCGTGCTAAGCAGAGCTGCTAGCAGAAGGAGGCGGGAGCAGGTGGTCCCGACGGCGCTGGAGGAAGACGACGAGAGATTGAAGATGGATGACGGTCGTTGGATGTAAATCCAACGGCTAACAGTGTCAAAATCATTCGTTGACTAAGTTGACAATGACTTGCGTTGGTTCGACCTATTGGCCCACATTTCCGCCTCCAAAAATGTGGCACGTAGTCAACCCATTTTTTCATAATTTACAGTCAATTTAATCTCTTTTTTAGAACAGTCCATTTGCTGGGCTGGGTGAACAAATAATGTAGCGTCCATGCGGCCCATTTATTTTTTCCTAAAAAATTACAGGCCATTTGCACTTTCTCAAAATACACGATTTTGCTGGGCTGATTCTAATTATAATGTTGGGTCGGGCGCAGCAATGTTATAAAAAAATAAACAGGGGCTGGGCATTTTGTTATAAATATATTTAAATAGTAAGTGATTTATTATTACATTGGTCCTTAAATCTTAACAAGCTTTTGTACACAATCACCAGGATTTTCATTGCCAAAAAATCCAGGATTTTCTTGTTAAGAAATTATTTTTATAAGTTAATAAGATAAGGGATATTGTTTTCTTACATATGCAAGTATTTGTTAAATATATGATGAAAACAAAAATAATATATAATAACATATAAAATAATTTAAATATATATAATATAGTTAGAAGGGAAACATAAGTTGGACCAGGCGTTCCTATTCTTATATAGAAAAATAGAATGGACCTCTCGGTTTTCTTCAAAAAAAATACATAAATTAGGCTACCGATGTTTCAGGAAAAATAAAACCTCGGATGGGAGGTCCATAGGCCGGTCAATACATGAAGGCCCTCAAGAAAATTCAAATCGGCATGTCATGGGCTGCCCATGTTAAAAAAGAAAGCCTAGACGGGGCAGCCCACAACCCAGCTGATACTTGCTGCCCAGTGATAATAAATGATACCTACCGGCTCCCCGGATTCGTTGTGAATTTATCTCCTTTAGTAACTACGTTGAAGCACCTAAGAAATGTACTATGTTGAAAAACCCATGGGCCCCAACATCAGCATAGCATTAGGAGGAAGTATTTTTTCAAAGAGGGACTTGCTTGCGTACGGCCATAGACCGGATGGGTCCCGATTGTCCCCCTCTCCACGTATAGTCCTCTCCAGATTCCTCTCGTTTGTTCAGCATGTTCACAATGGCAGACAGCGGCGCCGTGGCGAGCGCACAAAGGCGCAGGAGGAGATCGAACCACCTGAGGCAGTGCCTTATTTGTAATGAAAGTACTAAACTAGCCCAGTGGCTAAGTGACCCTACCCGACAACTATTCCGCCCGGGTTCGATTCCACCTAATGCAGGGAAAATATCTCCAAATTTTTTGCCTCTGCCATTATTGACATGTGGGTCCCCATTCTCATCTACGCACACCACGTCCAACACTTGCCAAAACTTCGTCCTTCATTTTCTCTGTTTTTCGCACACTCGACATTGTGTGGGCATTTTCAAAATAGCATATCCTTTTAACTGTGCATCATATGAAGATCTGCTATGCATGAATGTTGATCAGCATGATGTTAACTGGCTGTTAGTTCCATCTTCGACCATGAATAAAACTTCCAACATGATGTTATCCCTGTTTGAAAAGCTCGTGTTGATATAAATGCTCTCCCTCTAAAAGTTGTTGTTTCTTATATGAAACAGAACAAGCAGTTTCTTATCTGAAGCTGAAACTTGCAGTTTCTTCACTGAGAATCACATTGTCTGCACTTTCATACTCCTGTGAAACTACATTTTTTAAGTGCTAAAAGTAGATCTCTAGAATTCATGAAATACTTCATATGCTCAATACAGCAAATCTGAAATTAAAAAGACATTCATATCTAAAAGTACTCTCAAAATACACAACACAAAACACAATTCACAACCTGCAAATACTGACAACCCTAAGCTCCTCCTGACAATTCACAACCTGCCCGACTATTGGGCTGGGGGGGGGGGGGCAGTGCCCTCCTATTCCTCGGTGGCAGGCAGCCGCCCCGTGAGATGATGTGAACAGCGAGGGAGAGGAAGGCGGAGAACGTCATCAGACCTACTGCTTTTCTCCTCTTGCAGTTGGGTTCGATCCACGAAGACACCACCGGCTCGCTCTAGCACGACACCCTCACAAACGGCACCCTATAGATGCTCGATCCTTTAATCTCTGTTGGATGCTCCATCCGGGATCAATACTCCCACCACCGCTCCCTCATGATCGGATTCGGTGAATCTGTTTGCTCCATGGCCCAGAGGAGCATCTCTATGTACTCCCGCGCGACTCCCTTCAGGAGCATCGCCGCCTTTTTGCTTTGTTGCAGATATGTGGCCATGGATGTCACCATCGCCGCTAGTTGGTTCTTGTTGTCAAACCAGGACTGTATCTCCAACATCCTAGCTAGCTTCACAAGGTTGCCGTCTACGATCCTCATGTATCAGTTGTACTCCTCCATTGATCTTCTTCTCCACGGCACCTTCACTCGCCGGCGGTGGTTTCTGAATGGAAGAGGAGAGGAGCAGTGCTGGTTTTGGATTAGAACGGGAGAGGAGCGATGCTGGTTTTGGATTGGAACAAGAGAGGAGGGGCAGTGGTTTTGAAATGGAAGAGGAGAGGACTGGCGCTGGATTTAGATTGGAGCAGGAGAGGAGTGGCGCTGGTCTTGAAAGTACTTTTTTTTTGCATATTTTGGGTCAAAGTTTGACCAGTACTGTATTTGACAAGCAAAATGTGAATGCATGTCACCAAAAATTGTATCGTTTGGTTCGTATCTGAATTTACTTTCAAATTATATTATTTTTGCAACGTACAACATATATTTTATTTGTGAAAATCATGGTCAATTATGACCCAGAATAAAAGGGAGACTAGTTAATGTGGTGTCACTTTCTTAATTGAAGGGTAAATTAATTTTGATTTTGATCTAGTCATAGCGCGCCAGCCCCTCTCATCCAATCCTAAATCACTGCCGCACTCTCCTCTCCCTCTTCTCCATTGCAAAACCACCTCCTCTCCCCTCCATCATCACCATTCCAAAACCACTATCTTGCCTCTCCCTCTTCTCCATTGCAAAACGACCTCCTCTCCTCTCCATCATCTCCATTCCAGAACCACCGTCTCGCCTCTCCCTCTTCTCCATTGCAAAACAACCCCTATCCTCTCCATCATCTCCATTCAAAAACCACCGTCTTTCCTCTCCCTCTTCTCTATTGCAAGACCACCATCTCTCCACACATCTTCCAAAGCTAGCACCAGACCACTCAGAAGGACATCTATGGAGAGGATGCAACAACGAATCAGGCAGATCGACGGCGGCGACCAGGCAAAGTTAGCCAGGTTGAAGGAGATCCTTACTTGGTTTGACAATGAGTGGGAGATTTCGAGGACAGTGAGGGCCATGTGGCAATGTATGCGAAAGAGCGAAATAGTGGCGATGAGGGCGACAATGTACCCCTCGACGGCAGTCACGCCACAGTCCTTCGAGTTCATCAAGTATCTCCTCTGGGCGATGGAGCAGACATATTCGCCCAAGGAAAAAGTCAGGCAGAGCCAGTCGGAGCCACATGATCATTCGTTCTCCCACCGCAAGAGGAGTCCGGATGGCGTGACATTTCTTCCCCGCCGTTCTCCATGGTTCCCTCGACGCTCGCCTCATTTCAATGGTAGCGGTAGGGTTTAAGGTAAGCTTCGCACTAACCTAATCTTCCATCTCCTCATGCTTACAATCAGTGTGACAGCTAATGAAAATTGTGCTTACAATCAGTCTCTGAGTACTACGCCAATCACCCTAAAATAGCTCTGGACCTTTGGGTCAAAGTTGTGGCACTGTGTACAAATAAAGAAAAATAGATTGGTGCTTCTTTTAGAAAATAGTATTCCCTAGAAAACTGCCAATATAAGCTACTAGTATTTGGTTAGAGGATTTGCTACCGAGAAAGATCCGTCCACAGAGAGTGCCACACATTCCACTGTTGGTGGTGGATGCCAATGCGTGCATGGAGCATGGTTGATGTCGGTATACATGTCGGTTCCATCCATACATTTGTGCAGCTCCACCAAAATGCAACTGAATAACCCTGTTTGCGCAGATAATGAAAAAGCGTGATTACATTATAGTGGCACTAGTTGATGAAACATACACTAATAAATAGAAGAAAATATTGCGATAGTATCATAGTATGCCATGCTGCGAGGGCGAGATGGGCCCTGCGACGCCTCATATGGTACGCCTCATACTGGAAATTGACCCAAGTCTCCCCGATACAGCTTCTGCGAGTGATGAACAACAGTGTACATCGGTAGTACAAGGAGGGGCCTTGAGACATTCCAATCTCTATTTTTGTGCAGATCAACTAAAATTAAGCACCCTAGTTTGCAGAAAGGCTTAAACATTAACAATGGGACTAGTTGATGAAACATATACTAACAAAGAGAAGCACTTTCTTTATCTCCATTGGAAATGAAATAATAGAGAGGACACTCGCTCTATTTTAACTGTATTATTACTTCATTTTATCAGTTGCACTAGGGTCGAGCACGTGGCAAATGAGGTGTACCATGCATCGCAAGGATGGAGGCCTGGGGTGCTTAGACTAGGATGCTGAAGCTGGCTCTTTCAGTCCCTATCTCCCCGCTGATGTTTCTATGGTAGCATTTGGGTTGTAATCCAAACTTGGCCAAGTTGGTGATGCATCCCCCTACCTACCTAGCTTATGTGGCGAACTTGTCTCCTGCTAGTACTCAGTCTGTTCTAGTAGTAGTTGCATAACTGCCCGCTTACACTGAGATGTTGTCGGATAATGGTTCTCTATGGTTGGGTTGTTTAATGAAATCGGAGGAAACCCCCTCTTTCGATATATAAAAAAACCAGTGGCACTAGCGGTGCCAAAACATTGCCTCAAATTAATAATGCCACTAGATTAAGGTGCAAAATAATAATATTACTGCTTTATCATGGCAGTGCCAAAATAATAGCACACGAGCAGACTCAACATGTAGGATCTTTGGCAAACGGTCAGACAAAAAAGGTACTTCGTGATGGGAACCATATCTGCAGTCAACGCCATCGTAGAAGGGATGACACCAGTCACTAACATGGATGATTCAATTCATGGGACCTTTTGGTGCACTTCACCTAAAATGAAGCAATATCCCATGAACTAGTAGCTTCTTCTCATTTTTTTAAGAAAAGGGCTCCAGCCCCGGTTCCATTTCCATCAGAAAACGAAACCCACAGAGCTTCTTCTTCATTAGTTGCAATAAAATTGAGCAACATCAAGGTTGATTGTGAAGCTCCTGGAATGTTCAACTATAATTTGGATATCATTTGTGCAGTTCAACTATGATCAAGCGTGAAATGTATATCTCTATTTGCACAAAAAAAGGTGGAAAGGAGGGTGACTAAAAAGTGATGAAACATACATCAAATGAAAAGAAGCATGTTCCTTATCTGAATGGCAATCCTACAAGGACAGTAGCAATTTCTAAAGTAGCAGCATTGCTAGATATTAGTGTGGGCATTATGATTAACTATGACAACCGTTAAATACGACATTACTTTAATGGTGCCATTGCTTCATTTTACCAGCAACATTACATTAAGAGCTGCTACAGAGTTGTTATTTGGGCACGGGAGAGTAGGCAGACCAGGACAGTTGCATTTCCAATGAAAAGAAGCAACTTATCTTAATGGGAAATTTAGCGAGACATGAAAAAAGTGCCATTTATTCATATTACTAGAGGCATTACATTGAAAACAACATTTGTTTAACGTGTCCTTACTTTTAAAAGTGCGACTGCTACATTTTACCAGTGGCATTACATAAGAGTGGCTCGGGGCAACAAACATCAGAACAGGATATCTGGGTTGGTCCCATTTTTGTTTGGTATAGCCACCTTATACTATGTGAGGCTAGCAAATCTAGTGCTGGACTTACTCTATTGACTTGTCCCCTAGTCCCCACTTGCTTTCCTTCTTCAATCAATAGATCAGGTTTATATTGAGTTTGTACTGTGTTTCCCTTTATTTCCGTATTAGACCAAGAGACCAGTTGGATTGTCAGTCTCTGCTAATTTTCGCCCCCATTATTTCCTCTTTCGACCATGTCCTAGATTCAGGTAACAAATCTTCCCCCACCCCACCCCCTTTCTTCCTTGTTTGAACCAAGTAGTACTAGATTCGAGTGCATGAACTAGTTTTATCTCTTAACAGTAAAAATTTAGGTGGCTTTCAAACAACCTATCGATCCTATCTATGAGGGGGCCTGAGAAATAGTAAAAGATACAAATGCAGCGACATCAGGAGCTCGGGAAGTAGAGCAAGGCCGGTTTCGAAGGAAGTTATACCTGAGGGTCGCCGGGATGTCGCTAGGTGGGCGGCGGAAGGCTGGATCTGCCCACACTATGGCAGCAAGGAGGAAGGGGTCGGAGGCCCTCCCTAGCCAGCGGTGCTTGGGATAGAACGGCAAGGCACGCTGATTGGGACACGCCGACAGTGGGTAAGATCCGTCGCCGAGGACGACCACGTGAGCGTTGCACCTTCTCACCTTCCTCGGCGGATAGGATCCGACTGGATCTGTGACCAGTGGTGAGCAGAGAGAGAGAGTGTGGCCACCACTGTCGTGTTTAGATCTGGAGAGGACGAGATAGTGTGAAGAGAGCAACACTAGCAAGCAAGCGCGGAGGCTCCTGCCTATATAGCGGAGTACTAGTTTTCTTTTGTCTACCGGAGCCGGCTTGACCTCGTCAATGACGGTTGAGAAGTCTTCATGCACGTGCCCCGGAGGGGCAGTTGTCGTCCTTTTGATATGAAGCACCAGATTATAACATATAACACAAAAAAATGCCACATGACAAGAAACCATAACCTCACTGCCCAAAGGAGACAACATGAATCCCGAAGGACAAACTAGACGAGGATCGAACCTCAAATTAAAGATAAACTCATAGAAAAGGGGTCCATCGATAAATGTCCTAATTAACATAGCCTGCTTGACCTAGATGGCAGCCGAGTAGTCTTCGTGCATGTGCCCCCAATGACCATCGCCTTGGAGGAACTCAGTTGTCGCTGTTTAAGCCTCGAATTGATCCGAAGCACATGACACCTAATATTGCGAGATGACATGAAACCTTTTTTTAGATTTCTCATCAGAACTACAGCCTTGTACAACACAACCTGCACGATATGTAGACGATAGTCAATCCAGGCGTGTGTGCTAGAGTGTGGTCACATGCGTGGATGAATTGATCTTCCGTGTCATGTATGGATCGTCCAGGCACCAACGTCGGTACAACACTTCTCTAGTACTATCACTCGTCTCTCTCTTCTATTAACTCACCTAACATGCGGGCCGGGGAGTGTGCCTATGGTCGGTTCTCAATTGCGGTCCCACATGTGTCTACAAACGCAATATGACGCGCGTTCCATTTGGAGAGCGGCGTGGCAGACCGACCGACCATCTGGGGTGCGACGTGAACACGAACGGGCGTGTTCTATACTCTGTATATGTTGGGGGAATGACTGCGTGCGTGGTGTGCGTGCCCATCTTCGCTTCGTGCATGTACTGCAAGTGTCCCTCGGAGAGGATGAGTATATTCTTCTAGAACCAGCAGCACGTCACTATGATCAATCCACACAAGGAGGTCGCGACAACGCCTCCACATGTGCCACGTGGCTTCATGAACTATAAGAGAGACACTGTGTAGCATGCCATTGGAACTCTAACTTACATGTTTTGCACATACTCGAAGTACTAGGAAGGTACAAGTGCATTGCACGCATCAGATTTGGCAACCAAATTATGAATAAATACCACACTATAGGATGTAAGCTTTGAGTGATATATGCCTAATGTAGACGTTCGTTTAATTCTTATAGTTCATCTCATTCAAAATCAATTAGTTTTTGTACAAAAGCTATGGCCTCTTTGATTCATAGGATTTCCAAAACGCAGGAATAGGAAAAACATGGGATTAGAGTGGAATGTCGTCTTGAATCCTACAGGATTGTACGAGTGTTTGATTGTGCATAGAAAAACACAAGATTCTTTCAAAGAGGTTTGAGTGGATGGGATGTCTCCTATGAAATCTAGTGCAAATGAATCCTAAGGAAAAATTCCTATGGTTTACAATCCTACGAATCAAAAAACCAAGATAGGAAAAATTCCTAAGGATTAGAATCCTCCACAATTCCTTTGAGAATCCTTTGAATCAAAGAAGCCCTTAATCTATTTTATGATTCATGGAATTGTGCGTTGTAAAGCATAAAGTAAAAAAAATAACGGCAATTCAACTAGAAAAAAAAGTTTGGGCAGTTATGATATGGAAGATTCTAGAAGAAAGGAGAAGAATTTCTGTTTTGAGGTTTGTGCATTATGCTTAAGTTCAACCATGGAGTCTGCTAGATTGTACATGTGGAAAAATCCGGTGGGGGGCTAGAATATGGTGCGAGGGTCCAAGTGGAGGGAGACTATTAAGGAGTGCATGAGTGCGAGATCACATTTAAAGAGAGGGGGCGAGAACGTGTCCGGTTGCGCGTAGTGGCAGAGCCATGAAAAATAAATGAGCTAGGGGGCCAAGCATTGCTAATCCTTTACGAGGAGGGCCAATTCATCAACTTAATCCATTTTACTAGCAATTGTCTAATGATCACATTCATATTAGCCTCGATATATAGTGATGTTAGGGGGGGGGCAGGGCCCTTGCTGCCCCTGTCTTCGCCATTGTGCGCGTGTCTGAGAGATGAAGCGGAAGGCATGCATGATGAGAGGGGGATGATAACCCACAATTTATTGATTCGACACAAGGGGGGCCAAAGAATATTCTCAAGTATTAACACTTGAGTTGTCAATTCAACTGCACCTGAAAGACTTAATATCTGCAGCAACATATTTAGTAGCAAAGTAATATGGAAGTAACGCTAACGGTGGCAAAAGTAATAGTATTGGTTTTGTAGTGATTGTAACAGTGGCAACGGAAAAGTAACTAAGAAAAGATCAATATGTGAAAAGCTTGTAGGCAATGTATCAGTGATGGATAATTATGTCGGATGCGATTCATCATGCAACATTTATAATATAGGGTGACATAGAACTAGTTCCAGTTCATCAATGTAATGTAGGCATGTATTCCGAATATAGTCATACATGCTTATGGAAAAGAACTTTCATGACATCTTTTGTCCTACCCTCCCGTGGCAACGGGGTCCTATTGGAAACTAAGGGATATTAAGTCCTCCCTTTAATAGAGTACCAGACCAAAGCATTAACACTAAGTGAATACATGAACTCCTCAAACTACAGTCGTCACCGGTAAGTATCCTGATTATTGTCACTTCAGGGTTAACGGGTCATAACACATAATAGGTGACTATAGACTTGCAAGATAGGATCAAGAACTCACATATATTCGTGAAAACATAATAGGTTCCGATTTGAAATCATGGCACTCGGACCCTAGTGACAAGCATTAAGCATAGCAGATTCATAGCAACATCAATCTCAGAAGATAATGGATACTAGGGATCAAACCCTAACAAAACGTACTCAATTACATGATAAATCTCATCCAACCCATCACCGTCCAACAAGCCTACGATGGAATTTCTCATGGACGGCGGTGAGCATCATGAAATTGGTGATGGGGGAAGGTTGATGATGACGATCGCGACGGGTTCCCCTCTCCAGAGCCCCGAACGGACTCCAGATCAGCCCTCCCGAGAGAGATTAGGGCTTGGTGGGGGCTCCGTATCGTAAAACGCGATGAATCCTTCTCTCTGATTTTTTCTCCCCGGACGTGAATATATAGAGTTGGAGTTGAGGTCGGTGGAGCACCAGGGGGCCCATGAGCTAGGGGGCGCACCCAGGGGGGTAGGCGCGCCCCCACCCTCATGGACAGGGTGTGGGTCCCCTGGCCTTGTTTCTTTTGCCAGTATTTTTTATATATTCCAAAAATATTCTCTGTTGTTTTCAGGTCATTCCGAGAACTTTTATTTTTGCACAAAAATAACACCATGGCAATTCTGCTCAAAACGGCGTCAGTCCGGGTTAGTTCCATTCAAATCATGCAAGTTAGAGTCCAAAACAAGGGCAAAAGTGTTTGGAAAAATAGATACGATGGAGACGTATCAAGTCCCCCAAGCTCAAACCTTTGCTTGTCCTCAAGCAATTCAGTTGACAAACTGAAAGTGATAAAGAAAAACTTTTACAAACTCTGTTTGCTCTTGTTGGTGTAAATATGTAAAGCCAACATTCAAGTTTTCAGCAAAGATTATAAACTAACCTTATTCACAATAATATTTAGGTCTCATGTTTACTCATATCAATGACATAATCAACTAGCGAGCAATAATAATAAATCTCGGATGACAACACTTTCTCAAAATAATCATAATATGATATAACAAGATGGAATCCTGCTAGCCCTTTCTGAACCGCAAAACATAAATGCAGAGAACCTTTGAAGATCAAGGACTGACTGGAAATTGTAATTCATGGTAAAAGAGATCCAGTCACAGTCATACTCAATGTAAACTAATAATAATACATGCAAATGATAGCGGTGCTCTCCAACTGGTGCTTTTTAATAAGAGGATGATGAGTCAACATAAAATTAAATAGATAAGCCCTTCTCAGAGGGAACCAGGGATTTGTAGAGGTGCCAGAGCTCGGTTTTGAAATAGAGATAAATAATATTTTGAGTGGTATACTTTCATTGTGAACATAACAACCGAGATATCTCAATATCTTCCATGCTACACACATTATAGGCGGTTCCCAAGCAGAATGGTAAAGTTTATACTCCCCCTACCACCAACAAACATCAATCCATGGCTTCTCCGAAACAACGGGTGCCTCCAAGTGACAACAATCCTGGGGGATTTTTGTTTGCAATTATTTTGATTTGATTTGAGCACGGGACTGGGCATCCCGGTTACAAGCCATTTTCTCGTAGTGAGGAGCGGAGTCCACTCCTCTTGAGAATAACCCACCTTGCATGGAAGATATAGACATCCCTAGTTAACACATGAGCTATTCGAACATACAAAACATAATTTATTTTGAAGGTTTAGAGTTTGGCACATAGAAATTTACTTGGAACGACAGGTAGATACCGCATATAGGAAGGTATGGTGGACTCATATGGAATAACTTTGGGGTTTATGGGATTGGATGCACAAGCAGTATTCCCGCTTAGTACAAGTGAAGGCTAGAAAGAGACTGAGAAGCGACTAGCTAGAGAGCGATAATAGTCATGAAAATGCATTAAAATTAATCAACACTGAATGCAAGCATGAGTAGGATATACTTCACCATGAACATAAATATCGTGGAGGCTATGTTGATTTTGTTTCAACTACAGGCATGAACATGTGCCAAGTCATGCCACTCGAATCGTTCAAAGGAGGATACCACCCTATCATACCACATCACAACCATTTTAATAGCATGTTGGCCCACAAGGTAAACCATTATAAAACACCTACCAAATTAAGCATGGCATAAGCAACTATGATCTCTAATCGTCATTGCAAACATGTCTCATTCATAATAGGCTGAATTAGGAATGATGAACTAATCATATTTACAAAAACAAGAGAGGTCGAGTTGATACCCGCTTCTCTCATCTCAATCAGTCCATCATATATCGTCATTATTGCCTTTCACTTGCACAACCAAACGGTGTGGATAATAATAATAGTGCACGTGCATTGGACTAAGCTGGAATCTGCAAGCATTCAATACAAGGGAGAAGACAAGGTAACATGGGCGCTCTTTATTAAATCAACAACAATGCATATGAGAGCCACTCAACATTTACATCATGGTCTTCTCCTCTCGACCCCAAAGGAAAGAAATAAAACTATTTACACGGGAAAGCTCCCAACAAGCAAAAGAAGAACGAGAAATATTTTTGGGTTTTCTTTTAATTATTACTAGTACAAGCATGGAAAGGAAACTAGCTAAAAGCTACAACTAATTTTTTGTTTTTCTTAAGGTTTTTCAAACACACAAGAAGAAGGCTTAAAAATAAATTAATCTAGCATGGATAGTACAATGAAAAAGTATGAGCACCGACAACTGGCATGAGTGTGTGAACATGAATGTAATGTCAGTGAGAGATACATACTCCCCCAAGCTTACGCTTTTGGCCTAAGTTGGTTTATGCCCATGGATCAAAGTGGTCCCCTCCAGTGTACTGAGGAGGATCCTCAGGGTGCCACTGGTTGGCGATCTCCTCCGGATCCCATTGATAAACATACTGACAGTGAGGATCAAGTGGTGGCTCCGGCTCAGGCTCCGGTATGCATGAATGGCCTCCGGAAAAATGAGATACATGCCTGAAAATATGTCAAACAAAGAGGGAGCAGACAAGGTAATAGTCCCAAAGTAATTTTTATCAAATATTAGTCTATAGTTAAGCATCTTCTTCTTATTCTTAACAATAAAATCATGTGCTACCATACTCTTATAATCTAGAAAAATAGGAGGCAGTAACTTTTCCTCTTTCTCATATTGCCTAATAGGTATGTTAAAGTGTGCAGCAAGGCGCGAAGCAAAGATGCCCCCCAAGATGGGACCCTTCGTACGGTTCAGATTTAACCGTTTAGCAACAATAGCGCCTAAACTGGAAGTAGCATCACGAAACAAGGCATGGCACAAAATAACAATATCAGGGGCACTAAGGTTTCCACTATTGCCATGACCAATCAAGCATCTACTAGCAAATATTTCAATGTAACATAGAACAGGAAAATGTATGCTAGTAATTCTTGCATCGGAAAATTTCCTCGTTTCCCCTACAGCAATCATATCAATAAATCCTTCGACATCATTACGATGTGGTTCCTCTATTCTGCCCTCAAAGGGTATTTAAGTAACCGCACAAAAATCATAAAGTGACATCTCCTTATACTCATCATGCAAATAAAAATCCATAGAAGGTGGCGACCTCCTAGCATGGAAATGAAAATTTTGCACAAAAATATTAGTGAGTAGGAGATACTGTTTGAGATGGTCGTGGAGGAAGTCGGTGAGGCCCGCATTCTCATCCAAATAATAAAAGTCTTCATAAATCCCGGCTTCTCTCAAGAACTCATCACAAGGCCATTCACATGGACGAACTTCCGAAGTGCGAGGGAGATTATATTTGGGCTTCTTATTTTCTTCACTTTGCTTATCCTTCGAGCTTTGGCTCGAAGAGCCCCTGAACAATATCTTCATCATTTCCTCTAAAAATTTCGGAAATCTTTAGAACTCAAAATAAAAGTGAACCAAACTCAGCACGATTGATAGCAACAACTCCCACAACTGCCTAGAGGCCATATCATGTATTAAAACTACTTTTGACCACATAAATTTGACATGCAAGCTCAAGAACAGTGTCACCTAAGTAGCAAAAATTTGCAATAAATAAAGCACTAGAACAAAAACTATTGGACCATTGGAGGAGTCACATACCAAAGAACAATCCCCCAAAACAGTTTTGTGAATGGAGCTTTGAGCAAGGAGATCGAAAATGGCAGCAAGATGAGCTGGAACTCGGGTTTGAGCTGGTGGATGATTTTTTCTAGAGAAAGACGAAGTGTGTGGGTGCAAGAATAAGTGGAGGGGGCCCACGTGGGGTCCATGTGGCAGGGGGCACCCTCCACCCTCGTGGGCACATGGTGAGGCCCCCTGGTGTTTTCTAAGTGCCAATAATTCTTAAATATTTTAGAAAAAATCATATTAAATTTTCACGACATTTGGAGAACTTTTATTTTCGGGGTATTTTTTATTGGAAGGATAATTCAGAAAACAGACAGAAAATACTATTTTTGCTTTATTTAATCTAAATAACAAAAGTAAAAGGAGGGTACAGAGAGTTTGTGCTTTCTAACTTCATCCATCTCATGCTCATCAAAAGGAATCCACTAACAAGGTTGATCAAGTCTTGTTAACAAACTCTTTCTGAATAAAATGAAACCAGAGAATTTTCGAATAACACTAGGTTACCTCAACGGGGATATGCACATCCCCAACAATAAGAATATCATATTTCTTCTTGACAGTAGAAAGAGGAAATTCAAAACCTCCAATAATAATCGTTGAAAATTTTCCAATATAATTGATACTATGGACCTAGGGTTGTTTCCTCGGAAAGTGTACCGTATGCTCATTACCATTAACATGAAAAGTGAAATTGCCTTTGTTGCAATCAATAATAACCCTTGCAGTATTCAGAAAGGGTCTACCAAGAATAATAGACATACTATCGTCCTCAAGAATATCAAGAATAACAAAGTCCGTTAGAATAGTAACATTTGCAACCACAAAGGCACATCCTCACAAATACCGACAGGTATAGCAGTTGATTTATTGGCCATTTGCAAAGATATTTCAGAAGATGTGAACTTATTCAAATCAAGTCTACGATATAAAGAGAGAGGCATAACACTATCACCGACTCCAAGATCACATAAAGCAATTTTAACATAGTTTCTTTTAATGGAGCATGGTATAGTTGGTACTCCGGGATCTCCTAGTTTCTTTGGTATTCCACCCTTAAAAGTGTAATTAGCAAGCATGGTGGAAATTTCAGCTTTCGGTATCTTTCTTTTATTAGTAACAATATCCTTCATGTAGTTAGCATAAGGGTTCACTCTAAGCATATCAGTCAAACACATAAGCAAAAAGATAGGTCTAATCATTTCAACAAAGCGCTCAAAATCCTCATCATCCTTTTTCTTGGATGGTTTAGGAGGAAAATGCATGGGTTTCTGAACCCATGGTTCTCTTTCTCTACCGTGCTTCCTAGCAAAAAAGTCTCTCTTATCATAATGTTTATTCTTTGATTGTGGGTTATCAAGATCAATAGCAGGTTCAATCTCTACATCATTGCCATTGCTAGGTTGAGCATCAACATGAACATCATTATTAACATTATCACTAGGTTCATTATCATTACCAGATTGTGTTTCAACATCAGAAATAGAAATATCATTGGGATTCTTGGGTGTGTCAACAACAGGTTCACTAGAAGCATGCAAAGTCCTATAATTTTTCTTTTTCTTCTTCTTAGAAGAACTAGGTGTATCAACATTAGTTCTCTGAGAATCTTGCTCAATTCTCTTAGGGTGGCCCTCAGGATATAAAGGTTCCTGGGTCATTTACCCCCTCTAGTCATAAGTCTAACATCATTATCTTTTTTCTTATTATTTAATTAATTGAGCAAATCATTCTAAGCCTTAAGTACTTGTTCTACTTGACTGGTAATCAGAGAAGCATGTTTACTAATAAGTTTAAGTTCACCTTTAACTCTAGACATATAATCACTCAAGTGTTCAAGCATATAAGCATTGCGTTTCAATTGTCTACCAACATAAGCATTGAAGTTTTCTTGTTTAACAATAAAATTATCAAACTCATCTAAGCATTGGCTAGCAGACTTATAATGAGGAATATCACCTTCATCAAATCTATAAAGAGAATTTCCCTTTACTACCTATGTCTGGTTATCAAGACCATGTATTTCTTCAATAGGTGGTAAATTCTTAACATCTTCAGCTTTAATACCCTTTTCTTTCATAGATTTCTTTGCCTCTTGCATATCTTCAGGACTGAGAAATAGAATACCCCTTTTCTTCAGAATTAGCTTAGGAGTTGGTTCAAGAAGTGTCCACTCATTTTCATTACTCAACATATTATTCAATAGCAATTCAGCTTGATCAACTGTTCTTTCCCTGAAAACACAACCAGCACAACTATCTAGGTGGTCTCTCGAAGCATCTATCAGTCCATTATAAAAGATATCAAGTATTTCATTTTACTTGAGAGGATGATCAGGCAAAGCATTAAGTAATCGGAGAAGCCACCCCGAAGCTTGTGGGAGACTCTCTTCTTCAATTTGCACAAAATTATATATTTCCCTTAAGGCAACTTGTTTCTTATGAGCGGGGAAATATTTAGAAGAGAAGTAATAAATAATATCCCGGGGACAACGCACACAACCAGGATCAAGAGAATTATACCATGTTTTAGCATCACCCTTTAATGAGAACGGAAATAACTTAAGGATTTAATAGTAGCGAGTTTTCTCATCATTAGTGAATAGGGTGGCTATATAATTTAATTTAGTAAGATGTGCCATAATAGTTTTTGATTCATAGCCATAAAAAGGATCAGATTCAACCAAATAAATTAACTCAGGATCGACCGAGAAATCATAATCCTTATAAGTAATAAAGACAGGTGAAGTAGCAAAAGCAGGGTCATATTTCATTCTAGCATTCAAAAGTTTTTCTTTAAGCTTAGCTAATAATTTCTTTAGATCATATCCATCATTGCAAGCTAAAAATTCTCTAGCAGTTTCTTAATCCATAACATAACCCTCAGGCACAACATGCAATTCATATGTAGGGGGAGAATCTTCATCAGCACTTTCATCAATATTATCAGTTTCAATAATTTAATTCTCTCTAACCCTGGCAAGTTCTTCATCAAGAAATTCACCTAGTGGCACAGTGTTATCAAGCATAGAAGTAGTTTCATCATAAGCATCATGCAAAGCAGAAGTGGCATCATCAATAACATGCAACGTATCCGAATAAATAGCAGGAGTAGGTGTCGCAAGTTTACTCAAAACAGAAGGTGAATCAAGTGCATAGCTAGATGGCAGTTCCTTACCTCTCCTCGTAGTTGAGGGGAAAATCATGGTTCTTTCATCTTTCAAGTTCTTCATAGTGATCAGCAGATATAAATCCCAAGTGACTCAACAAATAGAGCTATGCTCCCCGGAAACGGCGCCAGAAAATAGTCTTGATAACCCACAAGTATAGGGGATCGCAACAGTTTTTGAGGGTAGAATATTCAAGCCAAATTTATTGATTCGACAAAAGGGGGGCCAAAGAATATTCTCAAGTATTAACACTTGAGTTGTCAATTCAACCGCACCTGAAAGACTTAATATCTGTAGCAAAGTATTTAGTAGCAAAGTAATATGGAAGTAACGGTAACGGTGGCAAAAGTAATAGTATTAGTTTTGTAGTGATTGTAACAGTGGCAATGGAAAAGTAACTAAGCAAAGATCAATATGTGAAAAGCTCGTAGGCAATGGATCAGTGATGGATAATTATGTCGGATGCGATTCCTCATGCAACAGTTATAACATAGGGTGACATAGAACTAGCTCCAGTTCATCAATGTAATGTAGGCATGTATTCCGAATATAGTCATACGTGCTTATGGAAAAGAACTTGCATGGCATCTTTTGTCCTACCCTCCCGTGGCAGTAGGGTACTACTAGAAACTAAGGGATATTAAGGCCTCCTTTCAATAGAGTACCTGACCAAAGCATTAATACTTAGTGAATACATGAACTCCTCAAACTACGATGATCACTCGTAAGTATCCCGATTATTATCACTTCGAGGTTAATGGATCATAACACATAATAGGTGACTATAGACTTGCAATATAGGATCAAGAACTCACATTTATTCATGAAAACATAATGGGTTCAGATCTGAAATCATGGCGCTCGGGCCCTAATGACAAGCATTAAGCATAGCAAAGTCATAGCAACATCAATCTCAGAACATAATGGATACTAGCGATCAAATCCTAACAAAACTAACTCGATTACATGATAAAGCTCATCCAACCCATCATCATCCAGCAAGCCTAAGATGGAATTACTCATGCACAGTGGTGATGTAACGCCCCGTGACCGATGTGCCAGGTGTCTTCCAGTTATTCGCCGGCGTTGCCATGTTATTTTCTTGCGTGTTGCATCTTGTCATGTCATCATATGCATTGCATCATCATGTTTTCAAAACATGCATCCGTCCCGGTCTCCTTGTTCCGTCCGTTATCCGTTCTGAGCCCAGACACACTTGCACGCGCCCGCGACATGTCCGAAATAGTATTTTATAAGTGGCCGGAAAATGTTCTCGGAATGGGATGAGAGTTGACGTGTGGTCTTATTATAGTGTAGATAGACCGCCTATCAAGTTTCATCGCATTCGGAGATCGTTTGATGCCCCAACGGATAAATATAGCGGCAATATAGTCGGTCTATCGTCGGACGTTTTCGGTCTCCGGAAACAGTCGCCGGGCCGCCCTCTCTTCTCTTCTCTCAGCTCGAGACCATCTACACAGCTCACTACCTACCGCCAGGCCCTACCTAACCTCTCTCGTCAGCCCGCGACCCTCCTCGCGCGCGCGCCGGAAAGTTGTCCCGAACCCGACCCGGACAGTCGTTACCGCTGTGTCCGGATCAACCCCAAACGTCTACAAAACGTCTCCGTTTTCTTATCCGATCTCCCTAGCCTGTTAATCCGAGACAGTCCGATTATTATCGGAGGACCCGAGTAGCCCCTAATCTAACCCACCTACTATATATATAGTCTACCCCTAGTCCATTTTGGACAACCCTAATTTTTTAGGGATCCTCCCAGTCGCCGCCGCCGCCCACTTTCTCCTCAATTTCAACGCCAGTCCAATCACCTTGCTCCGACCATCTCCCTCGAGTTGCGCCGCCTCCCAACTAGCTCGCAGCCGCCTCCCCTTCCCTGCTCCCGTGCGTGTCCAGCACCAAAGGAGAGATGCTCCCCGAGCCCTCGATCCAGCGCGCAGGCGCCTGAGCGCCTCCTCACCTCGTCCCCACGCCGCTCGTCGGAAGGTCCAGCGGGCCATGCTCAGCTGACCCTCGCCTTGGTCCCCTCCTTCCTCTCGATTTCTCCTCTCTCTCTCTCTCTCTCTCAGTCTAGTGCCTGTACAGGAAGAACACGAGCTCCCTTCGTCGCGTCGTGGCGCCGTTCCACCGCTTCATCGCCGCCATGGGAACCAAGCTCCAAGTCCCTGCTCGCTAGCGCCAAGTCCATCTATGAGAAGCAGTCGCCCGCATCCGGCCATGCTTCCGGCGAGGACCGGCCATCCCCGCGCCCAGATCCGGCCATCCCCGGCGAGCTCCTCCTCCCGTTCCCGTCGCGCCGCCGTCGCTAGGACTCCTGCCGCGTCTCTGCTGCCTTCGTTGACCGCACCAACTCCCCTGCTTCAAGAACGAGACGACCAGCGCCATGTCCCGCATCGCCGTTGACCGCGTCCCTGTTCGCCTGGAGCCAGCGCCAGAGCGCCCCAAGGCCCAGACTGCCTCCTCCCTCCAGCGTCGCGTCAAGGCCCAGCACTCCCACCTCGGCCTGCCTCCTCCTCCTTCTACCGGGCCGAAGCCGTGGTGAGAGAGCCCCCACCGCCTGCCCTGTTTCAGATTCAGCCCATATTTGTTTTTTTGTGCGCTGCGAATTTGTCCATTTATCCGGAGTTTGCCAGTTTTGCAGAATAGTCCCCCTACTTCATGCATTTAATAATTCGACAACCGTGCATCGGATCCAAATGTTTTATATATGAAACTTGC
This sequence comes from Triticum monococcum, assembly GCA_034509565.1. NCBI lineage: Eukaryota > Viridiplantae > Streptophyta > Magnoliopsida > Poales > Poaceae > Triticum > Triticum monococcum. The sequence goes on from CM067842.1 coordinate 317,924,095, forward strand.
TTAGAATTTTGTGTAGATTAATAATATGCAACTTTCATCTATGTGTTTAAAATGTTTAAAATGTTGTTTGCATTAATTTGCCCCTATGCCGTGCTAAAACGGTTTAATTCATAACTAAATAACCGTAACTCTGATTTTAATAATCTTTATATGTAGATGGGGTAGAATTTTGCCTAGTTTATCATGGTGACATTGTTTTGCGTGTTAAACAACCCAAAAATATGGTTTAGGGCACAACAGGACCAAACCTAATATATGCACATGGGGATTTACCGGAATTGTTGTTCGTTGTTTCCAGCCTCATTTAACCTTGACTAGATAGGTAGTTTACATTTGCTTCACCCTCTTGCCATGTTTAAAAACATTTAATATTGTTGAGTACATAACCGGGAGAGAACTAAATAATTGATGTGGTGTTTTGTCAATATGCATCTCGTTGCATATTGAGCTCCACTTAATCTGTAGGATTGTTTGTGCACTTTGCCATGTGATGCTTCATTAAACCGGACATGCATCATTCTTGTTTGCGCATCATGCCATGTCTATGTGGTGGTTGTTTACTGTGTTGTTTGCTCCTTTCCGGTGTTGCTTCTTCGGGTTGATTCCGATAACGTTGCGTTTGTGAGGACCCGTTCGACTACGTCCGTTTATCTTCTTCATGGACTCGTTCTTCTTTCTTGCGGGATTTTAGGCAAGATGATCATACCCTCGAAATCACTACTATCTTTGCTATGCTAGTTTGCTCGCTCTTTTGCTATGCCATTGCTACGATGCCTACCACTTGCTTGTCAGCCTCCCAAATTGCCATGTTCAGCCTCTAACCCACCATTGTCCTAGCAAACCATTGATTGGCTATGTTACTGCTTTGCTCAGCCCCTCTTATAGCGTTGTTAGTTGTAGGTGAAGATTGAAGTTTGTTCCTTGTTGGAACATGGAGATACCGTTTGTCAGGACCCCGATTCTAAGCCACATCGATCTAGCCGGTAACACCTCATATCACTTTGCGGCCTCACGCACGGTATCCCACGGGTGTCGCCTTACCATGGCCCGGGACCGTTTGCGCCTTTTGGCTCGCGTATATGACAATGTCGCTAGCATCCATATGACCGAGAACCCGGGCCGACATGGCTAGTCGTGAACCCAAAGCGGCACAGACCTATGGAGACAGGCATACATGAATCACAACGAACATGTCGGTCATCAACGAGTGATTCCGGGCTGTAGCACTGGGCTAGCAGGACTCCGGGGGATCCCGGGCTGTAGCAGGCTAGACAGGACTCCGGAGATCACCGCGTGACATTTCCCCGAAGGGACAGACATAGGGACGAAGTGAAACACATGCCGGCCAGTCAAGTGTCCTGAACAGTAGTGCTGGGCTAGCAGGACTCCGGTGAACCGGGCTGTAGCAGACTACTATGGCTCGAGGAGCACTAGACTACATTTCCCCATAAGAAAGGCTGCGAAGGGCAAACAACTAGATTGTCGGATCCCACTCATACCAAGCATTTCAAACATACATACAATATGCTCGATATGAGTACATACAACATGGCATCACAACAAAACTCTACAACTCAAGTACTTTATTTAAAGGCTCCAGGGAGCCATACATAACATGTCCATACAGGTAGGGGTCACATGACTCGACACTCAAGTCATACAGTCATACAAGCACATGCGGAAGCAACTAGTCTGAGTACAGACTCTAAAAAGAAAGAAGGCTTCTCGAAGCCTGTCTATCTACATAGGCCCTCCATGGCCTGGATCACCACCTGGGTGTCTAGTCACTCGTCGACGTCAAGGTCTACGTAAAACCCATCGGAGGGGGCAGTGTTGTCGTCTGAAAACAATACATAAGCAAACATGAGTACAAAAGTACTCAGCAAGTCTTACATCAGAACCTACTGTACATGCTCATTCTCAAGAAGGTGGTGGGGTTTATGCAGCAAGCCAGCTTTGACTCTTGGCTAAGCTATCCTACGGAATCTTTTAGCAAAATAGTTTTCGCACACGAGTCCACTACTCACCATCACAATACTCCACCGTGGATCCTCCCTCGTAACCTGCGAGGGGCCATCCTCGGTACTCACACTTATCTTGAGTCTTTTAGTAGTATCCATTAACTTGTCTATGAACTGTATATGCAATTGAGTAGTCCTTTACCGCGGACGCGGCTATTCGAATAGTTTTATACCCTGCAGGGGTGTACTTCGTCACACATGTTTCCACCACTTAGCGTCTGCACACGGAATGTGCTCGGCAGACTTCAAGCGAAAACCGACGTGGGTGTAGACCACGACCTGACTAACCTCACAAGTCTCTAGTCCAGGGTCATGCCTATTCAGGTTCCATCCGCAAGGAAATCCGGCCGGGGTGTCCTCAACGGCCCCGAACGATGTGAACAGGGTTCCCGAGACACCAAACGGGTGACTCGGTACACCGTGCCACGGTGTATCTACCGCAACATAGCCCACCCATAGGGTCAGCGCTACGCACGGCCGCCAACACATATCCTACAAACACCAGAAACTAGTTGCAACTCCTGGACTGAGGCGAGAGGGGTCGGTAAGTCGAGCGGGGTCATATTTCAGGGCCCAATGTGTGGTAGTAGCTGAATCTTAATTCACGCATACAGAACTCAGTTCTTAGGGACGGCTTCAATGAAACAACCCACCATGTACTCCTACATGGCCTCTCATCGATACCTTTACCAAAACATGTTCAACACATCCCACATATTACTGTCACAAGCATTTCACTCTAGCCCATCACCCAGATGAACCAGACCTGACACAACTCTAAGCATAGCAGGCATAGCAAGGTAGGAATCACAAAACATGGCTCAATCAACTCCTACACATGCTAGAGGGTTTCATCTAGTTACTGTGGCAATGACAGGTCATGCAGAGGATAAGGGTTCAACTACCGTAGCACACAGCAGTTTGAATCGTGTTGTCTTAATGCAGTAAACAAGAGCAGGAGCGAGAACATGGGTTGTATCGGAATGATCAATGGTTGCTTGCCTGATGGAGTGGTGACAGGATACTGCCCTTCAGTTGGATACTCGTGAATATCCTCGGAGGCAGAACCTTCAACGAAGAACACAACCGAGCACAATCAACACATGACGATATGCAACAATATGATGCATGTTATGACATGGCAATATGGATGTGTCTTGAGCTAATGCAACTGGCTATGATTTAAATGAAGTTGGTTTGAGTACAAGATTCAAATTCCAACCCCATATATGATTATTTAAATGCCCTTTATTTGTTTTGTCCAAAACAGAGGACAAACATTGTTCAAACATGCATGAAAATGGTACAGATGGATTCCTTGAATTTTTCTGATAATTTTTCATATATAATTTGTCTCATTTGGAGTTATGGTTGAATTTCTATGAATTTTTGAAGTTTTGAATATATTCTGGAATTTCCTGAATTATTTTTAAACTAGAAAATGATTTACTGCGTCAGCCTTGCGTCAGCATGACATCAGCAAGTCAACGGGGTTGCCTCCAGGTCAAACCTGACCAGTGGGTCCCGCATGTCAGGGTCATTAGTTTAACTAATTTAAGTTAATCCTAATCCTGGTTCATTAGTGGCTTGGGGCCCACGCGTCAGTGACCCAGGGGGTCAACTGGGCCCACCCAGTCAACAGTCAGCGGGGTCAAACCTGCCGGACTTGGTCCACGGCTCGTCGCCGGCGACGACAGAGACGGCGGAGCGGCTCGGGAATGCGCTATAGGGCTCCGTTTTGAGCGTGGTTTGTTGCTACGGCTTGCTGGTGCTCTTGCGGATCTAGTGGTGGCAGCAGCAGCAGCTAGGATGGCTGGAGTTGACGGCGGCGAGCTCTTTGGCGGCCGCCGGAGTTCGGTTGCGTGCGGGATCGTGTTACAGTGCGTAGAAGAGCGGGGCAAGGGGGCTAGGAGGGCGCTACGCATCGCGGGGAGTAGGTTCGACACTCCAGGGTGACCATTTGGTCACCGGAGCATCGTCGACAGCGAGCTCGGGCGGCGGCGCACTTCGGTCATCATGGGGGTGACGGCTATGGTGATCAAATGAAGCGGGGAAGAGGGGGATTCGGAGCAGGAGCTCACTGGGGGCACGTAGAGCAGCTCGGTGGGCTCGGGGACGACCTGGAGACGGAGAATCGAGGCCGGCGATCTTCGGTGCCCGTCGGTGAAGACGACGGCAATTGCGTCACTGCAGGGCTCCCGGCGTCGCTTGGAGCGGTGAGGAGGAAGGGTGGGTCGAGGCGGAGCTTTTGGGCGCAGCGGCACGGTGAGGGGTGGCCGGTGGCCGCGGTGGCAGCGAACGGCGGTGACGGCGTCTCTCGGATGAGCTCGGGGAAGAGAGCCAGGGGAGCGAGAGAGAGTGGAGCGAGTGAGGGAGAGGAGCGAGGGGACACGGGACATCATTGTGGCGTCGCTAGGAGGGCCGGGGGGAGCAGGAGGTGGAAGCAGGAGGTGGCTTCGCCTCCTGCGCGCGCGCCACGCCGTCGTCCTCCTGGCAAAGGAAGGAGACGACTGGCACGGCCTGGTGGGCTGGGCCGTGCTGGGCCGGTTGGTGGCGCCAGGTAAGTGGCCCACTGGCCTACTCTCTCTCTCTCTCAAATTTTATTCTGTTTTCTATTTTTGCTATTCTGTTTTGATTTAGTTTAAATACTAAATCATTTTATAAAATCCTGAAAATATTTATGGACACTTTCTGAATTATTTCAGTGGCCCAAAAATAATTCCAACATTATTTGAGCATTTGAATTATTTAATAGTATTTAAATGCCCAAATTCAAATATTTATGAATTAAGTCAATGCCCCTTTTGTTGACCTAAAAATATATGCACCATTTTTCCCAAGGGTTCTAACCCAAGGCAAAGAGGGTGAACATATCTGAAGGGCATTTCAGGTTCATTGAGTTTATTTTTAGTAAACCCTAGTTGATTTCAGGGGGGGGGGTGCTGGGGGTTCTGCTTTCCCCATTTCCATTTCTGATGAAAGTAGACATGATGCACACTCTAATGCATAACCTAGCTAGGGTGTGACAACTCACCCCCACTCAATAGAATCTCGTCCCGAGATTTAGGATCATCTGGGAAGAAGGCGGGGTACTCGAGTCGAAGACGATCCTCCCTTTCCCAAGTGGCTTCTTCCTCGGAATGGTGTGACCATTGAACCTTGAGAAACTTGATATTATGACGTCGAGTGGTACGCTCGGCTTGATCAAGGATACGAACGGGGTATTCCCGAGATGAAAGGTTATCTTGTAAATCAAGCGTTTCGTGGTCCACTCCACGGATAGGATCCGCGAAGCAACGCCTGAGTTGCGAAACGTGGAAGACATCGTGAACTCTGGAAAGATGCGGAGGTAGTTCCAATTGGTAGGCAACTTCTCCTCGTTTGGCAAGAATGCAAAAAGGTCCAATGTAACGAGGAGCCAATTTGCCTTTGATACCGAAGCGATGGGTTCCCTTTAACGGGGTAACCCGAAGGTAAGCTTTCTCGTCAATTTCAAATGTCATAGGCTTATGCTTACGATCATATTGACTCTTTTGGCGAGATTGGGCCGTTTTCAATTTCTCACGAATAACGCGAACCTGCTCTTCTGCTTCCTGAATCATATCCGGGCCAAAGAGTTGTCTTTCCCCGGTTTCTGACCAGTTAAGCGGCGTTCGACATTTTCGTCCATAGAGAACTTCAAAGGGAGCCTTGCCCAAACTAGCTTGATAGCTATTGTTATAGGCAAACTCCGCGAATGGAAGGCATTTCTCCCAACTCATTCCGAACGAGATAACAGAAGCTCGGAGCATATCCTCCAGAATTTGATTTACTCGCTCTACTTGACCACTTGATTGAGGATGGAAGGCGGTGCTAAAGGAGAGATGAGTTCCCATAGCATTTTGGAAACTTTCCCAAAATCGAGAGGTGAAGAGACTTCCACGGTCTGAGTTAATTTCCAACGGGACACCATGAAGAGACACTATTCGGGAGATGTATAAGTCAGCTAGCTGGCTAGCGGTGATACTCTCTCAAACAGGTAGAAAATGGGCTACTTTGGAAAGACGGTCGATCACGACGAAGATGGCATTATTCCCCCTCTTGATCCTGGGAAACCCAGTGATGAAATCCATACTGATTTTGTCCCATTTCCATTCAGGAATAGCCAAAGGTTGAAGGGTGCCAGCAGGCCGTTGATGCTCTGCTTTAACACGACGACAAACGTCGCAATTTGCAATGTATTGAGCAATTTCCCTCTTCATCCTAGTCCACCAAAACCTCTGGCGTAGGTCTTGATACATTTTAGTACTACCGGCATGAATAGTGAGAGGGGATTCATGAGCTTCCTTAAGGATCATCTGGCGTAGATGTTGGTTCTTGGGAACCACCAGGCGGTTCTCAAAGAAGACAGCACCTTGCTCATCCATGGAAAAACATTTAGCTACTCCGCTAGCAATGTTTTCCTTAATCCGGGATATGCCCTTATCACGCTTTTGGGCAGCTATGATTTGATCCATAAGGGTAGGTTTCGCCACCAGGGTAGATAGGAATCCACGAGGAACAATGTGAAGGTTAAGCTTACGAAATTCCTCATGGAGAAGTGGTTGACTTTGTTGTAACATCAGGTTGTTACAGTAGGACTTACGACTTAGTGCATCAGCCATGACATTGGCTTTGCCAGGGGTGTAAGTTATTCCTAAGTCGTAATCCGAGATCAACTCAACCCAACGTCTTTGCCTGAGATTCAAATCTGGTTGGTTGAAGATATATTTCAAGCTTTGGTGATCGGTGAAGATCTCGCAACGATTACCGAGAAGGTAATGTCGCCAGGTTTTGAGTGCATGGACTACAGCTGCAAGCTCTAGATCATGTGTGGGATAATTTTCCTCATGTGGGTGTAATTGCCGTGAGGCATAGGCAATTACCTGACGATCCTGCATGAGTATGCAACCTAGTCCTTGTCGCGAGGCGTCGCAATAGATAATAAAGTCCTTGGAGAAATCTGGTGGTACCAGTACGGGAGCAGATGTCAGGCGTCTTTTCAGTTCCTGAAAACTGAACTCGCACTGTGGAGTCCACTCGAACTTTTTATCTTTCTTGAGGAGTTCAGTTAGAGGTTTAGCAACCTTGGAGAAATTCTTGATGAAGCGGCGGCAATAGCTCGCTAGGCCAAGGAAACTCCGAACTTGCTTGACCAAAACAGGTGGAGTCCAATCAAGGACGGCTTGAACTCGCTCGGGATTGATAGCAATACCCTTACCAGAGATTACATGGCCTAGATAGGTCACTTCTGACAACCAAAATTCACACTTGGAGAATTTGGCATAAAGGCGATGCTCTCGAAGTTTCATCAATACCAGTCTTAGATGTTCGGCATGTTCCTCTTCATTTTTGGAGTAGATGAGTATGTCATCGAGGTATACTACGACGAATTTGTCCAAGTACTCCATGAAAACCGAGTTCATTAACCGGGAGAAAGTGGCCGGGGCATTGGTTAAACCGAAGGACATGACGGTGTACTCGTATTGGCCATAACGAGTGACAAAAGCCGTTTTGGGAATGTCCCCGTTTCTGATTTTGATTTGATGGTAGCCCAACCTCAAATCCATCTTGGAGAAGACTGAGGATCCAGCGAGCTGATCATACAGGTCGTTGATCCTGGGAAGCGGATATTTGTTCTTGATGGTGACCAGATTGACAGGTCGGTAATCCACAACCATTCGATCCGTTCCATCCTTCTTCTTGACGAAGAGGACGGGGCAAGCCCAAGGAGAGGAGCTAGGACGGATGAACCCTTTGTTCAAGGACTCATCGAGTTGGTTCTTAAGCTCGGCTAGTTCTAAGGGTGCCATCTTGTAGGGTCTTCTAGCAATTGGAACGGTTCCTGGAACAAGGTCTATCACAAACTCGACATCCCGGTCAGGTGGAACACCTGGCAGTTCTTCCGGAAACACATCCAGGAAGTCTCGGACTACCGGAACGTCCTCAAGGTCTGGAAGAGGGTTGGCATTGAGAGAGTAAAGTTGGCGCTTGGCCACTCGAGTTAAGACATTAACTGTCTTGCCCGAGGGATGAGTAAGTTGAACGGTTCTAGTGGCACAATCGATCTTGGCGTAATGAGCCGACATCCAGTCCATACCCAAGATGATGTTTATGTCGGAGGACTTGAGAGCTATTAAAGATGCAAGGAAGACAAGCCTATCGACAAGAATTTCGTTCCCATGGCTTACCCTAGAAGTTTGCCATTTGGAACCCGGAGTTTGAATTACCATGGAAGTGGGCATGTCACAGAATGTCGTGTTATGCAACCGAGCATAATTCTCGGATATGAATGAATGAGATGCTCCAGTATCAAAAAGAACAGATGCCGGATGGCAGTTAACAAGGAGCGTACCAAGGACGACGTTGGGATCCTCATGAGCCTCTTCGGCTGAAACATAGTTGACATGGCCACGTGCAGTAGTGGCCGGCTTGGCGTAGAAAGTCTTTCCCGCGGCCTTACCACGGCCAACGGACTTTCCAGCTTGATTGGGGTTGTTCTGGGGACACTCTCGACTATAGTGACCCGGTTCTCCACACTTGAAGCATGTTACCACAGTGGGGCGTGGAGCAACATTAGCAGCGGGGCCACCATAGGACTTGGACGGTGCAATTTGCTGGTTGGGACGAGGCGCCTCAAAGGATGGCCTCGGGGTGAATCTGGGTGGCAGTGCGGTGCTTGGAATCCACACCCGGCACTTCTGAGCTCCCGAGCTGAATGAAGACCCAAAATCATGAGAATGCTTGCGTGAAGCGTCATAATCAGTCTGGCCTGTCTCAGCACTGATAGCTTTATTGACCAGCTTCTGGAAGGATGTGCACTCGTGCAGATGGAGATCGCGGCGAAGCTCAAGGCTAAGTCCCTTGCGGAACCTTGCCTGCTTCTTGGCGTCAGTAGAAACCTCTTCAGGAGCATAGCTTGCCAGGTTCCCAAATTCTCGGCTATATGCATCCACAGTCAGCCTTCCTTGGGTGAAGTTGCAGAACTCCTCCCTCTTGCGATCCATGAGACCTTCCGGAATGTGATGCTCAGGGAAAGCCTCGCTGAACTCAGCCCAGGTAGTGATTTGGCCGACCGGGCGCATAGCTTCGTAGTTTTCCCACCAATGGCTAGCGGGGCCCTCAAGATGATAGGCGGCATAGGTAACCTTGTCGGCTTCAGCTACGTTGGCAGAACGTAGCTTGTGGGTGATGCTGCGAAGCCAATCATCTGCGTCGAGGGGCTCGACGGAATGGTTAAAGTTTGGTGGGTACAGCTTGATGAAGTCGTTGATTGACACCAAGGCATTTCGTGGGTGGCGTGCAGTGTTCTGCTCAATCCGCTCCAGCAGGCGGTTGGTCTCACGCTTGTTCCTTTCCGCCTCCAGCATCACTTCGGCCAGGGAAGGTGGGTGAGGCAAATTTTCACCTCTAGCTGCATTGGCTTCCCCCTGCGCTGGGGCAGCAGGGTTTCCACGGGTGTTGACCATCCTAGGAGGAAAAACAAGACAACGGTTTAGACAAGGATGGCTCAAACTTAACAGGGAAGTGCAGAATGTAAAGGATAACGCGGAATGCAGAGATGCTCATTCGTATGCCATGGTAATATAAAACTGCCATATATACACCAACGGTCATACTCGTCATACATAGTTCAGTACAAGCCCATGCTACAGTACAACTATGAAAGTAGACGTTACATCTCATCGGAGGCATTCCGAGTCCCTATACATTATTTGTCTACACCTCCGGAATCGATTACACCACCAAGTCGTATTCCACAAGTCACACAGGACAGTGGAGATACAACTACTACAATACTAGTGGTACTACTACTAACTCAGATAGCTCCGTAGTAGTCCTCATAGAAGTCACCTCCATAGCCTGGAAGTTCAACGTGATCATCCGGAAACAGACGGTCCTGAGGAGCCTGTGGACCATACGGGCTAGGATAAGGTCTTGGACCAACAAACGGTGGCCTGCGGGGACCAAGGGGTGGGGTGATGCCTCCCACATCACGCCAATCCACCATGTCTGGCAGAGCTGCTCTCACAGGATACAGATCCCTGGTATCCATACATCCAGCTTGCACCGCGGGTGCAAACCGAGTCAATGTGGCCCAATGATCAGCACGGGTATTGAAGAGCTCCAGCCTCAAGGCCCGATTCTCTCGGTCCTTATCTTCGAGCATCTCAGCGGTGGTACGAGTTAATGAGTCCTCCTGAGTGGAGTCAGCATAGATAGCCTGAAGATACCCCTGCGCTCCCGGAAGTGAAGCTGGCATGTAACAGAAGTCAGTGTTCCGAAGCAGGCCAGTCCGGACTCGCAAGATGGTCATCATGGAATAGGCAGCATCCTGCACAGCCATCTCAATGGTAACTCCGAGTCCATAGGAACAGTGAAGGGGCTCGGTATATCCAGGATAGGAAGGAAATATCCTGACGGTGCATAAATACTGGCTTTGATTAAAGTCGCGGAACTGCTCTTCAACAGTGTATTCGGGATACCAACGGTATCCTGTCTCGATCATGACCCGGACCAACATAGCAGTATGACCGGGCACGTCGAGGCACCTGGTCAGGCGAACCACTTGGTTTTGAGACTGGTTGGCCATCTGAAAGCACAGCCCCAAGACAAAGACATCAGAATTCCTAGGGAAAATTGGGCAGCATAACGGCTGTAAATGCTCAGAAAAAGATTTGAGACATCCACAACAGTTCACAATACCGCTCAACAGCATCATATCAAGGTTCTGATTCAAATAGCCACGTACTAAAATAGTAGAAACTGGACTGAAACTCGTAGCAAAAATCCTATGAGCTACTACGGATTAGTAACACGTGAACCTGATAGAAGAAGAGAGCCTAGTCCTTAACCCACGTTGAATGAGAAGAGAATGACTCAGATCAGAAGCATAGGGTAAAGGAGTAAAAGAACCTTACGTTCCCTCCCACAATCAATTCCCTTACATATAACTAAAGCATTTCTAGACTCGACATCGACTAGTTTGGCTGAACGAACCTACAGGCAGTCCGGCTCTGATACCAACGCTGTCAGGACCCCGATTCTAAGCCACATCGATCTAGCCGGTAACACCTCATATCACTTTGCGGCCTCACGCACGGTATCCCACGGGTGTCGCCTTACCATGGCCCGGGACCGTTTACGCCTTTTGGCTCGCGTATATGACAATGTCGCTAGCATCCATATGACCGAGAACCCGGGCCGACATGGCTAGTCGTGAACCCAAAGCGGCACAGACCTATGGAGACAGGCATACATGAATCACAACGAACATGTCGGTCATCAACGAGTGATTCCGGGCTGTAGCACTGGGCTAGCAGGACTCCGGGGGATCCCGGGCTGTAGCAGGCTAGACAGGACTCCGGAGATCACCGCGTGACATTTCCCCGAAGGGACAGACATAGGGACAAAGTGAAACACATGCCGGCCAGTCAAGTGTCCTGAACAGTAGTGCTGGGCTAGCAGGACTCCGGTGAACCGGGCTGTAGCAGACTACTATGGCTCGAGGAGCACTAGACTACATTTCCCCATAAGAAAGGCTGCGAAGGGCAAACAACTAGATTGTCGGATCCCACTCATACCAAGCATTTCAAACATACATACAATATGCTCGATATGAGTACATACAACATGGCATCACAACAAAACTCTACAACTCAAGTACTTTATTTAAAGGCTCCAGGGAGCCATACATAACATATCCATACAGGTAGGGGTCACATGACCCGACACTCAAGTCATACAGTCATACAAGCACATGCGGAAGCAACTAGTCTGAGTACAGACTCTAAAAAGAAAGAAGGCTTCTCGAAGCCTGTCTATCTACATAGGCCCTCCATGGCCTGGATCACCACCTGGGTGTCTAGTCACTCGTCGATGTCAAGGTCTACGTAAAACCCATCGGAGGGGGCAGTGTTGTCGTCTGAAAACAATACATAAGCAAACATGAGTACAAAAGTACTCAGCAAGTCTTACATCAGAACCTACTGTACATGCTCATTCTCAAGAAGGTGGTGGGGTTTATGCAGCAAGCCAGCTTTGACTCTTGGCTAAGCTATCCTACGGAATCTTTTAGCAAAATAGTTTTCGCACACGAGTCCACTACTCACCATCACAATACTCCACCGTGGATCCTCCCTCGTAACCTGCGAGGGGCCATCCTCGGTACTCACACTTATCTTGAGTCTTTTAGTAGTATCCATTAACTTGTCTATGAACTGTATATGCAATTGAGAAGTCCTTTACCGCGGACGCGGCTATTCGAATAGTTTTATACCCTGCAGGGGTGTACTTCGTCACACATGTTTCCACCACTTAGCGTCTGCACACGGAATGTGCTCGGCAGACTTCAAGCGAAAACCGACGTGGGTGTAGACCACGACCTGACTAACCTCACAAGTCTCTAGTCCAGGGTCATGCCTATTCAGGTTCCATCCACAAGGAAATCCGGCCGGGGTGTCCTCAACGGCCCCGAATGATGTGAACAGGGTTCCCGAGACACCAAACGGGTGACTCGGTACACCGTGCCACGGTGTATCTACCGCAACATAGCCCACCCCTAGGGTCAGCGCTACGCACGGCCGCCAACACATATCCTACAAACACCAGAAACTAGTTGCAACTCCTGGACTGAGGCGAGAGGGGTCGGTAAGTCGAGCGGGGTCATATTTCAGGGCCCAATGTGTGGTAGTAGCTGAATCTTAATTCACGCATACAGAACTCAGTTCTTAGGGACGGCTTCAATGAAACAACCCACCATGTACTCCTACATGGCCTCTCATCGATACCTTTACCAAAACATGTTCAACACATCCCACATATTACTGTCACAAGCATTTCACTCTAGCCCATCACCCAGATGAACCAGACCTGACACAACTCTAAGCATAGCAAGGTAGGAATCACAAAACATGGCTCAATCAACTCCTACACATGCTAGAGGGTTTCATCTAGTTACTGTGGCAATGACAGGTCATGCAGAGGATAAGGGTTCAACTACCATAGCACACAGCAGTTTGAATCGTGTTGTCTTAATGCAGTAAACAAGAGCAGGAGCGAGAACATGGGTTGTATCGGAATGATCAATGGTTGCTTGCCTGATGGAGTGGTGACGGGATACTGCCCTTCAGTTGGATACTCGTGAATATCCTCGGAGGCAGAACCTTCAACGAAGAACACAACCGAGCACAATCAACACATGACGATATGCAACAATATGATGCATGCTATGACATGGCAATATGGATGTGTCTTGAGCTAATGCAACTGGCTATGATTTAAATGAAGTTGGTTTGAGTACAAGATTCAAATTCCAACCCCATATATGATTATTTAAATGCCCTTTATTTGTTTTGTCCAAAACAGAGGACAAACATTGTTCAAACATGCATGAAAATGGTACAGATGGATTCCTTGAATTTTTCTGATAATTTTTCATATATAATTTGTCTCATTTGGAGTTATGGTTGAATTTCTATGAATTTTTGAAGTTTTGAATATATTCTGGAATTTCCTGAATTATTTTTAAACTAGAAAATGATTTACTGCGTCAGCCTTGCGTCAGCATGACATCAGCAAGTCAACGGGGTTGCCTCCAGGTCAAACCTGACCAGTGGGTCCCGCATGTCAGGGTCATTAGTTTAACTAATTTAAGTAAATCCTAATCCTGGTTCATTAGTGGCCTGGGGCCCACGCGTCAGTGACCCAGGGGGTCAACTGGGCCCACCCAGTCAACAGTCAGCGGGGTCAAACCTGCCGGACTTGGTCCACGGCTCGTCGCCGGCGACGACAGAGACGGCGGAGCGGCTCGGGAATGCGCTATAGGGCTCCGTTTTGAGCGTGGTTTGTTGCTACGGCTTGCTGGTGCTCTCGCGGATCTAGTGGTGGCAGCAGCAGCAGCTAGGATGGCCGGAGTTGATGGCGGCGAGCTCTTTGGCGGCCGCCGGAGTTCGGTTGCGTGCGGGATCGTGTTACAGTGCGTAGAAGAGCGGGGCAAGGGGGCTAGGAGGGCGCTACGCATCGCGGGGAGTAGGTTCGACACTCCAGGGTGACCATTTGGTCATCGGAGCATCGTCGACAGCGAGCTCGGGCGGCGGCGCACTTCGGTCATCATGGGGGTGACGGCTATGGCGATCAAATGAAGCGGGGAAGAGGGGGATTCGGAGCAGGAGCTCACTGGGGGCACGTAGAGCAGCTCGGTGGGCTCGGGGACGACCTGGAGACGGAGAATCGGGGCCGGCGATCTTCGGTGCCCGTCGGTGAAGACGACGGCAATTGCGTCACTGCAGGGCTCCCGGCGTCGCTTGGAGCGGTGAGGAGGAAGGGTGGGTCGAGGCGGAGCTTTTGGGCGCAGCGGCACGGCGAGGGGTGGCCGGTGGCCGCGGTGGCAGCGAACGGCGGTGACGGCGTCTCTCGGATGAGCTCGGGGAAGAGAGCCAGGGGAGCGAGAGAGAGTGGAGCGTGTGAGGGAGAGGAGCGAGGGGACACGGGACATCATCGTGGCGTCGCTAGGAGGGCCGGGGGGAGCAGGAGGTGGAAGCAGGAGGTGGCTTCGCCTCCTGCGCGCGCGCCACGCCGTCGTCCTCCTGGCAAAGGAAGGAGACGACTGGCACGGCCTGGTGGGCTGGGCCGTGCTGGGCCGGTTGGTGGCGCCAGGTAAGTGGCCCACTGGCCTACTCTCTCTCTCTCTCAAATTTTATTCTGTTTTCTATTTTTGCTATTCTGTTTTGATTTAGTTTAAATACTAAATCATTTTATAAAATCCTGAAAATATTTATGGACACTTTCTGAATTATTTCAGTGGCCCAAAAATAATTCCAACATTATTTGAGCATTTGAATTATTTAATAGTATTTAAATGCCCAAATTCAAATATTTATGAATTAAGTCAATGCCCCTTTTGTTGACCTAAAAATATATGCACCATTTTTCCCAAGGGTTCTTACCCAAGGCAAAGAGGGTGAACATATCTGAAGGCCATTTCAGGTTCATTGAGTTTATTTTTAGTAAACCCTAGTTGATTTCAGGGGGGGGGGGGGTGCTGGGGGTTCTGCTTTCCCCATTTCCATTTCTGATGAAAGTAGACATGATGCACACTCCAATGCATAACCTAGCTAGGGTGTGACACCGTTCCTTGTTGGAACATTTATTTACTTGTTGGGATATCACTATATATCTTATTTAAATAATGCATCTATATACTTGGTAAAGGGTGGAAGGCTCGGCCTTATGCCTGGTGTTTTGTTCCACTCTTGCCGCCTTAGTTTCCGTCATATCGGTGTTATGTTCCCGGATTTTGCGTCCCTTACGCGGTTGGGCTATTATGGGAACCCCTTGACAGTTCGCCTTAAGTAAAGCTTCTCCAGCAATGCCCAACACTGGTTTTACAATTTGCCACCTAGCCTTTTCTTTCCCTTGGGTTCTGCAGATTCAAGGGTCATCTTTATTTTAACCCCCCCCCCCCCCCCCGGGCCAGTGCTCCTCTGAGTGTAGGTCCGAAACGGGCAGCCTGCGGGGCCACCTCGGGGAAACTCGAGGGCTGGTTTTACTCGTAGCTTGACCTATCTGAGTGTGCCCTGAGAAAGAGATATGTGCAGCTCCTATCGGGATTTGTCGGCACATTCGGGCGGTGTTGCTGGTTTAGTTTTACCCTGTCGAAATGTCTTGTTGTACCGGGATACCGAGTCTGATCGGAACGTCTCGGGTGGAGGTCTATTCCTTCGTTGACCGTGAAAGCTTGTGATGGGCTAAGTTGGGACACCCTTGCAGGGATTTGAACTTTCGAAAGCCGAGCCCGCGGTTATGGGCAGATGGGAATTTGTTAACGTCCGGTTGTAGAAAAGCTGAAGTTGACCTTAATTAAAATGAATCAACTGCGTGTGTAACCGTGATGGTCTCTTTCCGGCGGAGTCCGGGAAGTGAACACGGTTGTTGGAGTTATGCTTGACGTAGGTAGTCCAGGATCACTTCTTGATCATACTTTTATCGACCGTGCTTTGCCTTCTCTTCTCGCTCTCATTTGCGTATGTTAGCCACCATATATGCTAGTCGCTTGCTGCAGCTCCACCTCATACCTTTTACCTTACCCATAAGCTTAAATAGTATTGATCGCGAGGGTGCGAGATTGCTGAGTCCCCGTGGCTCACAGATACTTCCAAAACGAGCTTGCAGGTGCCGATGAGCTCGTGCAGACGATGCAACCAAGCTCAGGAGGAGCTCGTTGAAGATCTTGTGCTTTGTGATGTTTCGTTCTAGTTGATCAGTAGTGGAGCCCAGTTGGGGTCGATCGGGGACCTTTGTCGCATTTGGGGTTCTTCTTTTATTTTGGTTCCGTAGTCGGACCATGAGTGTATTTGGTTGATGTAATGCTTTATTCATGTAATTGTTTGAAGTGGCGATTGTAAGCCAACTATGTAACTTTTCCCCTATTGTTTTACATGGGTTGTGTGAAGATTACCTCACTTGCGACATTGCCTTCAATGCGATTATGCCTCTAAGTCGTGCCTCGACACGTGGGAGATGTAGTCGCATCGAGGGCGTTACAGGTGAGCACCATGAAATTGGTGATGGAGGAAGGTTAATGATGATGATGGCGACGGATTCCCCTCTCTGGAGCCCCGAACGAACTCCAAATCAACGCTCCTGAGAGAGATTAGGCTTGGTGGCGGCTTCGTATTATAAAACGCGACGAATCCTTCTCTCTAATTTTTTTCTCCCCGAACGTGAATATATAGAGTTGGAGTTGAGGTCGGTGGAGCACCAGGGGGCCCACGAGCCAGGGGGCGCGCCTAGGGGGTAGGCATGCGCCCACCCTCGTGGACAAGGTGTGGGCCCCCCGGCCTTGATTCTTTTGCCAGTATTTTTTATATATTCCAAAAATATTCTCCGTTGATTTTCAGGTCATTCCGAGAACTTTTATTTCTGCACAAAAATAATACCATGGCAATTCTGCTGAAAACAGCGTCAGTCCGGGTTAGTTCCATTCAAATCATGCAAGTTAGAGTCCAAAACAAGGGCAAAATTGTTTGGAAAAGTAGATATGATGGAGACGTATCAGGGGACGCTGGATATATAATTAATGTGGGTGTATTAGCTTTGTAATCATATATAGATAGCTATAGATTGATCGATGTGGACGTTGGAAAGAGGGTGAGACCTCACTAGATATATAGATGGATCAGTTTGTGTAGAAACCGGGAAATACCTAGCTATATATACACACACATAGAGGAACATCGATCGTTGCACATGCACGTGAGAGATAAAGAATGCCCGATATGATAGAGAGGGGGAGGTGTGTGTGTGTGTGCATGCATGGGAGACCGACCTGAAGAAAAATATTGCATGTGTGTGCTGGATAATGCCGACTGGTAGTGTGTGTGCATGCCTGCAAGAGAGAAAGTTAGTGGTACAATTATAAATAGAAGACGATTGTGTGGTTGTAAAAGACTAGGAGAGGTCATAATCAATGTAAAGGTGAATTCAAATATTTGAATAAGAGATCATGATGTTTGAAACCCATCCATGCATGAATATAACTGAGATATGTGCAGTGTGGTTTGGAAACGAGCATGTTGTAATGTATACACATTGAACAAGGTCAGACTGATTTGAATTTTAGATACCGATGGTAGATATCGTTTGGCCACATTGCACCCATGCATGGACACACTATTATAATTGGAGATGATGGGTGGCTTTCGCATCACATATCTATATCTATACCCCAATATATTATATTATATATTATTTATATAGTGTGCGGATAACTTGAACTTTGAAAGATGGTCGTTGGATGAAGCCAATCCGGTGGTGAAGAGATGGCAAATTTGAGAACTACTGGCTGTTGGATATCATCTAGATTCCACCAGATTCTGCCACATGTACAATCTAGAAGACTCCATTGTTGAACTTGAGCATAATGAACAAACCTCAAAACACAAGCACTTATTCTTTGTTCTAGAATCTTACATATCATAATTGCCCAAATGTTATTCTACATTATTTGCCATTATTTGTTTTTGCTTTCTGCTTTACAACGCACAATTCCATAAATCTTAAAATAGATTAGCTTTATTATAAAAACTAGATGATTTTGAATGAAATGAACTATAAGAATTAAACGAACATCTACATCATGCATACATGACTCAAAGCTTACATGCTATAATGTTGTATTTATTCATAATTTGGTTGCCAAATCTCATGCGTGCAATGCACGTGTACCTTACTAGTCTAAATGGTGTTTGTGTGTGTTGTGCTTGTTAAACACATTGTACGTAGTATCATACATGGTTTAGATTCCGAACATCTAGCTAGATCATACATGTACCATGATTTGAATTCAACATAAAATGGATACATATATTTGAATTTGAGATCATATGTACATGTAGTTCGTATTTATATAGGAATTTACTTCTCCTATATTCATGTCATGTGTTGTGAAGATAATATTTAGATGGTTGTATAACTAACCGGAGTACAATACCATTCAAACATGGAAAATGTACTCAAATTTAGTCTGTATGCTAGATAACACGCATTGTTTTATTATTATTGAGGGAAGTGCAAATTGTTTTGGTACTGTACATGTTATGTTTGTTGTCCCAATTTTTTTTGTTGTATTTGAATGCATTTCTAGTAATATAGTAAAACGGGGCATGTCTCTCTCTCTAGTGATGAGGTGCGAATTGTCATTTTTGGTACACGTTAAGCTTGTTCTCCCGAAATTTCAAGCCCTCCCTTGTTATGCCGAAATTTCAAGCTAGCATCATTGTCTATCGTGCTGTGAAACTCCCGCCTCTTCAACCCGCGCCTTGTTAGCCCGAAATATTGAAGATATATCTTTGTCTCGTCGTGCTTAGAAAACTCCCTCCATCTCAACCCATGCCTTGCTATCCCAAAATTACAACACACGCGAAACTTCCACCTCATGCGAAATCTCGACACGTGAAATGCCTATGATACCCCTGAACCAAAATCGGTGGGGGTACTTTCGTAACTTACCCCACATTTGGGACAAGCGCGTCCCTAAGCCATGGTTCTCCAGTCCTATCCCTTCCGCCCACCCATTCGTACACCGAGGCCACGAAAACCCGTGAAGGCCCACACCCTCCTCGGTCCGCCACCCAGCCGGAGCCTCTTCCCCGACGACGTCGTCCACCACAACACCTCGACGTCCCTCCTCCACCGTACGGGATGAGGATCCATTGTCGATCTTGTTGTCCTGCCGGTTCTGCCACCCCGTCCTCTACTTCCAAGGAGCTGCCCCGACATTCCCGACGTCTTTCGAGCCACCTCCATTCCCACACCGCAGTCTTCACCTGCACCACCAGACCGGTTCACCACAACGCCAAAAGAGCAGCATCATCACCATTTCCTCGGATGAAGCTAAGGCCTAATTGGTGCCACGAAAGAGGGTGTACACTAATCGCCGCATTTTCTTCTTGATTCGATCTCACGGTGCTGCCGACGCTTGGTCCCGAGCCGACATGGCGCGGCTCCATACACGGCGGCGTCGCCGGCCACTTCCTCCACGACATCGCTCCCTCGGCGGTGGCGTCCACATCAGTAGGAGTTGCTGCTGCTTTAGCTCTCACTCGCGCTACTACTCTGCTCTTGCTCTCGGTCCTCTGCCTGGTCTGCTCTTTCTAATGCCTTTCCTCTTGCTCTTGCTCGCCCTGCTGCTCTCGCTCTTTCTCTAGCTTGTGATGCTGCTCCGATTTGGCTACACTTCAGTCGACTGAATTGACTTTTGGGTCAGTCGATTTTCAGGGGGTGGGGGGCTCGCCGGAGTTACGGAAGAACCACCCGCAGTGGGGAGGGGGCTCGCGAGAGATGTACCCAACTATCTATCTTGGGGTTCAGGGTGGGGGCGGTGGTCACCGGCGGTGGTGGGGCGGTGGCGTGGGGATCGCTGGAGAAAAAGCTTGGCACAAGGGGGGCTAGCGGGATGGCAGGGGCGGCGGTAGATCGGCGGTGGGGAGTGGTTTTGGGGCGGGTGTGGCGGTGCACCGTCGGCTGCGGGCGGCGGTGGGCGGCGGTTTGGTTGGTGGTGGTTGGCGGCTCAGGGGGGTGGAGGTTGAACATGAACTGCTACACGACCAGCTTCCCCGGCTCTCGCACGTGCTGCTGCTATTGCTTTTTGCCTACTAGTGCATTCAATTTAAACACTGAAATTTGGTTTAGAGAGAAAAATTCAGCTTCGACAGTTAAGTTCGGTTTCGATAATTAAATTTAGTTTCGATAGTTAAGTTTAGAGATGAGCGGCTGATGTATTTTACATGTACACTTTGTGGTTATGTATTTTATGTCCTCTATTGGAGATGCTATTAGAATTCCACTCAGGTTAACATTGTATCTATTGTCCTGCTTCAGCCTCGACGTCGTACAACTCATAGGAGCTGCTCCAAAGACGAAAGCCTCCATCACAGCGGAGCAGTACCCCGGGCTCCATCTCTAGACGGCTAAGATCTTCTTCCCCTCCTCCAACAGCCAAGTCAGTAGGAGCATCCTCACCGACCAAACCAATCACGCTGAGATCGTCATGGCTTCGCCAAGGAGGTTGTACACTTTTTGCATCTCTTTTTTTACTCTACATGTTATATATATTGTCCACTGAGCACATGCAATAATGTGAAATACAATTACTTTATCCTACTATATGATAAGCAGTGAGGTACCAGGAAACTTAGCTATCCGTGATGGACTCTCTTGAATGCCATCATTATTTATCTCTGTGCGTTTGAGCTATGCATTTGTCGATGGGCCTGGGAGTTGAGCTAGTAGGGCAGTGGCCTGGGTCCAAAGTAGTAGAAGTAGAACAAAAACATTTTTTGAGTGTATGCTTTTCCTTGCTCAAGCCTGCCTACTAGAATCTCCGGTGCTTGAAAGGAAAAGTGAAGGAAAAACATAGGAATTGGAAAGTTTTCTATGGTACTACTATTCATGCATTTGGTTCAAAGGAATGGAGCAAATGAAAACTGTAGGATTTGTTCTGTTAGTGTCTCCTTGAAAGAAAAACCATAGGAATTTTAATTTCCACTTGTCCTCCTTTTCAAATTCCAATTCATGAAGCAGAAGACTAATAGCATAATATCATTATAACCATACATTTTCTTGTGGTTTTACTTAATCTCACCATGCGTCATTGCATCATGTGATCTTCCAATTCTTGTGAACCAAACACCTAGATTGGCAGAAATCATGTGTTTTTAAATTCTTTGTTTTGCACGTGCATTCCTATCCTATTCCTGTCTATTTCCTATCCCTGCATTGTTAGAATCCTCAAATTCAAACAAGCCCTTACACAATTACTTCTACTACAGATATGTGTCAAAGAAAACCTTGTGTGGTTTGTCCTGGTCCTGCTGCGCTGTGTTCCACCCCAGCTCAGCTGCTCCAACGACGGAAGGGTTCACCACAGTAGGGATCCGCTCTCCAGACTGTCTTTCGCCACCTCAGATCTTCTTCCCTGCCGCCGGCAGCCATTACAACCGCATTACCATCATCAACTGAGCAAGTGATCTTGAGGTCTACACGGGTTCGCAAGAGAGGTCGCACTCTTCCGTGTCTGCTTACGTTATGCATCGCTTAATATGATGACATGCTACTTTATCATAGTGTTCACCTATTAGACTTTCAGTCAGGTCCAAACTAATGCTGAATCTTGAGTTTTTAAATGGTTGGGGCAGCAATCAATACTATCTATCTACTATCTGGTTAATCTCAGGTGTCTACTATGAGTTTCATGTTGGGTGCAAAAAAACATTAAAGGAGCCATTATATGTATTGTCAACTAAAGCTATTATCTGCTTGCTATCATTGGTTTTTGGCCTATCCACAGTTTGCTACCATCACTCTGGATTTGTGCATGCACTCCTTACATAATCTCACTATGTTTAATTCCTATGCATGTCAGTTATTGTACACAATGGAACTGAACATGTGGAGCAAAAGAGACGAGCCTTGCATGGCAATAAAATTTCATGCAGACGTTGCTCCATGGTGGGCGCAAAGGCAGCCCCTCTCCACCCATTTCAGATTGTAATCAAGAGGAAGATAACTTTTCTGAGGGGGATTCAGAAGGAGAAGACTGAGGGAGTCCTGGACTAAGGGGTCCTCGGGCGTCCAGCCTGTTATCCATGGGCCGGACTGATGGGCTGTGAAGACATGAAGGCCGAAGAATGTACCTATGTCCAGATTGGACTCTCCTTGGTGTGGAAGGCAAGTTCGGCGAACCGACTATAAAGATTCCTGACTCTATGCAACCCTAGATTCCCTCCCCGGTGTCAATATAAACCGGAGGGGTTAGTCCGGAAAATATATATTCATTACCATAGTCATACATGCTAGGCTTCTAGGGTTTAGCCATTACGATCTCGTGGTAGATCAACTCTTGTAACACTCATATTCATCAAGATCAATCAAGCAGGACATACGGTATTACCTCCATAGAGAGGGCCCGAACCTGGGTAAACACCGTGTCCCCCGTCTCTTGTTACCATCGATCCTAGACGCACAGTTTGGGACCCCTTACCCGAGATCCGCCGGTTTTGACACCGATATTGGTGCTTTCATTGGGAGTTCCACTGTGCCATCGACGAAAGGCTCGATGGCCCGCCTTGCCCTTAAAGGCAACATCACCTTCGGGGGAGCTCTGGCCCCAGGCCAAACCCTCCAGCTGGGCGACTTTATTATGATCGCCCGTTCGGCCGTTGAGCCGATGATGACCTCTCTGGCCATCGAAAAACCCCTTCGCATGAACTCCTAGAAATCCAACAAGATGGATCCGACAGAGTTTTCGTCTTTGAACAAACTCCTAGATCGCATCGCCGCTTTGGAAATAGCCACAGACTACGATCGGATTGGGCCTAAAACCAATCAAGGAGAAATGGAGACCCTACCGGTCACCCTCCAGATTGCGGTAGTCATGGCGCAGGACGGCGAGTCTTCTTCTATACCAAAGACGGACTATGGTCGGATCGCCGATCAGGAAGAGCCGGAAACTCACCCTTGAAAGGATGTGACCAGCCCTCCGAACGTAGCATCAGACGGCGGTCCTAAACAATCAGAAGATATTCCGGAACCCGGACTGTTAAGCCCGGAAGGTCGTCAAACTCTGGATAATCGGTCAGGTCGGGGTTCGGATTTAATTCCACCCACCCACCCGAACATAGACGCTCTGAGCATAAAACAACAACCTCAGGAAACGGTCCACCACTTCTGGGTCAGATTCCTCCTTGTTTAAGACAAGGTAAAAGATTGTCGTGACGATGATGCAATATCAGCGTTCTGCAACAATTGCGCGGACGAAGGAATCCTCAACGCCATCAATCACCGCCGCATACTGTAATTCGCTGACTTAGCAACCATTGTGCAAAAGTACAACATGATGGAGAGCACCTGGAAAACTGAAGTCTACCAAATTGCTCACCGAAGTCTACCAAATTGCTGAAATAAACACATGGAACGACACGGGTATAACATTCAACACCGGCGATGAACCAAAGTACAGAACAGTACGAGCGCCAGGCGCATTAGTCCTCAGTCCCATTGTGGACGGGTTTCGACTTACCAAGGCCTTGATGGACGGCAGCAGCGGGTTAAACCTCATTTATTAGGACACACCCCATAAAATGGAAATAGACAGGAGCCGCATCAAGCAAAGTAACTCAAGCTTCCAAGGAATTATTCCCAGTCGGGAGGCGCGGTGCGCGGGCAAAATCACACTTGATGTAGTATCCGGCACGCGGAGAACTATCGGTTCGAAGAAATAACTTTCCAAGTGGCCCCTTTCAGCAGCGGATATCACGCCTTGTTGGGGCGGGATGCTTTTACACGCTTTTAGGACATACCCCATTATGGGTATATGAAGCTCAAAATGCCCGGACCAAACGGTATAATCACTCTCGTCAGTGATCCGAAGATAGCACTCCGCGCTGAAAACAAAACCGCATCCCTGGCCCTAGAGGCGCTATCCGAAGCCCTTGCGGCCGAAGAATTAACCGCACTACGCTCCATGCTGGACAGGGACGACGTGATCCTTGACAAATGCCCTAAATCCACATCCTTCAAACTAGCATAAGAAATAGTCAAATTCCAGGTCCACCCAACGGATCCCAAGAAGACAACATCTATCGGAGCTCAACTGAACCCAACAATTGACACCACACTACAAGAATTCCTGCGTGAAAACTGGGACATATTTGCCTAGCACCCTTCAGATATGCCAAGGATCCCACGCGAGCTGGCCAAACATAGCCTCAATATATTAAAGGGATTTAAACCGGTTAAGCAAACACTGCGGCGCTTTTCCGAACCCAAGCGATAAGCCATGGGGGAGGAGCTGGCCAAACTCATCGAGGCCGGATTCATTAGAGAAATCAAACATTCGGACTGGCTGTCAAACCTGGTGATGGTACCAAAGAAGGACAAATCCTGGCGCCTGTGTGTCGATTTCGAAGACCTCAACAAGGCTTGCCCTAAGGATCCCTCCCCCCCCCCCCCCGCATTGACCAAATCATCGATGCCACCGCAGGACACGACTCATTGTGTTTCCTTGATGCATATTCCGGATACCATCAAATCAAAATGAAGGAGTACGATCAAGCCGCAATAGCATTTATCACCCCATGTGGGCCATTCTGCTTCAACACCATGCCCTTTGGCCTCAAGAACGCCGACGCCACATACCAATGCATGATCCAAACATGCCTGGAGAAATAGATCGACAAAACGGTAGAAGCTTACGTCGATGACATTGTCATCAGAACTAGGCACGTCGAAACACTAATAGACGACTTACGTCTTACATTCGACAACCTCCAGGCATATGACATTAAGCTCAACCGGGAAAAGTGTGTCTTCGGCGTCCCTGCTGGAAAACTGCTGGGCTTCATCATTTCCAATAGTGGAATCGAAGCAAATCCAGCTAAAATCCGAGCTCTGTCATAGTTGGCTAAACAAACAGACCTCAAACAGGTCCAAAAGCTAGCTGGATGCGTTGCATCGCTTAGCCGCTTTATCTCCAAATTAGGATAAAAGGCACTACCAATCTATCGCCTCTTACGACGCACTGACAACTTCGAATGGACAAATGCGGCGACTGCCGGACTGGAGGAAATAAAGGACCTCCTAGCAAGCAACTCAATCCTGGCCGCACCAAACACTAGCGAGCCCATGTTGTTATACATATCAGCAACACATCAGGTGGTGAGCGTCGTGCTCGTCTACGAACGAGAACAGGACGGACACAAATTTCCTCTCCAAAAACAAGTATACTACTTATCAACTGTCCTCACACCATGCAAATTCCGGTAACCCCACTACCAAAAGATAGCATACGCGGTTTTCATGGCATCCCGCAACCTACGGCACTACTTCCAGGAGTGTTCAATCATGGTGTCTTCCGAGGTCCCTCTCAATGACATAATAAACAACCGCGATGCCACGGGACAGATCGCCAACTGGGCCATAGAGCTACTTCCATTCGAAATAACATACAAGCCACAACGAGCCATCAAATCCCAAGTACTGGCCGACTTCATCGCCGAATGGACGGAGGCCGAACTCCCTAAAGAGTACGGCACATATTCCAATTGGGCTATGTATTTTGACAGCTCCAAAATGTTGGGGGCTGGGAGCGGGAGTCGTTTAACATCCTCCACTGGAGACATCGTCCAGTATGTACTCCAGATATTATACACAGACTCTAACAACGCAGCCGAATACGAGGCTCTACTGTATGGTCTTCGGATGGCCGTATCCATGGGCATACAATACCTGGAGGTGCGCGGGGACTCGAACCTCGCCATATCTCAAATAAATGGCGACTTTGATGCCAAAGATCCAAAGATGGCAGCTTATCGTAATGTCGTATTAAAAATGTCGTCTCGCTTCGAGGGGCTTGAATTTCATCACGTCGCCCGAGAAAGTAACCAAGCGGCGAACGCCCTTGCTCACATCGGTGCTAAGCGCGACGCCGTCCCACCCAACATCTTCCTGGAAAGGCTTTTCAAACCATCTATGGTGTGTCAAGGGGAGGGCAGCAACAATAGTCCAGATCCAAATACAACTCCAAATCCCAAACACACCAATAGTATCGGGGGCTCAGCCACCGAAGTAACACCGTCGGCCCATCTCATTATGGCAGTAATTGCTCCATGGAGTGAACCTTTCTTGGCCTACATTAATAGGAAGGAGCTCCCCGAAGACCAGAATGAGGCTCGCCGCATTGTCCGGCGCTCGAAGGCCTACAAGGTTCACGACGGAGAGCTTTACAAGAAAAGTACCACCGGACTACTTCAAAGATGTATCTCCGAAGAAGAGGGGTGGCAGCTTCTAGCGGAAATTCACGCCGGTCTCGGTGGACACCATGCCGCAGCATGGGCTCTTGTTAGCAAGGCCTTCTGTAATGGGTTTTATTGGATGATGGCCCGAGCAGACACACAGGACCTCGTCCAATGCTGCGTCAGATGCCAACTCTTCGCCAACCAAAGCCACATGCCCCCAACTTCCTTACAGACTATCCCCATCACTTGGACTTTCGCGGTCTGGGGATTGGATATGGTTGGATCCCTTAAAGGGGGAAGCCATAAGAAAAAATATCTACTAGTTATGGTGGACAAATTCACTAAGTGGATAGAGGCTAAACCGGTCAAAACGGCTGAGTCCGGCCCGGTGATAGACTTCATATCTGGTGTTGTGCACCGTTATGGTGTCCCACACAGCATCATCACCGACAACGGTTCTACTTTCATAGCCGACGAGGTAATAACCTGGTGTACTAATCTGGGTATTAAACTCGATTACGCCTCCGCCTGCAACCCACAAACCAACGGTCAAGTCGAACGGGCCAACAGTCTTATTATGAGTGGCATTAAGCACAGACTAGTGCGTTCTTTGAAAGAATCAGACAAGCACTGGGTTGAGGAGCTCGAGTCCGTACTCTGGGGGCTGCGAATGACGCCCAACCATACTACCGGATACACACCTTTCTTCATGGTGTATGGTGCAGAGGACGTATTGCCCTGTGATATTATTCATGACGCACCTCGAGTGCGTATGTACGAAGAGAGAGAAGCTGAGCTTGATCGGCAGGACAGCCTAGATGCCCTGGAGGAGGAACGCGATGTCGCAAAAGCCCGTTTAGCATTTTACCAACAGCAGGCTCGAAGATATCAAAGCAGAGAAGTATGGGCCCTGGAGGAGGAACTCGTTCTGCACCTGCCGGAGAAGAAAAAGGACAAACTCAAGCCCAAATGGGAGGGTGCCTTCATAATTGATGAAGTTCTCACCGGAGGAGCATACCATCTTCGCGATGCATCAGACAATCGCCTCGAGCCCAACCCCTAGAACGCGGCCAGACTCCGAAGATTCTATGCCTAGTGCCAAACCCCTTGTTCGTCTCCTCCTCCCTTGTAGTTTCCATTATTTTTTTCTCTCTTTTCCGATTACTTTCTTCTTTCTCGCTTTAACGCTTTGGTACGGCTAGACCGCACACCATTGACACATACATCTCTAAATATGTACGTCACTTGTACCTGGGCACTTCTTGGATAGAGGTTCTTGTCATTCCTTGAGTATTAAGCTCCTCACATATGAGTTTTTCCATATGTACCTTTTCTTTACCACTATATGCATCGATATGACCTAAGTTTTGGCCAAGCTGGGTTGCCTGGCTCCTGTGCTTATGCCCTACATTCCCATTAGTTCGGCTAGGGCATAAAGGGAGCACCTCTACGATTGTTACTGTCAGGTCATCCGGATGTGTACCTTAGACTGGGTGAAGCCGAAAGCTAGCATTCTTAAGGGAATATTCGGTCTGTGAATTAAAGATGTTTTCTAAACTCACTCCATTGTGCACCCCTACAAGTTATACAAACTATGGTGCTCACATCACAATTCAGACATGTACATTAAATGCATGCACACCCAGGGAAAGGAACACTTAATGGAACTATTCTCTCTGGAAGATGTTTCTTACGATACCAATTTAATATAACATAGCTAGCCGGATACAACTTGTCTGTTCAAGCAACTATGACCCCTACGCCTAGTTTTCCAGGCATACCCCGGCCTATTCAGCCGCGACGGTATTCGGAAACACTCCGCACCTTCGGGTCCAGAGGTTGAAGCGAAAAGGTATGCCATGACAAATGATATACAATTCAGCTAGAGTTCCACATAATAAGGAAAGTACACGGTCACTTGGACTCGAGCACTTCCTCCTCTACACCTTCCAACAGGCAGTCTAACTTACAATCTTGTTGGGAACATTTTGCGGCCACCTCTACTTGGAAATATACTAAACTAACGGGAATTTCTTCCCCATTTGACCCTAACGGTCCAACCCGAGCCATGTGATTTGGATCCATCTTGGTGTATCGCGTTTTCACCATGGCCCAGGCCTCTCGCGCTCCCTCTCGGCAGGCCGATATCTTCCATAGTCGGATACGCCGCCACGCTCCCTTGAACATCTCTAGAAGGTCCTCCATACTTCCTAGAGGGGAGGCAGAGGACCATAAGGCCTTGGCAACGCTCCGCATGGCCAGCAGGGCATGTTCATGCACTTGCGACAGTCTTTGCAGCAGATCACTCGATGATCCGGACACCTCCTCTTCAGGACGACCTGTCAATATACCTGCAAACATGAATATATCAGTCCCATTTATCTCTGAACTACTTTAAATAGTTCGGACACATACTGAATATGCCGACCCACAGCATCTTGCTCTCCTTCATGGAATCAGCTAGCTGGGCTCGAACATCTTTCAATTCTTCACCCAATATAGTGTTGGAATCATGTAGCTTGTTTTTCTCGTCTCGGACACGGGTCAGCACATGCTCGCCTGCGGCGTGTTGCCTTTTCGCCTCTTTTTTCTCCCTCTTGGGCGATCTTCAACTTCTCTTCAAGTTGATCAGACGACCCTATTATGCGACCAGCAGCCGAGTTAGCACAGTTGGTATATAATTATTGTTCCTCGGTAGAGGGGAACACTACCAGAAGACGACTTCTTGACATTTTCCAATTCGGCAGTAGTAGCATTTAGCTGCGCCCGGCACTACTCCAGCTACTGGGCTAGCAAGCAATTCTTCTCTACAAGGACCTGGTTGTACAACGATCCTTAAATCAATTGTGCCAACTACTTTCAGTCTCGGGGGCTACGTGTAACACCCTCGATGTGGCTATATCTCCCACGTGTCGAGCCACGACTTAGAGGCATAACCGCATTGAAAGCAATGTCGCAAGTTAGGCAATCTTCACAATATCCCATGTAATATAAGTAATAAAAGGGGAAGGAACATAGTTGTATTACACTCGCCACGTCAATCAAAGTACATAAATAGCATTACAACATCCAAACACTCATGGCCCGACTACGGCGCCAAAATAAAAGAACAACCCAACATGCGACACGGTCCCGATCGCCCCAACTGGGCACCACTACTGATCATCAGGGAAAGAAACATAGTAACTGCGTGAGTCCTCGTCGAACTCCCACTTGAGCTCAAGCGCGTCATCTGGAACAGAGTCATCAGGTCCTGCAACTGGTTTAATAGTAATCTGTGAGCCACAGGGACTCAGCAATCTTGCACCCTCGCGATCAAGACTATTTAAGCTTATAGGTAAGGCAAGGTAGAATATGTGGAGCTGCAGCAAGCGACTAGCATATATGGTGGCTAACTTGTTCGCAAAAGAGAGCGAGAAGAGAAGGCAAAGCGCGATCGAACAACTAGAGAGCAACCTGCGGCAAGCATTACTCCAACACCGTGTTCACTTCCCAGACTCCGCCGAGAAGAGACCATCACGGTAACTCACACAGTTGACTCATTTTAATTAAGTTAAGGTTCAAGTTATCTACAACCAGACATTAAAAAATTCCTATCTGCCCATAACCGCGGGCACGGCTTTCGAAAGTTCAAGTCCCTGCAGGGGAGTCCCAACTTAGCCCATGACAAGCTCTCATGGTCAACGAAGGAATAGACCTCCTCCTGAGACATTCCGATCAGACTCCGTATCCCGGTTCTTCGAGACACTTCGACAAGTTAAAACAAATCCAGCAACACCGAACAAATGTGCCGACAAATCCCGACAGGAGCTGCACATATCTCGTTCTCAGGGCACACTCAGATGAGACTAGCTATGAGTAAAACCAACCCTTAAGTTTCCCCGAGGTGGCCCCGCAGGCAGCTCGATCGGACCAACACTCAAAGGAGCACTGGCCTAGGGGGGCTTAAATTAAGATGACCCTCGGGCTACGGAAACCCAAGGGAAAAAGAGGCTAGGTGGCAAATGGTAAAACCAAGGCCAACTATCAAGGGGTTCCCATTATAACCCAACCGCGTAAGGAACGTAAAATCCGGGAACATAACACCGATATGACGGAAACTAGGGCAGCAAGAGTGGAACAAAACACTAGGCGAGAGGCCGAGCCTTCCACCCTTTACCAAGTGTATAGATGCATTAAGATAACAAGGCAATATAATGATATCCCAACAAGTAAATAATGTTCCAACAAGGAACGGTCTCCAATCTTCACCTGCAACTAGCAACGCTATAAGAGGGGCTAAGCAAAGCGGTAACATAGCCAATCAATGATTTGCTAGGACATGGTGGGTTAGAGGTTTGACATGGCAATTTGGGAGGCATGATAAGCAAGTGGTAGGCATCGTAGCATAGGCATGGCAAAAGAGCGAGCATCTAGCAAAGCAAAGATAGTAGTGATTTCGAGGGTATGATCATCTTGCCTGCAAAGTTGTCAGAGTTGACTGGATCCTCGAAAGCAAACTCAACCGGCTCCTCGTTAGCGAACTCGTCTCCCGGCTCTACCCAAACAAGACAAACGAGAAAACGGAACACAATCAACCACGTGCAAACTCAAACAAAATGATGCAAACATGGTATGCTATGCGGGATGCGATATGTGATGCATATGCAAGATTTGACAAGGAATGAATGAACCTGGGCTCAACTTGGAAATCCAAGTGTGCCACTGGAAAGATGAGATGAAATCACTTGAAAACGAGATAAAGATCACCGGAGTCGGAGTCACTGTTTGGAAATGGCAAGGAATTCAAATATGGCACCGGTCTGCGATTTACAGCAATTAGCCATCCAAATGCAACAAGATGAACATGTTACAGCACTCAAACATGGCAACAAAATATATGGAAGGAATCCATTCATGATGCTTAACAAAAGATGAACACTGAGCTATGGCCAATTCATCCATTAACAGGTTCAAACAAGCATGGCAAAAATGCATTTGGCAAACAGATTTCAGACTTGGTGAAATTAACACTTGTCTGGAATTTCAGATCAGGTAGCACAATTTGGCGCATGAAAACTATATGGTACAGGACCTGAACATGGCAAAGTAAAGCATGGCATGCAGCTACTCAAAGATATTAACAAAAGTCCCTTAGTGACCTTGAGCCAAAAGGGATAAGAAAATAAATTTGCAAGCATGTGAACATGGCAAAAACATAATGAGTTCTCAGAATTGTTGAAAACTGGAGCATGCTGAAAACAGATATCAAGTAGGCATGTTTACGAGCTCGATGCACTCACTACGGAGCAAGTCATGACAATCTAAACATACACCCATCAAGAATACACATTATACAAGCTAGACATGGCAAGAACAATAGCATAGCAAGCACGGATCAACTACAACATCCTCGGCAAAATTGCTAACAAGTAGACAATCTGCCCAGATTCACAAAATAGCAAAAGTAGAGCTCGATTGACTAAAGCTAGGTTGCTCTATAATTGCAAACAAAGACATGGATGGATAGAGCACTACAAGATTAACAAAACATCCTTGTTGATCATCCTCAAAAGAGGCACGGATCACTAGGAAACAACATGAACATATGGCATAATGAAATAAACAGATCAAGGACTTCGTGGAAATGCTAAGTCCCTGAAATCAGCCTTAATGAATGCTCCACTTTGCAAGCTTGTGCTAGTCACCACACACATCACAAAAATACATGGGTTGCACCTCTGGATAGATGGCAAAACATAAAACAAAACACATGTAGAGCTCAGGGGCATATCATGCACACAATAATGATGGCAAAAATGACAAATATCTAATTGAAGCAGCAGATCTGACAATTATCTCAAATAGCATTCTTCTAACAGCATTTCGGGCATCAAGATGAACTCAAATGAAAATGGTGCAATGAGATGAACATTTTGATATGCTATATGCGCAAAACAGAGCTACAGATGCGGAGTTATCACAGGTCAAAGTATGCAAAATAACTGGGAACTTAGTGAAAAAAAGGTCAACCCCTAGGGTTTTTCAGATCTGGATCGGATATCGCTGGAGCACGGACTTCGAGGTTCGCCGGAGGGGCTTGGAGCTCACCAGAGCACGGAGGAGAAGCGGGGGCCGGCCTTGCCGGTCTTGGGAGGCGGCACGGATGACGAGGGGCAGCGGACGGCGGCGGGTGGCGCCGGTCGGGAGGCGGCGGGGCTGGTCGGGCGAGCTCGCGGCCGGCCGACGTCGATGGCGCGGCGGCGGCGCCGGGCTCCTCGGGTGACCGGACAAGAGGAGGGCGGCGACGGCTTGCGGGCGATGTGGGCGCACGAGGGAGTGGGCCTCGGGGGCCCCGAGCGGGCGTCGCGGGCCGGCGGCGCTGTGGCGGCGATGTGGGCGCGCCCGGGCCACGCGGCGGCACCGGGTTGGTCGGCGGCGGGTGGCGGACACGTCCGACGCCGTCCGGACGTGTCCGGCGGCGGCGGAGACGATTTTTTTAGGGTTTGAAGGAGGGGAACAAGGATTTGGAGGAGGGGGTTTATATATAGAGGTAGAGGGAGTTAGGAGTGTCCAAATGAGGTGCGGTTTTCGGCCACGCGATCGTGATCGAACACTCTAGATGATGGAGAGGGTTTTGGTGGGTTTTGGGCCAACTTGGAGAGGTGTTGGGCTGCAACACACAGGAGGCCTTCTCGGTCCCTTGGTTAACCGTTGGAGCATCAAACGAAGTCCAAATGGTACGAAACTTGACAGGCGGTCTACCGGTAGTAAACCAAGGCCGCTTGGCAAGTCTCGGTCCAATCCGGAAATGTTTAATCCCCACACACGAAAGAAAGGTAGAAATGACCACCGGAGGAGAACGGAGCGCCCGAATGCAAAACGGACAACGAGGAAAATGCTGGAATGCATGAGACGAACACGTATGCAAATGCAATGCACATGATGACATGATATGAGATGCATGACAACGATAACAACACACGGAGACAAAGACCCAAACCCGAGGAAATAAAATAACTTAATGCCGAAAATGGCAAGAGTTGGATTACATATTAGGAGAATCATATCTGGGGCGTTACAACACTCCACCACTACGAGAGGATCTCGTCCCGAGATCTAGGACTGAAAGAACGCCGGGTATTCAAAACGGAGGAGATCCTCGCGTTCCCAGGTAGCTTCACGGGCGGAATGGTGTGACCACTTGACTTTGAGGAATTTGATTGACTTGTTGCGAGTCTTGCATTCAGTCTCATCAAGAATAGCAACGGGGTGCTCACGATAAGAGAGATCTGCTTGGAGCTCAATGTCTTCGAAGTTGACGGTGCGGTCAGGAGTCTTGAAGCACTTTTGGAGCTGAGAGACATGGAACACGTCATGCACATTTGCAAATGTTGAAGGAATCTCGATTTGATAGGCGAGATCGCCTCTCTTGCTGACGATCTTGAAAGGTCCCACATATCTAGGGGCAAGCTTCCCTTTGATACCGAAGCGACGAGTACCTTTCATAGGAGAGACGCGGAGGTAAACATGATCTCCGATCTCAAAAGCCAAATCATGGTGCTTACTATCATAGTAGCTCTTCTGGCGGGATTGGGCTGCTTTGAGGTTATCTCGAATTACTTTGCACATTTCCTCTGCCTCTGAGATTAAGTCATTTCCCAAAAGTTGACGTTCACCGGTTTCAGACCAGTTGAGAGGGGTACGGCACTTTCTGCCATACATAATTTGAAATGGGGCCTTGCCCGAACTTGCTTGAAAATTGTTGTTGTAGGAGAATTCAGCATATGGAAGACAATCCTCCCACTTCATGCCGAAGGAGATCACACAAGCCCTGAGCATATCTTCAAGAATCTGGTTGACATGCTCGACTTGACCGCTAGTTTGAGGATGGAAAGCTGTGCTAAAACGGATGTTGGTGCCCATGGCCTTCTTAAAAGAATCCCAAAACTTGGAGGTAAAGATGCTGCCACGGTCTGAAGAGATCACCTGTGGAATACCGTGCAGAGAGACAATTCGAGAGGTATAGAGTTCCGCCAATTGAGCTGTAGTGATAGACTCTTTGATAGGCAGAAAGTGAGCCACTTTAGTGAGTTTGTTGATGACAATGAATATAGCATCATTGCCACATTTGGACTTTGCAAACCCAGTCACGAAGTCCATCTCAATGTGGTCAAACTTCCATTCTAGAATGGCAAGAGGTTGGAGGAGACCCGCCGGCCTTTGGTGTTCTGCCTTCACTCTTCTGCAAACATCACATTCATTCACGAACTGAGCAATCTCGCGCTTCATTCAAGTCCACCAATAAGCCTGCTTGAGGTCCTGATACATCTTCGTGCTCCTAGGGTGGATGGAGAGGAGAGAATTGTGAGCTTCATTCATGATAACCTGACAAAGATCACCTTTGGGCACAACAATACGATCCTCGAAGAAGAGAGTATCCTTGTCATCAAGGCGGTAGCACTTGTACTTGAGTTGACTCTCAGCAATCCCAATCTTCACCTTCTTCACCATAGCATCAAGAAGTTGGGCTTGGCGAATCTGGTCTTCCAAGGTAGGAGAGACTTGAAGGTTGGCGAGGAAACCTTGAGGAACAACTTGCAGATTAAGTTTGCGGAAAGCTTCACAAAGCTCGGGTTGATAAGGCTTGAGAATCAGACTATTGCAATAAGCCATCCTACTCAATGCGTCAGCAATCACATTGGCCTTGCCTGGAGTATACTCGATACTCGGATTATACTCTTGAATCATTTCGACCAATCGAGTCTGCTTGAGGTTGAGATTAGGCTGAGTGACGATGTACTTGAGAATCTTGTGGTCAGTGAAGATGTCCACTTTCCTTCCCAATAAGAGATGTCTCCAAGTCAAAAGAGCATGCACAACTGCCGCAAACTCGAGGTCATGAGTGGGGTAGTTTTTCTCGTTGGGCTTCAACTGGCGAGAGGTATAAGCCACAACTTTCTTCTCTTGCGTCAACACTGCGCCAAGACCTTGGAGAGAGGCATCACAAAAGACCTTGTACGGTTTGGATTCATCAGACGGAGTCAGAATTGGAGTAGTGACCAATTTCTCTTTCAAAGTGTTGAAAGCGATGTCACATTCCGGAGACCAAACGTACTTGACGTGCTTCTGGAGAAGATTTGAGAGAGGCTTCGCAATCTTAGAAAAGTTTTCAATGAATCTTCGACAGTAGCTTGCGAGACCGAGGAAGCTACGGAGTTGCTTCACGTTCTGAGGTGGTTCCCAATTCACAATTGCAGACACCTTCTCAGGATTCACCGCAATGCCCTTGGCAGAGATGATATGACCAAGGTAAAGAAACTCATCGAGCCAAACTTCGCACTTGGAGAACTTGGCATAGAACTGGTGTTCCCCCAGCTTATCCAGTACCAAACGCAAGTGCTTGGCATGATCTTCCTTGTTCTTCGAAAAGACCAGAATGTCGTTGAGATAGACCAAAACGAAGTCATTGGTGTAGGCGTTGAAGATGAAGTTCATCATGCGAGAGAAAGTCGGTGGAGCGTTGACGAGGCCAAAAGACATGACAGTGTATTCATATGAACCATAGCTTGTGCTAAAAGCCCTCTTGGGAATATCTTGCTCACGGATTCGAATCTGATGATAACCCATACCGAGATCAAGCTTGGAGAATACTTGGGCACCTTTGAGTTGTTCGAACAGCTCGTTGATGTTGGGAAGTGGGTATTTATTCTTGATAGTCTTCTTGTTCAATGGACGGTAATCAACACAATGTCGGTCCCTTCCATCCTTCTTCTTCACAAAAAGAACACCACAACCCCACGAAGAAGAACTAGGTCGGATGAGACCCATTCTCTCTTGAATATCGAGTAGCTTCTTCAGCTCCTTCAACTCTTCAGGTCCGAGCTTGTAAGGACGCTTGCACACTGGTTCCGTGCCAGGCTCAAGATCGCTGACGAATTCAACTGGCCTATGCGGAGGCATTCCTGGAAGCTCTTCTGGAAAGACGTCTTGATATTCGCAAACAACTGGAATCTGCGAGATAGCACCCAGTTCACCCTTCTCATTGAGAGAAAATAGACGGATTGTATTATCCCGAGCAGCAAAGACAATTACATCCTCAAACGAATGAGTCAATTGAATCTGCCTGGCTGCACAACCAAGCTGAGCCTTGTGCTTAGAAAGCCAATCCATCCCGAGAATAAGATCAATATCCGAGTTACCAAGAACCATTGGAGAAGCCAGAAACTTGAAATCACCCATCATGATAGAAATATCCAGAATCATCATACTAGAACTCAGACGCTTAGCCGGAGAGACGACTTGCATAGCTCTAGGTAATGCCTTAGTACTAAAATTGTTCTCCGATGCAAAAGGGAATGACATGAAGGAATGCGATGCACCAGAGTCAAAAAGTACTTTTGCTAGAATATCATTAACAGGAAGGTTACCCATGATGACATCTGACGAATCCTCTGCCTGAGTTGCATTCATCAAGTTGACCTTGGCGTGCTTGGGGTCATGCTTGACCACAGTTGTACTTGCCGATCTCATAGGAGGAGGAGGAGGGAGACGCCTCCGGTTGAAGCACTTGTTGGCATAGTGAACCTTCTGTTGGCACTTGTTGAACGTGACCTCTGAAAGCGGACGGTGATATGGAGCAATCGATCTTGGAGCTTGAGACGAAGTCTTGTTCTGAAAGCCAGGGTTGGGTGGGTGGGAAGATCCACTGCCACATTTGCTCTTCTGATACGGCTGACAAAACGGAGGAGGAGGAAGCCAATACTTCTGCTGCTTGGCCACTTGAGTAGAGGAAGAAGGAGTAACATCTCTAACTCACTTCTTGGAAGCATCACACCTCAGTTGAGCAGCCTCTTGCTTCAATGCCATGTTGTAGAACTCATCGTACCTCAAGGGATCAAAGAGAACAAGAGCTAGCTGGATTTCTTCTTTGAGACCACCCCTGAACTGGTATATCATGCTCTTCTCGTCAGGGACGTCCTGCTTAGCAAAGCGGGCGAGCTTCTGGAACAACTTGCTGTAGTCATAGACAGACAAAGAGCCTTGCTTCAGGTTGCGGAATTCCTCATGCTTGCTTTCAACCATGCTCTGAGGAATATGATGAGCTTTGAAATCTTGACAAAATTCATCCCAGGTAATCACACGGCCTCCTCTGGAATCCTTGTACTGCTGGAACCATTCTACAGCTTGGTCTTTGAGTTGGAAGGATGCGAACTTGACAAAGTCCTCAGGACTGACGTTACTGCACTCGAAATGCTTGCACAAGTCCACAAGCCAATCGTCAGCATCAGTTGCCTCAACACAATTGCTGAAAGTCTTTGGCTGATTTGCAAGGAACTGGTTGAGTGTAGCAAAGTGATTATGATTGTTGCCTTGGTTGCCTTGGTTCGCTTGATTTCGCTCTTGAAGAATTTGCATGATCAACTGCGTGTTTGCATTGGTTGCGGCCATCACAGCTTGCCATGCCTCCAGAGGAGGTGGAGGTGGTGGCGGATCAGGATTCGGAGTCGTGCGCGTTGGAGGAGCCATCCTGAAGAGGTTGACATCCATTAGCACATTGATAGACAAATATTGAAGCTGAATCCAACGGAATGAAAATTGCAACATATAGTCTTCACATCCGAACAAAATGAACGAATGCATTCCACTTGAAATGGTCACATATCCATAAATTGAGAAGCCACTTAGAATTTAGGTAGAGGAATAAATCAACAAGGTACGGATCAAGCACGAATACTCGGTAAGAAATCCCAATCTCAAACCAAATATTCGTGGAAGAAGAACTAGACCTACAAAAATTCCCACCTATGAAATTCCCGAACCTTTCCGGTTATGCAATCAGGTGTTGGGGATATAGGGGAAGCATAATATCTCACCCAAATCTAGCAAATCCTACATCCAGTTGTATCCATCCTTCAACATATAACCAAGAAAAACTTCAGAAACCATCTACCTCAACCTTCGAAAAGCATCCGTTATGCGAGTTGTGGCAATACTCCCGAACTCCCGCCCCAGTACTGGGTGGCGTCGAGGTTATCTCACCAATAAACTGCATAAAATAGATTTTCGATGTCGGCGTACTAAACTCAGGTACTCCAGAACTGCAAAGATAAAATTGTGACGACAACACCTTGGAGCTCAACTCCCCGGGACACTGTCACAACCCCTAAAGACAGGAGGCACCAAGAACAATGTTCTCGTCACAAAACCATCGGAACGATTCCAAGATACCCGCGTGATCCTAATTTTTTTTGTGAAATTTGAGAAGAGAAGAGTCAAAACTCTACGTCAGGATGCCTTACCAGAGCGATGAGGAGATTGGGAAGTAAAAAGAATTCCTAAACTCTCTGATATATAATTCCTAAAGGACTCAAAACATTTTTCTAGACTCAACAACGGCTGCTAAAAATGATCAATCAATGGGGGCTCCTAAGGTCGGGGAAGGCTCTGATACCAACTTGTAACCCTCTCGATGCGGCTATATCTCCCACGTGTCGAGGCACGACTTAGAGGCATAACCGCATTGAAAGCAATGTCGCAAGTTAGGCAATCTTCACAACATCCCATGTAATATAAGTAATAAAAGGGGGAGGAACATAGTTGGCTTACACTCGCCACATCAATCAAAGTACATAAATAGCATTACAACATCCAAACACTCATGGCCCGACTACGGCGCCAAAATAAAAGAACAACCCAACATACGACACGGTCCCGATCGCCCCAACTGGGCACCACTACTGATCATCAGGGAAAGAAACATAGTAACGGCGTGAGTCCTTATCGAACTCCCACTTGAACTCAAGCGCGTCATCTGGAACGGAGTCATCAGGTCCTGCATCTGGTTTAATAGTAATCTGTGAGCCACAGGGACTCAGCAATCTCGCACCCTCGCGATCAAGACTATTTAAGCTTATAGGTAAGGCAAGGTAGAATATGTGGAGCTACAGCAAGCGACTAGCATATATGGTGGCTAACTTGTTCGCAAAAGAGAGCGAGAAGAGAAGGCAAAGCGCGATCGAACAACTAGCGAGCAACCTGCGGCAAGCATTACTCCAACACCGTGTTCACTTCCCGGACTCCGCCGAGAAGAGACCATCACGGTAACTCACACAGTTGATTCATTTTAATTAATTTAAGGTTCAAGTTATCTACAACCAGACATTAACAAATTCCCATCGGCCCATAACTGCGGGGAGTCCCAACTTAGCCCATGACAAGCTCTCACGGTCAACGAAGGAATATACCTCCTCCCAAGACATTCCGACCAGACTCGGTATCCCGGTTCTTCAAGACACTTCGACAAGTTAAAACAAATCCAGCAACACCGCCCGAATGTGCCGACAAATCCCGATAGGAGCTGCACATATCTCGTTCTCAGGGCACACTCAGATGAGACTAGCTACGAGTAAAACCAACCCTCAAGTTTCCCCGAGGCGGCCCCGCAGGCAGCTCGGCCGGACCAACACTCAGAGGAGTACTGGCCCAGGGGGGCTTAAAGTAAGATGAACCTCGGCCTCCGGAAACCCAAAGGAAAAAGAGGCTAGGTGGCAACTGGTAAAACCAAGGTTGGGCACTGCTGGAAAAGCTTTATTCAAGGCGAACTA
The DNA here is from genome assembly GCA_034509565.1 of Triticum monococcum. NCBI lineage: Eukaryota > Viridiplantae > Streptophyta > Magnoliopsida > Poales > Poaceae > Triticum > Triticum monococcum. The sequence goes on from CM067842.1 coordinate 317,964,016, forward strand.
TCAAGGGGTTCCCATTATAACCCAACCGCGTAAGGAATGCAAAATCCGGGAACATAACACCGATATGACGGAAACTAGGGCGGCAAGAGTGGAACAAAACACTGGGCGAGAGGCCGAGCCTTCCACCCTTTACCAAGTGTATAGATGCATTAAGATAACAAGGCAATATAATGATATCCCAACAAGTAAATAATGTTCCAACGAGGAACGGTCTCCAATCTTCACCTACAACTAGCAACGCTATAAGAGGGGCTGAGCAAAGCGGTAACATAGCCAATCAATGGTTTGCTAGGACATGGTGGGTTAGAGGTTTGACATGGCAATTTGGGAGGCATGATAAGAAAGTGGTAGGCATCGTAGCATAGGCATGGCAAAAGAGCGAGCATCTAGCAAAGCAAAGATAGTAGTGATTTTGAGGGTAGGATCATCTTGCCTGCAAAGTTGTCAGAGTTGACTGGATCCTCGGAAGAAAACTCAAAAGGCTCCTCGTTAGCGAACTCATCTCCCGGCTCGACCCAAACAAGACAGACAAGCAAACGGAACACAATCAACCATGTGCAAACTCAAACAACATGATGCAAACATGGTATGCTATGCGGGATTCGATATGTGATGCATATGCAAGATTTGACAAGGAATGAATGAACCTGGCCTCAACATGGAAATCCAAGTGTGCCACTGGAAAGATGAGATGAAATCGCTTGAAAACGATATAAAGATCACCGGACTCAGAGTCACGGTTTGGAAATGGCAAGCAATTCAAATATGGCACCGGTCTGCGATTTACAGCAAGTAGCCATCTAAATACAACAAGATGAACATGTTACAGCATTGAAACATGGCAACAAAATACATGGCAGGGATGCATTCATGATGCTTAACAAAATATGAACACTGAGCTATGGCCAATTCATCCATTAACAGGTTCAAACAAGCATGGCAAAAATGCATTTGGCAAACAGATTTCAGACTTCGTGAAATTAACACTTGTCTGGAATTTCAGATCAGGTAGCACACTTTGGAGCACGAAAACTATATGCTACAGGACCTGAACATGGCAAAGTAAAGCATGGCATGCAGCTACTCAAAGATATTAACAAATGTCCCTTATTGACCTTGAGCCAAAAGGGATCAGAAAATACATTTGCAAGCATGTGAACATGGCAAAAACATAATCAGTTCTCAGACTTAGTGAAAACTGGAGCATGCTGAAAACAGATATCAAGTAGGCATGTTTACGAGCTCGATGCACTCACTACAGAGCAAGTCATGACAATATAAGCATACACCCATCAAGTATACACATTATACAAGCTAGACATGGCAAGAACAATAGCATAGCAAGCACGGATCAACTACAACATCCTCAGCAAAATCGCTAACAAGTAGACAATCTGCCCAGATTCACGAAATAGCAAAAGTAGAGCTCGATTGACTCAAGCTAGGGTGCTCTATAATTGAAAAAAAGAAATGGATGGATAGAGCACTACAAGATTAACAAAACATCCTTACTGGTCATCCTCAAAAGAGGCACGGATCACTAGGAAACAACATGAACATATGGCATAATGAAATAAACAGATCAAGGACTTGGTGGAAATGCTAAGACCCTGAAATCAGCCTTAACGAATGCTCCACTTTGCAAGCTTGTGCTAGTCACCACACACATCACAAAAATACATGGGTTGCACCTCTAGATAGATGGCAAAACATATAACAAAACACATGTAGAGCTCAGGGGCATATCATGCACACAATAATCATGGCAAAAATGACAAATATCTAATTGGAGCAGCAGATCTGACAATTATCTCAAATAGCATTCTTCTAAAAGCATTTCGGCCATCAAGATGAACTCAAATGAAAATGATGCAATGAGATGAAATGATGTACTCTCTGAGGTGAACATTTTGATATGCTATATGCCCAAAACGGAGCTACGGATGCGGAGTTATCACAGGTCAAAGTATGCAAAATAACTGGGAACTTACTGAAAAAAAAGGTCAACCTCTAGGGTTTTTCAGATCTGGATCGGATCTCGCTGGAGCACGGACTTCGAGGTTCGCCGGAGGGGCTTGGAGCTCGCCGGAGCACGGAGGAGAAGCGGGGGCCAGCCTTGCCGGTCTTGGGAGGCGGCACAGACGATGAGGGGCGGCGGACGGCGGCGGGTGGCGCCGGTCGGGAGGCGGCGGGGCCGGTTGGGCGAGCTCGCGGCCGGCCGGTGTCGATGGCGCGGTGGCAGCGCCGGGCTCCTCGGGCGACGGCGGCTTGCAGGCGATGGGGGCGCGCGAGGGAGTGGGCCTCGGGGGCCCCGAGCGGGCCTCGCGGGCCGGCGGCACTGTGGCGGCGATGTGGGCACGCCCGGGCCACATGGCGGCACCAGGTTGGTCGGCGGCGGGTGGCGGACGCGTCCGGCCCCTTCCGGACGTGTCCGGCGGCGGCGGAGACGATTTTTTTAGGGTTTGAAGGAGGGGATCCGGGATTTGGAGGAGGGGGTCTATATAGAGAGGTAGAGGGAGCTAGGAGTGTCCAAATGAGGTGCGGTTTTCGGCCACGCGATCGTGATCGAACGCTCTAGAGGATGGAGAGGGTTTTGGTGGGTTTTGGGCAAACTTGGAGAGGTGTTGGGCTGCAACACACACGAGGCCTTCTCGGTCCCTCGGTTAACCGTTGGAGCATCAAACGAAGTCCAAGTCGTACGAAACTTGACAGGCGGTCTACCGGTAGTAAACCAAGGCCTCTTGGCATGTCCCGGTCCAATCTGGAAATGTTTAATCCCCACACACGAAAGAAAGGTAGAAATGACCACCGGAGGAGAACGGAGCGCGGAATGCAAAACGGACAACGGGGAAAATGCTCGAATGCATGAGACGAACACGTATGCAAATGCAATGCACATGATGACATGATATGATATGCATGACAATGATAACAACACACGGAGACAAAGACCCGAACCCGAGGAAATAAAATGACTTAACACCGGAAACGGCAAGAGTTGGATTACATATTAGGAAAATCATATCCGGGGTGTTACAGTACGGACATATGGTTATCCTTTTTTGACAAAGAAAACTTACCTACACATATGTCAGATATTGCTTCGTGGCTCTTCTAAGCCCATCTCGAGCAGCTCGGATGTATGCGTCGCCCGAGCTGAAGGCATTAAAAGCCTCCACCCAAAACTTGGGGTCTCGCAAGACAGCCCTGCAGCGCCGATGGTTCATGGCACTCTCTACCTCCGAGTTGGTGACGGACATATTTTCTGAACCCTCGGCCGAAGTGCAGTTCGGCGTTGTTCCTACACCAGCCCTAGTCTCCCCGATTGGATCTAAATTGTTGGGAACACCACCGACCGGATCCCCAGAAATAGTTCAGCGAACCTTCTTCCTATAACCAAACAAACACACGAGTCACAGTCGGATGTGACTGCTGAACAACATGTTTATCTGTACCTCCTTGATGAAGGCCTGCCTGTGTCTTCACCCGCCTTCCTCTTCGAAGGCTTGCCCGGCCCGGGAGCCGATCTCCTCGAAATCGCCAAATGTCTCCCCTGTGAAGCATGATACAGTGCGGTGGGTGAGGCAGAATAAGAGAACTCTTTTAGATAAGGTGTTTCTTAATTATTTACATGTGAAGTAGGAAGAAGGCCAGGGTAGTCGGCGGTGATGGCCACTTCTGTGCCGTCATAGCTTGCCTGGTAAACCACTCCCCCCCCCCGCAAGCACCACGAATATATCCGGATCCTCCTCAAACCCAGGATCTAGCTCCCGTTGTGGATCTCCGGCTGTGGGGCAGGACTATGAAGTCCTTCGGTGACCTTCCGCCAGTGCTATCATAACAAACAGACTTGAAATTTATCAAAAGTAATCCAGAAGGGGAATGAGTGGAATAGAGGGGTCGAAGCTTACCCAACTAGGAGGATCGTACATAGAATACCCATCTCTGTGCTTAATGCGAAGAAACTCCTCTTCCTCCCCTTTAAACAGCTCGACCAATATTTTGGCCAGAGCGGCGGGGGTATCCGGACCCTTCCGGCCATAGTGGGAGGCATCATCCTCTCCATTCTAGTGCCTCATGGGCAGCCCTCTGTATTGTAGCGGTTGAACCCCTCGCACTATGGAGGTCGCCATTACCCCAATTATTGTGAGTTCAAACTGAGCGAGTATCTTTATATTGCTCATAAGCTGGCAAACTTCTGCGCCGTCGTCCTCTTCAAGACTACGGGGACGCCAACTGTGGCGTTTCTTCAGCGGAACGCTCGCAAATTCAGGAAGACCCTTTCGAACTGGGTCAGGAAGCGCGACGTCCTCAGTATAGAACCATTCGGAAGGCCATTCTTCAGATGCCTTACTTGGTGTGCCGGACAGATATCCAGTATCGGCGATACGCCATACTCCGCCTCCGCCCACTTCAAATATTGACCCCTCGTGATTACGTGGGACAAGATAACAACTTCCTCCATAGCTCGAAATGAGCCTCAATACCCAGGAATAGTTCGCATAAATCGACGTAACCCGCAATGTGCAGAATGGAGGCAGGGGTGAAGTTGTGTAGCTGGAGGCCGGAGTATTCCAAAAGCCCTTGGAGGAACGGATGAATGGGGAATCCAACGCCCCTTAGCAGGTAGGGCACGAAACATACTCGCTCTCCCTCAGATGGATTAGGGAAGTCCTCTACCTGAATCTCACCATCGAAAGAATCTAGCCCCGCTCGAACAGAAACTAGATCCGCGGGGGGAAGAAATCCCTGCATCTGCAGCTTTGTCAATTGATTGTGGGATACTGAACACCTCTCCCACTGGCCTTTCTCTGGGCCGGAATGGGTGGAGGAGCTGGGGGCACTAGCCATGTTGGAATGGTTTCTCCTAAGAAGTTTCCGGGGATTTCCTCTGCATGGTGCTGAATGGATCTAGGATACAATCTCTTTACTAGGTGCTCTTCCTTGCATGGACGGGGTGTTATCTGCAAAAATGCCCTGATCTTCCACCTTCTCTTGATACCTAGAAGACAAAGTTGTTTAACACGCAGAAGCCGAGGGGAGCGACATTGAATCGATGGCCAAATACATCACTTGAAGATCATTAAAGGAGGAACCCGCCTTGCAATGCCAAAGACAATTTGTGTGCCGAACACCCCGCTATTGAAGACTGGTTCGGGGGCTCCTGAGGGAGTCCTGGACTAAGGGATCCTCGGGCGTCCGGCCTATTATCCATGGGCCGGACTGATGGGCTGTGAAGACATGGAGGCCGAAGACTGTACCTGTGTCCGGATTGGACTCTCCTTGGTGTGGAAGGCAAGTTTGGCGAACCGACTATAAAGATTCCTGACTCTATGTAACCCTAGATTCCCTCCCCGGTGTCTATATAAACCAGAGGGGTTAGTCCGGAAAATATATATTCATTACCATAGTCATATAGGCTAGGCTTCTAGGGTTTAGCCATTACGATCTCGTGGTAGATCAACTCTTGTAACACTTATATTCATCAAGATCAATCAAGCAGGACATAGTGTATTACCTCCATAGAGAGGGCCCGAACCTAGGTAAACACCGTGTCCCCCATCTCCTGTTACCATCGATCCTAGACGCATAGTTCGGGACCCCCTACCTGAGATCCGCCAGTTTTGACACCGATAAAGACCACTCCTATTTACCCCTTGAGCTCTTCGCTCCAACTTAGCATGCTGATGTCGGTAATATCATGCCTATGGTGCCTTGAAGTGCTTACTTTATACATCAAATATGTCATCTTGTAAGTTTAGACATGCTTTGTGTGCATGCCATATATTTAGTTTCTTTATCGTATATGTGAATCATGCAATGCCATCTTGTTTAGCCAGGCGTCATATATGTGAATTTTGGAATTCCACCCTGGTTAGCCAGTCATCTTATATGTGAATTATATCATGCCATCATTTTTTTATTACGAGTTAAATTTGTCAACAATTTGAGTACAATCAATTACTCTTCCTGTGGATCAGCCATTCGGCACGGTCATGGAAAAATCTGGAGTGGAAACAAGGTCTTAAGAGCAGACAATGCTATTTGACGAAGCACATGTCTTGATGGTTACGGATAGCTCCTCAGTGGAGGATTCAGAGACAGATGACCAGTCCTATCCCCCCCGAGGTACATGCTCTAACTTGGCAGGGTTATGTTGCTCATATCATGTGTATGGTATCTTGCATTGCTATGCCATTTGCTTAGTTTAGACATGCTTTGTGTGAATGCCACCTGTTTAGTGTCGAATTACCATATATGTGAATACTGCAATGCCATCTTGTTGCAATACATTATATATGTGAATTATGCAATGCTATCTTGTTGCAAGGCATTATAGATGTGAATTATGCAGTGCCATGCAATTTAGCCAAGCGTCATATATGTGAATTATATCATGTCATCCTTTTTTGCATTTCTTGTTGCATTTGTCGACAATGTTTGTATATTCAACTGATCTTCCTGTGCATCAGCCATTTGAATTGGTGATGGAGAAATCTTGAGTGAAAACAAGGTCTTTAGAGAAGACAATGCTACCTGTTGAAGCAGATATCTTGCTGGTTACAGATAGCTCTTCAAAGAGGATTCAGATGGAGATGACCAGTCCTATTATCCCCCTGAGGTGTATGCACAAACTTGGCAGGGTTATATTACTCATATCATGCATATGTTGTATTGCAATGCTTAGATTTTACATCATATACACAATATTGAATGCCATCTCCTTAGTTGACACATCATATATGCGATTGCCCTCTACTCACTTGCTTAGTATATGAATCTTATTTTTGAATTATATCATGCCATGATGTTTACATAGACAACAAGTATCTGAATTATGGCATCCTAACCCATTTTCTAAAGACATAATATAGTAATATCATCTCATCGTGTTTACATAGACATCATATTTTGAATTATGTCATTCTATTCTTGAATTATATCATGCCATCATGTTTCCGTTGACGGCATGTTTGTGATTTATGGCATGCCAACCACTTTAATAGACACGTCGTATAGTTATATCATGTCATCATGTTTACATAGTCATCATATTTTGAAGTATGTCATTCTATCATGTTTAGTTAGTCAACATACATGTGAAATTGTGTCATGCTATCTTGTTTAATTAGCCATCATATATGTGAAATTATGTCCTACTGTTCTGTTTGGTCAGACAACATAAATGTGAATTATTTCTTGCCCTGTTTTCTTTCCTACTATCAATTGCACCTGTCTATCTTACAATGTCTGTACATTCAATTAATTTTCTTGTTTATTAGCCATTTCAATTGGAGGGGGTGATGGCAGTATCTGTGGGAGTAAGAACACGATCTTCAGAAAAGATTGTGCTACCTGTCGATGCAGATAGAACAACAGTTGTACTTGCCCAAGAACCAGCCCCACCACACATAACCCAGACTCACGCAGATTGTACCCCTACCCAGTTGGACAGAGAACCAGCTACACCCCTTCTAACCACAACCCCAGCAGATAGTAAACCAGTTCCAGTTGACACAACACCATCTCCATAGGGCACCCAAACACGAACAGTTAGTAAGGCAACTACAGTGCTCAAAGCACGAGGACCACCACTCTTAACCCCAAGTCAATGCTTAAAGCAGAAGAAGAATTGTTCTCAGGTAAGGTTCCATAGCTATGCTTCATACTACTTTGCTCTTGCATCACTATATTTACTCATACCAACTAATTTCAAATTTGAAGGATGTAATTGAAACTCCAATGGCGCAATAGGTATGTTTTAAACCTGTTTCATTAACGTGTTTGCTGTTGTAACTTGCTCTATGTTGATTTCAGTTTCAATTGAATAAACAATTATGTTCTCATGCCATGCACATTAAAAGTGTTGTTATTGCTATGTAGTTTCCCACACTTATATTATGTCTATGCTGATTTGTCTTAAATAGATATGATTCGAACTGTCTCTTTCTTGATTTGGCAACATAAACTACAATGATATAGACCATACAGTGACCATACTACATAGATACATGTATGTTTCATGCTATTATCTGGTCCACCTTAATATTGAACTCGTTTACCAAAATGAATTTCATATACAACATGGTAAACTTGTGATGTGTTTGTTTGTTTCTCTTTTAAAACGCGGATAAAATATTGGAGAAGAGTACCCTGTTATGCAATGGTAAAGGAAGTAATGCAGATAAGGTTCAAGATAGTGAGACATCCCTGTTGGTCTCCAAGAAAGCTGATAAAAACTATATTGAAGACACTGAGACAACCCCAAAGTCCTGTCATGATGTAGTGTTTGAGTTACTTGCTACTACTGCTGGCGCCAGCTCTTCGAACTCGCTGCCTGGATCAGTTCGGCTTCTTTAGTATCAACTTAAAGTGTAAAGACCTCGATCAAATGTTATGCGATAGGAAGCCAAAGGACTGAGGAAGTCCCTGCAGAATTTACATGCATACTTTCTGGTGCAACAACAAGTGCTGGAGTATTTAAGTGCCAAACAAGAGAAAGTTAATAAGCTTGCTAAGCATCTTGCCAACATTATGGGTACCCAGGATATTGTTTCTTCAGCTCTTCTGAAGTGGTTTAAGTTCTGGACTTATTTTGCTGCGGCGTTTATTTGCACTGGTCGCCAACTTTGACAACCAGTTTATATGATATGCTGCTTTGTTCCATATATTTGCACTGGTGGCGAACTTTGATGCCCAGTGGATGTAATAGCCGTGATAGCCTAGCGTAAGTTGCATGCTTAATTATTTCATTGTTGTCTTGTTTATTTGTTTGCTTGTAGTCAGTGCAGTTCTTTTTCTGCGGTTTGCTAGTGGCCAGAATAAATTTTTTTAAACTAGGCCACAATAACCATGGGCTACATATTTACTATAGTTACCATGGGCCTCCTACGGGCCGTAGAAACAATGGGCCTTCTAAGGACCGTGGAAACAATGGGCCTTCTACAGGCCGTAGCATCAATGGGGCTTCTACGGGCCATATGATTGATCGGCCAAACATGGGCCAATAATAGACCGCATTATGGGCCGTCAACAGGCTATATTTGGAATCGTCTGTTCATGGGCCTACAATAACGGGACACCGTTAATCAGCCGTATTTGATGACGCTATGAAAATGGCACAATGGATTAATGGGCCGCAAACGGGCCGATTGTAACCATAGGCTGAATTTGGCCCATAAGCAGAAAAGCCCAGTAACGGGCCGTAAGTAACCGAATGCTGGAAATGAGCCCAAGAATAAATGGGCCCTGAGAAGGCCTAAAGATAACACGGGTTGGAAACGGCCGAATGGAATAATGGGACATTAATGGGTAGAAAGCGGTACACTGTTCATTGTGGGCCAGATTCACCACGGGTCGTTAATGGGCCAAGAGTTACAAATGGCCTCGTATGGGCCGAAAGACATCATGGGCCATACATGGGCCGGAAGTTACAATGGGCTGGAATCATATTGGATGGCCCACACGAGGCTATTGGGCTTAATTCCGATAGGCCGTAATGGGTTGTGAGTTAGCGGGTCGTAAATTGGCTATATACGAACAGGTTGTTAACTGGCTTTCCGTCGGCCGGCCCGTTACCTTTTGACCAAGTCAAATGGGACGGCCTTTTCACCGGAATGGGCATGTGTTGGGCCATGCCACGTGTTGACGTATCATAGGCGCCTCCTGTCCAATGAATGGATGACATATGTCCCAACGGTGAGCCAACACGTGTTTCCTGCGGCCAATGAGAATTTTACATGTGGAAAATCCTCATTGGTCCGGGCTGTTAGCGGGTTATCGGATCCAAAACCGGACCCGATAGCTTAACGGCAACCCGTTACTGTGGATTCCACATGTCGGTCACCCTTGATGAAAGGACTTCCATGACGTGCCATTTATCGTCATGGAAGTGGACACTTCCGTGATGATAATTTTGGTAATGTTATGAAACACTTCTACGACAACACATGTATGACTATCTTGATTCTGTCATAAAATTGTCATGGATGTACATGCATGATAGAAAACATGACCTACTGTGACAAACACGTACCATCACGAAAGTGTATTTTTTTGTAGTGTGATTATGTTACTAAGTTGGTAGAAGCTATTCCAAGTAGTAGTGCTGATCATAACAGTTCTACTAAGATTCTTAAAGAAGTTACTTTTCTGAGATTTGGAGACCCTAGATACTTAATGACTGATGGTGGTTCACATTTTATTGATGGTGCTTTCCGTAAAATGCTTAATAAGTATGATGTTAACCATAGAATTTCATTCCCATATCATCCTCAGTCTAGTGGTCAAGTAGAATTGAGCAATAGAGAGATTAAATTGCTTTTGCAAAAGACTATTAATATATCTTGAAAGAATTCGTCTAAGAAACTGGATGATGCATTATGGGCTTATAAAACTGCTTATAAATACCCTCTGGGTATGTCTCCGTATAAAATGATTTATGGAAAAGCATGTCACTTACCTCTCGAACTAGAACATAAGGCATACTGGGCTATTGAAGAGCTCAACTATGATTTTGAATTTGCAGTGAGAAGAGGTTATTTGACATTAGCTCACTTGATGAATGGAGAACCAAGCCTAAGAGAATGCCAAGTTGTTTAAAGAAAAGATTAAACGATGTCATGACAAAAGAATACAAAAGCGTGAGTTTAATGTAGGTGATCATGTTTTGCTGTACAACTCTCGTTTAAGATTTTTTGTAGCAAAACTTCTCTCTAAATGGGAAGGTCCTTACATTATCAAGGAGGTCTATCGTTCCAGTGCCATCAAGATGAACAACGCCAAAGGCACAAATCCGAAGGTGGTAAACTGTCAAAGAATCGAACATTATATTTCAGGTACTCCCATAAATGTCGAGACCAATACGATTGACAGTGTAACTAAAAGGATAGAGAAGAGGTGTCTAGAGGGGAGGGGGTGAATAGACTCTAAGTAAGAAAATTGCAGTTTTTAACTTCTTTCGGTTTAAGTAGAGTTTTGGCAAAAGTTTAAACATTCACAATACATATCAAGCAAGCATGACAAGAGTATATGAGCAGCAGAAAGTAAAGCATGCAAGTTGCAAGTGTAAAGGGATGGGATTGGAGTGTGCAAACGCAATTGGAGAATGGGGATTTTTGGCATGGTTCCGATAGGTGGTGCTATCGTACATCCATGTTGATGGAGACTTCAGCCCACGAAGGGTAACGGTTGTGCGAGTCCACGGAGGGCTCCACCCACGAAGGGTCAACTAAGAAGCAACCTTGTCTATCCCACCATGTCCGTCGCCCACGAAGGACTTGCCTCACTCGGGTAGATCTTCACGAAGTGGGCGATCTCCTTGCCCTTACAAACTCCTTGGTTCAACTCCACAATCTTGATGGAGGCTCCCAAGTGACACCTAACCAATCTAGGAGACACCACTCTCCAAGAGGTAACAAATGGTGCGTTGATGATGAACTCCTTGCTCTTGTGCTTAAAATGATAGTCTCCCCAACACTCAACTCTCTCTCACAGGATTTGGATTTGGTGGAAAGATCATTTGAGTGGAAAGCAACTTTGGGAAGGCTAGAGATCAAGATTTATGTGGTTGGAGTGGAATATCTTGACCTCAACACAAGTGTAGGTGGTTCTCTCTCAGAAAATGTATGTTGGAAGTGTAGGCATGTTCTTATGGCTTTATCTACGAATGAAGAGTGGGTGGAGGGGTATAAATAGCCTCCACACAAAATCTAACCATTACACACAAATCACCAAACTCGATGGGACCGAATCATGAAACTCGGTCAGACCAATCTAGTTCAAAATGTGACCGTTAGGCATTTTGGTGGGACCGACATAATCGACTCGGTGGGACCGATGTGCTAGGGTTAGGGTAAAGCCTCATCTCGGTTTAACCGATTACACAAACTCGGTGGGACCGATTTGGGTAATAAGAAAAATAGATAGTTGGCCAAGCAAACTCAGTGGGACCGATTGCATGTCTTGGTGGGACCGAAATTATTGCAATAGGCAACAGAGAGTTTGCAAGCCCATCTTGGTGAGACCGAGATCCCATCGGTGAGACTGAATTGATTAGGGTTTCTGGCAGTGGCTATGTCAACTGAACTTGGTGGCGCCGGATAGAAAGTTTCAGTGGGGCCGAGTTTGACTTTTGTTTTGGGACATATGTGATTATGAGAAAGTGGTTGAGGGCTTTAGAGCATATCACTAAGAACTTTGAGCAAGCAAGCCATTGAGCAACACCTCATCCCCTCTTAATAGTATTGGCTTTCCTATGGACTCAATGTGATCTTGGATCACTAAAATAAAATGTATAGTCCTGAGCTTTGAGCTTGAGCCAATCCTTTGTCCTCAGCATCTTGAAGGGGTTCCACATCCTCTAGTCCATGCCACTCCATTTTTGAACTTATTTGAAACATACTAGGTAGAAGCATTAGTACAACAAGAGATATGTTGATATTAATTACCAAAATCACCTAGGGAGCCTTGTGCTTTCAATCTCCCCCTTTTTGGTAATTGATGACAACATACATCAAAGCTTTAGATAAAGATATATAGAATAACAAGTAAAGCTTTGGAAAGACATGTAACATGCATAGGCTCCCCCTACATGTATGCAATTATGTAAATATGGAATATAGGAGCATGGGAATGGATAAGCATGACAGAGTAAGCAATGTGTTACATGTATCTTGGCTATATGCATTAGAGCAAATGATGTGAATGTAGGAAATGTACCTTCATGCTCATGAGTCCATCTTGCAAACAGTATGTACATCAGCAAGAAATTCTCATACACATGACTGTGATGCATATACTTACCTTGTGGTCTTGAGTTGGCTTAGGAAGGAATGAACCTGAGTAAAAAGGTTAGATAACACGGATACACCTACTAGCCAGAGCGAACAAAAGAAACCACAAGAGTACCAAGACTGGGATGACATGTAGAGAGTGAGTACTAAGTACTGATACGTCCATTTTGCATCATGCTTTTATATCGATATATATTGCATTATGGGCTGTTATTATGCATTATGTCACAATACTTATGCCTATTCTCTCTTATTTTACAAGGTTTACGTAAAGAGGGAGAATGCCGGCAGCTGGGATTCTGGGCTGGAAAAGGAGCAAATATTAGAGACCTATTCTGCACAACTCCAAAAGTCCTGAAACTTCACAGAAGTTATTTCCAGAATATATAAAAAATACTAAGCGCAAGAAGTTCCAGAAGGGGGCCACACCCTGGCGACGAGGGTGGGGGGCGTGGCCTACCCCCCTTGGCGTGCCCCCTGCCTCGTGGGCCCCCTGGTGGCCCTCCCATGCCCATCTTCTGCTATATGGAGTCTTTCGTCGAGGAAAAAATCATAAGCAAGCTTTCGGGACGATACTCTGCCGCCACGAGGCGGAACCTTGGCGGAACCAATCTAGGGCTCTGGCAGAGCTGTTCTACTGGGGAAACTTCCCTCCGGGACGGGGAAATCATCACCATCGTCATCACGAACGATCCTCTCATTGGGAGGGGGTCAATCTCCATCAACATCTTCACCAGCACCATCTCCTCTCAAACCCTAGTTCATCTCCTATATCCAATCTTTGTATCCAAACCTCAGATTGGTACCTGTGGGTTGCTAGTACTGTTGATTACTCCTTGTAGTTGATGCTAGTTGGTTTACTTGGTGGAAGATCATATGTTCAGATCCATTATGCATATTAATACCCCTCTGATTATGAACATGAATATGCTTTGTGAGTAGTTACGTTTGTTCCTAAGGACATGGGAGAAGTCTTGCTATTAGTAGTCATGTGAATTTAGTATTCTTCGATATTTTGATGAGATGTATATGTCATCCCTCTAGTGGTGTCATGTGAATGTCGACTACATGACACTTCACCATTATTTGGGCCTAGAGGGAGGCATTGGGAAGTAATAAGTAGTGATGGGTTGCTAGAGTGACAGAAGCTTAAACCCTAGTTTGTGCGTTGCTTCGTAAGGGGCTGGTTTGGATCCATATGTTTCATGCTATGGTTAGGTTTACCTTAATACTTCTGTTGTAGTTGCGGATGCTTGCAATAGGGGTTAATCATAAGTGGGATGCTTGTCCAAGTAAGGACAATACCCAAGCACCGGTCCACCCACATATTAGATTATCAAAGTACCAAACGCGAATCATATGATCGTGATGAAAACTAGCTTGACTATAACTCCCATGTGTCCTCGGGAGCACTTTACATCATATAGGAGTTTATCCAGCCTTGTCCTTTGCTACAAAAAGGATTGGGCCATCTTGCTGCACCTTATTTACTTTTATTACTTGCTACTGGTTACCAATTACCTTATCACAAAACTATCTGTTATCGATAATTTCAGTGCTTGCAGAGAATACCTTGCTGAAAACCGCTTATCATTTCCTTCTGCTCCTCGTTGGGTTCGACACTCTTACTTACCGAAAGGACTACGATAGACCCCCTATACTTGTGGGTCATCAAGACTCTTTTCTCGCGCCGTTGCCAGGGAGTGAAGCACCTTTGGTAGGTGGAATTTGGTAAGGAAAAATTTATATAGTGTGCTGAAATTTACTGTCACTTTTTACTATGGAAAGTAATCCTTTGAGGGGCTTGTTCGGGGTATCTTCACCCCAACCGGTAGAGCAAATAGTTTCTCCTCAACCTACTCAACCTACTGATAATGAAAATGTTTACTTTGAAATTCCTTCGGGTATGATAGAGAAACTGCTAGCTAATCCTTTTGCAGGAGATGGAGCATTCCATCCCTACTTACACTTAATCTATGTGGATGAAGTTTGTGTATTATTTAAGCTTGCATGTATGCCCGATGATGTTATCAATAAGAAGGTCTTCCCTTTATCTTTGAAGGGAGATGTGTTGACATGGTATAGGCTATGTGATGATATGGGATCATGGGACTACAAACGATTGAAATTGGAATTCCATCAGAAGTTTTATCATATGCATCTTGTTCATCGTGATCGTAATTGTATATATAATTTTTGGCCTCGCGACGGAGAAAGCATCGCTCAAGCTTGGGGGAGGCTTAAGTCATTGTTATATTCATGCCCCAATCCTGAGCTCTCAAGAGAAATGATTATTCAAAATTTTTATGCTCGACTTTCTAACAACAGTCGCTCCATGCTCGATACTTCTTGTACTAGTTCCTTTATGATGAAGACTATTGAATACAAATGTAATTTATTGGAGAGAATTAAACGCAACTCTGAAGATTGGGATCTCGACGAAGGTAAGGAGTCAGGTATAACACCTAAGTTTGATTGTGTTAAATCTTTTATGGATACCAATGTCTTCCATAAATTCAGCACTAAATATGGACTTGACTCTGAGATAGTAGCTTCTTTGTGTGAATCCTTTGCTACTCATGTTGATCTCCCCTAGGAGTAGTGGTTTAAATATAATCCTCCCATTCAAGTAAAAGTAGTTGCACCTATTAAAGTTGAAGAAAAGACTATCACTTATAATGATCCTGTCGGCGTTCTGGGAACGGGGGTCCCCAGACTTGCCTGCCTGCGGCCTGCGGCGTGGCTCAAGTGGGGGCCCAGCGCGGCCCATCTTCATCAACACGAGGCTCAAGACCCTCGCGAGGGGCCAAGCCTCGCGAGGCGGACGGCACGGCGCATCCTCAGGCACAGCCTCGTCAGGCTGGCTCGCGAGGAGGCGGAGAGTTCAAGGCGGGGCACCTCGCGAGGTGCCTATGATGCAAGCCGTGACGACACGGGGCACCAGGCGGGTGCCAGCGCATGCAGCGTCCCTCTTTCCTCTTTGGTGCAAAGGGGCAAGCGTATCAGCAGAGTACCGAGGCATCAGGCAAAGGTTGCCACTTCGGTGCAACGAGACCAAGGCCAGGAGGACTACGAGACGGAGGTCACCATGGAGCCAAGCGCGGTGTCATCACCAGAGCCTTTGGCAGGCGAAGACTGCTTTTGTCAGGATAGATGTACTCGCTGTCCCCCTTCAAATTAGCCCGCCATTGTTGGATCCCTTCCCGCTCAATATTTGGGGAGAGGACCAGGGCCTCTATAAATAGGACCAGCCACCCACATAGCAAGGGGTTCGATTCCTGGTCGTTCGGTCCGGACGACGGGAGAGAGAAAAGGCATAGAGAGAGAGAGGGTGACCGAACTCTTCACAACAGTTCATCACGTCAGCCAAGAACAGACCCTCGCGAGGCTGTTCTTCCTTGTATTGTTCATCCTCACCAGCCCTAGGAGGCAATCCATCCACCACACACTGGAGTAGGGTATTACACCACATCGGTGGCCCGAACCAGTATAAATCTTGTGCCTCTCGTGCAGTTCTTTTAGTAGTTTAGATCCCATTGAGACGGAGAGGTTGAAGGTGAGATTTCCGCGCGCACCCCAGTGTTCGAACCTTAAGGGTCTGCCGGAACCCGAAATCCGACATTTGGCATGCCAGGTAGGGGTGCGCCGGAATTCGTCTTCCACCGCTCCGCTCTCCTCCCACCGTCGCGTCCATGTCTGACGCTCGTCGAGCCCGCGCCGTGCGCCGGGCCGCCATCGCTTCTCACGTCGCCCAGACAGCCCCCGTCGGTGGGCGTCCTCGTCGTTCCCCGTCGCCCGCCGTCAACACCGCCACCGGCCCGGCGGGGGGCGAGCAGCAGGCATCGTTTCAGCACCCGTCCGTGCGGCAAGACGGCCGCACCGCCACTCCGTCACTCGCGCCAGCTGGCTCTTCGTCCCGTGCGCTCCGCGCACCCTTGGAGGCTCGAGCTGCGCTCCTCGCGGAAAACGATATCCTGCGCTACCATCTCGTCGACGATGTCTACGAAGAATGGCTCGACCGTGTCGCCGAGCTTGTCCGAGCCGCAGGGGGCTATTCCGCACCGTCCGTCCCTCTGCGCCGCACTCCGCCCCGCGCGGGCAACGAAGCTCCGGAGGCGCACCAGCCGCCTCCCCTCCAAGAAGATGCCGTAGCTCCAAGGCGACTGGCCCCTGGGCGGAACCCGCTCCATCAGGCGCCAGCGCAGCAAGAGCGAAGCTGCCAAGAAATCCCTTGCCCGCAGGGGGCTTCCCGGGCGCTCCCTACTCCGGGACGCCGCGACCCTGCTCCAGCTCCGGCATGTCAAGACCCCGCCCTGCTCCTAGCTGCAGCGCGTGGGGACCATCAAGACCAAGCTCTCCGCCAACCGAGGCCTTTCGTGGCCACCGCGGGCTGCCACGCCTACACCACTGAGCTGCGCAGCATCGCGTGGCCCGGCAAGTTCAAACCCGACCTGCCTCCTCGCTACGACGGCACAACTGACCCCGCGGAATTCCTCCAGCTCTATGAGCTGGGCATCGAGGCTGCCGGCGGGGATGAAAAGGTCATGGCGAACTGGTTCCCCATGGCGCTGAAGGAAGGGGCGCGAATCTGGCTCCTGAATCTGGCTCCAGGCACGATCTCCTCCTGGGACCAGATGCATGCCCGCTTCATCGCCAACTTCCAACGTACTCGCGACTGGCCGCCTGCCGTGAGCGACATGCACCGCATCAAGCAACAACCCGGAGAGACCCTGCAAAAGTACATCCAGCGCTTCAACAGCGCGCGCCTCAAGATCCCCAGGGTGTCGAAGGAGGCCATCATCTCCGCCTTCTCTGATGGCGTGCGTGACGTCAAGATGAAGGAGGAACTGGCGATGCACGAAGACCTCTGCACCTCCCTGGAGCTGTTCAACTTGGCGAACAAGTGCGCCAGGGCTGAGGAGGGACGTCTGTCCCTCCTCGAGCTGCCTGCCGCGGACCTAGAAGAGAAGAAGCCCAAGGCCAAGGACGTGAAGCGCAAGGGGGCTGCCGTGCTCGCAGCCGAACCGGACACCAAGCGGGGCAAGGATCTGCCCGAACCCTCCAGAGGCAGCCGGTACTGTGTGTACCATGACCTCCACACCCACAACACCAATGAATGTCAAGAGCTCCGCGCTGTGCGAGAAGGAAGGATCGGCCGTCGCCCTGACCGTGCTGACCGGGGCTATGGCCAAGGAGGAGGAAGAAATCCAGGGCGCTGGGAAGACCGCGGCCCGCGCCAGGGGTGGCGCGACCAGCCATGCGAGGACCGCTGGCGGGACCTGCCTCGTGAGGGGGACTGGAGAGACCAGCCTCGTGAGGACCGCCCTCATGGCAACGCAGGCCTACCTCCGCTGCCGCCTCCACCAAGAAGGAATGAAGACCGCCATCAAGACTAGGGGGCTGGGGGCTTCCAGGAGCCGCGCGCGATCGCCTGCATCCTGGGCGGAGCTCAAGCCCCAGCCTCCCAACATATCTTCAAGCAGTTTGCCCGCGAAGTGAATGCAGTTCTCCCCAAGCTCGAAGCAACGTGCCCCCTCAGGTGGTCGGCGTGCCCCATCATGTTCAGCTCGGCAGACCAGCTCAAGTGTGCGGCCACTGCAGGAGTCCTCCCGATGCTCTGCTCCCCATTCATCAGCAACATGCAGGTCACCAAGACCCTCGTCAATGGTGGGGCAGGGCTCAGCATCCTATCCGTGGAAACATTCAACAACCTCCAAGTGCCCTATGACCAGCTTCAGCCAACCAGGCCTTTCTCCGGGATCACCGACGGTTCCACGTTCCCGATCGGGCAGGTCCGCCTCCCTATCACCTTCGGAGCCCGCAGCAACTATCGCACCGAGCTCATTGACTTCGACGTCACCCACATCCGCCTGCCGTACAACGCCATCCTCCGGTACCCGGCGCTGGCTAAGTTCATGGCCGTGACCCACCACGGCTACAACGTCCTCAAGATGCCAGGAAGTGGCGGCGTCATCACGGTGCCCTGTGAAGAGAGAGACGCAGTGTGTTCCCTGGAGCGAGCCTTCTAGGCCGCGTCGTTGGAAGACCCAGATCGCGGAAGCAGGAGGCTTCCTGAGACCACCCCCAAGAAGAAGAAGACGTTGTCAGGCTCAGCCCCTCAGGAGGCAGGCCCCTCAGGGGCCGTGCCCCCTCAGGAGGGCCCTCCATCCATCGCATAGGAAAGCGCACCCGGTGCCGTCCTCAGGCAGGGCTCGGGGGCTCTCACCTGGAGGGCCACCGACCTAGCCAGGGTCACGAGGGAGGCGCTTGGGAACCATGTGGAGGCGTGCTTCGCAGCACGTTTCCCTCGAGAGGGAGCCTGGCGAGGAAGATCAGACCAGCAAGAGTTCGTTGACGAGGCCATTCGAGAGCTACAGGAGACAAGGATCATGAGAGGTTGCCGCCGCTTGCCAGTCATGGCCCCACATCCAGGCGAGGATGGTGGGCTGCACGTCTGCGTCGACGTACCAGGGCTCAATCAAATCGCCACAACAGAGCGCCTCTGGCCCTCGCAAGTGGGGTGCTGCGGAGGTCCACCCCACAACTATGTTCGCATGCCTTAGGCCTACCGAGCATGGCTGCGGCGTACCAGCGCCTCATGAGGGGCATCGGGGAGGCTCAGGAAGACAGGCGTTACGCGGCTCTGGCGGAGGTGGAGACAGCTCGCGAGGAGTCACCAGTGCCTCCGGAGCCTCCCGAGGCCCCGGGGCCTGGGGGCTCGTGAGGATCGGCTTCTGCAGCCCGTCAAGTCTGCTGCACCGACGCCACTAAGCCGACGACATCCACAGGTGACATCTTTCAAGTTCCGTTCTCAGCTGGGAGCACCCTCCCAGGGTTGCATCACTCCCAGGCCGCGTGGGTCCGTCCCCGCGGCATGTATCTGCATTTACCTTTCCGTCGTTAGTTTGCCTTGTTGGGGGCACCCCTCGGGCTGCATCATCCCCAAGCCGTTCGGGCCAGACCCAGCGGCGTGTATCACCCTAGTATTTATTTATAACTATGCATTGCCTATCACGCTTAGCTGCATGGAGCCTGTCCGCAGCATCTTCTCTTCCCATGTCGGCTACTTGCACGTTAAAGGGGGGGTGCCTGAGCATCGTGACTCAGGTCTCTTACTGGCTCTCCAGCCCTCACCCTCTGGCCTTGTCCATGGCATCGCGACCTGGCATACCAGCGACGGCTAAGACAAGCTCGAGGGCCGGGACCCTAGGACGTAGAGTACCGGCATCTAACCAAATTTTGCAGGGACACATCTCAAGATATGGCCCAGTGCCGGGCGCAACCCGCCCAGAGGTAGGGCCTCGTGAGTCCTGCGCTGGCTCATGGGTGCCCAGATACACCACACCTAGCTCTACCGTGCCGGTCACGTGTCAGGGCGGGGCTGTATACGCCCTGGGGGCTCCTCCCGGAGGGGAGCCCCCTTCCCACGTACCAGTGGAAGCACCATGCTCCGCACTGGCTGACGACACTGCCGAGGAGCGGCTATGCCCGTACACATACGGAAGTGCTATGCTCCGCGCTGGTGATAACCAATTGAGGGTGGCCTCCGGGCCGCGTTAACCTCAGGGAGCCCAGAGCTCAGTGGCTGGCCTCATCGCAACGCCTCCTCTCGGGAGCGCCGCGCGAGGGGGCTGGGCACGGGGGCTACGGCTGGGTCACGCCCAGACGTACGCCGCCCAGCCAGGCCCCTCGGGCCTGGTTCGCCGCGCGTCTCTTCCCGAGTGGAGCCAAGGTATGAAGGCCGTTTGCGCGTCAAGGGGGACCCCTGGGCATCGCGACCCAGGGGCCTAACTGGTCCCGTAGCCCCTCACTCCTTAGTTCCGAAAGGCTATGTTGGGTGAGGTACACGCGGGGCCGGGCTCTGCAGACGTAGAACGGTAGCCACGCTTACATCTCGCCTCATCACCCGCTGTTCGCGCGTCAAGGGGGACTCCTGAGCATCGCGACTCAGGAGCCTAACTGGCTCCGTAGCCCCTCACTCCTTAGTTTCGAAAGGCTATGCTGGGTGAGGTACGCACGGGGTTGGGCTCTGCAGACGTAGAACGGAAAACACGCCTACATCACGCTTCCCTACTTGTTGTTCGAGCGCCAAAGGGGACTCCTGAGCATCGCGACTTAGGAGCCTAACTTGTCACGTGGCCCCTCACTCCTTTGGTCCCGTCCTGGTTTCCGGTCGGGGCTGATGCTGGGTGAGGCATGCGCGGGGCCGGGCCCTGCCGGCGTAGAACACAGGCAAGTAGGGAAGAAAAGCATAAAATCCAAGGAACTTAAAAGCAAATATTACAGTCCATATTGTCAATCTCAATACCAAACGCAAGTTTAAATGCCTCCCTGAGGCGTGATGCATGTGCATGAACCTAAAGAAGAGCAGGGATGGGACGGAGTCACTCGTCGGCACTGGTTCCGCCTTGTGGAACAGCGGGGTCGGCAGCGCCTTGCTTCGGCCTAGTGCTGAAGGCCCGGAACTTCTCCAGCAGCGCCTCCACGCGCCCCTTCACGGCTTCGACAGTGGCAGCAGTACCCTCGCTGCTCACAGGCTCCAGCAGGGCGTCGAGGTCGGTGATGGGATCGCGCAGGTAGACGTGGGCGAAGACCCGCGTCAGCGCGGCAGAAGACAGGACGTGCGCCTCGGCCTCGGCCGCGGGGCCGATGCCGAGGACGACGTCCTCTAGAGCCTTGACCAGGAAGGGAAGAAGCTTGGCGGGGCCATCCTCGTCACCAACAAGCGGGTTGTCCAAGCCGCTCTCGTAAAGCATCTTCAGCGAAGCGCGAGCGTCCTTCTCCATGTCCGCGAAGGCCACGCGGTCTTCGGCGAGGACCTGAGCCTTCGCGTCCAGCTCGGCCTTCGTCGCCTCCAGTTCCTGCTTCCACACGCCTAGACGTTCGCGGCGCTTCTTAAGCTTGGCCTCTGAGTCCACGAGCGCCGCCTCACATGCCTTCGCCCCCCTCTCCTGCTCCTGGCGAAGGCGAACCTCCTCTGCAAGTTGGCCCCGCAGGCCTTGCAGCTCATCCTCCAGCGCCTTGCAGTGGTCGCAGGCCTTGACCGCTTCCCCCAAGGCCGCATCACGAGCAATCCTCGCCTCAAGGACGGCCCGCTTCTCCTCATCGCAGGCCATCGAAGCCTGAACCAACACCGCTCGGATCGAAGCATCAGAGCGAATCCACCCCGAAGCCAGTTCCAGATGCCCGGCCACCAGGCGAGGGTCGGCGCTGAGAAGGTCCTGGCGCAGCCGGTCCAGTTTAGCAGCAGCATGCTCCAAGACGGAGGAAGAAGATGGAGGAGCCTTGGTGCGCTCCAGGACGACAGGAGGAGCTGACGGGGCAGTGGCCAGCAAAATGGGAGGAGAAGGTGGCGACGGCAAGGCTGCCGAATCCTGAGCCAGCGTTCGCTGCGTCTCCCCAGCCGTGGCAGTGGCGCCAGACGAGGACACCTCAGGAGTCACCTGGGCCATGGGGGCTGAGCTCGCCCCCGCCAGAATGGCCAGACCCTCTGAGGGCGACCGACCAGGAGAAGCCCGTGCACTGCGATCGCCCCCTTTCACAGGCGGGGGCGCTGCCGCGGATGGAGCGTCAGGAGCCCGTTTCAGTTTCTTCGCCGAAGGCGCCCGCCTACTCAAGAGAAGCAATCATCATGCCTCATCAACAGAATGAGAAACAAGAGAACAAGGGTTAAGCGCTTACAGGTCATCGTCGGTGAGCTCGGGCAGCTTTCGGCCCAACTTCAAGCCAAACAGCCGGCTGGAAGGGTCGACCTTGGGAGCGGAAGGCGCGACAGCGGACTGCCCCGGGGTAGGGGCATGCCCGCGGGGGACCAGCCCGGTCCTGTCCTTCTTCGGATCGGAAGCGAGCTCCTGCTACCCAGCACATCGTTGTCATCATCATCATCATCATCGCTCGGCGATAGGCGGAGAGTACGGGGCGAGCACTGAGGGAAGGGAGCCCTCGACTCTCCGTCAGTTGCCCCGGAGTCGGGCCCCTCTCCCCACTCCTCTTTACCCTCCTCCTCGCTGGAGTCGCTGGAGGGCACGTCCACCAGTCCTTCAGAAGGAGCCACGGGCACGAGCCCGACCCCGTTGAAAATGGGCATGGACTTCACCACCTGCTAGCAGTCGCTGTGAAGAAACAAGGGCTCGGGAGCGCCCTCCAACCTTGCCGCCGTGCTCCCGACCAGAGATTGAAGAACCGCGTCCACGTCCTCTTCTTTCGCAGGGACGGGGCTCAGATGAGGCCTCCACATTGGAGAAGAGTACTGCCGGAGTGGAGCCAGCTGCTGCTCCAAGAACTCCCTCAACAGTGACGCGCCAGTCAACTTCGTCGTCGCCATGTTGGCTGGCCTCAAGTCCGCATCCATCTTCTCCAACACCGGCTTCACGCGGGGATCCGCGAGCTCCTCCCGGAACCAGTCACTGGCGCTCACGGCCTGCTCCTTGGGCAGGATCAGCCGAGGGTGCACGCGCCCGGCGTCAACCAAGACCCACTTGCTCCGGAAGCCATCAGCCCTCTCCCCGGGATTCGAGATGGTAATGGTGCTGCCATGCGTGACGAAGCTCGCGCACGCAGAAGGAGAGCTGCCAGAAATCCGGAGGTAGAAGTAGTGGCATAGCAAGGCCACCGAGGGCTGCACCCCACGTGGGCCTCGCAGTAGTAAGCGAAGATCGCCAGGAGAAGGACAGAGTTGGGGTGGAGGTGCAGAGCCAGCAAGTTGTAGTGGCGGAGGACAGAAAAGAAGAACTCGGAGAAGGGGGGCACCAAGCCCGCTGTGATGGCGCCCACAAAGAAAGGGTAATAGGTGCTCCCTCGACCTTCGGGGGAGGCGGAGCCGACCTTGAACACCTCGCTCCCGACGACGCCCTGCGTCGCCGCCATCCGGCACAGCCGGGTAAAGGTGGCCTTGGACACAGTCGGCGGGTCCAGAGTAGGGGAATACCAAGCTTCGGCCAGAGGCTTGCGAGGCGCCATGGCTTCCTAGGTCGTGCAACCGGAGTAGATCTGGAAGTTTGGAGGAAGAAAGGGGAGGCGCAAGAAAGGCGATCTGGGCAGCAACGGGAGAAAGCAAGGCGAAGTCTGGGAAGATGCCTCTCCCCTGTCAACCCGCGTGGTTGCTAAGGAGCCACGTCCAATCAACCGCCACGCGGCGTCCAAGGCCGTAGGTTGTTAGGGCCCGCGGCGCTTCGCCCTTGCCCTTTCGCCTCTCGGCACGGCCAAGTCCATGCGCAACTTGGGCCCGGGGGCTACTGTCGGCGTTCTGGGAACGGGGGTCCCCAGACTTGCCTGCCTGCGGCCTGCAGCGTGGCTCAAGTGGGGGCCCAGCGCGACCCATCTTCATCAACACGAGGCTCAAGACCCTCGCGAGGGGCCAAGCCTCGCGAGGCGGACGGCACGGCGCGTCCTTAGGCACAGCCTCGTCAGGCTGGCTCGCGAGGAGGTGGAGAGTTCAAGGCGGGGCACCTCGCGAGGTGCCTATGACGCAAGCCGTGACGACACGGGGCACCAGGCGGGTGCCAGCGCGCGCAGCGTCCCTCTTTCCTCTTTGGTGCAAAGGGGGCAAGCATATCAGCAGAGTACCAAGGCATCAGGCAAAGGTTGCCCACTTCGGTGCAATGAGACCAAGGCCAGGAGGACCACGAGACAGAGATCACCATGGAGGCCAGCACGGCGTCATCACCAGAGGCTTTGGCAGGCGAAGACTACTTTTGTCAGGATAGATGTACTCGCCGTCCCCCTTCAAATTAGCCCGCCATTGTTGGATCCCTTCCCGCTCAATATTTGGGGAGAGGACCAGGGCCTCTATAAATAGGACCAGCCACCCACATAGCAAGGGGTTCGATTCCTGGTCGTTCGGTCCGGATGACAGGAGAGAGAAAAGGCATAGAGAGAGAGAGAGGGTGACTGAACTCTTCACAACAGTTCATTACCTCAGCCAAGAACAGACCCTCGCGAGGCTGTTCTTCCTTGTATTGTTCATCCTCACCAGCCCCCAGGAGGCAATCCATCCACCACACACTGGAGTAGGGTATTACACCACATCGGTGGCCCTAACCAGTATAAATCTTGTGTCTCTCATGCAGTTCTTTTAGTAGCTTAGATCCCATTGACATGGAGAGGTTGAAGGTGAGATTTCCGCGCGCACCCCAGTGTTCGAACCTTAAGGGTCTGCCGGAACCTGAAATCCGACAGATCCTATTGTTCCTACTACTTATGTTGAGAAACCACCTTTCCCTGTTAGAATAAAGAATCATGCTAAAGCTTCAACTATGGTCAACAAAAGTAATATTAAGACACCTTAACCAGCTGAGCAAGTTAATGTTGAACCTAATGTTGCTATGGTTAAAGATCTCTTGGTCGATAATATTGATGGGCATGTTATTTACTTCTGTGATGAGACTGCTAGAATTGCTAAACCTGGTACTAAAGATAAACATAGACCTATCGTAGGCATGCGTGTTATTTCTGTTAAAATATGAGATCATTGTTATCATGGCTTCTGTGATATGGGTGTTAGTGCCTGTGCAATACCTATTTCCTTATACAACAAAATTACGCATTATATTGCACCAGCTGAAATAGAAGGTATTGATGTTACCATTATGCTTGCTAATAGAGATACAATTTCACCAATTGGGATCGTTAGAGACATTGAAGTCTTGTGTGGGAAGGCTAAATATCCTGCTGATTTTCTTGTTCTTGGTTCCCCTCAAGATAGCTTTGTCCCATTATATTTGGTAGACCCTTCTTGAATACTATTAATGCTAAGATAGACTGAAATAAGGATATTGTTTCTGTTGGTTTAGGGGATATGTCTCATGAGTTTAATTTTGCTAAATTTCGTAGACAACCCCATGATAAAGAATTTCCTAGTAAATATGAAATTATTGGTCTTGCTTCTATTGCCGTGCCTCTTACTGATCCATTAGAACAGTACTTGCTAGACCATGAAAATGATATGTTTATGAATGAAAGAAGGGAAATAGATGAAGTATTCTCCATACAGGGACCTATTCTAAAACACAACTTGCTTGTTGAAATCCTAGGGGATCCTCCTCCACCCAAGGGTGATCCCGTGTTTGAGCTTAAACCATTACCTGATACTCTTAAATATGCTTATCTTGATGAACAGAAAATATATCCTGTTATTATTAGTGCTAACCTTTCAGAGAAGGAGGAAGAGAGATTATTGAAAACTCTAAAGAAGCACCGTGCTGCCATTGGATATACTCTTGATGATCTTAAGGGCATTAGTCACACTCTATGTCAACACAAAAGAAATTTGGAGGAAGACGCCAAACCAGTTATTGATCATCAACGACGGCTGAATCCTAAGATGAAAGAAGTGCTAAGAAAGGAAATATTAAAGCTCCTTGCGGCGGGTATAATTTATCCCATTGCTGATAGTCAGTGGGTAAGTCCTGTCCATTGTGTCCCTAAGGGAGGTATTACTGTTGTTCCTAATGATAAAGATGAATTGATTCCACAAATAATTATTACGGGTTATAGGATGGTAATTGATTTATGCAAATTAAATAATGCTACTAAAAAAGATCATTACCCCTTCCCTTTTATTGATCAAATGCTAGAAAGATTATCCAAACATACACATTTTTTCTTTCTAGATGGTTACTCTGGCTTCTCTCAAATACCCGTGTCAGCTGATGATCAATCAAAGACCACTTTTACTTGCCCTTTCGGTACTTTTGATAATAGATGCATGCCTTTTGGTTTATGTAATGCACCTGCTACCTTTCAAAGATGCATGATGGCTATATTCTCTGACTTTTGTGAAAAGATATGTGAGGTTTTCATGGACGATTTTCCGTTTATGGATCCTCTTTTGATGATTGCGTATGTAACCTTGATTGAGTTTTGTAGAGATGTGAAGAAACTAATCTTGTCTTGAATTGGGAGAAATGCCACTTTGTGGTTAATGAAGGTATTGTCTTGGGACATAAAATTGCTGAAAGAGGTATTGAAGTTAATAATGCTAAAGTTGATGCTATTGAAAAGATAACATGTCCCAAGGACATTAAAGGTATAAGAAGCTTCCTCGGTCATGCCGGTTTTTATAGGAGGTTCATTAAGGACTTCTCAAAATTTTCTCGGCCTCTAACTAATATATTACAAAAGGATATTCCTTTTGTCTTTGATGATGATTGCATAGAAGCATTTGAAATACTCAAGCAAGCATTGATTTCTGCACCTATTGTTCAGCCACCTGATTGGAATTTACCCTTTGAAATTATGTGTGATGCTAGTGATTATGATGTAGGTGCTGTTCTAGGGCAAAGAGTTGATAATAAATTAAATGTTATTCAATATGCTAGTAAAACTCTAGACAATGCCCAGAGAAATTATGATACCACTGAAAAAGAATTTTTAGCAGTTGTATTTGCTTGTGATAAGTTCAGACCTTATATTGTTGATTCTAAAGTAACTATTCACACTGATCATGCTGTTATTAAATATCTTATGGAAAAGAAAGATGATAAACCTAGACTTATTAGATGGGTTCTTCTGCTACAAGAATTTGATTTACATATAATTGATAGAAAGGGAGCTGAGAACCCCGTTGCAGACAACATGACTAGGTTAGAGAATGTTTTTGATGACCCACTACCTATTGATGATAGCTTTCCTGATGAACAATTAAATGTCATAAATGCCTCTCATACTGCTCCATGGTATGCTGATTATGCTAATTATATTGTTGCTAAATTTATACCACCAAGTTTCACATACCAGCAAAAGAAAAAGTTCTTCTATGATTTAAGATATTACTTTTGGGATGACCCACATCTTTATAAAGGAGTAGATGGTGTTATTAGACGTTGTATACCTGGGCATGAACAGGAACAAATCCTACGCAAGTGTCACTCCGAGGCTTATGGAGGACACCATGCTGGAGATAGAACTGCACACAAGGTATTGCAATCCGGTTTTTATTGGCCTACTCTCTTCAAGGATGCCCGTAAGTTTGTCTTGTCTTGTGATGAATGCCAAAGAATTGGTAATATTAGTAGACGTCAAGAAATGCCCATGAATTATTCACTTGTTATTAAACCATTTGATGTTTGGGGCTTTGACTATATTTGACCTTTTCCTTCCTCTAATGGGTATACACATATTTTAGTCGTTGTTTAAGGGAGTCCTGGATTAGGGGGTCTCTGGATAGCCGGACTATATCGTTTGGCCAGACTGTTGGACTATGAAGATACAAGATTGAAGACTTCGTCTCATGTCCGGATGGGACTCTCCTTGGCGTGGAAGGCAAGCTAGGCAATACGGATATGTATATTTCTTCCCTTGTAACGGACCTTGTGTAACCCTAGCCCCCTCCGGTGTCTATATAAACCGGAGGGTTTTACTCCATAGGACAACATACAATCATACCATAGGCTAGCTTATAGGGTTTAGCCTCTACGATCTGGTGGTAGATCACCTCTTGTAATACTCATATCATCAAGAACAATCAAGCAGGACGTAGGGTATTACAACCATCAAGAGGGCCCTAACCCGGGTAAACATTGTGTCCCCTGCCTCCTGTTACTATCCGCCTTAGACACACAGTTCGGGATCCCCTACCCGAGATCCGCCGGTTTTGACACCGACATTGGTGCTTTCATTGAGAGTTCCATTGTGTTGTCACCGTAAGGCTTGATGGCTCCTTCGATCATCGGTAACGATGTGGTCCAGGGTGAGGTTTTCCTCCCCGGACAGATCTTCGTATCCGGCGGCTTCACAATGCGGGCGAATTCGCTTGGCCATCTGGAGCAGATCGAGAGCTACGCCCTGGCCATCAGGTCAGATATGGAAACATGAATTACACAGCCGACATCCGCGGAGACTTGATCTTCGACGGATTCGAGCCGATGCCAGGTCCTCCGCACAGTCGTGACGATCATGACGTAACTCCGCCGTCAGACAATGTTTGGGAGATCGCATCTGCAACTAATCTGGCCATCAATGCGGAGCAAGTCGTGCCATCCGAGATCGGAGGGATGGAGCCCGCCATGGAGGCCACACTCTCAGTGGCGATAGAGCCGGATACTGACATCATCCCTTACGAGAGCTGTGTCGCCGTACCAGTGGATTTATCTCCGGCCACGGACTCCGAGCCGCTTTCATCCATACCCGTCGAATCCGACTGGGCGCCGATCATGGAGTTCACCTCTGTGGGCATCTTTCAGCACTCGCCCTTCGGCGATGTGCTAAATTCATTAAGGTCTCTCTCCCTGTTAGGAGAACCTTGGCCGAACTATGTCCGGCTAGAATGGGATGCGGACGACGAAGAAATTCGCTACCCACCCACCACCTACTTAGTAGCCACTGTCAATGACTTAACCGACATGCTCGACTTCGACTACAAGGACTTCGATGGTATGGACGACGATGCCGGAGACGAATAGGAACCACCGCCCACAGGGCGCTGGACCGCCACCTCAGCATATGATATATACATGGTGGACACCCCCAAAGAAGGCAATGGTGACGAGACAGCAGAGGATGACCCCTCCAAGAAGCAACCCAAATGCCGACGTCAGTGGTGCCACTCTAAGTCCCGCCACAGGAAGAGCAATGATACCGGCACAGGAGATAATAACACTCCGGATAGTGCCGAGGACAACAACAATCCCCTCCAGCACGATGTAGAGCCAGAGGACAAAAAAGCTAGCCCCCCAGAGAGGGCAGCAGATGGAGAACCAAAGGAGGAAAATTACATGCCTCTCTCCGAAGACGAGGCGAGCCTCGGCGACGAAGAATTTATCGTGCCTGAGGACCCCGTCGAGCACGAGCGCTTCAAGCACCGGCTTATAGCCACGGCAAATAGCCTGAAGAAAAAGCAGCAACAACTTCATGCTGATGAAGACTTGCTAGCAGACAGGTGGACCGAAGTCCTTGCGGCCGAGGAGTATGAACTCGAGCGCCCCTCCAAGAGTTACACAAAACGTAGGTTGCTACCTCACCTCGAGGAGGAAGCATTGAAACCTCAATCACCAGTGTACGATGCGGCTGACCGGCCATCGTGTGACCGAGCCAAAGAGAGATTTCAGCCTGAAATTCATCCCGCACCCCGCTGTCACTCAATCAAAAACACAAGGGACATGCAAGACGTATTGGACAGTAAGGCAAAAATCGCAAGGTCAATATACGAGTCATGGACACGCGCGCCAACACGGGACGATGATCGTCGCGTCGGATACACCAAGAGTAAATCCGGCCGGGCAGAATACATCAGACAAGATTCATATGAACTGCGTCGGGATATAGCCCGGCACAGAGGCGCCCCACACCCCCTATGCTTCACTGATGAAGTTATGAATCACGAATTCCCGGAGGGTTTCAAACCCGCAAATATCGAATCATACGATGGCACAACAGATCCCGCTGTATGGATTGAGGATTTTCTCCTTCACATCCACATGGCTCGCGCTGATGATCTACACGCCATCAAGTACCTCCCACTAAAACTCAAAGGACCAGCCCGACATTGGCTGAACAGCTTGTCCAGCAGAGTCCATCGGCAGTTGGGAGGATTTGGAAGACGCATTTCTTGATAACTTCCAGGGCACTTATGTGCGGCCACCGGATGCTGATGACTTGAGCCACATAACCCAGCAGCCAGGGGAATCGGCCAGACAATTCTGGACACGAATCTTGACTAAGAAAAACCAAATTGTAGACTGTCCTGACGTAGAGGCCCTAGCGGCATTTAAGCATAACATCCGCGACGAGTGGCTCGCCCTCCACCTCGGCCAGGAGAAGCCAAAATCTATGGCAGCCCTCACAACACTCATGACCCGCTTTTGCACGGGCGAGGATAGCTGGCTGGCTCGCAGCATCAACACATCAAGGGACCCGGACACCTCGGATACCAAAGATGTTAACGGTAGGCAACGTCGTAACAGACCAAAGCGCCGCAATAACGATGATAACACCGAAGATACGGCAGTAAATGCCGGATTCAGAGGCTCTAGATCCGGTCAGCGGAAAATCCATTTAAAATAAATACTCCTAATTCGTCCAGCTTGGATCGCATACTGGATCGCTCATGTCAAATCCACGGCACCCCCGACAAGCCAGCCAATCACACCAATAGAGAATGCTGGGTGTTCAAGCAGGCTGGCAAGTTAAATGCTGAAAACAAGGACAAGGGGCTGCATAGCGATGACGAGGAGGAGCCCCGGCCGCCGAACACAGGAGGACAGAAGGGGTTTCCCCCACAAGTGAAGATGGTGAACATGATATACGCAACCCACATTCCCAAGAGGGAGCAGAAGCATGCACTAAGGGACGTCTATGTGATGGAGCCCGTCGCCCCAAAGTTCAACCCATGGTCTGCTTGCCCGATCACCTTCGATTGCAGGGACCACTCCACTAGCATCCATCATGGCGGATCCGCCGCACTGGTCCTAGACCCATCATTGACGGATTTCACCTCACTCGAGTCCTCATGGACGGCGACAGCAGCCTGAACCTGCTCTATCAGGATACAGTGCAAAAAATGGGTATCGATCCCTCGAGGATCAAACCCAGCAAAACCACCTTTAAAGGGGTCATCCCAGGTGTAGAGGCCCATTGCATAGGCTCAATCACACTGGAAGTGGTCTTCAGATCACCGGACAACTTCTGAAGCGAAGAGTAAATCTTTGATATCGTCTCGTTTTGCAGTGGCTATCACACACTGCTCGGACGGACAACATTTGCAAAATTTAATGCAGTGCCGCATTACGCATACCTCAAGCTCAAGATGCTAGGACCCAGGGGGTCATAATAGTAAATGGAAACACAGAACGTTCGCTCCGCATGGAAGAGCACACTGCGGCTCTTATAGCAGAAGCACAAAACAACCTTTTAAGGCAGACCACTCATTCGGCGTCACAGCCCCCGGACCCCTTCAAGCGAGTCCGGAACAAGCTGCAATTGGATCGCCTGGCACGATCAGAGCCCGCCTAGAAATTCGGCCCCAGTCCCAGTCCCAGTCAAGCGATGAAATCCGTGTCGCACGTACATAACTACGCACTGAAAATACCATGGACATAGGCGGGGGCACGATCAGGACACGCCCCGCAATGTGGCTTAACCGCCCTAGGGGCTGTATACCTTTATCATTCCTTTTCTCTTTCAGGGACTAACCCTCTGGAAGCCCTTTCCGGCAGTGTGATTGCCGGACACATTACGGAAGCGACAACCAAGGCGGCAAGAAGCTCAGATGAGCACGGGAACCCCCACGTGGTCTCTAATAACAATTGATATACCCGTTTTTACTATCTATGCGCAGCTCGCCTGGGATAGGACATTTCGAATTGTCCTAATTTTTGCTTATTGCACTACTTGTACCAATACACTTCGACATATTATTTAAATAACAATGCATATCAATAGTTTATCATTGCATTATTTAAGTTTTTTTCTTTTCTCTCTTATATGTCCATTTACGGCAATCCGCACCCCTACGTTCGGGTACGATAAGTACGCCAGGGGCTCTCATTTACCCCATAATATGGCGTAAGAAGTCCAAACACTTTTGACAGTGCGGCACCCCGAACTTATAGCATTATATGCATCAGCTCTGAATCATGTCTTTGGTCAAATGTTGGGTTTGTCTGGCTCCCATGCTTTTGTACCTTACGTTCCGTTATATCGGCTATGGTAGCGGCGGGAGAACTACTGTGATTGTGTCCCGGATCTTCCAGACGAGCACCTCAGTAGAGAAAGCCAAAAACTGACTGTCATGATAAGGCGAGAGACTGGTCGCTGTTCGAGAGGTCTCAAGTCCTTAAATACTTTTTCTACTTCGGGCGAGGAGTCGGCCTTGTCCGGCTTAGGCATGTATAGCGCCCCAAATTCGGCCCTCCGAATACTAGGGGCTTCGCCAAAATTAAAAATTGTAGACTTCTATGGCTAAGTGAGAGTGATAAAGCATTATAATCTGATTGCCTGGTTCTTGGCTATGAACACCTCCCTCGAAGGACCCAAAATTGGGATAAAGAGTGCTCAGTTTTATCCCGAACACCCCAGTACAAGTTACATGGGGGCAGAAGCCGGCGACTGGCCAACTGTCAGATTTTATAAACGGCCACACAGAAGGTAATATTTTAAATTAAGAAAGCGTCTCATGGCGCAAATGAACTCGTTTCATATTACAGGATCACATGAGCATGTTCATTCAAAAATTACAGCCTTGGCACACTCATCCGCCACTAGGCGGGAACCCTTCAGGACACTCTCATAATAATTCTCGGGGCAGCGATGCTCCTTGCCCTCCGGTGGCCCCTCCTTCACCAGCTTCATAGCGTCCAGCTTCGCCCAGTGCACCTTCGCCCGAGCAAAAGCCCTGCGTGCACCGTCGATGCAGACAGACCGCTTTATGACTTCAAGCCGTGGGCAGGCTTCCACAAGCCGCCTCACCAGACCGAAGTAGCTGCCGGACAGGGGCTCGCCAGGCCACATCCGGACTATAAGGCCCCTCATGGCCTTTTCGGCCACCTTGTGAAGCTCGACCAACTGTTTTAGCTGGTCTCTCAAGGGCACGGGGTGTTTGGTCCCAGTATACTCAGACCATAACAACTTCTCCGTCGAGCTCCCCTCCTCAGCACGGTAAAACTCCGCGGCATCCAGTACACTGCAGGGAAGATCTGCAAATGCTCCTGGAGAGCTCCGAACTCAGGTAAGAAAAAGGAAAGTCTCCTTCACATGCATGCTTTGCATTATGAATGCCTTACCCGCTGCTATCTTCTTCACCGCGTCAATCTCCTGAAGGGCCTTGTGGGCTTCGGCCCTGGCGCTCTGGACGCTTTCAAGCACCTGCGCAAGCTCAGACTCTCGCGTCTTAGAGTCAAGCTCCAAGGACTCGTGCTTTTTGGCAAGACCCTCGAGCTATTACTGCACCTCTGTAACACCCACGATGCGGCTATATCTCCCACGTGTCGGAGCACAACTTAGAGGCATAACCGCATTGTAGGCATGTCGCAAGAGGGGTAATCTTTACACATCCCATGTACTAAATAAGAAAGAGGTACAGAGTTGGCTTACAATCGCCACTTCACATAGCAATACATCATCCAGAATACAATCAAGGTCCGACTACTGAACCAAAATAAAGACAACCCCAAATGCGTAAGATCCCCGATCGCCCCAACTGGGCTCCACGACTGATCGTCTAGAAAGGAAACGTAGTAACGTCCTGAGTCCTTGTCAAACTCCCACTTGAGTTCGGTCGCATCCCCTGGAATGGCATCGTCGGCACCTGCATCTGGTTTTGGAAGTAATCTGCGAGTCACGGGGACTCAGCAATCTCACACACTCGCGATCAAGACTATTTAAGCTTATGGGTAGGCAAAGGTAGTGAGGTGGAGCTGCAGCAAGCACTAGCTTATATGGTGGCTAACTTACGCAAATGAGAGCGAGAAGAGAAGGCAAAGCATGGTCGAGAAGCTACAAAGATCAAGAAGTGATCCTAAAACTACTTACGTTCAAGCATAACATGAGACCGAGTTCTCTTCCCGGACTCCGCCGAAAAGAGACCATCACGGCTACACACGCTGTTGCTTCATTTTAATTTAAGTTAAGTGTCAGGTTTTCTACAGCCGGATATTAACAAATTCCCATCTGCCCATAACAGCGGGCACGGCTTTCGAAAGTTCAAAACCCTGCAGGGGTGTCCCAACTTAGCCCATCACAAGCTCTCACGGTCAACGAAGGATATTCCTTCTCCGAGGACGACCCGATCACACTCGGAATCCCGGTTACAAGACATTTCGACAATGGTAAAACAAGACCAGCAAGACCACCTGCTATGCCAACAAATCCCGATAAGAGCTGCACATATCTTGTTCTCAGTGCACACTGGATAAGCTAAGCGTACGGGAGCCAACGTAACCCAAGTTGCCAAGGGACAGCCCCACACGGTGCTCTAGGTTGGACCAACACTTAGAGAAGCACTAGCCCCGGGGGGGGGGGTTAAAATAAAGATGACCCTTGAGTCCGTGAAACCCAAGGGAAAAAGGCTAGGTGGCAAATGGTAAAACCAAGGTTGGGCCTTGTTGGAGGAGTTTTATTCAAGGCGAACTATCAAGGGGTTCCCATTATAACCCAACCGCGGAAGGAACGCAAAATCAAGGAACATAACACCGGTATGACGGAAACTAGGGCGGCAAGAGTGGAACAAAACACCAGGCATAAGGCCAAGCCTTCCACCCTTTACCAAGTATATAGGTGCATTAAAGTAAACAAGATGTAATAATGGTAGCCCAACAATAAACATGTTCCAATAAGGAACAAACTCCAATCTTCACCTGCAACTAGCAACGCTATAAGAGGGGCTGAGCAAAGCGGTAACATAGCCAAACAATGGTTTGATAGGACAAGGTGGGTTAGAGGTTTGACATGGCAATATGGGAGGCATGATATAGAAAGTGGTAGGTATCACGGCATAGGCATAGCAATAGAGCGAGCAACTAGCAAGCAAAGATAGAAGTGATTTCGAGGGTATGGTCATCTTGCCTGCAAAGTTCTCCGAGTTGACGTAAGCTTGATCCTCGTAAGCATACTCAATGGGTTCCTCGATCACGTACTCGTCTGCCGGCTCTAAGCAAAGCAAGAACACAAGCTAAGGGAACCACAATCAACTACAGTGCAATGCGCAAGCAATATGATGCAAAACATGGCATGATATGCGGGATGTAAAATGCAATGCATATGCATGCTCCAGAAGGAAAAGATTGAACCAGGCCTCAACTTGGCAAACCAAGAGCGCCTCTAGAAAGATGAGTTGATTTCAGTTGAAATCGATGTAAAGATCACCGGAATTGGATGCACGGTTTGCAAATGGCAAGCAAAACAATAATGGAACTATTCTGCGATTAACAGCACGATGCCATCTAAAATGCAACAAGAAAATAAGCTACTGCACTCTAACATAGCAACAAAGCACATGGCAGTGATCCACTCAAGATGCTTGACAAGAGATGAACACTGAGCTTTGGCTAAATCACACAATAGCAGGATCAAACAAGCATGGCAAAAGTGCAAAAGATAACATGTCAGGATTTAACATCAGGAAGCAATGTTTAGAGCAAGATAACAACATGCTACAGGATCAGATCATAGCAAGACAAGGCACGGAATGAAACTACTCAAAGCATATAACAAAAGTACCTTATTGAGCATAAGCCAAAAGGGGAGAGAAAACAAGATGGCACCCACGTAAAAATAGCAAGTTTCATTAACAGATTCAGAATTAGCAGAAAATTAGACATGGCATAAACAGAGTTACGTAGGTATGTTTGCGAGCTCGATGCACTCACCACAAATCATTTCATGACAAACTAGGCATACACCCAGCAAGAAGACATGTTCAGGAAGCTAACCATGGCAAGAACCGTCTCATAGCATGCAAGGATCAACTACAACAACCTTGGCAAAATTGAATAACATGTAAAAAATCTGCCAGGAATATTTTATAGAAAAAGTAGAGCAAGATTGAGTCATGCTAGGATACTCCATAATTGCGAACAAAGACATGGATGGATAGATCTTAACAATATCTCAAAATCATCCTTAGTGAACATGCTACAAAGAGGCATAGATCACCCTGTAGCAACATGAATACATGGCATAAAAATAAGATCAGGGAAATGACTTGGTGAAATTCAAAGTCCCTGAAATCAGCAACATCACGAGAGCTACTTTGCATGCTTGTGCTAGTCACGACACTGATCACAAAAATACATGCCATACACCCCTGTAAAGATGGCATGGCATAGCCCAAAACACATGTAGGGCTCGAGTTCATAGGAGGCACACAATAATCGTGGCAAAAATGACAAATGTCCATAATCTGTTAAGAAACAGAAACTAACATTTTATAGCAATTTTGCCACAGCATTTTAGGCATCAAGATGGACTCTAAAAAGCATGGTGCAATGGAACAAAATGAAGAGGACATCCTAACGAACATTTTGATATATCACACGCGCAAAAGGGAGCTACGGATGCGGAGTTATGATGCGATGAACATGCCATGAAAATGCTATGGACATAGGACGAAAACGGGGTCAACCCTAGATTTCTGGATCCGGATCTGGCGCGGTTTTCCATAAACATCGGAGCTCTCGCCGGAGTAGGAGGGGTTCACCGGAGGAAGGTCGCTGGAGCTTGGGGGCCGGATCCGGCCAGCTAGGATAGCGAGGCGGCGGCGGGCGGCGCGCGCGGAAGTCGATCGGCGAGGTTCGGCGCGGGGTCCGGCGTGGCGGCATCGTCCGGCGAAGACGAACGGCGGCGAGGTGAGTTGGTCCAGTGGCGAGGCGGCGGCCGGAGCGGGCAAGGAGGCGGTATGGGCGACGGGAACCCGCGGGGCAGCGGCGACCGAGCGTGGGCCGGGGAGGGCCCTGCGCGGGCCCTGGCGGGGCGGCGGGCGGCGCGGCAGCGGGGACGACCGGCGAGACACGTGTCAGCCCCTGAGTGGCTGGGCGACAGTGATGGACATGTCCGTAGGCGGCGGACGCGTCCGGCGGCATGGAGGGATTGCATCTTGGGTTTGGACGGCGGGAATTTCGGAGGGGAGCACCTATTTATAGGTTCTGGGAGCTAGGAGAGTCCAAATGATGTGCGGTTTTCGGCCACGCAACTGTGATCAAACGGCCGAGAGGATGGAGGGGGTTTAGATGGGTGTTGGGTCAATTTGGAGGGGTGTTGGGCTGCAACACACACGAAGCCTTTATGGTTCCTCGGTTAACCATTGGAGTATCAAACGAACTCCAAATGGCACAAAACTTGACAGGCAGTCTACCGGTAGTGTAA
The DNA here is from genome assembly GCA_034509565.1 of Triticum monococcum. Lineage (NCBI taxonomy): Eukaryota > Viridiplantae > Streptophyta > Magnoliopsida > Poales > Poaceae > Triticum > Triticum monococcum. Next base: position 318,001,605 of record CM067842.1, read on the forward strand.
GAAGGCCGCTTTGCAAGTCTCGGTCCAATCCAAGAACGTTTAGCACCCGCACACGAAAAGAGGCAAAAGAGGGCGCCGGAGGACATAGGAGTGCCAGAATGCAAAACGGATAACGGGAAAAATGCTCGGATGCATGAGACGAACACGTATGCAAATGAGATGCACATGATGACATGATATGAAATGCATGACATGGAAAAAATGCAAAACGAAGGCAGAACCCATCCATGAGGGCATATCATAACTTAGAGCCGAAAATGGCAAGAGTTGGAATACAAATATGGCAAGTTACATACGGGGCGTTACAACACTCCACCACTACGAAAGGATCTCGTCCCGAGATCTAGGACTGGAAAAACTCCGGATATTCGGAACGGAGGTGGTCCTCACGTTCCCAGGTGGCCTCTCGGTCGGAATGATGTGACCACTTCACTTTCAGGAATTTGATAGACTTGTTGCGAGTCTTGCGCTTAGTTTCTTCAAGGATAGCAACGGGATGCTCATGATAAGACAAGTCTTCTTGGAGATCAATCGCTTCGAAGTTGATGGTGCGGTCAGGAGTCTTGAAACACTTGCAAAGCTGAGACACGTGAAACACATCGTGCATGTTTGCAAAGTTGGATGGAAGCTCAAGTTGATAGGCGAGATCACCTCTTTTGCCAATGACCTTGAAAGGACCCACGTATCTAGGGGCAAGCTTCCCTTTGATACCGAAGCGACGAGTACCTTTCATTGGAGATACGCGGAGGTAGACATGGTCTCCGATCTCGAAAGCCAAGTCATGATGCTTGCTATCATAGTAACTCTTCTGGCGCGATTGCGCGGCTTTGAGATTTTCACGAATGACTTTGCACATTTATTCAACCTCTGTGATTAAGTCATTGCCAAGAAGTTGGCATTCATCAGTCTCTGACCAATTAAGAGGAGTACGGCACTTTCTGCCATAGAGAATCTCAAATGGGGCCTTGCCCGAACTTGCTTGAAGGTGTTGTTGTAGGAGAACTCAGGATATGGAAGACAATCTTCCCACTTCATACCAAAAGAAATGACACAAGCCCTGAGCATATGTTCAAGAAATTGATTTACTCCCTCGACTTGGCCACTAGTTTGAGGGTGAAAAGTTGTGCTGAAGCGAATGTTGGTGCCCTTGGCCTTCTGGAAGGAATCCCAAAACTTAGAAGTGAAGATGCTTCCATGATCTGAAGATATCAACTGCAGAATGCCATGCAAAGAGACAATCCTGGAGGTATATATCTCTGCGAACTGAGCTGCCATGATAGATTCCTTGATAGGAAGAAAATGAGCCACTTTAGTGAGCTTGTCGGTGACAACGAAGATAGCATCATTGCCACGCTTGGACTTTGGAAATCCAGTCACGAAGTCCATCTCAATATGGTTAAACTTCCATTCTAGAATAGTAAGAGGTTGGAGGAGACTAGCTGGCCGTTGGTGTTCTACTTTCACTCTTCTGCAGAAATCACATTCATTCATGAACTGAGCAATCTCGCGCTTCATTCGAGTCCACCAATACGGCGGCTTGAGGTCATGGTACATCTTTGTACTTCCAGGATGAATACATAGGAGTGAATTGTGTGCCTCGTTCATAATGACTTTACGAAGGTCACCCTTAGGAACAACAATGCAATCCTCGAAGAATAGAGTATCTTTGTCATCAAGGCGATATCACTTATACTTGGGTTGGCTCTTGGCAATCCCAATCTTCACCTTCTTCACCATGGCATCAAGAATTTGAGCCTCATGAATCTGATCTTCCAAAGTAGGAGAGACTTGGAGGTTGGCAAGGAATCCTTGAGGAACAACTTGGAGATTAAGTTTGCGGAAAGCTTCACAAAGATCCGGTTGGATGGGCTTGAGAATCAAACTGTTGCAGTAAGCTTTCCTGCTCAAAGCGTCAGCAATGACATTGGCATTGCCTGGAGTATATTCAATACTTGGATTATACTCTTGAATCATTTTGACCCAACGAGTCTGCCTGAGGTTGAGGTTAGGCTGAGTGAAGATGTACTTCAGACTCTTATGATTAGTGAAGATGTCCACTTTTCTTCCCAACAAGAGATGTCTCCATGTTAAAAGAGCATGGACAACTACCGCCAACTCGAGGTCATGAGTGGGGTAGTTCTTTTCGTTGGGCTACAACTAGCGAGAAGTATAGGCCACAACTTTCTTCTCTTGCATCAACACATCACCGAGACCTTGCAGGGAAGCATCACAGAAAACCTCGAATGGTTTGGATTCATCAGGAGGAGTCAGAACTGGAGCTGTGACTAACTTCTCTTTGAGGGTGTTGAAAGCGATGTCACATACTTCACATGCTTCTGGAGAAGGTTCAAAAGAGGCTTCGCGATCTTACAGAAATTCTCAATGAATCTTCGACAATAGCTAGCGAGCCCAAGAAAGCTACAGAGCTACTTCACATTCTGAGGTGGTTCCCAATTCACAATTGCAGACACCTTCTCAGGATTAACAGCTATGACCTTGGCGGAGATGATATGCCCAAGGTAGAGAACCTCATGGAGCCAAAACTCGCACTTTGAAAACTTCGCTTAGAACTGATGTTCTCTGAGTTTGTCCAGCACCAATCTCAAATGCTTGGCATGATCCTCTTTGTTCTTGGAAAAGACCAAAATGTCATCGAGATAGACCAAGACGAAGTCATTTGTGTAAGGGTTGAAGATGAAGTTAATCATGCGAGAGAACGTTGGGGGAGCATTGACAAGGCCGAAAGACATGACAGTGTATTCATAGGAACCATAGCTTGTCCTGAATGCTATCTTGGGGATGTATTGTTCACGAATGTGAATCTGATGATAGCCCATACGAAGGTCAAGCTTGTAGAAAACTTGAGCATCCTTGAGTTGTTCGAAAATCTCATTGATGTTGGGAAGTGGGTACTTGTTCTTTATGGTCTTCTTGTTCAATAGAGGGTAGTCGACACAAAGTTGGTCCATGCCATCCTTCTTCTTGACAAAAAGAACACCACAACCCCATGGAGAAGAACTCGGTCAGATCAGACCCATACGCTCTTGTTCATCGAGTTGTTTCTTCAGCTCCTTAAACTCTTTTGGTCCAAGTTTGTAAGGACGTTTACAAACGGGTTCCGTGCCAGGCTCAAGATCAATGACGAATTCAACTGGCCGGTGAGGAGGCATTCCTGGAAGCTCTTCTAGAAAGATGTCTTGATATTCACAAACGACTGGAATCTGAGAGATGGCATCCAACTTGCCGTTCTTGTTGAGAGAAATCAGTCGAATGGTATCGTCACAGCTGCATAGATGATCACATCATCAGACGAGTGTGTCAATTGAATCTGCCTGGCAGCACAATCAAGTTGAGCCTTGTGCTTAGAAAGCCAGTCCATGCTGAGAATTAGATCAATATCCGAGTCACCAAGGACCATTGCAGAAGACAGAAACTTATAGCCACCCATCTTGATAGAAACATTCGGGATCATCGTGGTAGCCCTCATAGACTTGGCCGGAGAAACCACTCCCATAGGTTTACCCAACATTTTCGAAATGAAGTCATGCTTTGAAACAAATGATCTTGACATGAAACAATGCGATGCACCAGTATCAAAAAGGACTTTTACAGGAGTAGAGTTTAGTGGAAAGTTACCCATGATCACTTCTGAGAGTCCTCTGCCTGAGCTGTGTTCACCATGTTGACATTGGCATGCTTGGGATTATGCTTGACCACAGCATTGCTAGCAGATCTCACAGGAGGAGGAGGAGGCGGAAGACGCCTTTGGTCAAAGCATTTGTTTGCATAGTGACCCTTCTGCTGACACTTGTTGCATGTAACCCGTGAGAGCGGCCGGTGATACGGAGCACTTGACCTTGGATCATGAGACGAAGTTTTGTTCTGAAGGCCTTGGTTGGGTGGGTGGGAAGATCTATTGCCACCTTTGCTCTTCTGCTGATAAGGCTGACGGAACGGAGGAGGAGGAGGCAACCAGTACTTTTGCTGCTGAGCTGCCACTTGAGTTGAAGAAGAAGGAGGAGTTGCATCCCTGACTCTCTTCTTAGATGCATCGCACTTGATCTAAGCAGCCTCTTGCTTTAATGCCATGTTGTAGAACTCATCGTACTTTTTCGGCTCAAAAAGCACGTGGGGTAGTTGTAGATCTTCTCTGAGGCCACCTCTGAATTGATAAATCATGCTCTTCTCGTCAGGGACGTCTTGCTTGGTGAAGCGAGCGAGCCTTTGGAACAGGATGTTGTATTGGTAAATACACAAGCTGCCTTGCTTCAGGTTGCGAAACTCCTCACGCTTACTCTCAACAACACTCTGAGGAATGTAGTGAGCTTTGAAGTCTTGCTGGAAATCATCCCAGGTAATCACACGACCTCCTCTGGAATCTTTGTATTGTTGATACCACTCAGCAGCTTGGTCTTTGAGTTGGAACGAAGCAAACTTGACAAAGTCCTCAGGCCTGACGTTGCTACACCCAAAATGTTTGCAGATATCCATGAGCCAATCATCAACGTCTGTGGCCTCGACATAGTTACTGAAAGACTTCGGCTAGTTTGCCAGGAACTGGTTGAGGGTAGCAAACTGAGTTTGATTGTTGCCATGGCCTTGATGTCCTTTGTTGCGCTCTTGCAAGAGTTGCATAATCATCTGTGTGTTGGCGTTGGTAGCAGCGATCACAGCTTGCCATGGCTCCGGAGGTGGAGGTGGTGGCGGTGGTTCCAGATTCTGACGCGTTGGAGGAGCCATCCTGAAGAGGGTGACATCCGTTAGCATCTTGAAACACATATATTCAAGCTACATCAAATGGATCGAAATTGCAACATATAGCCTTAATATCCGAACAAGAATGAACAAATGAATTCCAAAGTAAATCATCACACTTCCATAAATTGATAAGCCACTTAGATAGAGGTAGTGAATAAAGCAACAAGGTACAGATATGAACAAATACTTAGTAAGGATTACCCAATCACAAACCAAATATCTGCGGAAGAAATACTAGAGCTACATGAATTCCCACCTATGAAACTCCCGAAACTTCCTGGTTATGCAATCAGGTGTTGGGGACACAGGGGAAGCATAATATCTGACCCAAAACTAGCAAATCCTACATCCAGTTGTATCCATCCTTCAACACATAACCAAGAAACCTTCGGAAATCATTTACCTCAACCTTCGAAAAGCATCCGTTATACGAGTTATGGCAATGCTCCCGAACTCCTACCCCAGTAATGGGTGGCGTCGAGGTTATCTCACCAACAACTGCATAAAAGAGATTTTCGATGTCGGCGAAATTCACGTATTCTAGAACTGCAATGATAAAATTGTGACGACAACACCTCGGAGCTCAACTCCCCGGGACACTGCCACAACCCCTAAATGTTAGGAGGCCCCAAGAACAATGTTCTTGTCACAAAACCATCGGAATGATTCCAAGATACCCGCGTGATCCTAAATTTTTTTTCATGAAATTTGAGAAGAGAAGAGTCGAAACTCTACATCAGGATGGCTCACCAGAGCGACGAAGGGACTGAGGAGTAAAAAGAATCCTACTCTCCGATATATATAATCCTAAAAGACTCAAAACATTTTTTCTAGACTCAATAATGCCAGCGATTCGATCAAGCAGGGGGCTCCTAAGTCGGGGAAGGCTCTGATACCAACTTGTAACACCCACGATGCGGCTATATCTCCCACGTGTCGGAGCACGACTTAGAGGCATAACCGCATTGTAGGCATGTCGCAAGAGGGGTAATCTTTACACATCCCATGTACTGAATAAGAAAGAGGTACAGAGTTGGCTTACAATCACCACTTCACACAATACATAAATATAGCATTACATCATCCAGAACACAATCAAGGTCCGACTACAGAACCAAAATAAGGACAACCCCAAATGCATAAGATCCCCGATCGCCCCAACTGGGCTCCACTACTGATTGTCTGGAAAGGAAATGTAGTAACGTAGCGAGTCCTCGTAGAACTCCCACTTGAGTTCAGTCGCATCCCCTGGAATGTCATCATCGGCACCTGCATCTGGTTTTGGAAGTAATCTGTGAGTCACGGGGACTCAACAATCTCACACCCTCGCGATCAAGACTATTTAAGTTTATGGGTAGGCAGAGGTAGTGAGGTGGAGCTGCAGCAAGCACTAGCAATTATGGTGGCTAACTTACGCAAATGAGAGCGAGAAGAGAAGGTACAGCACGGTCGAGAAGCTACAAAGATCAAGAAGTGATCCTAAAACTACTTACGTTCAAGCATAACACGAGAACGTGTTCTCTTCCCGGACTCCGCCGAAAAGAGACCATCACGGCTACACACGCTGTTGATTTATTTCAATTTAAGTTAAGTGTCAGGTTTTCTACAGCCGGATATTAACAAACTCCCATCTGCCCATAACCACGGGCACGTTTTTCGAAAGTTCAAAACCCTGTAGGGGTGTCCCAACTTAGCCCATCACAAGCTCTCACGGTCAACGAAGGATATGCCTTCTCCCAGGACGACCCGATCAGACACGGAATCCCGGTTACAAGACATTTTGATAATGGTAAAACAAGACCAGCAAGACCACCCGCTGTGCCGACAAATCCCGATGGGAGCTGCACATATCTCGTTCTCAGGGCACACCGGATAAGCTAAGCGTAGAGCCAACGTAACCGAAGTTGCCAAGGGACGGCCCCGCATGGTGCTCTAGGTAGGACCAACACTTAGAGAAGCACTGGCCCGGAGGGGTTAAAATAAAGATGACCCTTGAGTCTGAGAAACCAAAGGGAAAAAGGCTAGGTGGCAAATGGTAAAACCAAGGTTGGGCCTTGCTGGAGAAGTTTTATTCAAGGCGAACTGTCAAGGGGTTCCCATTATAACCCAACCACGTAAGGAACGCAAAATCAAGGAACATAACACCGGTATGACGGAAACTAGGGCGGCAAGAGTGGAACAAAACTCCAGGCATAAGGCCGAGCCTTCCACCCTTTACCAAGTATATAGGTGCATTAAAGTAAACAAGATGTAATAATGATAGCCCAACAATAAACATGTTCCAATAAGAAACAAACTCCAATCTTCACCTGCAACTAGCAACGCTATAAGAGGGGCTGAGCAAAGCGGTAACATAGCCAAACAATGGTTTGCTAGGACAAGGTGGGTTAGAGGTTTGACATGGCAATATGGGAGGCATGATATAGAAAGTGGTAGGTATCGTGGCATAGGCATAGCAATAGAGCGAGCAACTAGCAAGCAAAGATAGAAGTGATTTCGAGGGTATGGTCATCTTGCCTGCAAAGTTCTCCGAGTTGACGTAAGCTTGATCCTCGTAAGCGTACTCAACAGGTTCCTCAATCACGTACTCGTCTCCGGCTCTAAGCAAAGCAAGAACACAAGCTAAGCGAACCACAATCAACCACGGTGCAATGCGCAAGCAACATGATGCAAAACATGGCATGATATGCGGGATGTAAAATGCAATGCATATGCGTGCTCCAGAAGGAATAGATTGAACCAGGCCTCAACTTGGCAAAACAAGAGCGCCGCTGGAAAGATGAGTTGATTTCGGTCGAAATCGATGTAAAGATCACCGGAATCGGAAGCACGGTTTGCAAGTGGCAAGCAAAACAATAATGGCACTATTCTGCGATTAACAACACGATGCCATCTAAAATGCAACAAGAAAATAAGCTACTGCACTCTAACATAGCAACAAAGCACATGGCAGTGATCCACTCAAGATGCTTGACAAGACATGAACAGTGAGCTACGGCTAAATCACACAATAGCAGGATCAAACAAGCATGGCAAAAGTGCAAAAGATAACATGTCAGGATTTGACATCAGGAAGCAATGTTTAGAGCAAGATAACAACATGCTACAGGATCAGATCATAGCAATACAAGGCATGGAATGAAACTACTGAAAGCATATAACAAAAGTCACTTACTGACCATAATCCAAAAGGGCAGAGAAAACATGATGGCACCCACGTAACCATAGCAAGTTTCGTTAATAGATTCAGACTTGGCAGAAAACTGGACATGGAAAAAACAGAGTTACGTAGGCATGTTTGCGAGCTCGAGGCACTCACCACAAAGCATTGCATGACAAACTAAGCATACACCCTGCAAGAAGACATGTTCAAGAAGCTAACCATGGCAAGCACCACCTCATAGCATGCCAGGATCAACTACAACAACCTTGGCAAAATTGAATAACATGTAAAAAATCTGCCAGGAATATTTTATAGCAAAAGTAGAGCAATATTGAGTCATGCTAGGGTACTCCATAATTGCAAACAGAGATATGGATGGATAGAGCATAACAATATCTGAAAATCATCCTTACTGAACTTTCTCAAAAGTGGCACGGATTACTCTGTAGCAACATGAATACATGGCATAAAAATAACATCAGGGAAATGACTTGGTGAAATTCTAAGTCCCTCAAATCAGCAACATCACGAGAGCTACTTTGCATGCTTGTGCTAGTCACCACATTGATCACAAAAATACATGGCATACACCCCTGTAAAGATGGCATGGCATAGCCCAAAACACATGTAGGGCTCAAGTTCATAGGAGGCACACAATAATCATGGAAAAAATGTCAAATGTCCATAATCTATTAAGAAACAGAAACTAGCATTTTATAGCACTCTTGCAATAGCATTTTAGGCATCAAGATGGACTCAAACAAGCTTGGTTCAATGGAACAAAATGAAGAGGACATCCTAATGAACATTTTTATATGTCACACTGGCAAAACGGAGCTACGGATGCCGAGTTATGATGCGATGAACATGCCATGAAAATGTTAGGGACTTGGGAAGAAAACGGAGTCAACCCTAGATTTCTGGATCTAGAGCTGGCGCAATTTTCGATGATCACCGGAGCTCTCGCCGGAGTAGGAGGGGTTCGCTGGAGGAAGGTCGCCGGAGCTTGGGGCTCCGGATCCGGCCGGCGAGGAGAGCGAGGTGGCGACGAGCGGCGAGCGCGGAAGTCAAGCGGCGAGGTTCAGCGCGGGGTCCGGCGTGGCGACATCGTCCGGCGAAGATGAACGGCGGCGACGGTGAGTCGGTGTGGCGGCGAGGCGGCGGCCGGAGCGAGCAAGGAGGCGGCGCGGGCGACGGGAACCCGTGGGGCGGCGGCGACCGAGTGTGGGCCGGGGAGGGCCCCGCGCGGGCCCTGGCGGCCAGCGGGCGGCGTGCGTAGAAGTCAAGCGGTGAGGTTCAGCGCGGGGTCTGGCGTGGTGGCGTCATCCGGCGAAGACGAACGGTGGCGAGGCGGCGGCCGGAGCGGGCAAGGAGGCGGCGGGGGCGACGGGAACCCGCGGGGCGGCAGCGACCGAGTGTGGGCCGGGGAGGGCCCCGCGCGGGCCCTAGCGGGGCGGTGGGGACGACCAGCGGGACACGTGTCAGCTCCTAAGTGGCTGGGCGATGATGATGGACATGTCCGTCGGCGGCGGACGCGTCCGGCGGCGCGGAGGGATTGGATCTAGGGTTTGGACTGCGGGAATTTCGGAGGGGAGCACCTATTTATAGATTCTGGGAGCTAGGAGAGTCCAAATGAGGTGCCGTTTTCAGCCACGCGATCATGATCAAACGGTCGAGAGGATGGAGAGGTCTAGATGGGTTTTGGGCCGCTTTGGAGGGGTGTTGGTCTGCAACACACACGAGGCCTTTACGATTCATCGGTTAACTGTTGGAGTATCAAACGAACTCCAAATGGCACGAAGCTTGACAGGCGGTCTACCGGTAGTGTACCAAGGACGCTTGGCAAGTCTCGGTCCAATCAAAGAACATTTAACACCCACACACGAAAAGAGGCAAAAGGGGGCGCCGGAGGACATAGGAGTGCCGGAATGCAAAATGGACAACGGGAAAAATGCTCGAATGCATGAGATGAACACGTATGCAAATGAGAAGCACATGATGACATGATATGAAATGCATGACATGGAAAAAATGCAAAACGAGGGCAGATCCCAACCACGAGGGAATATCATAACTTAGAGTCGAAAATGGCAAGAGTTGGAATACAAATATGGCAAGTTACATACGGGGCGTTACACCCTCGCCTACTCGGGCTTCTTGCTTCTCCCGTTCAATGCGCTCCTTGGCCGCTTTTGTCTTTGGCCTTAGGCAACGCCTTCCTCAAGGTCGCCACCTCGGTCATGGCCCCTGACAAATCCATGATGATCCTATTACTTTAGACCCCGAACTTCTTGTTAAATATATAGACAAAGGTATTGCTTACCTTTGTTCTCCTGGAGCTGCCTCTTGGTAAGGCCGAGCTCGGTCTCTGACCGCTGTAGGTCCTACTTCAGTGAGAGACCTCTATAGTACGTGCGGTAGCAGCCATGGGAGGAGACCATCCACTTGCCTCCTGCTCCAGACATGCTTGGAGTGGTTTGAGAAGAAGAACACGAGCTTGGGCGCTAGAGGTCGAGTGTGCGGGAATGGGTAAGCGAGGAAGAAGAAGGCGTGGGTGAAAAGGGTAAATTCCTGTCCCTTTATAAGGGCGGAAGAGGCGATGTGTCTCCCCGCTCGCTTGGTAAAAACCGCTTATTCCTAGGCGCTGTAATTGATGACGCGGTTGGGTTACCCACGTCCGTATTGATGAGAATCCCGTGATAAGGGGAACACGATCTCTGCTTTGACAAGATGTGTCAAGAAAACCGGCTCGCGATATGTGCGGTGCTGGTTGAGAAAAATGGTTCGAATAATGACTGGGCCATGGCGTGATGTCATGCCATCAGAACGTGTCAGCAGATTAGATTTGTGGAATATTATTCTCTCTACGATGGTATGTGGAACTTGTTTTGTAGGGCCGGACACTATCCTTGTGCACAAACTCTTCCATGGAGTATTCGGAGGAGGAACCCGCCTTGCAATGTCGAAGACAATACTGCACGCCGGACTCATCGTCATTGAAGCCTAGTTCAGTGGCTACTGAGGGGGTCCTGGATTAGGGGCTCTCCGGACAGCCGGACTATATCCTTTGGCCGGACTGTTGGACTATGACGATACAAGATTGAAGACTTCGTCTCGTGTCCGGATGGGACTCTCCTTGGTGTGGAAGGCAAGCTAGGCAATACGGATATGTATATCTCCTCCCTTGTAAGCGACCTTGTGTAATCCTAGCCCCCTTCGGTGTCTATATAAACCGGAGGGTTTTAGTCTGTAGGACAACATACAATCATACCATAGGCTAGCTTCTAGGGTTTAGCATCTACAAGCTCATGGTAGATCAACTCTTGTAATACTCATATCATCAAGAATGATCAAGCCGGACGTAGGGTATTACCTCCATCAAGAGGGCCCGAACCTGGGTAAACATCGTGTCCCCTGCCTCATGTTACCATCTTAGACACACAGTTCGGGACCCCCTACCCGAGATCCGTCGGTTTTGACACCAACACTGTTGATTATGTTACTAAGTGGGTAGATGCTATTCCAACTAGTAGTGCTTATCATAACATCTCTATTAAGATGCTTAAAGAAGTTATCTTCCCGAGGTTTGGAGTCCCTAGATATTTAATGACTGATGGTGGTTCACACTTTATTCATGGTGCCTTTCGTAAAATGCTTGCTAAGTATGACGTTAATCAAAGAATTGCATCTCCTTATCACCCACAGTCTAGTGGTCAAGTAGAATTGAGTAACAGTGAGATCAAATTAATTTGCAAAAGACTGTTAATACATATAGAAAGAATTGGTCCAACAAACTTGATGATGCATTATGGGCCTATAGAACTGCATATAAAAATCCTATGGGTATGCCTCCGTATAAGATGGTTTACGGTAAAGCATGTCACTTACCTCTTGAACTAGAACATAAGGCATATTGGGCCATTAAAGAGCTCAATTATGATTTCAAACTTGCCGGTGAGAAGAGGTTATTTGACATTAGCTCACTCGATGAATGGAGAATCCAACCTTATGAAAATGCCAAGCTATTTAAATAAAAAGTTAAAAGATGGCATGATAAAAGGATACAAAATCGTGAGTTCAATATAGGTGATTATGTATTGCTATACAACTCTCGTTTAAGATTTTTTGCAGGAAAACTTCTCTCTAAATGGGAAGGTCCTTACGTTATCTAGGAGGTCTATCGTTCTGGTGCCATAAAAATCAACAACTTCGAAGGCACAAATCCAAGGGTGGTGAAAGGTCAAAGAATCAAACATTATGTCTCAGGTAATCCTATAAATGTTGAAACTAATATTATTGAAACCGTCACCCCGGAGGAATACATAAGGGACACTTTCCAGAACGTTTCAGACTCCGAAAAGGAATAGGTATGTGGAAAGGTAAGTAAACCGACTCCAAAACAGTTCTAATGGCAATTTTTCTCCGTTTTGGAATATTTAGAAAAATAGGAAAATAAGAAGCAGACCGGAAAGGACACGAGGCTTCCACGAGAGTGGGAGGTGCGCCCTACCCCCTGGGTGCGCCCCCTGCCTTGTGGGCAACTCATGTGCTCTCTGGACTCCGTTTTCTTCCACGATACTTCTTTTGGTCAGTAAAAATTCATTATATAATCTCCCGAAGGTATTGACCACTGTATCATGCAAATATCTCTTGTCTTTGTTTCTAGCTATTTCTGCCGCAGATTGGAGCAACATGTCATCCCAGGATTCGGAAGGAGAAAGCTATGTGGCCGATTACCTTGCAGATCCTAAGGTCTCTGGGATGTGGAGCATTGTGGTTGGACTACTGAAGAAGAAGAGGACTATGAACCCAAGGGAAAGGAGGAGACGAGCTCAGATGAAGATGAAGTCCCATTACCTCAACCTGGGGACATGCATGTGGAGTTCAAAAAGTCAAGCCTCCCTGATAGAGCAAAGAAACCTAAGATCGAGTTTATCCCTTTTCGCCTCTTGCAGGAAAACAAACAGGAATTATGCAAGAAGATATTATGCCTTGAGTAGGAGATCATTGACTTAAGGGATCAAAATTCTGTCCTCAAGCGCAAATTAAGGAAGAAGCCTAGCCTACGCCATCAACAACTCCCCCTTATTCACCAACAAAGAAGAACTAAGTATCCGGTATGGGCACTCCCCTTGGCAACTACCAAGCTTGGGGGAGTGCCACGGTATCGTATCACCATCACTTTTATCTTTATTGTTTTTCTTAGTTCGATCCTTTTGGTAATATCTTGATCTAGTAGAATAAAGTTTTAGTATGATATAGTTGTGAGTTTTGCTTTATGATCCCTCTATGTAACCGAGTCCGTGAGCTATATAATAAAGATTAGTGTTGGGTCAAGGACTTGATTATCTCGCTATGATCTTGAGGGAATAAAATAAAAAGAGAAAGAATAAAAAGAAACAAAGAGATCATATGGATCTTATGGAAAGTAATGATCTCACATATAAAGAGTCTGATGAATAAAAGTTGCTGAGAGTTGGCAAACATAGTTTTGGTCATCGTTGCAATTAATAGGAAGTAATAAAGAAAGAGAGGTTCTCATATAAATATACTATCTTGGACATCTTTTGTGATTGTGAGCACTCATTAAAGTATGACATGCTAAGAGTTGATGTTGGACATGGAAGACAACATAATGGGTTATGTTTTCTTACATCTGAGATAAATTATATTGTCATGGATCATCCAACATGTTGAGCTTGCCTTTCCTTCTCATGCTAGCCAATTTCTTCGCACCAAGTAGAGATACTACTTGTGCTTCCAAATATCCCTGAAACCAGTTTTGCCATGAGAGTCCACCATATCTACCTATGGATTGAGTAAGATCCTTCAAGTAAGTTGTCATTGGTGCAAGCAATAAAAATTGCTCTCTAAACATGTATGCCTTATTAGTGTGGGAGAAAATAAGCTTTATACGATCTTGTGATATGGAAGAAATAAAAGCGACGGACTGCATAATAAAGGTCCATATCACAAGTGGCAATATAAAGTGACATTCTTTTGCATTAAGATTTCGTGCATCCAACCATAAAGCGCATGACAAACCTCTTCTTCCGTCTGCGAAGGGCCTATCTTTTACTTTCATCTTCTACCTTACATAAGAGTGATGGTGATCTTCACCTTTCCTTTTTACATTTTATCCTTTGGCAAGCACAATGTGTTGGAAATTTCTTGATATATATAGCTAATTGGGTGTGAGTCTTCATGAACTATTATTGTTGACATTACCCTTGAGGTAAAACATTGGGAGGCAAAACTATAAGCTCCTATCTTTCTTTGTGTCCGATTAAAACTTCATACCCATAAATATTGCGTGAGCATTAGCAATTGTGACAGATTAAAAGATGGTTGAGTATGTGGACTTGCGAAAAAGCTCTTATATTGACTCTTTCCTATGTCATGATAAATTCCAATTGCCTCAATGACTGAGATTAGAGTTTGTTGGTTCTCAATGAAGTTTATGAGTCATACTTGAAATTGTGATTGAATTGTTACTTTTGAATAAGAGATCATATGTTGTTGTTCTAAGAATGATCATGATGCCCTCATGTCCGTATTTTATTTTTATCGACACCTCTATCTCTAAATATGTGGACATATTTTTCGATTTCGGCTTTCGCTTGAGGACAAGTGAGGTCTAAGCTTGGGGGAGTTGATACGTCCATTTGCATCATGCTTTTATATCGATATTTATTGCATTAGGGGATGTTATTACACATTATGTCACAATACTTATGCCTATTCTCTTATTTTACAAGGTTTACATAAAGTGGGAGAATGCCGGTAGTTGGGATTCTGGGCTAGAAAAGCAGCAAATATTAGAGACCTATTCTTCACAGCTCCAAAAGTCTTGAAACTTCACGGAAGTTATTTCCAGAATATATAAAAAATACTATGCACAAGAAGTTCCAGAAGGGGGCCACACCCTACCCACGAGAGTGGGGGGCGCGCCCCCTGCCTCGTGCCCCCCCTGGTGGCCCTCCGATGCCCATCTTTTGCTATATGGAGTCTTTCATCGAGGAAAAAAAATCATAAGCAAGCTTTCGGGACGAGACTCTGCCGCCACGAGGCGGAACCTTGGCGGAACCAATCTAGGGCTCTGGCGGAGCTGTTCTGCCGGGGAAACCTCCCTCTGGGAGGGGGTCAATCTCCATCAACATCTTCACCAGCACCATCTCCTCTCAAACCCTAGTTTATCTCTTGTATCCAATCTTTGTGTTCAAACCTCAGACCGGTACCTGTGGGTTGCTAGTATTGTTGATTACTCCTTGTAGTTGATGCTAGTTGGTTTACTTGGTGGAAGATCATATGTTCAGATCCATTATGCATATTAATACCCCTCTGATTATGAACATGAATATGCTTTGTGAGTAGTTACGTTTGTTCCTGAGGACATGGAAGAAGTCTTGCTATTAGTAGTCATGTGAATTTGGTATTCGTTCAACATTTTGATGAGATGTATGTTGTCATCCCTCTAGTGGTGTCATGTGAACGTCGACAACAATAAGTAGATGATGGGTTGCTAGAGTGACAGAAGCTTAAACCCTAGTTTATGCGTTGCTTCGTAAGGGGCTGATTTGGATCCATATGTTTCATGCTATGGTTAGGTTTACCTTAATACTTCTGTTGTAGTTGTGGATGCTTGCAATAGGGGTTAATCATAAGTGGAATGCTTGTCCAACTAAGGACAGTACCCAAGCACGGGTCCACCAACATATCAGATTATCAAAGTACCGAACACGAATCATATGATCGTGATGAAAACTAGCTTGACGATAATTCCCATGTGTCCTCAGGAGCGCTTTACATCATATAAGAGTTTGTCCAGGCTTGTCCTTTGCTACAAAAAGGATTGGTCCATCTTGCTGTACCTTATTTACTTTTATTACTTGCTACCAATTATAGACATGTCTTTCCCATGTTAAAGACATGTGACTTATCTCCTCTTGAACACCAAGCATCTGGGGTTTCTTATACTCTCCCCCGAGCATTCTCTCCCCCTATAGAAATGATTAAGCTTTGATATGATCTCTCTCTCTCCCCCTTTGACATCAATTTCCAAGAATGGTTCTTTTGGATTTTTGTTACAAATGGGTTTGGTCCTTGAGTCACAAAGCAAAGCAGCAACTCGAATGTGATGCTGGTAGACGACAAGAATCATTGAGTGGAGCTGGAGCAAAAAGAATGCAAGAACAAGTGGCAAGATGTCTTTCCTGCAGTGAAATCGGTGGCACCGAGTTGTGTTCTTCGGTGGCGCCGAAAGGATTTGGTTGGACCGAAGGAAACAAACCGGTGTGACCGAGTTCATCATAGTGACCGTACACTAATCATGCACGCAAATGTGTATGATCAATATCAAGGACTCACGGGTAGATATCACAACACAACTCTACAAATAAAATAAGTCATACAAGCATCATATTACAAGCCAGGGGCCTCGAGGGCTCGAATACAAGAGCTCGATTATAGACGAGTCAGCGAAAGCAACGATATCTGAGTACAGACATAAGTTAAACAAGTTTGCCTTAAGAAGGCTAGCACAAACTGGGATACAGATCGGAAGAGGCGCAGGCCTCCTGCCTGGGATCCTCCTAAACTACTCCTGGTCGTCGTCAGCAGCCAGCACGTAGTAGTAGGCACCTCCGGTGTAGTAGGAGTCGTCGTCGATGGTGGCGTCTGGATCCTGAGCTCCAACATCTGGTCGCGACAACCAGGTAGAAGGGATAGGGGGAAAAGAGGGAGAAAGCAACCGTGAGTACTCATCCAAAGTACTCGCAAGCAAGGAGCTACACTACATATGCATGGGTATCAAATGGTATAAGGGTATCATATGTGGACTGAACTGTAGAATGCCAGAACAAGAGGGGGATAACTAATCCTGTCAAAGACTATGCTTCTGCCAGCCTCCATCTTGCAGCAGGTAGAAGAGAGTAGACTGAAGTCCTCCAAGTAGCATCGTATAGCATAATCCTACCCGATGATCCTCTCCTCGTCGCCCTGTTAGAGAGCGATCACCGGGTTATATCTGGCACTTGGAAGGGTGTGTTTTATTAAGTATCCGGTTCTAGTTGTCATAAGGTCAAGGTACAACTCCGGGTCGTCCTTTTACCGAGGGACACGGCTATTCGAATAGATAAACTTCCCTGCAGGGGTGCACCACATACCCCAACACGCTCGATCCCATTTGGCCGGACACACTTTCCTGGGTCATGCCCGGCCTCGGAAGATCAACACGTCGCAGCACTACCTAGGCACAACAGAGAGGTAAGCACGCCAGTCTAAACCT
The DNA here is from genome assembly GCA_034509565.1 of Triticum monococcum. Classification (NCBI taxonomy): domain Eukaryota; kingdom Viridiplantae; phylum Streptophyta; class Magnoliopsida; order Poales; family Poaceae; genus Triticum; species Triticum monococcum. The sequence continues at coordinate 318,018,812 of CM067842.1, forward strand.
AAGCGCATAGGGGTCTGGGCCCATCGCCCTTAGCACACCTGCATGTTGCGAATGCGGCCGAAAGCAGAACTAGCCCCCTTAATACAAGAGCAGGCTTACGTTCCAATCCGGCGCGCGCCACTCAGTCACTGACGTCACGAAGGCTTCGGCTGATACCACGACGCCGGGATACCCACAACTACTCCCGCGTAGATGGTTAGTGCGTATAGACCAAATGTCCAGACTCAGATCAAATACCCAGATCTCGTTAAGCGTGTTAAGTGTCCGCGAAAGCCGAACAGGGCTAGGCCCACCTCTCTCCTAGGTGGTCGGAACCTACCCTGTCGCTCCGCCTCAAAGATCCACTCGCGGGTGCTCCTACGAGCCGTCCCGTCTTTAGTCACCACATGTATCATGTAGAAGGTATATAATATATACCCGTGATCACCTCCCGAGTGATCACGGCCCGATAGTATAGCATGGCAGACGGACAAGAATGTAGGGCCACTGATGATAAACTAGCATCCTATACTAAGCATTAGGTTTGCAGGTAAAGGTATCAACAGTAGTAGCAAGGACAGGCTACGTATCAGGATAGGAATAACGGAAAGCAGTAACATGCTACACTACTCTAATGCAAGCAGTATAGAGAAGAGTAGGCGATATCTGGTGATCAAAGGGGGGGCTTGCCTGGTTGCTCTGGCAAGAGAGAGGGGTCGTCAACACCGTAGTCGTACTGGGTAGTAGCGGCATCGGTCTCGGTGTCTAGCGAGAGAAGAGGGGGAAGAAACAATAAATATAATGCAAGCATATGCATAGTGATGCATGATATGACAAGTAACGGCGTTAGAGGTGCCCTAACGCGGTAGTAGGTGATACCGGTGAAGGGGGATGGCATCCGGGAAAGTATCCCCGGTGTTTCGCGTTTTCGGGCAGAGGAACCGGAGGGCGAAAGTTGCGAGTTCGATAGGTTAGGGGGGTGTGGCAGACGAACGGGTTGCGTGTCCGGATTCGTCTCGTCGTTCTGAGCAACTTTCATGTACAAAGTATTTTCATCTGAGCTACGGTTTATTTTATATTAATTTTAATAGATTTAAATCATTTTTAGGATTTATTTAATTAATTTAATCAACATTATCCAGAATAGTGTCTGCTGACGTCATCATGACGTCAGCATGACGTCAGCAGTCAACAGAGGCGTTGACTGGTCAACTGACGTGTGGGTCCCGTTCGTCATACTCTGTTTTAATTAACTAACCGTTAATTAGGTTAATTAGTGATTAGTTTAATCTAATTATAATTAATTAACTTGACTAATTCCTTAATTAATTAATTAATTCATTATTTTTATTATTTACTATATTTTTTTTTAATTCTTTTCTTTTTTATTATTCTTTTTATCTAAAATCGTTCTGTGGGGTGGGGCCCCCGTGTCAATGGCCCAAAGGGGCTAAACGGGCGCAACGGGCTGCGGGCACGGGCGACAGGCGCCTGTGCGGGCACTCGCCCGCAGGGAGCAGCGGGGTGAGGCCAGAGGCCAGGGCAGGCGCGTGGGCGCCGGCGGCCACAGCGACGTGCGGCCGCAGCGGCGCAGGGGGCCGGAGTGGCGCACCGGCACGGCGCGGCAGCAGGGCTGCCGGGGGACGGACAGGGGTGAACGGGGCGCAGGCGTGGGGCGAGGTCGGGCCGCGGCGACTGCGGGAATCCAGGGGCGCGGGCACCGGACACAGCCGCAGGGGCGACGATCACGGCGCGAGCGGGCAGGGGAAGGGCCCCGACCTGGCGCGCACGCAGGCGGCCAGGTACGCGGGCGCCGGCAGTGGGCGAGGCCGCGGGCAGCTGCGGGTGCAGGGCGCGTGTAGCACGCGGCGTGGTCGCACAGAGGCAGCCGCGGCGTGCACGGCGGCAGCGTGCGGGCGACGGAGAGAGGGGGAGAGAGGAGGCCGGGGGCCTCACCAGGAGGGGAGGGTCTAGGGCAGCGGGGATCGAGGAGGACCGACGAGGTAGATCGACGACGGGGGCGAGGTGGCAGCGACGGCGAATGGCGTCGGGTCGACGACAAGGCGAGGCCGCGGCTTCAGCTGGGCGCCGCGCGAGGGAGAGGAGGGGCGAGGAGTCCGGGAGGGGTGGCGAATGGCGAGGCGGAGATGAGGAGGACAGCAGCGACGGAAGGGCTCCGGGCGGCGGCGAGGTCCTCCTCCCTCGATCCCGATCTAGTCGCGGAGAGGGGGATATTTTCGTGGGGGGGGAGGGAATCGTGCGGGGAGTGGGGGATGGGGTTAGGGTTTCTGGTAGTGGGGGGGGGTGGTTATAGCCGGGGGTGGGCCGGCTGGGCTAGGTGGGTTGGCCCAGTTGGGTCACGGCCCAGGGAGGGGGGGCTTTCTCTTTTTTTTCTGTTTTCTTTTCTTTATCTATTTCCTTTTCTATTTTATTTTTTTAATTTTGTTTTATAAAATATAAATACAACTCCTAAATTAATGCTATAACTTATTCTACTGCCCCGAAAAGTTTGACGCCTAAATAAAATAGTTTGCATTATTGTAATTTTTAAAAGGCATTTAATTAATTGTCATGGCTGCTGTTTAAAACATTCTAGAGTATTTTACACTTTTATGAAAGTGTGGTTTCTCCACCATAATTACCTATGCATTATTCGGCAATCACCGAACATTTTTGTTTTAATTTTTGAAAACTGTTATTATTTACCAAACTTTGAATTTGAATTTTGGACCGGTTTTGACCTAACGATAGATTAGCAACAGTAACCGGGATGACGTGGCATGATTAGCGTGGGATCACTGTAGCTTAATTACCTGGGCGTCACAATTCTCCTCCACTACAAGAAATCTCGTCCCGTGATTTAAGCGGTGGAGTAAGGGGCGAAGGTGTTGGTAGCGAAAAACCTAACGAGTCTTCTCGGTCTTGGCTGCCCTTTCTAAGAGGTTGATCCCTTTCGTTGATGTCTTCATTTCACTGCTTCAAGTCACCATGATCAATTGTCATCCTTTCTTCGGGATCTCCATCGTACTTATGAATAGGTAAGGGGCAGCTCTACAATGATAGGATGTTATAAGGGAAAATCTTCTGGGGGTTTCCCAAGTATGAACATATGAGTATCTCTCGAGTTGAACAAATGAAACACATCGAGAGCAAAGTAAGACGGTGTAATAAGAAGTTTCAAGCGGATAGGCAATCGTTCGATGCCTAATCAGAAGGTGAAAGGGTTTTAGGGCAACGAGAATAGGTATTGTGTCCAATACCAGAATAGATCACTAGACAGGTGGTCCGTGAATTACATACGAATTCAAGCGCGAGGAACAACCTTGGGAACAGGTGGTGTACAGGAGAGTCAGGTTTCGATCCTGTGGAACTATGGGTTATGGGCCCACCATGTGGGATAAAAGTAGGAGGGGTGACATCTTGCATGGTCACGATAGCAAGGCATGTCAGAGGCTAGTCTGTCAGTTATGTCGGCAACAACATCGATGCCAAGGGCGAGGGACGAAGAGAACCATTTTCCTTCTCGTTGTACGAGGCGGACCAATAGGCAAAGTTCTCGTCCACCGGTGGTTACCGGGATGCTATCAACAATGGTAGCAGGGTCTTACTGACAGAATTGTACAACGAGGTGCTTACCAAGCAGGGATTTATCACTGCTCAGTTAAATCAGATTACAAGAAAGCTTAACAAGACAATGGAAGGGAAAATGTGACTATCAGGTTTAACAGAAGAATGGAAAGGAAAATGTGTTTTAAACCCATAATTCAGGGATATATCCATCCCAAGGACAAGCAGAGCATGATATCCAAGACCGGATAGAAGGTAGAAAACTCTTTTAGGTAGGAGAGACAATTTTCATGACATTACCCATACAACGGTGTTTGGGTAATTTCAACAAGAAACATTTAGCATGGTGCTTCAAATGTTCTTATTGAAAATCGGAGTACCATAGACATGCTTCGAGATAGCGCTGACATGGTATTCAAGCAAAGGTCAGACTTCGGGTTACACAAAGGATCCATCAGGAACAACTCATAGAATAAGTCTTACAGTTTCCTCATGGAAAAATGGATAACTTTGCTAAAAAGTGGACTATAACAATAGGTCCTCCGGCCAGGTGTGCTAGGCATGACATCACCTTATCGGGTTAAAGACCAATGTTATAATTCTTGGGAATATGTTCCAACCATCATATCTGACCGAGGTTCAGGTCCGATTGGTGTCAGGATACCTCAGGCTCAGGATGCCAGAGAAGAAAAGGTGCAACAGATATTGACGAGATGACAATGTAAGATCCTCGGGAAAAGAACTATGGAAGCGAGTTCCGAAACAAGAGTTCATCATTAATCCAAGGAGAGGATGAGGAGGTGGCTGATGAACTCAGCGACAATCCATCAAATTCCCAGAAAGATGGATTTCCACAATCATGTGAACAAGGAGATTACCATTGTCAGATCAAATGATATAATGAGGTATGCTCAAGGAAAACAACTCAATTAAATATTGGTTGAAAGGTGCACCCGGATTATGGGCCTAGGTAGCATGACCGATGATAGAATGGTAATTCAATAACCAATGGTCTAAGAATGAAATGTCGACCATTAACTTCAAAGCAATATGGTTGCTAGAAGTACAGAATCCGAGCAACAACGTTCACCTGTTGGTATCCCGGCTAGAATCAACACTGGAACCATGAAAGAATGATGAAGGTGAGAAGTATCACTATACCAAGAATTTTTAAGAGGTGGTGAAATCCTCACGACATTCTTGACATATAAAGATGGTAATACTCCAAGGTAAAGAAGAACATATGCTGGATAGCAAGGAACTCAAGGTATAACACAAAACACGAATAAGTTTGTGTTGAACGGAAGGCAATAAAGTGGTCGGTGATAACACAAACTATTGAGGGGCGATGATGGTATTTCTCATCAAGAATTGGATATATATCTTGGAAGAGCTCAGGATGTTGATGATGACCATGACACATTTGTCGAGAAATTTCATGAAGATGTAATCGGTTGGCGATGACATCAAGTCAAATGATGATGCAGCGAAAGTCAAATAATACCTGAAGAAGAACTCATAAGAAGTTATGCAGTTCCATGATAATCTCGAGATACCAGAGGGGGGTAATACTCGATGACAGGTCAAGTAGAGGTTGGCCTGGGGTATTGCTCTACAAAAGACAAGCGCTTAAACTTGCACGCGAAATGGTATTTAAAGGAGAACATGGTCGGAACCACGATTGCAAAAGGTCAGATCCCAGATATAAGATGAACTTATACCAAAGGAATAATTTAATTTAAGAGAAGCTTTAACGATAAGATCTACATTGTGTCTATGGGCATGAACACAAGGGCTCAAGGTCGACTCCCACTTCTTCAATGCATAACCTTTCATTTTACTTCTCGCTTTTGATGAGGCTTTAGTGTAGAAATTTTATCTGGCGGAGCAACAGAAGAGTATGACTCGTGAAAACTTTCGGCTTCATACCGTTTGGGGAAGGCATAGGTTCAACCCATCATGGCATCTTAGGAGTATATACCACAAATTTCAAGAATAATTAACACAAGCTCGATAGTAGAGCATGTTTGAGAAAGCAGAGGATACAATTTACCAAAGGTATTATGTATCCGAGGAAAGGCTCACAGACTTATTGAATATGAAGGACGCTGTCAGATAAAATCCCGCAAATTATCTGATGGTTCTCAAGGGATCTGGTGCGAGCATCGGTACTCAACCAGAGGGAGAAACAATGCAAGGAGATCAGACTTTAGAAACAACTGACTAATTCAAGGCTCAAATGCAAAGGAATTATCAATTCCAAGACAAGGGATCAGAAGCAATGCTCTGATCAGGGATGGATAAGTTGAATAGCCTTAAGGGTACAATCGACAGCAATTTGATTGGTCGAGATCCAGCTCATGTTTTAAAATAACGTCTAAGCCAGAAAGATAATTTAAAAGGATCAACTGATGATTGCGTGCATTCGCACTCAAGTTGAATCAATAGGATCAAAAGACGATGCCTAAGGATACTAACGAATATCGCCAGACATATGGAAAGCATCCATAACGCAAGCAGGCAAGTATTGCAGAGCAATAAGCTACTAGGGATTTTTGGAGGATCGAATAGTATTTCGATGACCATTGTGAAACACATGAACAACTGGGGGATGAGCGGATACTCGATAAGTGCGAGAATTTAATTGAAGGGGTATTCATGTGGCAAGGAACTGCTAGGCAGTAGGCACAAAGTATTCTCAGAACAATAGAGAAGACTCCGGGGTATCTTGTAATAACAAGATCCATGGGGGATGATCGTATGAATGGCAAGTGTAAGTAGTTATCCATAAGGATTTATCGGTGGTCAGGAATAGAAAAAGTGATGGGCACAAAGTCTCAAGAGGAATAGCAAAGAGTATCTTCCGAATCTTCTGGTGAAGCAGGCCGTCATCTGGAATGAAGGGGCTCTCCAGGAGAAAGTAGTTACGAGATCCTAGAGTCAAAGTTAGTAAATTCATTTTAACCCGAATAGAAGAGAGATCAGAGCCCCAGAGTAATGATCGAGGAGTAAAAGATCCTAATACCACCCAAATGGCGACGTGGGCCCGTAAGACACACAGCCGTGTTAGTAAAAGTTTTTGCAATGTCTAGACTCGACTTCGGCCAAGGAGTGTGGAAGGGGGATTCCTGCAGGCAGTCGGCTCAGATACCAACTTGTGACGCCCCCGATTTGACCGTACACTAATCATGCACGCAAATGTGTATGATCAAGATCAAGGACTCACGGGTAGATATCACAACACAACTCTACAAATAAAATAAGTCATACAAGCATCATATTACAAGCCAGGGGCCTCGAGGGCTCGAATACAAGAGCTCGATTATAGACGAGTCAGTGAAAGCAACAATATCTGAGTACAGACATAAGTTAAACAAGTTTGCCTTAAGAAGGCTAGCACAAACTGGGATACAGATCGAAAGAGGCGCAGGCCTCCTGCCTGGGATCCTCCTAAACTACTCCTGGTCGTCGTCAGCGGGCAGCACGTAGTAGTAGGCACCTCCGGTGTAGTAGGAGTCGTCGTCGACGGTGGCGTCTGGATCCTGAGCTCCAACATCTGGTCGCGACAACCAGGTAGAAGGGATAGGGGGAAAAGAGGGAGAAAGCAACCGTGAGTACTCATCCAAAGTACTCGCAAGCAAGGAGCTACACTACATATGCATGGGTATCAAATGGTATAAGGGTATCATATGCGGACTGAACTGCAGAATGCCAGAACAAGAGGGGGATAACTAATCCTGTCGAAGACTACTCTTCTGGCAGCCTCCATCTTGCAGCAGGTAGAAGAGAGTAGACTGAAGTCCTCCAAGTAGCATCGTATAGCATAATCCTACCCGATGATCCTCTCCTCGTCGCCCTGTTTGAGAGCGATCACCGGGTTATATCTGGCACTTGGAAGGGTGTGTTTTATTAAGTATCCGGTTCTAGTTGTCATAAGGTCAAGGTACAACTCCGGGTCGTCCTTTTACCGAGGGACACGGCTATTCGAATAGATAAACTTCCCTGCAGGGGTGCACCACATACCCCAACACGCTCGATCCCATTTGGCCGGACACACTTTCATGGGTCATGCCCGGCCTCGGAAGATCAACACGTCGCAGCCCTACCTAGGCACAACAGAGAGGTCAGCACGCCGGTCTAAACCTAAGCGCACAGGGGTCTGGGCCCATCGCCCTTAGCACACCTGCACGTTGCGAACGCGGCCAAAAGCAGAACTAGCCCCCTTAATACAAGAGCAGGCTTATGTTCCAATCCGGCGCGCGCCACTCAGTCGCTGACGTCACGAAGGCTTCGGCTGATACCACAACGCCGGGATACCCATAACTACTCCCGCGTAGATGGTTAGTGCGTATAGACCAAATGGCCAGACTCAGATCAAATACCCAGATCTCGTTAAGCGTGTTAAGTGTCCGCGAACACCGAACAGGGCCAGGCCCACCTCTCTCCCAGGTGGTCGGAACCTGCCCTGTCGCTCCGCCTCAAAGATCCAGTCGCGGGTGCTCCTACGAGCCGTCCCGTCTTTAGTCATCACATGTATCATGTATAAGGTATATAATATATACCCATGATCACCTCCCGAGTGATCACGGCCCGATAGTATAGCATGGCAGACGGACAAGAATGTAGGGCCACTGATGATAAACTAGCATCCTATACTAAGCATTAGGTTTGCAGGTAAAGGTATCAATAGTAGTAGCAAGGACAGGCTATGCATCAGGATAGGAATAACGGAAAGCAGTAACATGCTACACTACTCTAATGCAAGCAGTATAGAGAAGAGTAGGCGATATCTGGTGATCAAAGGGGGGGCTTGCCTGGTTGCTCTGGCAAGAGAGAGGGGTCGTCAACACCGTAGTCGTACTGGGTAGTAGCGGCGTCGGTCTCGGTGTCTAGCGAGAGAAGAGGGGGAAGAAACAATAAATATAATGCAAGCATATGCATAGTGATGCATGATATGACAAGTAACGGCGTTAGAGGTGCCCTAACGCGGTAGTAGGTGATACCGGTGAAGGGGGATGGCATCCGGGAAAGTATCCCCGGTGTTTCGCGTTTTCGGGCAGAGGAACCGGAGGGGGAAAGTTGCGAGTTCGATAGGTTAGGGGGGTGTGGCAGACGAACGGGTTGCGTGTCCGGATTCGTCTCGTCGTTCTGAGCAACTTTCATGTACAAAGTATTTTCATCTGAGCTACGGTTTATTTTATATTAATTTTAATAGATTTAAATCATTTTTAGGATTTATTTAAATAATTTAATCAACATTATCCAGAATAGTGTCTGCTGACGTCATCATGACGTCAGCATGACGTCAGCAGTCAACAGAGGCGTTGACTGGTCAACTGACGTGTGGGTCCCGTTCGTCATACTCTGTTTTAATTAACTAACCGTTAATTAGGTTAATTAGTGATTAGTTTAATCTAATTATAATTAATTAACTTAACTAATTCCTTAATTAATTAATTAATTAATTATTTTTATTATTTACTATATATTATTTTTTTAATTCTTTTCTTTTTTATTATTCTTTTTATCTAAAATCGTTCTGTGGGGTGGAGCCCCCGTGTCAATGGCCCAAAGGGGCTAAACGGGCGCAATGGGCCGCGGGCACGGGCGACAGGTGCCTGTGCGGGCACTCGCCCGCAGGGAGCAGCGGGGCGAGGCCAGAGGCCAGGGCGGGCGCGTGGGCGCCGGCGGCCACAGCGACGTGCGGCCGCAGCAGCGCAGGGGGCCGGAGCGGCACTCCGGCACGGCGCGGCAGCAGGGCCGCCGGGGGACGGACGGGGGTGAACGGGGCGCAGGCGTGGGGCGAGGTCGGGCCGCGGCGACTGCGGGAATCCAGGGGCGCGGGCACCGGACACAGCCGCGGGGGCGACGATCACGGCGCGAGCGGGCAGGGGAGGGGGCCCGACCTGGCGCGCACGCAGGCGGCCAGGTACGCGGGCGCCGGCAGGGGGGCGAGGCCGCGGGCAGCTGCGGGTGCAGGGCACGTGTAGCGCGCGGCGTGGGCGCGCAGAGGCGGCCGCGGCGTGCACGGCGGCAGCGTGCGGGCGACGGAGAGAGGAGGCCGGGGGCCTCACGAGGAGGGGAGGGTCTAGGGCAGCGGGGATCGAGGAGGACCGACGAGGTAGATCGACGACGGGGGCGAGGTGGCAGCGACGGCGAATGGCGTCGGGTCGACGACGAGGCGAGGCCGCGGCTTCAGCTGGGCGCCGCGCGAGGGAGAGGAGGCGCGAGGAGTACGGGAGGGGCGGCGAATGGCGAGGCGGAGATGAGGAGGACGGCAGCGACGGAAGGGCTCCGGGCGGCGGCGAGGTCCTCCTCCCTCGATCCCGATCTAGTCGGGGAGAGGGGGATATTTTCGTGGGGGGGGGGAGGGAATCGTGCAGGGAGTGGGGGGATGGGGTTAGGGTTTCTGGTAGTGGGGGGGGGTTATAGCCGGGGCTGGGCCGGCTGGGCTAGGTGGGTTGGCCCAGTTGGGCCACAGCCCAGGGAGGGGGGGGGCTTTCTCTTTCTTTTTTTTCTTTTTTTCTTTTCTTTATCTATTTCCTTTTCTATTTTATTTTTTTAATTTTCTTTTATAAAATATAAATACAACTCCTAAATTAATGCTATAACTTATTCTACTGCACCGAAAAGTTTGACGCCTAAATAAAATAGTTTGCATTATTGTAATTTTTAAAAGGCATTTAATTAATTGTCATGGCTGCTGTTTAAAACATTCTAGTGTATTTTACACTTTTATGAAAGTGTGGTTTCTCCACCATAATTACCTATGCATTATTCGGCAATCACCGAACATTTTTGTTTTAATTTTTGAAAACTGTTATTATTTACCAAACTTTGAATTTGAATTTTGGACCGGTTTTGACCTAACGATAGATTAGCAACAGTAACCGGGATGATGTGGCATGATTAGCATGGGATCACTGTAGCTTAATTACCCGGGCGTCACACCTTAGATGTCTTGCTCCCCCTGAATCTAGCATGGGATACTGGGAGAAGATAGGGAACATAGAATCAGAGCAAAGAAAAAAAACAGAGCTAATTCAAACAACCAATTATAGACATGTCTTTCCCATGTTAAAGACATGTGACTTATCTCCTCTTGAACACCAAGCATCTGGGGTTTCTTATACTCTCCCCCGAGCATTCTCTCCCCCTATAGAAATGATTAAGCTTTGATATGATCTCTCTCTCTCCCCCTTTGACATCAATTTTGAAGAATGGTTCTTTTGGATTTTTGTTACAAATGGGTTTGGTCCTTGAGTCACAAAGCAAAGCAGCAACTCAAATGTGATGCTGGTAGACGACAAGAATCATTGAGTGGAGCTGGAGCAAAAAGAATGCAAGAACAAGTGGCAAGATGTCTTTCCTGCAGTGAAATCGGTGGCACCGAGTTGTGTTCTTCGGTGGCGCCGAAAGGATTTGGTTGGACCGAAGGAAACAAACCGGTGTGACCGAGTTCATCATAGTGAAAACACTTTTTCACCTCAGCTCACTAGGCAGGTAAAATTTCACAAGGATTTGCAAGGAATTTGCTGAAAGATTTGCAATGAATTGGACGTACGGAATGCAAAACACAAATAATCAGAAAGGAAATATAGATGTAGTTTTTTGAAAGGGGAAATAAATATGCACGAGACAAATGCAAGAGCACAGAGAAACACAAGAGAACTTCATCTAGAATTGGTCAGCGAAAAAGTCACCTATGTTAGAGTATATTGACTTAGGAGTCAAGTGAGGACACTTGATCATATGTCATACTCATCGTTTAAGCTCAAAAATGGGGTTACCATTTTTCATTTATGCATCTTGATGTATTCACATCTTGTTGAGTTGCTTTGATCCATGTCTTGGTGTAAAGCTTCTCTAAGATGGAATAACATATCTTGAGTGGTGGTGTTGATCTTGATCATGTAGTTGAACTTGTGTGGGTTGCTCAAGGTTGATGTAGCTCATCAAGAGTTGGGAGCACCACTTGGAATTTGATTCCATCTTCCTACATGGGTTAGCTTTGCAAGGAAGAGCACTTGTATATCCAAGATGACAATCATAAAACTTAATGTAGTATTTGTCAAGGGATATGTTTGAAGGGTTTCGTGCTTCCTTGACTTCAACCACCATTGCGTAGAGACTTGGTGATGTATAAATTGCTCATGATGGGAGTGGGTTGCAATCTCATAGATTTAGATTCATCCATGTACCTACAAGTGTTAGATAGCATGCAAGGGTGCAAATATATCCAAGACATATAAATAGCATCATGAAAGAAATATCAAGGAATAGTCAAAGGCTCATGCCTTGCATGTATCCAAATGGAGTTTCTACTCCAAGTTTGAAGCATCAATGATGTTCAATTCTCCTCTCAAACGGCAAAATACTTTCTCATCTAGCGATTTGGTGAATATATCCGCCAATTGCAAATCGATGCAAACATGTTTAAGATTAATGTCCACTTTGGCAATGTGATCTCGAATGAAATGAGGACGAACTTCAATATGCTTAGTTCGAGAATGTTGCATGGAATTGTGAGCAATCTTGATAGCACTTTCATTGTCACAAAGCAATGGAACATGTTCACATATATCCCATAATCTTTAAGAGTTTGGGTCATCCAAAGTAATTGAGCACAACATGAACGAGCGGCAATGTATTCTGCTTCGGCGGTGGATAAGGATACCGAGTTATCTTTCTTGGAAGACCAAGACACAAGAGATCTACCAAGAAATTGACAAGTACCCAAAGTGGACTTTCTATCAACCTTGTCTCCGGCATAGTCCGAATCGGAGTAACCAACAAGATTGAAAGAATACCTCTTAGGATACCAAATGCCAAAATTTGGTGTGTGTGTGTGTGTGTATTAAGTATCTCACTATCTTTTTCACAGCGTTAAGATGACATTCTTTAGGAGCCGCTTGATATCATGCACACATGCACACACTTAGCATAATATCGGGATGAGAGGCACATAGATATAACAATGAGCCAATCATGGAGCGGTAAACCTTTTGATCAACCGGTTCACCATCCTTGGTCAAATCAAGATGTCCGCTAGTAAGCATGGGTGTAGTCATACCTTTGCATTCTTGCATGTTGAACTTCTTGAATAAGTCCTTGGTGTACTTTGTTTGAGAGACAAAGGTACCTTCCTTAGTTTGTTTGATTTGCAAACCAAGAAAGAATTTGAGTTCACTCATCATAGACATGTCAAACTTCTCCGACATTAGCATTCCAAACTTCTCACTAAAATGAGGGTTAGTCGAACCAAATATTATATCATCAACATAAATTTGGCACACAAATAGTTCTCCATCAACCCTTTTAGTAAAAAGAGTAGAATCTATTTTTCTAATTTCAAAGCCTTTTTCAATAAGGAACTTGGTTAAGCATTTATACCACGCTCTAGGAGCCTGTTTAAGACCATAAAGAGCTTTGTGAAGTTTGTAAACATGATTAGGTTTCTTAGGATTAACAAAGTCGGGAGGTTGCTTAACATAAACTTCCTCCTCATTTTCACCATTTAAAAAAGCACTTTTAATGTCCATTTGGTACAAGGTGATATCATGGTGATTAGCATAAGCAAATAAGATGCGAATGGACTCAAGTCTAGCAACGGGGTCATATGTCTCACAATAGTCCATAGCTTCGGCTTGAGTGTAGCCTTGGGCAACTAGACGTGCTTTGTTGCGAAATACTTGTCCATCTTCATCTTGCTTCCTGCGAAACACCCATTTGGTACCGATGATGTTGTGGTTGTTGTGGGGCTTCTCAACCAATGTCCACACTTGGTTTCTCTCAAAGTTGTGTAGCTCTTCATGCATGGCGTTTATCCAATCTAGATCTTCCAATGTTTGTTCAACCTTCATAGGTTTAATGCTAGAGATGAATGAATAATGTTCACAAAAGTTAGCCAAATGAGTTTTAGAGCGAGTGATTCTCCCGGTTTGGATATCATTGTAGATTTGCTCGATGGGATGGTCTTTGGCGACTCTTGCTCGAACTCGTGGGAGCTTTTGCTTGGCTCAGGGTGGAACATCCTCTTCATCTTGTTCTTCTTCTTGGCCTTCTTCATTATTGATGTTGCCGTTCTCTTGTTGTGGTGGAGAAGGAGGTTGTTGTTGTTCATGTTGGTGTACTTCCTTGTTTTCTTCGTCTTGGTGTGTCCCACTTGTGGATGCTTCTGCATCAACTCTTGGTTCACCTTGACATGAAGTGGAAGCTTCCACTTGGACGGACGAGGTACTCTCCTTCACCTCCGTTGGACGCATCTTGCTAATACACAAGTCTTGGATTGCTTCCGAAGGGTCTTTGTCTCCTACATCAATTGGAAATTGCTCTACTTGCGAGCCGTTAGATTCATAAAACTTCACATCTACCGTCTCTTCAACCTTTCGGGTGAAATTGTTGTAGACACGGTAAGTGTGAGAATTTGAGACATAACCAAGTATGAAACCTTCATGAGATTTAGGAGCAAATTTGGAACGATGATGCTTATCAAGAATGTAGCACTTTGAGCCAAATACTAGAAAGTATCCAACTTGGGGTTTGTTACTGGTGAGGAGCTCGTATGCCGTCTTGCCGAGTAGCTTGTCAAGATACACGCGATTTGTTGCATGACAAGTTGTCTCAACCGCTTCCGCCCAAAAGTGTTTTGGCTTCTACTCATCAAGCATCGTTCTTGCCATCTCAATAAGAGTCCGGTTCTTCCTCTCAACAACTCCATTTTGTTGAGGCATGTACGTACCCAAGAACTCGTGTGACATCCCTTCTTCATCATGAAAGGTATCCACATTTGCGTTCTTGAACTCCGTTCCATTGTCGCTTCGAACCTTCTTGATCTTCACGTCAAATTGATTTTGGGCCTTCCTAGCGAAGTTTTTGAAGATCTTTTGAACCTGCGATTTATCATCAAGAAAGAACACCCACGTAAATCTTGAAAAATCATCGACTATGACCAGACCAAATGAGTTACCACCGAGACTCTTGTAGGCATTGGGACCAAAGAGATCAATGTGAAGTAGCTCGAGCGGTCTTCTCATGGTCATGATGTTCTCCATGGGGTGACACTCTCCAACTTGTTTTCCTGCCTGACAAGCACTACAAAGTCTATCCTTGTAAAATATGACATCTTTTACTCCAAGGATATGATCACCTTTAATAATCTTATCAAGATTTTGCATGCCCACATGACCTAGCCTTCTATGCCACAACCAGCCTTTAGAGGATTTAGAAATTAAGAAAGTTCTAGGTCGAGCCTTTTTAGTGAAATCAACAATGTAAAGATCACCTCTACGTATACCGGTAAAGACCATTTTATGATTGTCTCTTTGAAACACTTGGCAATCTACTTCAGTAAATAGGACATTGAAACCGAAATCAGCAAGTCTAGATACTGAAAGTAAATTGTCCCCAATAGATTCAACGATCATGATGTTTTGTTTGGACCTATCATGTGAGATGGCCACCTTACCGAGGCCAACCACCTTACCCTTTGAGTTATCATCAAAAGTGACATACTTTCAAGGCCCGTCGTTTTCAGCGAGCTCACAAAACATATCTTTGTCTCCGGTCATATGATCAGTACATCCACTATCAAGGACCCATTCCTTTCCTCCAGCCATGTAGTTGCGAAGATTAGCCATAAGACCAAAGTGTCTCATCGCATCATCAAGATCATGGTCACTATCATCATCCTCATCATAGTATCCATGTTCAACATCGTCATGTGATGGATCAACTCCTAGAGAGGGTAATTCATTAGAAGTATGACCGTAACAATGTTCATCTCTATGGATTCTAATGACTTTGGAAATGATATTGGTAATAATTCCAACATCTCCTTTTGCACTCGTAAGATTAGTAAGCTCAAATAAGCAATCACCAAACTTGGGATCATTAGAACTCATCTTACTCAAGGCAATAGACTTATGAAGAATCTCATCTAGAATTTTCAATGAATAATTTGGGAATCGTTCCTCAAGGAATCTCCATAAGGTCTAGGCACAATCAAAAATAGGCAAGCTAGCAATCAAGTTTCTAGGCAACACTCTAGTGATTAAATTGACCATTCTAAGATTATGGATCATGTCAATAAACGTATCAAGGGTAGGATGCAAAGGATCAACAATGCGAGCACAAAGAGTAGTAATATACTTGGTCTAATGATACTCATTGAAAATCTCAAGCATCTCATTTTTCCAGCCATGAAAGAACTCTCCATCAAGGATAGGCACTCTATGTCTAAGACTCCCCAATGTAGACTCATCCATCTTCCTCCAATGGTGATTAAACCAAAGCAATGGAGACCAATGCTCTGATACCAATTGAAAGGATCGAGAAGAGTTGTCTAGAGGGGGGGTGAATAGACTCTAAGTAAGAAAAGTTGTAGTTTTTAACTTCTTTAGGTTTAAATAGAGTTTTGGCACAAGTTTAATCATTCACAATACATATCAAGCAAGCATGAGAAGAGCATATGAGCAGCGGAAAATAAAGCACGCAAGTTGCAATAATGTAAAGGGATGGGACTGGAGTGTGCAAACGCGATTGGCGACATGGAGATTTTTGGCGTGGTTCCGATAGGTGGTGCTATCATACATCCATGTTGATGGAGACTTCAACCCACGAAGGGTAACGGTTGCGCGATTCCACGGAGGGCTCCACCCATGAAGGGTCCACGAAGAAGCAACCTTGTCTATCCCATCATGGCTGTCGCCCACGAAGGACTTGCCTCACTCGGGTAGATCTTCACAAAGTAGGCGATCTCCTTGCCCTTACAAACTCCTTGGTTCAACTCCACAATCTTGAAGGAGGCTCCCAAGTGACACCCAACCAATCTAGGAGACACCACTCTCCAAGAGGTAACAAATGGTGTGTTGATGATGGACTCCTTGATCTTGTGCTTCAAATGATAGTCTCCCCAACACTCAACTCTCTCTCTCTCTCAGAATTTGGATTTGGTGGAAATATGATTTGAGTGGAAAGCAACTTGGGGAAGGCTAGAGATCCAGATTTATGTGGTTGGAGTGGATTATCTAGACCTCAACACAAGTCTAGGTTGTTCTCTCTCAGAAAATGTATGTTGGAAGTGTAGGCATGTTCTGATGGCTTTCTCTATGAATGAAGAGTGGGTGGAGGGGTATAAATAGCATCCACACAAAATCTAACCGTTACACACAAATCACCAAACTCGATGGGACCGAATCATGAAACTCGGTCAGACCGATCTAGTTCAAAATGTGACAGTTAGGCATTTTGGTGGGACCAACATAATTGTCTCGGTGGGAACGATGTGCTAGGGTTGGGGTAAAGCCTCATCTTGGTTTGACCGATTACACAAACTCAGTGGGACTGATTTGGGTAATAAGCAAAATAGAGAGTTGGCCAAGCAAACTCGGTGGACCGATTGCATGTCTAGGTGGGACCCAAATTATTGCAATAGGCAACAGAGAGTTTGCAAGCCCATCTCGGTGAGACCAAGATCCCATCGGTGGGACCAAATTGATTAGGTTTTTTGGTAGTGGCTATGTCAACTGAACTCGGTGGCGCCAGATAGAAAGTTTCGGTGGGGCCGAGTTTGACTTTTGGTTTGGGACATATGTGGATATGAGAAAGTGGTTGAGGGCTTTGGAGCATATCACTAAGCAGTTTGAGCAAGCAAGCCATTGAGCAACACCTCATCTCCTCTTAATAGTATTGGCTTTCCTATGGACTCAATGTGATCTTGGATCACTAAAATAAAATGTACAGTCCTGAGCTTTGAGCTTGAGCCAATCCTTTGTCCTCAGCATCTTGAAGGGGTTCCACATCCTCTAGTCCATGCCACTCCATTGTTGAATTTATCTGAAACATACTAGATAGAAGCATTAGTCCAACAAGAGATGTGTTGACATTAATTACCGAAATCACCCAGGGAGCACTTGTGCTTTCAGTAACACCAGAGGAGTACAAGGGACACTTTTCGGAACGTTTCAGACTCCGAAAAGGAATAGGTATGTGGTACGGTAAGTAAACCGACTCAAAAAGTATTTCCAAATAGCCATTTTTCTCCGTTTTGGAATATTTAAAAAACTAGGAAAACTAAATGTAGTCCGAAAGAGACACGAGGTGTCCACAAGGGTGGAGGGCACTCCCTACCCCCCTGGGCGCCCCCATCGGCCTTGTGGCCACCTCGTGTGCCCTTCGGACTCCGTTTTCTTGCACGATACTTCTTTTGGTCTGTAAAAATTCATTATATAATCTCCTGAAGGTTTTGACCACGGTACCATGACAAAATTCCCTGTTTTCATTTTGAGTTGTTTCTACAGCAGATTTGGAGCAACATTTCTTTGCAAGAGTAGGTCGGGGTGAGTCCTGTATCTCACCCGACACCGGGCCCAAGAGCATATAGCGAAGCTAACCACTTCGGCAAGCAACGGAGGAAGAGATGGAGGCTAACTTGAAAAGTGTGGATGCCATGGAAGAGGATTAGGGAGTTACCTCTCATCTTCAAGCTCGATTCATGTTGGAGGAACTTCAGATCTCATCAATACCAAACTCGGTCATCCCTCCTAGTGCTAGATTTCTCTCTTATGAAAATATGAAAACGAGTGTTAGTTTTTCTCCCGCAGCTATGAAACATCCTTGGTTGATTGGAGCTCTAGCCATCAAGCGTAAACTTTGCAAGGAAATAATGGATCTTAAGCAGCAAAATAATAAGCTTGTGTAGGAGAATCGCATCTTAAGGGGCATCATCGCCAAGAATATCACATCATCACCTCCGAAGAAAGAGACATAAATACATGGGTATGGGCACTCCCCTTGGCAACTGCCAAGCTTGGGGGTGGTGCCCCGGTATCGTATCACCATCACATATTTACCTTTATCGTTTTCTTAGTTTGATCCTTTTGGTTATATCTTGATCTATTAGAATAAAGTTTTCAGTATGATATTGCTTTGAGTCTTGCTTTATGTTCCCTCTATTTAATCAAGACCGTGAGTTTTATATAATAAGTAGTAGTTTTGAGTTGACGGCTTCGCTTTCCTGCTATGATCTTGAGGGAATTAAATAGAAGAAAGAACAAAAGGAAATAAAAGGATCATATATTGATCTTATGGAGAGTAATGACTTCACATATAAAGAGTATGATGAATAAAAGTTGTTGATAGTTGACGAACATAGTTTTGGTCATTGTTGCAATTAATAGGAAGTAATAAAGAAACAGAGGCTTCACATATAAATACACTATCTTGGACATCTTTTGTAATTCTGGGCAATCATTAAAATATGACATGCTAAAAAAGTTGATGTGGACAAGGAAGACAACATAATGGGTTATGTTTTCTTATATACGAATAGAAGTTATACTGTCATGGATCATCCAACATGTTGAGCTTGCCTTCCCCTCTCATGCTAGCCAAATTATTTGCACCAAGTAGATATACTACTTGTGCTTCCAAACATCCCTTAAACCATTTTTGCCATGAGATTCCACCATACCTACCTATGGATTGAGTAAGATCCATCAAGTAAGTTGTCATCCGTGCAAGCAATAAAAATTGCTCTCTAAATATGTATGATCTATTAGTGTGAAGAAAATAAGATTTATATGAACTTGTGATATGGAAGAAATAAAAGTGACGGACTGCATAATAAAGTTCCTTATCACAAGAGGCAATATATTGTGACGTTCTTTTGCATTAAGATTTTGTGCATCCAACCATAAAAGCACATGACAACCTTTGCTTGCCTCTGCGAAGGGCCTATCTTTTACTTTTATCTTCTACCCTTATACAAGAGTCATGGTGGTCTTCACCTTTCCTTTTTACACTTTTTCCTTTGGCAAGCATTATGTGTTGGAGAGATTCGGATATATATATATCCACTTGGATGTAGGTTATCATAAAGTATTACTGTTGACATTACCCTTGAGGTAAAAGGTTGGGAGGCGAAACTATAAGCCCCTATCTTTTTCTGTGTCAGATTTAAACTTTCAACCAATTAGTATCACGTGAGTGTTAGAAATTGTGAAAGACTAAATGATAGTTGAGTATGTGGAATTGTTGAAAAGCTCTTGAATTGACTCTTTTCGATGTTATGATAAATTGCAATTGCTTCAATGACTGAGATCATAGTTTGTTAGTTTTGAACAAAGTTTCTGATTCATACCTTAACTTGTGAACGAATTGTTACTTTAGCATAAGAAATTATATGGCATTATATGTTGTTGTTCTAAATATGATCATGATGCCCTCATGTCCGTATTTTATTTTATCGACACCTCTATCTCTAAACATGCGGACATATTTTTCGATTTCGGCTTTTGCTTGAGGACAAGCGAGGTCTAAGCTTCGGGGAGTTGATACGTCCATTTTGCATCATGCTTTTATATTGATATTTATTGCATTATGGCCTGTTATTACACATTATATCACAATACTTATGCCTTTTCTCTCTTATTTTATAAGGTTTACATGAAGAGAGAGAATGCCGGCAGCTGGAATTCTGGACTGGAAAAGGAGCAAATATAGAGACCTATTCTGCACAACTCCAAAAGTCCTAAAATTCACGGAGAATATTTTTGGAATATATAAAAAATATTGGGTAAAGAAAGTACCATAGGAGGGCCACCTGCCATCCACAAGGGTGGAGGGTGCGCCCTACCGCCCTAGGTGCGCCCCCATCCATGTGGGCCCCCTGGCAGGCCCCTGACGCTCATCTTCTGCCATATGGTGTGTTTTGACTTGGAAAAAATTAAAAGGGAGCTTTCTGGATGAAGCGTCGCCATCTTGAGGCAGAACATGGGTAGAACCAATCCAGGGCTCCGGCGGAGCTGTTCTGTCGGGGAAACTTCCCTCCGGGAGGGGGAAATCATCGCCATCGTCATCAACAATGATCCTCTCATCGAGAGGGGGTCAATCTCCATCAACATCTTCTCCAGCACCATCTCTTATCAAACCCTAGTTTATCTCTTATATCCGATCTTTGTCCTAAAACCTCAGATTGGTACCTATGGGTTGGTAGTAGTGTTGATTACTCCTTGCAGTTGATGCTAGTTGGTTTATTCGGTGGAAGATCATATGTTCATATCCTTAATGATAATTAATACGTCTCTGATTATGAACATGAATATGCTTTGTGAGTAGTTACGTTCATTCTTGAGGACATGGGAGAAGTCTTGTTATATGTAATCATGTGAATTTGGTATTCCTTCGATATTTCGATGAGATGTATGTTGTCTTTCCTCTAGTGGTGTTATGTGAATGTCGACTACATGAAACTTCGCCATTGTTTGGGCCTAGGGGAAGGCATTGGGAAGTAATAAGTAGATGATGGGTTTCTAGATTGAAAGAAGCTTAAACTTTAGCTTATGCGTTGCTTCGTAAGGGGCTGATTTGGATCCATATGTTTCATGATATGGCTAGATTTATCTTAATTCATAGTTGTGGATGCTTGCGAGAGGAGTTAATCATAAGTGGGAGGCTTGTCCATGTAAGGGAAACACCCAAGCACCGGTCCACCCACATATCAAATTATCAAAGTAAGGAACGCCAATCATATGAGCATGATGAAAACTAACTTGACAACAATTCCCATGTGTCCTTGGGAGCGCTTTGCTTTATATAAGAGTTCGTCTAGGCTTGTCCTTTGCTACAAAAAGGATTGGGCCACCTTGCTGCACCATGTTTACTTTTGTTAATTGTTACCCGCGACGAATTATCTTATCACACAACTATCTGTTACTGATAATTTCAGTGCTTGCAGAGAATACTTTGCTGAAAACTGCTTATCACTTCCTTCTACTCCTCGTTGGGTTCGACACTCTTACTTATCAAAAGGACTACGATAGATCTCTATACTTGTGGGTCATCACCAACCCATTGGACAAGAGAGATGTAGTCATCTGTGTGGATAGATGTATAGAGACGCAGTAGAAGTAGAAGCCATCAAGGCCGCGGCTCCCACCAAGGAAGAGAAGAAAGTTAAGAAAACTAGCAAGAACACCAACAACGATCCCGGGAGGCGCGCCTCTTCGGAGTGCGATGCACCCGGCAGCGAGTTTCCCAGAAAGTTCGACATGCAAAAGATTTAAGGCTGCTCCCGCTGCAACCAAGAAAGTTCCAGCGTGGCAGGATGGCACTGATGGTACTTTCAGCATTAGTGCAACCCTTGAAGACAAATAGGAAAGTGTGATCATTACCTTCCTGCGGGAAAATGTTGACGTGTTTGCTTGGACACCGACTGACATCCCCGTTGTTCACAGGGAGGTAATCGAGCACCACCTTGTTGTCTGTCCTCATGCCCGGCCCATCAAGCAAAAAGTCAGGAAGCAGGCCCTGCACTGCCAGCAGTTCATCGCTGAGGAGATTAAGAAACTTGGCGCAGCAGGTTTGGCCCGAGGGGTAGTGCATCCAACTTGGTTAGCAAATCCAGTGGTGGTGCGCAAGGCGAATGGGAAATGGAGACTTTGTATCGACTTTACTTACTTGAACAAAGCTTGCCCAACGGATCCCTTCCCCTTGCCGCACATTGATCAGATTGTTAATTCCACCTCAGGATGTGATTTTCTCTCCTTCCTTGATGTATACTCCAGATACCACTAGATCTTCGTGGCCAAGTAAGACGAGAAAAAGACCACCTTTATTACCCCATGTGGAACGTACTGCTTCATGTGTATGCCTTTCAGGTTAAAGAGAGCTGGTTCCACATTCGCAAGGGACGTATAGATTGGTTTCAAAACAGAGCTTCATAGGAACATTGAAGCATATATGGCTGGCATAGTGGTCAAAACCAAGGACAAATCTACACTCATTGAAGATTTAGAAGAAACCTTTGCAAATTTGTGGAAGATCAACTTAAAGCTCAACCCGGAGAAATGTGTGTTTGGCGTTCCGTTCGGCAAGCTTGTTGGATTCTTCGTGTCTCAACGAAGGATAGAATCCAACCCCGACAAGATCAAGGCGATAGAATAGATCCAAGTACGAAAACCGCTGTGTTGCCGCACTTAGTAGGTTCATTTCAAAATCCACCGAGCGTGCCTTGCCATTTTTCAAAATATTAAAGAAGGCTGGTCCAATGAAATGGACTCCATAGGCTGAGGCAGTGCTGTAGGATTTGGAAGCTTACCTTTCCTCTGCTCCAACCTTGGTCGCACGCAGACCAAAAGAGCCGTTGCTGCTATACCTGGCAGCAACGAACCAAGTGGTTAGTGTTGCCCTGGTGGCACAGAGAGAAGTGGAGAACGAAGAAACTACTGCGGAAGAGCCACCCACTGATGAACCAACTTTATCCCTGTCAGGGTCTGGCGGTCACAGTGAAGGGGAGCCACAAATCACTGCTGATAAGTGGAAGGGGGTTGCTAGAAAGAAGATGGTGCAGGGACCGGTTTACTTTCCCAGCTCCCTCTCGCAGGGAGCTAGATCAAGGTATTCTGGGGTCCAAAAGTTGATCTTCAGCCTCCTTATGGCCTCAAGGAAGTTGCGCCAGTACTTTCAAGCTCATGAAATCATAGTTGTGACCCGCCTTCCACTTCACGTATCTTAAGGAACCCCGAAGCCACTAGAAGGATAGTAGAGTGGGCTCTAGAACTGTCAAGTTTTGCTTTGATGTTTGAAAGCAAAACAACCATCCAAAGTAGAGCACATGTGGAATTTATTGCAGAGTGGACACCAACGCCCGATGAATAAATTATGGAAACTGCCCTCCCTGGCAAGGAGGCCCCCGAGGAATGGATCATGTACTTTGTCGGTGCTTTCTCACTCCAAGGTGCTGGAGCAGGAGTATTACTCATTGCACCCACCAGAGAACACCTCAAGTACGTCATCCAAATGCATTTCCCCTGGGAAGATGCCACCAATAACACATCATAGTATGAAGGGCTCCTTGCCGGGCTCAGGATTCCAGTAGAGTTGGGAATAAAGAAGTTGATCATACAATGTGACTCCCAGCTCGTTGTGAAACAGGTGAACAAGGACTATAAGAGCCCATTGATGGAGGCACACATGGAAGAAGTGAGGAAGCTGGAGGAACACTTCAACGGGCTGCAAACAGAGCATCTAGCCCGTGCGGAAAACAACATCATTGATCACCTGTAGAAGTACGCTGCGCAAAAGCTTCCTGTGGAACTAGGGACTTTTGTACTCCACCTCACCCAACCATCGGTTTCCCCATCAGCTTTGGCCAGGAAAAGAAGAAACTCAACACGGGCATACATTTCTCGGCAGAGCTCCCTAAGGCCGCTAGTGAGAAGGTTGTCGAGGGAGATCCTATGCCGGCTGGCAAGCTACATTCTCTAGTAGACTCCCAAGTTCTTGTTGTCGAGACAAGCACTCCCACAACAGAGGAGTTGCCTTTAGTCCTTGTAGTCGAGCATCAAGCTCTGGCATGTTTATAGCATATAGTCCAATTCTTGCAAACTGGAGAACTTCCCGACGACCCAGAGGAATCTGAGAAAGTGGCCTGTCAATCAAGTATGTACCAGTTTGTGGACAACATTTTGTACAGAAAGAGGCCAAAGGACGTGAAGCTGAAGTGTATCAATCAAGAATATGGACTAGTGTTGTTGGAAGAGATACATGGAGGTGTGTGTGGCTCGCATCTGGGATTAAGAGCACTTGTAGGGAAAGCTTTCCAACAAGGATGCTACTGGCCCACCGCCCTCCGGGATGCAACTGAGATCGTCACCAAGTGTGAAGGATGCCAGTTCCAATCCAAGGATACTCATCAGCCAGGTCCGGCCTTGCAATCCATCCCTTTATCCTAGCCCTCCGCAGTCTGGGGGTTCGACATCTTGTGCCCATTTCCCCGTACTACCAAGGGCATTGAATTCTTGTACGTGGATGTCAACAAGTTTACAAAGTGGCTCGAAGTAGAGCCGGTGAGAAAGGTGATGGAACAGTCAACTAGCAACTTCTTCAAAGGATTGGTGTGTCATTTTGGAGTACCCAACAGAGTAATTACCGACAACAGCACCCAGTTCACAAGTCGCGCCTTCATGCAGTACATCTAGAGCCTTGGAAGTAGGGTCCCTTTCACCTCTGTTGCGCACCCAAGGAGCAACGGACAGGAAGAGTGGATGAATGCTTAAGTGGTGCGGGGATTGAAGACAAGAACCTTTGATAGATTGCGAAAATGTGGCAAGCGCTGGATTGATGAGTTGTCAGTGGTTCTTTGGTCAATTAGGACGACACCAAATTGAGCTACTTTCCAGACTACCTTCTCCATATACGGGTCACATCAGGTACTTGCCTACGATGAAGTAGCGCAAGAGCAGCCACGGCAGGATGATGCCACGCTCCTCGAGGAAGATCGTCTCCGGGCTGCTGTAAGTGCTGCATGATATCAGCAAGCCCTGCACCGCTATCATAGCCGCAGGGTCCATGCCCGGAGCTTTGAGGAAGGTGGCCTTGTCATTAGGCGTGTTTAGTCCGCCAAGGGTTCAAACAAGTTAACACCAAAGTGGGAAGGCCTTACCAGGTACTACGTGTCACCAGAACTCCCGTAGTCCGTCTGGAGACCGAAAATGGCATTCCAATGCAAAACTCATGGAAAATTGAGCATCTCTATAAGTTCTACCCGTTTGGTGCGGTTGTCGGGCCTTGCCCCGACAACCTGTTTTGTACAAGCATAGTCCCCAGGACATGTAACCCTTTGTACAAAGCTAGGCACAGACCCTGAGCATAGATAATAAAGCAAAGAGCTGTCACAAAACTTGCATGCATGTTTTCTTAAATATGGGTTTATTGTGTTTACAATAATCCTAAGATAAGATTACAAACTTAGTATGAAGGGGCGTACACAGTTATTTGTCCTTGTCCTTCTTTTTAGTGGTAACAAAGGGTTCTATCATGGATAGGATCCCTGGGACGAAGGATGAGAATGAGCCGACGCACTAGTCCTCGACAACTCGTCCTTATCGGGGATGATAAGAAGAAGAACAAAAAAGATAAGTTTACCCCGACCCTACTATTGTATTCACATATGAAAAACTAGTACATAGGGGAACCTCGTTGCCTCCGTCATATGTGCTCCCATCTTTTGATTCGAGTCCACTCGATAAGGCTGGTTGCCGCAACATTTGGGGGAAGTTGACAAGTAGCCAGCCTCCATCTACGCTCCTAACCTATTTTTAACTTATCAAACGAGGTTTAGTAGTAGCTATAATGTGGGGCGGCAGGATGCCTTGCCGGGAAGCTTTGTTTAATTAGAAGTATTGAAGGACCATTCCTCAGCATGTTCTGATACATGCACAAGTAGCAGCCAAGCATTTTTTTCCATTAATACTGTCGGCGTCCTGGGAACGGGGGTCCCCGGACTTTCTTGCCTGCGGTCCGCGGCGTGGCTGTGCCAACAGGCGTACGACCCATCTTCGCCAACAAGGCATCCAAGACCCTCGCGAGGGGCCAAGCCTCGCGAGGAGGACGGCACGAGACCTCCTCTGGAGCGGCCTAGTCAGGCAGGCTCAAGAGGAGCGGAGATATCAAGGCAAGGTGAACCTCACGAGGCTCTCGTGACGTGAGCCATGATGATCGACACCAGACGGGCGCCAGGCGAGCGCCAGCGCGCGCAGCGTCCTTGTTTCCTCTTTGGTGCTAAGGAAACTAGCGCAGGCGAGGAGTACCGAGGCATCAAGCAAAGGTTGCCATTTTGGTGCAACAAGACCAAGACCAGAAGGATGGCAAGACGGAGGTCATTGTGGAGCCTAATACGGTGTCACCACTACGGCCTTTCGCAGGCACCGACCAGCTTTTGTCAGGATGGCTTGCAGTAGCTGTCCCCCTTCAAATTAGCCCGCCGTTGTTGGGTCCCTTCCCGCCCAATATTTGGGAAGAGGACCAGGGCCTCTATAAGTAGGACTAGCCACCGCCAGGGGCGAGGGGACGGCATCTTAGATCGCTCTCTCACCCACACAAGTTAGCCACGCACAAGAACTCCTGAACCTCAGGAGGCTGTTCTTCCCCTTGTATTGTTCATCATCAGCCCGAGAGGCAGTCCACCACCACCACACTGGAGTAGGGTGTTACACCACAATGGTGGCCCAAACTAGTATAAATCATGTGTCTTTCTGTGTTGCGAGTTCGTCTAGTTCGTCCACGAGATCTTAGCGAGCTAGGGCGTAGATCGATGGGAGGAAGAGACTCCGCGCGCACCCAAGTGTTCGACCCTTAAGGGTTTACCGGAACCCCACATCCGACATTTGGCGCGCCAGGTAGGGGTGCTCCAAAGCTTTCCTTCCATCAGTTCGTCGCTCCACCGCTCCATCCTCTCCATGGCGGATGCTTGCCGCGCTCGAGCTGAGCGTCGGGCTCCTCTCACCACCTGCGTTGCTCAGACAGCTCCAATCGGCGGGCCACCATGTCGTTCTCCGTCCCTCACCGCCAACGCTGCCACTGGCCCGGTGGGGAACGAGCAGCAAGCGTCTTCGCTGCATCCTTCGGTGCGGCAGGACGGCCGCACCGCCACTCCATCGCTGGCCCCAGCTGGTTCTTCGTCTCATGCACACCGCGCTCCCATGGAGGCGCGGGCCGCACTCCTCGCCGCAAACGAGCTCTTGCGCTACCGCCCAGTCAACAACCTCTACGAGTAGTAGCTTGACCGCGTCGTCGAGCTCGTCCGCCACAGGGGCTCCCCGGTGCCGTCCCTCTATTGGCCTCACCCTCAGCCAGCCATGGGAGATGAGGACCGAGGCGCGCCTCCACCACCCCAGCCCAAGGATGGCGCCTTGGCACCCAGGCATGCGGCCCCGCGATGCGATCCACCATGACCGGTGCACGCGCGCAATGAGATAAGCTGCCAAGAAATCCCACGGCCGCGAGAAGCTGCACGCGCGCTTCCGGCGCCGCCTCGTCAAGACCCTGCGCCGCTTGCGGCGGCGCCGCACGGACCTCGACAAGACCAAGCTCCACCTCCGAGGCAGGCCCCAGTAACCACGGCCGGCTGCCGCGCCTTCACCGCCCAGCTCCGAAGTGTCGCCTGGCCAGGAAAATTCAAGCCGTATCTGCCTCCTCCCTACGACGGCACCGCCAACCCCGCAGAGTTCCTGCAGCTCTACAAGCTGAGCATCGAAGCGGCCAATAGCGACGAGAAAGTCATGGCGAACTGGTTTCCCATGGCTCTCAAGGAGGGCGCCGCACCTGGCTCCTGAACTTGCAGCACGGCTCAATCTCCTCTTGGGACGAGATGCACGACCGCTTCGTCGCCACCTTCCAGGGCACTCGCGACCACCCGCCAGCCGCGACCGATCTGCACCGCAACAAGCAACAACTAGGGGAGACCCTCCAGAAGTACATCTAGCGCTTCAACAACACCCGCCTCAATATCCCCAAGGTCACAGATGAGGCCATCATCTCCGCGTTCTCCGACGGCGTCCGTGATGTCAAGATGAAGGAAGAGCTCGCCATCCATGAGGAGCTCTGCATGTCTCAGGAGCTGTTCAACCTAGCGACCAAGTGCGCAAGAGCTGAGGAGGGGCGCCTTTCCCTCCTTGAGCTGCCAGCCGCAGGCACGGAGGAGAAGAAAGCCAAGGCCAAGGACGTGAAGCGCAAGGAAGCGGTAGTGCTAGCTGCGGAGCCCGACACCAAACGGGGCAGAGATCAGCCCGAGTCATCCAAGAATAGCCGACCGATTTGCGCCTTCCACAACCTGAAGACCCACAGCACAGTGACTGCCAAGAGCTCCGAGCCCTACGCGAGGGACGCTACGGTCAATGTCGGGTGGTAGGTGCGACATATGCCAACGGGTGGCTTATCATTGTGGGAGCCAATAAGACGTCGCTGGTGCCTGGAAACGGGATGAGGCGACGACAAGCTCGCCGACGTACTTTACCCAGCTTCAGGGCTCTCCGTGGAGATAACACCCCTACTGCTGCTCTGCGGGGTCTCCGCATGATCACTAGATGAACAAGTAGCTACACAATGCTCCTTGAGCTGTTTTGGTGGAAGGAGGAAGAAGGGCACGGCTAGCCTGCTTCCTCTCCTTGTATGGTGTCTAAGTCTAGCATGGGGGTCCAACCCTTTGCATGGGTGCACCGGGGGGTTTATATAGGCCTACCCCCCGAGGGTACAATGGTAATCCGGCTGGGCGCGGGGCCCAGCTGTCTATGACTATGCTCACCGGCTTCTGCGCCGGCTGCTGGGGCCCGCCGACTGGTGGGTCCCGCCGGCTGCCGGTACCCCGGTCGACAGGCAGGCCCCACTGTCCAGGGCCTGGTCGGTGGCTGGTTACTATTGCTCTGTGCTGATGACGCGGGCTTGGTCGGGGTAAGCGTGGCTACAGTACCGCCGCCCTGGCGGGCGATTACTGTAGCCCCGCCGTGTCTTGTCTCCTTAATGGGCGTCTCCTTCGAGGAGGATGGCAGGCCGGCTACGGGGGGCCGGCTCTCCATCGGGCCGACTTGGGAGGAGGTGCGGCCGCCTTCGGTATCTCTCCGCCCGAAGGGGCCCACCGCCTCGGGGGCCACGCTGGTGGCCCGTCGTGGACCGCGTCAAGGCCGCCGTGGCAACAGTGCCGCGCCGGACGGGCCGTGGCCACCCGTACGGCGCACTGTGCTAGGCGTGCTCCGGGTTTTCGGGGTGGCAGGCTTTACTGTAGCCACGCCCCGCTTCCTCATTGCTGGGTGGACGCGGACTTCGCGGGTACGATCTTGACTGCTTTATGGGAGCCGGCCTCTTGGAGTCGGCCTACTTGTCGCCGACTTCTCAAAGTCGGCCCTCCCATGGCCTTCTTTATGAGGGCTAAAGGCGGGCCGCCCCCCGAAGCCGGCCTAGAAGATAGCCGGCAGGGGGAAGGCGGCCCCAGGTCTTGAGTTCTTTGAGAGCCGGACGGGCTCGTAATTTTTTTAGAAGGGCCAGGGGAAGCCGGCTAGGCTACCCATGGCTATTTACTCCGACAGTCGATGCCCCGAGTGCGGCGACCGGGGCTATGGCCGTGGAGGAGGACGAGGAGGCGGACGCTGGGACGACCGCGGCCCGCACCAGGAATGGCGCGACAGGCCTCGTGAGGACTGCTGGTAGGACCATCCTCGCAAGGGGTCTTGGAGGGACCAGCCTCGCGAGGATCGCCCCCAAGGCAACACCGGTCTTCCTCCACTGCCGCCACCAAGAAGGAACGACGACCATCATCAGGACAAGGGGGCTAGGGGCTTCCAGGAGCCGTGTTCAATCACTTGCATCTTGGGCGGCGCCCAGGCCCCAGCCTCTCAATGCATCTTCACACGATTCGCTCGCGAGGTGAACGCGGCGCTCCCCAAGCTTGAGGCCGCGTGCCCGCTCAAGTGGTCACAGTGCGCCATTGCTTTCAACTTGGCAGATCAGCTCAAGTCCGCGGCCACCCCCGGTGTCCTCCTGATGTTGTGTTCCCCAGTCATCAGCAATGTGCAGGTTACCAAGACTCTCATTGACAGTGGTGCAGGACTCAATGTCCTGTCCGTTGACAGTTTCGACAACCTCCAAGTGCCATATGAGCAGCTCCAGCCTACCAAACATTTCTCGGGAGTGACCGACGGCTCCACCACACCGATAGGGCAGTTCTGCCTGCCTGTCACCTTCGGCACACGCGACAACTACCGCACTGAGCTCATCGACTTCGACGTCGCGCACCTCCGCCTGCCGCACAACACCATCCTTGGGTATCCGGCCCTGGCGAAGTTCATGGCGGTCACCCACCACGGCTACAACGTCCTCAAGATGCCTGGAAGTGGTGGGGTCATCACGGTCCCATGTGAAGAAAGGGATGCGGTGTGCTCCCTCGAGCGCCCCTTCCAAGCTGCACCAATCGACGACCCCGACAGCAGAAGTGAGGGTCCTCCGGAGGCCATCCCCAAGAAGAAGCAGCTGCGCCGCGCAGGACCTCAAGAGGATGGCATCGTGGCAGGAGCCTCGTCAGGATCAGCGTCCATCCCAGGGGCGCCTCCCTCAATTGCATAGGAAGACGCGCCAGGCGCCCTCCTCGTGCAGGGCTTGGGAGCTCCCTTCTGGAGGTCCTCAGACCTTTCCCACCTCACATGGGAGGCGCTTGGGCACCACTTGGGGGCGTGCTACATGGCATGTTTTCCTCAGGAGAACATAGGGCAAGGGGTGCCCACCACTCAGGAGTTCATCGCCAAGACCACATAGGAACTGCAAGATGCAAGAGCCATGTGCGGCGATAGCCGCTCATAGGGCGCAGCTCACCACCCAGGTGAGGGTGCAAGGCTGCGTGTCTGCATCGACATTCCAGGGCTCAACAGGGCTGCATCTCAGGAGCGCTTCTGGCCTTCACATGTGGGCCGATGCGGAGGCCCGCCACACAGCTACGTTCGCATGCCCCTCGGCTTGCCGAGCGCCTCGTCGGCCTGTCAGTGCACCATGCGGCATGACCAGGCGACTCAAGAGGCCAGGTACCGCGCCTTCCTAGAGGGAACGGAGACGGTCTTCAGGGAGCCTCCTGAGCCCCCAGAGCCTCCCGAGGCTCAGGCTCCAGTGGCTCATGAGGAGTCATTTCTTCGACACACGCCTTCAGCTGCACCAACTCTGCATCATGAGGAGTCATTTCTTCGACACACGCCTTCAGCTGCACCAACTCTTCGACACACGCCTTCATCTACAGAACCATGTGACATCTTCCAAGCTCGTTAAGCTAGGAGCGGCCCTTGGGCTGCATCATTCCCAGTACGTGTGGGTCCGTCCCTACGGCATGTATCCCATTTTCTTATGTCTTTAGCTTACCTTGATGGGCGCGCCCCTCGGGCTGCATCATCCCCAAGCCGCTCGTGCCGGACCCAGTGGCATGTATCTTCCTGCATTTACCCAAGCTGATTTGCCTTCCCAACCTGCATACAGTCATCATTTGCTCGATCATCGCCTCCCACGGGGCCTCCTCACAGGCACGGCGCTGATGCATGGGTCCGTCCCTGCCACGTCGACAAACCAGATCGGTCGAGCTCTGCCTCGCAGCACGCCCCGCGCACGTCACCTCACCAGGTCCTCAGTACCTTCATTTCATCCGGACCAACCAGCGGCAGGCTGACGGCTGTAACGGCAAACCCTGTTCTTCTTGTGCCTATTCACAGGGACCCCGCGGGAAGGATAGCAGGCGACACCGCGAGTGTCCTTTTATCTCGTGCAATTCGCTTGCGTGCTAAAAGGGGGGCTCCTGAGCATCGCGATTCAGGAGCTCTTACTGGCTCTCCAGCCCTCACCCCCTGGCCTTGACCACGGCATCGCGACCTGGCATACCAGCGGCGGCGGAGCCCACTTAAGGGGCGGGACCTGAGGACGCAGAGCACTAAGGAGAGCATGGGAGGAGGGAGAATTGTATGGGCCGGCCCGGCTATGCCGCACAAGTTGGTGCACAGCCCCATCGCAACGTCAGGAATCGTCATGAAGTTTGCAAGATAAGTCTCGCCCTCGGATCGGCTAAATCTCTGGGCCTTATAGACACTCATGCCTTGCCGCAATCCCGTTGCAGCCACGTCAACTCCCTTTCTTCCCTAACCATGGCCGCTTGAGCGCTAAGGGGGACCTCCTGAGCATCGCGCCTCAGGGGCTCTTACTTGACCTCATGCCGCACCTCTTGGCCTTGACCACGGCACGCGACCTGGCATACCAGCGACGGCTGTAGCCTGCCTAGGGACCGGGACCTGTCGGCGTAGAGCAACAAGCTATCGTGAGGAAAGAAAGGGGGACCGAGCCTTAACAGGATGCGCGTTCATCGAATCTTCATAACAGGGAAGAAAAGCACAAAAGACATTACAGACCCTTACATGCCCCCACGGGGCGCTTCATGATTCTTCGTAGGAAACAAAAGCTAAAGCTGAGGAGGATCCTATCTACACCCCCCCCCCGTGGCAGTCGCCATCATCAACAATGGGCCATGGGAGGCCAGTGCCAACCCCATCCAGATCAGCGGCGGCGGCCGGACGCAGCAGCACTGCCCGGAACGCGGCGATAGCTCGGGGGCATGTAGCTGTCATCGCTCGTATCCGGAGTCTTGTAGAGCTCAGGAGAGCTGCTGGACTCCCAAGGGCTACTGCTGCTGGAGTGGTCGCGAGCGGAGCGCGCATCAGCCTCGCGCCCCTCTCCGGAGCAGCACTCTAGGCGGTGGCCCTCGGTGTCAAAGACCTTGAAGAAAAGCGTGGAGACGCCGTC
The DNA here is from genome assembly GCA_034509565.1 of Triticum monococcum. Taxonomy (NCBI): domain Eukaryota; kingdom Viridiplantae; phylum Streptophyta; class Magnoliopsida; order Poales; family Poaceae; genus Triticum; species Triticum monococcum. The sequence goes on from CM067842.1 coordinate 318,051,455, forward strand.
GTACTCAAGATGGATCGCGAGGGCGCCCCTCGCGTGACAGACCCACGTGATCTCGCCCCAGCCGCGGGTCATGAAGATCTTGCCGGAGGGGACCCCTTCGATCTCCGCTCCAGTCGCATGAGGGCCGTAGTTGGCGTGCTGCAACCAGAGCTCGAGAGGCCCGCTCGGCGGCATCATGTCAGAGAAGAACCGCGGGAAGCGGATCCAAGAGCTTGGCGGCATCGGCGCCCACAGCACCGGCTCACGTGAGGAGTCCACGGCATGGATTCCGAAGGCGACGGCGCGCATCACCGGCGGCGCTGCTCCTCGCCCCACCCTCCTGAGCCCTCGGCTTGGGCGTACAGGGGTAGCAGATACCCTGGAGGAGGCCACTCGCACCGAGGCCTCGCCACCACCCGCATTGCCGCTTCTTCATGGTGGTGGATCGACCTCTTCTTCGGCGGGAGTTGCTCCGGGACTTCCCGGGGGGGTTGCCCCTTTTCTTCGGCGGAGAACCTTCTGATAGGCGCCATTCGAGCTAGCAGTGGAGCGAGGAAGAAGAAGCGGCAAGAGAAGAAGAGATGGGAGACGGGGGCTCCGCCCCCACCCCATTTATAGCAAGAGAAGGCCAACTGGCACCTCCCACGACCGCAGGTAATGATGGTTTCCCTTGCATGTCGTAGGGACTCGTCAAGTTGTGCAGTCCCTGAGGCAGTGTGGGGAAGAGGAGACGTCCACGACCAATCAACCGCCATGCGTCAACAAAGGCCGCGGGATTTGGGGGCCCGCGATGCTCCGTGCTTGGCCCTTGGCTTCGCCGCGAAGCCAAGCCCCAGCGCACCTTGGCCCCGGGGGCTACTGTCGGCGTCCTGGGAACGGGGTCCCCAGACTTGCCTGCCTGCGATCCATGGCATGGCTAAGCCAGCAGGCCATACGGCCCATCTTCGCCAACAAGGCATCCAAGACCCTCGCGAGGAGGACGACATGAGACCTCCTCTGGAGCGGCCTAGTTAGGAAGGCTCACGAGGAGCGGATATATCAAGGCGAGGTGAACCTCATGAGGCTCTCGTGATGTGAGCCATGACGACTGACACCAGGCAGGCGCCAGGTGGGCGCTAGCGCGTGCAGCGTCCTTGTTTCCTCTTTGGTGCTAAGGAAACTAGCGCATGCGAGGATTACTGAGGCATCAGACAAAGGTTTCCATTTTGGTGCAACAAGACCAAGACCAGAAGGACGGCAAGACGAAGGTCATTGTGGAGCCCAAGATGGCATCACCACTAGGGCCTTTCGCAGGAGCAGACCACCTTTTGTCAGGATGGCTTGTACTAGTTGTCCCCATTCAAATTAGCCCGCCGTTGTTGGATCCCTTCCTGCTCAATATTTGGGAAGAGGACCAGGGCCTCTATAAGTAGGACTAGCCACCGTCGGGGGCGAGGGGACGGCATCTTAGATCGCTCTGTCACCCACACAAGTTAGCCACACACAAGAACACCTCGACCTCAGGAGGTTGTTCTTCCCCTTGTATTGTTCATCATCAGCCCAAGAGGCAATCCACCACCACCACACAGGAGTAGGGTGTTACACCACAACGGTGGCCCGAACCAGTATAAATCCTGTGTCTTTCTATGTTGCGAGTTCGTCGAGTTCGTCCATGAGATCTTAGCGAGCTAGGGCATAGATCGGTGGGAGGAATAGACTCTGTGCACACACCAGTGTTCGAACCTTAAGGGTTTGCCGGAACCCCACATCCGACAAATACGTTGATGAACAAGTACAAATCATATGGAGTACATGCATGGATAGAGGATTACATGACTTAAACTAAAACTTGGCAACTGCCAACATCGTTTCATTTGAAAAAAGATAAGTGCCCCATACTGTCTTTCTTGTCCCTCTCCTCATAGGAGTGGCACCGAGAAGGAAAGAGGGAAAAATGAGTGCCTGGGTACCATCAGGGCCTGCGGGACGTATCCGGACAAGATCGGGAGGGCGCCTACTCAGCAAGGAAGAAGAGGTCGGGGACGGGGAGAGCAGCTAGGCGATGCCCTGACCACCCCGGCTAGGGCCCGCATGATGCAGCCTAACAAGATCGGGAGGGAGCCTCCTCGGCACGGAAGAGGAGATCGGGGACGGGGAGAGCGTCTAGGCGATGCCCTAGTCACCCCTGCCAGAACCAATGGGATGCGGCTCGACAGGGACACTGTCAGGGAAGACGAAACCGGAGTCCATGAGGAAGCCTGCCGTGGTCAATCTGGAGGAAGCGTTGTCGACCAGGCCAAGCACCCCTGGCAAAACGCTCTGCCGGGTCCAGTTGTAGATGATGGTGCTGCCGGTGCCTAGCTCACGGTAATGGTGCATCCGGCACTCAGCTGTAGTTCGAGTCATCATCTTCGTGCTTGATGGCTCCGAGCTCGTCGTCGCCATCTTCGCCATAAGTGTCCTCCTCGTCGATGTCACTCGAGGAGGTGCTCCCGCCATTGCTCGAGCACTCCGCGCAGCACAATAAGCGAGCATCCGAGTGCCTGAAGAACTTGAGGGAGAGCAGGTCGGCCTCCATTAACTTAAAATGGAGAATGTTCCCCTCTGCAAGGCTGTGGGCACGAGCAAAATACTTCCAGCCACGCCGGGGAAGCATGACATAAGGTCCAAGGTACTCAGCATCAATCCACATGGTGCCATTGCACACCCCCTCATGTGTAGCCTCAAGCCGTGCGACCGATCAACCTCCATTACCCTTGCAAAGGGGCGAGGAAGCCGCAAGCGGCTGCGCAGGGGCTCATGCAGCCTCACGATGAACTCCAACACATGTCTCCCACATGGCCCTCCATTGGAGCAGGAGCGGCAGGGGTAGGTGCGGATAGTACACCACCACGTCCACCTCGGCCTTGAGTGCCTTGCCGACCCCGACCGTGCCATGCGGCTTCACCTTGCGCACTGGATCCTTCCCATGCATCCGCAATGGGGGCAGAAGCACAGTGCCGAGAAGAAGCCCTCGTCGCCGGCATGGGAGCCCGCACACGGCCCCTTCCCCTCGGCAATGTGGAAGAGGAAACAAGAAGAACAGGAGAAGAAGGTGTGTGGATGAGTGTCTCCATCCCCCTCACGCTCCCTTTGATAGCAGAGTAGGGCGGGGGACTGGCTCTCAACTACTCAAGGGCAACCTCCCCACTCCACCAATCTGGCCTGTCTGCGCCACTGACTGCGTCCTGATTCACCGGCCGCCCCACTGCGCCAATCCAGGGCACCGCGCCTTTTACCAAGGCACACGTCCTCGTGCCATGCGCGTCCACCACCAACCACATGCAATGCGTGGAGCGCACGTGGAGGAAATGGCAGGTGTAGTAGGTGAGGTAAGATGGCAGTTACCCCCGGTTCACACGCGGACACCCTAATTAACCTTCATAAACATGGGCGTCCTCTAGCCTATTGCATGGGTGAATCCATGTCGTTTGGACGTCGCACGTCTCATGGGAAGCCCGAAGGTTAACTCAATTATTGGTTAATGAAGAAGCAAAGAAGATCTTAAAAACATGGAATCTAGCGCGACAAGATCAAGATACGGGTATGTGCATTTGTTTGGGCCTATGCCAACGATGCCCGACGGCACGTATGGACCAGGCTCGGGGGCTCCTGTCGGTGCAGCAAACATTCATGTTTGCTACCCGAACTCATGCACAGGCGTGCTAGCGATCATACATCCAGTACCAATGGATGGCACAAAGATAAGCCAGACAAACCGCATTAAGAAGACTAAGTTAGAAGGAGATCACCTTAGGGAGACCTCCCTTGCCGGGCAGGAGAGCCGGGTCGTGTCGAGACTGCACCTGAGGGACAAGACCAGTTCATTCCGCCAAGGTTTCTAGCCGCCAAGACCAGGACCCGCCAGACTCCTTGCCGGCAGGCCTTCACCAAGACGCCACCACTCCATCTCATCGTACCCAAGTCATTACAGTGCAGTGTCAAGCTATCAAGCAGCTCGGTGGATCCTGTCAAGCATGGGACAGCATGATGAGGGTGATATTAGCTTTATTGACACCCGTACAAAGGGCGTGTCATGCTAATAAGGAGAAGACCGATAAGCTGCATGGCAGGCTTGTCGAGCTTCAGGCTCAACACGACACCTAGCAGTGCGTTTAATGCACTTTGTCCTAACTGCCAGAGTTAGGTATGATAGCACTGTTAGCTATCTAAATAACAAAGAGTCTCTTGTGTCCCCAACACACCCAATACAATGGTAAAATGTATAGGTGCACTAGTTCGGCGAAGAGATGGTGATACAAGTGGTCTATGGATAGTAGATAAAGGTATTTGTAATCTGACATTATAAAAACAACAAGGTAACTAATGAGAAAAGTGAGCGTAAACGGTATTGCAATTCATGGAAATAAGGCCTAGGGTTTATACTTTCGCTAGTGTAAGTTCCCTCAACAATACTAACATAATTGGATCACATAACTATCCCTCAACATGCAACAAAGAGTCACTCCAAAGTCACTAATAGCGGAGAACAAACGAAGAGATTATGGTAGGGTACGAAACCACCTCAAAGTTATTCTTTCCAATCAATCCGTTGGCTATTCCTATAAGTGTCACAAACAACCCTATAGTTCGTACTAGAATAACACCTTAAGACACAAATCAACCAAAAACCTAATGTCACCTAGATACTCCAATGTCACCTCAAGTATCCGTGGGTATGATTATACGATAGGCATCACACAATCTCAGATTCATCTATTCAACCAACACATAGAACCTCAAAGAGTGCCCCAAAGTTCCTACCAGAGAATCACGACGAAACCGTGTGCCAACCCCTATGCATAGGATCATGGGCGGAACCCGCAAGTTGATCACCAAAACATACATCAAATGAATCACGTGATATCCCGTTGTCACCACAGATACGCACGACAAGACATACATCAAGTGTTCTCAAATCTTTAAAGACTCAATCCGATAAGATAACTTCAAAGGGGAAACTCAATTCATTACAAGAGAATAGAGAGGGAGGAGAAACATAAGATCCAACTATAATAGCAAAGCACGCGATACATCAAGATCGTACCACCTCAAGAACACGAGAGAGAGAAAGAGAGAGATAAAACACATAGCTATTAGTACATACCCTCAGCCCCGAGGGAGAACTACTCCCTCCTTGTCATGGAGAGCACCGGGATGATGAAGATGGCCACCGGAGAGGGATTGCCCCTCCGGCAGGGTGCCGGAACGGGTCTAGATTGGCTTTCGGTGGCTACGGAGGCTTCTGGCGGCGGAACTCTCGATCTATTGTGCTCTCGGATGTTTCTAGGGTATATGGAGATATATAGGCGGAAGAAGTACGTCAGGGAGGCCACAAGGGGCCCACGAGGGTGGAGGGCGCGCCCCCCTACCTCGTGGCCTCCTCGAAGCTCCCCTGACGTGCACTCCAAGTCTTTTGGGCTTCTTTCCTTCCAAAAATGAGTTTTGTGAAGTTTCAGGTCAATTGGACTCCGTTTGGTTTTGCTTTTCTACGATATTCTAAAACAAGGTAAAAACAGAAACTGGCACTGGGCTCTGGGTTAATAGGTTAGTCCCAAAATGATATAAAAGTGTATAATAAAGCCCATAAACATCCAAAACAGTAGATAATATAGCATGGAGCAATCAAAAATTATAGATACGTTGGAGACGTATCAACATCCCCCAGCTTAATTCCTTCTCGTCCTCGAGTAGGTAAATGATAAAAACAGAATTTTTGATGCGGAGTGCTACTTGGCATAATTTCAATGTGATTCTTCTTAATTGTGGCATGAATATTCAGATCCATAAGATTCAAGATAAAAGTTCATATTGACATAAAAATAATAATACTTCAAGCACACTAACTAAGCAATTACGTCTTCTCAAAATAACATGGCTAAAGAAAGTTATCCCTACAAAATCATATAGTCGGGCTATGCTCTTTCTTCACCACACAAAATATTTAAATCATGCACAACCCCGATGACAAGCCAAGCAAATATTTCATACTTTTGATGTTCTCAAACTTTTTCAATCTTCACGCAATATATGAGCGTGAGCCATGGACATAGCACTATAAGTGGAGTAGAATGGTGATTGTGGAGAAGACAAAAAAGGAGAAGATAGTCTCACATCAACTAGGCGTATTAATGGGCTATGGAGATGCCCATCAATAGATATCAATGTGAGTGAGTAGGGATTGCCATGCAACGGATGCACTAGAGCTATAAATGTATGAAAGCTCAACAAAAGAAACTAGTGGGTGTGCATCCAACTCGCTTGCTCACGAAGACCTAGGGCGTTTTGAGGAAGCCCGTCATTGGAATATACAAGCCAAGTCCTATAATCAAAGATTCCCACAGGTATATGAAAGTGACAACATAGGAGACTCTCTATCATGAAGATCATGGTGCTACTTTGAAGCACAAGTGTGGTAAAAGGATAGTAGCATTGCCCCTTCTCTCTTTTTCTCTCATTTTTGTATTTTTTTTATTTGGGCCATCTCTTTTTTATGGCCTCTTTTTTTCTGGGGCTTCTTTGGCCCCTCTTTTTTCGTCCGGAGTCTCATCCCGACTTGTGGGGGAATCATAGTCTCCATCATCCTTTCCTCACTGGGACAATGCTCTAATAATGATGATCATCACACTTTTATTTACTTACAACTAAAGAATTACAACTCTATACTAGAACAAAGTATGACTCTATATGAATGCCTCCGGCAGTGTACCGGGATGTGCAATGATTCATGAGTGACACATATGAAAGAATTATGAATGGTGGCTTTGCCACAAATACGGTGTCAACTACATGATCGTGCAAAGCAATATGACAATGATTAAGTGTGTCATAATAAACGGAACGGTGGAAAGTTGCATGGCAATATATCTCGGAATGGCTATGGAAATGCTATAATAGGTAGGTATGGTGGTTGTTTTGAGGAAGATATATGGCGGGTTTATGATACCGGCGAAAGGTGTGCGGTATTAGAGAGGCTAGCCATGGTGGAAGGGCGAGAGTGCGTATAATCCATGGACTCAACATTAGTCATAAAGAACTCACATATTTATTGCAAAAATTTATTAGTTTTCGAAACAAAGTACTATGCGCATGCTCTTAGGGGGATAGATTGGTAGGAAAAGACCATCGCTCGTCCCCGACCGCCACTCATAAGGAGGACAATCAAGAAATAAATCATGCTCCGACTTCATCACATAACGGTTCACCATACGTGGATGCTACGGGAATCACAAACTTCAACGCAAGTATTTCTCAAATTCACAACTACTCAACTAGCATGACTCTAATATCACCATCTCCATATCTCAAAACAATCATCAAGCATGAAACTTCTCTTAGTATTCAATACTCTATATGAAAGTTTTTACTATTCTTGGATTTCTAGCATATTAGGATTATTTAAGCAAATTACCATGCTATTTAAAACTCTCAAAATGATATAAGTGAAGCATGAGAGTTCGTATATTTCTATAATACCACCACCGTGCTCTAAAAAGATATAAGAGAGGCACTAGAGCAAACGACAAACTACTCCAAAAGATATAAGTGAACATCAATGAGTAGTCGAATAATTATGCAACTGTAACATCCCAAATTTTCAATTTGGAATGTTATACACTAGATCATCATGCATATCATATTTACTTGCATTTTTGTCGATTCTAGAAATTTCACGCAACTCAAGGACCCTCGGAGAGAGTTGGAGATCTCGTTATTTTCATATTTGAGTTCTTCTCAAATTTTGAAGAAAGGATCATTGGATTTGTCGGAGTTTATTTGCCTTTTTATTTGGATAGGGAAAAATGCGCGTTTTCAAAAATTTGCATTCTAGGTCCCAAGAAAAGTTCATTTTGTTCGACTCATTTTTAGGAGTCGGGGAAAATTTACTTTGGGAGTTTTGGAGTTCGTTTAGATTTCTTTTCTGTGTTTTTCTGCGCGCGTAACCGATTTAAAAAAAATCCCGCAGCGCGCCTGGGCCAAGGCCCAAGCCGCCGGCCAGGCCGGCTGCCGCGCCAGCGCCGCGCGCGCGCCTGCCCAAGGCCGCCGCCGCCCCCAAGTGGAGTCCCACTAGGACTCCGTTTCCCTCTCCTTCTCTTTTTCTTGCCCCCTTCCCCAAGCAATCCCTCTCCCCTCACCTATATAAATACCAACACCCCCCCTTTTTTTCCACACCAAGCCCCAAGCCGCGCCCCTCACCCCGCGCCGCGCCGCCCTTGTGCCGCCGCCGCCGCCCTACACCGCCGCCGCCGCCGCCCCTTGCCCACGCCGCCCCTTGCCCACGCCGCCGCCGCCCTACGTCGCCGCCGTTCGCCGGAGCCTCGCCGAAGGTAGCCGCGCCACGTCTCTCCTATCCCCTCAGTTCGGTTTTTCTTATAAACCGTTCCGATTCTTTTCTTCTCGTCCAATTCGTTTTCTTCCGATTCTTTTTCGTTTCGGTTTTCTTTTTCCGAAACCCTAGATCGGTTTTCCGTTTTCTTTTCCGGTTTAGTTGCCTAGAGACCGTTCGCTGGACCGTTCGTCCTAACGAACATGATCACCGGATTATCCTAGGTTAACGAACGTCCGTTCGTTTAACCGTTCTTCTTTTTCCTTTCGTCGGATTTATGCCGCGATCGCGATCTCAGATCCGATCTTCGTTCTAGTTTATCTTCTCGCTCGTTTATCGGAATCAGGTGATTCAAGCGCCGTTCTGACTAATCAACTTAAACAAGTTTTTGCTACGGTAAAATTTGACCTAGTTTCAACTTGCTAGAACCGAGTTGTTTTCTTCCGCCGTTTGTTTTCGGTTTCTTTGTTCGGTTCTTTCTCTCTTTGCAAACGGAGTTCTTAAGTTGAACTATCTGGTTCGATCTCTTGTTCGAGTTTTACCTGTGCATTAGATGAGTACTTATTGTATGCTTGTTGTTTGTCTGCGATAGATTACCCGGATTGCGCCGCCTGTTACTTCGAATCTCTAGGACTCGCGGATCATCAGCAAGGCAAGTAACACTTTGATCATACCTTTTCTACAACCCAGTTTTATTGCATTAGATCAATCCTCACACAGTGCATGATTAGGACCTAATTAAATTGTGGGATGGGAAGTAGATGAGGTAGTACCTATTACCTGTTTATTATGAAACCTTTGGGAGTTACTTCTACGTTTGCTTATTATGCCATGCTATGCTAGTAGACGTGGATTGGGTGAGTGATATCCATGACGGATGTGAGATTGATAATTTTAAGGGTTTATCTAAGGTGGAAACTTAAACACACATCTGGGTGGATTGAGGCACCTGATGTCTATCAGGACTTGCCTGTTTTATTTTGGACCGCCACCCAGGCTCAAAGGGATCATAAGATCTTTCATACTAGAAACTTACGTGTGCAGCCACAAGCCATTATGGGCTCTGGCATAGTTGACTAAGTCGTGCGAACTCTTACAGGGTAGACTAGCAGATGTAGGGGAAAGTAGGTGTACCGGTCTATCCATCGTAAGGTGCTAGCGCTTCTGAAAGACTGTGTCTCGGTCATCCGTTTCTCAAACACCAGTAGTGCGAGAAAACCAACGGAGGTGATCGAGTCTTGTGGGGAAAAGTGCGCAAACCTCTGCAGAGTGTAATAAACTAATCATGATTAGCCGTGTCCCCGGTTATGGACATCTTGAGTATCTAGTACTTGAATATCATGTGAATCTCATCATGTTACTTCTAATTAATATTGTTGGGTTATTGATGATTACTTTTAATTGGGATTGAGAATGCTGTCAACCATTCTCAGTGTTTAACAACCACCATGATAGTTAAATAAAATTTATTCCTTTGCAGTAGGGAAAACTGGCTTTATGCAAAACAGTAACCATAGAGCTTTCCACCAGCCAAATATGCATATAGTATAGCTGTTTCATTCCATTACTCTCTATGTGTTACCTTGGCAGCATATTCCATGTGCTGACCCATTTCGGGCTGCAACGTTAATGTTGCAGACTTTTTAGACGATGATTAAGGTGCTTTTAGGTCGTGGTTCTATACTCAGTGATGCCGTTGGAGTTGATGGACCCATTTATCTTCCAAGTCTTCCGCTGTTATCGACACTAGATGGCCTTAAGCCATATTGATTGTAATAAGTTCTCTTTGAGACATCGTTGTAATAAGTGTGTGATTGCCACTCTGCTATAAATCCCTCGAAGTACTGTGTGGTGTCAGCATTACTGATCCAGGGATGACACAGGAGCACAGTAGACTTGATCCATTCGGGTCGGGTCGCTACAGAGATGGTATCAGAGCACACGCTGACTGTAGGACACGACCACTAAGTTAAAGCCATAGATCACTATTCTCTCCTCATTTTCTAACTCCTCATCTTTTCTACTCTTTAGGATGAAGGACGGGAAGATTAAGTACGCCCAACCGGATGAAGGCACACCTTTTGGATTTCACTTGAAGGAAGTCACCAAGTACCTAAACATTGGATTACCAAGTTTCACGGGAACCTTCAACGCCACTCTGCCTGAAGAGGAGCGCTGGAAGATTCAAGCTCACATTCCGGGAAGGACATTCGCGCCAATCACAAAGCCCATAGATAGTGTTTTCAATGCACCAACCTAGAGTCTGGGAAAGAGCATGGCAGCCCATATCACCATAGGACGCATTGGAGAAGTTTATCAAGAAGACCTCAAGGACACTATCGACCAGATTTGCGGACGCCGAGATGAACAATGGGAGTTAGTCATCACCAAGAAGGATAGATCCATTGCAGCATTCATCCAGGAGTTAAACCAACACATTCGACGCCACGAGAACCAGATGTGCAATGATGTGATAGAGTTGAAGAATGCGAAAGCGAGGATCATCGAGCTAGAAGGAGAACTGAAGGCTACACGCAAGGACTACATGGACGAGATCGTAGCTCTAGCAAGACACAACGACGATCTCAAGCAAGAAAATGAAGAACTCTAAAGGGAGTTAGCATCCAGAAAGGAAGACATGTACGTCGCATGTCCGAACAACTACATCATCATCGACGACACCGATTCGGATCCAAGTGAACCCGACTTTGAAGACGAAGCTGGAGCGGACATCATGGAGTCTTCCACCGGTTCAAATTTCTAGATGACCACCAAATATTAGTAGTATTCCCCCCCCTGTAAACACTATAGTTCGAGCACTTTTGCGATAGCTAGATCGATTGTAAGCCCTTGTTTGATTGAATGAAGTGATTTGTGTGCATTTGCTCATGTGCATTGGGGTAGTGTTTTCTCTTTAGACCTCACTCTATTCTTATTTCTCATCTTTTCTAAACTCTCAGATGCCTCCGAGACGTGACAATGGATTTCCACCGGAGCTCACTCAGTTGATCCAGCAGTAGAATCAATTGATGCATATGTTAGTTCAGAATCAGCAGAACAACAACAACAACCCACCCCCACCACCACCACCTGTTGACCACTTAGCCCGTTTCCTTAGGCTGAATCCGCCGGTGTTTTCTAGTAGCATCGAGCCGATAGTAGGAGACGATTGGCTCCGCAAGATAGGAAGGGAGTTGACCACTATAGGATGCATGGATGGTGAGAAAGTGAAGTTTGCCGCACATCAGTTAGAAGGACCCGCGGCAGCATGGTGGGAGAATTTCACAGCCACCTTCCCAGTTGACATCGTCACATGGGATCGGTTCCAGCAAGCTTTCCGCACTGCACATGTTTCAGCAGGAGCTATGGCCATGAAGAAGCGTGAGTTTCGCAACTTACGCCAAGGAGGAAGGACAGTTGGCCAGTATGTTGACGACTTCGGCAAGTTAGCATGTTATGCCCCAGATGACGTTGCTACGGATGCGACCAAGCAGGAGAAGTTCCTGGAAGGACTGAATGATGAGTTGAGTATGCAGTTGATGGTAGCAAGTTTCAACAACTACCAGGAGTTGGTAGATCGTGCCATCATGATTGAAGGGAAGCAACAGCAGATTGAGAACCGCAAGAGGAAGTATGGACAGGGGAAGTATAACTCTGGAGCCCAGCAGAAGCCCCGTTTTACCCCTAAATCGGGATTTCAGTTTCAGCATACCCATGGAGGAGGTAGTTCGCACAACCACAATGGCCACAAGAATGGTAATGGGAATGGAGGAAGCAACGGCCAGAACCGTACCACCCCATCAACCCCATCCAAGAGAGACCTGAGTCAAGTCACCTGTTTCAAGTGTTCCAAGACCGGACATTACGCTAATGAATGTCCTGAATGCCAGAATGGTAATGGCAATGGAAGCTCAGGGAAGAAGCCGAACCCTTTCAATAGGGGACAGGTGAACCACGTTAACGTGGAGGAGGTTGAAGATCAGCCGGATGCAGTAATCGGTAAGTTTTTGGTTAAGTCATTTACCGCACTTGTTCTTTTCGATACTGGTGCATCACATTCATACATATCAAGGGGATTTGTGGAAAAATATACCCTGCCCACTAGGATTCTTAAAACACCTATGCTAGTAAGTTCGCCAGGAGCAGAGTACATGGCCAGACAAGGATGCTTTCAAGTGCCATTAAGCATAGGAAGGCATGTTTTCCCAACGGATTTAATTATTTTGGAATCCCAAGGTCTGGATGTAATTCTCGGTATGGATTGGCTGTCGATGTATGAAGGAAACATCGATTGTGCTAGTAAGTCAATTTTTCTTACAACGCCAGAAGGAAGAAGGATCAAGTATGTATCCCGGCATGTGCCAAATAGGACACAAGTAAATTGCCTAACAGGAGTTGTGCAGGAGGAAGTACCAGTGGTAAAGGATTTTCCTGATGTATTTCCTGAAGAGTTGCCAGGCATGCCACCGGATAGAGACATTGAGTTTTTGATTGAGTTGTTGCCAGGTACAGGCCCAATATCAAAGAGACCATATAGGATGCCAGCAAAGCATTTGGTAGAAATTAAGAATCAGATTAAGGAGTTACTGTAGAAAGGTTACATTCGCCCAAGTTCTTCTCCTTGGGGATCACCCGTACTTCTAGTGGAGAAGAAGGATGGATCATTACGGATGGTTGTTGATTACCGTGGATTAAATGAAGTAACTGTCAAGAACAAGTACCCACTGCCAATGATTAATGATCTGTTTGATCGTTTGCAAGGAGCTAAAGTGTTTTCCAAGATAGATTTGCGATCAGGGTACCACCAGTTGAAGATTCGAGAGCAGGACATACCTAAGACAGCTTTCACCATGAGATATGGATTGTATGAGTATACCGTTATGTCATTTGGATTGACTAACACGCCTGCCTATTTTATGAACTTGATGAACAAAGTGTTTATGGAGTTTTTGGATAAGTTCGTCGTAGTGTTCATTGATGACATCCTGGTTTATTCAAAGAATGAAGAAGAGCATAAGGAACATTTGCGTTTGGTTTTGGAGAAACTAAGGGAACATCAGTTATGTGCCAAATTTAGCAAATGTGAGTTTTGGTTGAAGGAAGTAGGATTCCTCGGACACGTTATATCCGGAGAAGGGATAGCAGTTGACCCCGCAAAGGTTGAGACCGTAACCGAATGGGAAGCACCAACGACAGTTGGAGAGATCCGGAGTTTTCTTGGACTCGCAGGATACTACCGGAGATTCATTGAGAACTTTTCAACGATTGCGAAGCCTATGATGGAGTTGTTGAAGAAGGATACCAAGTTCAATTGTACTGAGGAGTGCGAGGCTAGTTTCCAGGAGTTGAAGAAACGATTGGTTACCTCACCAGTATTGATTTTGCCAGATCAGACCAAGGATTATGAGGTGTATTGCGACGCTTCACGTCAAGGACTTGGAGCAGTACTTATGCAGGAAGGGAGAGTTGTTTCATATGCTTCACAACAACTGAAGCCTCATGAGTTGAATTATGCCACACATCATTTGGAGTTAGCAGCCGTAGTGCATGCATTGAAGACGTGGAGACATTTTCTCATTGGAAATCATTGTGAGGTGTACACGGATCACAAGAGTTTGAAGTACATTTTCACGCAGAAGGAGTTGAATCTCAGACAAAGGAGATGGTTGGAGCTCATCAAGGATTATGACATGAGATTGCATTACCATCCCGGTAAGGCTAATGTAGTAGCTGACGCATTGAGCCGTAAGAGCCATGCCAATACATTAATGATGGGAGAAATACCCAAGGAGTTAGCAGAAAACCTTCGCGAACTAAGTTTAGAGATAGTTCCGAAAGGCTACGTAGCAACATTGGGGATTCAGTCAACATTGATGGATAAAATCAGAGAAGCTCAGAAATCTGACAAGGAAATTGCTTCAATAAAGGAGAAACTAAGCAAAGGAAAAGCAAAGGGATTTCGTGAGGATGAGCACGATACCCTATGGTTTGAGGACCGTGTTTATGTGCCAAATGACCCGGAGATTAGGAAGTTGATTCTACAAGAGGCACATGATTCACCCTATTCGATTCACCCAGGAAATACCAAGATGTATTTGAATTTAAAGGAAACATTCTGGTGGACCGGAATGAAGAAGGATATTGTAGCATATGTAGCAGTGTGTGACGTATGTCATAGAGTAAACGCAAAGCATCAGAAGCCAGCCGGATTGTTACAACCATTGCCGATACCCGAATGGAAGTGGTATAAGATAGGCATGGATTTTATCACAGGACTACCCAGGACGAAGGCAGGATAAGCCTCGATATGGGTTGTAGTTGATAGTTTGACGAAGGTAGCACATTTCATTCCAGTTAAGACCACTTACACCAGTGCTAAGTTGGCAAAGATATACATGACTAGGATCATTTGTTTGCATGGAGTTCCAAGGAGTATTGTATCAGACAGAGGAACCCAATTTACCTCAAAGTTTTGGAATCAGTTGCATGAAACTTTGGGAACCAGGCTAGAGTTCAGCACCGCTTTTCATCCGCAGACAGATGGACAGACCGAAAGAGTCAATCAGATTTTGGAAGATATGCTGAGAGCTTGTGCACTAGATTATGGATCTAGTTGGGACGATAACTTGCCATATGTGGAGTTTTCTTATAACAACAGTTACCAAACCAGTTTGAAGATGGCACCTTCGAAGCTTTGTACGGAAGGAGGTGCAGGACACCGTTGTCATGGGACGAAGTTGGAGACTGTCAATTCTTTGGACCAGATTTGATTAAAGAGTCTGAACAGAAGGTGAAGTTGATTCGCGATAGGCTCAAGGTAGCCCAGTCCAGGCAGAAGAGCTACGCAGATTCTAAACGCAAGGAGACAGTTTACGAAACCAGAGACAGAGTGTATCTCCGAGTATCCCCACTTCGAGGAGTTAAGAGCTTTGGAGTTAAGGGAAAGTTAGCACCGCGTTTCGTTGGACCATATAAGATCTTGCAATGTATGGGAGAAGTCGCTTATAAGTTGGAATTACCAGAGGGACTGTCAGGAGTTCATGATGTATTCCATGTTTCTCAGCTGAAGAAATGTCACGCCGAGATGGTGGAGGTACCATTAAGAGATACAGTGCCGCTTGAAGCGATTCAGTTGAAGGACGACTTAACGTATGAAGAGAAACCAGTCAAGATTCTCGAGTTTGCCAGCAGAGTTACCCGCAACAGGGTTATCAGGTTTTGCAAAGTTTAGTGGAACCACCACTCCGAGGATGAAGCCACCTGGGAGAGAGAAGAAGATTTGCTCAAGGACCACCCTCACCTATTTTCTAGCCAACCCGAATCTCGAGGGCGAGATTCATGTTAAGGGGGGTAGGTTTGTAACATCCCAAATTTTCAATTTGGAATGTTATATACTAGATCATCATGCATATCATATTTACTTGCATTTTTGTCGATCCTAGAAATTTCACGCAACTCAAGGACCCTCGGAGAGAGTTGGAGATTTTGTTATTTTCATAATTGAGTTCTTCTCAAATTTTGAAGAAAGGATCATTGGATTTGTCGGAGTTTATTTGCCTTTTTATTTGGATAGGGAAAAATGCGCGTTTTAAAAAATTTGCATTCTAGGTCCCGAGAAAAGTTCATTTTGTTCGACTCATTTTTAGGAGTCGGGGAAAATTTACTTTGGGAGTTTTGGAGTTCGTTTAGATTTCTTTTCTGTGTTTTTCTGCGTGCGTAACCGATTTAAAAAAAAATCCCGCAGCGCGCCTAGGACAAGGCCCAAGCCGCCGGCCAGGCCGGCCGCCACGCCAGCGCCGTGCGCGCGCCTGCGCAAGGCCGCCGCCGCCCCCAAGTGGAGTCCCACTAGGAGTCCGTTTCCCTCTCCTTCTCTTTTTCTTGCCCCCTTCCCCAATCAATCCCTCTCCCCTCACTTATATAAATACCAACACCCCCCTTTTTTTCCACACCAAGCCCCAAGCCCCAAGCCACGCCCCTCACCCCGCGCCGCGCCGCCCTTGTGCCGCCGCCGCCGCCCTACACCGCCGCCGCCGCCGCCCTACGTCGCCGCCGTTCGCCGGAGCCTCGCCAGAGGTAGCCGCGTCGCGTCTCTCCTATCCCCTCGGTTCGTTTTTTCTTATAAACCATTCCTATTCTTTTCTTCTCGTCCGATTCGTTTTCTTCCGATTCTTTTTCGTTTCGGTTTTCTTTTTCCAAAACCCTAGATCGGTTTTCCGTTTTCTTTTCCGGTTTAGTTGCCTAGAGACCGTTCGCCGGACCTTTCGTCCTAACGAACGTGATCACCGGATTATCCTAGGTTAACGAACGTCCGTTCGTTTAACCGTTCTTCTTTTTCTTTTCGTCGGATTTATTCTGCGATCGCGATCTCAGATCCGATCTTCATTCTAGTTTATCTTCTCGCTCGTTTATCGGAATCAGGTGATTCAAGCGCCTGGAGTTTCATTTCAAAACCGCCGTTCTAACTAATCAACTTAAACAAGTTTTTGCTACGGTAAAATTTGACCTAGTTTCAACTTGCTAGAACCGAGTTGTTTTCTTCCGCCGTTTGTTTTCGGTTTCTTTGTTCGGTTCTTTCTCTCTTTGCAACCGGAGTTCTTAAGTTGAACTATCTGGTTCGATCTCTTGTTCGAGTTTTACCTATGCATTAGATGAGTACTTATTGTATGCTTGTTGTTTGTCTGCGATAGATTACCCGGATTGCGCCGCCTGTTACTTCGAATCTCTAGGACTCGCGGATCATCAGCAAGGCAAGTAACACTTTGATCATACCTTTTCTACAACCCAGTTTTATTGCATTAGATCAATCCTCACACATTGCATGATTAGGATCTAATTAAATTGTGGGATGGGAAGTAGATGAGGTAGTACCTATTACCTGTTTATTATGAAACCTTTCGGAGTTACTTCTACGTTTGCTTATTATGCCATGCTATACTAGTAGACGTGGATTGGGTGAGTGATATCCATGACAGATGTGAGATTGATAATTTTAAGGGTTTATCTAAGGTGGCAACTTAAACACACATCTGGGTGGATTGAGGCACCTGATGTCTATCAGGACTTGCCTGTTTTATTTTGGACCGCCACCCAGGCTCAAAGGGATCATAAGATCTTTCATACTAGAAACTTACGTGTGCAGCCACAAGCCATTATGGGCTCTGGCATAGTTGACTAAGTCGTGCGAACTCTTACAGGGTAGACTAGTAGATGTAGGGGAAAGTAGGTGTACCGGTCTATCCATCGTAAGGTGCTAGCACTTCTGAAAGACTGTGTCTCGGTCATCCATTACACAAACACCAGTAGTGCGAGAAAACCAACGGAGGCGATCGAGTCTTGTGGGGAAAAGTGCGCAAACCTCTGCAGAGTGTAATAAACTAATCATGATTAGCCGTGTCCCCGGTTATGGACATCTTGAGTATCTAGTACTTGAATATCATGTGAATCTCATCATGTTACTTCTAATTAATATTGTTGGGATTTAATTGTTCACTTAATGGGGATTGAGAATGCTATCAACCATTCTCAATGTTTAACAACCACCATGATAGTTAAATAAATTTATTCCTTTGCAGTTGGGAAAAACTGGCTTTATGCAAAACAGTAACCATAGAGCTTTCCACCAGCCAAATATGCATATAGTATAGCTGTTTCATTCCATTACTCTCTATGTGTTATCTTGCCAGCATATTCCATGTGCTGACCCGTTTCGGGCTGCAACGTTAATGTTGCAGACTTTTCAGACGACGATTAAGGTGCTTTTAGGTCGTGGTTCTATACTCAGTGATGCCGTTGGAGTTGATGGACCCATTTATCTTCCAAGTCTTCCGCTGTTATCGACACTAGATGGCCTTAAGCCATATTTATTGTAATAAGTTCTCTTTGAGACATCGTTGTAATAAGTGTGTGATTGCCACTCTGCTATAAATCCTTCGAAGTACTGTGTGGTGTCAGCATTACTGATCCAGGGATGACACCGGAGCACAGTAGACTTGATCCATTCGGGTCGGGTCGCTACAACAACTATGTGAAGACTCTGTAACATTTAAGAATTTCAGATCTTGGTATTTTATTCAAGCATCAAGGAAAACTAAATAAAATAAAATGACGCTCCAAGCAAAACACATATCATGTGGCGAATAAAAATATAGCTCCAAGTAAAGTTACCGATGAAGGAAGACGAATGAGGGGATGCCATCCGGGGTATCCCCAAGCTTAGGCCCTTGGGGTGCCTTGGGAATCCCCAAGCTTTGGCTCTTGCCACTCCTTCTTCCATAATCCATCGAATCTTTACCCAAAACATGAAAACTTCACAACACAAAACTTAACAGAAAACTCGTAAGCTCCGTTAGATAAAGAAAACAAAACACCACTTCAAGGTACTGTAATGAACTCATTATTTATTTATATTGGTGTTAAACCTACTGTATTCCAACTTCTCTATGGTTTATAAACTCTTTTACTAGCCATAGATTCATTAAAATAAGCAAACAACACACGAAAAACAGAATCTGTCAAAAACAGAACAGTATATAGTAATCTGGATGAAACGTATACTAATGGAACTCATAAAATTCTCAAATAAATTTCTAGACATGAGGAATTTATCTATTAATCATCTGCAAAACGAATTAAATAAATAGCACCATCCAAATAGAAATGGCAGCAATTCTCGTGAGCACTAAAGTTTCTGTTTTTTATAGCAAGATTAAAAAGACTTTCCCCAAGTCTTCCCAAAGGTTCTACTTGGCACAAACACTAATTAAAATAATAAAACCACATCTAAACAGAGGCTAGATGAATTATTTATTACTAAACAGGAACAAAAAGCAAGAAACAAAAATAAAATTGGCTTGCCTCCCAACAAGCGCTATCGTTTAACGCCGCTAGCTAGGCATGATGATTTCAATGATGCTCACATAAAGGATAAGAATTGAAACATAAGGAGAGCATCATGAATAATATGCATAGGGATTTTGTGATCAAACAACTTGGGGGAACAATAATCAACTAGCATACGAGGGTAAAACAAGCATAACTTCAAAACTTTAAGCACATAGAGAGGAAACTTGATATTATTGCAATTCCTACAAGCATCTATTCCTCCCTCATAATAATTTTCAGTAGCATCATGAATGAATTAAACAATATAACCAGCACCTAAAGCATTCTTTTCATGATCTACAAGCATAGAAATTTCATTACTCTGCACACAAGCAAAATTCTTCTCATGAATAATAGTAGGAGCAAACTCAACAAAATAATTATCATGTGATTGAAAATTAAGATCAAGATGAAAAGTTTAATGGTTATAATTATACTTTGAAGCATACGTGTCATCACAATAATCATCATAGATAGGAGGCATGCTTTCATCATAATAAATTTGCTCATCAGAACATGGGGGACAAAAAATATCATCTTCATCAAACATAGCTTCCCCAAGCTTGTGGCTTTGCATATCAATGAATTCATACTAACAACATTGCAATCATGCTCACCATTCAAAGATTTAGTGCCAAACATTTTAATGCATTATTCTTCTAGCACTTTTGCACAATTTTCCTTTCCATCATACTCACAAAAGATAATAAAAAGATGAAGCGTATGAGGCAAACTCAATTCCATATTTTTTTAGTTTTCTTTTATAAACTAGACTAGTACTAAAACAAGAAACTAAAAGACTCGATTGCAAGATCTAAAGATATACCTTCAAGCGCTAACCTCCCCGGAAACGGCGCCAGAAAAGAGCTTGATGTATACTACACAACCTTCTTCTTGTAGACGTTGTTGGGCCTCCAAGTGCAGAGGTTTGTAGGACATTAGCAAATTTCCCTCAAGTGGATGACCTAAGGTTTATCAATCCGTAGGAGGCATAGGATGAAGATAGTCTCTCTCAAGCAACCCTGCAACCAAATAACAAAGAATCTCTTGTGTCCCCAACACACCCAATACAATGGTAAATTGTATAGGTGCACTAGTTCGACGAAGAGATGGTGATACAAGTGGTATATGGATAGTAGACAAAGGTATTTGTAATCTGAAATTATAAAAACAGCAAGGTAACTAATGAGAAAAGTGAGCATAAACGGTATTGCAATTCGTGGAAATAAGGCCTAGGGTTCATACTTTCGCTAGTGCAAGTTCCCTCAACAATACTAACATCATTGGATCACATAACTATCCCTCAACATGCAATAAAGAGTCACTCCAAAGTCACTAATAGCGGAGAACAAACGAAGAGATTATGGTAGGGTACGAAACCACCTCAAAGTTCTTCTTTCCAATCAATCTGTTGGGCTATTCCTATAAGTGTCATAAACAACCCTAGAGTTCATAGTAGAATAACACCTTAAGACACAAATCAACCAAAACCCTAATGTCACCTAGATACTCCAATGTCACCTCAAGTATCCGTGGGTATGATTATACGATATGCATCACACAATCTCAGATTCATCTATTCAACCAACACATAGAACCTCAAAGAGTGCCCCAAAGTTCCTACCGAAGAATCACGACGAAAACGTGTGCCAACCCCCATGCATAGGATCATGGGCGGAACCCGCAAGTTGATCACCAAAACATACATCAAGTGGATCACGTGATATCCCATTGTTACCACAGATATGCACGGCAAGACATACATCAAGTGTTCTCAAATCTTTAAAGACTCAATCCGATAAGATAACTTCAAAGGGGAGACTCCATTCATTACAAGAGAGTAGAGGGGGAGGAGAAACATAAGATCCAACTATAATAGCAAAGCTTGCGATAAATCAAGGTCGTACCACCTCAAGAACACGAGAGAGAGAGATCAAACACATAGCTATTAGTACATACCCTCAGCCCAGAGGGAGAACTACTCCCTCCTTGTCATGGAGAGCACCGGGATGATGAAGATGGCCACCGGAGAGGGCTTGCCCCTCCGGCAGGGTGCCGGAACGGGTCTAGATTGGCTTTCGGTGGCTACGAAGGCTTTTGGCGGTAGAACTCCCGATCTATTGTGCTCTCAGATGTTTTTAGGATATATGGAGATATATTGGCGGAAGAAGTACGTTAGGGGGGCACAAGGGGCCCACGAGGGTGGAGGGCGCGCCCTAGGGGGGTGGGCGCGCCCCCTACCTCGTGGCCTCCTCGAAGCTCCCTTGACATGCACTCCAAGTCTTCTGGGCTTCCCCCTTCCAAAAATGAGTTCCGTGAAGTTTCAGGTCAATTGGACTCCATTTGTTTTTCCTTTTCTGCGATATTCTAAAACAAGGTAAAAACAGAAACTGGCACTGGGCTCTGGGTTAATAGGTTAGTCCCAAAAATGATATAAAAGTGTATAATAAAGCCCATAAACATCCAAAACAGTAGATAATATAGGATGGAGCAATAAAAAATTATAGATGCGTTGGAGACGTATCACCGGGGCAACTTCCCAACGCCAGCAAGGTCGCCGCCCTTGAGCCTAGGAGTTCCGACACCGTCAACAACATTGGGACCAAGGCTCGGGAGGTGCTTGCGTGGTGGCATGCAGATCTTTGTGATGAACATAGGCCTGCGAGACTAGGTAAGAACCAGAAGACGAAGGCCCCCGGCAAGATCCTTGCCGAGGACGACCCTAGAAACCCGGCGAGACCCTTGCCGGGGATTTCTGCAGGGCCATAGCCAGGCCCACGCCTACCAAGGCTGCGCTGTCCCATGGGCGTTCTGACGTAGCAGCCAGCATGCCAACTAGGCGCACACCTATGTGGCAGCATGCAGCTTCTACGCCAACCAGGCAAGCACCTGCGTGGTGGCATGCAGATCTTCGTGAAGACCCTGCCACTGCACGAGCGCAATAGCCAGCCAGCGTGGCACTACATGCCTCGTCAGCTTGGATGCGCGTCGAAGCGAGGCGAGGCGGCGACAGACAAGACAAGCTTCCTTGCCATCCCCAATAAATCAAGGGGGACACGTCAGCAGCGCATTAAATGCGTTTTGTCCCACGATGTCAGGGATAGACTTGTACACTGTAGACACTTTCCACCTCATGTGTGCCGCTGTGGCAGCCCCTTTGACATATAAAAGGAGGCCCGAGGCATACTAAGGTAGTATTCGAACTTTTTGGACCCTGCACGCCTTGTAGCTGGTCCAAGAACACCAGATAAACACACCAAAGCAGGATTAGGGTATTACGCATCGCTTGCGGCCCGAACCTGGATAAAATTCTCCCTGCGTTTATCTTCTAAACACGCACTTTTTGTAGCCTCGCGCCCTGGCAACCGTAGTAGGGATTCCCTGTGATCCCATAGGTGTCGTTCTTGAACCCCGACATCTTTGGTGTGCCAGGCAAGGGCGCAAGCTATGAAAATCCGGTTTGGAAGTTAGCGCATCGACTTCATTATCACCATGGCCCCCAATAAGAAGGGGATCACAGCACTCACAACACTCTGGCAATCAGAGCCAGGCGAGCGGCGTAGTTAGGGCCCAATACCACAAGCCACACACCGTTGGGCCCGGGGATGGGCGGTGCTGCCCACGGGCGGCGCAGCGACCTCCCGGACGCTGCAGCCGGAGTCCGTGCTGCGACTTTCCCAGGCCACGTGTGATGAGCAACTCCGCAACGTCGGCGCCCCCGAGCGCCGCAGCGGGAAGAGCCCTTTGCGTTAGTCTCAGGATGCACCAGGCCGGCGTGTGCACCTGGACGTTGGTGGGAGCAGCGTGTGACCGCGAGACTATGACAGATTGAAGCGCCAAGAGGGGTCAAAGATGTCCGTAGGCTCGCCGGCTGTGTTGCTGCCCTGAGTAGGTACATCTCCAAATCTGCTGAGCGCGAACTCCCCTTTTTCAAAGTTTTGAAAAGGCCGGTCCTATGAAATGGACTCCAGAGGTAGAGGCAGCGCTGCGAGGCTTGAAGAGGTACCTCTCCTCCACTCCAATACTAGTCGCGCCAAAAGCACAAGAGCCGTTGCTGCTATACTTAGTGGCGATGAATCAAGTGGTCAGTGTTGCGCTGGTGGCGTAGAGAGAACTTGAGGGAGAAGCAACAGTAGCGGCAGAGCCGTCGAATGACAGGCTGGGGCTCCCCCCAGCAAGGCATGACACTGGCAAGGCGGAACCCCTGTCAAGACAGAATCTATGCAGATGGGCGAAGTTGGACAGATGAAAAAGGTGGTGCAGCACCCAGTTTATTTTGTCAGTTCTCTCTTGCAGGGGGCTAGATCGAGATATTCTGGTATGAAGAAGCTACTTTTCGGCCTCCTCATGTCCTCGAGAATGCTGCGCCACTATTTCCAAGCACATGAGACCACCATCGTCACCCGCCTCCCTTTGCAATGAATCTTGCACAACCCAGATGTGACTGGGAGGATAGTGGAGTGGGCGTTTGAGCTATCGAGCTTTGTCCTCAAGTTCGAAAGTACTTCAACGATTAAGAGCCGAGCCTTGGGAAAGTTCATAGCATAATGGACATCAATGCCTGACGAGGAGATTCAAGAGACCACCCTTCCCGGCAAGGAGACGCGCCGTGACTCGATTATGTAAGGCCTTCTTGCTGCAAGATGCTGGTGCCACCGTGCTACTCATCGCACCCACCGGAGACTCCTCAAGTACGTAGTCCAGATGCACTTTCCCTGAGAAAAATCAACAAACAACACGTTGGAGTACGAGGGATTGCTTGCTGGTCTTAGGATCATGGCAGACCTCGGAATCAGGAAGGTAATCATCAGAGGTGATTAGCAGCTCGTCGTCAAGCAAATCAACAAGGATTACCAGAGCCCGTTGATGGAGGCCTATGTGGATGAGGTGAGTAAGTTGGAGGAGTGTTTTGACGGTCTACAAGCAGAGCATGTTCCCCGAGCAAAGAATAGCATCACCGACGACCTGTCGAAGCGCGCTGCCATGAAGTTGCCTATGAAACCAGCTACCTTTGTCCTTCAATTAACTCAGCCATCCATTGAAACATCAGCAGGATAGAACAAGCGAAGGAAGGCAGGACCTGGCAAGTACTTTCTTGCTGAGCTCCCAGGATCCGTTGGCAAGGAAGTTGCCAGGAATCCCAGGCTTGCCGAGGAGCGGCAACCTCTGGCAGGACCCCGGGCCCTGACCATAGAGGCGACTGCCCCTACGACCGAAGATGAGCCTTTAGTCCTTGTCGTTGAGCCCCAGGCTCCGGCATGGGAACATGACACCGTCCGGTTCCTCCAAACAGGGGAGCTCCCTAAGGAACAGGAAGAGGCAGAGAAAGTAGCTGGTCGGTCCAGCATGTACCAGTTCATGGAAAATGCCCTATACAGAAGGAGAACGAACATCGTGTAATTGAAGTGCATTCCTCGGGTAGATGGACTGAGGCTCTTGGCATAGATACATGGAGGCGTGTGTGGCTCCCACATAGGGTCAAGGTCCCTTGCCACCAAAGCATTCCGGCAAGGTTTCTTCTAGCTCACCGCTCTCCAGGATGCAACTGCCCTAGTCACCATGTGTGAAGCATGCCAGTTCCATTCAAAGAAGCTTCATCGACCAGCCCAAGCTCTACAGAAAATCCCTCTATTGGCCATTTTTCGGTCTGGGGGCTCGACATACTGGGCCCCTTTCCCCGTGCTGTCGGGGGCTTTGAATACTTGTACGTCGCAATCGACAAGTTCACAAAGTGGCCGGAAGTGAAGCCAGTAAGAAAGGTTACAGCACAATCAGCCGCCAAGTTCTTCAAGGGGCTAGTCTACCATTTTGGTGTGCCAAACAAAGTCATCACCGACAACGGCACGCAGTTCACGAGCCGCACCTTCATGCAATACATCCAAGACCTCGGTGGCAAGTATTGTTTTGCTTCTGTTGCTTATCCCAGAAGTAACGGCCAGGCCGAGAGGGCGAATGCAAAAGTATTGGGAGGCCTGAAGAACAGGACTTTTGACAGGCTGCACAAGTGCGGAAGGCGCTTGATTGATGAGTTGCCAACAGTTCTTTGGTCAATGAGGACGACACCAAATCAAGCCACTGGCCAGACACCCATTGCCGGCCCTGGTATACGGGGCAGAAGCAGTTCTCACCACGGAACTCATATACGGGTCACATCGAGTGCTCGCTTATGATGAGCTTGAGCAAGAGCAGTTGCGCCAAGGTGATGCGATGCTCCTTGAGGAAGATCTTCTTCGAGCTGTTGTGCAAGCTCCTCGCTACCAGCAAGCCTTGCGCCGCTACCATAGCTGCAAGGTTCATGCCTGAAGCCTTGAGGAAGGCGACCTTGTTCTTTGGCGAGTTCAGTCCGCCAAGAATTACAACAAGTTGACGCCAGAGTGGGAAGGCCCTTATTTGTTAGTACGAGTCACCAGGCCCGGTGCAGTCAACCTGGAGACCGAAGATGGAATTCTAGTGAGCAACTCCTGGAACATCGAACATCTTTGTAAGTTTTACCCATAAGGCATGGTTGCTGGGCCTCCCGGCAGACCACTTTTTATACAAGCCTTGCTGGCAAGGCATGTAACCCTTTATACAAAGCCAGGTGCTGACCCTGAGCAATAAATAAATCAATGAAGCACTGGCGCCCTAGATTTAGCACGCATGTTAGCTTTAGTCTCTCTCCCTATGTTAGGGTTGATAGTGCTTGACGACAGCTAACCCTTAGCATAGAGGTCAAGTTCGTGTCTTCCTATCTCTTCCAGTCCATTCTTTGTTCACAGGCAACACATGCATTTCTGCGGAGTCGTTTGAAGGGAAGAGAGCAGATCGGTACCCTCATTCCCGGAAAGCCAAGGTTGCCGGGGACTGCAAATTCAGATATGTTTCCTCTCCCCCTCTATGCGCTTCCGTATGAAACTTGAACGTACGAAACTTTGTTTGTTCCTATGCCAGCGTGCTCCCTCCTTCCTATGCCCGAAACCCCTTTCGGGCCGGAATCTGGTTGTAGTTGAGGTGGAAAGGAAACAAGCGGGGAGCCCGATCCTACTTTATCCTTTCTCCCCGCCAAGGGCGTGGGTTTAGTCGTGGTATGAGGAAGGAGGATGACAAGGTTTGTCGCCGGGCAATGTTGTTTATTTAATATAACAAGCACTCGCTCCTTGGTGTGGGCTTCTCCCACACACAAAATAACCTGGCAAACACCCTTTTACATTAATATGTTGGTTAAACAAGTACAATTCATACGGAATGAGAACATGAGCAAGGGGTTACAAAGTTTAAATTTGACAAGTACCCGCAGGCATAATGTCTAAAAAAAGATAAGATGTCCATAATCCCTTTCTTGTCCCTCTCCTCAGGAAGCGGATCGGGATAGCAGGGTACAAGCAATAGAAGACACCAAGAGAACATCCCGGCGGCCGCCCAGAAGAAATCTGGTGATGACGGTGCCGGGGAAGAAGCTGAAAGATGAGGCAGCGGGCCGACAATACACGACAAAGGCGTCAATGCCATCGTACTCCGACTTGACGGCCCGCCACCCGCCTTCTTCGTCTTCTCCGGCCCACCACCGCCAGCCGCCAGAAGCGACGGCCCCGACAAGTTCAAGGAGCTGGCTCGAGGAGCCACCGCCAAAAACTACCCCGCCCCCGGCAGATCATCCTGCTAGGCAGGAGGCTAGGTGCAGATGGTGCTGCTACCGGCGCCGCCTAGGGATGGGGCGCCCGACGTCTAGTCAGACCAACCCACGTTGTCATCCCCGCTGGTCCCCACCCCATCACCGTCGCTCGAGGAGGAGCTCTCGTCGTTGATCGAGCTCTCTGCGCAAAACCCTAGCCCGTGTCCCAAGCGCCCGAAGACCTTGACGGAGTGCATGTCGCTATCCACTAACTTTAAGAGGAGAACGTGCCCCTTCATCAAACATTGGGTGCGTGCAAAGGTTTTCCAACCCCGATGAATAAGCATTACATGAGGAGTGGGGAACCTTATGTTCACCCACATGTCGCCATTGCAACACCCCTTCATATGAAGCCTCAACCTCGGCGGATGGTCGATCTCCAGCACCCTCGCAAATGCCTCGGGGACGCGGAGACGGCTATGCCGTGGCTTGTACAACTACAGGATGAACTCGAGCGTCGTGTCCCCAATATGACTGCTCGACGAAGTAGGAGGAGATGGTGGCAGAAATGGTGACGACACGGGTGTCCCCCTTCCGCGCCCGCCTCAGCGTCGACCGCCTTGCCGACCGCGGCCCCATCCAGCACCTCCGCCTCAAGCATGGCCTTCGCCTTGGGCATCTGGCTCTTCCTTGACCACCATGGCTCTCTTGCGGGAGGAGTACCTAGTCGCCGCCGCAGAAGGACGGCTGCGACCACGCCCTCTCGCGATGGCGATGGGTTGAATATGGAGATGAAGGGGGGACGTGAGAGGATACCTCTACTCCTCCTCCTGAGCCCCTCTATCGGTGTCAAAACCGGCGGATCTCGGGTAGGGGGTCCCGAACTGTGCGTCTAAGGCGGATGGTAACATGAGGCAGGGGACACGATGTTTTACCCAGGTTCAGGCCCTCTGGATGGAGGTAAAACCATACGTCCTGCTTGATTATTCTTGATAATATGATTAGTACAAGAGTAGATCCAGCACGTGCTCAGAGAGGCTAAAGCCTAGAAGCTAGCCTATGGTATGATTGTATGTTGTCCTACGGACTAAAACCCTCCGGTTTATATAGACACCGGAGGGGGCTAGGGTTACACAAGGTCAGTTACAAAGGAGGAGATATACATATCCGTATTGCCTAGCTTGCCTTCCACGCCAAGTAGAGTCCCATCCGGACACAGGACGAAGTCTTCAATCTTGTATATTCATAGTCCAAGAGTCCGGCCAAAGGATATAATCCAGCTGTCCAGATAGCCCCTAATCCAGGACTCCATCAGTAGCCCCTGAATCAGGCTTCAATGATGATGAGTCCGGCGCGCAGTGTTGTCTTCGGCATTGCAAGGCGGGTTCTTCTCCAAATTTAGAACGTTTGTTAAGTAGTGTCCGGCCCCATAAATGTTGGACCTCTTGGCTTCTGCGCCTAATAAGGGCTATCTTCCACATGTCAAATGAATACGAGGCGCCAGGGCGTTTTTACATTCGCCCCCTAGCCAGATAAATAAATTGTCTATTAAAGGGATGGGGATTCTTAGATCCAATCCATATCATCCTCCCCCAACGAGAATCCATCGGAGCGCGCTTCGGAAAAATCCACTCCATCATGGCCGACCTCCACAGCTCCTCCTCCTGCCCCCGTAGCCCTAAGCCCGGTGATTGGGAGAGGTGTTCAGTCCCACATAGTCGATTAGTCGAACAGCAGACTAAGGGATTCCTCCCTCCAGCGTATATGGTTCCCGTCCGAGCCAGGCTCGCCACCTACAATGGCGGGGAGCAAGCGGAGAGCTTCCCCAACCCCTCTACGGGGGAGCGGGTATGCCTTGTTCCTTATTTATTAAGGGGACTCGGATTTCCAATTCATCCATTCCTCCGCGGGCTCCTGGAGTTTTACGGCCTCCAACTGCATAATTTCACCCCTACTTCCATATTACACATCGCCGTCTATGTTGCCCTTTGCGAGTTATTCCTGGGCTGCGAGGCTCATTTTGAGCTGTGGAAAAGGTTATTTTGCCTCGTCCCCCGCACGCAGAAGAGGTCACTTTATCAAATGGGCGGAGCCGAAATATGGCGGATCACCGAAACCGGATACCTGTCCGGTACTCCGAAGAAGACGTCCGAAGACTAGCCTTCAGAATGGTTTTATATGGAGGACGTCCCCCTTCCGGACCCTGTTCGGCGGGGTCTTCCTGAGTTCAACAATGCTCCTCTGAAGAAACGCCGAAGTTGGTGCCCATGGAGCCCCCAGGAGGAAGACAACGGAGAAGTCCTTTACCTGATGAATTGGATTAAAGCACTGGCTCAGTCAGGATTGACAGTAATCGAGGTTATGTGAATATGCATAATGCGGGGAGTGCAGCCACTTCAATATCAAGGGCACCCCCTATGGTGTTTTAATGGGGAAGATTATGCCACCCGTTGCGGGCGTAAGGGTCCGGACAACGATGCCGCTTTAGCAAAAAATTTGTCCGAGTTGTTCAAGGGAGAGGAAGAGGAGTTTGTCCGCATCAAGCCACGGGATGGATTCTCTATGTACACCCCTCCAAGCTCGGTGAGTTATATCTCCCTACTCCCATTCTCCCCGCATTCTTTGTCGTAGGTATTCACTTTGCCATTGTGCAGCAGGAACTGCGAAAAGCCATAAGGGAGGTCAACAGCCCATCCCCACAACCAGAGGACCCTGACCGGGCCCTTGGTCCCGGACTCGAAGAAGATCCCGACATATTTGTGGAGCTGATAGACTGGCAGTTCTATCAATTAAGCTGTGATGACGCCATGGTGGCCATTACGGCCGACTATCCCGGACTGCTTCCTGCGTCGCACATAAGAAAAACCAAAAATCCCAACTCCAAAAACTAGGATCCTCTTTTAGACACTTCACCTACCATATACATATGGTGTTTTACTGGGAAGGCCTTCGGGACGCCATGTCGAACCCGCAGCAACTCGCCAACAAGAGGCACCGAGGCCAGGCAGGCCAAAAAGGAAGGCCGTCAGGACGGAGACGCCGGCACAGAGGTATGACAAAAACCCCGCTTCGTGGTTGTCGTCTTTCTCAAAACGTAATGACATCCATCTTTCTTTAACAGAAAAAACGCTCGCCGGAATATGTCCGGTGAGGCTGCCGATCATGCTTCCACTAGTCGGGCTCGAGGACCGGACGTAGAGGCGGAAGCCGACATGGGGCGGACACCGAATACTCCTCCTATAGAGGATGCAGATAGACTAACCGCTAAAAATTCAGAAGTGAAGAGCGCCATGAATCATAGGCGTCGCCAAGCCGTACTCCGTGACGCTTGCTTCTCCCTAGAGGCATTTGATGCCTTCAATTCTGGAGACACGTATCTCCGTGCTGCTCAAAATGGTCTAGCCAGAGCTACGGACCAGTATGTAAGGGATGTACGGGTAAGCAAATCTGACGATTATATGTATCAGTAGCCCCTGAGACTTGAAACAGTTAGCAGAACTGATTTAAGGATCATCTATTGTGCAGGTTTTTACAGAGAAGAATACTCGACTGTCATAGGAGCTGGAGGAATGCAAGACCCAACTTTGGGCCGCCGTTGACGCATTGAAGGAACCTAAAAAGTCCCCAGCAGGTAACATTTGTTTCAAGGAATGATAGGTACCATATAGCATGCGGCGTGGCTGCAGATCTAACAATAGATATTGCAGATGAATCCGGAGGACCAGCATGCCGTACGACAGCTAATGGCTGGCGTACGCGTGCTGACTGAGGTCAGGCAGGAGAAAAACAATCTCCAAGACGCCAATACCAAGCTGAGCATGGAACTGAAAGATGTTTGAGCCCAGCTTGCGGACTCCGAGAAGGAGAATAAGCGGCTTTCATATGTCATTTTCAGTAAGTGCTTGAACGAACCCTTAAAAAGGGGACGGCGGAGAAGCCAGCTAACAGAGTTATGTCTGCAGGTATGCTGGCGGGTCGTCCCGCGGTGGAGATGCCCGGGTCTGCGGGTGATCTTCTATCCAAGCTCTCACAACTGCACGAACAAGTTCGGTAGGTGATGCAAGGTATTGCCCAGGCCTTTTGGCCATCGGTCTCCCTGCCAGAAGGCATTGGAGAGCTTGCGGAGAAGCTCAAGGGAGCACGGCGGCGCTTCCGATTATGGAAGATATTGGCCTGCCGTCAAGGTGCTAGGGAAGCCTGGGCCATGGTGAAGACGCGGTATACCAAGCCTGACCCAAACCACATGGCCGAGGTCCGACCCGTGGGGCCTGATGGGAAAGAGATCCTCGTTAGCTTAGTCTATGGGCAAGTAGAATTAGCCGCAAAGTATTCCCAACAGGATTGTAGGCTAGACCACCTGTTGAATGATATAGAAGAGGAATTTAGTCAGTCTACATGACTATGTAATTAAAGTGACATGTATAATGCCTTCTAGTCGGATTGTAAATCATTTGTCATGGCGGACCTTTTCGCTTCAACCTCGCGACCCGATAGTCCGGAGTGTGTCCGAATACCCGCTCAGTTATATAAGAACCGGGGTATGCGTGGAAACCAGGCGTAGGGGTCATTAGTGCTTGAACAGACAAGTACCCAACTAGTTATGTTATATTACACGGGTAGTAACAAACATCTTCTGGGGGAATAGTTCGGTTAGGGGTTCCTTTCCCTGGGTACACATGCCCAAAAGTGCATGTCCGGACTACGAGAGGAGCCGCAAGCAAAAACATCTGGGGGCATATATGGAAAATAAAAAAAATCATCTTTTGTCCGCCGACCAAATATTCCCTTAAGAACACTAGCTTTCGGCTTCACCCAGTCTGAGGTACACATCCGACTGACCCAACAGTAACAATCGCAGAGGTGCTCCCTTATGCCCTAGCCGAATTAACGGGAACGTAGGGCATAAATACAAGAGCCAGGCAACCTAGCTTGGCCAAAACTTAAGTCATATCGACGCATATAATGGCGAAGAAAAGGTACATGCGGGAGAATAACACATGTGCGGGGCATAAAGCCCAGAAATATAATTAAGCTTCTGTGTAAGAAGGCCCCAGGTATAATGAGCGCGGTTAGCGCGTCTATAGTGTGCAAGAGAGGCACAAGTTGGCCCTTGAAGGCCTTGAGAAAGAATAAAAGAAAGAAAGAGAAAAAATACAGATAATGTATATGCAAAAAATGAACAGAGGAAGGAGACGAACATAGAGTCCGGCGCTAGGCGTAGAATCTTCGGAGCCTGGCTGTGTTCCATGGGTTTGGCTCAAGTCGGTTATTCGATGCATCCCACAGATGGTACGCTCCACCGGTGAGAACTTGGTCAATAATGAAGGGACCTTCCCATTTGGGCTCGAGCTTGGTCTTTTTCTTCTCCGGCAGGCGTAGAACTAACTCGCCAATGTTATAAGTTTTGGCCCGTACTTCTCTGCTTTGGTATGTGTGAGCCTGTTGCTGATAGAATGCGGAAAGGGATTTTGCCATGTCGCACTCCTCCTCCAGGGTGTCCAGACTGTCCTGCCGATCGAGCTCGGCTTCTCTTTCTTCGTACATGCGCACTCGAGGTGAGTCATGAATTATGTCGCAAGGCAGAACTACCTCTGCGCCGTACACCATAAAGAAGGGTGTATATCCGGTAGAACGATTCGGCGTGGTCCGCAGCCCCCATAGTACGGATTCGAGCTCCTCTACCCAGTGCGTGTTAGACTCCTTTAAGGACCACACTAATCTGGGTTTAATGCCGCTCATGATAAGACCATTTTCTCGCTCAACTTGGCCGTTGGTTTGTGGGTGATAGACGGAAGCATAATCGAGCTTGATGCCCATGTTGCTACACCAGTTTTACCTCGTCAGCCTTGAAGTTTGTGCCATTGTCAGTGATGATGCTGTGGGGGAAGCCATAATGGTGTACAACCCCGTATATGAAGTCTATCACCGGTCCGGATTCGGCTGTTTTAACAGGTTTGGCTTCTATCCATTTGGTGAATTTATCCACCATGACCAGTAAGTATTTTTTCTTATGGGTTCCCCCTTTAAGGGGTCCAACCATGTCAAGCCCCCAGACCGCGAAGGGCCAGGTAATGGGGATTGTTTGGAGGGCGGTCGGGGGCATGTGGCTTTGGTTTGCAAAAAGCTGGCAACCGACACAGCGTTGGACCAAGTCCTGTGCGTCTGCCCGGGCCATTGGCCAATAAAAACCTGTACGGAAGGCCTTGCTTACAAGGGCCCGGGCTGCGGCATGGTGGCCGCCGAGTCCGGCATGAATTTCTGCCAAAAGCTTCCGCCCTTCCTCTTTGGAGATGCACCGTTGAAGGACTCTGGTAGTGCTTTTTTTATACAGCTCTCCCTCGTGGACCATGTAGGCTTTAGATCGCCGCACTATGCAGCGTGGCTCGTTTTGGTCCTCGGGCAGTTCCTGCCTAGTTAGGTAGGCCAAGAATGGTTCTGTCCATGGGGCAATGATGTCCATTATGACGTGGGCTGAAGGTGTTATTTCGGTGGCAGAGCCTCCGATTATGTCAGAGTGTTCGGTATCGGGCATTTTGGCTGGGTCCGGACTATTATTACCGATGTCCCCTTCCCATACCACGAATGGCTTAAACAACCTCTCCAAAAAGATGTTGGGGGGGGGGGGCGCATCGTGTTTTGCGCCGATGCGGGCGAGGATATCCGCCGCTTGATTGTTTTCCCGAGCCACATGGTGAAATTCGAGCCCCTCAAACCGAGCTAACATCTTTGGGTCGGTGTTTCGATAAGCCGCCATCTTCGGATCGTTGGCATCGAAGTCTCCATTTATTTGGGATATTGCGAAGTTCGAATCCCCATGCACCACCAGGCATTGAATGCCCATGGACACTGCCATCCGAAGACCATGTAGCAGGGCTTCGTATTCGGCTACGTTGTTGGAGTCTGTATACAATATCTGCAGTACGTATTGAACTATATCTCTGGTTGGGGACGTCAGGATGAGGCCAGCCCCTAGACCAGCCAGCATTTTGGAGTCGTTGAAGTGCATGATCCAATTGGAGTATGCGCCGTACTCTTTAGGGAGTTCGGCTTCCGTCCATTCGGCGACAAAGTCGGCCAATACTTGCGATTTAATGGCTCGCCGTGGTTTGTATGTTATGTCGAACGGGAGGAGCTCAATGGCCCATTTGGCAATCCGGCCCGTGATGTCGCGGTTGTTTATAATATCATTAAGTGGCACTTTCGAGGCTACTGTAATCGAACACTCTTGAAAGTAGTGTCGCAGCTTCCGGGATGCCATGAATACCGCATAGGCTATCTTTTGATAATGTGGGTACCGTGATTTGCATGGAGTGAGGACAGTGGATACATAATATATCGGCTTTTGAAGAGGGAATTTATGTCTGTCTGCTTCTCGTTCGACGACGAGCACTGCGCTTACAACCTGATGAGTTGCCGCAATGTATAATAACATTGGTTCGCCAATGTTTGGCGCGGCTAGGATTGGGTTGGTTGCCAGTATGGCTGTTATTTCTTCCAATCCAGCTATGGCAGCGTCCGTCCACTCGAAGTGTTCGGTGCGCCAAAGGAGGCGATAAAGGGGTAATGCCTTTTCTCCTAAGCGGGAGATAAAGCGGCTTAGAGCTGCCACACATCCAGTTAATTTCTCGATTTGTTTCAGGTCTGTTGGGGTTTGCCAACTGTGACAAAGCTCGGATTTTGGCCGGATTAGCTTCAATTCCTCTACTGGAGACAATGAAGCCGAGGAGCTTTCTGGTTGGTATGCCGAAAACGCATTTTTCCGGATTGAGCTTGATGTCGTATGTTCGGAGGTTGTCGAATGTGAGCCTCAAGTCGTCTATTAGAGAGTCGACTTGTTTGGTTTTGACGACCACATCATCTACGTATGCCTCTACTGTTTTGTTGATCTGTTTCTCCAGACATGTCTGAATCATGCGCTGATATGTTGCACTAGCGTTTTTTAGCCCAAAAGGCATTGTGTTGAAACAGAAGGGGCCATATGGTGTGATAAATGCCGTTGTGGCTTGGTCAAACTCCGCCATCTTGATTTGATGGTAGCCAGAGTATGCATCGAGGAAACACAATGAATCGTGTCCTGCGGTAGCATCCATAATTTGATCAATGCGGGGGAGGGGGAAGGTATCCTTTGGGCAAGCCTTGTCGAGGTCCTTGAAATTGACACATAGGCACCAGGATTTGTCCTTCTTTGGTACCATCACCAGGTTTGCTAGCCAGTCTGGGTGTTTTATTTCTCTAATGAATCTGGCCTCCAATAACTTGGCTAGTTCCTCTCCCATAGCCTGTCTCTTAGGTTCAAAGAAACGCCAAAGAGCCTGCTTGACCGGCTTGAATCCCTTTAGGATATTGAGGCTATGCTCGGCCAGCCTGCGTGGGATTCCTGGCATGTCTGAGGGGTGCCAGGCGAATATGTCCCAATTCTCACACGGGAACTCTCGTAGTGCGGCGTCCACGGCGGGGTTTAACTGTGCCCCGATGGAGGCTGTTTTTGTAGGGTCCGTTGGGTGGACTTGGAATTTGACTACTTCATCCGCTGGTTTAAAAGAGGTGGACTTGGATCTCTTCTCAAGTATCACGTCGTCCCTGTCCATTGTGGAGTGTAGCGTAGTTAATTCCTCGGCCGAAAGGGCTTCAGATAATGCCTCGGGGGCCAATGTAGCTGTTTTGTTTTCGGCGCTGAGTGTTGTGTCTGGATCACTAGCGAGAATGATGATTCCGTTGGCCCGGGCATTTTGAGCTTCATGCACCCATAATGGGGTATGGCTTGGAAGATCGTGAACGCCTCCCGTTCTAAAAGGGCATGGTATCCACTACTGAACGGGGCCACCCGGAATGTAATTTCTTCGGACCTATAGTTCTCCGGCGTGCCGAATACCACATCTAGTGTGATTTTACCAGCACAACGTGCTTCCCGACTGGGGATGATTCCTCTGAAGGTTGTGCTACTTTTCTCAATGCAGTTCCAGTCTATTTCCATTTTTAAAGAGTTTCCTCATAGATGAGGTTTAATCCACTACCGCCGTCCATGAGTACATTGGTGAGTCGAAAGCCATCCACAATTGGACTGAGGACCAGTGCAGCTGGTGCTCGGGCTGTTCGGAATTTAGGTTCATCACTGGCATTGAAGGTAATAGTTGTGTCACTCCATGGATTCATTGCTGCCACGTGGCAGATTTCGGCGAGGCTGCGGAGTGTTCGCTTGCGCCTATTATTTCATGCGAATGTTTCAAAGACTGTTAATACCGTATTGTTATCCACGGGATGGTGCTCTATGGCATTTGGGATGAGAAGATCCACACCACTTTTGGCCACCTGCCAGAGTATCCAACATGCTCTAAGGCTATGTGTTGGTATGGTATCCGCTGTACTATGAATTTTGCAGTGTCCATTAAGCCATCCCTCCAATACGGTTCTATGCCCTGTAGAGGGTTTTTGTTTCTTTGTGACTAACTCGGGTGTCTTATGATAGTGCACCCTTTTACTTCGGACTGGGTGTATATTCCGAGCCGGATGATCCCAAAATTTTGTTTCGGTTTTCCATGCGCTTTCCACCGCACAGTACTTTCATACTATGGACGCCAAGTCAGCGAAGCGTGATATGTCATGGTGACTTAAGGCGTTAAGGATTACCTTGTCCGTGCAATTATTGCAGAAAAATGACACTGCGTCTTCCTCACAGCAGTCCTTAACCTTGTTCATCACAAGGAGGAATCTGGCCCAATAATGATGTACTGTTTCATGGGGCTCTTGCGTGATGTGGGAAAGATCTTTTATGTCTGGGTGGGTGGGCGGATTTGAGTCTGAACCCCTACCCGATCTGAGACCCAGGGCCGAGGAGGTTCCAATCTTGGAAGCTCGGATTCTGAAGTGTTGCCCGATAAGTCTAGCCTGCTGCCTGACTCTAAGTTCAGGGCTTGGGTGATGTCCTCCCGTAAACGGGTATCCGGCTCGGAGAGCTCAGGAATCCGGACATAGTTAGTCCTCAAGATAGAGGAAGAATCGCCGCGTTGTTCCTCCACCACCGCAATATGATGGGTGACCGATGGAGAATTAATCTCCGTTTGATCGGGTTTAAGCCCAATCCGATCATAGTCTGTAGCGACTCGCAAGGCGGCGATACGATCCAAGAGCTCATTTAGGGAAGAGAGCTCCATTGGATCCATCTGCTCGGCGAATTCCGAGCCGACATGGCGGCTGTTTTTGATGACCCGAGAGGTCATCGTCGGTGCAGCGGCCGAACGGGCGGTCATGATGAAACTGACAAGCCGGAGAGTTTGGCCAATAGCTAGGGCTCCCCCGGTGGTAATGTTGTTTTTAACAACGAGACGAGGCATCCTTTCGTATGGCGACGACACAGTGGAACTCTCAATTAAAGCACCAATGTCGGTGTCAAAATTGGCGGATCTCAGGTAGGGGGTCCCGAACTGTGCGTCTAAGGCGGATGGTAACAGGAGGCAGGGGACACGATGTTTTACCCAGGTTCGGGCCCTCTTGATGGAGGTAAAACCCTACGTCCTGCTTGATTATTCTTGATAATATGTGTCGTACAAGAGTAGATCTACCACGAGATCAGAGAGGCTAAACCCTAGAAGCAAGCCTATGGTATGATTGTATGTTGTCCTACGGACTAAAACCCTCCGATTTATATAGACACCGGAGGGGGCTAGGGTTACACAAGGTCAGTTACAAAGGAGGAGATATACATATCCGTATTGCCTACCTTGCCTTCCATGCCAAGTACAGTCCCATCCGGACACGGGACGAAGTCTTCAATCTTGTATCTTCATAGTCCAAGAGTCCGGCCAAAGGATATAATCCGGCTGTCCGGATACCCCCTAATCTAGGACTCACTCACCCTCCTTTATAACCGAGTGGAGAAGGCTAAACACTGTCTCTACGCCTCTAAAAAACCTGTTCAAATCCGGCTCATTAAGTTGGCGACGAGCGAGGCCATCGACCGCCCTCCCCGCCCAATCAAAGGTGCATGAGCATCGGCCATAGCACGCCTTCCCATACCCCGCGTGTCCATCACCTACCCCATGCCGTGCATGTGGCTTCCGTGGCGAAAGGGGCGGGCATGGTGGGAAACATGGAAGGAAGGTTCCAAGGCTGGGAGAGTAAATGAGGAGCGGCCCTGCAGTTTTCCATCTTTTTGAGGGAAGGCGCAAGCTGCCTCTTTACTATCCACTGCGAGATGACGCAAGCATGATGCCGTCATCCCACGCACGACCCCCACGTCATGCATTCAATGTGGGTTGTGAGGAAGCGCAACTGGCGAGGGAGTTACTACGATAAAGCTCTGCCACGCATGCCGGCGCACTATTCTAGGCCTGGCCCGATAAAGCTCCGCGCATATATGCGGCGCTGGCCGAGGGGCTCTTGTCGGTGTACAAAGTAGGGGCCTTCTGTACCCCTTTAATTGTACACGAGCAGTCGGAGCCACACCTGCGACCGCGCTTGGATGGGCAGAAGAGGGAGTGAAGACACAAAGCTACCAGAGCAGCGCCCAAGCCAGAGGCGCAAGGAGCAAAGGGACAAGACGGGCTTCCCCCGGCAACAGCCTTGTCGAGGCGGCCTACGTGGCCCCAAAAAGAGCCTTGCCTGGGCAACTTGCCCAACGGCAGCAAGGTCGCCACCCTTGAGCCTAGGAGTTCCAACACCATCAACAACATTGGGACCAAGGCTCGGGAGGCACCTGCATGGTGGCACGCAGATCTTTGTGATACACAGAGGCCTGCGAGACTGGGTAAGAACCAGAAGACGAAGGCCCCCGGCAAGATCCTTGCGGGGGACGACCACAGAAACCCGACGAGACCCTTGCCGGGACCCCAGCAAGATCCTTGCCTGGGATATCTGCAGGACCACAGCCAGGCCCACACCTACCAAGGCTCTGCTGTCCCATGGCCATTCCGGCGCAGTAGCCAGCCTGCCAACTAGGCGCACACCTACATGGCAGCACGCAGCTTCTAGGCCAACCAGGCAAGCACCTGCGTGGAGGCATGCAGATCTTTGTGAAGACCCTGCCACCGCACAAGCGCAACACTCAGCCAGCCAGCGTGGCGCTTCATGCCTCATCAGTTTGGACGCGCATCAAAGCGAGGCGAGCCAGCGACAAACAAGACGAGCTTCCTTGCCGTCCCTAATAAAGCAAGGGGGCACGTTGGCAGTGCATTAAAAGCATTTTGTCCCATGATGTTAGGGATAGACTGTTAGACTATACACAGTTTCCACCTCCTGTGTGCCGCTGTGGCAGCCCCTTTGACATATAAAAGGAGGCCCGAGGCGTACTGAGGGAGGATTCAGACTTTTTGGACCATGCACGCCTTGTAGCTGGTCCAAGAACACAAGATAAACACACCAAAGCAGGATTAGGGTATTACACATCACTTGCGGCTCGAACCTGGATAAAATTCCCCCGCGTTGATGTTCTAAACCCGCTCTTTTTACAGCCTCGCGCCCTGGCAACCGTAGTAGGGATTCCTTGTGATCCCATGGGTGTTGTTCTTGAACCCCAACACATGCCGACACATATGGGCTCAAACTTGATATGGACTTAAAGTAGAGATGACATACTTCAATTCATCTTTACGGTTCATGTTCTTAAGCATCATGGTTAATTTACTATGATCCATGCAAAATTCAAAGTTCTATTACAGATTAGAACTTAATGAAAAAATTGGGCATATACATCAGTAGAGTTAATATGATGGCATGTTGGAGGCATGAAACAAAGATGCTATAGTGTTTATACATGGCATCAAATGGCATATCATGCTAGTACATATTATGGAGCTTAAATCACACAATATGGCATATACATATGAGCAATAGGTTCATGGGAATCATCAAAACAAGATGCAACCGTGAAACAAGCTGATTCTAAGACATAGAAATCTGTGAATGCAAAACAGTAACATTATGATGCTGCATTGAGATGCACATAATAGAAAGCACAACAATTTTAATAATTATGTGGAGGCCATGACCATGTCTTAGACATGACAATCTCCAACTTACTTTGTGGGTAGAAATACATATCAAGCATAGATAATTACTATGATTTTTACAAAATGGAACAGCTGTTAACAACATGACAGTTTTATCATGATGGCAACTTGAGAGAAAGAAAGAGACAAGGTACAACAACTTTACATGGCAACCAAAGGCATGGCATCAAAGTACACATCGCATAGACCAAATCACATCAAGGAATCACATGGATAGGACTTGTGGATTAATAGCAACCATCATGGAAAGTTTGAATATTATAATAGTTTTCTGTAGTTAACAACAAGATGCACTTTTGCAACAGAGATTAACACATGTTGATGAACCCTAACATGCATCTAACAGCCACCAGCATGTAGAGCATAGAGATTTGATCATTTCACATTTATAAGTCATCTCCA
Organism: Triticum monococcum; assembly: GCA_034509565.1. NCBI lineage: Eukaryota > Viridiplantae > Streptophyta > Magnoliopsida > Poales > Poaceae > Triticum > Triticum monococcum. The sequence goes on from CM067842.1 coordinate 318,091,656, forward strand.
TCGAATCAACATGCGCAAAGTTACAAGCCACACAAGATGTATATATGTTGTATAATCTCAGGGACTTAGCAGAAGATCAACCTTGTGGAAAACGGGATAGGATAGATTCGGATGGGTGTTTGGTTGGCAGGACGGCTCGGGTCCAAGGCGAAATTGGACAGGGCTGTTCGTCGGGGTTGCAGGCCATGGTAGTGGTGATTCCACCAATGTGCAGGCAAGGGGGCGGCGCGATCTAGTGGGGCCCAACCGAATTCCGATGGATTCGTCAGCGCAGATCCTTTCCCTATAGTGAGAAGGCTTGGGGCGGCATGAACATGGAGATCTGGGCGGCCATGGTTCTCCTGCGAGGTTCCAGAGAGAGAGATCGTAGGTGAGAGGGAGAGAGAAAATGAGAGAGGGGGAGAGGAGAATGGGAGGAGGAGAGGCGCGAGGGGGCGGCGTGCTAGTCGCTGGAGACAGCAACGACAAGGCCCGGTGAGGTCTTGGCGGCGCGGGGCTCGGCGCAGGAGGTAGTGGATTTCTGGATTGGGAGCTCCTCTCCCGATCTGGAACTCGGGGCGAGGGGCTGCGAGAGGTGTGAGGCGCTCAGGCCCGGAGCGAGCCCAGCTTGGGCCTCGGTGGGCTGCGATAGTGGGGAAGCCAGGGGCGACGTGGCTTGGCGCGGTTGGCGGGGAGCGGCGGTGTAGGAGGCGGCTGGCGAGTGGGGTGGCACCAGGTGGCAGAGGAGGAGGGGCTCGGCGCGGATTTGGTGGAGGGAGGCGGCTAGAGGTAGGTGAAGGGGTTAGCTTGGCCAAAATGGTACGAAAGGGCTCCCATATATAATAGGGGGCTAGGGTTAGGTGTTTTAGTCTGTTTCGGGACCGTTCAATTGTCATCGGACGTTTCAGATCGGAGGGGCCTTAGATGAGGAGGTGGTGGGCTGGTTTAGTGGGCTGTGTAGGAGAGCGTGGGCTGAGAAGAGAGGGAGGATGGCGGCCCGGCACTGGTTTTTGGATACCGAAAACGTCCCGCGTTTGTCTGGCAATAATATCGTTATAGTTATCAGTTGGGGCTTTAAACGGACTCCGAATGCGATGAAATTTGGCAGGCAATCTACCTACAATATAACATGATCACACGCCAACTTTCACCCCATTCCGAGAATATTTTTAACCCACTTATAAAAAATATTTCAGAGATGCCGCGGGCACGTGCGAGTGTGGAAGAAGCCATAACAGACAAAGGAGAGGACTAGGAGACCCGGCAACTATGTACGGATGCATGTTTTGAAACGAATGCTGGCACGAATGCAATGCAATGTGAATGATACGGTGATAAATATAACACACAAATGAAACACATGGCAACAATGATAATAAATGGAAGGCATCTGGAGCATCGATCTCGGGGCGTCACACACAGGTTGGGGTACGTGGTGTCGTAGATTCGAGCGGCATCCTGTGAATCGCGTGTGGTCATAACCCACAAGTATAGGGGATCAAATGTAGCCTCTTTCGATAAGTAAGAATGTCGAACCCAACGAGGAGCTAAAGGTAGAACAAATATTCCCTCAAGTTCTATTGACCACCGATACAACTCTACGCACACTTGACGTTCGCTTTACCGGAAACAAGTATGAAACTACAAGTACTTTGTAGGTGTTTTTGGGTAAGCTTGCAAGAAAGTAAAGAGAACGTAAATAAAAGCTAGGGGCTGTTTTGATAATTACACAACTAAATTAGTTTTAGTAAAGAGCTTTTGTCAACAAGAAAGTTATTTGTCCCTAGGCAATCGATAACTAGACCGGTAATCATTATTGCAATTTTATTTGAGGGAGAGGCATAAGCTAACATACTTTCTCTACTTGGATCATATGCACTTATGATTGGAACTCTAGCAAGCATCCGCAACTACTAAAGATTCATTAAGGTAAAACCCAACCATAGCATCAAAGCATCAAGTCCCCTTTATCCCATACGCAAACAACCTACTTACTCGGGTCTGTGCTTCTGTCACTCACGCCACCCACCATAAGCAAATCATAAGCATATTGCAAACCCTACAGCGGGAATCCCTCATGCTTGCGCGACACGGAGAGCACCATAGGACAGCACCAATAATAAAACATGCAACTCAAACAAATCACGATCATCAAATAGCCATTAGGACAAAACAGATCTACTCGAACATCGTAGGATAGCCATAGATCATTGGGAAATAATATATAGCGTTGAGCACCATGTTCAAGTAGAGATTACAGCGGGTAAGAGAGAGGTTACACCGCTGCATAGAGGGGGGAAGAGTTGGTGATGATGGCAGTGAAGTTGTTGGTGAAGATGGCGGTGATGGTGATGGCCCCGGCAGTGCTCCGGTGCCACCGGAAGCAAGGGGGAGAGGGCCCCCCTTCTTCTTCTTCTTCTTCTTCTTCTTCCTTGACCTCCTCCCTAGATGGGAGAAGGGTTTCCCTCTGGTTCTTGGCTCCCATGGCGTGGGAGGGGCGAGAGCCCCTCCGAGATTGGATCTATCTCTCTGTCTCTCTTTGTTTCTATGTTCTGATCTCGCTCTGTTTCACTGTTTCGTGTATATATGGAGATCCGTAACTCCGATTGGCCTGAAACCACCGCCGTGATTTTTTTCTGAATATTAGCTTTGTTGCAGCAAAAGAAGACCGTCAACCGCCTTATGGTGGGCTCACGAGGGTAGGGGGCTCTCCCTAAGGGGGGGGCACGCCCCCCTGCCTCGTGACCACCTCAAGCACTAGTTCGCGTTGATTTTCCATATTTTCCAAAAATAAGCTCCGTCCGTTTTTATCCCGTTTGGACTCCGTTTGATATGGATATTCTGCGAAACCAAAAACATGCAACAGACAGGAACTGGCACTGGGCACTGGATCAATATGTTAGTCCCAAAACTAATATAAAAAGTTGCCAAAAAGTATATGAAAGTTGAATAATATTGGCATGGAGCAATCAAAAATTATAGATACGACGGAGACGTATTAGCATCCCCAAGATTAATTCCTTCTCGTCCTCGAGTAGGTAAATTTTAAAAAAAGATAATTTTTGATGTGGAATGCTACCTAGCATAATCTTGATCATATGTCTAATCATGGCATGAATATTAAGACACGAGTGATTCAAAGCAATAATCTATCCTTTGACATAAAGACAATAATATTTCAAGCATACCAACCAAGCAATTATGTGTTATTGAAATAACATAGCCAAAGAAAGCACATCCCTACAAAATCATATAGTCTGGCTATGCTCCATCTTCACCACACTAAGCATTCACATCATGCACAACCCCGATGACAAGCCAAGCAATTGTTTCATACTTTGACGTTTCTCAAAACTTTTCAATTTTCATGCAATACATGAGCGTGAGCCATGGACATAGCACTATAGGTGGAATAGAATATGATGGTGGGGGTTATGTGTAGAAGACAAAAAAGAGAAAGTCTCACATCAACTAGGCGTATCAACGGGCTATGGAGATGCCCATTAATAGATATCAATGTGAGTAGTAGGGATTGCCATGCAACGGATGCACTAGAGCTATAAGTATATGAAAGCTCAAACTGAAACTAAGTGGGTGTGCATCCAACTTGCTTGCTCATGAAGACCTAGGGCATTTGAGGAAGCACATCGTTGGAATATACAAGCCAAGTTCTATAATGAAAATTCCCACTAGTATATGAAAGTGATAACTCAAGAGACTCTCTATATGAAGAACATGGTGCTACTTTGAAGCACAAGTGTGGTAAAAGGATAGTAACATTGCCCCTTCTCTCTTTTTCTCTCATTTTTTGCCTTCTCTTTTTTCGGCCTTTCTCTTATATATATATATATATATATATATATATATATATATATATATATATATATATATATATATTATTTTTCGTCCGGAGTCTCATCCCGACTTGTGGGGGAATCATAGTCTCCATCATCCCTTCCTCACTGGGGCAATGTCCTAATAATGATGATCATCACACTTTTATTTACTTACAACTCAATATTACAACTCGATATCTAGAACAAAGATATGACTCTATATGAATGCCTCCGGCGGTGTACCGGGATGTGCAATGATCTAGCGTAGCAATGACATCAAAAAACGGACAAGCCATGAAAACATCACGCTAGCTATCTTACAATCATGCAAAGCAATATGACAATGAATGCTCAAGTCATGTATATGATGATGATGAAAGTTGCATGGCAATATATCTTGGAATGGCTATGGAAATGCCATGATAGATAGGTATGGTGGCTGTTTTGAGGAAGGTATATGGTGGGTTTATGGTACCGGCAAAAGTTGCGCAGTACTAGAGAGGCTAGCAATGGTGGAAGAGTGAGAGTGCGTATAATCCATGGACTCAACATTAGTCATAAAGAACTCACATACTTATTGCAAAAATCTATTAGTCATCGAAACAAAGTACTATGCGCATGCTCCTAGGGGGATAGATTGGTAGGAAAAGACCATCGCTCGTCCCCGACCGCCACTCATAAGGAAGACAATCAATAAATAAATCATGCTCCGACTTCCTTACATAACGGTTCACCATACGTGCATGCTACGGGAATCACAAACCTCAATACAAGTATTTCTACAGTCCACAACTACCCACTAGCATGACTCTAATATCACCATCTTTATATCCCAAAACTATTGCAAGGAAGCAAACATATCATATTCAGTGATCTACAAGTTTTATGTAGGATTTTATGACTAACCATGTGAATGACCAATTCATGTCATCTCTCTAAACAGATATAAGTGAAGCAAGAGAGTTTAATTCTTTCTACAAAAGATATTCCCACGCTCTAACAAATATAAGTGAAGCAAAAGAGCATTCTAGAAATGGTGGTTGTCTATGTAAAGAGAAACAGGCAATCCAAACTTCAAATGATATAAGTGAAGCACATGAAGCATTCTATAAAGCCGTACTCAAAAGATATAAGTGAAGTGCAAAGAGCATTCTATAAATCAACCAAGGACTATCTCATACCAGCATGGTTGTCGGTGTCAAAACCAGTGGATCTCGGGTAGGGGGTCCCGAACTGTGCGTCTAGGACGGATGGTAACAGGAGGCAGGGGACACGAAGTTTTACCCAGGTTCGGGCCCTCTCGATGGAGGTAAAACCCTATGTCCTGCTTGATTAATATTGAGGATATGGGTAGTACAAGAGTAGATCTACCACGAGATCAGAGAGGCTAAACCCTAGAAGCTAGCCTATGGTATGATTGTTGATGTGTATGTTGGCCTATGGACTAAAACCCTCTGGTTTATATAGACACCGGATAGGGTTAGGGTTACATAGAGTCGGTTACAATGGTAGGAGATTTGAATATCTGTATTGCCAAGCTTGCCTTACACGCCAAGGAAAGTCCCTTCCGGACACGGGACGAAGTCTTCAATCTTGTATCTTCATAGTCCTGGAGTCCAGCTGAAGGTATAGTCTGGCCATCCGGACACCCACTAATCCAGGACTCCCTCAGTAGCCCCTGAACCAGGCTTCAATGACGACGAGTCAAGCGCGCAAATTGTCTTCGGCATTGCAAGGCGGGTTCCTCCTCCAAGTACTTCATAGAAAATTTTGAACACAAAGGTAGTGTCCGGCTCTGCAAAATAAGTTTTCCACATATTGCCATAGAGAGAATAATATTTACACAAATCCAATCCGCTGACGTATTTTGTAGTGTGACATCACACCACGGCCATGCTTTTATTCGAACCATTTTACTGTCCCATCTCAGCGCGTTATGCGAGGCGGTTTCCTTGGCACGTCTTGTTAAAGCAGAGATCGTGTCCCCTTATTCCGAGAATCTCATCAATACGGGCATGGGTAACCTAACCGCTTCTAGTATTCCTAAATTATACGCAAGTCCAAACGGACACGGAGAGGACGCCTGATATTCACCCTCTTTATAAAGGGACCAGGCTTTTATTTTTCCCTCCCGTGCTCAATCGAATGCTTCCCCAACCTCAAGCTCAAGCGCCCGAAGTTCAGGTCAGGTGCTCCGAACCTTCAGTCATGTCCGGATCTAGCCTTCAACGCCGATGGGTGCCTTCCTCCGTAATGGAAGAAGACATCAAAAAGTTGAGGGAGGCCAGATATCTGACCGCCGAGATTCTGTATCGGCTGCCTCCCCGGGGGCAGGCCGTCCCCTCCCCCGAACCGAACGAGAGCATCGTGTTCGTCTCCCACTTCCTCCGAGGTCTAGGCCTTGCATTGGATCCTTTTGTCAGGGGCTTGATGTTTTACTACGGGCTAGAATTCCATGATCTAGCTCCGGACTCCTTTCTTCATATCATGACATTTATCGTCGTGTGCGAGGCCTTCCTCCGGGTTACCCCTCACTTTGGCCTATGGCTCAAGACCTTTGAAGTAAAACCGAAGATGATCGAGGGGCAACATGTGGAGTGTGGAGGTGCCTCAATATGCAAGATGACGGGAGCCACATGGTCCAAGGGTTCCATTCGAGAGGTGTCTGAGTTGTGGCATCAGGTGTGGTTCTACATCACGGCTCCTAGAAGTGCCAAGTGGGCAGCCGCCCCTGTCTTCCGCCCGGGCCCTCCACCACAACTGATGTCATGGATCAGTAGAGGATTGAGCTGGGGTCCGGCCAAGGACGTGCCTATACTGCAAAGCCGCATTCAATATCTCTTTGATGGAGATTTCAGTTTGGTTGCGGTAGCACAAGTTATGCTGGTTCGCCAAGTCCAGCCTTGCAAACGCCGGCCCCTTCGCTTGTGGGAGTTCAATCCCGAGGGACCACGTGTTATTCAAAATTTCCTCGGTTTGACGCACGAGGAGATGTACAAGTCATTCTTCGGACCTCAGATGGAGTGTCCGGAAATCACCGAGGATGTGGGGCTGAGCACTACCCGCACCGCCGAACAGGTAAGGAATCTTTCGGCCGAACATACTGTCTCTCATTTGTTACGAAGTTATTTTGAGAGTTCGCCTTTTGATCAGGACTGGCTAGCAAAGGCAAAGTTGATTCGGTGTTCGGCCCCCCTCCCTGGGGGTTTGGAAAATCCGGTATTGGAGAAGATTCTCCAGACCACACCCCACCCGAAGCCTTTAAAGGAAAATACTATGGAGGGTAATGCGGGCGGACGCGGGCCCTCAATGCAGCCCATTCTAGCCGAGGGAGCGAGTGTCTCCATGAAGGAAGACTACCAGAAGAGGAAAAGGACTGCGCCCGGGGATTCGAAAGTCGAAACTTCCAAACGGGAGAAGAAGTCTCCCACAGAGGGTCCTACCTCGGGGGGCACCGTTGCCGCACAAAGTCCGCGAGAGGATCAATTGCCCCGCGAGTCGTAAGTGACCCGAAATACTTTAATAGTACAGATATGCCATCTTTTTCTTCTGAGAAGATAACCACCGCATATGTTTCCGCAGTTCGGGCCTTAGCCCCTCTCAAATGAGCTCATCTTCGGGGGATATTCTTCCAGAGATGATGGAGAGCGAAACGCCTCCACCGGACTCCTCCGCTCCGGAAGCAGGCGACCCTGAAGTGTCATCGCGGAGGGCCTCTTCGAGTCCGGTGAGGCCAGAAGATAATCCCATAGACCCCCGAAGCTCGCAGTGTCCGCTCCCGAAGAGAGCAGACAAAAGAGTCCAGCACCGTCTAGTGTGCGATCGGATGTGCTGAGGGAGTTGGTGGGGCGAGCGGCCATCTCAGATGAACACCTTGTGCTGATGGATACGGTCATAGAGAGAATATCGTCCACCGAAAGCGGATTGCATGAAGCTTTTATGAGTCTACTGACAGGTTTTGAGGTACGTAAAAGAACGTATGATAGTCCTGCACATGCTAGGTGTGCCCTATGTAGATAGTAGCCCCTAAGACTCTGGTTGTCGTCAACAATGACGACGAACAGAGGATCATATTCCCAGGTAATAATCATACTGCCTCTATGTTCAGGTGATGGAAGCTCCGATGGCTAACCGGACTAGCGACTTTACCCATTTAGAACTGCGGTTGGATGCGGCAGACGCCGACATCGAGCTTGTTAACAAAAGGCTTGACGAGGCACAGGGTAAGTGTCATTATCTGGTGAACGTCACATAGGAAGAGTAGCATGATGCCAGTATCTTAAATATGTTGTGACTGCAGATGGGGCTGCCGCTGTTGAAGCCTTGCGGGCAGAACTTGCCCGAGCCCAGGAACAAGCGAGGTTGGGTAATGCGGCTGCTTTAAAGGCGGCCGAAGAGTTGCAAGCCGAGAAGGCCGCACATGGCAAGAGCCGAGACAAGATGGCCAAGATGTCCATAGAATTAAAAGACACCGCCGACCGTTACCGGGTTCTTGAAAAGGAAAACCAGGTGAAGGCATCAGAACTTGAGAAGGCTGCTGCGACGAGAAAGGACCTCCGCTCTGCTATGAGGGCAAAGAAGGAGGAGCTGCGGGAGGCCGAGGATATTGTAGCTGGGAAATCCTTTATGTTGCAGAGGAAGTTCGGAGATCCACGGTATGCCCCCCTGGATCGACTGTGGAGCTTGGAGGATGTGTATATGGATTTGGCGGCGAGCGCTGCCGATGCGGCCAAGTACTTCCAGGGTCAGACGGACCGTGGAGTAGGTTAGCTGTTTTGGAGATAATTCCATACTCCCGAGCGTCCACTTTCATTGACTGACCAATTAGCCGAATGGGCCGAACTACATAGGTTGTCCGGACTCTCCATGAGGTCTGTGGTGGATCAGTTATGGCCGGAAGGGTCAAAACTGAACAGCTATTTTAGCTTGGTGCAACGGTTACTCGATGTGGTGCCGTGCATTGATGCGATGCAGAGGTCGGCGTGCATAGAGGGCGCAAGGATTGCCTTTGCCCGTGTCAAGGCATACTGGCGGAGATGGATGCTACCAATGTTGCAGCGCGGGATTCGGCCATAGGTCGAAAGGCTGTTGAGCACTACTTTGAAGAAGTTCTTCAGGGTGCCCGTTTGGTAGAGACCCAGTGCTCAAAAAGTATTATGTTTGAGTGATATGTAATCTCATTGTAAGAGAAATGCTTTTATAGAGTTTGATAAGGCTATTTTTATACTTTTGCCTGAAAGTAATATGATGCCTCCTGGGCGGCCGTTTTTGTATACGTGTGTATAATCTGAAAGATTGCAGTCGTCGGCTTCAACCCCCACGCATAGAATGCGGAGGTGCTAGCAAAAACACGCGTTCACACATAACCCAACGTTTTGGTCCTATTAAGGAGGTGATAGCGGAGCGAGCGAGGCAACCGAACTATAATGCTTTAACACTTTCACTTAGCCATAGGAGTTTGACAGTGGGGCTACTAGATAGCCCCTGGTGGCATCGCACTCTCCCGATCTCGGGGTGCGTACATGCCTGGCCGGAAAACGGCCCTTCGTTTAGGCGGAGGAATTCTAACATTCCCATAGGTCATCGAGTGGTTGACTAGTCTCACGCTATATCATGACGGTCAGTTTACGGCTTTCTCTACTGAGGTGCTCGTCCGGATGAACCAGGGCACAATCGCAGTAGTTCTCCTGGTGCTACCTTAGTCGGTAAAGCGGAATGTAAGGCACCAAAACACAAGAGCCGGGCAAACCCAACATTTGACCAAAGACAATGATTTGGAGCTGATGCATATAGGGCCAAACTCGCGACGCCGACCACTCCCTAGGGTATTCGGTCTTTGTGGTATAAATCGGGCCTAAGTAATGTCCTTTGTAAGAAGCCCCTTGTGTCTAGGTACGTGCATTGTTCTGGCATGGCCACATGCCAAGACGTTAGCATCCTTCACAACGGTGGATATGTATCAACAAGAGACAGTAAAAAAGGTTTACGCAAGGTCTTAATCTAAAAAGAATCCTTTGAGCGGGTCCCTGCTGCACGTCTGCGCCTGTGTCTCCGTTGTGCCGTATCCTGGACGGGTATAGCACGATGATCGTCTGTAAAAGAGAGGAAGTTAAGTGAGAAAGTTGTCGTGCAAAAAGGTGGTTTTTAAAGAAACCATGTGTAATTGAAGATGATAAGAAATTGCCACTTGTCTGCGCGCGTTGAGCCCCTTGTATTGACAAATAGGGGTGTGGTCACTTATTCGGTGTAAATAGCGGCGCCGGACTCGATTGCTGGTCCAGACGCCTTTAATGTTTGGCTGCCATGGCAGCCTCACTCTCTTCGGCGCGCAGAGAGAGCTTGATATCACCGTGCACTGTAATGATGCCACGTGGACCGGGCATCTTGAGTGTGAGGGAGGCGTAGTGTGGTATTGCATTAAAGCAAGCAAAAGCTTCGCGTCCGAGCAGTGCTTGATAGCCACTTTGAAACGAAGCGATGTGGAAAGTAATATGCTCGCGACGGAAGTTATCGGGGGAGCCGAATGTAACTTGTAATGAGAGAGAGCCCGTACAACGAGCCCGTGGGCCTGGCGTTACTCCTTTAAAGGTAGTATTGCTATGGCGAATTTGTGTTGGGTCTAACCCCATCCCGCGGATTGTATCCTGATATATTAGGTTTAGGCTACTGCCGCCGTCCATCAAGACTCGTGTGAAGTGATATCCGCCAATTACTGGGTCTAATACCAGGCATCCCATCCTGCATGCCGGATACTTGCTGAGTAATCGCGATGGTCGAAAGTGATCGTTTGAGATGACCAGTGGCAGGACTTCGCGGTGACAGGCACTTGTGTATATGTTCCTGAGAGTGCCGCGTTGTTTTTTCCCTTGATCACGTGTAACATGTTTACTTTTTTGACTTCTGGTGGAAATTTCTTTTGCTCTGCCGCGTCTTGTTTGGGAGGCTCGTCCTTGTCTTCACTTGGTGTATCCTCCCCCTTGTGTACGGCGTTGAGCTTGCCAGACTGTTTGAAGACCCAACATTCTCTATGGGTATGATTAGCGGGTTTACCAGGTGTACTATGGATCTGACATACTTGGTCCAGAATTTTTTTTAGGCTGGACAGTTCATCCCTGGTGCCTTTAGGGGGCGGCTTTTGACGTGGCCGAGAGCCTTTGAATCCGACATTTACCGTCGTGCCCTTCGTGCTATCTTCTTTAATCCAGCGTTTGTTATTGCTGTTGCGCTGTGATTTCCCGTTTTCATCTCTAACTTCAGATGTACTGGGGTCGCTGGTGCTGCATCTTGCTAGCCAGCTGTCCTCACCCGCGCAAAAGTGGGTCATGAGGTTTGTTAATGCGGCCATCGTTCTCGGCTTATTTTGGCGAAGGTGTCTAGCGAGCCATTTGTCATGGACGCTATGCTTGAAAGCTGCCAAGGCTTCGGCGTCCCGGCAGTCGACAATCTGGTTCTTTTTAGTAAGAAACCTGTTCCAAAGCTTTCGGGCTGACTCTCCGGGCTGTTGAGTTATATGACTCAAATCGTCCGCATCCAGAGGTCGGACATAAGTCCCTTGAAAATTTGCCCGAAAGGCGTCTTCGAGCTCTTCCCAACTTCCAATGGAGCTTTCAGGGAGGCCTTTGAGCCAGTGACGAGCTGGCCCTTTGAGCTTGAGGGGTAGGTACTTGATGGCATGGAGATCGTCTCCTCGAGCCATATGGATATGAAGGATGTAATCCTCAATCCAGACCCCGGGGTCTGTTGTTCCGTCGTATGCCTCTATGTTTATGGGCTTGAATCCCTCTGGAAATTCATGGTCCAGCACCTCATCGATGAAACATAGGGGGTGTGCGGCACCCCTGTAGCTGGGTGTACCACGTTGTTCAAGTGTTTGTTGTGGTGTATTGTATGCTGGGGCGCGCTTGCGTGGTCCATAGATGGATCTTGTTGCGCCGTCCTTTGGGTGCGAGCCCTCGCATGGGTCGCGTATTGTATTGTGAGCGGTGTTATATGCCGCTCTGTGTTGGTAGAGGGGTTGTCTATCCGACCAGGTGGCTGCTTTGATATTTGGTTGTGGGGGGTCTGAGGCCTCCTCATCGAATTCGGGTAGCAGCTTCCGCTTTGGGTAGCTCTTGGAGGGCCGATTGTCGCCATACCTCGCTGCTGTGTTGAGTATTTTGCTCCATCTAATGTGGAGTGTGTCTTGCGCAGCCTTGAGCCTTTGCTTCTGCTTTTTCAGACTCCTCGCAGTGGCAACAAGCCTTTTACGGGCAGTCTGCTGCTCCGGGTGTCTGTCCGGCGTTATGTCGTCCGGACCATTATCCTTGATAGGATTTGTTTGTTTGGTTTGATTATTCGGATTACTGTTGTCCGGCAGCGGTTCGCCCTGCTCCAGCGCTGGGTCTGTGTGATCACTATTTCTGTCGAGGCGGGATTTGGGGCGGCGCTTGCGTCGCCACTTTGACTCCTTTTCAAGGGAACAAGCCTTCGGTGCGTCCTTCCATTCCTCTTCGTCATCTTTTGGCGCATCCACCATGTATACGTCATATGACGAGGTGGCACTCCAGGGCACAATAGGCGATGGTTCTTCCTCGTCTTCTTCATCGGCGTCCATACCGTTGATGTCTTCGGAGTCGAAGTCGAGCATGTCGGTTAAATCGCCGACAGTGGGAACAAAGTGGGTGGTGGGTGGGCTTTGAATTTCTTCATCGTCCGCATCCCAATCTTGCTGACCGTAGTCCGACCAGGGCTCTCCTGATAACGAGAGAGACTTAAGTGTCTTCAGAATATCGCCAAAAGGCGAGTGCTGAAAGATGTCCGCGGCAGTAAACTCCATGATCGGCGCCCAATCGGATTCGATTGGTAGGGGCGCGGAGGGTTCGGAGTCCGGAGAGGAGTCCAGCTCCTTGGAGTCACGAGTCTCGCGGAGTGCAGGGCTGGTGTTCGGCTCAATCACCGTGGGGATCGCAGCACCCGAGGCGGCGTCCAACCGCCCATCCTTGATCGTTGCAGTTGGCTCCGAATTAAGGATCGGAGCCGATGCGGGTGCGGCCTCCAGGGCACTGTTCGGCGGCAGAGCTAGATCATGCTCGTCGGGACAGTGCGGCACGCTCGGCAGTGGCTCGAATCCGTCGAAGATCAAGTCCACACGGATGTCAGCCGTGTAGTTTAAACTTCCGAATCTGACCTGACGGCCAGGGGCGTAGCTTTTGATCTGCTCTAGATGGCCAAGTGAATCGGCCCACAGTGCGAAGCCGTTGAAGACGAAGATCTGTCCGGGAAGGATGGTCTCACACTGGACTGCATCGCCATTGATGATCGTTGGAGCCATCGAGCCTGACGGCGACGACACAGAGGAACTCTCAATGAAAGCACCAATGTCGGTGTCAAAACCGGCGGATCTCGGGTAGGGGGTCCCGAACTGTGCATCTAGGCCGGATGGTAACAGGAGGCAGGGGACATGAAGTTTTACCCAGGTTCGGGCCCTCTCGATGGAGGTAAAACCCTACGTCCTGCTTGATTAATATTGATGATATGGGTAGTACAAGAGTAGATCTACCACGAGATCAGAGAGGCTAAACCCTAGAAGCTAGCCTATGGTATGATTGTTGATGTGTATGTTGGCCTACGGACTAAAACTCTCTGGTTTATATAGACACTGGATAGGGTTAGGGTTACATAGAGTCGGTTACAATGGTAGGAGATTTGAATATCCGTATCGCCAAGCTTGCCTTGCACGCCAAGGAAAGTCCCTTCCGGACACGGGACGAAGTCTTCAATCTTGTATCTTCATAGTCCTGGAGTCCGGCTGAAGGTATAGTCCGGCCATCCAGACACCCCCTAATCCAAGACTCCCTCAATGGTGCATAAAAGAAAAATGAAAACTAAATGCAAAAGACGCTCCAAGATTGCACATATCGCATGAACGAAACGAATCTGAAAACATACCGATACTTGTTGAAGAAAGAGGGGATGCCTTCCCAACATACCCAATCTTAGACGCCTGAGTCTCCTTGAATATTTACTTGGGGTGCCTCGGGCATCCCCAAGCTTGAGCTCTTGCCTCTCTTCCTTCTTCTCACATCGAAACCTTCTCAATCATCGAACACTTCATCCACACAAAACTTCAACAGAAAACTCGGTAAGATTCGTTAGTATAATAAAGAAAATCACTACTCTAAGTACTGTTGCAAACCAATTCATATTTTGTTTTTTCATTGTGTCTACTGTAATATAACTTTTCCATGGCTTAATCCACTGATATAAATTGATAGTTTCATCAAAACAAGCAAACTATGCATCAAAAACAGAATCTGTCTAAAACAGAACAGTCTGTGGCAATCTGAACATTCACCATTCTTCTGATACTTGAAAATTTCTGCCAAAATTAGGAAATATAAAAAATTTGTACAGGAAGACATTGCAAAAAGAATCAGAACCATTTGACGTTCCAGTAACAAATTAAAATTCATGCACTACAGCCGAACTTTCTGTCCTGCATCGCACAAACCAACAAGCATTGTAAACATCTAAAGGAAAACCTTGGCACATTATTGTTATAATACAGTGGAATTGTACAAGGGGATAATTATTTTTATTGAAAAGTTTCTGTAATCAAGATTCACAAAGTTTCTGTGAGCACGAACAAAGTTCAAGGCTAGCTCCCACTTCAACAATGCTTGTCTTTCTCACTTTCACTTTTCTTTTTGAAAAAGTTTTGGGTTCCCCTCTTTATTTTTGTTGTTTTTGAACTATATGAAAGAACTCAACAGAAATAAATGACTCTCTAAAACTTCTGGGTTGTCTCCCTGGAAGCGCTTTCTTTAAAGCCGTTAAGCTAGGCATATAGTGCTCAAGTAGTGAATGCACCCGCATCCCAAGGTATATCGAAGCCAATTTTAATTAGCAGTGATTTGGCATTTAGTAGTGAGCACAAAGCAACATATATCAGGCAATTGCGAAGTCTAACTCTCTTTCTATGCATCGGCATGTCATAAAAGAACAATTCATGCACACCTAGTAAAGGCCAATGCATAGTATAAACAGTTTCTTGCAATTTTATCATATTGGAAACATAGAGAGGTGGAGATATAGTTCCTCTCTCATAATAACTGCAAGTAGGAGCATCAAGCACATGCATATTATATCTATCAAAATCATCATGTGCAACGGTAAAAGGGACCCCATCAATATAATCCTTAATAAGTGCAAACTTCTCCGATATAGTGTAGTTGGGAGAATTCAAAACGATAATAGGACTATCATGCGTGGGTGCAATAGCAACAATTTCATGTTTACCATAAGGAACTATAGCAAGTTCATCTACATAAGCATAATTCATATTGGCATCTTGGCCACAAGCATAGCAAGCATCATCAAAAAGGGATATTTCAAAAGAATCAACGGGATCATAACAGTCATCATAGCAATCATCCTTCGGTAAGCACGAAGGGAATTTAAACAATGTATGAGTTGAAGAGTTACTCTCATTAGAAGGTGGGCACAGGTAGCTAATCCGCTCTTCCTCCTTTTGTTCTTCGTTCTCCTCATCATCTTTTTCATCCAATGAGCTCACAGTTTCATCAATTTCTTCTTCCATAGATTCCTGCAAAATATTAGTTTCTTCTTGGGCAGCGGAGTACTCCTCAATATATTGTTTAACATAGGCATTAGAAGCATAATTATCATAACAATATTCAAGTATGGCAAAATTTTCAGATTTGTAAAGAGTAGCATCATACTTTTCAATCAAAGAAGCAATTCCGAAAGCACCCTTAAAAGCAACAAATCCTTCAATTTGTTGAACATCATAGTAACTATAAGCACCTTTAGCATACAAAGATACGATTCCATTATCACTAAACTCACATTGGTAGGGAAGGTGTTTCTTAGGGTTTTCAGAACAACAAGTAAAATCATAATAATAGAATAAATTCCAAGCATAGCATTGCATAGTATTAATTTGATGCTGTAAAAGCTTCCCTTTTTGAGATATACGGTGTCGCACATAACAAGCATGCTCATCTAAAGATTTGCCCTCAACTAAGCTAGTTGGGGTTTCAGCACGAGCACATAGGGATCGAAGATGATCCAAGTAATAAGCTTCAGCAGTGTGATGGATGTTGATTGGTTCTTCAACCATTGGTTCAGTAGGTACAACTAATTTTTTTGGTATTTTGCATTTCCTAAGAACAGCAAATAAAAATTACTTAGTGATAAAGCAAACAAGCACACACGAGAATATTCACCCCACGCTATTGCTCCCCGGCAACGGCACCAGGAAAAGGTCTTGATAACCCACAAGTATAGGGATCAATTGTAGCCTCTTTCGATAAGTAAGAGTGTCGAACCCAACGAGGAGCTAAAGGTAGAACAAATATTCCCTCAAGTTCTATCGACCACCGATACAACTCTACGCACACTTGATGTTCGCTTTACTAGAAACAAGTATGAAACTAGAAGTACTTTGTAGGTGTTTTTGGGTAAGCTTGCAAGAAAGTAAAGAGCACGTAAATAAAAGCTAGGGGCTGTTTAAATAAAGACACAACTAAATTAGTTTTAGTAAAGAGCTTTTGTCAACAAAAAAGTTATTTGTCCCTAGGCAATCGATAACTACACCCGTAATCATTATTGCAATTTTATTTGAGGGAGAGGCATAAGCTAACATACTTTCTCTACTTGGATCATATGCACTTATGATTGGAACTCTAGCAAGCATCCGCAACTACTAAATATTCATTAAGGTAAAACCCAACCATAGCATTAAAGCATCAAGTCCCCTTTATCCCATACGCAAAGAACCTACTTACTCGGGTCTGTGCTTCTATCACTCACGCCACCCACCATAAGCAAACCATAAGCATATTGCAAACCCTACAGTGGGAATCCCTCACGCTTGCGCGACACGGAGAGCACCATAGGACAGCACCAATAATAAAACATGCAACTCAAACCAATCACGATCATCAAATAGCCATTAGGACAAAACAGATCTACTCGAACATCATAGGATAGCCATAGATCATTGGGAAATAATATATAGCGTTGAGCACCATGTTTAAGTAGAGATTACAGCGGGTAAGAGAGAGGTTACACCGCTGCATAGAGGGGGGAAGAGTGGGTGATGATGGCGGTGAAGTTGTTGGTGAAGATGGCGGTGATGGTGATGGCCCCGGCAGCGCTCCGGCGCCACCGAAAGCAACGGGGAGAGGGCCCCCCCTTCTTCTTCTTCTTCCTTGACCTCCTCCCTAGATGGGAGATTAGTTTCCCCTCTGGTCCTTGGCTCCCATGGCATGGGAGGGGCGAGAGCCCCTCCGAGATTGGATCTATCTCTCTGTCTCTCTCTGTTTCTGCGTTCTGATCTAGCTCTGTTTCACCGTTTGTGTATATATGGAGATCCGTAACTCCGATTCGCTTGAAACCTTCGCCGTGATTTTTTTCCGAATATTAGCTTTCTTGCGGCAAAAGAAGAGCGTCGACCGCCTTACGGTGAGCTCACCAGGGTAGGGGGCACGCCCTAAGGGGGGGGGCGCCCCCTGCCTTGTGACCACCTCGGGCACTGGTTCGCGTTGAATTTCCTTCCAAATTTTTCATATTTTCCAAAAATAAGCTCCGTCTTTTTTTATTCCGTTTGGACTCCGTTTGATATGGATATTCTGCGAAACCAAAAACATGCAACAGACAGGAACTGGCACTGGGCACTGGATCAATATGTTAGTCCCAAAAATAAAATAAAAAGTTGCCAAAAAGTATATGAAAGTTGAACAATCTTGTCATGGAACAATCAAAAACTATAGATATGACGGAGACGTATCATGTGGTAGTGGTAGAAACTTGATGGTCACCCTAGTTCAGGTGGTCCACATGCCATGCGCACAAAGGCAGAGGGGAGGTGGGGCCGATAGGGTTGAGGCACACGTTGTCGGATGTGGTGTCATGGCAATCACATGTGGCAGTGGTAGAAACGTGATGGTCGCCGTAGTTCTGCTTTCCATGGACAAGTTGTCATGTCTACTAACACATGCATTGCATATTGATCAAAGCAAGGAGTAGTAGAGAAAACTAGGTGGATAAATAGTTCATTATATTCAAGCGGGCCTATGCTACTACACTTGATCCAAAGACATGCACACCAGCGAAATAGTTCATCTATTAATATATACAGAGATACATTTTTTTACAAATAAGATAGGAAATAGTCATCCATCTATAATGCCCTGCTGCTGCAGCAACTTCTTCTTCTTCTCATTTTCTGTGGGAGACGGCTTTGCTACAAACTCTTTCGACCTTGGAGCTATCTCAAAACTCACACGGCATCGAGGGCAGCATATTTTATCCACTCATAGGTCAATGGATAATTCTCCCATCCAGACAACCTTAATACTAGCGTCTCATCACCCTTCTCAAGGTTTTTCCCAAGCATATAATTTTCTACTTCGAATAGGGATGGTGTTGTTTTATCACAATCGTCTACAGGAATTTTGGTTTGTCGGTCAAAAATGTTTTTAAAATGAAGGTTGTACGGTGCCAGCTTTTATTTGTCCCCTTCGATGGCTACCCCATGGAAGTATATGTCCTCCAGAGACATGAAATCGTGGAGCTCACCTGGTATGGAGGGCACGTGTATGATGTGATACACAAAAAATTCATCTTCCAGGCACAGCTGAAGGACGGCAGCACAGTGGATCCTCCCAGTGGCATGCTCAGTGTTCTTTGTGTCAAGACTGATGACCATCATATCCACCTTTTCGATGGATTTGGATACACTTTTGATCCACTCCTGAACAACCCATGGGTGGTTAGTGACAGTGGCAGCTATGCTCAATGAGCCCTCACCGAGGACATGTCTGACACTATAACTATGCACACGGATCTCTTTCGCCATTTGGAACCGTTTGAGTATTAGGATTGGGTGGCTAGTATAACTAGAAGAAGTTGATTTTTAAAGGGACTTCGGAATTACCCAGGAGTTAAAACAATGTGAATCCAGTGGGTTTGAATGCAAATGAAGGAGAGTTGAACAAGCCGAGGAAAACTGGTTCCCGATGGAGAAGTAAATGGGAGAAGTGGCATGCAGACAGATGATTAGATGGCTAGGTAGACCAATCCGCAGAATAACAAGGCTATGCGAGTAGCATACTGAGGAGTGAGATGTGTCTGTGTACGTGCTCATCCTTCTATCACTACATGTGCCACTAGTTAGTTGAGGTCACTCTTTCAAATCACCGTGGCGAAACATTTTATGCTTCCTTGTTACTTTCTGCACCCCTCCTGACAGGTGGAACCTATGCAAAACCCACTTGGGTGGACGAATAGATATACAAACATACCCATCTCTTTTCATAGAAAAATGTGTCATAGATGTTTCGGATGGATATTGGCGCGTGTGTGTGAGACACAACCTTTTCTGTTTAAGGAATATGCGGTTATCCTCAAAAAAGAAAAAGCCCTTCTTCGTGCTTCCGCATGTATGAGAATTTGGTTCTGCTTGCAATATGGATGCTACCTGGAGGATGAAGTGAACCTAGAGGCATGCTAGCACCACATGTTTCCGCTATAGAATACTACTCTGTATGTTACTACTAGTACTAGTACAATTATAGTCCAGGCGGCATGTTCGAGTTGCCAAAGTCAGCCTCACCTTGTGCACTGTGTAGTCACTGTCCCTGCCATTGTGTAGAATGCCTCACCTTGTGCATTGTGTATCATTTTTTGGGACTAACTTATTAACCTAGTGCCCAGTGCCAGTTGTTATTTTTGCCTTGTTTTTGCCTTTTACACAAAATCAATACCAAATGGAGTCCAAACAAAATGAAACAATTTGAGGATTTTTCTTGGACCAGAAGACAACCACGATGCTTTGGGAGACGAGCAGGAGAGCCACGAGTGGGCCACAAGCTCACAGGGCGTGCCCCAGGGGCGCGCCCCTGCAAGGTTGTGGGCCCCTTGTAGCTCCCCTCACCGTATTTCCATCTCCATAAGTACCCAAATATTCCCTGTATACTAAAGGGGTTCACCAAAAATACTTTTCCGCTGCCGCAAGCTTCTGTTATTGTGAGATCCCATCTTGGGGCCTTTTCGGTACTCTGTCGGAGGGGGACTCGCACATGGAGGGCCTCTACACCAACCTTGCTGCCCCTACCGATGATGTGTGACTAGTTTACCGCACACCTATGATGAACCACAAGTATAGGGGATCAATCGTAGTCCTTTTGATAAGTAAGAGTCTTGAACCCAACGCGGAGCAGAAAGAAATGACAAGTGGTTATCAGCAGGGTAATTTCTGCAAGCACTGAAATAGTTGGTAACATGTTGTTTGATGGCAAGATAATTCACTACAAGTAACAATAGTAACAATAAGTGCAGCAATGTAGCCCAATCATTTTGATAGCAAAGGACATGCCAGTACATTCTTAGGCAATAAGCAAAGCATTCTTGAGGACACACGGGAATTTCATCTAGTCACATTCATCATGTTGGTTTGATTCGCGTTCGCTACTTTCATAATTTGATATGTGGGTGGACCGGTGCTTGGGTGTTGTTCTTACTTGAACAAGCCTCCATCATATGATTAACCCCCTCCCAAGCATCCTCAAATACGAGAAAGTATTAAGATAAAATCTAACCATAGCATTAAACATATGGATCCAAATCAGCCCCTTACAAAATAGCCCATAAACTAGGGTTTAAGCTTTTGTCACTCTAGCAACCCATCATCTAATAATTACTCCACAATGCATTCACTTAGGCCCAAAGACGGTGAAGTGTCATGTAGTCGACGTTCACATTACACCACTAAGGGAATCACAACATACACATCATCAAAATATCGAACACATATCAAATTCACATGATTACTTGCAACATGACTTCTCTCGTGACCTCAAGAACAAAGGTAACTATTGACAAATGATTCATGCTCAAGATCAAAGGGGTATTAAATAGCATATAGGATCTGAACATATAATCTTCCACCAAATAAACCATATAGTAATCAACTACAAGATGTAATCAACACTACTATTTACCCACAGGTACCAATCTGAGGTTCCGGTACAAAGATTGAACACAAGAGATGAACTAGGGTTTGAGATGAGATGGTGTTGTTGAAGATCTTGATGGATATTGGCCTCCCAAAGATGAGAGGATTGTTGGTTATGATGATGGCTTCATTTTCTACCTTCGGGAGGGAAGTTACCCCGGCAGAATCGCTTCGCCGGAGAGCAAAAGTGCTCTTGCTCAAGTTCTGCCTCGAAATGGCGGTTGATACATCTCCAACGTATCTATAATTTTTCATTATTCCACGCTATTATATTATATGTTTTGGGTGTTTTATATGCATTAATATGCTATTTTATATTATTTTTGGGACTAACCTTTTAACATAGAGCCCAGTGCCAGTTTCTGTTTTTTCCTTGTTTTTTAGTTTTGCATATGATACATCTCCGAAGATGATTGTACTATGTCGGACAAAATTTTATGTTTGGACTTGGGTGAAAGTAAATAGACTTATACTCTCAGATTTTGTTGTTGATGATGATGTGAGGACTTTTAATGTGATAAAGTATATATGAGCTGGAGTCTTGTGTGTAGGAGCGACACTAAATTACACATGCTTATGTGTTGAGACCATGCTTTATTGTGACTGTGATATATGCTTCATGAGAGGTGGGTGTACTTCGGGTTTGGAGCTGTTTGCCTCACAATTTGTGCCCCGCGGTTGGGGGAAGTTCATGAGAGGATAATGACTTGCATAATCCCTACTCTCTATTTTAATTATGATATTTGTCCATGTCAATGTTGTTTATTATGATGGACATGACGATGACAAAGACATGTTGATTCGAGTACTTTGCTTGCATTTGCATATTTGCATTCATGATGATAGTGAAAGAAAGAGTACCCTACCTTGGGTAGGCACATTGAGACCTCCATTGTTGGGTTGTGACCTACTTTGGAGGCAACCTCCACTCAAGTGATACCGGTATACGCAATGAAATGAGATGAGCATGTAGGCATGTAGGACACCAATACATGTGTTGAGTGCTGTTGAGTGTATGGTGCTAACAGAGATTTGGTGCTTTCTTATGAGTTTTGTTTATTATTCCTTTATGAACTTGCTGAGTCCATGTACTCACCCTTGTTGCTTACATGTTTTTAGGTAAACCATGAAGACGACATGCATGGGAGTCATGGGGTAGAAGTATCACCATCTTCACTACACGAATATCTCATTTGTTAACTTCTAGCACCGTGTTTTGAGAGCTTGTATAGCTTATACATTACTTCACGTGGTGGATTGTCTTGGAATTCTAGATTTACACTTTTGGTTTGTATGGCTTAACTAATGTCCACTAAGACTTACGTGATCGCCTAGAGTTTCGGAGTGGCACTTGGTTCATGTTGGTATTGTAGGTTTGCGCTTTATGCTTGTGTTTGGTTCCTTGTCATACATAATCATATGATCTGCATGTCATGGATGTACTTAGAAACAGAGAAAGCCCTATCAAAATTTCCTTTGAGGGCATGTTTTCTTTTCCAATGTCTTCTGTGGTAATATTCCAAGCGCCTTGTCAGCTTGGGGTGTTATAGTTGGTATCAGAGCGGGCTTTATGTCCTAGTGTATCTATATAGGATAACAGCATAACTTAGTTATGAATTTAGGATTGATTAAAAAAATTACTATAGGATGAACAACATTAAAACTGACACACTGGTGCACAATAGGATGGGTTGGGCCATGCATTGCATTTCGCTTAAGTTAATGTTTTTCTTTAATGTTGACATACTTATGTCGGCATATGATCATGACTTTTGGGTTGATGATAGATTATGCTACTTATAGCTATGCTTAAGGATGTAATAATCGGGTAGAGTAATCTTATGTCGAATGTGAGCATAGTCATCGTGAAGAAGGCGCCCTTGATACGTCTCGAACAAATCTATAAATTTTTATTGCTCCATGCATGCTATATTATCTACTATTTTGGACATTATTGGGCTTTATTATCCACTTTTATATTATTTTTGGGACTAACCTATTAACTGGAGGCCCAGCCCAGAATTGCTATTTTTGCCTATTTCAGGGTTTCGAAGAAAAGGAATATCAAACGGATTCCAAACGGAATGAAACCTTCGGGGACGTGATTTTCTCAACGAGCAAGACCCAGGAGACTTGGACCCTACGTCAAGACACAAAGGAGGAGGCCACGAGGTAGGGGGCGCGCCTACCCCCCCCCCCCCCCCCAGGCGTGCCCTCCACCCTCGTGGGCCCCCTGTTGCTCCACTGACGTACTCCTTCCTCCTATATATAGCTATGTACCCCCAAACGATCAGATACGGAGCCAAAACCCTAATTCCACCACCGCAACTTTCTATATCCACGAGATCCCATCTTGGGGCCTGTTCTGGAGTTCCGCCGGAGGGGGCATCGATCACGGAGGGCTTCTACATCAACACCATAGCCCCTCCGATGAAGTGTGAGTAGTTTACCTCAGATCTATGGGTCCATAGTTAGTAGCTAGATGGCTTATTCTCTCTTTTTGGATCTCAATACAATGTCCCCCTGTCTTGTGGAGATCTATTCGATGTAATCTTCTTTTTGCGGTGTGTTTGTTGAGACAGATGAATTGTGGGTTTATGATCAAGTCTATCTATGAACAATATTTGAATCTTCTCTGAATTCTTTTATGTATGATTGGTTATCTTTGCAAGTCTCTTCAAATTATCAGTTTGGTTTGGCCTACTAGATTGATCTTTCTTGCAATGGGAGAAGTTCTTAGGTTTGGATTCAATATTGCGGTGGCCTTTCCCAGTGACAGTAGGGGCAGCAAGGCACGTATTGTATTGTTGCCATCGAGGATAACAAGATGGGGTTTTCATCATATTGCATGAGTTTATCCCTCAACATCATGTCATCTTGCTTAAGGTGTTACTCTGTTTTCATTAACTTAATACTCTAGATGCATGCTGGATAGCGGTCGATGAGTGGAGTAATAGTAGTAGATGCAGGCAGGAGTCGGTCTACTTGTCTCGGACGTGATGCCTATATACATGATCTTACCTAGATATTCTCATAACTATGCTCAATTCTCTCAATTGCTCAAGAGTAATTCGTTCACCCACCATAGAATACTTATGCTCTCGAGAGAAGGCACTAGTGAAACCTATGGCCCCCGGGTCTATCTTCATCATATTTATCTACCAATACTTAGTTATTTCCTTTTGCTTTTAGTTTCCTTTTATTTTACTTTGCATCTTTATCGTAAAAATACCAAAAATATTATCTTATCATATCTATCAGATCTCACTCTCGTACGTGG
This sequence comes from Triticum monococcum, assembly GCA_034509565.1. NCBI lineage: Eukaryota > Viridiplantae > Streptophyta > Magnoliopsida > Poales > Poaceae > Triticum > Triticum monococcum. Next base: position 318,115,771 of record CM067842.1, read on the forward strand.
CCGTGTAGGGATTGACAACCCCTTAACGCGTTGGTTGCGAGGATTTATTTGTTTTGTGCAGGTACGAGGGACTCGCGCGTAACCTCCTACTGGATTGATACCTTGGTTCTCAAAAATGGAGGGAGATACTTACACTACTTTGCTGCATCATCCCTTCCTCTTCGGGGAAAACCAACGCAGTGCTCAAGAGGTAGCAAGAAGGATTTCTGGCACCGTTGTCGGGGAGGTCTACGCAAAAGTCAACATACCAAGTACCCATCACATACCCTTATCTCCCGCATTACATTATTTGCCATTTGCCTCTCGTTTTCCTCTCCCCCACTTCACCCTTGTGGTTTTATTCGCCCTCTCTCTCTATCCTCCTTCTCTTTCCCGTTTGCCTCTTTTTGCCCGCTTGCTTTTTGTTTGCTTGTGTATTAGTTCGTTTGCTTGTCACGATGGCTCAAGATCACACTAAATTGTGTGACTTCACCAATACCAACAACAATGATTTTATTAGCACTCCGATTGCTCCTCTTACCGATGTTGAATCTTGTGAAATTAATATTACTTTGCTGAATCTTGTCATGAAAGATCTGTTTTCCAGCCTTCCTAGTGAAGATGCCGCTACCCATCTAAATACCTTCATTGATTTGTGTGATATGCAAAAGAAGAAAGACGTGGATAATGATATTGTTAAATTGAAGCTATTTCCTTTTTCCCTTAGAGATCGTGCTAAAGTTTGGTTTTCATCTTTGCCTAAAAATAGTATTGATTGATGGAATAAGTGCAAAGATGCTTTTATCTCTATGTATTTTCCTCCCGCTAAGATCATCTCTCTTAGAAACGATATTATGAATTTTAAGCAACTTGATCATGAACATGTTGCACAAGCTTGGGAGAGAATGAAATTAATGATACGTAATTGCTCTACTCATGGTTTGAATTTGTGGATGATTATACAAAAAATTTATGCCGGATTGAATTTTGCTTCTAGAAACCTTTTAGATTCGGCCGCGGGAAGCACTTTTATGGAAATCACTTTAGGAGAAGCTACTAAACTCCTAGATAATATTATCGTTAATTATTCTCAATGGCATACTGAAAGATCTACTAATAAAAAGGTGCATGCGATAGAAGAAATTAATGTTTTGAGTGGAAAGATGGATGAACTTATGAAATTATTTGCTACTAATAGTGTTTCTTCTGATCCTAATGATGTGCCCTTGTCTACCTTGATTGAGAATAATAATGAATCTATGGATGTGAATTTTGTTGGTAGGAACAATTTTGGTAACAACGCGCATAGAGGAAATTTCAATCCTAGGCCTTATCCTAGTAATCCCTCTAATAATTATGGTAATTCCTACAACAATTATTATGGAAATTATAATAATATGCCCTCTGATTTTGAATCTAATACTAAAGAATTTATTACTTCGCAAAAGAATTTCAATGCTATGATTGAAGAAAAATTGCTTAAGATTGATGATTTGGCTAGGAACGTTGATAGAATTGCTCTTGATGTTGATTCTTTGAAACTTAGATCAATTCCACCTAAGCATGATATCAATGAGTCTCTCAAGGCCATGAGAATTTCTATTGATGAGTGCAAAGAAAGAACCGCTAGGATGCGTTCTAAGAAAGATGCCTTTATAAGAGCGTGTTCTTCTAGTTGCTATGAAAATAAAGATGAAGATCTAAAAGTTATTCATGTGTCCCCTATTAAATCTTTGTTTTGCAATATGAATCTTGATACTGATGGGACTGAATATGATCCACCTTTACCTAGAAGGCGTTCCAAGAATTCGGAGTTTTTAGATCTTGATGCTAAAATTGATAAAAGTGGGATTGAAGAAATTAAAACCCTAGATGTTGCTAAACCCACTATTTTGGATTCGAAGAATTTAATTATGAAAATTGCTCTTTGATTGATTGTATTTCCTTGTTGCAATCCGTGCTAAATTCTCCTCACGCTTATAGTCAAAATAAAGCATTCACTGAACATATCGTTGATGCCTTGGTGCAATCTTATGAAGAAAAACTTGAATTGGAAGTTTCTATCCCTAGAAAACTTTATGATGAGTGGATACCAACTATTAAAATTAGAGTTAAAGATCATGAATGCTATGCTTTATGTGATTTGGGTGCTAGTGTTTCCATGATTCCAAAGACTTTGTGTGATTTGTTAGGTTTCCGTGATTTTGATGATTGCTCCCTAAACTTCCACCTTGAGGATTCCACTTTTAAGAAACCTATGGGAAGAATTAATGATGTTCTTATTGTTGCAAATAGGAATTATGTGCCCATAGATTTTATTGTTCTTGACATAGATTGCAATCATTCATGTCCTATTATTCTTGGTAGACCTTTCCTTAGAACGATTGGTGCAATTATTGATATGAAGGAAGGAAATATTAGATTCCAATTTCCGTTAAGGAAAGGCATGGAACACTTTCCTAGAAAGAAAATTAAATTACATTATGAATCTATTATGAGAGCCACTTATGGATTGCCTACCAAATATGGCAATACCTAGATCTATCCTTGCTTGTTATGCCTAGCTAGGGGCGTTAAACGATAGCGCTTGTTGGAAGGCAACCCAATTTTATTTTTATTCCTTGCTTTTTGCTCCTGTTTAGTAATAAATAATTTATCTATCCTCTGTTTTGGTTGTCTTTTTTGTGTTTAATTAGTGTTTGTGCCAAGTAGAACCATGGGGAAGACTTGGGGAAAGTCTTGTTAAACTTGCTGTAAAAAACAGAAACTTTAGCGCTTACGAGAACTGCTTTCATTCTTATTTGGAAAGTGCTATTTAGTTAATTATTTTTGAAGATGATTAATAGATAAATTCATCACGTCCAGAAATTTATTTTAGAATTTTTGGGGTTCCAGATCTTGCGCTAGCTACAGATTACTACAGATTGTTCTGTTTTTGACAGATTCTGTTTTTCATGCGTTGTTTGCTTATTTTGATGAATCTATGGCTAGTAAAATAGTTTATAAACCATAGAGAAGTTGAAATACAGTAGGTTTAACACCAATATAAACAAAGAATGAGTTCATTACATGTAACACCCACGATGCGGCTATATCTCCCACGTGTCGGAGCACGACTTAGAGGCATAACCACATTGTAGGCATATCGCAAGAGGGGTAATCTTTACACATCCCATGTACTGAATAAGAAAGAGGTACAGAGTTGTCTTACAATCACCACTTCACACAATACATAAATATAGCATTACATCATCCAGATACAATCAAGGTCCGACTGCGGAACCAAAATAAAGACAACCTCAAATGCATAAGATCCCCGATCTCCGCAACTAGGCTCCACTACTGATCGTCTGGAAAGGAAACATAGTAACGTCCTAAGTCCTCGTCGAACTTCCACTTGAGTTCAGTCGCATCTCCTGGAATGGCATCATCGACACCTGCATCTGGTTTTGGAAGTAATTCGTGAGTCACTGGGACTTAGCAATCTCACACCCTCGCGATCAAGACTATTTAAGCTTATGGGTAGGGAAATGGTTTGGATTCATCAGGAGGAGTCAGAACTGGAGTTGTGACTAACTTCTCTTTGAGGGTGTTGAAAGCGATGTCACATACTTCACATGCTTCTGGAGAAGGTTCGAAAGAGGCTTCGCGATCTTACAAAAATTCTCAACGAATCTTCGACAATAGCTTGCGAGCCCAAGAAAGCTACAGAGCTGCTTCACATTCTGAGGTGGTTCCCAATTCACAATTGCAGACACCTTCTCAGGATTAACAGCTATGCCCTTGGCGGAGATGATATGCCCAAGGTAGAGAACCTCATGGAGCCAAAACTCGCACTTTGAAAACTTCGCTTAGAACTGATGTTCTCTGAGTTTGTCCAGCACCAATCTCAAATGCTTGGCATGATCCTCTTTGTTCTTGGCAAAGACCAAAATGTCATCGAGATAGACCAATACGAAGTCATTTGTGTAAGGGTTGAAGATGAAGTTCATCATGCAAGAGAACGTTGGAGGAGCATTGACAGGGCCCAAAGACATGACAGTATATTCATAGGAACCTTAGCTTGTTCTGAATGCTATCTTGGGGATATCTTGTTCACGAATGCGAATTTGATGATAGCCCATACGCAGGTCAAGCTTGGAGAATACTTGAGCACCTTTGAGTTGTTCGAAAAGCTCATTGATGATGGGAAGTGGGTACTTGTTCTTTATGGTCTTCTTGTTCAATGGGCGGTAGTCGATACAAAGTCGGTCTTTGAAATCCTGCTTCTTGACAAAAAGAACAACACAACCCCATGGAGAAGAACTTGGTCGGATCAGACCCATACGCTCTTGAATATCGAGTTGTTTCTTCAGCTCCTTCAACTCTTCTGGTCCAAGCTTGTAAGGACGTTTGCAAATAGGTTCCGTGCCAGGCTCAAGATCAATGACGAATTCAACTGGCCAGTGAGGAGGCATTCCTAGAAGTTCTTCTGGAAAGACGTCTTGATATTCACAAACGACTAGAATCTATGAGATGGCATTCAGCTCACCCTTCTCATTGAGAGAAAACAGTCGAATGGTATCATCACGAGCGGCAAAGACAATCACATCCTTAGACGAGTGTGTCAATTGAATCTGCCTGGCAGCACAATCAAGTTGAGCCATGTGCTTAGAAAGCCAGTCCATTCTAAGAATTAGATCAATATCCGAGTCAACAAGGACCATTGGAGAAGACAGAAACTTATAGTCACCCATCATGATAGAAACATTCAGGATCATTGTGGTAGCCCTCATAGACTTGGCCGGAGAAACCACTCCCATAGGTTTACCCAACATTTCTGAAACGAAGTCATGCTTTGAAACAAATGATCTTGACACGAAACAATGCGATGCACCAGTATCAAAAAGGACTTTTGCAGGAGTAGATTTAACTGGAAAGTTACCCATGATCACTTCTGAAGAGTCCTCTGCCTGAGCTGCGTTCACCATGTTGACCATTGCAAACTTGGGATTATGCTTGACCACTACATTGCTGGCAGATCTCACAGGAGGAGGAGGCGGAAGACGCCTCTGGTTGAAGCATTTGTTTGCATAGTGACCCTTTTGCTAATATTTGTTGCACGTAACCTGTGAGAGCGGATGGTGATACGGAGCACTTGACCTTGGAGCATGAGACAAAGCTTTGTTCTGAAAGCCTGGGTTGGCTGAGTGGGAAGATCCATTGCCACCTTTGCTCTTCTGCTGATAAGGCTGATGGAACGGAGGAGGAGGAGGCAACCAATGCTTTTGGTGCTTAGCTGCCACTTGAGTTGAAGAAGAAGGAGTTGCATCCCTGACTGTCTTCTTGGAAGCATCGCACTTGAGCTGAGCAGCCTCTTGCTTTAATGCCATATTGTAGAACTCATCATACTTTTTCGGCTCAAAAAGCACAAGAGCTAGTTGCAGATCTTCTCTGATGCCACCTCTGAACTGATAAATCATGCTCTTCTCGTCAGGGACGTCTTGCTTGGCAAAGCGAGCGAGCTTCTGGAACATGATGTTGTATTGGTAAACAGACAAGCTGCCTTGCTTCAGATTGCGGAACTCCTCGCGCTTACTCTCAACAACACTCTGAGGAATGTGGTGAGCTTTGAAGTCTTGGCGGAAATCATCCCAGGTAATCACACGACCTCCTCTGGAATCTTTGTATTGTTGATACCACTCAGTAGCTTGGTCTTTGAGTTGGAACGAAGCAAACTTGACAAAGTCCTTAGGACTAACGTTGCTACACTCAAAATGTTTGCACATATCCACGAGCCAATCATCAACGTCTGTGGCCTCGACACAGTTACTGAAGGTCTTCGGCTGGTTTGCGAGGAACTGGTTGAGGGTAGTAAACTGAGTTTGATTGTTGCCATGGCCTTGATTTCCTTGGTTGCGCTCTTGCAAGAGTTGCATAATCAACTGCGTGTTGGCGTTGGTAGCGGCCATCACAGCTTGCCATGCCTCCGGAGGTGGAGGTGGTGGCGGAGGTTCCGGATTCTGACGGGTTGGAGGAGCCATCCTGAAGAGGGTGACATCCTTTAGCATCTTGAAAGTCATATATTCGAGCTGAATCAAATGGATCGAAATTGCAACATATATCCTTAACATTCGAACAAGAATGAATGAATGAATTCCAAAGTAATGATCACACTTCCATAAATTGAGAAGCCACTTACATGGAGATAGATGAATAAAACAACAAGGTACGGATATGAACAAATACTTGGTAATGATTACCCAATCACGAACCAAATATCTGCGGGAAGAAATACTAGAGCTACATGAATTCCCACCTATGAAACTCCCGAAACTTTCCGGTTATGCAGTCAGGTGTTGGGGATACAGGGGAAGCATAATATCTCACCCAAAACTAGCAAATCCTACATCCAGCTGTATCCATCCTTCAACACATAACGAAGAAACCTTCAGAAATCGTTTACCTCAACCTTCGAAAAGCATCAGTTATACGAGTTATGGCAATACTCCCGAACTCCTGCCCCAGTACTGGGTGGCGTCGAGGTTATCTCACCAACAATTGCATAAAAGAGATTTTCAATGTCGGCGAAACTCAGGTATTCTAGAACTGCAATGATAAAATTGTGACGACAACACCTCGGAGCTCAACTCCCCGGGACACTGCCACAACCCCTAAATGTCAGGAGGCACCAAGAACAATGTTCTCGTCACAAAACCATCAGAACAATTCCAAGGTACCCACGTGATCCTAAATTATTTTTAGTGAAATTTGAGAAGAGAAGAGTCAAAACTCTACGGCAGGATGCCTCGCCAGAGCGACAAAGGGACTGAGGAGTAAAAAGAATCCTACTCTCCGATATATATATAATCATAAAATACTCAAAACATTTTTCTAGACTCAACAACGCCAGCGTTTCGATCAAGCAGGGGGCTCCTAAGTCGGGGAAGGCTCTGATTACCAACTTGTAACACCCACGATGCGGCTATATCTCCCACGTGTCGAAGCACGACTTAGAGGCATAACCGCATTGTAGGCATGTCGCAAGAGGGGTAATCTTTACACACCCCATGTACTGAATAAGAAAGAGGTACAGAGTTGGCTTACAATCGCCACTTCACACAATACATAAATATAGCATTACATCATCCAGATACAATCAAGGTCCGACTATGGAACCAAAATAATGACAACCCCAAATGCATAAGATCCCCGATCGCCCCAACTGGGCTCCACTACTGATTGTCTGGAAAGGAAACGTAGTAACGTCCCGAGTCCTCGTCGAACTCCTACTTGAGTTCAGTCGCATCTCCTGGAATGGCATCATCGACACATGCATCTAGTTTTGGAAGTAATTCGTGAGTCACTGGGACTTAGCAATCTCACACCCTCGCGATCAAGACTATTTAAGCTTATGGGTAGGGAAAAGGTAGTGAGGTGGAGCTGCAGCAAGCACTAGCATATATGGTGGCTAACATACGCAAAAGAGAGCGAGAAGAGAAGGCAAAGCATGGTCGAGAATCTATGATCAAGAAGTGATCCTATAAATACTTATGTTCAAGCATAACACGAGACAGTGTTCTCTTCTCGGACTCCGCCGAAAAGACACCAGCACGGCTACACACGCGGTTGATCCATTTTAATTAAGTTAAGTGACAAGTTGTCTACAACCGGATATTAACAAATTCCCATCTGCCCGTAACCGCGGGCACAACTTTCAAAAGTTCAAATCCCTGCAGGGGTGTCCCAACTTAGCCCATCACAATCTCTCATGGTTAACGAAGGATATTCTTTCTCCCAGGATGGCCCGATCAGACTCGGAATCACGGTTACAAGACATTTCGACAATGGTAAAACAAGACCAGCAAGACCACCTGCTGTGCCGACAAATCCCAATAGGAGCTGCACATATCTCGTTCTCAGGGCACACAGGATAAGCTAAGCGCACGGGAGCCAATGTAACCCAAGTTGCCAAGGGACGGCCCCGCACGGTGCTCTAGGTTGGACCAACACTTAGAGAAGCACTGGCCCGGGGGGTTAAAATAAAGATGACCCTTGAGTCCGCGAAACCCAAGGGAAAAAGGCTAGGTGGAAAATGGTAAAACCAAAGTTGGGCCTTGCTGGAGGAGTTTTATTCAAGGCGAACTGTCAAGGGGTTCCCATTATAACCCAACCACGTAAGGAACGCAAAATGAAGGAGCATAACACCGGTATCACGGAAACTAGCGTGGCAAGAGTGGAACAAAACTCCAGGCATAAGGTCGAGCCTTCCACTTTTTACCAAGTATATAGGTGTATTAAAGTAAACAAGATATAATAATGATATCCTAACAATAAACATGTTCCAACAAGGAACAAACTCCAATCTTCACCTGCAACTAGCAATGCTATAAGAGGGGCTGAGCAAAGCGGTAACATAGCCAAACAACGGTTTGCTAGGACAAGGTGGGTTAGAGGTTTGACATGGCAATATGGGCGGCATGATATAGCAAGTGGTAGGTATCAAGGCATAGGCATAGCAATAGAGCGAGCAACTAGCAAGCAAAGGTAGAAGTGATTTCGAGGGTATGGTCATCTTGCCTGCAAAGTTCCCCGAGTTGACGTAAGCTTGATCCTCGTAAGCGTACTCAACGGGTTCCCCGGTCATGTAGTCGTCTCCCTGCTCTACCCAAAACAAGAACACAAGCAAAGGGAACCACAATTAACCACGGTGCAATGCACAAGCAACATGATGCAAAACATGGCATGATATGCAGGATGTAAAATGCAATGCATATGCGTGCTCTGGAAGGAAAAGATTGAACCAGGCCTCAACTTGGCAAACCAAGTGCGCTGCTGGATAGATGAGTTTATTTCGGTCGAAATTGATATAAAGATCACCGGAATCGGATGCACGGTTTGCAAATGGCAAGCAAAACAATAATGGCACTATTCTGCGATTAACAGCACGATGCCATCTAAAATGCAACAAGAAAAATAAGCTATTGCACTCTAACATAGCAAAAAAGCACATGGCAGTGATCCACTCAAGATGCTTGACAAAAGATGAACACTGAGCTATGGCTAAATCACACAAGAGCAGGTTCAAACAAGCATGGCAAAAGTGCAAAAGATATCAAGCATCTCAGACTTAGTGAAAAAAGCAACATGCCAGGAATTAACATGAGGAAGCAATGTTTAGAGCAAGATAACAACATGCTACAGGAACATAACATGTCAAACCAAGGCATGGCGTGAAACTACTCAAAGCATATAACAAAAGTCCCTTACTGGCCATAAGCCAAAAAGGATAAGAAGATATGATGGCACCCATGTAAACATAGCAAGTTTCGTTAACAGATTCAGACTTAGCAGAAAACTGGACATGGCAAAAATAGTGTTACGAAGGCATGTTTGCGAGCTCGATGCACTCACCACAAGGCATTGCATGACAAACTAAGCATACACCCAGAAAGAAGACATGATCAAGTAGCTAATCATGGCAAGAAAAAACTCACAGCATGCATGGAAGAACTACAACAACCTCGGCAAAATTGATTAACACATAAACAATCAGCCAGGAACATTTTTTAGCAAAAGTAGAGAAAGATTGAGTCATCCTGGGGTACTCTATAATTGAAAACAAAGAGATGGATGCATAGAGCATAACAATAGCTCAAAATCATCCTAATTGAACATGCTCAAAAGAGGCATGGATCACTCTGTAGCAACATGAATACATGGCATAAAAATAACATCAGGGAAATGACTTGGAAGAATTCTAAGTCCCTGAAATCAGCAACATCATGAGAGCTACTTTGCATGTTTGTGCTAGTCACCACATTGATCACAAAAATACATGGCATACACCCCTGTAAAGATGGCATGGCATAGCCCAAAACACATGTAGGGCTCAAGTTCATAGGAGGCACACAATAATCATGGCAAAAATGACAAATGCCCATAATCTGTTAAGAAACAGAAACTAACATTTTGTAGCACTCTTGCAACAGCATTTTAGGCATCAAGATGGACTCAAACAAGCATGGTGCAATGGAATGAAATGAAGAGGACATCCAGACGAACAAATTGATATATCACAGGCACAAAACGGAGCTACGGATGATGAGTTATGCCACGATGAACATAGCTAGAAAAACATATGCAGAAAAAGACTTAGAAGAATCTGGACCTCCAAATCTAGGGTTTGCTTGGCATGGATACCGAGGTTCATCTGAAACTTCACCGGAGAAACCACCGGAGACGTGGGAGAAGACGGGGCGGAGAGATCCGGCCGGACCCTCTCCGGATCTGGCCGGGAAGAGGAGGAGGCGGCGAGGCGGCGCAGACGTCGAGGCGGCGAGGCGGCAGCCGACACCGGGCCGCGGGGTGAACGGCGGCGACGCGGGAGGCGGCGCGCCTCGGGCGCGGTCGGGCGGCGTCGCAGGCTGAGGGGTCCGACCTGGGCCGCGGCAGGCCGGCGCGGACGCGGCGATGTGGGTGCGGGCGCAGGTGACAAGTCGAGCGGCGATTGGCTGGCGCGGGCGCGGTGGACGTGTCTGGCCGGACCGGACGTGTCCGGCGGCGTGGGATGGAAGAAGGCTAGGGTTTGGACCCGAATTTTCGGAGGGGAAGGCCTATGAGGTGCGGTTAGGAGAGTCCAAATGAGGTGCGGTTTTCGGCCACACGATCATGATCAAGCGACCGAGAGGATGGAGGGGGTTTGGATGGGTTTTGGGCCACTTTGAAGGGGTGTTGGGCTGCAACACACACGAGGCCTTTACGGTTCCTCGGTTAACCGTTGGAGTATCAAACGGACTCCAAATGGCACGAAACTTGACAGGCAGTCTACCGGTAGTGAACCAAGGCCGCTTGGCAAGTCTCGGTCCAATCCGAGAACGTTTAACACCCACACACGAAAAGATGCAAAAGGGGGCACCGGAGGACGTAGGAGCGCCGGAATGCAAAACGGACAACGGGGAAAATGCTCGGATGCATGAGATGAACACGTATGCAAATGCGATGCACATGATGACATGATCTGAGATGCATGAGATGGACAAAAATGCAAAACGAAGACAAAACCCAACCACGAGGGAATATCATAACTTAGTGCCAAAAATAGCAAGAGTTGGAATACAAATATGTCAAGTTACATACGGGGCATTACATTACAGTACCTTGAAGTGGTCTTTTGTTTTCTTTCGCTAAGGACACCTAAAAGCCAAAGCGTGGGGATGCCCCGGAAGGCATCCCCTCTTTCGTCTACTTCTATCGGTAACTTGACTTGGAGCTATATTTTTATTCACCACATGATATGTGTTTTGCTTGGAGCGTCTTGTTTTATTTGATTCTTTGCTTTTTAGTTTACCACTATCATCCTTGCTGTACACATCTTTTGAGAGAGCCATACATGACTTGGAATTTGTTAGCATACTCTATGTGCTTCACTTATATCTTTTGAGTTATATAGTTTTGCTCTAGTACTTCACTTATATCTTTTAGAGCATGGTGGTGGATTTGTTTTATAGAAACTATTGATCACTCATGCTTCACTTAGATTATTTTGAGGGTCTTAATAGCATGGTAATTTGCTTAAAATCCTAATATGCTAGGTATTCAAGATTAGTAAAATTTTCTTATGAGTGTTTTGAATACTAAGAGAAGTTGGATGCTTGATGATTGTTTTGAGATATGGAGGTAATAATATCAAAGTCGTGCTAGTTGAGTAGTTGTGAAATTGAGAAATACTTGTGTTGAAGTTTGCAAGTCCCGTAGCATGCACGTATGGTAAATGTTATGTAACAAATTTGAAACACGAGGTGTTATTTGATTGTCTTCCTTATGAGTGGTGGTTGGGGACGAGCGATTGTCTTTTCCTACCAATATATCCCCCTAGGAGCATGCGCGTAGTGCCGAGGTTTTTGATGACTTGTAGATTTTTGCAATAAGTATGTGAGTTCTTTATGACTAATGTTGAGTCCATCGATTATACGCACTCTCACCCTTCCATCCTTGCTAGCCTCTTCGGTACCGCGCATTGCCCTTTCTCACATTGAGAGTTGGCGCAAACTTCGCCGGTGCATCCAAACCCCGTGAAATGACACACTCTTTCACACATAAACCTCCTTATATCTTCCTTAAAACAGCCACCATACCTACCTATTATGGCATTTCCATAGCCATTCCGAGATATATTGCCATGCAACTTTCCACCATTCCGTTTATCATGACACATTCATCATTGTCATATTGCTTAGCATGATCATGTAGTTGAGATAGCATTTGTGGCAAAGCCACCATTCATAATTCTTTCATACATGTCACTCTTGGTCCATTGCATATCTCGGTACACCGTGGGAGGCATTCATATAGAGTCATCTTTTGTTCTAGTATCGAGTTGTAATCATTGAGTTGTAAATAAATAGAAGTGTGATGATCATCATTTTCTAGAGCATTGTCCCAAGTGAGGAGTTATAGAAAAAGAGAAAGGCCATATAGAAAAATAGAAAGGCAAATAAAAAAGGAGAGAAAAATGAGAGAAAAAGAGAGAAGGGACAATGTTACTATCCTTTGCCACACTTGTGCTTCAAAGTAGCACCGTAATCTTCATGATAGAGAGTCTCTTGTTTTGTCACTTTCTTGTACTAGTGGGAATTCTTCATTATATAACTTGGCTTGTATATTCCAACAATGGGCCTCCTCAAGGGCCCTAGGTCTTCGTGAGCAAGCAAGTTGGATGCACACCCACTTAGTTTATTTTGTTGAGCTTTCATACATTTATAGCTCTAGTGCATCCGTTGCATGGCAATCCCTACTCCTTGCATTAACATCAATCGATGGGCATCTCCATAGCCCATTGATTAGCCTCGTTGATATGAGACTTTCTCCCTTTTTGTCTTCTCCACATAACCCCCCTCATTATATTCTATTCCACCCATAGTGCTATGTCCATGGCTCGCTCTCATATATTGCTTGAAAGCTTATAGGTTTGAGATTACTAAAGTATGAAACAATTGCTTGGCTTGTCATCGTGGTTGTGCATGATGAGAGCATTCTTGTGTGACGAAAATGGAGCATGACTAAACTATATGATTTTGTAGGGTTGAACTTTCTTCGTCCATGTTATTTTGAGAAGACATAATTGCTTAGTTAGAATGCTTGAAGTATTATTATTTTTATGTCAATATGAAATTTTGTCTTGAATCTTTCGGATATGAATATTCATGCCACAATTAAGAAGAATTACATCAAAATTATGCCAAGTAGCACTGCGCATCAAAAATTCTGCTTTTATTATTTAGGTACTCGAGGACAAGCAGGAATTAAGCTTGGGGATGCTTGATACGTCTCAAATGTATCTATAATTTTTGATTGCTCCATGCTATATTATCTACTGTTTTGGACGTTATTGGGCTTTATTATCCACTTTTATATTATTTTTGCGACTAACCTATTAACCGGAGGCCCAGCCTAGAATTGTTGTTTTTGCCTATTTCAGGGTTTCGAAGAAAAGGAATATCAAACAAAGTACAAACGGAATGAAACCTTCTGGAACGTGATTTTCTCAACGAACAAGACCCAGGAGACTTGGACCCTACGTCAAGACACAAAAGAGGAGGCCACGAGGTAGGGGGCACGCCTACCCCCCCCCCCCCCCAAGCATGCCCTCCACCCTCATGGGCCCCTTGTTGCTCCACCGACATACTCCTTCCTCCTATATATACCTACGTACCCCCAAACGATCAGATACGGAGCCAAACCCCTAAGTCCACCACCGCAACTTTCTGTATCCACGAGATCCCATCTTGGGGCCTGTTCTAGAGCTCCACCGGAGGGGGCATCGATCACGGAGGGCTTCTACATCAACACCATAGCCCCTCCGATGAAGTGTGAGTAGTTTACCTCAGACCTACGGGTCCATAGTTAGTAGATAGATGGCTTCTTCTCTCTTTTTGGATCTCAATACAATGTCCCCCCTCTCTTGTGGAGATCTATTCGATGTAATCTTCTTTTTGCGGTGTGTTTGTCGAGATAGATGAATTGTGGGTTTATGATCAAGTCTATCTATGAAAAATATTTGAATCTTCTCTGAATTCTTTTATGTATGATTGGTTATATTTGCAAGTCTCTTCGAATTATCAGTTTGGTTTGGCCTACTAGATTGATCTTTCTTGCAATGGGAGAAATTCTTAGCTTTGGGTTCAATCTTGCGGTGTCCTTTCCCAGTGACAGTAGGGGCAGCAAGGCACGTATTGGATTGTTGCCATCGAGGATAACAAGATGGGGTTTTCATCATATTGCATGATTTTATCCCTCTACATCATGTCATCTTGCTTAAGGCGTTACTCTATTTTCATTAACTTAATACTCTAGATGCATGTTGGATAGCGGTCGATGAGTGGAGTAGTAGTAGTAGATGCAGGCAGGAGTCGGTCTACTTGTCTCGGACGTGATGCCTATGTACATGATCATACCTAGATATTCTCATAACTATGCTCAATTCTGTCAATTGCTCAAAAGTAATTCGTTCACCCACCGTAGAATACTTATGCTCTCGAGAGAAGCCACTAGTGAAACCTATGGCCCCCGGGTCTATCTTCATCATATTTATCTACCAATACTTAGTTATTTCCTTTTGATTTTACTTTTCTTTTATATTACTTTGCATCTTTATCATAAAAATACCAAAAATATTATCATATCATATCTATTAGATCTCACTCTCGTAAGTGGCCGTGTAGGGATTGACAACCCCTTAACGCGTTGATTGCGAGGATTTATTTGTTTTGTGCAAGTACGAGGGACTCACGTGTAGCCTCCTACTAGATTGATACCTTGGTTCTCAAAAACTAAGGGAAATACTTATGCTACTTTGCTGCATCATCCCATCCTCTTCGGGGAAAACCAACGCAATGCTCAAGAGGTAGCAGCCCTGAAAGAGAATCTGCTAATAGTGGTGGGCACAATGATCCAGGGATGATTCTAAAAGACTAGATAGGTATGAAAGATGATTGCTTTGATGGAACTAGGACACCAATGGATGCAAAATCGTTGTTGAATACCATGGAGAAATATGTGGATGCCATGGAGTTGACTTCGCAAAAGAGAGTCCAATTTGTGTCCTTCGACCTTAAGGATCTTGTTGAAGATTGGTGGACAGGAGTCCGTGCAGCTATTCATGGGCAACCCACATGGAAGTTTTTGTGCAACAATTCACTACTAAGAATTATTCAGAATCATCCAAGGAGGAAATGTCGGTGAAGAAGTTGAACTACATTAAGAAGGGAAGTTGGCCGTGGATGAGTATGAGGCAGAATTTAGTAAGATGGTACTTTTTATGGATCATGTGAAGTGTAATGGGTCCGATAAGGCCAAGGTATTAGTTAGGGGGGTGAATTCAAAGTACAGAGAAGTGATGGGAGCAAATTTCCCTATAGATTACCTATCCATTGTTAGGCAGGCTAGAGGGATGGAGTTGGAGGTCCACCTCGTAGAAGAATAAGAGAATCGCACTGGAGGTTCTGGTGGCACGGGTGGTGACTCGAAGGTGAGTTAGCACGATAGAAGTGGGTCTACTCCTCGGCCCCCTTTCATGAAGTTCAAAGGAAATTATTGTACGCAACAAACAACAAAGTTCAAGTAGTCAAGGCCTCAGTATTCTAAGGACATCCATACACGGGTGCCAAATCGAGCTACTGGACAACACAAAATCAAGCTATTAGCCAGACTCCCTACTCCCTAATATATGGTGCAGAAGCAGTGCTCCCCACGGAACTCATATACGTGTCACATCGGATACTTGCCTATGATGAAGTAGTGCAATAGCGCCTACGGCATGGCGATGCCATGCTCCTCGAGGAAGATCATCTCTGGGCTGTTGTACGTGTTGCATCATATCAACAAGCCCTGCACCGCTATCATAGCCTTAGGGTCCATGCCTGGAGCCTTGAGGAAGGTGGACTTGTCCTTAGGCATGTTCAGTCCGCCAAGGGCTCAAACAAGTCAACACCAAAGTGGGAAGGCCCTTACCGGGTAGTACGTGTCACCAGACCCGGCATAGTCTGTTTGGAGACAGAAGATGGCATTCCAATGCAAAACTCATGGAACATTGAGCATCTCTATAAGTTCTACCCATAAGGCGCGGTTGCTGGGCCTTGCCCCGACAACCTGTTTTGTACAAGCATAGTCCCCAGGACATGTAACCCTTTGTACAAAGCCAGGCGCAGACCCTGTGCATAGATAATAAAGCAAAGCGCTGTCACAAAGCTTGCATGCATGTTTTCTTAAATATGTCTTTATTGTTTTTACAATAATCCAAATATAAGATTACTAACTTAGTATGAAGGGGCGTACAAAGTTATTTCTCCATGTCCTTTTTAGTGCTACACAGTTATGGCTTTATTGGGGATGATAAGAAGAACAGCAAAAAAGATAAGTTGACACCAACCCTCCTGTTGTATTGACATATGAAAAACTTGTATGTAGGGGAACCTTGTTGCCTTCACTGGTACGCGTCGGTTCTATACAAATGGTTTTTAATGCCTTTCCGCGACGACATTTGGAATCGTCGCCTAGTGAGTGACAGCAATAGGTGGGTCCTTTCCACACGACCCAGAAACCGTTGGGGATATGCCCTCCTAGCACACATGCTAGGCAAAATGAGGTCGTGTGCGACCGGCGAGTGCTCATATACGGTAATACGTACAGTAGAGCTAAAAAATACAATTATGCAGGCGAAATTGTTTCCAGTCGCAAGTACATCCCACACAGTCGGTCCCTACTAAATGTTTCCATTCGTATGTACATCCCACACAGTCGCTCCAAGGAAAATGTTTCCATTCACAGGTACATCACATACAATTTTCCATGTTAAATCGTTTGTGATAGCGTTTCCATTGCCCACGATATTAATAATTTTATCATTTGCATTATTGAATTCATCACACATGGTGCATAGAAGAAACTGTGTGGCAAAGGTTGTCCATCACACAAAGTTTTTATGTGGTAAACGTTTGCGCAATGTGGCCTAACACAAATAGTTTTCAAGAGAAGGTCGTGTGTGATTGTTCGTTGATCGAACATGGTTTATTCCTAGAAACTGTGTGTGTTGCCTAAGGTCATCGCCCATGGTATTTTCTGAATAATCGTTTGCAATAGCAAAACCCAATTAGCAGGCTAATTCGCCATTAGCAGGATAATTTCCCTATTATTAATAATCAATTTATTAATCTAATTGACATTCATATTAAGCACATAATATATTTCATTTCCATATTAAAGAAGCAGGATTTCATAATTGAAATACATCAGAGTACAACATGATATATCTTCAGCACTCAGCTACCCCATTACACAACTACACCAGAAGCAAGTTTCACGTGCAACATGTAGAACCTTTCGAAATTAGCATCGTAGATGGTATATAGACAGATGCAACTCATATGGAAAACTACTGAAGTGGAAGGCGAATATTGAGCCTTCATTCATGTTGAAGGCCTTTGCAACTTTAGGCTAGTGCCTGTGGATGATTGACTGTCCTATCCTTCATCGTCTTCAGGAGCACTTCAATATTGAACCGTGGGTGTTGTATGAAAATCTTCCTCGCCTCCTGACCATAGAGGTGGTTTGAGAGGTAATCATCAGTGACCTGCTTTGCAAAGGCCTGAAAACAAGGACGTGCATAAATATCTTCTCTATATTGGAAATGGGGCAAAGGAATAAAAAAGGCAAGGTATAATAGTTAGTACCATCTTGTAGTGAACTGATGTCTTCTTCATTGTGTAGACAAAGATCTTGTTATTTTTTGTCGCTACTTTATTTATCCTAACAATCTTTCTGTGTTTCCTGATTTCATTGATATTCATGGACAACTCATTTCCCCATATGCAAAAAGGGTCAAACAGTGGGTCAAAACCTCTGACAACAGGACCTACATGTGCAAGACCAAGTTGTTAAAAACCTAAATATTAGAATGGTTCCTGCAGTTGCACCATAATGTGCTATTAGGCAACGGAACATGCATGTGCTAACCTCCATTATAAACCTTAGTGCTTCCCATTGTTTCGCTTCAGCACATATAAGGTAGTTGGTCATCAGGTTAAGTAAGGGTTCAGATGTTATCAATAAAATATGTTGATGAAACATAAGCACATTGCAGATTCATCAGATTAATTCAAGCCACATGGAAAACCCATTTGTCCAAACCAAGCATGATTAAGAACTAGGAAATATAGAACTTGTATATGTTTCTCAGGTATTAAGTGCACAACAATACAAAATTCTACGAACGACAATTGGACATCACATTGCAGAATTGAACAAAGCAGTTAACCAAACACCACAAAAAATGAACCAAACATTAACTGAGCACCACATTGCACAATATAACATACTCTTAATAGAAGATCAGACATTTAACCAAACGAAGCAGGCTTAACAACTTGGAAATAGAGCAATTGTATTTCTTTCTCATGTATTTACTACAACCAAATTCAATTTATTCCTCACATGTATACAATAACAGAATGCACCCACAACTATTGAACATCACATTGCAGAAGTAAACCAAACAGTTAACTAAACACCACAACACAAATGAACCAAACGTTAACTGAGCACCACATTGCATAATGTATAACCAAACCAAGCATGCTTGACAACTTGGAAATATAGCAATTGTATTCATTTCTCATGTATTTTGTGAAGATACATGCGATGTATTTCTCACATGGAAGACAATACAAAATAGCAGCCTGAAGAATTCAACATCACATTTACAGAATTGAACCAAACAGTTAACTGAAGATGACAACTAATTAATAAAAGAGTTAATAAGTGAGCACCACACTGCACGACATATGGATCATATACACTAGAGTAACAGATTGCATGGTAAAATTCGATAGCACAATTCACTAGAATTTGTGAAGGAAAGGCAGGAGCAGCACACGCAACGGGTAAACCGAGCATGCTTAACTGGCGTAGCTAGCAAATGGCATGGTGCTCCACCAAGATCTGGTGGTCGGCACAAATGGCAGCCATCGCGACCTCATCCGCGCGTGCGGCCGCGATTTGCTTCTCCGCTGCCAAATGCACCTTGAGATCCTGGCTATACTGCATGCACCATGGCTTAGGGTGGTGCTTATTTGGTGGAGGGGTCGGTGATTTGGGTGGAAGGGGTCGCGCCGGCGGTCGGGGCATGTGGGATGTGCAAGGAGAAGGATGGGGGTCGGGTGTGGATTACCTGCCTGGATAGACGAGGACGAGCAGCGTGAAGGAGGGTCGTCGGCGAGGAGGCGGTGCTACAAGCAAGGAGTGATGGTTTTAACTTGGAAAGGAAGGTGGAAAAGGGGAAATGTGGCTTTTGGTAAGGGGGAGGGGCGGGGAGGTAGATATTTCCGCGGAAGCCGAAAATTTGGAATCGCTTCAGCGAAAAAACTGGCACGCAAGGTGTCATCACACACGGTCCCTTATTCAAAGCTGTGTACGATATGTGAACATCACAAACGATGTAGATAGCTTAATCCATGTGTGATGAGTTTGAACGTCAAATATTTTGGTTCGAATTTCCCTCATTAAAGTGGTCATCCATGTCATTGCATAATTTGGGTACACAAAGGAGACTACAACACACCCACACTTCTTAATCGAGCAAGTTCAGCAATTAAACACAGCTAGTTGACCTGAACATTACTCTAACAAATAAAAGACCGGTGCTCTTAATTAAACAAAACAAAGAGTACTACTACGGCTAGTGCTTGTCGATCTCCGCCGCCGCCTCCATGTCCAGCTCACGCCCGACGGTCTCCTGTTGAAGGGGCTCCATGGCATCCATCGCACCATACTCGGCAAGCAACTCGCCATCCGCGTCTGCCATCTCTTCGAAAAGGCCGCCACGAGCTGGGCATGGGCGGCCGCGATCTGGGCTTGGATGGGCTCCGTCGTTGCAAGGTATGCAGCGGAGGAACGGATGGCTGCTCGAACGATCTCGGTGATTTCCAACTCTTCGGTCATGGGTTGCCAACCGTTGTCGGAGAAGCTTCGTTCGACTTGTGCGGTGACCGCCACGAGCTAGGCGTGCATAGCCTCTACATGGCCATGGGAGGCCCACATCAGGGCTAAGGCCGCCGCTGTGGAACGGACAGCTGTTGCGCCACTCTACTCAGTTGCTATCCCCGAGGCAGATGTTGCTGCCACCTGAGAAGCAACAACGGCCGTTTGGGTTGCCTTGGCCACCCGGTCACAGATTGCGGCCGTGCTAATGCACCTTGTTAGCATGCGCATGGTGGCTACGACCACCCTCTCGCCGGAGTGGGCCACCAAAGTTGCCCTCACGACGCAGGTCCGTGTGCCCATCTTTCACCGGTGATGATTGAATAGTGAATTGATATTTGTGGAGCGGGCTAGTGTGCTTGAGGCGCCAGCTGTGGACTGTAGCCGACGCACCTTCTCGCGTAAGCCATAGGCGTACTATACATCGACGGTGCTCCAAGATATTTTGTGTTGCATCTCACACGGTTGGTGATAATAAACTGTGTAGGATCTACTTGATTTTTCATCTTGATACGAATTACATAATGGGGTCACATCGGCAATGGACGGTGTTTGAATTGCTAGACCTTTTATCTACAGTGAACATGCAACTATATGCGTATCGTAAAAGAATTGGAATTATTCATGGTTCATTTGAACATTCTACACATTAAATTCTAGTAAATCCAGAGCTCGTCTGAAATTGATGAAACTTGGCATGCTGTCATGGAGCAGCATTGTAACGCCCTCGATGCGGCTATGTCTCCCACGTGTCGAGGCACGACTTAGAGGCATAGGCGCATGGAAAGCAATGTCGCAAGTCGGGAATCATTACACAACCCATGTACATATATATTATAAAGGGGAATAATATAGTTGGCTTACACTCGCCACGTCACATCAAAGTACATAAATAACATCCATCATACAATCACTCATGGCCCGACTACGGCGCCAAAATGGAAAAGAACCCCAACATGCGACAAGGCCCTGAATCTAACCCCGAATAGGCACCACTACTGATCATCAGGAAAAGACACATAGTATCGCTGAGAGTCCTCGTCGTACTCCCACTTCAGCTCGAGCGCGCCATCCGGAGGAGTATCATCGGTCCCTGCATCTGGTGTAATAGTAATCTGTGAGCCACAAAGGACTCAGCAATCTCGCACCCTCGCGATCAAGACTATTTAAGCTTAATGGGTAGGAAAGGGGTAATGTAAGTGGAGCTGCAGCAAGCGACTAGCATATATGGTGGCTAACTTATTCGCAAAGTAGAGCAAGAAGAGGAGGCAAAGCACGAGCGGAAAACTAAATAGAGCAGCCTACGCAACCATAACTCCAACGCCGTGTCCACTTCCCGGACTCCGCCGAGAAGAGGCCATCACGGCAACACACTCAGTTGATTCATTTTAATTATTTAAGGTTCAAGTTATCTACAACCGGACATTAACAAATTCCCATCTTCCCATAACCGCGGGCACGGCTTTCGAAAGATCAATCCCTGCAGGGGGTCCCAACTTAGCCCATAACAAGCTCTCACGGTCAACGAAGGAATAGACCTCCACCCAGGACCCACCGATCAGACTCGGTATCCCGGTACAACAAGATGATTCGACAGGTCAAAACTAGTCCAGCAACACCGCCCGAGTGTGCCGACAAATCCCGATAGGAGCTGCACATATCTCTTTCTCAAGGCACACTCAGATTGTCTAAACTTCCGGTAGGCCAGCCCAGAGTTGCCCCTGGTGGCCACCGGCGGCTGACGTTCCGGACCAACACTCAGAGGAGCACTGGCCCGTGGGGGGCTAAAATAAAGATGACCCTCGGGCTTCGAAAACCCAAGGGAAAAAGGGGTAGGTGGCAAATGGTAAAACCAATGTTGGGCATTGCTGGAAAAGCTTTAATCAAGGTGGACTATCAAGGGGTTCCCATTATAGCCCAACCGCGTAAGGGACGCAACAATCCGGGAACATAACACCGATATGACGGAAAACTAGGGCGGCAAGAGTGGAACAAAACACTAGGCGAGAGGCCGAGCCTTCCACCCTTTACCAAGTATATAGATGAGTAAAGATAACATAGCAATATAATGATATCCCAACAAGTAAATAAATGTTCCAACAAGGAACGGCTCCAATCTTCACCTGCAACTAGCAACGCTATAAGAAGGGGCTTGAGCAAAGCGGTAACATAGCCAATCAATGGTTTGCTAGGACAAAGGTGGGTTAGAGGCTCAATCATGGCAATTGGGAGGCTGACAAGCAAGTGGTAGGCATCGTAGCATTGGCAAAGCAAAAGAGCGAGCAAACTAGCATAGCAAAGATAGTAGTGATTTCAAGGGTGTGATCATCTTGCCTGCACAGCTGTCAGAATTGACTGGATCCTCAAAAGCAAACTCAACGGGCTCCTTGTTAGCGAACTCGTCTCCCGGCTCTACCCAACAACACAAACAAGAAACAAGGATACAATCAACCACGTGCAAGGGCAACCAATAACATGCAAAGATGATATGCTATGCGGGATGCGATGCGGGATGCAAAATGCAAGATGTAACAGGAAATGCATGAACCTGGCCTCAACTTGGAAAACCAAGTGTGCCACTGGATAGAGGGGAAGAAATCCCCTGAAAACGATATAAAGATCATGGCAATCGGAGCTACGGTTTAGAAATGGCAAGCGATTTACTAAACGAACCGATCTGCGATTTACAGCAAGTAGTCTCCTAAATGCAACAAAATGAACATGCTACAGCCACCAAACATGAAAACAAATTACATAGAAGTGATGTACTCAAGAAGCTTAACAAGTCACCAGGACTGAGGCATAGGCAAATTCATCCATTAAGGGCTTCAAACAAGCATGGCAAAACTGAATAAGCAAAACAGATTTCAGACTTAGCGAAATTAACGCTAGTCTGGAATTTCAGACCACGATGCTCTCTTCGGAGCAGCAAAACAACATGATGCAAAACAACATGATGCAAAACCTGAACATGGCAAGTAAGAGCATGGCATCGAGCTACTCAACAAGCTTAACAAAACACCCAAAATGACCTGGGGCCAAAAGGGTTCACAAAATACTCTACCGAGCACACGAACATCGATGAAACACAATCAGTTTCCAGACTTAGTGAAAACTGGGACATGCTGAAATAATAACTCACGGAGGCATGTAAACGAGCCTGATGCTCTCACTACGGTGCAAGTCATGGCAAGGCAAACATATATCCATTAAGAAGGCACAAAATGCTAGCTAGACATGGCAAGAACAATGGCATAGCATGCACGGATCACTAGCAATAACCCCGGCAAAATCGCAAAAGAGTTCACGATCTGCCCAAAACAACAACTATCCAAAAGTTGAGCTCGATTGAGTCAACCTAGGGTGCTCCAACATAACAAGTAAAGACATGGATGGATTAAGCACAACAAGCATAACAAATCACTCTTACTGATCATCCTCAAAAGAGGCACGGATCACTAGGAAACAAGCTGGAAATATAGCATCGTCAACTAAAACATCCCAGACTTAGTGATTTTCACCAAGTCCCTGAAATCAGTAAACTCAGGTACCCCTCTTTGCAAGCTTGCACAAGACAACACACACATCCTAAAAATGAATGGGAGGCACCTCTGGAAAGAAGACAACATGCTTAACAATTTATCCCAAAGGGGCACAGGCATATCATGCACGGATTAAACATGGCAAAAATGACAAAAGTGCATGATGAACTAACGGATCTGCAATTTAACTCATGATGCCTCCTTCCAACAGCATTTTGGGCACCAAGATGACCTCAAATGCAAATGATGCAATGGAATGAAATGATGTACTTGTCGAGACGAAGATTTTGACATATCATATGCCCAAATCGGAGCCACGGATGCAAAGATATGAGCGGTCAAAGTATGCACAAAAATCTAGAAACTTAGGTCAAAAGTCAACCGTCTCCAACTCAGATCTAGATCCGGCCGGGATCACTGTAGCAGGGCACGACTTCCGAGGATCGCCGGCGCCGGACTTGGCGCGAGGCTCGCCGGCCGGAGCTCGGTGGAGGAGGGGGGGAGGCGGCGCCGGGCCGGAGGACGGCGGAGCGGCGCGGTGGACGGCGGTCCCCGGCCACCGGAGTTGAGGCGAGGCTGCAGGGTGCGGTGCGGCGGCCCGTGGCGGGGCGGCCGGCAGCCGGACGGCGGCGGGGCGCGCCGGAGGTGGCGGCGGTGGCCGCGCCCGAAGAAGACGGCGGCGCGGGCGGCGGAGGGCGTCGGGCGGCGGAGTGGGCCTCGGGGGCCCTCCCTGGGCCGGGCGGGCCGGCGGCGGGGTTGACCCGGCGGGGACAGGTGGCGGCCCCTCACTGGCCGGGCGCGGCGGCGCGGTACGTCCGGCTGAGGGCGGACATGTCCGGCCGGGCGCGGGGAACGAGATCTCCTTTTTTTAGGGTTTTGAGGAAGGGGACGACCCAAAACGGAGGGGGGTGTATATATAGGAAGCCAGGAGAGTCCAAATGAGGTGCGGTTTTCGCGCACATGATTGTGATCGAACGACCGAGACGATGGAGCTGAGTTTGGTGGGTTTGGGGCCAAAATGGAGGGGGTGTTGGGCTGCACACACACGAGGCCTTTTCGGTCCCTCGGTTAACCGTTGGAGTATCAAACGAAGTCCAAATGACCCGAAACTTGACAGGCGGTCTACCGGTAGTAAACCAAGGCCGCATGGCAAGTCTCGGTCCAATCTGGAAATTTTTAATCCCCACACACGAAAGAAAGCTAAAAATGGCCACCGGAGGAGAACGAAGCGCCGGAATGCAAAACGGACAACGGGGAAAATGCTCGAATGCATGAGATGAACATGTATGCAAATGCAATGCACCTGATGACATGATATGAGATGCACGAAAAACAAAATAACACACGGAGGCAAAGACCCGAACCCGAGAATTAAATATAACTTAATGCCGGAAACGGCAAGAGTTGGAGTACAATTGGGGAAGGTTACATATGGGGCGTTACAAGCATCAACATGTCGTGGTAAATTTTTTGTGCCATTCGGGGCAGGTTTGGGGATATGCTTCTCACAAACCAGAGCTTCTCACAAGAATCCTGCTAGTTTCGGTAGGGAACGTTGCACTTTTCTGGACGAAACTATATCCATTGCCTCTTCTCGATTTCAATTTTTTCCCTACTATCAACATAGAACAACAGGAGTGTTGTGTCAATTTTTTGGATTTCTCGCGGTTCGTTTGGACATTTTCATGCATTAATTGAGTTTTCAATGCGTTTATGTGCATAATTCAAATTTGAACTACATGCACATGGTCCAATGCATATAAATTGGTTGAAAATTCAAATATGCGTCCTTGGTTGCATGCTTAGGTCCCATGCAAGAAATGGTAATCAATGTCAAACACCCTGCCACCGTCACTTGTCCGCAAACATTGAGATACCTTGTTTTTAAATTCTAGTAAATCCAAGACTCATCATAAATTCATGAAACTTGGCATGCTAACATGGAGCGGCATCCAATGCCGTGGTAAAATTTTTGTCCCATTTGGGGCAGGTTGGGTGTATGCTTCTCACAAACCAGAGCTTCTCACAACAAGCATGATGGTTTCGGTAGGGAACGTACAACGTTTCGGGACGAAGCAATATCCATTGCCTCTTATTGCCTTCAAAAAATTTCTCGTGTCAGCGTAGAACAACAAGAGTGTTGTGTCAACTTTTGTGATTTTTTGGGGTTCGTTTGGTCATTTTCGTGCATTAACTTAGTTTTCAATGCATTCATGTGCATAATTCAAATTTTAACTACATGCACATGCTCTAATGCACATAAATTAGTTGAAAATTCAAATCTATGTTCTTGGTTGCATGCGGTCCCATGCAAGAAATGGAAATGAATGTCAAACACCCTGCCACCGTCACTCGGTTGCAAACATTGAGATACCTAGTTTTAAAATTCTAATAAATCTAAAACTCGTCTGAAATTAATTAAACTTGGCATGCTATCATGGAGCGGCATCAACAAGCCGTGGTAAATTTTTTGTCCCATTTGGGGCAGGTTTGGGTATATGCTTGTCACAAACCAGAGCTTCTGACAATAAGCATGATGTTTCGGTAGGGAACGTCCCACCTTTGGGGACGGAACGATATCATTGCCTCTTATTGCTTTCAAAAACTTTCTCGTGTCAACGTAGAACAACAGGAGTGTTGTGTCAACTTTTGTGATTATCGGAGTTCATTTGGACATTTTTATGCATTAACTTAGTTTTCAATGCATTGATGTGCATAATTCAAATTTGAACTACATGCACATGCTCTAATGCATATAAATTGGATGAAAATTCAAATATGTGTTCTTGGTTGCATGCTTAGGTCCCATGCAAGAAATGGGAACACTACAAAAAAAAAGACACATCCATGACTGGGCCGAATGAATTTTTTTTCTGTCATTCTTATGACACTTCTGTGACGATAATTGTGACAAAACCCGGTATGATCATAGATGTGGTGGGCTCCTAATTCTATGACAAAAAATCATGATAGAAAATGGGCTTTTCATCCTGGGCGGCCGGAGATGTAGCAGCATGACATTCTTTGGGCCGTCCATGACAGAAAAAACCGTGGTAGAAGCAAGGGCGAGGAAAATATCGGAGGAGTTCCCGATTACGATGGGTGGTCGGGGGCCAAGCGGTGCGTGTTTCTCTTGTACGTACGCACGTGTGTGCGAGGCGTTGCTCTCTAACTGAACCCGAGTGAGCGTTGGGCTCTAACTGAACCCGAGCGATAGCTTTGTAGGCTATGTGTTACTGAACCCGAGCGGTCGATCGATGGCTGTTAACTGAACCCGATCGAGCAATTCCTTCACTACTACTGCTAACTGAACCCTATTGCACCTGCTACCTCTTGATGAACAGTGAGTGTTATTGGGGGGGGTGGATGAACAGTTCCTGGTGGGGGGTGGATGAACAGGACACCGTGGTAGTAGAGGCCATTGCCGCTGGATGAACAGGACCCCATGTGTGGAGGGCTATATGAACTGGACCCCGTGTGTGGGGGGCTGGATGAACAGGACCCCGTGGAGGGCTGGTTGAATAGTAGCCTGTGGAGGGCTTGTTCAATAGTAGCTGGTCGAGGGCTGGATGAATAGTGGCCCGTGGAGGGGTGATTGAACAAGACCCTATGGAGAGGGCTGGTTGAACAGTACCTAGTGGAAGAGCGGTGGAGGCTGGATGAACATGGGCCTGTGGATGAACAGTCGCAGGTGGAGGCTGGAAGAGGTTAACGATGGATGAACAGTAGCCCGTGGAGGCTCGAGGAGGTTGACGGTGGAGATGAACAGTATCCCGTGGAGTCTCGTTTTGCGGTACACCACACCCGTCCCAACGAACAGGACCCCTGTTTTGACCGTCGTGCTCCAACACAAGTCTGTTTCCTCCGTTTTGCGGTACGCCATACCACTCCAGATCAACAGGACCCCGTTTCGACCATAGGAGGTCCAAGAGAAGTCCGTTTCCTCTGTTTTGTGGTACGCCAGAGCCCTCCCAATGAATAGGATCCCGTTTCGGCCATGGCCGGTCGAACACAAGGCCGCTTCCTCCGTTCCGTGGGACACCAGGCTTTGTCTCCATCGGCTGTTCTGTCCAAGTCGGTTGGCTCCCGATAAACATGACGTATTCCGTTGCCTCCCCATGAACATGACTTTGTTTCTCCATTCCGACCCAGCCGGTTTGCTGCTCGATGAAAAGGACAACGTTGCTCCCGTCCATTGCCTCTCCATGTACACAAGCCCTAGCCATCCGTATATATATGCATGAGTATGCGCTCAAGACCCCACCCGTATGTACGTACGTGGTCGTATTTACTTTCTTACACCCTGGTCGCTGTACGTATGTGTACATGCTACGTGCGCGCCTCTACTACGACACGGGCGCTTCCTTACACGGCCACGGTTCATCGTTACAGCCTGCAGACAAACCGATCGACCAGTATGTAGGTACACGTTTGCACCCAGAATGACAATGCTACGTACGCTTCGACCAGGTGGGTCCCGACTGTCAGGCACTACCTTGCTTGCGAAGATGTAGCTGGTGGGTCCCATCAGTGAGGGGGCGAATCATTTTTTGCCCGTAATACGGACGCACTTTGTTGCGTGTGAAGATGTAGCCGGTGGGTCCCAGTAGTCAGGAGGGAAACATTTTTTTCAGGAAATACGGTGGCACGTCCTGTGTGTCCATATTGTCAGGTGGAGGAATCATTATTTTCCGTGTAATAAGGAGGCACTTCCTTGTTGCGGCCGTGGACCCAACAGTCAGCCTCTCCGCGTATAGTACTCTTCGAATGGAAGTCGTTCCTTGTAACAACCTGGATTTTTGCCCTTTTCTATTTCCTTTGATTTTCTTGGATTTTCGGTTTTGATTTGATTTTCCGTGGCTATGTGGTTCTGAAACTTGGGAAGATCATGTCTTCCTAGGTTTTATAGTGGCTTGTCACCCTCTTCACCATCCCAAGATCATGTCATTTCCATCCTTGACCTAACCCAAAATTCTTTTGTTGGGAATATTCCTTTTCTGATAAAGGAATAAACCTTAAAACCCTAGGTTGTGAAGCAACCTATATTTCTGTCACTCCTAAAATTCCCAAATAATTCTCATAAATTGTTTGGCTAATATCCCCCTCAAATATGGAAAATATATCATTGGCCATGTTTCCCATCATGCTCAAAAAATTAATTTCCTATTCTATCCTAAATGGCACATTGTGAAGAAAGTGCCATTTATCTTTGCCCAATTCAACCCAAACTTCTTGGACATCTTTTTCTATCCAAATAATTGACTTGTGCCAAAATTCAACACAATTTGCCTAGTAAATATTCCTGAGCAATTTTTCAAAGTTCCTGTCTGAGGGAAGTGATTGTGAAGGAAGTACAAGCTAGGCATATCCAAATGAGTTGAAATTTTGCAAGGTCCTTTATATGATCTTATCATGACTCCACCAAATATGAGCTCATGTAACTAATCTCTGTGTGCCCTCTTCAAATCTTAGTTTCTAGTCAAATTTTCAGTTTGTGAAGCAACTATATTTTATATTACTTCATTTAAGCTGAAAATTTTCCAGGGCATTCTTCAATCCATATCAACTCCCTGCACCAAGTTTTAGCTCAATTAGTTAATCCAATTGCCTTGTGCAATTTTTCCAACTTTCTGTCCAGAATAAAGCTTTGTGAAGCAAGTGCCAGTTTGGTATTTCCAAATGGCATGAAATGTTTACAGAAACTTCATACCATCATATAACCCTCTATGCCAAATTTCAGCTCATGTCAATCAAGTATGTGAGTGTATCATCCAAATCCCTAATTCTGGCCAGTTTTGCACTTTCTACAGCAACCCTCATCTAAACTCCTCATCTTAGTCTGATTTTTGGTGATCAACATCACCTTAGTATGTGATCATCATCAGATAAACTATTTACCATGTTACCTAGCTGGTTTAACCATAGAGAGTTACAAACACCTTCTTACTGATTTACTTTGGAGCTAAGTGAAAATCTCTTCTTTGCCCCTGGACCGATTTATTTCCTCAGTTGGACTAAGGGCACCAAGGACCATCTGCTGGACATGGTCGGCCATGCCAAAGAGCGCCGCTTGCGCCAGTGCGCGTGGTGATCACGCTTGTGTCATGGCTGAACGCGTGCTCTGGCTTGTTCCGGCCAATGTCCTCGTCTCCTCCCTCCTCATCTCGACCTCCATTCATGTCTCGGAGATCGCCCGTGCTCGACTGCATCGCCCTGCATCGCTTCTTCGTCATGGTTCGCCATCAATGCGCCACTAGAACAGTGACAGTACCATGCCAAGCCTCTGATCTCTATTAGAGCACTACTCATGCTCGCTAGCGTGCTCTAGAGCCATCCCCTCGGCTATATAGGCGTGCCCCGAGCCTTTCCACAACTCATCCACTCCTCACTTGCCTCCCTAGCCTACCGGAGTCCTCGGCCCTCTCTTCTTTTCGCGGGAGGACGCCATGGCCGCCTCAGTTCCTCCTTGGTTAGGCCAACCTAGCCCCTCGCCTCTCCTCCCGAGCTGTCCACCAGAGCCTCCTCATCCCCGTGGTTCGCCCCAACCCCTTGCCCCTCGCCGGAGAGCCCCGTGGTCGCGTCTCCCAAGTCTGGTCGTCGCCTCCACCATTCGGTCGCCTCGTGATCCCGGCCATCCGGTGCTCTTCTCTCCCTCCGGGAGCCACCACCAACTTACTCCCACTCCGATGACTCTACCCACGCCCTTCTCCTGCCGCCGGAGCCACCAGGGCCGTCGTCCTCGCATGCAACGGCCGCCTCCCGCTCCTCTGTTCCCCTCGAAGCTCTGCTTCTTCCCATCCTCCCCGGCGCCTGCTAGCCCTCGGGATGGATGCGGGAGACCTGGCCACAGCCGCCGGTGGCCAGAGTCGCCCGCCACGTCGCTAGCAGCGGCTCTGGTCGGGCCCTTCTCTGCTTCCGGCGGGGCATGTCGGGGATATACCCGCGGTATAAACCGCCGGATGTATGACTCGGCTAGAGCTTGGTGATTCACTGGCAACCCACTTGGACCTGGCGGTTTATGATTGATTGGTAATCCGGTAGGCGGGTCAGAGGAGCGACAAGACCCGGTGGCCCAACGGGCGGTTTATGGAAGGCCGGTTTATGGTGGGCCGGTTTAAGAGGAAAGGCGTGAAGAATATTATCTTACAAGGTGTTGAAGACTCGGACTTGTATCTGGTTTGTATTAGAAGGTAGACTAGTCCTAATCCTAATAGGACTCCACATGTAACCCGCTCCTCTAACTTATAAAAGGAGGGGCAGGGCTCCCCAAAAGGGGGACAAGCAAGAAGAAACAATCTCTAGGGCTAGACACAAAGAGTCGGCTTACCGACGACTCTCTCATGAGTATAATGAGATCTAGCCACAAACAACATGTAGGGTTATTACCGGATGATGTTTCCCGGGATCCGAAGCTGTCTAAATCCTTGTCTTATATTGCGTCTCTTGATTCCGCTCAACCCCTTTCAAGCTACCACATAGATGCGTTGGCCTCGCGACTAAGTCCTGACACCTAGGACATCTGCCGTGACAATTCCACGACAGTTGGCGCCCACCATGGGGCCCGCGCACAGTGGTGTTGAGTTCTTGGAGGGATCTTTTTTAGGGTCCGAGAAGTTCGCAATTTTCTGGCTCAAACCGGCATGGAAGGATTCACATCAGCTAATAGTTCACCGGTCAAGATAAAAAGCTATCAGCAGCAGTATATACCAAATTGAGATCAGCACCGAGATGGACAGATTTCTGAAAAAGAAGCATCGAATCTTCGTCGGCTCCCATGGCTTGTGTCGTCGAGTCGTTGTCACCGCCTCTGTCTCTGAGGATTTCCATATCAATCCCCGCGCCCAAGTCGCCAGGCCACGCCTAATGACCCGCTTGTTGTTTTTGATTCACCATCGCTGTCGAGCGCGGCTAGATTTTTTCTGCTACGGCACATGCACGGCAGTAGCCGGGTCAGATGATGTTCCGCTGCTATTCCCTAGCATGACGACCGAAGACTGCAAATCAATCGGCCAGAGTCACGTAAAAAGACTATGCTGGTCTATTATTTCTTGATGGCCAGAGTCATGTTTGATCTACTTACAAGATCTAGATGTAAGAAAAGTCAAAATTGAAAAAAAGGGACTCCTACCTACAAGGGAACCCGGACGAGGATTCATTCAACCGGCCATGACTCGGAAGCAGTTGTCTCCGGGCTTGGACTCCTCTTGTGACTCGTTTGGTCGAACGGCCGCGCCTCCGCTGTCATCAGTTTGCGCCTCCAACTCGCCGATGCCGCCTCGCCTCCGCCTCTGCACCGCCCAGTTGCTCACCTTGCTAGGGGTCTGATTCATAGCCGCGCTCTTGCCATCACACCAAGATCCGGCCATTGAGTCGCTGACGCAGTTTCGCCTGCAAGCTGCCTCACTTCGTGTTGTTTTCCTCTGAACGCACAATGCAAAGTCATCGGCCATACAGCTATCGCGTTGTTGCTGTCTCAACAGGGCACCCAATCTTTGCCGTCAAAATTCAAAATAGGCAGCGATCTAGCACGCACGAGGAAAAGACTAAATGATGATGTATTTGGGGGAGAATAGTTTGTTCAGCAATTAATTAACAATGTCAATACAGTCATACAGAAGCGTCAGTATATGGTCGTTGAAGAGCTCATGATAAAATTTGGGTTTGACAACAAGGTACTGGATCATCTTAATTCCGACACCGTGCTCACCTCCGCATACCTCTGCCGCGACCCTATGTCGTCATCGACTTGTTGTGCCTCGCTCTGAACTGGACCGTCGTATCGGCCACCACCATCGTGTGTCGAGCTGTCCGCCTCCACTGTCTTCTACTGCAAGCTCCCTCTCACAACCATCATAGAGCCGCCGCGCTTCGAAACAAGAGCTGCCTCTGTCGTTGCCGTGTTCGTCCGTCCAGCCTCGCTCTTCTGCCATGGCCGCGTCGTATACCGCCAGGTGCCGGGGGGCTTCCGGGCCGCCCCACTACAGCAGCAAACGAGAGTTTTGCGTCACAGAGACCCTATGTTCAACCTCTGCCGATTGTGACTCCGCTTCAGGCCGCCTCCCTGTCGAGTCGCCATTGTGGCCGCAGCCAGCATGCTTCCAAGTTTCACTACAGCAGCCTCGCACTTAAAGTCGCCTCCGGGTCAAGTCCCAGCGAGGCCCTGTTTGTCTAAGCCACCACCTCCAGAGCAGCCGCGAGCCGAGCCGTTCGTCGAGCAGCATCACCTCGCCTCTGCCGTCGGCCCTTGTGACGTTCCCCAGGTCACCGTGTCCGTGCCCGATCGTCGGGTCGCCGTGCTCACCTCCCTTCAACACTCCAAGCCGGCCCGGTTTCGTTGGTCGGCTCTGCCCCTGCCTCTACCATGGCCTCGCCGCTCCTTTGTTGAGGCCTTCATTTTTCAAAGTTGTCGTCATCTCTGCTACGAGCCGCCGTTGTGATCTCTGTCTCTAGGGTGGTCTAGTGCCTCCGAGCCGATTGAAAGAAAAGTCAAAGTGGGTAAATAAAAAAAATTAGACTATGGTGTTGTCTACAAAAAGAGGATTGGTGTGGCTACCTGAAATCGGTCAATCAAGTTGACTGACTCACTACTAGCTAGCTTTGGAAGATGGGTTAACCACAGCCTCCTGAGCTGCCCGTGGACGGTGCCTCTCTGACCTACGTAATAAGAAAGGGGGGAAGGCAACCGTCCGAGTTCATCTGACAAACATACCAGGTGCTATCCTTTTTTATATCTTATTAGCACATCTTAAATTGTTTCAGAACAATTACTCCGGTTTGTGGTATTTGTTCGCAGGACCATTATTCATTACAAAGGTGCTGCAAAAGGGCACGCGCCGACATTATTTTTGCACTAGCGCTCGTCTATGCCCTACTGCTCGACGGGTACAGGTGCAAATCGCCGCCCCGCTACATCAACATGACGCGGTTGACTCACCAGTCTACGCGGTTTACCGCGCCTGTGATTGAGTCGCTTGTCTGTACCGGCTTACAACGCCATGGCCGACTCATCCGTCTGCTCCCGCGACCAGCTCAACTGCGATTGATTTCAGCTTCACCGTGGTAATCATCAACTTCGCGGTGGATAACTACTCGCATGATGTATCAGGTGAAATCCATCCAGCATATTTTTTATATTATATATTGCTTTCTTTAAAGGAGCAATTACTCCGGTTTGCAAGTTGTCCCATGCAGGATTCAAACCGGTCTATATCACGGTTAATTATGAAGAATGTCAAGCCAACTCCTCAAGTCGCCTTGAGACTCGGGGGTTATGATGCCATGGCTCAGTAAATATTGCCAGTTTAAAGGCCGTCAGAAAATTGTCAGTTCAAAATAAAGATTCCGGTTTAAAATCCGTATCAAGAGACACCTCTCTCCCGTAAAGCTTTGAAGCTCTCAAATCAGGTTCAAACATCCGGCTCAAGGTAAATTAGTCTCTTACAAAGATTTTAAGCTCTCAAATCTGGTTCAAACATCCGGCTCAAGGACAATCTGTCTCCCATAAAGTTTTGAAGCTTTCAAATCCAGTTTAAAGTTCCGGCTCAAAAAGTATTAATCTGTCGCAAGATTCGAGTTCTCAGAAGATTAAAAGTTGCCAAAGAGAGCTTGCTGCCATGATGCGCGGTTCAAACATGGGTATCCTGCCTTACGGCTTACTATATATGGTCACTTGGGGGCTCTTTGCATCCAGTTCAAGAAGAAGTTATCTCTTTCAAAAAATTAAAGATTGCCAAAGAGAACTTGCTGCCATGATGCGCGGTTCAAACATGGGCATCCTGCCTTATTGGTTTATCATATTATTGATCACATGGGGGCTTATGTTTATAAAGCGGAGTTCTGATTACTTATTGATCCGGCTATCAAGCCAATATTATCATAAGGGGACAAAGAGAGTTTGTTGCACAGCACAACTCAAACATAGTCACTCGATGAGCACAACTCAGAAATATATCACTTGGGGGCTTGGTCGTATTCGAACCATAGCTACACCTCTTGATCGGCGTAAGGCCACCAGGGAAGTTACTTGGGGGCTCTTTGCTTCGCATCGAACTAAGAGTCTGCACCCTTGTAATAGACTATCAAGCCCGGCTTGGAAGTCTGGTGTACGCACCTAAAACCCCGGATTAACCTGCCTTCTTTAAGTAAGTCACTCCGCCCAGGTAAACCTGGTACGACCCGCGAACGTTTGACAGTCAATCTCATAGACCCTGAACTTGTCAAAGTTAAAACATGATTGGTTAAAGATTGAGGTCCATCTTAAAAGGCTTTGTGAAATAATTAATTCAGTGGCCTGGCAGCCCATGAAAAGCCTCGATTTGGAGCCTGGCAGCTCGTAAAAAGCCTCGACTGCAAGTGTTCATATGCTTTCATTTGCCAAGTTTTTTCTCCTTTGATGAGATTTATAACATCTTCTGATAAACCGGCATCCTTGACCCGTGTTAAAGATTAAGGTTTTCTAAGTTGCTTTAGCGCAATGGCTATTATATTATCAATGGATATGATTTATTCTACAATTGAAGGAATAGTCCCGAGTCGCTGCAGGCTTACGACCCGACACTTGGGGGCTACATTATTCAAGTCGAGATTATATCTGCTAGTCTCATGTCGCTGCAAGCATGCACCATGACACTTGGGGGCTAATGCAAAGTCATTTTTGCTCAATTTATTGAAAACCCGACTCATCACATTCTAAATGAGCCGGCCCTTGGGGGCTACCAATTGCTCCTGTCAAAAATTCAAGGTACACAAGCCTCAGTCCATTATATTGAAGGATCCACTACTAAGTTGATACAGCACAAGGCTCTTAACCTTGTGGACGTGGGTTCAAGCCCCATGATGGGGGTTAGATCATATGATATTATTGTCAATGAAATATATATAAAGTCTCAGCTCAGTATTATCTTACTAAGCCGACCCTTGGAGGTTACACGTCGCTGCTCAAGTTTGCATGATCATATTTACAAAGTCCCTTGAAAGTGCATTATATCGACTAGAGGGGGGGTGAATAGGCGATTTTTATGAAAGTCTTCAAAACATGGAAGTTTTGAAGACAAACAGAGTGAACAAGCCTATCACTATGCAGCGGAAGGTAGATTACACAACACAAGCCATGGTCAAGTATACAATATAGTGAAAGCACAGTGACAAATAGCTTCAGTGTAATGAGGATCAGGTTGGAAGAAGTTATGAAGCCAAACAGATCATACAGTCAAGTTGTGAAGACAGAAGATAAAGCAAGCATGCAATAGCTTCACAATGTGTACTGGTAAGTAAAGGGAGGTGAAGATGAAACCAGTGACACGTTGAAGACAATGATGTGTTGGACCAGTTCCAGTTGCTGTGACAACTGTACGTCTGGTTGGAGCGGCTAGGTATTTAAACCAAAGGACACACAGTCCCAGACACCCAGTCCTGAACACGCAGCTCAGGACACCCAGTCCTCACCGTTTTTTCATTGAGCTAAGGTCACACAGACCCCGCCCAATCACTCTGGTAAGTCTTCAAGGTAGACTCCCAAACCTTCACAGACTTCGTTCACCGGCAATCCACAATTCCTCTTGGATGCTCAGAACGCGACGCCTAACCGTCTGGAGGATGCACAGTCCTCAAGTGTAATAAGTCTTCAGATCACTCAGACAAGAAGACTTAAGTGATGCCCAATTACTCTGGCTCTGGGTGGTTAGGGCTTTTCTCCTCACTAAGGATTTTCTCAAAGGCTTCGAGGTGGGTTGCTCTCAAACGACAAAAGCCGTGCACTGAAATCTGAGCAGCCAACCGTTTATGGTTGTAGGGGTGGACTATTTATAGCCGCTTGGCAACCCTGACCTGATTTGTCCGAAATGACCCTGGGTCACTAAGGAACTGACACGTGTACTAACGGTCGGGTTTTGAACTCACACGGCAACTTTACTTGGGCTGCAAGTAAAGCTGACTTGTCTGACTCTAGACAAGATTTTCTCTCATTGTCTTCACTCGAAGACATAGGATTTGAATTAGGCATCACTTCAGTCATCCTGACTGATTCTCTTGGACCCCACTTAACAGTACGGTGGTTCCTATGACACAACATGAATAAAGTAAAACTACGAAGGATCTAAGTCTTCGAGTTCCAAAGGATTCATGGGGAGTCTTCATATGTCATTGTCTTCGACATGAATGTCTTCATGAACCACCATTATCTTCAATGTCTTCGTACATTTTTAGGGGTCATCTCTGGTAGCTAAACCGAATCAATGAGGGACTTCTACATGTGTTATCCTGCAATTCTCACAAACACATTAGTCCCTCAACTAGGTTTGTCGTCAATACTCCAAAACCAACTAGGGGTGGCACTAGATGCACTTACATCCCTGCTCATTATTGCATAATAACCCGGCCCTTGGGGGCTACATTGGTTGAAGTTTTTATGAGTATAAGGAAATTACAAGTCCCAGGTTGCTGCAAGCATAACAACCCGGCACTTGGGGGTTACATATGTGGAATATACAGTTGTGACTAGTGACTGAGATGAACAATCTGGATTTCTTCAAGGTTGCAATATTTATATTGAAACAAGTCTTAAGCTATCATTATGTTCTCCTCTTAAGACTTGGGGGCTACAGGTAATATGCATATAAAGGAGGAACATCTTCAAATTCTCAGTTTTGGGCAAATCAGGAAGATTAATTGGGTGACTCGGTATTGGCAACAATCATGACCCGGCGTCTATAAGCGGTCATGACCCGGGATCATCAGTTTTTATAAATCGGCAATTTTGGCAATGATAAAATGGCAAGTTCTACATTTTCAAACCGGTTGATACCAATTGAGTATTTGAGGACTAATATTTTTGTCAAATCAGATTGAAGGCCGATTCAAATGGGTTCTTTATTCACAAAATATCTTCTGCAAGCAAATTGATTATTAAGCTGGTCTATTGACTCGGATTTTTCAGAAGAAATGACAAGGACTTTAAGGATGATCAAGTGCCGGTTTATAAGAATATTCAAACCGGAGCACAACCCGCCAAATTTGTTCTTGTGTTTATGTTGCAGATCAGTTTAACATGGATAAATCCAAATTAAACTAGGGGCTAATGTCGGGGATATACCCCGCGGTATAAACTGCCGGATGTATGACCCGGCTAGAGCTTGGCGATTCACTGGCGACCCGCTTGGACCTGGCGGTTTATGATTGATTGGTAATCCGGCAGGTGGGTCAGAGCAGCGACAAGACCCGGTGGCCCAACGGGTGGTTTATGGAAGGCCGGTTTATGGTGGGCCGGTTTAAGAGGAAAGGCATGAAGAATATTATCTTACAAGGTGTTGAAGACTCGGACTTGTATCCGGTTTGTATTAGAAGGTATACTAGTCCTAATCCTAATAGGACTCCACATGTAACCCGCCCCTCTAACTTATATAAGGAGGGGCAGGGCTCCCAAAAAGGGGGACAAGCAAGAAGAAACAATCTCTAGGGCTAGACACAAAGAGCCGGCTTACCAACGACTCTCTCATGAGCATAATGAGATCTAGCCACAAACAGCATGTAGGGTTATTACCGGATGATGTTTCCCGGGGCCCGAAGCTGTCTAAATCCTTGTCTTATATTGTGTCTCTCGATTCCGCTCAACCCCTTTCAAGCTACAACATAGATGCGTTGGCCTCACGACTAAGTCCTAACACCTAGGACATCTGCCGTGACAATTCCACGACAGGGCAGGAAGCAGGAGGGAGAAGATGATGCCAGGTGCGCCCCGCGCTTTCCCCGACCCCACCTGGCAGTGTCTCGGCGTTGACCTCGCCCCGGGCCCGCGTCTGTAAGTGGAAACGTTTTCTTGAAATGCGTTTTCGCTATATGAAGGCGTATTTCCTTCATTTTTTATCCAAAATGTGTTTTCCCTTCAGGAAAGCGTAGTCTCTTCTTGTGCGGCTGAAAATACGTTTCCCATTTCAGAAAATGTATTTGGCCCAAAGGCACGTTCAGTTTTCCCTCCAGGGGCCTGTTTGCTGAAGTTTATTCATAGATTGGTCCCTGATCTTCCACTCCTCATAGCCCCGCAACCGTAACTCCGATCGAGGTGAAACTAGCGCTCACTTTTTCGTCTAGTCAAGCTTTATATTTTGGTAACATTTTCACTAGGTTTTCCCATAGTGAAAATGAACATTTTGCCCTTGCCTCTAATCAGGCCCCTCCGAGAGAAAACCGCCTGGCGTTTTGTTCCGCGACTTCACTACACTTCTTCCTGGAGTCTTCGTCACCCCAGGCAAGCCACAATAACCACTTGCATGTTAGTCATGTAGTAGCCATGGTTTTCAACTTGAATATTTATTAAATGTTTGCTGGTTTAAAATATGGTTATCAATGTTTCGGTAAAGCTTCTGGATTAGTGCTTACTTTCTTGATATGTTGTTATGCACCTGGTTGTCATGCCCTGCTACTTGCTAGTATTCCTTTCATATGCTTATGCTTGCTACTAGTACATGTTGATGTTGGTGATGGTCTTCGGTGCATGACTGCCGTCTGTCCCGAGTACCGTTGTTATGCCTGTTCCATTGCATCCAGTTGGTTAAATGCTTGCATGATGGCATTGTTGATATGTTCTTGCATCATATTTATTGTTGATGCCAGTGGTCATGCCATGTTTCGGAGAAGTATGTACTTATGATATTCATGCTAGTCAGTATGCCATGCTTAGTTGGTTATGATTCATTGTTGATATGGTGGATAGTTATGTGGTACCATCATAATTATGTTGATATCATGATCATGAAATGTAATTGGATCATGTATTTTATCATGGCTCAACATATTTGCATTCAAGTTTAACTAGATTAAATTGAACTTGAACAACTGTTGGCTGAGTCATGGTGCCACCATATCGAACTGACCAGTGCAACCATGCTTACGTTTATGGGAAGGTCATAACTGGGTCTATTGTCGGGCCTCTCGCCAGTGCCTCCAATGAGGGAAGGTTATGGGCATGCGGTACACTGGCCCGGTAAGCAGACATAACCTTGTGTGGCCGTTGTTTTTGTTGTTGTTATGGATCCGGGTCCCCGTTTGGGACCATTTATGTTTGGCCATGATGGTGGTCGTTGTGTCTTTGGTAGACACGGGGCCACCCAGGACTAGCCCAGTGGGGATTGAGTCGGAGTGGCCGGGAGAGTGTCATGGCAGTTGATCGGCTTTGTCGGAACATCGTTGGTCCACCCGAATGGGAGTGCGAGGCCATGGGTTCCGTAGTGTGGGTATAGTGTACTAACCTCTGCATAGTGTATATTAAATCTATCGTCAGCCGCGCCCGTGGATAAGGGCCTAGTTCGTAGTTGGTCAGACTATGAGTCAACAGTAATAATAACAATAATAATAATAATAATAATAATAATAATAATAATAATGTGCTTGATAACAACCATGGTTCGATAAGGAGATAAGTTGGTTGTGATCACCGGAAGGATCACCGTTTGATGCCAGGTATTGCTTGTGGTTGTGATCGCCGGAAGGATCACTGTTTGAGACCAAGTGTTGGTCATGGTTGTGATCGCCGGAAGGATCACCGTTTGGTTATGAGGTAACCCAAGCAGAATAAATGGTGCATATAGTGTCATCATGTTGCATGCTGGTATCGTCAGATTTATATGTTCATGTCATGCTCATATTGTTCTAGCAGTGTTATGTTCATGTTGTTCATGACATGATCATATTGTTCTAGCAGTATTATGTTCATGTTGTTCATGCCATGATCATATTGTTCTAGCAGTATTATGTTCATGTTGTTCATGCCATGATCATATTGTTCTAGCAGTATTATGTTCATGTTGTTCATGCCATGTTTTTTTGATGATCTCATGATCATTCCTGCTTAACCTGTAATTGCCATGTTTTTGTTTGTCTTGAATGCTTCTGGTTATTGTGAGCTTGCAAGTACATGCAACGTACTGACCTGGCGTGTCATGCCAAATTGCAGGTCATGCCTGGATTGCTTGCTTGTTTGGTGTTGTTCCTGTGTTCGCGAGCTAGGATAAATGTTCCAGCCAAAGTCCCTGCGGATTGGAGTCCATCATCGCCGTTTGTTGTTCCGCTGCCTGTAGTTGTTCTGCTGCTTCGAGTTGTTATGCTGCTTGTATAGAGCAACTGTGGTTGGCGTAGTGTCACCGTGTCGATGTTCTTCATTGTAATATCGGAACCCTTGTATTCATATTCATGTTGTAATAGGGAGCTGGTTTGTTCTATACTAAGAAGTACCGTATTCCAGAAGACTTCACCTCGATCTCTGGGCTAGAATACAGGGCATTCCGGTTTTCTCTGAGCCGGGGTGCCACTGGCTTGGTATCAGAGCAGGTCTGGCTGTAGAGCGTCCTAGTCCGCTGGAACGTTAGAAAATGGTAGTATAGGGTCTGGTTGTTGCCCTTGCTTGCTGCATTTGGTTGTTGCATTTGTTTGCTTCATATAGTCATATTTCAGTTACCATTAACCCCTGTTTCATGCATAGATGGTGGTCAACTTCCATGAGTTCAGTGCCCTTCCCTTAGCTCCAGGTGTTGTTCCTATTGAGTTTAGTGCCACTCCTACACCTCTCAGCTTTGTCGCCCTCTTTGGCGACATGTGGCGTAGTATTTATCCCCTCGGAGATCCACCTCATTATCAAGTATTCCAGTTTTCTGCTGGAGGAAGAATTCGGGAATACGTAGCTCATGTTCATCTGTCAGCCCCGGTTCCTATCGGTAAGCGTACCTACAGTTTCCACAGAGGTTACGGCGCTACTCCTGAGCGTGCCGTTCAGCTTGCCGCAATGGAAGGAGTCACCGGTCTTCGTCATCAAGATAGCATGGTGCAAGAGAACCATGCTTATCAATATTATCCCACCATCGTCGAGAATCCTAGGCGAATCCAATTTCCCTCCGTCAACCCTCAAGATGACCCGGCTATCCTCACCATGTCTCGTTGCATGACGGCCGAGTGTCCTCTTATTTCTGAGTTAGTCCGAGATGCCATTCGGGCTAGGAGATTGCTTGGTGTCGCTTTACCTCAGTCTCCGCCAGCTTCTCCAACTCCTCCGCCTCGTCCATCCGGAGTTTCAGAGTCAATGGTTCCACTCGCTACTCCCTTAGCTTCCTTGTTAGTTCGCGAGCGTTTGCTCAAGCATAGGGTGTAGTGCTTCGCGTAGTGTTTGTGCATCTGCTGTAATATCATGCTTGTGTGTGCCTATGTGAAGCAGCTTTGTAGCCGGTTTGTTGTGTGCTTTGTTGAAATAAATCGTTTTCTCGTGCTTCTTTGTTTTGAATCCTCGATGTTACCCCCTTATGGAAATTACTCTTCGACCGGCACCGGATCAGAAGAAGCCGTAAGCAGTACAGATATACACCAAGAAATTCAGTTAAAAGGAATAAGGTTTTCAGCCGACACCATTGTATTGCAGACATCCGTCCGGATACAAATTGTGTTTTGATCAGACTTTCAGCAACAAGTACCTGTCAGAGATACACTTTATCGCAGCAAAGATTAAATCAGAAAGAGGGCAAAATTGGATCAACGGTGCATTTCAAGTCAAAGGAATGGGCTATGCACATTGATTGAATGTGCCATAAGTCAAAATTAAAACACTGCGACACCTAGAAGTCAGTCCAAATACGCAATGAATTCAGCAAGGACAGCTAGACAATTCTTGTCATATAAATAATCAGCTGCCAGACTGACAAAATTATATATATGTCATTCCATTCACCAAGAAAATCAGTCTCGTCCTTCTCCACAATTTATTGACGAAGTGTACAAAGATAACGTTCCCAGTCTGCATTGGTAGGGAATGAATGGATTCCCATGCAAGATATTCAGCCTTCTCAATAAAATACTACAAAAGCTTCTGGCATAAGGTACCGAGTCTTCCCTAGCAAAGTCTTTAAGGGGGGAAGCTTATGAGGTACGGTACCCCGATTTCCTCAATAAGATATCCATCGAAGGCTTCGAGCATAAGCCACCAAGTCTTCCTCAGCACGATACCCCGATTGTTTCCAAACGCAAACTGCCCAATCTTCTTCAGTACGACACTAGTATAAGACATTAAATTATGACTTGTCAGCATATGGCAGTGTTGTCCAAGTGGCACATCTGCAACAGTTGGTCTGAAACAAAAATCGGTCAGAGGTATGCCTCGAGAATCAGATATTAGTTCATTCAGTATGCTGCCAAGTCCATGCAAGTCTATCGCACAAGGAAGAATTCACGGTACACATCTGACAACCTCACCGGTTATTCAGGAAACAAAAACCAGTGGGTGATGCCATAATCAACAAGTCTTGAAGGAAAGACAACATTGAGGCAATAATCTTGGCAGTGATTATCAAGATCAGTCCCCCACATCCAACAATATGATGTTATTAACCCTGTCACTGTCCGGCATAATCCACAACTGTATTGAGATCTGTATAACCACACGTGAGCCGAATAAATATACCGAGGCTCAAAACATGAACCAGACCAAGGTATGAGTGCCAGATATTATACGTAATAGTATTCAGGGCCACGAAAATAATCAAGGATATAAGGCCCCGCTCTTTTAGTTGAGGATCTAGATGAAGAAAGAAATAATGAAAGAGCAAGACCAACAATACAGGTATGCTGGTTATTATGTGAAAAATGTGGATGCCCAAGACCGTCTTATTCCACGGCAAACCCAAGCAAACATCCACCCGAGAGGTATACTCCATTGTGGTAAGGACCTCATAGCGAGGCAACCGGCTCAGTCCACAGTATGCTCAGAATTGTCAGTATTGAATACCCGAGTCTGTCCAGTCCGACTCATGGACATCTCAATATATTGACCTCAACACCCGCGATGGAGCATCACACAGACTATTATTCCCAGGGAGACACTGGCAAAAATGAAGAATCAGTGTGAAAACATATACTTTGAGGATTGTTATCTCTCGCATAGGGGAAGGAATTAAGACAACAGCCCGTGTGGATGGGATTCTTTGCCAAGATCACCGCCAGTCAAGTATGCACATCTTATCATCAGGAGATGGTG
The DNA here is from genome assembly GCA_034509565.1 of Triticum monococcum. Taxonomy (NCBI): domain Eukaryota; kingdom Viridiplantae; phylum Streptophyta; class Magnoliopsida; order Poales; family Poaceae; genus Triticum; species Triticum monococcum. The sequence continues at coordinate 318,159,310 of CM067842.1, forward strand.
CATTTTTCTATCAGTCACGACAAGCGACAGTCAAACCTTTGATACAACTTGGATACTCAAGACTGTGAAGCCAGTCAAGATAAGTTAGAAACTCATGCAAGATGTCAGCATCCATTAGAAAAAACAGATATGATCCACATCACTGTTTTGGAACCAGAAGGCATGTCTACATTCGACGAATCCGATGCCTGGATAGAAGAGATTCTTTGTTCCACGGGAAGATATGTACCCCAACTCCGTGGAATATTCTCGGTACTCGATACTAGAATAACATTTCCAGCAAGGATCAATATCAAGAAGGATAAGTATGTCCGTGCAAATAATATTTCGGATGCCATCTCAGCCAAAAGATATGAAAGAAAATTTACGTCAGTATAAACAGGAACATATAAGGTACGTCCTGTCAGAATGTCAGATAAGGCGAAGCAAACCACCCTAGATCAAGACAGTCAGTTATATCCAATTCAATGGAAACATTATATGAGAATGAATAAAAGAAACCCGAGTTGGAAACGGTTTCTTCAAGTCAGAAAGATTATTTAACCCTGAGCAACCAAATCTTGAGGATGAGATTTCTTTAAGGGGGGAAGGTTTGTAACAGCCTAGATTTTTGCCCTTTTCTTTTTTCCTTCGATTATCTTGGATTTCCGGTTTTGATTTGCTTTTCCATGGCTATGTGGTTCTGAAACATGGGAAGATCATGTCTTCCTAGGTTTTATAGTGGATTGTCACCCTCTTCATCATCCCAAGATCATGTCATTTCCATCCTTGACCTGACCCAAAATACTTTTGTTGAGAATATTCCTTTTGTGATAAAGCAATAACCCTTAAAACCCTAGGTTGTGAAGCAACTTATATTTCTGTCACTCCTAAAATTCCCAAATAATTCTCATATATTTTGTGGGTAATATCTCCCTCAAATATGGCAAAATATATCATTGTCCATGTTTCCCATCATGCTCAATAAATTCATTTCCTATTCTGTCCTAAATGGCACATTGTAAAGCAAGTGCCATTTATCTCTGCCCAATTCAACCCAAACTTCTTGGACATCTTTGTCTGTCCAAATAATTGACCTGTGCCAAAATTCAACTCAATTTGCCTAGTAAATATTCCTGAGCAAGTTTTCAAAGTTCCCGTCTCAGGGAAGTGATTGTGAAGGAAGTACAAGTTAGGTATATTCAAATGAGTTGACATTTTGCAAGGTCCTTTATATGATCTTTTCATGACACTCCACCAAATATGAGCTCATGTAACTCACCTATGTGAGCCCTGCTCGAAATGTTAGTTTTTGGTCAGATTTTTAGTTTGTGAAGCAACTATATTTTCTATTGCTTCATTGAAGCTGAAAAGTTTCCCGAGAATTCTTCAATCCATATCAACTCCCTCCACCAAGTTTTAGCTCAATTAGTTAATCCAATTGACCTGTGCAATTTTTCCAAGTTTCTGTCCAAAATGAAGCTTTGTGAAGCAAGTGCCACTTTGGTATTTCCAAATGGCATGAAATTTTTACAGAAGCTTCAGACCATCATATAACCCCTCTATGCCAACTTTCAGCTCATTTCAATCAAGTATGTGAGTGTATCATCCAAATCCCTAATTCTGGCCAGTTTTGCACTTTCTACAGCAACGCTCATCTAAACTCTTCCTCTTAGTCTGATTTTTGGTGATCAAAATCACCTTAGTATGTGATCATCATTAGACAAATTATTTACCACGTTACCAAGCTGGTTTAACCACAGAGAGTTACAAACACCTTCTTACTGATTTACTTTGGAGCTATGTGCAGATCTCTGCTTTGCCCCTGGACCGAATTATTTCCTCAGCTAGACTAAGGGCACCAAGTTCCATCTACTGTACATGGTCGGCCACGCCAAAGAGCGCCGCTTGCGCCAGTGCGCGTGGTGATCACGCCTACCTCATGGCTGAAAGTGTGCTTTGGCTTGTTCTGGCCACTGTTCTCGTCTCCTCCCTCCTCGTCTCGACCTCCATTCATGTCCCGGAGCTCACCCGTGCTCGACTGCCTCGCCCTGCGTCGCTACTTCGTCGTGGTTCGCCATCAATGCGCCGCTAGAACAATGCCCGTGCCATGCCTAGCCTCTGACCTCCATTATTGCACCACTCAAGCTTGCTAGTGTGCTCTAGAGCCCTCCCCTCGGCTATATAAGCGTGCCCCGAGCCCTCCCGCAGCTCATCCACTCCTCACTTGCCTCCCTAGCCTACCGGAGTCCTTGGCCCTCTCTTCTTTTCATAGAAGGACGCCATGGCTGCCTCGGTTCCTCCTCGGTTAGGCATACCTAGCCCCTCTCCTCTCTTCCCGAGCTGTCCACCATCCTCATCCCCGCGGTTCGCCCCAACCCCTTGCCCCTCACCGGAGAGCCCCGTGGTCGTGTCTCCCAAGCCCGGCCTCGCCTCCACCATTCGGTTGCCTCGTCGTCCCGGCCATCCGGTGCTCTTCTCTCCCTCCGGTAGTGTAACACCCTCGATGCGACTATATCTCCCACGTGTCGAGGCACGACTTAGAGGCATAATCGCATTGAAGGCATATGTCGCAAGTGAGGTAATCTTCACACAACCCATGTAATACAATAGGGGAAAAAGTTACATAGTTGGCTTACAATCGCCACTTCACACAATTACATGAATAAAGCATTACATCAACCAAATACACTCATGGTCCGACTACGGAACCAAAATAAAAGAAGAACCCCAAATGCGACAAAGGTCCCCAATCGACCCCAACTGGGCTCCACTACTGATCAACTAGAACGAAACAACACAAATGAACAAGGTCTTCAACGAGCTCCTCCTGAGCTAGGTTGCGTCATCTGCACGGACTCAACGGCACCTGCAAGCTGGTTTTGGAAGTAATCTGGGAGCCACAGGGACTCAGCAATCTCGCACCCTCGCGATCTAGACTATTTAAGCTTATGGGTAAGGTAAAGGTATGAGGTGGAGCTGCAGCAAGCGACTAGCATATATGGAGGCTAACATACGCAAATGAGAGCGAGAAGGGAAGGCAAAGCACGGCCGATAGAAGTATGATCAAGAAGTGATCTTGGACTACCTACGTCAAGCATAACTCCAACAACCGTGTTCACTTCCTGGACTCCGCCGGAAAGAGACCATCACGGTTACACACGCTGTTGATTCATTTTAATTAAGGTCGACTTCAGGTTTTCTACAACCGGACGTTAACAAATTCCCATCTGCCCATAACCGCGGGCACGGCTTTCGAAAGTTCAATCCCTGCAGGGGTGTCCCAACTTAGCCCATGACAAGCTCTCACGGTCAACGAAGGAATAGACCTCCACCCGAGACATTCCGATCAGACTCGGTATCCCGGTACAACAAGACATTTCGACAGGGTAAAACTAAACCAGCAACACCGCCCGATGCGCCGACATCCTGATGGGAGCTGCACATATCTCGTTCTCAGGGCAACACCAGATAGGTCAAGCTACGAGTAAAACCAGCCCTCAAGTTTCCCCGAGGTGGCCCCGCAGGCTGCCCATTTCGGACCAACACTTAGACAAGCACTGGCCCGGGGGGGTTAAAATAAAGATGACCCTCGAGAGAGCGACTCCCAAGGGAAAAGTAGGTGGTGGTGAGGCAAATGGTAAAACCAAGGTTGGGCATTGCTGGAAGAGCTTTACTTAAGGCTTACTGTCAAGGGGTTCCCATTATAGCCCAACCGCGTAAGGGACGCAAAATCCGGGAACATAACACCGATATGACGGAAACTAGGGCGGCAAGAGTAGAACAAAACACCAGGCATAAGGCCAAGCCTTCCACCCTTTACCAAGTATATAGATGCGTTAATTAAATAAGATATATTGTGATATCCCAACAAGTAAACATGTTCCAAGCAAGGAACAACATCTCCATGTTCCAACAAGGAACACACTTCAATCTTCACCTGCAACTAACAACGCTATAACAGGGGCTGAGCAAAGCGGTAACATAGCCAATCAACGGTTTGATAGGACAATGGTGGGTTAGAGGCTGAACATGGCAAGTTGGGAGGCTGACAAGCAAGTGGTAGGCATCGTACCATTGGCATAGCAAAAGAGCGAGCAAACTAGCATAGCAAAGATAGTAGTCATTTCGAGGGTATGATCATCTTGCCTGAGATCCCGAAAGGAAGAAGAACGAGTCCATGAAGAAGACAAACAGACGTAGACGAACGGATCCTCACAAACACGACGTTACCGGAACCAACCCGAAGAAGCAATCACCGGAAAAGAGCAAACAACATAGTAAACAACCAACACATAATCATGGCATGATGCACAATCAAGTATGATGCATGTCCGGTTTAATGAGGCATGGCATGGCAAAGTGCACAAACAACCCTACAAATTAAGTGGAGCTCAATATACAACGAGTTGCATATTGACGGAACACCACATTAATTATTTAGTTCTCTCCCGGTTAGGTACTCAACAAATTTAAATGTTGGTTAACATGGCAAGAGGTGAAGCATCACAAAACTACACCACCTAAACAATTTAAATGGGCCGGATATAACAAATAACGAATCCGGTAAATCCCCATATGCATTAGTGATTTATTGCAACAACAATTTACACATTTTATAATTGTTGTTATCATGATGCGGATGACAAGAACAAGTTTATGCAAGTTTTTAAGAAAATGTTGATAAGAGCATATTATGAAGCATTTGTCACCGTGGTGGAAAGAAAAGGGGTGCCACGGCAACGAATCCGAAAATGATGCCACGGCAACATATCGGTTCCGGAAACTCGATTGAGATCCCGGTGCAAACGAAAGTGCGGCGGGAGCGTGACATGCGATAGAAGGTGGGGTGATCCCGGTAACCGGGTTCCCACGGGTTAGGGGCATGGAAACGAGTGACAATTTGGACACGGTGCAAACACGAGCATATCAAACATCGCAAGCATTCGTTCACGGACGTCGTCTCGGGGTATACCTTTGAAGCGTGCGTTATCGGAGGGGTTCAAGTTCGATGCGGTGTAGGGGAAGTAGACGTTCTCGGGGCGTCGAGGGAAGTAGTGGTTCACGTTCGTTTTCGGAGAGGTACTTGATGAATCCCAGGTTCCCGGGGGCGACGGTAGTTGTTCTCGTATCACGTGGAAGTAGTCATACTCGGCGATAGTGGTACTTGGAGTTATCCGTGCGTAGAGGTACTTGACGTCGTGGTACTTGGGTCTCCCGACTTGTCGGTCCCGATTCTTGCGACGCCAGTGGATCACGTTTTCGTAGGGGAACTTGACGAAAACAAGTCGACGGTAGAGGTACAGACGTGCTCGGGGTACTTGTTGGTCCGGTCTTGACGGTCTCGTTTATGCGACGGTAGTTGTACTAGTCGGCAGTAGTTGTACATCTCCGAAGAGGAACTTGGTGCATCCAGGGTCTTCGGGCGTAGTTGTACACACACGTAGATGAACTTGACGAAAAATGGGTCTCCTCACGGACTTGATGCACCCGAGTTCTTCGGGTTTGTAGTTGTACTTGGCGTTCTTAGTCCGGGTCTTGCCGGTGGTGGAACTTGGCGTTGCTATGGTCGATCTTGCCGGCCTTGACGTTCAACACAAAACAACACAGGGGCCTCGGGATGCCAACAGCAAGGAGGCGATGGTGGCATGTGGAGAGGGTCGTGGTCGGGCTCAACCATGTCGAGGAGGCCGTGGCGGAGCGAGCTGGAGGCACCGGACATGGGAACCCCCGCGATCCGCAGGGCACACGGGATACAGGAGGCGAGGCAAGGCGAGCTCGGCGGCCTGGACGCGCCGGCCGGAGTGGCGGCGGGGCTTGCCAGCGAGGCAGCCATGGGTGGCGCTGAGGTAGAAGCGACCATGGCACGCTGGAGGCGCGGAGGAGGCGACCGGAGAGGATGTCCGGGAGCAGGGGCACGACGCGCGCGGCGCGACGGCCCTGCTCCTCTGCGTATGACGGCGCAGGAGAACGAATGGGAGAGGGACGAGGCTAGCGGCGCTTCGGTGGCTTCGGTCGCCAGCGGGGGAGAATCGAAGGGAGGCGGCATGCGGGCATGGGATCCAGCGGGGCTTCGGGTGAACTGGGCAGCGGTGTGGGAGGACGAGAGGGAGAGATCGGAGAAGAGAGCGAGGGGAGATGGGATCGGGGAGATGGGTATCTCCCTGGCGGCGCTATGAGGCACGATGGAGGAGGAGGGGATCGAGGGAAGATGGGCCTCGGGCATCTACGGTTGGAGGAGATAGATGGGGGCGGCTGGGCCTTGGGAGGCCGGCCCGAAGGAGAGGGAGGCTGCGCCTGCGGAGACCGGCGGCTGGGCCTTAGGCCAATTTGGTGGGCTACGGGCCTGCTGGTTTACTCTCCCTCTCTCTCTTTATCTAAAATCTCTTTTTTCCATTTCAGAACAAAACAGAAAAAAGAGAAAGAAAAGAAAGAGAAGTTAGGGATGGAATCTGGGCATGGGGATAACATACCCGGCCTCGTAGAAATGTGCACGATCCAAGGAAAATGGAGTGGCCATTTTGCAGGAATTAAATTCAAAATCATTTGAATTTAATACAAAAGGTTTGAGCAAGGACTAGGAATTAGAGGTTTCCAAAAATGTTGAGAATTTAGGAGGAGCCTCGATAAAAATGGGAAAAGAAATGTTGGCAAAGTTTGGGGACCAAACTTGAAGTAGAAAGGGAGTGGGGATTTTTCAAGTGTGTTTTGTTTAATTCCAAAAGAATGGAATATTTAATATAGCTCCCTAATATCGGGAGGATATGTTACAAAGAGAATTCACGATGTGAATACCCTCGGTTTAAATGGATCAAAGATCCATGCCATTTATTTATTTGAGTTACGAAAAAAAAATAACTTGATGGCATGATGACATGATGCAATGCACAAGATGCAAAGCTGAAAGCAATAAACCAACAACTCACATGACGAAAAACCCGGAAACCCTGGAAGGCATCTGGAGCTCTGGTCTTGGGGCGTTACAACACTCCACCACTATGAGAGGATCTCGTCCCGAGATCTAGAATGGCACCGGAGGAAAACAGAAGAGAAAAGAGGAGAGGTAAAACTAGGTTGCTTCTCTGACAAACGAGTGAGACCAAAGAACCTTGCAAAGGTTAAGCCATATCGAGAAAAGAATACAACGGAGATAAATGAAGTTGAAAACACTCCGTTAGAAAAGAGGAACAAGGGAGAACAACTTTGGGCAGCACTCCGATTGAAAAGAAAAAGAATTGAATAAGAACTTGATAAGATTAGAAGATACTTGATGAAATCACAACACACTACCACCGGAACAATTGAATGAATGGAACAAGGGGTAAGAAAGATCTCAGACCGCACTCCGGTTGAGAAGGGAGTCAAAATTCGATAAGATGAGAGAGCTCAAATGAAAATACGACACTCTGGTTGAGAAAGGGATGCAAGACTTGATAGGGCGAAAAGAACTTGAACAAAGGGGCACAATACTCCGGTTAAGCAAGATAGGGAAGGAATAAGAGTGATATAATTTGGACAGCACTCCGTCTGTAAATGAAAGGAATTGAACAAGACAAGATGGGAGGATACTTGAAAAGAGGACACAACACTCCAATTAAAAGGATAGGCACGAAAAGAACACAATCCTGATAAAACAAGAAGATGGGTTGAAGAGAGCAACATCACCATGCCTCCGGAACAAAAGAGTAGAGTAAAGATAATTGAGACAAGTGAATGTAGAAGACAATGCCAACTTCTGGTACAAAAGAGCCTGAAAAGGCATCTCTAGGAGAAGGTTGAACGGAGTTGTTGGAAAACCAACAACGAAAATAATAAACTTGATATGGTCTTGTAGAATACAACTCAAATTATGAGGTGACAACCTGCCACTCACGGGAAGAAGAATTGGATTGATAAGAACAAGGAGACGAGGAAGTATTTCACCGGGAGGACAAATGAAGAACTTGGGTCACTATAAGCACCATAATAGCAACAAACCTTAGAGAAGGCTTTAGGTGAAATTTACCCCAAGATAACTCCAATGACGCGGTTGATGGATTTAAAAATATCTCATTCATGACAACATGTGAATCATGAAACATGAATTCAAATTATCAAGAATGACATAATACCATCTTCAAAGATACGGAAGAAAGAATTGCACTCCGGGTAGCAAGATGAAGGATGCTTGAGCTCCTTAGAAAAGGATCTCAATGAACACTTGGAGAAGGTATATAAATCCTTGATGAATCCATCATGTAGAACCTTCATGAAAAACTCCGATAATAAAAGAATGATCCAGAATAATTGAATGATGAAAAGAATAAGATTGAAGCCTCGCAATGATTTAGATAGAGATCTTCGTGATAATATAATTGAAAGAGGTTGGAACTCTTGGGAAAGAAAAGATAAAGCATCTTGAACCAAGAATGTGATATGATGCACCTCCGGAATAAGGAATCAATCATTTGGATGAAACAAGAATAAGAATTACATTATGCTTATCCTTCACCAATTTAAATTGATGACAAAACGGATTTGGCACCCTACTTATTCTCGTAGAAAAGATTAAATGAGATATATCAAAACGTGAGAAGGTCTTCAACGAACCACCGGTAGAATTAGAACAATGAATGAATTGATATCATAATGAAAGAAGAGGAATCTTGCACGAACCACCGTAAGAATTGAAAATGAACGGAGTAAGATAAAGAAACACCGGGAAGAATTATAAAATGAACAAAGATGCTTGAGAGGATTTAGATACATGAGAATGAAGAGATCACGAGCTGATAAAAGATCACTTGAACGAAGCACCGGTAAAGTAGGAGACTGATAACTGACAGCTGAGAATGAATAAACCTGAATTGACGGACTCCGGATAACAAACTGAGAAGACTCTTGAATTGCTTCGGATGGGTGAAAGGAATTCTCACAATCGAAAAAGTAATTATGAGAGGATGGCAACAAGCTAGAATCACGAATCTTGAAAGAATGGAGCAAGATTAAAGAGAAACTCTTCTTCGGTCTTCAAATGACAACGAGAAACACCACCATGAACTGTTGAGGCACTCCGGAATGAATAATGGAAAAGGTTAAGCCAACGATGAAAAGAATTTGAAAGATCTTGGAGAAATACATTTGACAGATGATAATCATTCTTACGTCAAACTTTCGAAAAGAATTTGATTATAACTCCGGAAATAAGAAGAGTCAGGTAAGATCCTGGAAAAAGACCTGTGGGTTAGGGCCCACTTAAAAGAAACACCGTAGAATGATTTAAAAGAGAGGATTGCACCGGTTGGATTAAATAGCTTGAATGAGATAACATCCTCGAAAGATCTTGAATGAATGCAGAGTGGAAACACGAATCTTCGAGATATCTTGAGCACTCCGGAACAATTGAATAGCGAGAAGTTAATTAATAAGAGGTGCACCGGTATGAGAAGGCATTTGAAACGAGGAGAAGATATGATCAATAACGCTTGAATTTAAACCACCGGAGAAGAAAAATGAGTGAAGGTTGACGAACTTGAAGCTCCGTTAGAATCTTCATGAGAATCACCGAATAAGAACATTGAAGGAAAGAATGGAGAGACTTCACGTCAATAAATGGATACTCGATTAAGAAATCTGAGTCCTTAAAGAAACACAAAGGGAGGGAGGGTGGGAAAAACAAAGACAATTTGGAATGGATGGAACGAACACCGTAGAGAAGAACTGATAATTGATCTTGTAAATGTTGAAGTGAACGGATCCACTTGAGGAGAGACACACCGGTTGAAAAGAATTAACATGATAATCTCGATTATCATGAAGGATTAGTGTTCACATCGAGGTATGAGAACACCGCTTAGAGAAGGTATGGAATCAACATTTGGCTTCGAAGCAACTCGAATACCACAACTCAAAACAAAAACAAAGGATTGGCTTGCGGAATAAGCCGGAACAAACATATGATAGAGATTTCATCCGAAGTTTTCATGGTGGGACCTACACGGGCTCGATCGTACAGCACCATCATGTACAAGGCAGTGCACATGACATACGAAGTGTCCCCGAGTCAGCATAGCCAAGGACTCTTTAAGACAAAACGAGACCACTGTAAAATCGACCGTGAATAGGCGAACCACTAGACGTCGAACCCCAATTTCATATCATACATCTGTCGGAAAGATATCCTAAGAGCTACTTGAATTCCCACCTATGAAACTCCCGAAACTTTCCGGTTATGCAATCAGGTGTTGGGGATACAGGGGAAGCATGATATCTCACCCAAACTAGCAAATCCTACATCCAGCTGTATCCATCCTTCAACACATAACCAAGAAACCTTCGGAAACCGTCTACCTCAACCTTCGAAAAGCATCCGTTATACAAGTTATGGCGATACTCCCGAACTCCCGCCCCAGTACTGGGTGGCGTCGAGGTTATCTCACCAACGAACTGCATAAAAGAGATTTTCGATGTCGGCGTTCTAAACTCAGGTATTCTAGAACTGCAACGATAAAATTATGATGACAACACCTCAGAGCTCAACTCCCCGGGACACTTCCACTAAACCCCTGACAGGAGGCACCAAGACAATGTTCTCATCATAAAACCATCGGAACGATTCCAAGATACCCGCATGATCCTAAAAAAAATTTTTTTGTGAAATTTGAGAAGAGAAGAGTCAAAACTCTACGTCAGGATGCCTTACCAGAGCGATGAGGAGACTGGGAAGTAAAAAGAATTCCTAAACTCTCCGATATATAATTCCTAAATGACTCAAAACATTTTTCTAGACACAACTCGACCGCTAAAAACGATCAATCAGTGGGGGCTCCTAAGGTCGGGGAAGGCTCTGATACCAACTTGTAACACCCTCGATGCGACTATATCTCCCACGTGTCGAGGCACGACTTAGAGGCATAATCGCATTGAAGGCATATGTCGCAAGTGAGTTAATCTTCACACAACCCATGTAATACAATAGGGGAAAAAGTTACATAGTTGGCTTACAATTGCCACTTCACACAATTACATGAATAAAGCATTACATCAACCAAATACACTCATGGTCCGACTACGGAACCAAAATAAAAGAAGAACCCCAAATGCGACAAAGGTCCCCGATCGACCCCAACTGGGCTCCACTACTGATCAACTAGAACGAAACAACACAAATGAACAAGGTCTTCACTCAACGGCACCTGCAAGCTGGTTTTGGAACTAATCTGTGAGCCACAGGGACTTGGCAATCTCGCACCCTCGCGATCAAGACTATTTAAGCTTATGGGTAAGATAAAGGTATGAGGTGGAGCTGCAGCAAGCGACTAGCATATATGGTGGCTAACATACGCAAATGAGAGCGAGAAGAGAAGGCAAAGCACGGTCGATAGAAGTATGATCAAGAAGTGATCCTGGACTACCTACGTCAAGAATAACTCCAACAACCGTGTTCACTTCCCGGACTCCGCCGGAAAGAGACCATCACGGTTACACACGCTGTTGATTCATTTTAATTAAGGTCGACTTCAGGTTTTCTACAACCGGACGTTAACAAATTCCCATCTGCCCATAACTGCAGGCATGGCTTTCGAAAGTTCAATCCCTGCAGGGGTGTACCAACTTAGCCCATGACAAGCTCTCACGGTCAACGAAGGAATAGACCTCCACCCGAGACATTCCGATCAGACTCGGTATCCCGGTACAACAAGACATTTCGACAGGGTAAAACTAAACCAGCAACACCGCCCGATGCGCCGACATCCTGATGGGAGCTGCACATATCTCGTTCTCAGGGCAACACCGGATAGGTCAAGCTACGAGTAAAACCAGCCCTCAAGTTTCCCCGAGGTGGCCCCGCAGGCTGCCCATTTCGGACCAACACTTAGACAAGCACTGGCCCGGGGGGGTTTAAAATAAAGATGACCCTCGAGAGAGCGACTCCCAAGGGAAAAGTAGGTGGTGGTGAGGCAAATGGTAAAACCAAGGTTGGGCATTGCTGGAGGAGCTTTACTTAAGGCGAACTGTCAAGGGGTTCCCATTATAGCCCAACCGCGTAAGGGACGCAAAATCCGGGAACATAACACCGATATGACGGAAACTAGGGCGGCAAGAGTGGAACAAAACACCAGGCATAAGGCCGAGCCTTCCACCCTTTACCAAGTATATAGATGCGTTAATTAAATAAGATATATTGTGATATCCCAACAAGTAAACATGTTCCAAGCAAGGAACAACATCTCCATGTTCCAACAAGGAACAAACTTCAATCTTCACCTGCAACTAACAACGCTATAAGAGGGGCTGAGCAAAGCGGTAACATAGCCAATCAACGGTTTGCTAGGACAATGGTGGGTTAGAGGCTAAACATGGCAAGTTGGGAGGCTGACAAGCAAGTGGTAGGCATCGTAGCATTGGCATAGAAAAAGAGCGAGCAAACTAGCATAGCAAAGATAGTAGTGATTTCGAGGGTATGATCATCTTGCCTGAGATCCCGAAAGGAAGAAGAACGAGTCCATGAAGAAGACAAACGGACGTAGACGAACGGATCCTCACAAACATGACGTTACCGGAACCAACCCGAAGAAGCAATCACCGGAAAAGAGCAAACAACATAGTAAACAACCAACACATAATCATGGCATGATGCACAATCAAGTATGATGCATGTCCGATTTAATGAGGCATGGCATGGCAAAGTGCACAAACAACCCTACAAATTAAGTGGAGCTCAATATACAATGAGTTGCATATTGACGGAACACCACATTAATTATTTAGTTCTCTCCCGGTTAGGTACTCAACAAATTTAAATATTGGTTAACATGGCAAGAGGTGAAGCATCACAAAACTACACCACCTAAACAATTTAAATGGGCCGGATATAACAAATAACGAATCCGGTAAATCCCCATATGCATTAGTAATTTATTGCAACAACAATTTACACATTTTATAATTTTTGTTATCATGATGCGGATGACAAGAACAAGTTTATGCAAGTTTTTAAGAAAATGTTGATAAGAGCATATTATGAAGCATTTCTCACCGTGGTGGAAAGAAAAGGGGTGCCACGGCAACGAATCCGAAAATGATGCCACGGCAACATATCGGTTCTGGAAACTCGATTGAGATCCCGGTGCAAACGAAAGTGCGGCGGGAGCGTGACATGCGATAGAAGGTGGTATGATCCCGGTAACCGGGTTCCCACGGGTTAGGGGCATGGAAACGAGTGACAATTTGGACAGGGTGCAAACACGAGCATATCAAACATCGCAAGCATTCGTTCACGGACGTCGTCTCAGGGTATACCTTTGAAGCGTGCGTTGTCGGAGGGGTTCAAGTTCAATGCGGTGTAGGGGAAGTAGACGTTCTCGGGGCGTCGAGGGAAGTAGTGGTTCACGTTCATTTTCGGAGAGGTACTTGACGAATCCCAGGTTCCCGGGGGCGACGGTAGTTGTTCTCGTATCACGTGGAAGTAGTCATACTCGGCGATAGTGGTACATGGCGTTATCCATGCGTAGAGGTACTTGACGTCGTGGTACTTGGGTCTTCGGACTTGTCGGTCCCGATTCTTGCGACGCCAGCGGATCACGTTTTCGTAGGGCAACTTGACGAAAACACGTCGACGGTAGAGGTACAGACGTGCTCGGGGTACTTGTTGGTCCGGTCTTGACGGTCTCGTTTATGCGACGGTAGTTGTACTAGTCGGCGGTAGTTGTACATCTCCGAAGAGGAACTTGGTGCATCCAGGGTCTTCGGGCGTAGTGGTACACACACGTAGATGAACTTGACGAAAAATGGGTCTCCTCGCGGACTTGATGCACCCGAGTTCTTCGGGTTTGTAGTTGTACTTGGCGTTCTTAGTCCGGGTCTTGCCGGTGGTGGAACTTGGCGTTGCTGTAGTCGATCTTGCCGGCCTTGACGTTCAACACAAAACAACACAGGGGCCTCGGGATGCCAACAGCAAGGAGGCGATGGTGGCATGTGGAGAGGGTCGTGGTCGGGCTCAACCATGTCGTGGAGGCCGTGGCGGAGCTAGCAGGAGGGACCAGACATGGGAACCCCCGCGATCCGCAGGGCACACGGGATACAGGAGGCGAGGCAAGGCGAGCTCGGCGGCCTGGACTCGCCGGCCGGAGCGGCGGCGGGGCTTGCCAGCGAGGCATCCATGGGTGGCGCTGAGGTAGAAGTGACCATGGCACGCTGGAGGCGTGGAGGAGGCGACCGGAGAGGATGTCCGGGAGCAGGGGCACGAGGCGCGCGGTGCGACGGCCCTGCTCCTCTGCGTATGACAGCGCAGGAGAACGAAGGGGAGAGGGACGAGGCTAGCGGCGCTCCGGTGGCTTCGGTCGCCAGCGGGGGAGAATCGAAGGGAGGCGGCGTCCGGGCATGGGATCCAGCGGGGCTTCGGGTGAACTGGGCAGCGGTGTGGGAGGACGAGAGGGAGAGATCGGAGAAGAGAACGAGGGGAGATGGGATCAGGGAGATGGGTATCTCCTTGGCAGCGCTACGAGGCACGAAGGAGGAGGAGGGGATCGAGGGAAGATGGGCCTCGGGCATCTAGGGTTGGAGGAGATAGATGGGGGCGGCTGGGCCTTGGGAGGCCGGCCCAAAGGAGAGGGAGACTGCGCCTGCGGAGACCGGCGGCTGGGCCTTAGGCCAATTTGGTGGGCTGCGGGCCTACTGATTTACTCTCCCTCTCTCTCTTTCTCTAAAATCTTTTTTTTCCATTTCAGAACAAAACAGAAAAAAGAGAAAGAAAAGAAAGAGAAGTTAGGGATGGAATCTGGGAATGGGGATAACATACCCGGACTCGCAGAAATGTGCACGATCCAAGGAAAATGGAGTGGCCATTTTGCAGGAATTAAATTCAAAATCATTTGAATTTAATACAAAAGGTTTGAGCAAGGAATAGGAATTAAAGGTTTCCCAAAATGTTGAGAATTTAGGAGGAGCCTCGATAAAAATGGGAAAAGAAATGTTGGCAAAGTTTGGGGACCAAACTTGAAGTAGAAAGGGAGTGGGGATTTTTCAAGTGTGTTTTGTTTAATTCCAAAAGAATGGAATATTTAATATAGCTCCCTAATATCGGGAGGATATGTTATAAAGAGAATTCACCATGTGAATACCCTCGGTTTAAATGGATCAAAGATCCATGCCATTTATTTATTTGAGTTATGAAAAAAAATAACTTGATGGCATGATGACATGATGCAATGCACAAGATGCAAAGCTGAAAGCAATAAACCAACAACTCACATGACGAAAAACCCGGAAACCCTGGAAGGCATCTGGAGCTCCGGTCTTGGGGCGTTACAGGTAGCCACCACTAGCTTCCTCCCACTCCTGCGACTGTCCCCACGCCCTTCTCCTGCCGCCGGAGCCACCAGGGTCGTTGTCCCCGCATGCAACGGCCGCCGCCCACTCCTCTGTTCCCCTCAAAGCTCTGCTTCTTCTCATCATCCTCAGCTCCTGCTAGCCCTCAGGATGGATCCGGGAGACCAGGCCACAGCCGCCGGTGCCCTCGCCGTCACCTGAGGTGGCCGGAGTCGCCCGCCACGTCGCCGGCAGCGCCCCTGGTCGGGCCCTTCTCTGCTTCCGTCGGGGAAGGAAGCAGGAGGAAGGAGACGAGGCCAGGTGGGACCCGTGCTTTCCTCGATCCCACCTGGCAGTGTCTCGGCATTGACCCCGCCCCGGGCCCTAGTCTGTAAGTGGAAACGTTTTCATGAAATGCGTTTTCGCTATATGAAGGCGTATTTCCTTCGTTTTTTATCCAAAATGCATTTTCCCTTCACGAAAGCGTATTCTCTTCTTCTACGGCTGAAAAATATGTTTCCCTTTTCAGAAAATGTATTCGGCCCGAAGGCACGTTCAGTTTTTCCTCCAAGGGCCTGTTTGCTGAAGTTCATTTATAGATTGGTCCCTGATCTTCAACTCCTCATAACTCCGCAACCATAACTCCGATCGAGGTGAAACCAGCGCTCACTTTTCCGTCTTGTTGAGCTCTATCTTTTGGTAATATTTTCACTAGGTGTTCTCACAGTGAAAATGACCATTCTGCCCTTGCCTCTAATCAGCCCCCTCCGAGAGAAAACCGCCCGATGTTTTGTTCTGCGGCTTCACCGCACTTCTTACTGGAGTCTCCGTCACCCCAGGCAAGCCACAATACCCACTTGCACGATAGTCATGAAGTAGCCATGGTTTTCAACTTCAATATTTATTAAATGTTTGTTGGTTTAAAATATGGTTATCATTGTTTCAGTAATGCTTCTAGATTAGTGCTTACTTTCTTGATATGTTGTTATGCACCTGGTTGTCATGCCCTGCTAGTTGCTAGTATTCCTTTCATATGCTTATGCTTGCTAGTAGTACATGTTGATGTTAGTGATGGTCTTCGGTGCATGACTGACGTCTGCCCCAAGTACCGTTGGTATGCATGTTCCATTGCATCCAGTTGGTTAAATGCTTGCATGATGGCAATGTTGATATGTTCTTGCATGATATTTATTGTTGATGCCAGTGGTCATGCTATGTTTTGTAGAAGTATGTACTTAAGATTTTCATGCTAGTCAGTATGCCATGCTTAGTTGGTTATGATCCATTGTTGATATGGTGGATAGTTATGTGGTACCCTCATAATTATCTTGATATCATGCTCATGCATTGTAATTGCATCATGCATTTTATCATGGCTCAGCATATTTGCGTTCAAGTTTAACGTGATTAAATTGAAGTTGAACAATGGTTGGCTGATTCATTGTGGGGACCCCGACTCATAAGTCGTGATCACCGAATGCACGTGTATAGTGATCCCAGAGATCAATGCTCACTGAACACACAGAAGCTGAATAACGAGAGTCTTACATCCATACATACCGTATTACACAAGTAGGACCATTATGGTCAAGTCTTGAGTATAGCATCGCAGCGGAAATCTTCGTCGATAACTTGGACCCATGCCATCTGCCTTAACCCTACAGGCATTCTGACTGGGAAGCGTCCTAGCTCGCATGCTCGTCACCAAAGTATTCTTCTTCATATCATGATCTTTCATGCCTGGCCAATAAAATAACCAGTGGCAAGCCAATGAGTACTTTGAATGTACTCGCAAGCAACCCAAGCGTGATAACAGAATAATTTTGCAAGGCACTACTGCTAATTTGGCATTTTTTCGGAAAGCTAGTTTTTCTCATGCAAGTATGATCAACATTTATCAAGGATATGAATGCGTCTGCAACAAGTATCAGGAGGTTACAGACATCAACATCGGGATAGAGTTGTGAACAACTCATACTCAAGCTCATCGTGACTTCCTCACGAATCACGTCAACAGACTTACCAAACCGTGTTGTTTGTCAGAAACATATGGATGTAGTCTAAGCAGCACCACCCAACTGTCCTTGACCGTGGACACGGCTATTCGAATAGTTTTACACTCTGCAGAGGTTGCACACTTTACCCACAAGATCCGGGGATCTTCCGTGTCATCCACGACCCGCGGTACCTCAAGTACCCGGGGTAAGCACCCGATCACTATCTTTCCCTAGACGACACTAACATGGAGTCCACTCGATTGGTAGTAACCCCCGTGCCCAACATTTCACAACTTAAAATTGTGGAGCCTCGCTCCCATATTCATCACATACCACTGGCACGGGGTACCAACGGTGTGTCCGGTGCCCCATAAAAATGTTCTTGGCCGCCCTACCTCGCACGACCCCGTCCCGAGAGAGAGCACCAACTCTCCCCCGTCACTAGTAATGCAGGCTCCAAGCTAGTATCGGCCTAGGTAATCAATAATGCCCTTTCCCATACAAGGCTAGAGTGGTTGCGCATGTAAGGTTGGGACAGTCGACAAATCTTAAATCTAATCCGTCTCTGTAAACAACACTTTTATCGAGCCCCGGTACACTACCTCTCCACGAAGTAGTGACCTAGTTCATCATCATCTCCCAGGGGCATTAGTGGCATCCACTGGGGTTGTTCGCAAGTATGCCAAACCACACTTGTTTCTTTCCATGCATAATCCTGATCCACTTTGCGTAGCAACTACTTTAGCATCCTATCTACTTCCACCGGCATAACCCTCATAGAAAGGTAGGGTCATGCATCATGCAAGTGTCAACGAGAAAAGCGACGGAGGCACCACCTCAAGTGGCCACCGTTTTCTCATGAGTTCGATGCAGGCAATAAAAGTGCTATATGACATGCATAAAAATGGTTTCATAGACATGGTCAAAGGGCTGCTTGCCTATTTTAACAAAGTCTTTGAGGTCTTCAAATATCTCTGGTCCAACTCCAAGCACTTCGTCTACTTCGTCAACTATCGTCGAAAGCAACCATAATAAGCAACACAACAAGGCAGGAAATGAAAGTGCTCTAAAAATATTGATTTGACTTTTCTAGGACATCTCTGGTTATATGAAAATTAACCAGAGTGGTTTCATTGGAATTTGGTTAGTGGATATTTCTAAACATTTTGATATGACGAAATCAAGGGGTTTATGGATTTGCAAGAAGTGTACAGAAACATATTTTTGAAAAATGAGCAAAGGCACCCATTCAACAATGGAGGATTTTAGAAGCATCTAGGAATTGGTTTCACTGGAGTTGGAGTTCAAATGGATTTCCTATGAATTTGCAAAGTTGACAAATATGAAGAAATGACTCATTATTTTATGTGGGACAGAAAGTATTGGGAAAAATGTTCACCGTCTAAGTTATGATTTTAGAGGTAGCGGAGGGACAGAAAGTAAATGTTAGTGAAGAAAAAGTCTCTGGAAAAATGTGAAAATGGCACTATTTGATAGGGTTTGAATTTATAACCCACCAAAAATTTGAATCATCAAATTTGGACTTAGAATAAATAATCTATGGATTGTACAATTTACCCAGAAAAAAAAGTGAAAAAAAGTGTCAACCTTACCAGGCGCGCTGGGCGAGAGTTAGTAGTTGGGCCGGCCCAGCTGCATAGCCGTGCGGGAGAAGAGGCCACGTCGAAGGCGCTCCAAGAGGAATGCGCCTCCGCGCGGGGGGAGGCGGACTCCAGTCGACCCGCTTCCACTTAAACCGCGGGGCTGGCAGGGCCCGCCTGTCGGGTTCATCCCCCTCCTCCCGCTTGAACAGAGCAGAGGTAGGGGTGACCCCCGCCGGCGATCGCTGGGGTTACAGGGCGTCCCCGGTGACGCTCCGCCCACCGGCGCACTCAGCAAGTGATGTCACGCCCATCAATGGGTGGCACGACCGCCGAGGAGCTCAGGGTCGAGCACGGCGTTGGCCGCGGCGGAGGAGGTAGGAGGCGGCGGTGGTTACGGCGCTACGGCCATCGGGAGGGGTAGATGGAGTGCGGGGGCGCTTCGTGGGGGTGGTGGCGATGTAAGGAGGCCCCACGATGGAGGGGAAGAGGTCGGTGTGGGGTGGATTTTGGCCGAGGCCGGTGGCGGCACTCCAGCCATTGCGGTGGAGGGAAGGCGAGAGAGGGAGAGGGGGCTGTCCCATGAGCATCCTGGGAGGGAGAGGAGATGACCAAAGGGTAGAGAGGGTCCGGGGAAGGCCAGATAAGGCGGGACCATGGCGCATCGTGGACGTGGCCTTGGGGCACCCGCGGAAATGGCCGTGGTGGCCACGGGAGGAGGCTAGGGGTTGTCTGCGACGCTCGTGGGCATGGTCCAAGTCGGGGGAAAAGGAAAGCGGGAGCGAGGACGGGTCAGAGGCATCGCGTGTGTGAGGCTGCCCATTGGAGCCCTTGGGCGGCTGGTGCGCGTGCGAGAGGATGCATAAGAAGGAAGAGAGAGGAGGGGGCCAGGGGTGTGGTGTGTTGCGGACGTCGAGGCACCTCGACTGGCGCAAGGGGGAGGCTCGAGGTGGTCGGGTGGCTTGGGCAGAGAGCAGCTACAGTGCGTGGGAGCACTGTAGCGCGCTCTGGAGCACGCCTTTGGCATGCCATGGCATAAAAAAAGGGGGAAGTGGGCGCGGCCACTTGTGTCCAGTAGTGCTAGGGAGTAGTAAATAAAGGGGAGGAAGCATTGGATGCCATGGTGGGCCACTGGAATGAGGAGGGAGGTGACAAAGGAGAAGAATGCTACTGTCCAGAAGGGTAAATGGGGGGTGTTTCACCCCTCAATCATTGAGCTGAGGCCAGGGAAGAGTTACTGGAGATAGGAGAAGACTAGGAGGAGCTGTGGTAAAAAGTTGAGCTCAAGGAGATTAGTGTAAGGGGTAAAAATGGTGTTTTTGGAAAAATGGCAGAAGGTGTTTGATGATGGTTTGGGCCAGCAGATGATTTCCAACTGTCATGAGACTCCACAGGGTGAAATGACACATATAATAAGGGCCTTCCACCAATTTGGAGCTTATTTGGGCAAAGTTGCCAATGCAACTTTTGTAAACCCTAGAAATTAGCAGAAATGGACTTTTCAAGATTTAGTCATGAAAATCTATTCTCCTTGATGCACCACTTGGTGTAGTGTCATCACTTGGGGATTTGAACATGTCCACAAAAATTCAGATCAAAAGGACACACTTGGCAATGTAGAGTTGTTCAAATTTGGTCCTGGACAGAAAGGGTTTTGGGGTACTTTGATCAAGATAAAATTCTCTCCAACTTGTGCCATTTGGTCTAGATGTATTATTACACCATCTGAGCATGTGCACCGATTTTGAGATCATTTGGACATGTTTGACAGTGCAAAAATGTTCAAACTTGAAAAAGGGCAGAAGTGATTTTGAGAGGGTTTCATGGGGTTATACTATTCTCCATGACATGGTATTTAGCAAGATCATCAAAAATGTCATATGTGACATGCTAGAATTTTCTTGGATTTTTATGGAAAATATTTCCTTTGTAAATATTTCAAAAGCTTGAAATATCCAGAAAGGGTTTTTGAGGGATTTGACCAATATTTTGAACATGACCATGTGTTGAAACTCGTATATATGGGAAATATATGCCCACTGAGTTTCCCTGATTTTTGTAAAATATTCTGAAAACAATAAAATAATGTTTCCCTATAAAAGCCATTTCTGGCCTTAAGAAAAAGCTTTTAAATAAAATAGGAAAATAACTTTTAAAATTATATTTTTGTGGTTTACAGGAGTCCTATATAGTAGGATTCAAATATACTTTTGGAAAGATTTTTCACACCTCAAATCAAGTACTTGCAGTGCAAATCTCAATTCAAGGGGTTTTGGAAAACTAATTTTAGAAAATACTTTTTGGCCAAATTTTTTTGTAAGAAATTATTTTTATGTCCTATACACATGGCATGATCATTGGTTCAAGAGTTTGGAGCAAGGAGATGAAGTATAGGAGTGGGAGGATTTATTTGATTTTTAGAGCACTTGCAAACAGCAAACAAAAACCAATCAAGGCAAGGTCCAAAACACTCAAAAGTTTTCGTCAAACCACATTTTATCATGATTTATTAGCTTAAGTGTTGTGGCATGAAAATCAGGATGTGACATTCATGGTGCCACCATATCGAACTGACCAGTGCAACCACGCTTACCTTTATGGGAAGGTCCTAATTGGGTCTATTGTTGTGCCTCTCGCCGGTGCCTCCAACGAGGGAAGGTTATGGGCGTGTGGTACCATGGCCGGTAAGCAAACATAACCTTGTGTGCCCGTTGTTGTTGTTATGAATCCGGGTCCCCGTTTGGGACCATTTATGTTTGCCCACGATGGTGGTCGTTGTGTCTTTGGTAGACACGGGGCCACCCAGGACTAGCCCAGTGGGGAGTGAGTCGGAGTGGCCGGGAGAGTGTCATGGCAGTAGATCGGTTTGGTCGGAACGCCGTTGGTCCACCCAAATGGGAGTGTCAGGCTATGGGTTCTATAGTGTGGGTATAGTGTACTAGCCTCTGAACAGTGTATATTAAATCTATCGATAGCCGCGCCCGCGGATAAGGGCCCAGTTCGTAGTTGGTCACACTATGAGTCAATAGTAATAATAATAATAATAATAATAATAATAATAATAATAATAATAATAATGTACTTTATAACAACCACAGTTCGATAAGGAGATAAGTTGGTTGTGATCGCTGGAAGGATCACCGTTTGAGGCCAGGTACTGGTCGTGGTTGTCATCGCCGGAAGGATCACTGTTTGAGACCAAATGCTGGTCGTGGCTGTAATCGCCGACAGGATCACCGTTTGGTTATGAGGTAACCCGGGCAGAATAAATGGTGCATATAGTGTCATCATGTTGCATGCTGGTATCGTCAGATTTATATGTTCATGTCATGCTCATATTGTTCTATCAGTGCTATGTTCATCTTGTTCATGCCATGATCATATTGTTCTAGCAGTATTATGTTCATGTTGTTCATGCCATGATCATATTGTTCTCGCAGTATTATGTTCATGTTGTTCATGCCATGATCATATTGTTCTAGCAGTATTATGTTCATGTTGTTCATGCTATGTTTTTCTGATGATCTCATGATAATTCCTGCTTAACCTGTAGTTGCCATGTTGTTGTTTGTCTTGAATGCTTCTGGTTATTGTGAGTTTGCAAGTACATTCAATGTGCTGACCTGGCATTTCATGCCAGTTTGCAGGTCGTGCCTGGATTGCTTGCTTGTTTGGTGTTGTTCCTGTGTTCGCGAGCTGGGATAAACGTTCCAGCTAGAGTCCCTGCGGATTGGAGTCCATCATCGCCATTCGTTGTTCCGCTGCCAGTAGTAGTTCCGCTGCTTCGAGTTGTTATGCTGCTTGTTTAGATCAACCGTGGTTGGCGTAGTGTCGCCGTGCCGATGTTATTCATTGTAATATCGGAACCCTTGTATTCATATTCGTGTTGTAATAGAGAGCTGGTTTGTTCTATACTAAGTAGTGTCGTATTCCAAAAGACTTCACCTCGATCTCTAGGCTGGAATACGGGGCGCTCTGGTTTTCTCTGAGCCAGGGTGCCACATTCCTTGACCATGTTGACCACGCCGCAGCGAGAGCACCAGGGTGGTGGATGATGGCGAGGCCTAGGAAGGGGACGCCGCTAAGCCATGGAAGAAGCGATAGTGGATGCCCACGCGGAGGGGAGTATGTGGATTGATTGCTTCGGCTGCGTTGTGAGGATGTCATCGTCGGAGAATAACAGGAGGTGTGGGTGAGTATAGAGAGTTGGCATGGCCAGCGGTGGCAGCACAACGAGACACGGGAGGCAGGAGCAGGCGGCACGGCCGATGCTGGTTTGGGCGGCTGGAGCAAGAAGACCAGAGGTTGAAGAAGCACGACGGCCGTTGGATGGACATTGTACGGTCACTACAGCTAGAATCATTTATATTGACTAAGTTGACAAAGCCCCTAGTACGCATGAACTTAGTAGGCCCACAGGTCAGCCTCCGAAATGGTGCGCCCCAGATGTGAGGGGTAGGAATCATTTTTTGGGCGGCTGAAGCTAGAATATTCGAGATTGAAGAAGAAGCACGATATTCATTGGATGCACATCCAACGGCCACTGCTACTTGAACCGTGTGTTGACTATAAGTTGACAAAGCCTTGCATACGCATCACCTTACTTATTTTAGGGGATGCATCAACTTAGTTGGCCCACAAGTGTGTGGCAGAGAACTTATAGCCCATTTGCAATTTGTAAGAATGTACATCCCATTTTTGAATTCTAATGGAATTTACTATAGCCCATTTGCAATTTGTAAGAATGTACAACCCATTTTCGAATTCTAATGGAATTTACCACAGCCCATTTACAGTTTGTTAAAAGTACAACCCATTTTCTAGCTAGGACAGCGATTAATAATTTCAACCAACCGCTCAAAAGAGAATTCAATAAAATTTACCACATTTTGCTGGGATCCGAAATATTATTATCCTGAAATTTCTAGTCAGATTAAATACAATTTCAATATAAATTTGTATTACGTAAAAATCAACCAAACATTGTGCGCGAAACAATTAATGAAATTAAAATTTTCAAAATCAAAAAATAATATTTTATAAACTAATTACGTGTTTGGTGCATTTTTATAGTTACTGTCCAGTTTTTATAATTACATCCCATTTATTATTTCTGAAAGCTCATTTTCTTGTTAAGCCTAATGCATCCCTCCTAGGAAAGATTTGCAGCCCAACAGGGTGGACAATAACAAGTTGACCTTGCCTTGGTATTCCTCAAAAAAAGTATAGCTCGGCTAGCCATTTTCAACTTGAAAAAAATTAATATCTGGGCTGGATATCTGCCCTGGGCTAGACAGGTCACAGCCCGCCTAGTTAATACCTTGCTCTCCTCTGAACAGCAATGAAAACATTGCTCAAGAAAAACTTTGCAGTGCTCACACCTAAAAAACACAAAATACTGCTTCGAGCTGCTTGGTCCCAGCTGTCGGCCGCTCCTTGTGCAATTCTCTCGTTTATTGACTACATAGGTTGACAATGGTGTGGGACCGTGATGTCAGGAAACTAGGAGAAAGCAAAACAAAGTTATAGTTGTATATAATAAGGTGGCACTTGCATGTGTACGTGCGGCTATGGCCCTGGTAGGTCAACACTTTCATCCTCTCCAAGTAAAGTCATCTCATCATTCCTCATGTCCATTGACCATGTTGACAACACGAGACGGCGGTGCCACGACATGCACAACAACTCAAAGGATGACGAAGAGGGCCTCGCGGGCACTACAGATGGTCTGATACATCATTCGTTGCTCAATCGGGAAGCCAGGATCATAGGGCCACATATCCGCGACGGCATTGTTGTTCGCTTGTTCACCGGTGCTCGTTGAGGAGATGGAGGTTGCAGCACAGGTCCTCCTGCGCTGGTAGCTCTTCCACCATTAGGGCGTCGAAGTGCAGCCACACCTGCTCTATGGTGAACACGACATGAACCGGCTTGGACAGTGGCGCCAGCTCCTGGTCAGAAGCAACGTCCATTGTCTGATTGTCGTCGCTCAAATCAGCGAGCTCGCTGGTGAGCCAGCATGTCCGACTGCTAGACTGACTTGCTGCTAAGCACGAGTCTAACTGCCTTGGCCCACCCAGACCGCCTCCCTTGCCCGCGCGCGCTTTCCTCCCAAAATGGTTAGCGCCGCCCGCCCCACTTCCCAGTGCATGCTATTGCTTCGCCTTCAAATGACACAAGTGCTGTCCGTCTGGCTGTCTGTCGCCCACATTAATGATACGCGGTTGCCGAGGCAGCTACTCCAGCGCCACACGACCATCCCTCCGCCACCCACCATTGCTATATAAACTACTACGCCGGCCATAGTTGTAGTTATCCGCCTCCGTTCCCTTTCTCCTGTCCACACCACTACTTCCCACCATGGCTTCCTCGCGCTCCAGCGCTCTTCAGGACGGGCGGACAACGGACCAAGCCGACAGGCATGCGGAGGATGACGACGTCCCAATGGAGGACATGGTAGTCAACGATCCGGCGCCAACCCCCTCCTCCGCGCCATCCTCGCCAGTGCATTGCACCTTGACCATTGGTAAGGCCCATGCCAAATACATGGACACGGTGAGGCAGAAGCATGAGGAGCAGTTCAAGGAGGCGCAGGCCGCCGCTGCCTACAAGCAGCATCTCATCTAGGAGCACCTGCAGGCGGAGGGGCAGATCGCCGCGGAGATCTACGTTGGAGAAGGACGCTACTTTAGTTACTTAACTGCTGGTGCAGTTGGGTCACTGACACGTGGGACCAACAAGCATCTGGGCCACATGTCAGTTACGCAACTGCACCTGCAGTTAACTAAATGAAGCTCGGTCCACTGGAGAAGAAGCTTATGTTCGGCTCAGCCGAACACAGGTGGGTAGCTTCGGTTAATTAATTATACCTCCGGTGCACCCCTTTTTAGTTCAAGAATGTATGAAATATAATGAAATCCGGCATGTTTATATGAAATCCGACGGTGTATGAATGAACTTAGTGTGATTAGTTTGAATTCTTGTATCACTGGCATTGGATGAACATGCAAAATAATATGTACTAGCATTATTCCCAGGGTGATCACCTCATTCACAGCAGCTTCACATGTACTCCCTCCGGTCCTTTTTAGTCTGCATACAAGTTTTGTTTGTATTCGAAGTACCTCTACTTTGACCAATCTTCTAGAAAAATGTATGTACATTCACAATGTAAAATCAACTGACTTGAAAGAAATCTAATATGCAAAGTTAAAAGGAACAGAGGGAGTACAAAGAGTTTGAGCAGCTTTTTTGCGTTCCTATACATTGCAATCAAACACACAGGCCTGGAAATTCATAGAGAATATTCAAAACAATCGATGATTATGCATCTTAGTGATTCACATGTTAGAGCCAATATTTACTTCACAACTAAAGAATAAAGAAAAATCTATCGATGCTGGGTGTCCCATTTGAAAATATCTGTAACACCCCGAGTGGTTAGCTACAGTAACCTCACCCTAATGATGCCATGTCACCAGGCTAGCTAAGCTAAATGCCCACTTCATAAAAATCAAAGCCATTTTCAATTTAAATTAAAGTCAAATAAATTATTTCTTTGAGCAGTAATGCTAAAATGTTCACCTTATTCTAAAAAATCCCTTGATCATTGTTAAGTGGAAACTAACAATATTTGACTCACCTAGTAATACTTAGAGATTTATTAAGTGGTCCAGCAGCAAACTACTTGGCCTTTTCAAATTTTAAAGTATTTGAACAAGTCCCATCTGGGTCCAAACTTTTTGTGTGGCCGTAGGATAAAACCTGGTATTTATGTGCCAAGTTACAACTACAACTAAAATCTTTTGCTACTAAAAGAAATTAGAAAAGAAAAATAAATAATAGAAATAAAAGGAAAAGAAACCCCCCGGCCCCCCCATGGGACTCGGCCGGCCCACCCCCGTTCCCCCATTATCCCCACCCGACCGAACCCTAGCACCACTACTCGACCCACCCCCCCCCCACCCACTCCCCACGTCTCTCTCCTTCCCCTCCCGATTCTGAATCGGGGCACTCAGGGGCCCCATCCCGCGCCGCCCTGCACCCCCGACGACGATGCCTCCTCCCTAGAGCACCCGCTCGCCGACGCCACCATCCCGCCCTGCCTCTCCACCGTCGGCGCCTTCGGACCTCGTCGCACCTCGTGGTCGTCGTCCACCCCACCAACGCAAGGCCACAGTGCCCCTCCCCCCCCATCGCCGGATCATCGTCGCTCCTCCGCGTCGGCCAATGCCATGACGACCGTGTCGACCTGCTGCTCCGACGCCTCCCCGGCCCCCTCGAGCTCGCACGCGACCTCCCCTGTGAGCCCCTTGCCCAATCCCCCTCCGCCTCCCGCCATAGGTCGTCGCCACGCTCTGGCCCAACTGCTCGCGCCCTGTCTGGCCCCGCTCGCACACCTCGCGCATTCTAGCCGACCTCGTCGCACCCGCAGACCTGTCCTCACCCCTGTACCCGTGCCGCGCGCCCGTCGCTGCACAAGCCGCGCGCCCCGCACCCGTTGGCGCCCGCCGGCGCCCACCCTACTCCCCCACTTCACTGCGCTGGTGCTGCCCTCTCGCCTCCCCTGCTCCCCTCGTCCACAGCTCTGTCGTGCCCTCCCGCTCACCACGCGCGCCCGCGTGAGCCTCGCTGCTCCAGGCCGCAGCCATGGCCGCCTCGCCACCCGCCTTCGTCATCCCGTCTCCGCCTGACCTCGCCGGCGATGAACCGCCTCCGCCCCGCGGCCACCCCTGCCGGCCATCGCGCCACCGCCCTCGCCCCTGTACCCGCGCCCCGCGCGCCCATCGCCACACAAGCCGCGCGCCACGCACCCGTTGGCGCCCACCGACGCCCACCCTACTCCCCCACTGCACTGCACTGTTGCTGCCCTCTCGCCTCCCCTGCTCCCCTCACCCGCAGCTCCGCCGTGCCCTCCCGCTCACCACGTGCACCCGCGTGAGCCTCGCTGCTCCAGGCCTCAGACATGGCCGCCTCGCCACCCGCCTTCGTCAGGCCGTCTCCGCCTGACCTCGCCGGCGGTGAACCGCATCCGCCCCGCGGCCACCCCTGCCGGCCATCGCGCCACCGCCCTGGCCGGCGCCCTGCCACAGCCCGCTTGCCTTGCTCGGCAACGCCCTGTCGGGCGCCCGTGCCCAACGCCCGCTCACCCATTAGGGCCCCTGTCCCAATGACAGCCGGGGCCCACGCCCTGAACGTTTTAAAAAAAGAATTAAAGAATTAAAAATAATAATAATAAAATTAATTAATTAACTTAATTAATCTAATTAAACATTAGATACCTAATAAACTAATTAAACTGATTAATAGGTTAATTAGGTTATTGCACCTATGACGAACGGGACCCACATGTTAGTTGACCAGTCAACACCCCTATTGACTGCTGACGCCATGCTGACATCATGCTGACGTCAGCATGCACTATTCTGGATAATGTTGAATTAAGATAAATAAATAAATGCTAAAAATGATTTAAATCTTCTAAAATCAATATAAAATAAACCGTAGCTCGGATGGAAAAACTTTGTACATGAAAGTTGCTCAGAACGACGAGACGAATCCGGATACGCCCTCCGTTCGTCTGCCACACGCCCCTAGCATAGCGAACCTACAACTGTCCCCTCCACCTCGTGTGTCCGATAATGCCAAACTTCGGGAAAACTTTCCCGGATGTTTTCCCCCTTCGCTGGTATCATGTAGCACCGCGTTAGAACACCACTAGCCCTGTGTGTTACCACCGTCATGTTTCTGTGTTGCATCTGTTTGCTTTATATTTACTGTTTCTTTCCCCTCTTCTCTTCGGTAGACCACGAGGCCGATGCTGATGCCGCTGTGATCGACTACGCCATCGACGGCCCCTCCTTCTTGTCTGAGCTTCCAGGCAAGCAAACGCCCCTTGAGCATTCCGATATCGCCCATCTCTTTCCCTCTCTTGCTTGCATTAGAACTGCTACTACTTTATGTATGATCCTACTCTGATGCATAGCCTGTTTTTGTTACCTGCTTTCATACCTTACTTGCTTATCCTAAATTGCTTAGTATAGGTTGGTTAGTGATCCATCAGTGACCCCCACCTTGTCCCAGTTGCCCCGCTTTATGTTCGATGACTCGATCAACGTGATCGACGTCCAGGCCCCGACACCGCACATCAACCCCCACTAGTTGTATGACTCTGTAGAGTTACCATCGAGTGCCGAGGGTGGAACCTCTTACATCACTCCTAATGAGATCTCTGTAGTGTAGCTATACGGTCGAGGTCATCGAGGGTGATTTCCTCCTTAACCACTTCCATTACGGCTCTGTCGTGCAACCTCTCAAGTGTGAACCTCGAGGGTGGATCCTCTTATGTTCACCTTGATGACAACATCGAGTGGAATTCACCGGGGGTGATTCCTTGTGTTTTCCCCTTAGTGTTAGACACACAGTTACTATGGTTACTATGACTTTACCCTGATCCATGTTACTAAAGATGGGTCGGCCCTGAGGGGTACCGCCGCGAGCTTAATAGCGAGTGACGTGGAGACGTGTTGACCTGGAGGGTGCCCGCGAGATACTTACAAGGCGTGGTCGGGCATTCTTAGCCCTTGCCGCAAGTACTCGAGATGGGGCGGCGGGGTCACATCTTTCGTCAGTCTCTGCTTGTTACCGCGCGTTCCTAATCCACTACGATTTGGATATTTGATCCGAGGGGCCTTTGCCCTGATAGCACTAACCATCACGTGGGCATTGTATGGGTGTTCTGCATCGTATGCATCAGCCGAAGCTTAATTGACGTCAGCGACTAAGCGACGCACGTCGGGTTGGACTGCGTAAGCTCCCACCTTGTTTAAGGAGGTAGCTAGGTCTGCTCACCGGCCACGTACGCAACGTGCAGGAGTTCCCGGGGAGATGGCCCATGACCCCTGGGGGCATAGGTTTGGTTCGGCGTGCTGGTCTCTCTATTAAGCCTAGGTCGGGTTGCGGCGTATTCTTTGGCCGAGGCCGGGCATGACCTAGGAAAGTGTGTCCGGCCGGAGTTAATCGAGCGTGGTGGGTAAGTTGGTGCACCCCTGCAGGGAAGAAAACATCTATCGATAGCCTGTCCTATGGTAACGGACACATGGAGTTGTATCCCGATCGATACAACTAGAACTGGATACTTGAGATGAGGAATGGATATGAGAAATGGATAGTATGGCTCTGGGATTGCTTTCTCGCAGGGAGTCGAGAAAGGATCTCTGGCCAAGGTTGATAACACTACCTACTTTACATTATGTTGATATGTACTCTTCTATATGCTGCAAGATGCTTGAAGATGCTTGAAGATGCTAGTCTTCGATAGGCTAGGATTTCCCCTTCTCTTCTGCCATTCTGCAGTTTAGTCCACAGATACAGCCCTTTTCCTTTGATACAGATGCATACTTAGTTTAGATCTGATGTAAGTCTTGCGAGTACTTTGGATGAGTACTCACAGTTGCTTTGCTACCTCTTTTCCCACATACCCGATTGTTGCGACCAGATGATGGATCCCAGGAGCGAGACGACACCATTGAAGACTAATGCTACCCCGAGGGTGCCTACTACTATGTGACGGCCTCTGACGACTTGGAGTAGTTAGGAGGCTCCCAGGCAGGAGGCCTTGCTTTTTCGATCGATGGTGCTTTTGTGCTAGCCTTCTTGGCAAACTTGTTTAACTCATGTCTGTACTCAGATATTGTTGCTTCCGTTGACTCTTGTGTTCTCAAGCTTATGTATTCGAGCCCTCGAGGCCCCTGGCTCGTAATATATAGCTTGTATTATTTTAATTTGTGTCTAGAGTTGTGTTGTGATATCTTCCTGTGAGTCCTTGATCTTGATCGTTCACATTTGCGTGTATGATTAGTGTACGATTGAATCGAGGGCGTCACAAGTTGGTATCAGAGCCGACTGCCTGTAGGACTCCCCCTTCCACACTCCTTGGCCGAAGTTGAGTCTAGTCACTGAAAAACTTTTTTACTAATATGGTTGTGTGTCTTATGGGCCCACATCGCCATCGGGTGGTATTAGGATTTTTATTCCTCGTCTTTACTCTAGGATCATGATCTCTCTTATTTGGGTTAAAGATTTTGCTAAGTCCTACACTAGGTTCTTGTAACTACTTCCTCCCGGAGAGCCCCTTCATTCCAGATGATCGCCTGTTCACGAGAAGACTTTGAAGATACTCTTCGATGCTACCCGAGATCCTTGTGACCACCGCCTTTGCAATTCCCTACCACTGATATATCCTTGTGTATAGCTAATACAGTTGCCATTTATACATTCATCCCCAGTTGCTCCTGTTATTACAAGATACCCATTGTACTCTCCGTTATTCTGAGAATCCTTTGTGCCTTCTGCTTTGCAGCTTCTTTTTGCACTATGGATAATTCACTTACTTGGGGTTCGTTCATCCCCAGTTGTTCACATGATTTCCAAAATACCTGAAAATGCTATCTGATCTTTCAAAATCCTCTACATCCTAGTGCTCCCGAAAGTCTTGTCTGCCTGCATTATGGTTAAATCCATATGCCCAGCAATATTCATCAACATCCTTTGTCATTGTCTTCCTGAGCCTATTGTTTCATTATGTTGCGATTGCTCGCAATCATCAGCCGAACCCTGAAATTTGACCTTCCTTCTCATACGCCATTTTAGACATGGCTGGATCTCGGCCAATCATGTTGTAATTGCTTGTCCACCTAGTTCCCTTCAACTTGAACGTCGAATTATTCAGTTGTTTCTATAATCTAATGCCTTTGCATTCTTTCCCTCTTCTGGTTGAGTACTGATGCTCACATCAGATCCCTTGTGGACCACCAGACCCTCCCTTTTTCGGATTTTATCCGACAACTTCCTTCATATTCAATAGGCTTGTGAGCCTTTCCTCGGATACATAATGCTTTTGGTAAATTGTATCCCCCGCTTTCTCAAGCATGCTCTAGTACCGAGCTTGTGTTATTTATTCTTGAAATTTATGATATATGTTCCTAAGATGCCTCGATGGGTGAACCTATGCCTTCCCTAATCGGTGTGAACTCGAAAGTTATGCGGGTTATACTCTACTGGCTTTTCGTCAGATAAAATTTCAATACTACAGCTTCATCAAGAGCGAGAAATGAAATGAAAGGTTATGCATTGTAGAAGTGGGAGTCGACCTTGAACTCTGTGTTCATGCCCATGGACCCGATGTGGAACTTATCATGAAGCTTCTTGTAATAATATTATTCCCCTTGTTATAACTTCATCTTGTATCTATGCTTAGTCCTTTGCAACCGTGGTTTCGACCATGATTGTTTTTCTTTGATTCCATTTCTCGGACAAGTTAAAGCATGTGTCTTCTATAGATTAATGCATCTCTGCAACCTCTATTTTGATCTTCCTTCAAGTATTGCCTCAAGTATCTCGAGAATAACAAAGAACCGTGTTACTTCCTATGAGTCTTCATCTGGAATTGCTTCTCGTCGATTTCAGGATTCCCTGGGTTTTGAGTTGTTAGTCACTCGAGAACGCCGATAAGTGAATCGATTCCACACTGCGATTCTATAACTCTAAGTAATTTTTGTTGCTTACGAGTCTAATAATCCTTCAAGTCATTCCTAGCCTGATCGGCTATATCATTATCGTGCTAAATTTTAACTCTGCTACCTGGTCCTTCTTCCCGGAGCACAACTTTTGACGATGAGCTTAGCCTACGTCGATCTTCCCCGTCATATCATTTCGCCTTGAACAGCAAGCTTGATTTCGAGTTTGTGTCATACATGTGGTTCCAATAACCTTTTGCTTCATCATTCTTTTGACTGGATGTCATCACCGATCGATTACATCTTCATAAAATCTCT
Source organism: Triticum monococcum (assembly GCA_034509565.1). Classification (NCBI taxonomy): domain Eukaryota; kingdom Viridiplantae; phylum Streptophyta; class Magnoliopsida; order Poales; family Poaceae; genus Triticum; species Triticum monococcum. Next base: position 318,192,010 of record CM067842.1, read on the forward strand.
CGACAAATGTGTCGTGATCATCATCAACATTCCGAGCTTTTCCAGGATATCAATCGAATTCATGATGAGAAATACAACCCTTCCCCTCAATGATTTATGTTATCATCGAAAACATTCTTGCCTTCCCCAACACAAACTTGTTCATATAATTTTGGAAATACATCCTATTCGGCATGTCGATGGATTGTCGCTGAGCCTGTCGTCCACACCCTCATCTTTTCCTTGCTGAAATTGTATGACTTATTTTCTAAGTTGTTTCCGATGGATCCTTTGTGTATCCAAAGTCTAACCTTTGCTTGAAAACCATGTCAATGCTATCTCGAAGCCTGTCTGTGGTAATCCGTTCTTCAATAAGAACATTTGAAGCACAATACTAAATTTTCTTTATCAATTATCCAAACACTGTTGTATGGGTAATGTCATGAAAATTTTCCCCTTAACTAAATGGTTTTATACTTCTATCCTGTCATGGATATCATGCTCTGCTTGTCCTTGGGAAGGATATAGCCCCTGAAATATGTGTTTAAACACATTTTCCTTTCCATTGTTCTGATTTATATACTAACCGTATTTTCCTTTCCATTATTTTGTTTAACCTTTCCAGTAAACTAACTTATCTTAGTAGAGATAATCTCCTACTTAGGTCAACACCTCAATGTACAACTCTGTCAGTAAAGACCCTGTTACTATTGTTGTTGACATTCCGGTAGCCACCGATGGATGAGAACTTTGCCTAATGGACCGCCTCATTCAACGAGCAGGAAAATGGTTCTCTTCGTCCCTCACCCTTGGTACCAACATTGTTGGCAACATACCTGACAATCTATTATATGACATGCCTTGCTATCGGCCCCCTTGCTACTTTTAACCCACATGGTGGGCCCATTACCCACAGTTCCACAGGATCAGAACCTGACTCTCTTGTATATCTTTTATTCCGAAGTATCATTGCTCTTGGCTTTGTGTGTTGTCACGAGCCACCATCCGAGAGATGATCTATTCTCGATGCTCTGAACCCCCTTCTCACACTCTGTTCAAGTATCGATCGTTTGTCCATCTACTTGAAACTTCCTATTGAACCTTCTTACTTTACTCTCAATATTTTCTTAGGTATCTATTCGAGAATTACTTCTACCACATTCCCTGAGTTATCTTCTAGATGGTCAACCTTGTAAGCTCCGCTCTTCCGAAGTTACCCCTTGTCCTTTCGTAAGTACGATGAAATTTTCGAAGAAAGGATGATGACTTCATCATGATGACCTGAAGCCGAGGAATGAAGACATCAACGTAATGGATCGACCTCATGGAGAAGAGCAACCAAGGCCAAGAAGATTCGTTAGAATTTCGTGACCAGACGTCTCCCCCTTATTCCACCTCTTAAATCTCGAGACGAGATTTCTTGTAGTGGAGAAGATTTGTAACACCCCCAGTGGTTAGCTACAGAAACCTCACCCTAATGATGTCATGTCACCAGGCTAGCTAAGCTAAAAACCCAGTTCATAAAAAGCAAAGCCATTTTCAATTTAAATTAAAGTCAAATAAATTATTTCTTCGAGCAGTAAAGCTAAAATGTTCACCTTATTCTAAAAATTCCCTTGATCATTGTTAAGTGGAAACCAACAATATTTGACTCACCTAGTAATACCTAGAGATTTATTAAGTGGTCCAGCAGCAAACTACTTTGCCTTTTCATATTTTAATATATTTGAACAAGTCCCATCTGGGTCCAAACTTTTTGTGTAGTCGTAGGATAAAACCTGGTATTTATGTGCCATGTTACAACTACAACTAAAATCTTTTGCTACTAAAAGAAAATAGAAAAGAAAAATATATAATAGAAATAAAAGGAAAAGAAACCCCCCGGCCCCCCGATGGGCCTCGGCCCCTCCCACAACAATCGGCCGGCCCACCCCCGTTCCCCCATTATCCCCACCCGACCGAACGCTAGCACCACTACTCGACCCACTCCCCACGTCTCTCTCCTTCCCCTCCCGATCCTGAATCGGGGCACTCAGGGGCCCGATCCCGCGCCGCCCTGCACCCCCGACGACGGTGCCTCCTCCCTGGAGCCCCGGCTGGCCGACGCCACCGTCCCGCCCTGCCTCTCCACTGCCGGTGCCTTCGGACCTCGTCGCACCCCGTGGTCATCGTCCACCCCACCAACGCAAGGCCACGGTGCCCTCCCATCGCCGGATCGTCGCCGCACCTCCGCGTCGGCCTACGCCATGACGACCATGTCGACCTGCTGCTCCGACGCCTCCCCGGCCCCCTCGAGCTCGCACGTGACCTCCCCTGTGAGCCCCTTGCCCAATCCCCCTCCGCCTCCCGCCGTAGGTTGCCGCCACACTCTGGCCCGACTGCTCGCGCCCTGTCTGGCCCCGCTCACGCCCGCAGACCTGCCCTCGCCCCTATACCCGCGCCCCGCGCGCCCGTCGCCGCACAAGCCGCGCGCCACGCACCCGTTGACGCCCACCAGCGCCCACCCTACTCCCCCACTGCACTGCACTGCTGCTGCCCTCTCGCCTCCCCTGCTCCCCTCGCCCGCAGCTCCGTCGTGCCCTCCCGCTCACCACGCGTGCCCGCGCGAGCCTCGCTACTCCAGGCCGCAGCCAAGGCCACCGCGCCACCCGCCTTTGTCAGCCCGTCTCCGCCTGACCTCGCCGGCGGTGAACCGCATCCGCCCCGCGGCCACACCTGCCGGCCATCGCGCCACCGCCGTCGCCGGCGCCCCGCCGCAGCCCCGCTTAACGTGCCCAGCGCCCGCTCACCCATTAGGGCCCCTGGCCCAATGACAACCGGGGCCCACCCCCTGAACATTTAAAAAAAGAATTAAAGAATTAAAAAAATAATAAAATTAATTAGTTAATTAAGTAACTTAATTAATCTAATTAAACATTATACCTAGTTAACTAATTAGACTGATTAATAGGTTAATTAGGTTATTGCACCTATGACGAACGGGACCCACATGTCAGTTGACCAGTCAACAACCTGTTGACTGCTGACGTCATGCTGACATCAGGTTGATGTCATCATGCACTGTTCTGGATAATGTTGAATTAAATAAATAAATAAATGCTAAGAATGATTTAAATCTTCTAAAATCAATATAAAATAAACCGTAGCTCGGATGGAAAAACTTTGTACATGAAAGTTGCTCAGAACGATGAAACGAATCGGGATACGCCCTTCGTTCGTCTGCCACATGCCCCTAGCATAGCGAACCTACAACTTTCCCCCTCCAGTTCGTGGGTCCGATAATGGCAAACTTCGGGAAAACTTTCCCGGATGTTTTCCCCCTTCGTTGGTATCGTGTAGCACCGCGTTAGAACGCCCCTAGCCCTGTGTGTTACCACCGCCATGTTTCTGTGTTGCATCTGTTTGCTTTATATTTACTGTTTCTTCCCCCTCTTCTCTCCGGTAGACCCCGAGACCGATGCTGATGCCGCTGTGATCGACTACGCCATCGATGGCCCCTCCTTCTTGTCTGAGCTTCCAAGCAAGCAAACCCGTTTTGAGCATTCCGATATCGCCCATCTCTTTCCCTCTCTTGCTTGCATTAGAACTGCTACTGCTTTATCTATGCTCGCCTTAAGTAACGCTTTTCCAGCAATGCCCAACATTGGTTTTACCATTTGCCACCTAGCCTTTTTCCCTTGGGAGTCGCGCATCCCGAGGGTCATCTTTATTTTAACCCCCCCCCCCCCCCGGGCCAGTGCTTGTCTAAGCGTTGGTCCAAACTAGAGCCCCTTGCAGCGCCACCTCGGGGAAACTCGAGGGCTGGTTTTAGTTGTACGGATTGCTTATCCGGTGTTGCCCTGAGAACGAGATATGTGCAGCTCCTATCAGGATGTCAGCGCATCGGGCGGTGTTGCTGGTTTAGTTTTACCCTGTCGAAATGTCTTGTTGTACCGGGATACCGAGTCTGATCCGAACGTCTCGGGTGGAGGTCTATTCCTTCATTGACCGTGAGAGCTTGTCATGGGCTAAGTTGGGCCACCCCTGCAGGGATTTGAACTTTCGAAAGCCGTGCCCGCGGTTATGGGCAGATGGGAATTTGTTAATGTCCGGTTGTAGAAAACCTGAAGTCGACCTTAATTAAAATGAATCAACTAGGTGTGTAACCGTGATGGTCTCTTTCCGGCGGAGTCCGGGAAGTGAACACGGTTGTTGGAGTTATGCTTGATGTAGGTAGTCCAGGATCACTTCTTGATCATACTTTTATCGACCGTGCTTTGCCTTCTCTTCTCGCTCTCATTTGCGTATGTTAGCCACCATATATGCTAGTCGCTGCTGCAGCTCCACCTCATACCTTTACCTTACCCATAAGCTTAAATAGTCTTGATCACGAGGGTGCGAGATTGTTGAGTCCCTGTGGCTCATAGATACTTCCAAAACCAGCTTGCAGGTGCCGATGAGACCGTGCAGATGACGCAACCAAGCTCAGGAGGAGCTCGTTGAAGATCTTGTCCTTTGTGTTGTTTCGTTCTAGTTGATCAGTAGTGGAGCCCAGTTGGGGTTGATCGGGGACCTTTGTCGCATTTGGGGTTCTTATTTTATTTTGGTTCCGTAGTCGGACCTTGAGTGTATTTGTATGATGTAATGCTTTATTCATGTATTTGTGTGAAGTGGCGACTGTAAGCCAACTATGTATCTCTTTCCCTTATGTATTACATGGGTTGTGTAAAGATTACCTCACTTGCAACATATGCCTTCAATGCGATTATGTCTCTAAGTCGTGCCTCGACACGTGGGAGCTATAGTCGCATCGAGGGTGTTACAAGTTGGTATCAGAGCCTTCCCCGACCTTAGGAGCCCCCACTAATTGATCGTTTTTAGCAGCCGAGTTGTGTCTAGAAAAATGTTTTGAGTCATTTAGGAATTATATATCGCAGAGCTTAGGAATTCTTTTTACTTCCTAGTCTCCTCATTGCTCTGGTAAGGCATCCTGACGTAGAGTTTTGACTCTTCTCTTCTCAAATTTCACTAAAAAAATTTAGGATCACGCGAGTATCTTGGATTTGTTCCGATGGCTTATGATGAGAATACTGTCTTGGTGCCTCCTGTCAGGGGTTTAGTTGAAGTGTCCCGGGGAGTTGAGCTCTGAGTTGTTGTCATCATAATTTTATCGTTGCAATTCTGGAATACTTGAGATATGTTCGCCGACATCGAAAATCTCCTTTATGCAGTTCTTTGGTGAGATAACCTCGACGCCACCCAGTACTGGGGCAGGAGTTCGGGAGTATCGCCATAACTTGTATAACGGATGCTTTTCAAAGGTTGAGGTAGATGGTTTCCGAAGGTTTCTTGGTTATGTGTTGAAGGATGGATACAGCTGGATGTAGGATTTGCTAGTTTGGGTGAGATATTATGCTTCCCCTGTATCCCCAACACCTGATTGCATAACCGGAAAGTTTCGGGAGTTTCATAGGTGGGAATTCAAGTAGCTCTTAGGATTTCTTTCCGACAGATGTATGATATGAAATTGGGGTTCGACATCTAGTGGTCCGCCTATTCACGGTCGGTTTTACAGTGGTCTCGTTGTGTCTTAAAGAGTCCTTGGCTATGCCGACTCGGGGATGCTTCATATGTCATGTGCACTGCCGTGTACATGATGGTGCTGTACGATCGAGCCCGTGTAGGCCCCACCACGAAAACTTCGGACGAAATCTCTATCATATGTTTGTTCCGTCTTATTCCGCAAGCCAATCCTTTGTTTTTGTTTTGAGTTGTGGTATTCGAGTTGCTTCGAAGTCAAATGTTGATTCCATACCTTCCCAAACGGTGTTCTCATACCCCGATGTGAATACTAATCCTTCTTGATCATCAAGATTGTCATGTCAATCATTTTCTACCGGTGTGTCTCTCTTCAAGTGGACCCGATCACTTCAATATTCGCAAGATCTAGTATCAGCTCTTCTCAACGATGTTCGTTTCATCCATTTCAAATTGTCTTTGTTTTTCCCACCCTCCCTCCCTTTGTTTTTCTCCAACGATTCAGATCTCTTAATCGAGTATCCATCTTATTGATGTGAAGTCTCTCCATTCTTTTCCCTCAATGTTCTTATCCGGTGATTCTCATGAAGATTCTAACGGAACCTCAAGTTCATCGTTCTTTGTTCTTTTTTCGTCTCCGGTGGATTCAATTCAAACATTGTGGATCTTATCCCTTTCCTCATTTCAAGGCTTTCTCATGCCGATGCAATTCTTAATCGTTCACCTCTCGCTTGCCATTCTATTGTTCCCTCATTCAAGTCATGCCGGTGCAAGATATCTCGAAGTTTCGTGTTTCCACTCTGCTTTCGTTCAAGCTCTTTCGAGGATGTTCCCTCATTCAAGTCATTTAATTTAACCGGTGCATTCTCTCTTTTAAATCGTTCAACGGTGTTTTCTTTTGAGTGGGCCCTAACCCATAGGTCTTTTTCCAGGATCTTACCTGACTCTTCTTATTTTCCCAGAGGTATTCTCAATTTCTTTTCGAAGTTTGACGTAAGAATGATTTCTCTTTAGTCAGATGTGTTTCTCCAAGATCTTTCTAATTCTTTTCATCGCTGGCTCAACTTTTACATTCTTCATTCTGGAGTGCCTCAACAATTCATGGTGGTGTTTCTCATCATCATTCTCAGATTTTGGAGACCGAAGAAGATTTTTCTCTCAATCTTGCTCCATTCTCTTCAAGATCCGCGATTCTATCTTGTTGCCATCCTCTCATAATTATTAGCGATTGTGAGATATTCTTTTCAACCATCCGGAGCAATTCAGAGTATTTTCAATTTGTTCATCCGGAGTCCATCAATTCAGATTTATTCATTCTCAGCTTTCAGCTATCATTCTCCAAATTTTACCAGTGCTTCGTGCAAGTGATTTTTAATCAGCTCGTGATCTCTTTGTTCTCATGGGTCTAAATTCTCTCAAGCATCTTCATTCATTTGCTAATTCTTCCCGGTGTCTTCCTTATCTTTTCTTTGTTCATTTTTAATTCTTACACTGGTTCGCTCAAGTTTCTTCTTACCTTGTTATCATATCAATTCATTCATTGTTTTCAATTCTACCGGTGGTTCGTTGAAGACTTTCTCAAGTTTGCGCTATATCTATCTTAATCTTTCTACGAGGATAAGTAGTGTACCAAATCCGTTGATTGTCATCAATTTAATTGGCGAAGGATACGCATAACATAATTCTTATTCTTGTTTCATCCAAGTGATTAATTCTTTATTCCGGAGGCTCATCAAAATTCTTGATTTCTTTTGTTCATCTTTCTTTTCCGGAGTTCCAAGTTATTTCAATTATATCATCACGGAGATCCATCTAAATCATTGCGAGGCTTCAATCTTATTCTTTTCATCATTCAACTATTTCGGATCATTCTTTTATTACCGGAGTTCTTCATGAAGGCTCTACATGATGGTTCATCAAGGATTTAATTTCTTCTCAAAGTGTTCATCAATATTCTGTTCAGGGGAACTCAAGCAGTCTTCTTCTTGTAATCCGGAGTGCAATTCTTTCTACCGTATCATTGGAGGTGGTATTACGTCAGTCTTGATAATGTGAGTTCATGTTTCATGATTCACATGTTATTAAGAATGAGGTATTTTAAATCCATCAATCTCGTCATTGGAGTTATCTTGGGTTATATTTCACCTTAAGCCTTCCCTAAGGATGGTTGTTATTATGGTGCTTATATATGATCCAAGATTTTCATCTATCCTCCCGGTGATATAGCTTTCTCGTCTCCTTGTTCTTATCAATCCAATTCTTTTCCGTGAGTGGCAGACTGTCACCTCATAATTTGAGATGTACCCCATAAGACCATATCAAGCTTATTCCTTTCGTTGTTGGTTTTCCAATAACTCCGTTCGACCCTTGTCCTAAAGATGCCTTTTCAAGCTCTTTTGTGGCAGAAGTTGGCATTTTCTTCTCTATTCTCCTATTTCAGTTATCTATCTTCTATTCTTTTGTTCCGGAGGCATTGTCATGTTGCTCTTTTCAACCCATCATCTCGTTTTGTCAAAGATCATGTTCTTTTCATGCCTATCCATTTAACCGGAGTGTGGTGCCATTCTGCTCAAGTTCTTTTCGCCTTATCAAGTCTTGCATCCCTTTCTCAACCGGAGTGTCGTGTTTTCATTTGAGCTCTCTCATCTTATCAAATTTTGACTCCCTTCTCAACCGGAGTGCTGTCTGAGATCTTTCTTACCCCTTGTTCCATTCATTCAATAGTTCCGGTGGCAGTGTGTTGTGATTTCATCAAGTATCTTCTCATCTTATCAAGACCTTATTCAATTCTTTTTCTTTCCAACCGGAGTGCTGCCTGAATTTGTTCTTCCTCGTTCCTCTTTTCTAACGGAGTGTTTTCGACTTTGTTCACCTTCGTTGTATTCTTTTCTCGAATTTGTTCAACCTCGCAAGGTTCTTTGGTTTCACTTGTTTGTCAAAGAAGCAACTTAGTTTTACCTCTTCTCTTTCTCTTCCGTTTTCCCTCCGGTGCCATTCTAGATCTCGGGACGAGATCCTCTCGTAGTGGCGGAGTGTTGTAACGCCCCGAGACCGATGTGCCAGGTGTCCTCCAGTTATTCGCTATCGTGGCCTTGTCATTGCTTGCGTGTCATGCATTGCTTATCATATCATCATGTCATAATCTTTTGCATCTCAACTAAATAATTTGTGTGGATCTTCGATCCATTTAAATCGAGGGAAGAGTGACTTCTCTTTATGACATATCCTCCCGATATTAGTGGAGCTATTATAAAATAATCCATTCTTATGGAAGCACCTAAAACACACTTGCAAATTTCCCCATGCCTTTGTTGTCTCGCTGCTTGACCTCGAACCTTGTCCGTAAATTCTTTCTTCATTTTCCGGAGCTCCACCTAAATTCTCAACATTTATGGACCTTCCTCTTACCGAGTCCCAGTTCAAACCCATTTGAATCAAAATCAAATGAGTTCGAATTTATATTTTTCGATCATGCCACTTCTAATTTGTTGGACCAAGTGCATTTTTGTGAGTCCGGGAAATTATCCGCGTGTCCAACTTCTTCTCCTAACCCCCTCTTTCTTTTTCTTTCTCTTTAATTGTTTTCTGCTAAAGAAATAAGATGGAGAGAGGAGAGCCAGCCCAACTGGGCCTCTCTAACCCGACCCAGGCCGGCCTCCTCTAAGTTTTCCCGCAGCCGCCTAGCCCAGTCTCCAGTGGCCTCTAAGGTCCAGCTGCGCCCCCACCTTCCCGTAACCCTAGGGCATCGAGGCCCAGCCAAACCCTAGCGAGGCTTCTGCCTCTCTCCCACGTTCTCCACCTCGCGCCGCCAGCCTCTTACCACTCGACCCCATCTCCCTCTCCCTTCGCTCTCCTTCTGCGCCGCCTCTCCTGATCCCCATCTCTCCTCTGGCTTCTCCTCGCAGAGCCCCCCATCGCCAGCTCCCTCGACGCCCGATCCCCTTGCCGCCTCGGACCGCGACCACGGGAGCAGGAGCAGGAGCTCCTCGGCTCGCGCACCTACGCCGCGTCCCTGGAGATCTCCTTCCTCTCGTCATCGATCTCTGATGCCACCGGAGCCCAAGTCCAGCGCCTCCCCACGCCAGCGCGACCCCGTGCGCCGTCGTCGAACCTCGTCGTCCCTCTGAACATCATCGCCGGATCCCGTCCGATGCTGCCGTGGATCCCGCAGAACCAGGCCACGGCCCCGCACCATCTCGTGAACCGCGCCCGCGCCACTGCTTCTCCGCCTCGCCCGGAGCTCCAAGTTCGCCGGCCACCGCTGCCGCTGCCGACCTCCGCAGCACCAAGTCCTTCCAGCCGTGAGGCAGTGCCCCCTCGCGCGCCCATGGTCCTCCCTTCTTTGTCATGAGCGGCAATAGGAGCGTCGCCAAGCCCTCCCCGCGACCCTACGACTGCGTTGGCCATCAGCTCCGGCCTGCTGTCAGCCACGCCAAGACCCGAGTACCACGATGTCGAGACCCCTCAAGTTCGGCTACACGAAAACGCCAAGTACCCCTATGAACCATGTACGACTACCGGCGCCGAAGTCCGCGAGTACCACTATGTTTGCGATGTACATCTACACCAAGACTGGACCGACAAGTACCGCGAGAACATTTGTACCTCTACCGTCGTCGTGGATCCGACAAGTACCCCTATAACAAGTGTACCTCTACCTCGTCTTCGGAATCGCTAAGAACGTCAAGTACCCCTTCGAGATGACGAGATCGGCAAGTTCGGATGACCCCAGGTACCTCTTCGAAACGATCGAGTACCATTCCCATCGGACGCGTGTACCACTACTTCCTCTACCGTCCCGAGAACATCTACTTCCCCTACTTGGCACCGATCGAGAACCGTCCCGTTTGCACACTTCGAAGGTATAACCACCGAGATGACGCCCGTGAACGAATGTTGTGTGGTGTATGAGATGAACCGCGTGTTTGCACCGTTTGCGATTGTTCGTTGCGATGCTCCTCTTTTGCCATGCCACCATCTTGTGGGAACCCGGTATCCAGGATCACCCCACCTTCTATCGCATGTCACGCTCTCGTCACTTTTCCTTTTGCACCGGTATCTCCATGAGCTATCGGAACCGGAATGTTGTCGTGGCATCATTTCCGTTATCTTTGCCGTGGCACCCTTTTTGTTCCGCCATGACGACCAAATGCTTCATACTGCTCTTGTCAACTTTTAATAAAATTGCATAAACTTGAACATGCCATCCGCATCATGTTAACAACTTTAAGATGTTTAAAATTGTTGTTGCGCCAAATTGATAAATGCATATGGGGATTTACCGGAATTGTTGTTTGTTATTCCGGCCTCATTTAAACTTACCTAATTAGGTAGTTTTATTATGCTTCTCCTCTTGCCATGTTTAACAACATTTAATATTGTTGGGTACATAAATGAGATCGAACTAAATAATTGATGTGGTGTTCCGTCAATATGCAACTCGTTGCATATTGAGCTCCACTTAATTTGTAGGATTGTTTGTGCACTTTGCCATGCCTCTTTAATCCGGACATGCATCATTCTTGGTTGTGCATCATGCCATGTCTATGTGGTGGTTGTTTACTATGTTGTGTGCTTCTTTCCGGTGTTTGCTTCTTCGGGTTGGATCCGGTAACGTCGTGTTGTGAGGATCCATTCGACTTCGTCCGCTTGTCTTCTTCATGGACTCGTTCTTCTTCCTTGCGGGATCTCAGGCAAGATGATCATACCCTCGAAATCACTACTATCTTTGCTATGCTAGTTTGCTCGCTCTTTTGCTATGCCATTGCTATGATGCCTACCACTTGCTTGTCAGCCTCCCAAATTGCCATGTTCAACCTCTAGCCCACCATGTCCTAGCAAACCATTGATTGGCTATGTTACCGCTTTGCCCTGCCCCTCTTATAGCGTTGTTAGTTGCAGGTGAAGATTGGAGGCCGTTCCTTATTGGAACATTTATTGACTTGTTGGGATATCACTATATATCTTATTTATTTAATGCATCTATATACTTGGTAAAGGGTGGAAGGCTCGGCCTTATGCCTGGTGTTTCGTTCCACTCTTGCCGCCCTAGTTTCCGTCATATCGGTGTTATGTTCCCGGATTTTGCGTCCCTTACGCGGTTGGGCTATAATGGGAACCCCTTGACAGTTCGCCTTAAGTAAAGCTTTTCCAGCAATGCCCAACATTGGTTTTATCATTTGCCACCTAGCCTTTTTCCCTTGGGAGTCGCGCATCCCAAGGGTCATCTTTATTTTAACCCCCCCGAGCCAGTGCTTGTCTAAGCGTTGGTCCAAACTAGAGCCCCTTGCAGCGCCACCTCGGGGAAACTCGAGGGCTGGTTTTAGTTGTACGGATTGCTTATCCGGTGTTGCCCTGAGAACGAGATATGTGCAGCTCCTATCAGGATGTCGGCGCATCGGGCGGTGTTGCCGGTTTAGTTTTACCCTGTCGAAATGTCTTGTTGTACCGGGATACCGAGTCTGATCCGAACGTCTCGGGTGGAGGTCTATTCCTTCGTTGACCATGAGAGCTTGTCATGGGCTAAGTTGGGACACCCCTGTAGGGATTTGAACTTTCGAAAGCCGTGCCCGCGGTTATGGGCAAATGGGAATTTGTTAATGTCCGGTTGTAGAAAACCTGAAGTCGACCTTAATTAAAATGAATCAACTACGTGTGTAACCGTGATGGTCTCTTTTTGGCGGAGTCCGGGAAGTGAACACGGTTGCTGGAGTTATGCTTGACGTAGGTAGTCCAGGATCACTTCTTGATCATACTTCTATCGACCGTGCTTTGCCTTCTCTTCTCGCTCTCATTTGCGTATGTTAGCCACCATATATGCTAGTCGTTGCTGCAGCTCCACCTCATACCTTTACCTTACCCATAAGCTTAAATAGTCTTGATCGCGAGGGTGCGAGATTGCTGAGTCCCTGTGGCTCACAGATACTTCCAAAACCAGCTTGCATGTGCCGATGAGACCATGCAGATGACCCAACCAAGCTCAGGAGGAGCTCGTTGAAGATCTTGTCCTTTGTGTTGTTTCGTTCTAGTTGATTAGTAGTGGAGCCTAGTTGGGGTCGATCGGGGACCTTTGTCGCATTTGGGGTTCTTCTTTTATTTTGGTTCCGTAGTCGGACCTTGAGTGTATTTGTATGATGTAATGCTTTATTCATGTATTTGTGTGAAGTGGCGACTGTAAGCCAACTATGTATCTCTTTCCCTTATGTATTACATGGGTTGTGTAAAGATTACCTCACTTGCGACATATGCCTTCAATGCGATTATGTCTCTAAGTCGTGCCTCGACACGTGGGAGCTATAGTCGCATCGAGGGTGTTACATCCAGGCCCCGACGCCGCACATCACCCCCCCCCCCCCCCGCCCCTTAATTGTACGAGTCTGTAGGGTTACCATCGAGTGCCGAGGGTGGAACCTCTTACATCACACATAATGAGATCTTTGTAGTGTAGCTATACGGTCGAAGTCATCGTGGGTGATTTCGTCCTTAACCACTTCCGTTACGGCTCTGTTGTGCAACCCCTCAAGTGTGAACCTTGAGGGTGGATCCTCTTACGTTCACCTTGATGACAACATTGAGTGGAATTCACCGGGGGTGATTCCTCGGGTTTTCCCCTTGGTGTTAGACACACAGTTACTATGGTTACTATGACTTTACCCTGATCCATGGTACTAAAGATGGGTCGCCTTGAGGGGTACCCGCGCGAGCTTAATAGCGAGTGATGTGGAGACGGGTTGATCTGGAGGGTGCCCGCGAGATACTTACGAGGCGTGGCCGGGCATTCTTAGCCCTTGCCGCAAGTACTCGAGACGGGGTGACGGGGTCACATCTTTCGTGAGTCTCTGCTTGTTACCGCACGTTCCTAATCCACTACGATTTGGATATTTCTTCCGAGGGGCCTTTGGCCTGATAGCACTTACCATCACGTGGGCATTGTATGGGCGTTCTATGTCGTATGGATCAGCCGAAGCTTAATTGACGTCAGCGACTGAGCGGCACGCGCCGGGTTGGACTGCGTAAGCTCCTGCGTTGTTTAAGGAGGTAGCTTGGTCTGCTCACCGCCCGCGTACACAACGTGCAGGAGTTCCCGAGGAGATGGCCCATGACCCCTGGGGGCATAGGTTTAGTCCAGTGTGCTGGCCTCTGATACCTTTCGCCGATATCATACACCTACCATATACCGTCCTCAAAACAGCCACCATACCTACCTATTATGGCATTTCCATAGCCATTCCGAGATATATCATGCAACTTTCCACCATCCAGTTCGTCATGACACACTCCATCATTGTCATATTGCATATCCCGGTACACCGCCGGATGCATTCACATAGAGTCATATTTTGTTCTAAGTATCGAGTTGTAGTTGTTGAGTTATAAGAAAAATAAAAGTGTGATGATCATCATTATTAGAGCACTGTCCCAGTGAGGAAAGAATGATGGAGACTATGATTCCCCCATATGTCGGGATGAGACTCCGGACGAAAAATAAAATAAAATAAAAGGAGGCCAAAGAAGTCCAAATAAAAAGAGGCCATAAAAAAGAGAAAAGGCCCAAATAAAAAAATGATGAGAGAAAAAGAGAGAAGGGACAATGTTACTATCCTTTTACCACACTTGTGCTTCAAAGTAGCACCATGATCTTCATAGTAGAGAGTCTCCTATGTTGTCACTTTCATATACTAGTGGGAATCTTTCATTATAGAACTTGGCTTGTATATTCCAATGATGGGCTTCCTCAAAATGCCCTAGGTTTTCGTGAGCAAGCGAGTTGGATGCACACCCACTAGTTTCTTTTGTTGAGCTTTCATACACTTATAGCTCTAGTGCATCCGTTGCATGGCAATCCCTACTCACTCACATTGATATCTATTGATGGGCATCTCCATAGCCCATTGATACACCTAGTTGATGTGAGACTATCTTCTCCCTTTTTGTCCTCTCCACAACTACCATTCTATTCCACCTATAGTGCTATGTCCATGGCTCACGCTCATGTATTGCGTGAAGATTGAAAAAGTTTGAGAACATCAAAAGTATGAAACAATTGCTTGGCTTCTCATCGGGGTTGTGCATGATTTAAATATTTTGTGTGGTGAAGATGGAGCATAGCCAGACTATATGATTTTGTAGGGATAACTTTCTTTGGCCATGTTATTTTGAGAAGACATGATTGCTTAGTTAGTATGCTTGAAGTATTATTATTTTTATGTCAATATGAACTTTTGTCTTGAATCTTTCGGATCTGAATATTCATTTCACAAGTAAGAAGAATTACATTGAAATTATGCCAACTAGCATTCCACATCAAAAATTATCTTTTTACCATTTACCTACTCGAGGACAAGCAGGAATTAACCTTGGGGATGCTTGATACGTCTCCAACGTATCTATAATTTTTGATTGCTCCATGCTATATTATCTACTGTTTTGGGTAATATTGGGCTTTGTTCTCCACTTTTATATTACTTTTGGGACTAACCTATTAACCGGAGGCCCAGCCCAGATTTGTTGTTTTATGCCTATTTCAGTGTTTTAAAGAAAAGGAATATCAGACGGAGTGGAAACGGAACGAAAGCAACTAGAAAAGTTATTTTTGGAAGGAAACACACCTGATGGACTTGGACCCCACGTCAGAAGATACGGGAGCTGCACACGAGGGTGGGGGTGCCCCCCTGTCTCGTGGGGCCCTCGTGGCTCCCCTGACGTACCTCCTACACCCATATATACCTACGTGACCTAAAACTTCCAGAACGCAAGATAGATTGGGAGTTCCGCCGCCAGAAGCCTCTGTAGCCACCAAAAACCAATCAGAACCCTATTCCGGCACCCTGCCGGAGGGGGCAATCCCTCTCCGGTGGCCATCTTCATCATCCTGGTGCACTCCATGAAGAGGAGGGAGTAGTTCTCCCTCGGGGCGGAGGGTATGTACCAGTAGCTATGTGTTTGATCTCTCTCTCTCTCTCTCTCTCGTGTTCTTGAGGTGATACGATCTTGATGTATCGCGAGCTTTGCTATTATATTTGGATCCTATGATGTTTCTTCCCCCCTCTTCTCTCTTGTAATGAATCGAGTTGCCCCTTTGAAGTAATCTTATCGGATTGAGTTTTTAAAGACTTGAGAACACTTGATGTATGTCTTGCCGTGGATATCTGTGGTGACAATGGGATACCACGTGCCACTTGATGTATGTTAAGGTGACCAACTTGCGGGTTTCGTGACATTGGGAACCTATGCATAGGGGTTGGCACACATTTTCGTCATGATTCTCCGGTAGAACTTTGGGGCACTCTTTGAGGTCCTTTGTGTTGGTTGAATAGATGAATCTGAGATTGTGTGATGCATATCGTATAATCATACCCACGGATACTTGAGGTGACATTGGAGTATCTAGGTGACATTAGGGTTTTGGTTGATTTGTGTCTTAAGGTGTTATTCTAGTATGAACTCTCAGGCTGTTTGTGACACTTATAGGAATAGCCCAACGGATTGATTGGAAAGAATAACTCTGAGGTGGTTTCATACCCTACCATAATCTCTTTGTTCGTTCTCCACTATTAGTGACTTTGGAGTGACTCTTTGTTGCATGTTGAGGGATAGTTTTATGATCCAATTACTTTAGTATTGTTGAGGGAACTTACACTAGCGAAAGTATGAACCCTAGGACTTATTTCCTAGCATTGCAATACCGTTTACACTCACTTTTATCACTTTTTACCTTGCTGTTTTTATAATTTCAGATTACAAATACATTTATCTACTATCCATATACCACTTGTATCACCATCTCTTCACCGAACTAGTGCACCTATACAATTTACCATTGTATTGGGTGTGTTGGGGACACAAGAGACTCTTTGTTATTTGGTTGCAGGGTTGCTTGAGATAGACCATCTGCATCCTACGCCTCCTACGGATTGATAAACCTTAGGTCATCCACTTGAGGGAAATTTGCTACTGTCCTACAAACCTCTGTAGTTGGAGGCCCAACAACGTCTACAAGAAGAAGGTTGTGTAGTAGACATCAAGCTCTTTTCTGGCGCCGTTGCCGGGGAGGCAAGGAAAGCGGCACTAACACCCCGCCAACTAAGCTGTTTTCTGGCGCCGTTGCCGGGGAGGTTAGCGCTTGAAGGTATATCTTTAGATCTTGCAATCGAGTCTTTTAGTCTTGTTTTATCACTAGTTTAGTTTATAAAAGAAAACTATAAAAAATGGAATTGAGTTTGTCTCATACGCTTCACCTTTTTAATATCTTTCGTGAGTATGATGGAAAGGATAATTATGCTCAAGTGCTAGAAGAAGAAATCTATAAAATGTTTGGCACTAAATATTTGAATGATGAGCATGATTGCGATGTTGTTAGTACGCATTCTTTGAATATCCATGATGCTAATGATGATTGCACTAGTTATGATGAAAATACCTCCTATAAACATGTCAATTTTTGTG
This sequence comes from Triticum monococcum, assembly GCA_034509565.1. NCBI lineage: Eukaryota > Viridiplantae > Streptophyta > Magnoliopsida > Poales > Poaceae > Triticum > Triticum monococcum. The sequence goes on from CM067842.1 coordinate 318,208,951, forward strand.
GAGTAGATTGGGTTTGCAAGTACACACCAAATAGGGAAGATAGATATTGTAAGAGGCATAAGTACTTAGAAACTAAATTGTTGCAAGAAAGTCTAGATGAATGTGCTGAAAGATTCAATATTTTTCGTGCCCCTTGTGAACTTTGCAATGAACATGGTCATTTAATGCTCAAATGCTATTTGTTTCATGACCAAGTCGTGTCCAAACATTGTGATAATTTGATTACCCTTGAGCATCATAAAGAGCTTAGCCTTCTTTGGGGTTATGAAGAAATGAAACGTATAACTGAGGGTATTCCAAAGTTTAATCTTGATAGAGTTCTTGATTTTGATCTACAGAAGATTTATATGTATTGTGTGGTGAATTGCATTGAAAATCCTTATATTGTCAATTACATAAAGAAAAGAAAACAAATAGAAGATGAAGAGAATACTAATGAAAGGTAAGAGACTTCCCAATATCCTCCTATTATTTCTTATGATGAATTAGGTAACGAGGAGGAGCCTTCTACTCAACCAATCCCATTAATAAGGAGATCCAAAAAGAGGATTGAACCCCCACATGATGTGGTGAAGAGGAAGAAAAGAAAAAGGAAGAGAGGTAAAAAGGTATCTCTCCCAAATAAAGTTGCTCCTATTATTGTTGTGCCTCATGAAAATGAAGATGATACACTTTATGATGGTTTCGTTATGCCTATTGCTTGTTGTGATGATTATGATTGGGAAGATAATGATACTTCTCATGAGCTTGAAAATCTTTTTGGTACTTGCTTGGAAGAATATAATAATTGCTACACTATCGGTGCTATCTATACTTTTAATGATGAGAGTGATTATGCTTATGATATGAAAAGGCCCAAGCTTGGGGAAGCTATGTTTGATGAGGATGACATATTTGAGAATATATTTGCTGCAATTAATGTTTGTCTCAAGCTTGGGGATGCTATGTTTAATAATGATGATATTTTTAGCCTCTCAAGTTTTGATATGCAAGTTTATAATGATGATAGCATGCCTCCTACTTATGATGATTATTGTGATGATACTTATGCTATAAGAAGTAGTGATTATATTTATAAAACTTGTCATGATTATGATTACCCCTTCTCTGAACATTACTCTTTTAATATGGAAACAATTTATAGTATTCGAGTTTCCTATGATACTCCCACTATTCCGAATGAGAAGAATTTTGCCTATGTGGAGAGTAGTAAATTATCTATGCTTGTAGATCATGAAAACAATGCTTTAGGTGCTTGTTATATTGTTGAATTCATTCATGATGCTACTGAAAATTATTATGAAGGAGGAATATATGCTTGTAGGAATTGCAATAATATCAAGTTTCCCTCTATGTGCTTAAAGTTTTGAAGTTATGCTTGTTTTGCCCTCCTATGCTAGTTTATTATTGTTTCTATAAGTTGTTTGCTCACAAAATCCCTATGCATAGGAAGTGGGTTAGACTTAAATGTGCTAGTCATATTCTTCATGATGCTCTCTTTATGTTTTAATTCTTATCCTTTATGTGAGCATCATTGAAATCACCATGCCTAGCTAGGGGCGTTAAACGATAGCGCTTGTTGGGAGGCAACCCAATTTTATTTTTGCTTTTTGTTCCTGTTTATTAATAAATATTCCATCTAGCCTCTGTTTAGATGTGGTTTTATGTGTTTAATTAGTGTTCGTGCCAAGTAGAACCTTTGGGAAGACTTGGGGAAAGTCTTGTTGATCATGCTGTCAAAAACAGAAACTTTAGCGCTCACGAGAACTGCTGCCATTTTTATTTGGACAGTGCTATTTAGTTAATTCGTTTTGAAGATGATTAATAGATAATTTCCGCAGGTCCAGCAATTTATTTTAGAATTTTGTGAGTTCCAGAAGTATACGTTTGATCCAGATTACTACAGACTGTTCTGTTTTTGACAGATTCTGTTTTTCATGTGTTGTTTACTTATTTTGATGAATCTATGGCTAGTAAAATAGTTTATAAACCATAGAGAAGTTGGAATACATTAGGTTTAACACAAATATAAATAAATAATGAGTTCATTACAGTACCTTGAAGTGGCCTTTTGTTTTCTTATACTAACGGAGCTTACGAGTTTTCTGTTAAGTTTTGTGATGTGAAGTTTTCAAATTTTGGGTAAAGATTCGATGGACTATGGAATTAGGAGTGGAAAGAGCCTAAGCTTGGGGATGCCCAAGGAACCCCAAGGTAATATTCAAGGATATCCAGGAGCCTAACCTTGGGGATGCCCCGGAAGACATCCCCTCTTTCGTCTTCATTCATCGGTAACATTACTTGGAGCTATATTTTTATTCGCCACATGATATGTGTTATGCTTGGAGCGTCAATTTATTTTGTTAGGATTTTCTTGCTGTTATTTAGAACAATGTTTTGCATCTTTTATTTCAATAAAAGTGGCATTGATAGCCTTTACTATGCCTATGTTACAAGTATACATGTTGCTGTTTGAAAACAGAAAGTTTACCGCTGTTGCAATAATTCCCTAGAAAAGTCAGAATGTGATAAACTGTTGAAACCTTTTGCATATTAAGCTCTAATAAATTTAATACAGTGGGAATTTTATTTAATAATTTTTGGAGCTAGGGAAGTATGGATGTTGCTGCATTCTTTACAGACTATCCTGTTTAGGCAGATTGCTGTTATGGTTGCATTGTTTGCATATGTTTGCTTCTTCAATGATTCTATTTAAGGATAGGACTATTAAATATGCAGAGACATTTAGTATGCAATGTTGAATAATAATTTTAGTTATTTGCTACAGTAGAGGATGATAAGGTTTTTGCAATGGTTTATACTAACTTATCTCACGAGTCCTTGTTGAGTTTTGTGTGGATGAAGATATTGAGATTTAGGGAGACCGTGATATGAGAGGAATTAAGGAGACACAAAAGCTCAAGATTGGGGATGCCCAAGGCATCCCAAGATAATATTTCAAGAAGTCTCAAGCATCTAAGCTTGGGGATGCCCCGGTTTGCATCCCACCTTTCTTCTTCAACAACTATCGGTTAGTATCGGTTGATCCTAAGTTTTTGCTTCTTCACATGATGTTTGCTATTCTTAGATGTCATTTTATTTTGCTTTGCTTCCTGTTTGAATAGAGTACCAAGATCTGAAATTATTAAATGTTAGAGAGTCTTCACATATTTGCATAATTATTCGACTACTCGTTGATCTTCACTTATATCTTTAGGAGTAGTTAATCATTTGGTCTAGTGCTTCACTTATATCCTTTTAGAGCATGGTGGTAGTTTTATTTTGAATAAATAGATGAACTCTCATGCTTCACTTAGATTATTTTGAGAGTCTTAATAGCATGGTAATTTGCTTAAAATCCTAATATGCTAGGTATTCAAGAATAATAAAATTCTCTTATGAGTGTGTTGAATACTATGAGAAGTTTGATACTTGATGATTGTTTTGAGATATGAGGATGGTAATATTAGAGTCATGCTAGTTGAGTAGTTTGTGAATTTCAGAAATACTTGTGTTGAAGTTTGTGATTCCCGTAGCACGCACGTATGGTGAACCGTTATGTGATGAAGTCAGAGCATGATTTATTTATTGATTGTCTTCCTTATGAGTGGCGGTCGGGGACGAGCGATGGTCTTTTCCTACCAATCTATCCCCCTAGGAGAATGCGCGTAGTACTTTGTTTCGATATCTTCTAGATTTTTACAATAAGTATATGAGTTCTTTATGACTAATGTTGAGTCCATGGATTATACGCACTCTCACCCTTCCACCTTTGCTAGCCTCTCTAATACCGCGCACCTTTCGCCGGTATCATACACCTACCATATACCTTCCTCAAAACAGCCACCATACCTTCCTATTATGGCATTTCCATAGCCATTCCGAGATATATTGCCATGCAACTTTCCACCATCTAGTTCATCATGACACACTCCATCATTGTCATATTGCATATCCCGGTACACCGCCGGATGCATTCACATAGAGTCATATTTTCTTCCAAGTATCGAGTTGTAATTGTTGAGTTATAAGAAAAATAAAAGTGTGATGATCATCATTATTAGAGCATTGTCCCAGTGAGGAAAGAATGATGGAGACTATGATTCGCCCATGAGTCGGGATGAGACTCCGGACGAAAAATAAAATAAATAAAAAAAGGAGGCCAAAGAAGCCCAAATAAAAAGTGGCCATAAAAAAGAGAAAAGACCCAAATAAAAAATGATGAGAGAAAAAGAGAGAAGGGACAATGTTACTATCCTTTTACCACACTTGTGCTTCAAAGTAGCACCATGATCTTCATAGTCGAGAGTCTCCTATGTTGTCACTTTCATATACTAGTGGGAATCTTTCATTATAGAACTTGGCTTGTATATTCCAATGATGGGCTTCCTCAAAATGCCCTAGGTCTTCGTGAGCAAGCGAGTTGGATGCACACCCACTAGTTTCTTTTGTTGAGCTTTCATACACTTATAGCTCTAGTGCATGCATTGCATGGCAATCCCTACTCACTCATATTGATATCTATTGATGGGCATCTCCATAGCCCGTTGATATGCCTAGTTGATGTGAGACTATCTTCTCCCTTTTTGTCCTCTCCACAACTACCATTCTATTCCACCTATAGTGCTATGTCCAAAAGTATGAAACAATTGCTTGGCTTGTCATCGGGGTTGTGCATGATTTCAATATTTTGTGTGGTGAAGATGAAGCATAGACACACTATATGATTTTGTAGGGATAACTTTCTTTGGCCATGTTATTTTGAGAAGACATGATTGCTTAGTTAGTATGCTTGAAGTATTATTATTTTTATGTCAATATGAACTTTTGTCTTGAATCTTTCATATCTGAATATTCATATCACAAGTAAGAAGAATTACATTGATATTATGCCAACTAGCATTACACATCAAAAATTATCTTTTTATCATTTACCTACTCGAGGACGAGCAAGGATTAAGCTTGGGGATGCTTGATACGTCTCCAACGCATCTATAATTTTTGATTGCTCCATGCTATATTATCTACTTTTTTGGGCAATATTGGGATTTATTATCCACTTTTATATTACTTTTGGGACTAACCTATTAACCGGAGGCCCAGCCCAGATTTGTTGTTTTATGCCTATTTTAGTGTTTTGAAGAAAAGGAATATCAGACGGAGTCGAAATGGAACGAAATCAACTGGAGAAGTTATTTTTGGAAGGAAACACACCTAATGGACTTGGACCCCACGTCAGAAGATACAGGGGCTTCCCACGAGGGTGGGGGCGCCCCCCCCTAGGGCGCGCCCCGTGTCTCGTGGGCCCCTCGTGGCTCCCCTGACGTACCTCCTGCACCCATATATACCTACGTGACCTAAAACTTCCAGAATGCAAGATAGATTGGGAGTTACGCCGCCAGAAGCCTCCGTAGCCACCAAAAACCAATCGGGGCCCGGTTCCGGCACCCTGCCGGAGGGGGCAATCCCTCTCCGGTGGCCATCTTCATCATCCCTGTGCTCTCCATGATGAGGAGGGAGTAGTTCTCCCTTGGGGCTGAGGGTATGTAGCAGTAGCTATGTGTTTGATCTCTCTCTCTCTCTCTCTCGTGTTATTGAGGAGATACGATCTTGATGTATCACGAGCTTTGCTATTATATTTGGATCCTATGATGTTTCTTCCCCCCCTCTTCTCTCATGTAATGAATCGAGTTTCCCCTTTGAAGTAATCTTATCGGATTGAGTCTTTAAAGACTTGAGAACACTTGATGTATGTCTTGCCGTGGATATCTATGGTGACAATGGGATACCACGTGCCACTTGATGTATGTTAAGGTGACCAACCTGCGGGTTTCGTGACATTGGGAACCTATGCATAGGGGTTGGCACACATTTTTGTCGTGATTCTCCGGTAGAACTTTGGGGCACTCTTTGAGGTCGTTTGTGTTTGTTGAATAGATGAATCTGAGATTTGTGATGCATATCATATAATCATACCCACGGATACTTGAGGTTACATTGGAGTATCTAGGTGACATTAGGGTTTTGGTTGATTTGTGTCTTAAGGTGTTATTCTAGTACGAACTCTAGGGATGTTTGTGACACTTATAGGAATAGCCCAACGGATTGATTGGAAAGAATAACTTTGAGGTGTTTCCGTACCCTACCATAATCTCTTCATTCGTTCTCCGCTATTAGTGACTTTGGAGTGACTCTTTGTTGCATGTTGAGGCATAGTTTTATGATCCAATTATGTTAGTATTGTTGAGGGAACTTACACTAGCGAAAGTATGAACCCTAGGCCTTATTTCCTAGCATGCAATACCATTTACGCTCACTTTTATCACTTGTTACCTTGCTGTTTTTATAATTTCAGATTACAAATACCTTTATCTACTATCCATATACCACTTGTATCACCATCTCTTCGCCGAACTAGTGCACCTATACAATTTTCCATTTTATTGGGTTTGTTGGGGACACAAGAGACTCTTTGTTATTTGGTTGCAGGGTTGCTTGAGAGAGACCATCTTCATCCTACTTCTCCTACAGATTGATAAACCTTAGGTCATCCACTTGATGGAAATTTGCTACTGTCCTACAAACCTCTGCACTTGGAGGCCCAACAACGTCTACAAGAAGAAGGTTGTGTAGTAGACATCAGCCTCTCTATTAAGCCTAGGTCAGGTTGCGACGTATTGTTTGGCCGAGGCCGGCAGGACCCAGGAAAGTGTGTCCGGCCAGAGTTAATCGAGCGTGCTGAGTAAGTTGGTGCACCCCTGCAGGGAAGAAAACATCTATCGATAGCCTGTCCTACGGTAACGGACACTTGGAGTTGTATCCCGATCGATACAACTAGAACTGGATACTTGAGATGAGGAATGGATATGAGAAATGGATATGAGAAATGGATAGTATGGCTCTAGGATTGCTTTCTCGCAGGGAGTCGAGAAAGGATCTCTGGCCGAGGTTGATAACACTACCTACTATACATTATGTTGATCTATACTCTTCTATATGCTGCAAGATGCTTGAAGATGCTAGTCTTCGATAGGCTAGGCTTTCCCCTTCTCTTCTGGCATTCTGCAGTTTAGTCCACAGATGCAACCCTTTTCCATTGATACAGATGCATACTTAGTTTAGATCTGATGTAAGTCTTGCGAGTACTTTGGATGAGTACTCACGGCTGCTTTGCTACCTCTTTTCCCCCATACCCGATTGTTGCGACCAGATGACGGATCCTAGGAGCCAGACGACACCACTGAAGACTACTGCTACCCCGAGGGTGCCTACTACTGCGTGACGGCCGCTGACGACTTGGAGTAGTTAGGAGGCTCCCAGGCAGGAGGCCTTGCCTTTTCGATCGATGTTGCTTTTGTGATTGCCTTCTTAAGGCAAACTTGTTTAACTCATGTCTGTACTCAGATATTGTTGCTTCCTCTGACTCTTGTGTTCTCAAGCTTATGTATTCGAGCCCTCGAGGCTCCTGGCTTGTAATATAAAGCTTGTATTATTTTAATTTGTGTCTAGAGTTGTGTTGTGATATCTTCCCGTGAGTCCTTGATCTTGATCATACACATTTGCGTGTATCATTAGTGTACGATTGAATCGAGGGCGTCACAATATCAAACTCATGTCTTCTCACTAACATCAATGAGGAAACTTTGACAAGGTTGTCCCATTCCAAAATGTCCAATGTGTGTTGTTTTGTGCACATCAATGAGCAAACTTTGACTAGGTTTTCCCATTCCAAAATATCAAATGCCTACGATTGTGGAATGGGCAGGGTTTGCCATCAGTTCAGACATTGACATGGCACCCCGTGCTAAATAAACCAGCTGTTCTTTTTGTGCAGTTCCACCAAAATCAACCAAATTCGCGCGTAGCTTGTATGATTTCGCCTTTATATGTTGCAACGCCTTGAACATATCAACACCTCCTTTCTTGTGGTGGAAATGAATGATTCGATGTATTCATGAACATTTTGTGCAGTTCCCGTTGAAATCAAGCTGAGAACCCCTGTTTGCACAAATACAAAATAAGTGATTAGTATAAATAAGACTATACTATGAATTGGCAGTTTAAACAGGCACCTACATGGTCCATGCAGAGCACACTTTTAAAAAAATGGAAGTCATCGGAAAGAATCTTAGAACAACATTGTACTTGCGCATCACAGCAAAAAAGATGGATATGTATCAGTCCTTCTGAGCTGAAGTTAGTTCGGTCTTGTGGGGAGTAATGTAACCATCCTTCAACTACTCCTTCTGATGAGAAGATAGACATGGCTTCTTCATCCTAGCACAATCAAAACTAGTCAGTTCACGTACTCCATATTCTTCTTCAGAGGAGGATGATCCTGTTGTGCAAAGACAAGAGGACAGCTAAATGCTAGCATCCCTATTTGCTCGAAAAAAGGAAAGGAAATATTTAAAACAACACAGATGAAGCACTTCTCGAGGACAATACCACTTTCTCATGACAGTATCTAAATAGTAGCACAACCCCAATAGAGATGACAAAGCTCAATCATATGGATGAAATCCGTGGCCGAGTACCAACCTTTGTGAGGAGGCTTATTGTGTAGAGAATACATATCAAGCACTTCTCCAAAACCATCTGTTGTTATCTACTATGGTTGCCATGCTTTACTATATACTCCTTGATTTTTTTAATGTTTCCAACATCTTCTTGTGCAGTTCCACTTAAATATATGGTATCTTCAAAGAAGATCCCTGTTTGCGCAAGCAAAGATAATTACATATTACATTAAGAGTGGCATCAAATGAGTGGCAAAAGAATTGCTCTTTCGATCCATGGCAATAAATTAAGATCCAAAACTATATCATTAGTTGTGTCATCACAGTTCCAGTGCTTCATTACAGCACCGGGAGTTGATTTTCATCTTTCTTATGCTTGTTCTTCCCCTTCATCACTTGGTTCCATAATAGACAAGCTTCGCCTTCAATGTAAGATTTTGCATGTCAATTACGGAGCACAAATATAGTACTAAACAATGACATTAATTTTCTGATGAAAGTGGCAAAATACAGGCCAACACTTGTGAAATATCCTTATCTTACCTCAATGGGATATTACGGTGCACATACAGATGGGAAGTCTTGTCTCCATTTGTGCAGTTCACTAAAATAAAGCAACATTGTCGGTAAGATATCCTCTTGTGCAGTTACACCAAGATCAAGTAATTAAGCAACGTTGTCGGTGTGACATTTTGGTTGAACTGCACAAAACACTCTTAAAACAAAAGTGTTTTGTGCAGTGCAAGAAAAGGTCACAATAGCAACGAGGTGATGTAGATAACCCTGTTTACACAAAGGTGCCAAGGAAACAACTAGTGGTCAATAACAGTGGATGACACAGAAGCCAACAAAAAGAAGCATCTAACTTATCTAAATGGGAAAGAAAGCAAGACAGTGGCATTCATTCATATTAACAGTGAGATTATATTAACAATAAAATTTGTTAAACATGTAATTTGCTTTTAACTATGGCATTGCATCAATTTTCCAGTGGCATTATTAGAGGGTGTTTGTTTACAAGGACTTTTTGGTGTAGGACTAAAAAAAGTCCCTTTCATTCCCATCTAAACCAAACACGAGGGACTTTTAGGGACTAAAAGTGGGCATTTGGGACTAAAGAAAGAAGACCCCGAGGGAGCGTCTTTTTGGGACTTTTTCCAACAGTTGCCCCTGCCCCGCATCGCACCTTATCTCTATTTGTTCCTTACTAGGGGTAAGATGGTCTTTTAGCATGTCATTTAATAACCTCTAGTCCATGTTTAGTCCCTGGAACCAAGAAGGTAGGGACTAGGGACTTTTTAGTTGGGACTGAAAAAAGTCCTAGGACTTTTTAACCAAACAGGGCCTTAGATTAACAACAGCTAAAGAGTTGCACGGCACAGTGGACGCACCAGCACCATGTGCATCTACCGATGTATGAAGGGGTGATGCACGGTCTATTTCAACAAAGAACAAAGAACCAAGGAGCATATTTGTGTTGGTCCCAGTTTTGTTATCTTTAGACACCTTTCCCTATGTGAGCGCAACAAATCTAGTCCTACTCAAACTCTATAGGCTTGTCCCCCAAAACAAAAAGATCAGTTCGTGACAGATGTGTGTACTGCGTTTGTCATTGTTTTCCCTTTTCGACCAACGTAGGTGTTGGATAGCCAGTCTGTACTCGTACATTCCCCTTCCTTACCTCTTTGAACCACGTCCTAGATTCATGTTATAAAACTTTCCCCACAACTTCCCCCTTTCCTCTTTGAACCACGTCCTAGATTCATGTGATACAACTTTCACCACTACTTTCCCCCCTTCCTTTTGTTTTAGAACCACTTCCTAAATTCATGCTATACAACTTTCCCCACTACTTTCCTCTATTCCTTTCCTCTTTGAACCACGTCCTAGATTCATGCTATACAACTTTCCCCAATACTTTCCTGTTTGATCCAACACCTAGAGTCGAGTGCAGAAGCGGAAAAGGACCACATGCATCTAGAGCAATGCATGTGGAATAAGTAAATTATACCTTAAGGTTCTTGGGGTGTGGTTCGGTGGGAAACTGGAGGCGTTCTGCCCACGCTATGTATGGCGGCGAGGAAAAAGGGGTCGGAAGCCCTCCCACGCCGCCGCTGGGTGAAAGAGAACATCTGCACCGGTAGTGGATTCCTTCCCTTAGCGACGGTGACATCATTAAGCCTCCTTCCCTTCCCTACGGACGGATCCCGCCGGCTCTTTAACCAACAGTGAGGGGAGAGAGAGAGAGGCCAACAAAGTCTTGTTTAGATCTGGAGAGGGTGAGAGAGTATGAAGAGAGCAACTACAAGCGCTGAGGCTCTAGCATGTGTATATATATTAGAGAGAGTGTGAAGAGTGCAAACCCTACAAAACAAGCACCGAGGCTGCAACGTATATAGATGGAGTGGTTTTCTTTTCCTCTCCATAAAAATCGTTTTAAATTGTGCATGAAACAAAACTTTTTTATTTAACGTAGTGAAGAAAAATGCTAGGGGCTATGCTAATACGTGAAGAAAATTTAACGCTCGAAGGAGTCAACTCGCAATTAATAGTGCACGCCTCCCGGTTGCGCTTACTGACGTTCACGTGTGGTACACGACCCTCTGAACTGAACAAAAACTGAACCACACATGGTCAAAATATCGAAAAGGTGGGCTGCACCATCCTCCAATTTTAAATATTTTGGGCACTTGTATTTGGCCTAAGTCAGTGTGCCAACGTATGTACTAAGGTTACAGCGGGTGCTAAGAAACTAGGGCGTATTGAGATTAATTGCTAAGTTCACTTTGGTCATTGTACTCAAGAATACGGTCACTATATACATGATGACGTCATTTTACGGTCACTGTGAGATCGTATAGCTCCGTATCCATCCATTTTGACCAGTCAAAGAATCCTCCTGGCACCGCCCCAGATCACTTTCTATCGCTGTCATGCGGGGCCTACTTGTCATTGGGTGGAAGAAAGAAGTCGAACAAAAACAAAATTATGCTCAAGTGCGGTTATCGAACCCGAGACCTCAGGTTTGATGAGCGAATAGGCTAACCAGCTACACCACCCTCACGTTATGATTAACAAAAGGAAAATAACCTTTTATACATTCGTGCATTCTTGTGACAATCATGCCGTGTTTTTTTTGCGTGGGAGTCATTGGGATTTAAACCATAATCGTGTCATCTGGCTTTGGTGGTAAGGTATTTTGGGATTTAAAGTAGTGTTGGTAGTAAAGAAATAATGCAGCCTTATTCACCTTACCTCACTCCACATAGTATGTTGGGTCCCACTAGTCAGAGGGTGAAACAAAAAAATTAATTAGAAAAAATAAAAGCACCAGTGGTGTATCTTACCTCACACATCTCGCTACTGCTTGTGAACACAGTCCAATTGATCCCTCTGTTTGCTCAGATACTATTTTAAGTGAATCCTTATTATAACATGCACACAATACGCATGCATGCACTCGCACACTAGCACGCAGCGGGCAAACACACTAGTTAGCCACAGCAAGCACACACCGGTGACCAGCGACGAAGTTGAGGCCGAGGGTCGTACTTCGATAGCCGCACATCAATCGTGCGCACAAGGTGAGTAGAGCGACCTAGTGTGGGTGTCATCGTAATCATCATTGATGGCCATGTCATCTCACGCAGATGGAGTTCATATGTGTTGCACCACAAGCAGCGAGAGCTCGGACTTGGCGTAGTGGTAGAGCAACAGGTCATGGACCTCAGGTGGCAGGGTCAACAACGGGAACGGCGGACAACAGGCAAGTTAGTGCACGAACTTGCGGCAATAGAGGCCAGCGTGCGACTTGTGTCTGTGCTAGTGCGTGTGCATGCACTGCAAGCTGCGCGCTGCATGTGTGTGCTCCTACTACAGGTAGAAAACTATATTTGCCACTAGTTAGTCACAATTGGAGGTCTGTGTGGTCAAAATGGACGAATACAGAGCTATACGATCTCGTAGTTACTGTATAATCACATCATCACGTACATAGTGATCGTATCGACCGTATTCTTGAGTACAGTGACCAAAGTGAACTTATACGATAAGTTCAGTGACCAATAGTGCATTTTACTCTTTTAATTATTTAGTTTGTACACTTTGCTTTCTTCCACTAATTTTGGGCACTTGTATTCGACCTAAGTCAGTGTGCCACAGTATCTTGTACTACTCCCTCCGTCTAGGTGTAAGAGCAGCCACAATGTTTGGAGAAATGCTGCCTCTAAGGTGGGCCCCTCGTCCAACCTCTAATTTCTGCTGAAAAGTGTGTAATGTATAGAGACTACACGTTGTCTCTAAGTAGACCCCAGGTTCAAATATAATATAATGCCAAAGCATGTACTTTCTCCTATTCAATGTTGTGCACTGATACAAACTAGTGAATGGCAAGGGGGTTAAGAGATTATTTTAATCAGGCGAGAGGCTTGGAGGCCACATCTTCCCTTGGAGGCGTCGCTAGGCATTTTTTGCCAAGAGGTTGTGCGCACAATGTATGTCGACGGTGCAAAAGAACTAGATGCGGTGTTAGAGGCGAGAAAAACCAACATTGTGGATGCCTAAGTCATGTTAGAAGGTGAAGCGGGACCAAGGTGCAAGCAGATTGGAGGAGGAGAAACTTGACCAGTCCTTCCTCCAATCAAACCCCCGATTTCTATCTCTAAACGCAACAATTAATCACAACAATTAAGAGATGCCGTTTTAGCTACCATGCAGGGCCACGTATTAACTCGCAAGAAAGCCGACTTTGATTTCTTGACTGATCAACGCGTAGTTGTGCTCCATGCATTGGGTTTGCGGGGGAGATAACAAGGCAGAGTAAGGAGCGTCTGGTTACATTGCTTAGGCTGGTCATACTGGGCATGTTACTAGTCTATGTTACTACCTTCATAGTGGGTAATAACATATGGATGGTAACATGCAAGTCTTAAATAATTGAGATATAGACTAATTTTACCTCGGTGTGTGTTATGTTACACGTGTGTGGGACTGTATGAGAGACACGAGGCATGGACACAGAAAGGAGGAGATGGAAGGTGTGTGTGTGTATGCTGTAGGCAGACATCGCTAGAGAGGTTTATCAATCAGTGTGTCTCGAAAAGGAGTTGTGGAGACTGTGCGAGAATGACCTAAAGAAAAAATGAATGTGCGCGATGGATAGAATGCTGAGGGAGGGGTAGGGCTAGGAGGGCGTGTGCATGCACGAGAGAAAGTTAGTGCTAGCTACAAAGGTTAGAGGATTGTGTGGGTGTAAGAGACTAACAAAGATCATAATTTGATATGAAAGTGGATTCATATATTTGAATAGGGGATCAGTGTTATAAACACATGCATGCATGAATATAGCGGTGATACGCGTGTTGTGGTTTTGCACATGTTATACCATAATGTGATAATGCATAGCGTTTGCAACTCACAGCTAAATGTCGAACAATCTAAACCATACTATACATCGAACCATCTCACATTTTATTTGAATTTGTGATAGTGTGTGGCGTTTGCAGCTTACAACTAAATATGAAACAATCTAAACAATATTATATATCAAACAATTTAAACAATTTGTGGTAATGTGTGGCATTTGCAACTCACATCTAAATACTTGTAGGCGTAGGGGGCGGGGCACCATACATTATGTGATAAACACATTATACATATGAGACATGGTTTAGATTATGAAGATCTAGCTAGATCTTGAAATGTATGGTGATTTGAAATCAACATAAAGTGGATTCAAAAAATCGAGTTCAAGTTCATATAGTACACATAGTTCATATCTAACTCGAAAGTAATCATGTGGTGTGCTGTGAAGATAATACACAAATGATGGTTTAACTTAACAATAATGATGATTGTAGATCTTATTAAAATAGAGAAACAAATTGAAATGATTTTATTTCACAACAATCATTATTGTAGATCTTATTCAAATAGTGAAACGAATTCAAATTTAGTTCATATTGAAGCAGTAGTATCTATGTTTGGAATGAACTAAAACGTTCATTTGAGTAGCAGGTTGCATGCATTACGCATGTAGCAAAATATTTTGATTGAACATAACATGAATTCAAAGTTTTGAATGACATTTGTAGTGCGAATTGATTTGGGACCTGTTTGGTTCAGCTTTTATCGACGGATTCCGCTGCCGCCTAGCAGAATCTAAACCAAAGGGCGAACCCAGCAGAATCCGATTCCAGAAATCCGCTGCCAAAATCTGAACCAAAAGCGGAAGCAGCCCAGGACATGCTCTCCAAAATCTGATTCCTCTGCGGGCCAAAATCTGAAAAAACTGTATCATCTGGTTTGCCAAATGACCTACATCTTTTTCACATCAGATTTTCCACATCAGATTTTTCACAACCGCTTTTAGAAATCCACAGTCGAAGCAAACAGGGCCTTGGTACAGTACACGGGATTAGGCTCTCTTGTGTGGTGCGAATTGATTTCTTTTTGTTTTTTCATCAATGGAAGTGCGAATTGATTTGGTACAGTACACGTTAGGCTTGTTTGGAAATTTCAACCCGCGCCTTGTTACCCCGAAATATTTAAGATATGTCTTTGTCTCTTCATGCTCCACAAAGTCCCTCCATCTCAACCCGCGCCTTGCTATCCCAAAATTACAATGCGTGCGAAAGCTCCCACCTCCTGCGAAATCCTGACACGCGAAATGCCCATGATACCCCTGAACCGAAAGAACCGCCTAGCTCAAATCGGTGGGGGCACTTTCTTAACTTACCCCACATTTCGGACAAGCGCGTCCCTAAGCCATGGTTCACCACTCCCATCCCATCCACCCACCCATTCATACACCGAGGCCACGAAAACCCGTGAAGCCCCACACCCTCCTCCGTCCGCCACCCAGCCGGAGCCTCTTTCCCGACGACGTTGTCCACAACAACACCTCGACGTCCCTCATCCACCGTACCGGATGAGGATCCATCATCGATCTCGTCGTCCCACCGGTTCAGCCACCCCGTCCTCCACCTCTAAGGAGCTGCCCTGATGTTCCCCTCTTATTTCGCGCCACCTCCATTCCCACACCGCCGCCTTCACCTGCACCACCGGAAGAGCAGCATCATCACCGTTTTCTCGACTGAAGCTGAGGCCTAATCGGCACCACCAAAGATGTTGTACACTAATCGCCGCATTTTCTTCTTGATTCGATCTCACGGTGCTGTCAGCACTCGGTCCTGTGCCGACATTGCGTGGCTCCATCCATGGTGGCATCGCCGGCCACTTCCTCCACGGCGTCGCTCCCTCGGCGGCGACGTCCATATCAGTAGGAGTTGCTGCTACTTAAGCTCTTGTCTTGCTCTCGGTCCCCTACCTGGTCTACTCTTGTTATTTCTCTTGCTCTTGCTTGCGATGCTACTCCGATTTGGCTACACTTTAGTCAACTGAATCGACTTTTGGGTCAGTCAATTTTCAGGGGGTGGGGGCACTCTCCGGAGTTAAGGAAGAATTAGCCGCAGCGGGGAGGGGGGTTCGCTGGAGAGGTACCCCCACTATCTATCTTAGGGTTCAGGGTGGGGGCGGTGGTCGCCGGCAGTGGTGAGGCGGTGGTGTGGGGATTGCTGGAGAAAAATCTCAGCACGGGGGGCCTAGACGGATGGTCGGGGCAGTAGCGGACCGACGGTGGTTAGTGGGTTTTGGGGAGGGCGGGGCGGCGCACCGCCGGCCCCGAGCGGCGGGGGGGGCAGCGGTTTGGCCGGTGGTGGCGGACAGCTCAAGGGGTTGGAGGTTGAAGATGAATTGCTACACGACCAGCTTCCCCAGCCCTCACACGCGCTGCTGCTACTACTTTTCTGCTACTAGTGCGTTTAGTTTCGACAGTAAAAGTCAGTTTCGACGGCAAAATTCAGTTTCGATACTTAAGTTCTGTTTCGACGGTTAAATTCAATTTTGACAGTTAAGTTCAGAGATGAGCGGCTAATATATTTTATGCCTAGCACTTTGTAGTTTTGTATTTTACGTCATGTACTGGAGATGCTATTAGAATTCCACTCAGGTTAACATTGTCTCTCTTGTCCTGCTTCAGCCTCGGCGTCGGACAACTCACTAGACTTGCTCCAACGACGAAACCGTCCATCATAGCGGAGCAGTACTCCATTCTCCATCTCAAGATGCCTAAGATCTTCTTCCCCTCCTCTGACAGCCAAGTCAGCCGGATCATCCTCACCGACCAACCCAATCACGCTGAGATTGACATGGCTTCCCCAAAGAGGTTGTACACTTGTTGCATGTATTTTTTTACTCTACATGTTAGATATATTATCCACTGAGCACACGTAGTAACGTGAAATACGATTAGTTTCTCCTACTATAAGACAAGCAGTGAGGTACCAGGCAACTTAGCTATCCGTGATGGACTCTCATGGATGCCATCATTATTTACCTCTACGTGTTTGAGCTGTGCATTTGTCGATGAGCCTGGGAGTTGAGCTAGTAGGGTAGTGGCCTGGTCCAAAGTAGTAGAAGTAGCACAAAAACATATTTTGAGTGTAGGCTTTTCCTTGCACAAGTATGCCTACTAGAATCGCCAGTGCTTGAAAGGAAAAGTGAAGCAAAAACGTAGGAATTGGAAATTTTCCTATGGTTCTACTATTCATGCATTTGGTTCAAAGGAATGGAGCAAAGCAAAACTGTAGGATTTGTTCTTTAGTGTCTCCTTGAAAGAAAAAAAATCATAGGAATTTTAATATCCACTTGTCCTCCTTTTCAAATTCCTATTCATGAAGCACAAGACTAAGAGATAGTAGTATAATAGCATTATAACCGTACATTTTCTTGTGGTTTGACTTAATCTCACCATGCTTGTTTGCATCCTATGATCTTCCAATTCTTGTCAACCAAACACCCAGATTGGCAGAAATCCTGTGTTTTTAAATTCTCTGTTTAGCACGTGCATTCCTATCCTATTACTGTGTATTCCTATCCCTGTGTTGTTAGAATCCTCCATTTCAAACGAGCCCTTACGGAATTACTTCTCTTACAGATAGTTGTCAAAGAAAACCTTGTGTGGTTTGTCCCGCTCCTGCTGCGCCGTCGTTGTAACGCCCCAGATATTACTTTCCCAATTTGTACTCCAACTCTTGCCGTTTCCGGCATTAAGTTATATTTATTCCTCGGGTTTGGGTCTTTGTCTCCATGTGTTGTTTTCTTTTTCGTGCATCTCTTATCATGTCATCATGTGCATTGCATTTGCATACATGTTTATCTCATGCATTCGAGCATTTTCCCCGTTGTCCGTTTTGCATTCCGGCGCTTCGTTCTCCTCCGGTGGCCATTTCTAGCTTTCTTTCGTGTGTGGAGATTAAACATTTCCGGATTGGACCGAGACTTGCCATGCGGCCTTGGTTTACTACCGTAGACCGCCTGTCAAGTTTCGTACCATTTGGACTTCGTTTGATACTCCAACGGTTAACCGAGGGACCGCAAAGGCCTCGTGTGTGTTGCAGCCCAACACCCCTCCATTTTGGCCCAAAAACCACCAAACTCTGATCCATCGTCTCGGTCATTCGATCACGATCGCGTGGGTGAAAACCGCACCTCATTTGGACTCTCCTAGCTCCACTTATGCCTATAAATAGCCCCCCCATTCCTAATCTCGGATCTCTCCCCGAAACCCTAGTCTAAAAAAAACATCCTCCGCCGCCGACGGACACGTCCGCCCTGGCCGGACGCGTCCGCCCTCGCCGCCCGAGCCAATCCCGCGCCGCAACCTATCCCGAGAGGGGACCGCTTAGCCGCGATCCGCGCCGGCCCGCGAGGCCCGAAGCCGGCCCTCTCCCGTCGCCGCCTAGGCCAGGGGCGCCCGCGCCGCGCCGCCGCTTCTTCCCGCGCTCCGGTGGCCGGAGCCACCACCGCCGCCATCGCCGCCCGTCGCCGTGCTCCGCGCCGCGCCACCGTGCCGGATCTCCCCGCCGGCGCCCGAGCCCGCGCCCCTCGCCGCCTCCTCCTCACCGGCCGGCCCCGGATCCGGCCTCCTCGCCTCGGGAAGCGCCAAGTCCGGCGACCTCCGACGACTCCGGCCATCTCCAACGAACTCCGGCGAGCTCCCCGGCGTGCATCAGATTCCGCGCCCGATCTGGATCTCAGATCCGGATTTGTCTAGGGTTGACTTTTTCCCTCTCCCCCTAATTTTATGCAAACTTTGAACTGCCATATCTCCGCATCCGTAGCTCCGTTTTGGACATATGATATATCAAAATCTTCGTCTCAACGAGGACATCATTTCATTCCATTGCGTCATTTGCATTTGAGTTAATCTTGATACCCAAAATGCTGTTAGAAGGAGGCATCGTGAGTTAAATTGCAGATCCGTTAGCTCATCTTTGACTTTTGTCATTTTTGCCATGATTATTGTGTGCATGATATGCCTGTGACCCTTTGGGATGAATTGTTAATCATTTTGTCTTCTTTCCAGAGGTGCCACCCATGCATTTTTAGGATGTGTGTGGTGACTTGTGCAAGCTTGGAAAGAGGGGTACCTGAGATTGCTGATTTCAGGGACTTCGTGATTTTCACTAAGTCTGGGATGTTTTAGTTCATGATGCCATATGTCCAGCTTGTTTCCTAGTGATCCGTGCCTCTTTTGAGGATGATCAGTAAGAGTGATTTGTTATTCTTGTTATGCTCTATCCATACATTTCTTTACTTGTTATGTTGGAGCAACCTAGGTTGAGTCAATCGAGCTCAACTTTTGCGTCGTTGTTAATTTGGGCAGATCGTGAACTCTTTTGCGATTTTGCCGATGCTATTGCTAGTGATCCATGCATGCTATGCCATTGTTCTTGCCATGTCTAGCTAGAATTTTGTGCCTTCTTTATGGATATATGCTTGCCTTGACATGACTTGCACCTTGGTGAGTGCAACGAGCTCATTTACATGCCTCCGTGAGTTATAATTTCAGCATGTCTCAGTTTTCACTAAGTGTGAAAACTGATTGTGTTTCATCTATGTTCGTGTGCTCGCTAGAGTATTTTGTGAACCCTTTTGGCCCCAGGTCACTTTGGGTGTTTTGTTAAGCTTGTTGAGTAGCTCCATGCCATGCTCTTACTTGTCATGTTCAGGTCTTTTTTCATGTTGTTTTGCTGCTCCGAAGAGAGCATCGTGGTCTG
This sequence comes from Triticum monococcum, assembly GCA_034509565.1. Lineage (NCBI taxonomy): Eukaryota > Viridiplantae > Streptophyta > Magnoliopsida > Poales > Poaceae > Triticum > Triticum monococcum. Next base: position 318,228,590 of record CM067842.1, read on the forward strand.
AAATTTCAGACTAGTGTTAATTACACTAAGTCTGAAATCTGTTTAGCTTATTCAGTTTTGCCATGCTTGTTTGAACCCCTTAATGGATGAATTTTCCTATGGCTCAGTCCTAGTGATTTGTTAAGAATCTTGTGTACATCCCTGCCATGCATTTTTTTTCATGTTTGGTGGCTGTAGCATGTTCATTTCGTTGCATTTAGGAGCCTACTTGCTGTAAATCGCAGATCGGTTCGTTTCGTAAAACGCTTGCCATTTCCAAACCGTAGCTCCGATTCCTATGATCTTTATATCGTTTTCAGGTGATTTCATCCCCTCTATCCAGTGGCACACTTGGTTTTCAAAGTTGAGGCCAGGGTCATGCATTTCCTGTCACGTCTTGCATTTTGCATCCCGCATCGCATCCCGCATAGCATACCATCTTTGCATCTTATTGGTTGCCCTTGCACGTGGTTGATTGTATCCTTGTTGCTTGTTTGTGTTGTTGGGTAGAGCCGGGAGACGAGTTCGCTAACGAGGAGCCCGTTGAGTTTGCTTTTGAGTATCCAGACAACTCTGACAACTGTGCAGGCAAGATGATCATACCCTCGAAATCACTACTATCTTTGCTATGCTAGTTTGCTCGCTCTTTCGCTTTGCCAATGCTACGATGCCTACCACTTGCTTGTCAGCCTCCCAATTTCCATGATTGAGCCTCTAACCCACCTTTGTCCTAGCAAACCGTTGATTGGCTATGTTACCGCTTTGCTCAGCCCCTTCTTATAGTGTTGCTAGTTGCACGTGAAGATTGGCGCCGTTCCATGTTGGAACATTTATTTACTTGTTGGGATATCATTATATTGCCATGTTATCTTAATGCATCTATATACTTGGTAAAGGGTGGAAGGCTCGGCCTCTCGCCTAGTGTTTTGTTCCACTCTTGCCGCCCTAGTTTCCGTCATATCGGTGTTATGTTCCCGGATTGTTGCGTCCCTTACGTGGTTGGGCTATAATGGGAACCCCTTGATAGTTCGCCTTGATTAAAGCTTTTCCAGCAATGCCCAACATTGATTTTACCATTTGCCACCTAGCCTCTTTTTCCCTTGGGTTTCCGGAGCCCGAGGGTCATCTTATTTTTAACCCCCCCCCCCCCCCTCGGGCTAGTGCTCCTCTGAGTGTTGGTCCGAACCAGGCAGCCTGCGTGGCCACCTCGAGGAAACTCGAGGGTTGGTTTTACTCGTAGCTTGACCTATCCGAGCGTGCCCTGAGAAAGAGATATGTGCAGCTTCTATCGGGATTTGTCGGCACATTCGGGCGGTGTTGCTAGACTTGTTTTGACCTGTCGAATCATCTTGTTGTACCGAGATACCGAGTCTGATTGGTGTGTCTTGGGTGGAGGTCTATTCCTTCATTGACCATGAGAGCTTGTTATGGGCTAAGTTGGGACCCCCTGCAGGGATTGATCTTTCGAAAGCCGTGCCCGCGGTTATGGGCAGACGGGAATTTGTTAATGTCCGGTTGTAGATAACTTGAACCTTAATTAACTAAAATGAATCAACTGAGTGTGTTGCCGTGATGGCCTCTTCTCGGCGGAGTCCGGGAAGTGGACACGGCGTTGGAGTTATGTTTGCGCAGGTTGCTCTCTAGTTTCTCGCTCGTGCTTTGCCTCCTCTTCTCGCTCTCTTTTGCGAATAAGTTAGCCACCATATATGCTAGTCGCTTGCTGCAGCTCCACTTATACATTACCCCTTTCCTACCTATTAAGCTTAAATAGTCTTTATCGCGAGGGTGCGAGATTGCTGAGTCCCTGTGGCTCACAGATTACTATTACACCAGATGCAGGGACAGATGATACAGCTCCAGATGGCGCGCTCGAGCTCAAGTGGGAGTACGACGAGGACTGTCAGCGCTACTATGTGTCATTTCCTGATGATCAGTAGTGGTGCCTATTCGGGGTTAGATTCAGGGCCTTGTCGCATGTTGGGGGTCTTTTCTATTTTGGCACCGTAGTCGGGCCATGAGTGAATTGTATGATGGATGTTATTTATGTACTTTGATGTGATGTGGCGAGTGTAAGCCAACTATGTTATCCCTCTTTATTATTATATTACATGGGATGTTTGTGATGATTACCCGACTTGCGACATATGCCTTCAATGCGATTATGCCTCTAAGTGGTGCCTCGACATGTGGGAGATATAGTCCCATCAAGGGTGTTACAAGTTGGTAATCAGAACCTTCCCCGACCTTAGGAGCCCCATTGCTTGATCGTTTTTAGCAGCCGAGTTGTGTCTAGAAAAAATGTTTTGAGTCCTTAGGAATTATATATCGGAGAGCTTAGGAATTCTTTTTACTTCCCAGTCTCCTCATCGCTCTGGTAAGGCATGCTGACGTAGAGTTTTGACTCTTCTCTTCTCAAATTTCACTAAAAAAAATTTTAGGATCACGCGAGTATCTTGGATTTGTTCCGATGGCTTATGATGAGAACACTGTCTTGGTGCCTCCTGTCAGGGGTTTAGTGGAGGTGTCCCGGGGAGTTGAGCTCTGAGGTGTTGTCATCATAATTTTATCGTTGCAATTCTAGTATACTTGAGATATGTGCGCGACATCGAAAATCTCCTTTATGCAGTTCGTTGGTGAGATAACCTCGACGCCACCCAGTACTGGGGCGGGAGTTCGGGAGTATCGCCATAACTTGTATAACGGATGCTTTTCGAAGGTTGAGGTAGATGGTTTCCGAAGGTTTCTTGGTTATGTGTTGAAGGATGGATATAGTTGGATGTAGGATTTGCTAGCTTGGGTGAGATATTGTGCTTCCCCTGTATCCCCAACACCTTATTGCATAACCGGAAAGTTTCGGGAGTTTCATAGGTGGGAATTCAAGTAGCTCTTAGGATATCTTTCCAACAGATGTATGATATGAAATTGGGGTTCGACGTCTAGTGGTTCGCCTATTCACAGTCGGTTTTACAGTGGTCTCGTTGTGTCTTAAAGAGTCCTTGGCTATGCTGACTCGGGGACGCTTCGTATGTCATGTGCACTGCCTTGTACATGATGGTGCTGTACGATCGAGCCCGTGTAGGTCCCACCACGAAAACTTCGGACGAAATTTCTATCATATGTTTGTTCCGGCTTATTCCGCAAGCCAATCCTTGGTTTTATTTTGAGTTGTGGTATTCGAGTTGCTTCGGCGTCATATGTTGATTCCACCCCTCGTTGATGTACCTCTTCTACCTGATTCTTCGTGGCTTCGCAATTTAGGAATATGTGACCACTTCAAGAGAAGTGCATTCGTTCATTTTGTTCGGATGTGAAGACTTTATGTTGCAATTTTCATTCCGTTGGATTCACCTTCAATATTTTGTCTATTTGTGTGCTAATGGTGGTCAACCTCTTCAGGATGGCTCCTCCAACGCGCACGACTCCGAACCCTGATCCGCCACCACCTCCACCGCCTCCGGAGGCTTGGCAAGCTGTGATGGCCGCAACTAATGCAAATACACAGTTGATCATGCAAATCCTCCAAGAGCGGAATCAAGGCAGTCAAGGGAATCAAGGCAACAATTAGAACCATTTTGCTACTCTGAACCAGTTCCTCGTAAATGGTCCAAAGACGTTCAACAATTGTGTTGAGGCTACCGATGCTGACGATTGGCTAGTGGATCTGGGCAAGCATTTTGAATGCAGCAACTTCAGGCCTGAAGACCTCGTCAAGTTCGCTTCTTTCCAGCTCAAAGATCAGGCTGCAGAGTGGTTCCAGCAGTACAAGGATTCTAGAGGTGGACATTTGATCACTTGGGATGATTTCCGTCGTGATTTCCGAGCTCATCACATCCCTCAGAGTGTGACTGAAAGCAAACGTGAGGAATTCCGCAATCTGAAGCAAGGCTCTTTGTCTGTCTATGACTACAACAAGTTGTTCCAGAAGCTCGCCCGTTTTGCCAAGCAGGACGTTCCTGATGAGAAGAGCATGATCTATCAGTTCAGGGGTGGTCTCCGTGAAGAAATTCAGCTCGCTCTTGTCCTCTTCGAGCCGCTGAGATACGATGAGTTCTACAACATGGCACTGAAGCAAGAGGCTGCTCAATTGAGGTGTGATGCTTCCAGGAAGCGAGTCAGAGACACTACGCCTTCTTCCTCTACTCAAGTGGCCAAGTAGCAGAAGTATTGGCTTCCTCCTCCTCCGTTCCGTCAGCCGTATCAGCAGAAGAGCAAAGGTGGCAGTGGTTCTTCCCACCCACCCAACCCAGGCTTTCAGAACAAGACTTCGTCTCAAGCTCCAAGATCGAGTGCTCCGTACCACCGTCCGCTTTCTGAGGTCACGTGCAACAAGTGCCAACAGAAGGGTCACTACGCCAACAAGTGTTTCAACCAGAGGCGTCTTCCTCCTCCTCCTCCTGTCAGATCGGCAAGTACAGCAGTGGTCAAGCATAATCCCAAGCACGCCAAGGTCAACTTGCTCAATGCAGCTCAGGCAGAGGATTCTTCAGATGTCATCATGGGTAACTTTCTAGTTAATTCTATTCCCGCAAGAGTTCTTTTTGACACGGGTGCATCGCATTGTTTCATGTCAAAGCCATTTTTTACCAAGCATGAGTTCGTTTCTTCTCATTTGGGTAAACAAATGGATATCGTTTCTCCTGGCAAACGATTGAGTGCAAGTCTGGAGGTGCCAGATGTCACTATCACGATGGGCGATTTCAAGTTTCTAGCTTCTCCAATGGTTCTTGGTAATTCTGATATCGATCTTATTCTTGGGATGGACTGGCTCTCTAAGCATAAAGCTCAGCTTGATTGTGCAGCCAGGCAGATTCAACTGACTCATTCGTCTGAGGATGTCATTGTCTTTGCCGCTCGGGATGATACAATCCGGTTGTTCTCTCTCAATGAGAAGGGTGAATTGGATGCTATTTCGCATATTCCGGTTGTTTGTGAGTATCAAGACGTCTTCCCAGAAGAACTCCCAGGAATGCCTCCGCACCGGCCGGTTGAATTTGTTATTGAACTTGAGCCCGGTACGGAACCTGTGTGCAAACGTCCCTACAAGCTCGGCCCCGAAGAGTTGAAGGAGTTGAAGAAATAACTCGATGTTCAAGAAAGAATGGGTCTCATTCGGCCTAGTACTTCTCCGTGGGGTTGTGGTGTTCTTTTTGTGAAGAAGAAGGATGGAACGGACCGACTTTGTGTTGATTATCGTCCATTGAACAAGAAGACCATCAAGAACAAATACCCACTTCCCAACATTAATGAGCTATTTGAACAACTCAAGGGTGCCCAAGTATTCTCCAAGCTTGACCTCCGTATGGGTTATCATCAAATTCGCATTCGTGAGCAAGATATTCCCAAGACGGCTTTCAGGACAAGCTATGGGTCATATGAATACACTGTCATGTCTTTTGGCCTCGCCAACGCTCCTCCGACGTTCTCTCGCATGATGAACTTCATCTTCAACCCCTACACCAATGACTTTGTTTTGGTCTATCTCGACGACATTCCAGTTTTCTCGAAGAACAAGGAATATCATGCCAAGCACTTGCGTTTGGTTCTTGACAAGCTCAGGGAACATCAGTTCTACGCCAAGTTCTCCAAGTGTGAATTTTGGCTCGATGAGGTTTTTTATCTTGGTCATATCATCTCTGCCAAGGGCATTTCCGTGGATCCTGAGAAGGTGTCTACAATTGTTAATTGGGAACCTCCTCAGAACGTGAAGCAACTCCGTAGCTTCCTCGGTCTCGCAAGCTACTGTCGAAGATTCGCTGAAAACTTTTCCAAGATCGCGAAGCCTCTCTCAAATCTTCTTCAGAAGCATGTCAAGTACGTTTGGTCTCCGGAGTGTGATATTGCTTTCAACTCTTTGAAAGAGAAGTTGATCACTGCTCCAGTTCTAACTCCGCCTGATGAAACCAAGCCGTACGAGGTCTTTTGTGATGCCTCTCTCCAAGGTCTCGGTGCTGTACTGATGCAAGAGAAGAAAGTTGTTGCTTATACCTCTCGCCAGTTGAAGCCTAATGAGAAGAACTACCCCACTCATGATCTCGAGTTGGCGGCAGTTGTGCATGCTTTGTTGACTTGGAGACATCTTCTATTGGGAAGAAAAGTGGACATTTTCACTGATCACAAGAGTCTCAAGTACATCTTCACCCAGCCTAATCTCAACCTCAGGCAGACTCGATGGGTCAAAATGATTCAAGAGTACAATCCAAGTATCGAGTATACTCCAGGCAAGGCTAATGTGATTGCTGACGCTTTGAGCAGAAAAGCATATTGCAACAGTCTGATTCTTAAGCCTTATCAACCCGAGCTTTGTGAAGCTTTCCGCAAACTTAATCTGCAAATTGTTCCTCAAGGTTTCCTCGCCAACCTTCAAGTCTCTCCTACCTTGGAAGACCAGATTCGCCAAGCCCAGCTTCTTGATGCTATGGTGAAAAGGTGAAGATTGGTATTGCAAAGAGTCAGTCCAAGTACAAGTGCTACCGACTTGATGACAAGGACACTCTCTTCTTCGAGGATCGAATTGTTGTGCCCAAAGGTGAACTTCGTAAAGTGATCATGAACGAGGCTCACAATTCTCTCCTCTCCATCCACCATGGGAGCACGAAGATGTATCAGGATCTGAAGCAAACTTATTGGTGGACTCGAATGAAGCGCGAGATCGCTCAATTCTGGAATGAATGTGATGTCTGCAGAAGAGTGAAGGCAGAACACCAGAGGCCGGCAGGCCTCCTTCAACCTCTTGCCATTCCAGAATGGAAGTTTGACCACATTGAAATGGACTTCGTGACTGGGTTTCCAAAATCCAAGCGTGGCAATGATGCTATATTCGTTGTCAGCAACAAGCTCACCAAAGTGTCTCACTTTCTGCCTATCAAAGAGTCAATCACTGCAGCTCAATTGGCGGAACTCTATACCTCTCGAATTGTCTCTCTACACGGTATTCCTCAAGTGATATCTTCAGACCGTGGCAGCATCTTTACCTCCAAGTTTTGGGATTCTTTTCAGAAGGCCATGGGCACCAACATTCGCTTCAGCACTGCTTTCCATCCTCAAACAAGCGGTCAAGTCGAGCGTGTCAACCAGATTCTTGAAGATATGCTCAGAGCTTGTGTTATCTCCTTCGGCATGAAGTGGGAGGATTGTCTTCCTTATGCTGAATTCTCATACAACAACAGTTTTCAAGCAAGTTCGGGCAAGGCCCCATTTGAAATTCTGTATGGTAGGAAGTGCCGTACACCTCTCAACTGGTCTGAAACCGGTGAACGTCAGTTGCTGGGTAATGACCTAATCACAGAGGCAGAAGAAATGTGCAAGGTCATTCGTGATAACCTCAAAGCAGCCCAATCCCGCCAGAAGAGCTACTATGATAGTAAGCACCGTGATTTGGCTTCGAGATCGGAGATCATGTCTACCTCCGCGTCTCTCCTATGAAAGGGACTCGTCGCTTCGGTATCAAAGGGAAGCTTGCCCCCAGATACGTCGGGCCTTTCAAGATTGTCAGCAAGAGAGGCGACCTCGCCTATCAACTCGAGCTTCCTTCAAACTTTGCCAATGTTCATGATGTGTTCCATGTCTCCCAACTCCGAAAGTGCTTCAAGACGCCTGAGCGCACCGTCAACTTCGAGGACATTGAGCTCCAAGAAGATCTCTCCTATCATGAGCACCCAGTTGCAATCCTTGAAGAGACAGAACGCAGGACTCGCAACAAGTCAATCAAATTTCTCAAAGTCAAGTGGTCACACCATTCCGACCGTGAAGCTACCTGGGAACGTGAGGATCACCTCCGTTCTGAGTACCCGGAGTTCTTTCAGTCCTAGATCTCGGGACGAGATCTTTTCGTAGTGGTGGAGTGTTGTAACGCCCCAGATATTACTTTCCCAATTTGTACTCCAACTCTTGCCATTTCCGGCATTAAGTTATATTTATTCCTCGGGTTTGGGTCTTTGTCTCCGTGTGTTGTTTTCTTTCTCGTGCATCTCTTATCATGTCATCACGTGCATTGCATTTGCATACATGTTCATCTCATGCATTCGAGCATTTTCCCCGTTGTCCATTTTGCATTCCAGCGCTTCGTTCTCCTCCGGTGGCCATTTCTAGCTTTCTTTCGTGTGTGGAGACTAAACATTTCCGAATTGGACCGAGACTTGCCATGCGGCCTTGGTTTACTACCGGTAGACCGCCTGTCAAGTTTCGTACCATTTGGACTTTGTTTGATACTCCAACGGTTAACCGAGGGACCGAAAAGGCCTCGTGTGTGTTGCAGCCCAACACCCCTCCATTTTGGCCCAAAACCCACCAAACTCTGCTCCATCGTCTCGGTCGTTCGATCACGATCGCGTGGGCGAAAACCGCACCTCATTTGGACTATCCTAGCTCCACTTGTGCCTATAAATAGCCCCCCATTCCTAATCTCGGATCTCTCCCCGAAACCCTAGTCTAAAAAAAATACATCCTCCGCCGCCGACGGACACGTCCGCCCCGGCCGGACGCTTCCGCCCTCGCCGCCCGAGCCAATCCCGCACCGCCACCTGTCCCGAGAGGGGACCGCTTCGCCGCGATCCGCGCCGGCCCGCGAGGCCCGAGGCCGACCCTCTCCTGTCGCCGCCTGGGCCAGGGGCGCCCGCGCCGCGCCGCCGCTTCTTCCCGCGCTCCGGCGGCCGGAGCCACCACCGCTGCCATCGCCGCCCGTCGCCGTGCTCCACCGCGAGCCACCGCGCCAGATCTCCCCGCCGGCGCCTGAGCCCGCGCCCCTCGCCGCCTCCTCCTCACCGGCCGGCCCCGGATCCGGCCTCCTCGCCTCGGGAAGCGCCAAGTCCGGCGACCTCCGACGACTCCGGCCATCTGCAACAAACTCCGGCGAGCTCCCCGACGTGCATCGGATTCCGCGCCCGATCTGGATCTCAGATCCGGATTTGTCTAGGGTTGACTTTTTCCCTCTCCCCCCTAATTTTATGCAAACTTTGACCTGCCATATCTCCTCATCCGTAGCTCCGTTTTGGACATATGATATATCAAAATCTTCGTCTCAACGAGGACATCATTTCATTCCATTGCGTCATTTGCATTTGAGTTAACCTTGATACCCAAAATGCTGTTAGAAGGAGGCATCGTGAGTTAAATTGCAGATCCGTTAGCTCATCTTTGACTTTTGTCATTTTTGCCATGATTATTGTGTGCATGATATGCCTGTGACCCTTTGGGATGAATTGTTAATCATTTTGTCTTCTTTCCAGAGGTGCCACCCATGCATTTTTAGGATGTGTGTGGTGACTTGTGCAAGCTTGGAAAGAGGGGTACCTGAGATTGCTGATTTCAGGGACTTCGTGATTTTCACTAAGTCTGGGATGTTTTAGTTCATGATGCCATATGTCCAGCTTGTTTCCTAGTGATCCGTGCCTCTTTTGAGGATGATCAGTAAGAGTGATTTGTTATTCTTGTTATGCTCTATCCATACATTTCTTTACTTGTTATGTTGGAGCAACCTAGGTTGAGTCAATCGAGCTCAACTTTTGCGTCGTTGTTAATTTGGGCAGATCGTGAACTCTTTTGCGATTTTGCCGATGCTATTGCTAGTGATCCATGCATGCTATGCCATTGTTCTTGCCATGTCTAGCTAGAATTTTGTGCCTTCTTTATGGATATATGCTTGCCTTGACATGACTTGCACCTTGGTGAGTGCAACGAGCTCATTTACATGCCTCCGTGAGTTATAATTTCAGCATGTCTCAGTTTTCACTAAGTGTGAAAACTGATTGTGTTTCATCTATGTTCGTGTGCTCGCTAGAGTATTTTGTGAACCCTTTTGGCCCCACGTCACTTTGGGTGTTTTGTTAAGCTTGTTGAGTAGCTCCATGCCATGCTCTTACTTGTCATGTTCAGGTTTTGTTTCATGTTGTTTTGCTGCTCGGAAGAGAGCATCGTGGTCTGAAATTTCAGACTAGTGTTAATTTCACTAATTCTGAAATCGGTTTTGCTTATTCAGTTTTGCCATGCTTGTTTGAACCCCTTAATGGATGAATTTGCCTATGGCTCAGTCCTAGTGATTTTTTAACCATCTTGTGTACATCCCTTGCATGTATTTTGTTTTCATGTTTGGTGGCTGTAGCATGTTCATTTCGTTGCATTTAGGAGCCTACTTGCTGTAAATCGCAGATCGGTTCGTTTCGTAAAACGCTTGCCATTTCCAAACCGTAGCTCCGATTCCTATGATCTTTATATCTTTTTTAGGTGATTTCATCCCCTCTATCCAGTGGCACACTTGGTTTTCCATGTTGAGGCCAGGGTCATGCATTTCCTGTCACGTCTTGCATTTTGCATCCCGCATCGCATCCCGCATAGCATACCATCTTTGCATCTTATTGGTTGCCCTTGCACGTGGTTGATTGTATCCTTGTTGCTTGTTTGTGTTGTTTGGTAGAGCCGGGAGACGAGTTCGCTAACGAGGAGCCCGTTGAGTTTGCTTTTGAGGATCCAGACAACTCTGACAACTGTGCAGGCAAGATGATCTTACCCTCGAAATCACTACTATCTTTGCTATGCTAGTTTGCTTGCTCTTTCGCTTTGCCAATGCTACGATGCCTACCACTTGCTTGTCAGCCTCCCAATTGCCATGATTGATCCTCTAACCCACCTTTGTCCTAGCAAACCGTTGATTGGCTATGTTACCGCTTTGCTCAGCCCCTTCTTATAGCGTTGTTAGTTGCAGGTGAAGATTGGAGCCGTTCCTTGTTGGAACATTTATTTACTTGTTGGGATATCATTATATTGCCATGTTATCTTAATGCATCTATATACTTGGTAAAGGGTGGAAGGCTCGGCCTCTCGCCTAGTGTTTTGTTCCACTCTTGCCGCCCTAGTTTCCGTCATATCGGTGTTATATTCCCGGATTGTTGCGTCCCTTACGCGGTTGGGCTATAATGGGAACCCCTTGATAGTTCGCCTTGATTAAAGCTTTTCCAACAATGCCCAACATTGGTTTTACCATTTTCCACCTAGCCTCTTTTTCCCTTGGGTTTCCGGAGCCCGAGGGTCATCTTATTTTTAACCCCCCCGGGTCAGTGCTCCTCTGAGTGTTGGTCTGAACCAGGCAGCCTGCGGGGCCACCTCGGGGAAACTCGAGGGTTTGTTTTACTCGTAGCTTGACCTATCCGAGCGTGCCCTGAGAAAGAGATATGTGCAGCTCCTATCAGGATTTGTCGGCACATTCGGGCGGTGTTGCTGGACTTGTTTTGACCTGTCGAATCATCTTATTGTACCGAGATACCGAGTCTGATCGGTGTGTCTTGGGTGGAGGTCTATTCCTTCGTTGACCGTGAAAGCTTGTTATGGGCTAAGTTGGGACCCCCCTGCAGGGATTGATCTTTTGAAAGCCGTGTCCGCGGTTATGGGCAGATGGGAATTTGTTAATGTCCGGTTGTAAATAACTTGAACCTTAATTAACTAAAATGAATCAACTGAGTGTGTTGCCGTGATGGCCTCTTATCGGCGGAGTCCGGGAAGTGGACACGGCGTTGGAGTTATGTTTGCGCAGGTTGCTCTCTAGTTTCTCACTCGTGCTTTGCCTCCTCTTCTCGCTCTCTTTTGCGAATAAGTTAGCCACCATATATGTTAGTCGCTTGCTGCAGCTCCACTTATACATTACCCCTGTCCTACCTATTAAGCTTAAATAGTCTTGATCGCGAGGGTGCGAGATTGCTGAGTCCCTGTGGCTCACAGATTACTATTACACCAGATGCAGGGACAGATGATACAGCTCCAGATGGGGCGCTCGAGCTCAAGTGGGAGTACGACAAGGACTCTCAGCGTTACTATGTGTCATTTCCTGATGATCAGTAGTGGTGCCTATTCGAGGTTAGATTCAGGGCCTTGTCACATGTTGGGGGTCTTTTCTATTTTGGCGCCGTAGTCGGGCCATGAGTGAATTGTATGATGGATGTTATTTATGTACTTTGATGTGACGTGGCGAGTGTAAGCCAACTATGTTATCCCTCTTTATTATTATATTACATGGGATGTTTGTGATGATTACCCGACTTGCGACATATGCCTTCAATGCGATTATGCATCTAAGTCGTGCCTCAACACGTGGGAGATATAGTCGCATCGAGGGTGTTACAGTCGTCCACCCTAGCTCAGCTACTCCAACGACAGAAGGGTCCAGCACAGCAAGGATCCGTCATACAAACTGTCTTTCGTCGCCTCGGATCTTCTTCCCCGTCGTCGGCAGCCATGACAACTGCATTACCATCATCAACCGAGCACATAACCTCAAGGACTACACGGGTCCACAAGAGAGGTCGCACTCTTTCATGTCTGCTTACGTTATGCATCGCTTAATATTACATGCTACTTTATCGTCCTGTTCACCAATTAGACTCTGAGTCAGCTCCAAACTAATGGTCAAACTTGAGTTTTTAAATGGTTGTGGGGTACATATCGGGGCCACAATCAATAGTATCTATCTACTATCTGGTTAATCTCTGGTGTCCACTTTGAGTTTCATGTTGGGTGGGAAACAAATAGTAAAGAAGCCATTATCTGTATTTTTTAACTGAAGCCAATATTTGCATGCTATCATTGGTTTTGGGTCTATCCACAGGTTGCTATATCACTATGTTTTATTCCTATGCATGTCAGTTATTATACACAATGGAACTGAACATGTAGAGAAAAAGAGACGAGCCTTGCGTGGCAATAAAATTTCATGCAGACGTCGCTCCATGGTAGGCGCAAAGGCAGCCCACCTCCACCCATTTCGGATTGTAATCGAGAGGAAGATATCTGTTCTGAGTGGGATTCAGAAGGAGAAGACCACTCATATTTACCCCCTGAGGTCTTCGCTCTAACTTGGCATGCTGATATTGGTTATATCATGCATATGGTGCCTTGCATTGCTTACTTTATACATCAAATATGTCATCTTCTTAGTTTAGACATGCTTTCTACGAATGCCATCTGTTTAGTTTATTCACCGTTTATGTGAATTATGGAACGCCATCTTGTTTAGCGAGGCATCATATATGTGAATGTTGCAAGGCCATCCTACTTAGCCACTCATCATATATGTGAATTATATCAGGCCATCATTTTTTTTGTTACGTATTAAATTTGTCAATAATGTAAGTATATTCAACTACTCTTCGTGTGCATCAGCCATTTGACACGGTGATGGAAAATTCTGGAGTGAAAACAAGGTCTTTAGAGCAGACTATGTGTGACGCCCTCGACTCAATCGTACACTAATCATACACGCAAATGTGTATGATCAAGATCAAGGACTCACGAGAAGATATCACAACACAACTATAGACACAAATTAAAATAATACAAGCTTTATATTGCAAGCCAAGGGCCTCGAGGGCTCGAATACATAAGCTCGAATACACAAGAGTCAGCGGAAGCATCAATATCTGAGCACAGACATAAGTTAGACAAGATTGCCTTAAGAAGGCTAGCACAAAAGCAACAATGATCGAAAAGGCAAGGCCTCCTACCTGGGAGCCTCCTAACTACTCCTAGTCGTCTGCGGCCTTCACATAGTAGTAGGCATCCTCCTGCCTCGCAAGACGTACATTAGATCTAAACTAAGTATGCATCTGTATCAAAGGAATGGGTTGTATCTGTGGACTAAACTTCAGAATGCCAGAAGAGAAGGGGAAAGCCTAGCCTATCGAAGAATAACATCTTCTGGAAAACCACCACCTTGCAGCAACAGGAGGGAGTAGGGTAGCATAAAGTAAAGTAGTAGAAGTGTTATCAACCTCGGCCAGAGATCCTTTCTCGACTCCCTGCGAGAAAGCAATCCCAAAGCCATACTATCCAGTTTTCATCTCATATCCAAGTCTCATCTCCATGTCTCATCTCAAGTATCCAGTTCTAGTTGTATCGATCGGGATACAACTCCAAGTGTCCGTTACCGCAGGACAGGCTATCGATAGATGTTTTCTTCCCTGCAGGGGTGCACCGAGTTACCCACCATGCTCGATTAACTCCGGCCGGACACACTTTCCTGGGTCATGCCCGGCCTCAGCCAAACAATACACCGCAACCCGACCTAGGCTTAATAGAGAGGTCAAGCACGCCGGATTAAACCTATGCCCCCAGGGGTCATGGGCCATCTCCCCGAGAACTCCTGCACGTTGCGTACATGGTCGGTGAGCAGACCTAGCTACCTCCTTCAACAAGGCAGGAGCTTACGCAGTCCAACCCGGCGCGCGCCGCTCAGTTGCTGACGTCTATTAAGCTTCGGCTGATGCATATGACGCAGAACGCCCATACTATGCCCACGTGATGGTTACTGCTATCAGGCCAGAGGCCCCTCGGATCAAATATCCAAATCGTAGTGGATTGGGAGCACGCCGTAACGAGCAGAGACTCACGATCGATGTGACCCCGTCGCCCCGTCTCGAGTACTTGCGGCAAGGGCTAAGAATGCCCGGCCACGCCTTGTAAGTATCTCGCGGGCACCTTGCAGGTCAACCCGACTCCACATCACTCGCTATTAAGCTCGCGTGGGTACCTCTCAGGGCCGAGCCGTCTTTAGTAACATGGCTCAGTGCAAATTCATAGTAACCATAGTAACTGTGTGTCTAACACCAAGGGCAAAACCCGAGGAATCGCCCCCGGTGAATTCCACTCGATGTTATCATCAAGGTGAACGTAAGAGGATCCACCCTCGAGGTTCACACTTGAGGGGTTGCATGACAGAGCCGTAACGGAAGTGGTTAATGAGGAAATCACCCTCGATGATCATGACTGAATAGCTACACTACAGAGATCTCATCAGGAGTGATGTATGAGGTTCACCCTCGGCACTCGATAGTAACTTTGTAGTGCCTACAACTAGGGGGGTGATGTGCGGTGTCGGGGCCTGGACATCGATCACGTTGATCGAGTCATCGAACATAAAGCAAGGCAACTGGGACAAGGTGGGGTCACTGATGGATCACTAACCAACCTATACTAAGCAGTTTAGGATAAGCTGGCAAGGTATGAAAGCAGGTAAAAACAACAGGCTATGCATCAGAGTAGGATCATACAGAAAGCAGTAGCAGTTCTAATGCAAGCATGAGAGGGAAAGAAATGGGCGATATCGAAATGCCCAAGGGGGGGTTTGCTTGCCTGGTTGCTCTGGCAAGGAGGGGTCATCGGGGATGTAGTGGTAATCATTCGAATCAACGTCGGTCTCAGGGCCTACCGGAGAAGAAGAGGGGGGAGAAACAGTAAATACGGGGCAAACAAGCATCACAAAATATAACAAGGCAAAACGTCGTGCCAGGGTGATCTAACGCAGTACTAGGCGATACTGGCGAAGGGGGGAAACATCCGGCAAAGTTTTCACGGAGTTAGGCATTTTCGGACAGATGAAACGGAGGGGGACGGTTGTAGGTTTGCTATGCTAGGGACGTGTGGTGGACGAACGGGTTGCGTATCCGGGTTCATCTCGTCGTTCTGAGCAACTTTCATGTTCAAAACTTTTTCATCCGAGTTACGGATTATTTCCTACGATTTTTCAAAGTTTTAAACACTATTCTGAAATTATTATTAAATATAAAATGGGGTTATTGCAATAGGATGACGTCATCATGACGTCAGCAGTCAACAGAGTTGACCAAAGTCAACCCTGACGTGTGGGGCTGTTCTCTCATAGTCTAACAACTAATTAACAGTTTTAATTAACTTATCAAGGTAATTAGGTATTAAACATAGTTAATTAAGTTAATTAATTACCTATTTAATTAATTAATTAAGTAATTAATTATTTTTATTTTTAAATTACATTTTCTTTTTCATTTTTTTCAACAAGACAAGGGGCGTGGGCCCCATCTGTCATCTGCCCAGGGGGCCATAGTGGGTGTTGGGCGTCAGGTGGGGGAGCTTGAGCGCAAGCCCGCTTGGGCACACGCTTAGGGGCGCGGCAGAGGCTAGAGTCGCTGGCCGGTGGCCAGGGGCTAGCGAGGACGACCGTCAGCGCGGGGCGAGGTGCGAGCGGGCGTGGACTCGCGCGAGCGTCCGGGCGCGTAGGTGAGGCGAGCAGGGGCTACAGGGCGAATGCTGGCGCGGGACAAAAGCGGGAGCGCGGCGCGGGCGAGGGCGAGCAGCGCGCAGGCCGCGCGTGGCGGGCGCGGGACCGAGACGGCAGTGTGCGGCGAGCGCAGCAGAACGGAGCAGGGCAAGGCGGAGCGCCGTGCGAGGGCCCCAGCCAGGGGGTGCGCCCTGGCGTGAGTGAGTATTAGCAGCAGGGCGGCAGCCACGTTGGCGAGCACGGGAAGAGGGCAGCCGCAGGACACAGCGGCGGCACGGCCATGCGTGGGCGCACGCGCACGAGGGACGCGAAGGGGGAGGACCGGGGTCCTCACCGTCTATTGGAGGGAAGGGGGCATCGAGGCGTGATGGCGACCATTGAGGGGGAGGACGGGGACGGTCCGACGAGGGAGAGGCAGTAGAGTGGTGCCGGCGTGGTGACGGAGCACGGCGCCGACGGGATGCGCGGGATCGAGCTCCTCCCCGATTGAGAACCTGTCGTGGGAGGGGGGTTCGGGGAGGAGAACGAGGAGGCGATGCGCCATTGACGGGGTAGCGCCGGGTATGGGCGCCGGCATGGAGGCGCGGGGCAGCACGGTCAACGGAGTTGCTACAGCGGCGGATGGCCCGAGCCAGATCGGGACGCGGGGTGGGGGAAGAGGAGCGAGGGGATCAGGAGGAGTGGGGTGGATAAGGAGGCCCGGCTGGGTCTGGTGGGCCGGCCGGTGCGGCGGCTAGCTGGGCCATTCGGCCCAGTGTGGGGGGTGTTTCCTTCTTTTTTTCATTTAAATTTGTAACTTTTGTGTTTAACCTTTTTAGCCTAAGTTTTGCATTTTCTTTTAGTACCAAATAAGTTTTGTTTTCAACAAAACTTGGCACATAAATCTAACACAATACCTTGAGATGGAATAAAAAGTTTGGGGTCAATAGGAGTTGTCTAATCATTTTTAGAAATTTCAAAAGGCCAATTTTAAAAGTTGTTGGACCACTAAATAATTTCCAGGAGCACTTTCGGAATCTAAAAGAGGTTGGTTCCAACATGACAAATACCTAGGGATCATTTGCCACACTTTGAACATTTTAGTTTTCAGGTTTGGAAAATATGAATTTTTTACTTTAGATTAGATTTGAATTTGAATTGTGATTTGGATCAAGTGAAGATTAGCAACAGTAACATGATGACATGGCACCATTAACAGGGGATTACTGTAGCATGACACTGGGGGTGTTACAAATCTCCTCCACTACAAGAAATCTCGTCCCGAAATTTAAGTGGGGAAGTAAAGAGTAACTTCGGGAGAACTGACCCTTATAGGGTTAATTATCTGGTGAACAATTCAGCGAATGAGGCAGAAGTATCTCTCAAGTTGAAACTTAATAAAGATCGAGAGCAAAGTATGAATGTACCATGAGAAGTTTTAACGGGCAGGCAATCATTTGATGCCTAATCAAAAGGTGAAAGGGGGTTCAGAGCAACAACAACAAAATTTATTGCGTCTGATTCTAGAATATATCACTAGGAAGGTGGCTCATGAATTACATACGAAGGCAAGTGAAAAAGATACTTTGGAATCTAGGATGTACAGGAGTCAGGTTTCGATCCTATGGAACTGTGGGTTATGGGCCCACCATGTGGGCTAAAAGCAGGAAGGAGCTAATCAATTTTCATGGTCATGATAGCAAGGCGGGTCAAAGTATCGCCTGTCAGTTATATTGGCAACAACGTTGGTACCAAGGGCGAGGGACGAAGAGAACCATTTTCCATCTCATTAAACGAGGCAGACCAATAGGCAAGGTTCTCATCCATCGGTTGTTACCGGAATGTCATCAAAAATAGTAACAGGTTCTTGCTGATAGAGTTGTAAAACGAGGTGTTTACATAAGCAGGAGAATATTACTACACCAAGGTTTTTACAAAAGCAGGGGAATATTACTGCTTAGATCATATAGATCACCAGTAAGGCTAATCAAAACAATGGAAAGGAAAAGGTGATCATCATATTAAACAGAACAATGGAAAGGAAAATGTGTTTAAACACATAATTCAGGGATATATCCTTCCCAAGGACAAGCAGAGCACGATATCCATGACAGGATAGAAGTATAAAACCATTTAGGTAAGGGGGAAGAAAATTCATGACATTACCCATACAACGGTGTTTGGATAATTGATAAGGAAAAATTTAGTATCGTGCTTCAAGTGTTCTTATTGGAGATCGGATTACCACAGACATGCTTCGAGATAGCATTGACATGGTTTCAAGAAAAGGTCGGACTTTGGATACACAGAGGATCCATTGAAAACAACTCACAACATAAGTCATTCAATTTCAGCAAGGAAAATATGAGAATGTGGTCGATGGGTTCAGCGGTAATCCATCGACATGTCAAAGGATGTATTTCTAAAATTTATATGAACAAATTGGTGTTGTCAATGATAACACAGATCATCGAGGGGCAAGAATGGTATTTATCATCATGAATTAATTGATATCTAGGAAAAGCTCAGAATACTGATGATGATCATGACACATTTGTCGAGAGATTTCACGAAGAGGTAATCGATCGACGATGACATCAAGTCAAAGGACTGATGAAAGCAAAAGGTTATTGGAACCACGGGTAGGACACAAACTCGAAATCAACTTTTTTATTCAAGGAGAAGTGATATGACGAGGAAGATCGACGCAAGATTAGCACACCATCGAAAGTTTCATGTTGGGTGGGAAACAAATAGTAAAGAAGCCATTATCTGTATTTTTTAACTGAAGCCAATATCTGCATGCTATCATTGGTTTTGGGTCTATCCACAGGTTGCTATATCACTATGTTTTATTCCTATGCATGTCAGTTATTATACACAATGGAACTGGACATGTAGAGAAAAAGAGACGAGCCTTGCGTGGCAATAAAATTTCATGCAGACGTCGCTCCATGGTAGGCGCAAAGGCAGCCCTCCTCCACCCATTTCGGATTGTAATCGAGAGGAAGATATCTGTTCTGAGGGGGATTCAGAAGGAGAAGACCACTCATATTTACCCCCTGAGGTCTTCGCTCTAACTTGGCATGCTGATATTGGTTATATCATGCATATGGTGCCTTGCATTGCTTACTTTATACATCAAATATGTCATCTTCTTAGTTTAGACATGCTTTCTACGAATGCCATCTGTTTAGTTTATTCACCGTCTATGTGAATTATGGAACGCCATCTTGTTTAGCGAGGCATCATATATGTGAATGTTGCAAGGCCATCCTACTTAGCCACTCATCATATATGTGAATTATATCAGGCCATCATTTTTTTTGTTACGTATTAAATTTGTCAATAATGTAAGTATATTCAACTACTCTTCGTGTGCATCAGCCATTTGACACGGTGATGGAAAATTCTGGAGTGAAAACAAGGTCTTTAGAGCAGACTATGTGTGACGCCCTCGACTCAATCGTACACTAATCATACACGCAAATGTGTATGATCAAGATCAAGGACTCACGAGAAGATATCACAACACAACTATAGACACAAATTAAAATAATACAAGCTTTATATTGCAAGCCAAGGGCCTCGAGGGCTCGAATACATAAGCTCGAATACACAAGAGTCAGCGGAAGCATCAATATCTGAGCACAGACATAAGTTAGACAAGATTGCCTTAAGAAGGCTAGCACAAAAGCAACAATGATCAAAAAGGCAAGGCCTCCTGCCTGGGAGCCTCCTAACTACTCCTAGTCGTCTACGGCCTTCACGTACTAGTAGGCATCCTCCGAGTGGTAGTAGTCATCAGTGGTGTCGTCTAGCTCCTAAGATCCGTCATCTGGTTCCAACAATCGGGTATGGGGGAAAAAGAAGTAGCAAAGCAACCGTGAGTACTCATCCAAACTACTCGCAAGACTTACATCAGATCTAAACTAAGTATGCATCTGTATCAAAGGAATGGGTTGCATCTGTGGACTAAACTGCAGAATGCCAGAAGAGAAGGGGAAAGCCTAGCCTATCGAAGACTAGCATCTTCTGGAAAACCACCACCTTGCAGCAACAGGAGGGAGTAGGATAGCATAAAGTAAAGTAGTAGAAGTGTTATCAACCTCAGCCAGAGATCCTTTCTCGACTCCCTGCGAGAAAGCAATCCCAAAGCCATACTATCCAGTTTTCATCTCATATCCAAGTCTCATCTCCACGTCTCATCTCAAGTATCCAGTTCTAGTTGTATCGATCGGGATACAACTCCAAGTGTCCGTTACCGTAGGACAGGCTATCGATAGATGTTTTCTTCCCTGCAGGGGTGCACCGACTTACCCACCATGCTCGATTAACTCCGGCCGGACACACTTTCCTGGGTCATGCCCGGCCTCGGCCAAACAATATGCCGCAACCCGACCTAGGCTTAATAGAGATGTCAAGCATGCCGGATTAAACCTATTGCCCCAGGGGTCATGGGCCATCTCCCCGGGAACTCCTGCATGTTGCGTACATGGCCGGTGAGCAGACCTAGCTACCTCCTTCAACAAGGCAGGAGCTTACGCAGTCCAACCCGGTGCGCGCCGCTCAGTCGCTGACGTCTATTAAGCTTCGGCTGATGCATACGACGCAGAACGCCCATACTATGCCCACGTGATGGTTACTGCTATCAGGCCAGAGGCCCCTCGGATCAAATATCCAAATCATAGTGGATTGGGAGCACGCGGTAACGAGCAGAGACTCACGATCGATGTGACCCCGTCGCCCCGTCACGAGTACTTGCGGCAAGGGCTAAGAATGCCCGGCCACACCTCGTAAGTATCTCGCGGGCACCTTCCAGGTCAACCCGACTCCACATCACTCGCTATTAAGCTCGCGTGGGTACCTCTCAGGGCCGACCCGTCTTTAGTAACATGGCTCAGTGCAAATTCATAGTAGCCATAGTTACTGTGTGTCTAACACCAAGGGGAAAACCCGAGGAATCGCCCCCGGTGAATTCCGCTCGATGTTATCATCAAGGTGAACGTAAGAGGATCCACCCTCGAGGTTCACACTTGAGGGGTTGCATGAAAGAGCCGTAACGGAAGTGGTTAAGGAGGAAATCACCCTCGATGATCATGACCGAATAGCTACACTACAGAGATCTCATCAGGAGTGATGTATGAGGTTCACCCTCGACACTCGATAGTAACTTTGTAGTGCGTACAACTAGGGGCGTGATGTGCGGTGTCGGGGCCTGGACGTCGATCACGTTGATCGAGTCATCAAACATAAAACGAGGCAACTGGGACAAGGTGGGGTCACTGATGGATCACTAACAAACCTATACTAAGCAGTTTAGGATAAGCTGGCAAGGTATGAAAGCGGGTAAAAACAACAGGCTATGCATGAGAGTAGGATCATACAGAAAGCAGTAGCAGTTCTAATGCAAGCATGAGAGCGAAAGAAATGGGCGATATCGGAATGCCGAAGGGGGGGTTTGCTTGCCTGGTTGCTCTGGCAAGGAGGGGTCAACGGGGATGTAGTGGTAATCATTCGAATCAACGTCGGTCTCGGGGCCTACCGGAGAAGAAGAGGCGGGAGAAACAGTAAATACGGGGAAAACAAGCATCACAAAATATAACAAGGCAAAACACCGTGCCAGGGTGATCTAATGCAGTAGTAGGCGATACTGGCGAAGGGGGGAAACATCCGGGAAAGTTTTCACGGAGTTAGGCATTTTCGGACAGATCAAACGGAGGGGGACGGTTGCAGGTTTTCTATGCTAGGGATGTGTGGTGCACGAACGGGTTGCGTATCCGGGTTCATCTCGTCTTTCTGAGCAACTTTCATGTTCAAAACTTTTTCATCCGAGTTACGGATTATTTCCTATGATTTTTCAAAGTTTTAAACACTATTCTGAAATTATTATTAAATCTAAAATGGGGTTATTGCAATAGGATGACGTCAGCAGTCAACAGAGTTGACCAAAGTCAACCCTAACGTGTGGGGCTGTTCTCTCATAGTCTAACAACTAATTAACAGTTTTAATTAACTAATCAAGGTAATTAGGTATTAAACATAGTTAATTAAGTTAATTAATTACCTGTTTAATTAATTAATTAACTAATTAATTATTTTTATTTTTAAATTACATTTTCTTTTTCGTTTTTTTTCAACAAGACAAGGGGTGTGGGCCCCATTTGTCATCTGCCCAGGGGGCCATAGTGGGTGTTGGGCGTTGGGTGGGGGAGCTTGAGCGCCAGCCCGCTTGGGCACACGCCCAGGGGCGCGGCAGAGGCTAGAGTCGCTGGCCGGCGGCCAGGGGCTAGCGAGGACGACCGTCAGCGCAGGGCGAGGTGCGAGCGGGCGTGGAGTCGCGCGAGCGTCCGGGCGCGTAGGTGAGGCGAGCAGGGGCTACAGGGCGAATGCTGGCGCGGCACAAAAGCGGGAGCGCGGCGCAGGCGAGGGCGAGCAGCGCGCGGGCTGCGCGCGGCGGGCGCGGGGCCAAGACGGCAGTGTGCGGCGAGCGCAGCAGAACGGAGCAGGGCAAGGCGGAGCGCCGTGCGAGGGCCCCAGCCAGGGGGTGCGCCCCGGCGTGAGTGAGTATTAGCAGCAGGGCGGCAGCCACGTTGGTGAGCACGGGAAGAGTGCAGCCGCAGGACACAGCGGCGGCACGGCCATGCGTGGGCGCATGCGCACGAGGGACGGGAAGGGGGAGGACCGGGGTCCTCACTGTCTATTGGAGGGAAGGGGGAGTCGAGGCGCGATGGCGACCATTGAGGGGGAAGACGGGGACGGTCCGACGAGGGAGAGGCGGTAGACTGGCGCCGGCGTGGTGACGCAGCACGGCGCCGACGGGATGCGCGGGATCGAGCTCCTCCCCGATTGAGAACCTGTCGTGGGAGGGGGGTTCGGGGAGGAGAACGAGCAGGCGATGCGCCGTCGACGGGGTAGCGCCGGGTATGGGCGCCGGCTTGGAGGCGCGGGGCGGCACGGTCAACGGAGTTGCTGCAGCGGCGGATGGCCCGACCCAGATCGGGACGCGGGGTGGGGGAAGAGGAGCGAGGGGATCCGGAGGAGTGGGGTGGATAAGGAGGCCCGGCTGGGTCTGGTGGGCCGGCCGGTGCAGCGGCTAGCTGGGACATTCGGCCCAGTGTGGGGGTGTTTCCTTCTCTTTTTTTCATTTAAATTTGTAACTTTTGTGTTTAACCTTTTTAGCCTAAGTTTTGCATTTTCTTTTAGTACCAAATAAGTTTTGTTTTCAACAAAACTTGGCACATAAATCTAACACAATACCTTGAGATGGAATAAAAAGTTTGGGGTCAATAGGAGTTGTCTAATCATTTTTAGAAATTTCAAAAGGCCAAATTTAAAAGTTGTTGGACCACTAAATAATTTCCAGGAGCACTTTTGGAATCTAAAAGAGGTTGGTTCCAACATGACAAATACCTAGGGATCATTTGCCATACTTTGAACATTTTAGTTTTCAGGTTTGGAAAATATGAATTTTTTACTTTAGATTGGATTTGAATTTGAATTGTGATTTGGATCAAGTGAAGATTAGCAACAGTAACATGATGACATGGCACCATTAACAGGGGATTACTGTAGCATGACACCAGGGGTGTTACAAATCTCCTCCACTACAAGAAATCTCGTCCCGAGATTTAAGTGGGGAAGTAAAGAGTAACTTCGGGAAAACTGACCCTTATAGGGTTAATTATCTGGTGAACAATTCAGGGAATGAGGCAGAAGTATCTCTCGAGTTGAAACTTAATAAACATCGAGAGCAAAGTATGAATGTACCATGAGAAGTTTTAACGGGCAGGCAATCATTTGATGCCTAATCAAAAGGTGAAAGGGGGTTCAGAGCAACAACAACAAAATTTATTGCATCTGATTCTAGAATACATCACTAGGAAGGTGGTTCATGAATTACATACGAAGGCAAGTGAAAAAGATACTTCGGAATCTAGGATGTACAGGTGTCAGGTTTCAATCCTATGGAACTGTGGGTTATGGGCCCACCATGTGGGCTAAAAGTAGGAAGGAGCTAATCAATTTGCATGGTCATGATAGCAAGGCAGGTCAAAGTATCGCCTGTCAGTTATATTGGCAACAACGTTGGTACCAAGGGCGAGGGACGAAGAGAACCATTTTCCTTCTCGTTCAACAAGGCAGACCAATAGGCAAGGTTCTCGTCCATCAGTTGTTACCGGAATGTCATCAACAATAGTAACAGGTTCTTGCTGATAGAGTTGTACAACAAGGGGTTTACATAAGCAGGAGAATATTACTACACGAAGGTGTTTACAAAAGCAGGGGAATATTACTGCTTAGATCATATAGATCACCAGTAAGGCTAATCAAAACAATGGAAAGGAAAAGGTGATCATCATATTAAACAGAACAATCGAAAGGAAAATGTGTTTAAACACATAATTCAGGGATATATCCTTCCCAAGGACAAGCAGAGCACGATATCCATGACAGGATAGAAGTATAAAACCATTTAGGTAAGGGGGAAGAAAATTCATGACATTACCCATACAACGGTGTTTGGATAATTGATAAGGAAAATTTTAGTATCGTGCTTCAAATGTTCTTATTGGAGATCGGATTACCATAGACATGCTTCGAGATAGCATTGACATGGTTTCAAGCAAAGGTCGGACTTTGGATACACAGAGGATCCATCGAAAACAACTCACAACATAAGTCATTCAATTTCAGCAAGGAAAATATGAGAATGTGGTCGATGGGTTCAGCGGTAATCCATCGACATGTCAAAGGATGTATTTCTAAAATTTATATGAACAAATTGGTGTTGTCAATGATAACACAGATCATCGAGGGGCAAGAATGGTATTTATCATCATGAATTTATTGATATCCAGGAAAAGCTCAGAATACTGATGATGATCACGACACATTTGTCGAGAGATTTCACGAAGAGGTAATCGATCGACGATGACATCAAGTCAAAGGACTGATGAAAGCAAAAGGTTATTGGAACCACGGGTAGGACACAAACTCGAAATCAAGTTTTTTGTTCAAGGAGAAGTGATATGACGAGGAAGATCGACGCAAGATTAGCTCACCATCGAAAGTTGTGCTCTGGGAATAAGGACCAGGTAGCACATCATAAGCTTTAACATGATAAAAATATAGCCGATCAGGCTAGGAATGATGTGATGGGATATAAAGCTTCCCAGTATCCAGTACTAGGTGTAATGTCAGAAGGTAAATCGGAGTAGAGGTTGGACGGGGGAAATGATTTGCGGAGGATAAGTAATTTTAACTTACCCAGTAAATGGGATCAAGGAAGAAATATGGTCGAGACCATAACTGCAAGGGATCCAATTTACGATACCGGAAGAGTTATTCAAATGTTTAAATATCCTTGCAAGAAGATTTCATGATAAGTTCCACACCGTGTCCGTGGGCATGAACACAAAGGTTCAGGGTCGACTCCCACTTCTATAATGCATAACCTTTCATCCAATCCTCGTTTTGGAAGAAATTGTAGTGCAGAAGATTTATCTGGCAAAGTACCAGTAGAGTAAGACTCACATCACTTTTGAGTTCACACGGATTAGGGAAGGCATAGGTTCAACCCGTAGGGGTATCTTAGGAACACCTACCACTAACTTCCAAAGCATATAACATCAGCCCAATAGAAGAGCATGGTTCACAATAAGCAGAGGATACAATTTACCAAAGGAAATATGTATCAGGGGAATAGCGCACGAGATTTTGAATATGAAGGACATTGCCGGATAATAATCCAACAAAGGATTTAGCAGTCCTTAATGGATCTGATGTGAGTATCAGTACTCAATCAGAAGAAGGAAAGAGTGCAAAGGCATTGGATTATAGAAACATCTGAATAATTCGATGCTTGAGTACAAAGGAGTTATGATTTCAAGTCGAAGGATAAGAAGCAGAGGCTCTGATCAAAAGATGAGTAAGTTGACTAGACTTAGAGGTGCACCCGATCAAATCTTGATTGGGCAAGAACCAGCTCATAACCGGAGCGATGTCGGAGCCAGAAAGAAAGTTTCCAAGGATTAATTGATGATTGTGAGTATTCGCTCACACGTTGAATCCATAGGAACAGAATGGCAACCACAAAGAATTTTAAAGAATATTGATAAACATATGGAATTAATCCTAATGCAAGCAGGCAAGGAGAATCAACAGCCATAGGCTGCAGAGGATTTTTGGAAGATCACATAGTATTTCCAAGTATTTTGGAAAGCATATGAACAACTGGGGATGAATGGGTTTAGTGAATTATCCGTAGTGCAAAAATAAGCTGCAAAGAAAAAGGAACAAAGGATTCTCGAAACAACGGAGAATACATCTTGTAATAATAGGAGCAACTGGATATGAAGGTACAAGCGGCAAGGATATTATTCATGGGAATTAACTATGGTCAGGAACTGCAAGGCAATGGGCACAAGGTCTCGACAAACATCGAGGAGTATCTGCAGAATCTTCTGGCAAAGCAAGCGATCATCGGTAATGTCGGGGCTCCTCGGGAGGCAGTGGTTACGAGATCCTACAGTCAGAGTTAGTAAAAAGTTTAACCTGAATAGACAAGAGATCAGAGTCCCAGAGTATAGACGAGGAATAAAAGATCCTAATACCACCCAATGGCGACGTGGGCCCGTAAGCCACACAGCCAAGTTAGTAAAACGGTTTTCGGTTTCTAGACTCAACTTCGGCCAAGGAGTTGGAAAGGGGGGATCCTACAGGCAGTCCTCTCCGATACCAACTTGTGACGCCCTCGATTCAATCGTACACTAATCATACACGCAAATGTGTACGCTCAAGATCAAGGACTCATGGGAAGATATCACAACAAAACTCTAGACACAAATTAAAATAATACAAGCTTTATATTGCAAGCCAGGGGCCTCGAGGGCTCGAATACACAAGAGTCAGCGGAAGCATCAATATCTGAGCACAGACATAAGTTAGACAAGATTGGCTTAAGAAGGCTAGCACAAAAGAAACAATGATCAAAAAGGCAAGGCCTCCTACCTGGGAGCCTCCTAACTACTCCTAGTCGTCTGCGGTCTTCACGTAGTAGGCATCCTCCGGGTAGTAGTAGTCATCCGTGGCGTTGTCTGGCTCCTGGGATCCGTCATCTGGTCGCAACAATCGGGTATGGGGGAAAAAGAAGTAGCAAAGCAACCGTGAGTACTCATCCAAAGTACTCGCAAGATGTACATCAGATCTAAACTAAGTATGCATCTGTATCAATGGAATGGGTTGTATCTGTGGACTAAACTGCAGAATGCCAGAAGAGAAGGGGAAAGCCTAGCCTATCGAAGACTAGCATCTTCTGGAAACCACCATCTTGCAGCAACAGGAGGGAGTAGGGTAGCATAAAGTAAAGTAGTATAAGTGTTATCAACCTCGGCCAGAGATCCTTTCTCGACTCCCTGCGAGAAAGGAATCCCAGAGCCATACTATCTAGTTATCATCTCATATCCAAGTCTCATCTCCATGTCTCATCTCAAGTATCCAGTTCTAGTTGTATCGGTCGGGATACAACTCCCAGTGTCCGTTACCGTAGGACATGCTATCGATAGATGTTTTCTTCCCTGCAGGGGTGCACCAACTTACCCACCACGCTCGATTAACCCTGGCCGGACACACTTTCCTGTGTCATGCCCGGCCTCGGCAAAACAATACGCCGCAACATGACCTAGGCTTAATAGAGAGGTCAAGCATGCCGGACTAAACCTATGCCCCCAGGGTTCATGGGCCATCTCCCCGGGAACTCCTGCACATTGCGTACGTGGCCGGTGAGCAGACCTAGCTACCTCCTTCAACAAGGCAGGAGCTTACGCAGTCCAACCCGGCGCGCGCCGCTCAGTCACTGACATCTATTAAGCTTCGGCTGATGCATATGACGCAGAACGCCGATACTATGCCCACGAGACGGTTAGTGCTATTAGGCCAGAGGCCCCTCGGATCAAATATCCAAATCATAGTGGATTGGGAGCACGCGGTAACGAGCAGAGACCCACGATCGATGTGACCCCGTCGCCCCGTCTCTAGTACTTGCGGCAAGGGCTAAGAATGCCCGGCCACGCCTTGTAAGTATCTCGCGGGCACCTTCCAGGTCAACCCGACTCCACATCACTCGCTATTAAGCTCGCGCGGGTACCTCTCAGGGCCGACCCGTCTTTAGTAAGATGGCTCAGTGCAAATTCATAGTAACCATAGTAACCATGTGTCTAACACCAAGGGGAAAACCCGAGGAATCACCCCCGGTGAATTCCACTCGATGTTATCATCAAGTTGAACGTAAGAGGATCCACCCTCGAGGTTCACACTTGAGGGGTTGCATGATGGAGCCGTAACGGAAGTGGTTAAGGAGGAAATCACCCTCATGATCATGACCGAATAGCTAAACTATAGAGATCTCATCAGGAGTGATGTATGAGGTTCACCCTCGGCACTCGATAGTAACTTTGTAGTGAGTACAACTAGTGGGGTGATGTGCGGTGTCGGGGACTGGACGTCGATCACATTGATCGAGTCATCGAACATAAAGCGAGGCAACTGGGACAAGGTGGGGTCACTCATGGATCACTAACCAACCTATACTAAGCAGTTTAGGATAAGCAGGCAAGGTATGAAAGCAGGTAACAACAACAGGCTATGCATCAGAGTAGGATCATACAGAAAGCAGTAGCAGTTCTAATGCAAGCATGAGAGGGAAAGAAATGGGCGATATCGGAATGCCCAAGGGGGGGTTTGCGTGCCTGGTTGCTCTGGCAAGGAGGGGTCATCGGGGATGTAGTCGTACTCATTCGAATCAATGTTGGTCTGGGGGTCTACCAGAGAAGAAGAGGGGGAGAAACAGTAAATACGGGGCAAACAAGCATCACAAAATATAACAAGGCAAAACGCAGTGCCAGGGGTGATCTAACGTAGTACTAGGCGATACTGGCGAAGGGGGGAAACATCCGGAAAAGTTTTCACGGAGTTAGGCATTTTCGGATAGATGAAACGGAGGGGGACGGTTGAAGGTTTGCTATGCTAGGGACGTGTGGCGCACGAACGGGTTGTGTTTCCGGGTTCATCTCGTCGTTCTAAGCAACTTTCATGTTCAAAACTTTTTCATCCAAGTTACGGATTATTTCCTATGATTTTTCAAAGTTTTAAACACTATTCTGAAATTATTATTTTGCAATAGTATGACGTCATCATGACGTCAACAGTCAACAGAGTTGACCAAGTCAACCCTGACGTGTGGGGCTGTTCTGTCATAGTCTAACAACTAATTAACAGTTTTAATTAACTAATCAAGGTAATTAGGTACTAAACATAGTTAATTAAGTTAATTAATTACCCAATTAATTAATTAATTGACTAATTATTTTTATTTTTTAATTACATTTTTTTGTTTTTTTCCACAAGACAGGGGGCGTGGGCCCCATCTGTCATTTGCCCAGGGGGCCATAGCGGGTGTTGGGCGTCGGGTGCGGGCGCTTGAGCGCCAGCCCACTTGGGCACACGCCCAGGGGTGCGGCAGAGGCTGGAGTCGCTGGCCGGTGGCCAGGGGCTAGCGAGGACGACCGTCAACGCGGGGCGAGGTGCGAGCGGGCGTGGACTCGCGCGAGCGTCCGGGCGCGTAGGTGAGGCGAGCAGGGGCTACAGGGCGAAGGTCGGCGCGAGACAAAAGCGGGAGCGCGGCGCGGGCGAGGGCGAGCAGCGCGCGGGCTGCATGGCGGGCGCGGGACCGAGACGGCAGTGCACGGCAAGCGCAGCAGAACGGAGCAAGGCAAGGCGGAGCGCCGTGCGAGGGCTGCAGCCAGGGGGTGCACCCCGGCGTGAGTGAGTATTAGCAGCGGGGCGGCAGCAGTGCTGCGGGGCGGCAGCGACGTTGGCGAGCACGGGAAGAGGGCGGCCGCAGGACGCAGCGGCGGCACGACCATGCGCGGGCGCACGCGCGCGAGGGACAGGAAGGGGGAGGACCGGGGTCCTCACCGTCTATTGGAGGGAAGGGGGCGTCGAGGTGCGATGGCGACCATTGAGGGGGAGGACGGGGACGGTCCGACGAGGGAGAGGCGGTAGAGCGGCGCCGGCGTGGTGACGGAGCACGGCGGCAATGGGATGCGCGGGATCGAGCTCCTCCCCGATCGAGAACCTGTCATGGGAGGGGGGTTCGGGTAGGAGAACAAGGAGGCGAGGCATCGTCGACGGGGCAGCGCCAGGGATGGGCGCCGGCGTGGAGGCGCAGGGCAGCGCGGTCAACGGAGTTGCTGCGGCGGCGGATGGCCCGAGCCAAATCGGGTCGCGGGGTGGGGGAAGAGGAGTGAGGGGATTAGGAGGAGTGGGGTGGATAAGGAGGCCCAGCTGGGCCTGGTGGGCTGGCCGGTGCGGCAGCCAGCTGGGCCATTCGGCCCAGCGTGGGGGGTGTTTCTTTCTTTTTTTCATTTAAATTTGTAACTTTTCTGTTTAACATTTTTAGCCTCAGTTTTGCATTTTCTTTTAGTACCAAATAAGTTTTTTTTTGAACAAAACTTGGCACATAAATCTAACACAATACCTTGAGATGGAATAAAAAGGTTGGGGTCAAGAGGAGTTGTCTAATCATTTTTAGAAATTTCAAAAGGCCAATTTTAAAACTTGCTGGACCCCTAAATAATTTCTAGGAGGACTTTTAGAATCTAAAAGAGGTTGTTTCCAACATGACAAATACCTAGGGATTATTTGCCACACTTTGAGCATTTTAGTTTTCAGGTTTGGCAAATATGAATTTTTGACTTGTGATTTGGATCAAGTGAAGATTAGCAACAGTAACATGATGACATGGCACCATTAACAAGGGATTACTGTAGCCTGACACTGGGGTTGTTACACTATGCTATCTGATGAAGTTCATATCTTGCTAGTTACGGATAGCTCCTCAGGGGAGGATTCAGAGACAGATGACCTGTCCTATTTCCCCCCGAGGTGTATGCTCTAACTTAGCAGGGTTATGTTGCTCATATCGTGCGTATGGTGTCTTGCATTGCTATGTCATTTGATTAGTTTAGACATGCTTTGCGTGAATGCCACATGTTCAGTGTCTAATTACCATATATGTGGATTATGCATTGCCATCTTGTTGCAAGACATTATATATGTGAATTATGCAATGCTATCTTATTGCAAAGGCATTATATATGTGAATTATGCAATGCCATGTTGTTTAGCCAACCATCATGTATGTGAATTATATCATGCTATCATTTTTTTGTATTACGTTTTCCATTTGTTGACAACGTTTGTATCATAAACTACTCTTCCTGTGCATCAGCCATTTGAAGCGTTGATAGAAGTATCTGGAGTGAAAACAAGGTATTCAGAGTAGATAGTGCTACCTGCTAAAGCAGACATCTTGCTGGTTACAGAGAGCTTCTCGGAGGAGGATTTAGAGACTAATCACAAGTCCTATTTCCCCCCTGCGGTCTATGCTCAAACTTGGCAGGGTTATATTACCCATGTCATGCATGTTGTCTTTCATTGCTTAGTTTTTACATCATATATGGATTGCCATCTGCTTACTTGCTTACTATGTAAATCATGTATTTGAATTATATCATGCCTTCATGTTTACATACACAGCATCTATCTGAATTATGGCATGGCAACCCATTTAATAAAGACATCATATAGTTATATCATCTCATCATGTCTAGTGTTTACAGTCATCATATTTTGAATTATGTCATTCTATCCATGAATTATATCATGCTATCATGTTTCCATAGGCGGCATGTATGTGAATTATGGAATGCCAACCTATTTAATAAACACATTATATAGTTATATCATGTTATCCTGTTTACATAGTCATCATATTTTGAACTACGTCTTTCCATCTTTTTTACTTAGCCATCATAATGTGAAATTGTGTCATGCTATCATGTTTGGTTAGGCATCATATATGTGAAATTGTGTCATGCTATCCTGTTTGGTTAGACAACATAACTGTGAATTATTTAATGCCCTCTTTTATTCCCCACTGTCCATTGCACCTGTCTATCATACAATATTTGTACATTCAATTACTTTTCTTGTTTATCAGCCATTTGAATTGGAGAGGGTGATGGCAATATCTAAGGGAGTAACAACACGCTCTTCAGAAAAGATAGTGCTACCAGTTGATGCAGATAGAACCACGGTTGTACTTGCCCAAGAACCAGCCCCACCACACATAACCCAGACTCTCGTAGATTGTACCCCTACTCAGTTGGAAAGAGAACCAGCTACACCGCTTCTAACCCCAACCCAAGAAGATAGTAACCCAGTTCCAGTTGACACAACACCGTCTCCACCATATAGCACCCAAACACAAGCAGTTAGTAAGGGAACTGCAGTGCCCAAAGCACGAGGACCACCACTCCGAGTCCCAACTCAATGCTTAAAGGAGAAGAAGAATTGTTCTCAAGTCAGGTTCTGTAGGTATGGTTCATACTCCTTCACTTTTGCATCATTATATTTACTCATACCAACTATTTTGAAATTTGAAGGATGGAATTGAAACTCTAATGGCACAACAGGTATGTTTTAAACCGGTTTATTTAACTGGTGTGATGTTGTAACTTGTTCTATGTTGATTTCAGTTTCAATTGAATAAACAGTTATGTTCTCATGCCATGCACATTACAAGTGTTGTTATTGCTCTATAGTTTCGCACACATATATTCTTTATATTCTTCTTTATCTTGAACAAATATTATTTGAACTGTGTCTCTATCTTGATTTGGCAACAAAACTTAGAATGATATGGACCATAAAGTGACCATGGTACATAGATATATGTTTGTTTCATGCTGTAATCTTGTCCACTTTACTACTAAGCTGATTTACCGAAATGACTTCCAACAACATGGTAAACCTGTGATGTGTCTGCTTGTTTCTCTTTGAGAATGTAGACAACATATTGGAGAACAGTACCCCGTTATGCAATGGTAAAGGAAGTAATGCAGATAAGGTTCAAGATAGTGAGACATCCTTGTTGGTCTCCAAGAAAGCTGATAAAAACTATCTTGACGACAGTGAGAGAACCCAAAAGTCCTGTCTTGATGTAGTGTTCGAGTTACTGGCCACTACTGCTGGCACAAGCTCTTTGAACTCACTGCCTGAATCAGTTCATCTTCTTGAGTCTCAACTTCAAGTTAAAAGACATCGATCAGATGTGCTGCGACAGGAAGCTGAAGGACTGAGGAAGTCCCTGCAGAATTCAGATGCATACTTTCTGGTGCAACAACAAGCGCTAGAGGATTTACGCGCCAAACAAGAGAAAGTTAATAAGCTTGCTAAGCATCTTGCGAGCATTATGGGTACCCAGGATATTGTTTCTTAAGCTCTTCTAAAGTGGTTTCAGTTCTGAACTTGTTTTGCTGCGGCGTTTATTTGCATTGGTCGTGTAACACCCCGGATGTAACTAGCCATATTTGTAACTCTGACTGCCATTTTTGGCTTTAAGTTATGAGATTCCTTTCGTGGTTGGGTTTTTGTCTTCGTTTTGCTTTTTGTTAAGGTCATGCATTTCATATCATGTCATCATGTGCATCGCATTTGCATTCGCGTTCGTCTCATGCATCCGAGCATTTTGCCCGTTGTCCGTTTCGCAATCCGACACTCCCACGTGCACCGGCGCACCCCTCTTGTCTCTTTTTGTGAGCGGGTCTTAAACGTTCTCGGAGTGGACCAAGATTTGTCAAGTGGCCTTGGTACACCACCGGTAGACCGCCTGTCAAATTTTGTTCCATTTGGAGCCCGTTTGTACCCCAACGGTTAACTGGGTAACCACAAAAGCCTCTTGTGTGTTACATCCCAACACCCCTCCAAAACAGCCCAATAACCCATCTAACCCATCTCCATGTCCTCCGTCGTCGGATCACGATCATGTCGGCGAAAACTACACCTCATTTGGACACTCCAAACTCCCTCTACCTATAAAAGGCCTTCTCCTCCGAAAATTCGGGCGAAACCCTAGTCTTCCCCTTCCTCCGTGCACCGGACATGTCGGACGCCGTTCCCTCGGTGAATCGCACGCTGCCACGTCACCGCGCCGCCTCCCACAGCCGTGTGGGCCCGCCAGCCTAAGGCCGGCTCTCTCGGCCCGCGACCGCGCCCGAGCGCCTCGCCGCCGCCTGCTCGCCCCGCTGCCCGACGCCTACGCCGTCTCTACCTCGACTTCTGCGCCACCACCCCGCCGCATCTTTGCCGACCGCCGGCGACCCGAGTCTCCAGCGCTGCCCCGAGGCCCCTGACCGCCGGTGACCCGAGCTCCTCCTCATCGTGCACCAGTCACAGATCCGACGGGACCCGGTCTCCCCGAGCCGGATCCGGCCATCCCCCTTGTGCCCGGCCTCCTCCTCGCCGGCTCCGGCGAACTCCGGCTAGATCCGCCTTGCCTCAATTTCCGTGCCGCGGTCAACCCTAGTCCGCGAGGTAATATTTTCCACTAAGTCCCGAACCCCCCTGTTATTTTTATGCCCTGTTCATCATGCCTTATCTCGGTGACTGAGACTCCGATTCATGCATATGATATGGCGAATTGTTCATCTCATTGAGCTCTTCACATTATAAGCTTTTCCATGCATGATACTGCCCATTATGATGCCTTTTTCATTGATGCAAAAGTGATATAAAATGTTAACTGCTGGTACTTATCAGATCATGAGGTTTTGTCATTTTTGTTGCATTTGATGTGTGCGTCGTATGAGCTTGTGGTCTACATGTGTTTTTAAATACAACATGCCATATTTACAGGGGTGATTGTTTTGTATTTTCGTGATCTATGTGGTGACTAGCACAAACATGCACAATAGGCTGCACAATGTTGCTGTTTTCAGGGACTTATGATTTTGTCGTCTTTTCCTGCTATTATTTTGATGCTATGTAAACTTGATGCTACAGTGAGATCCATGCTTATTTTGAGATACTTCAGTAAGGATGTTTTGAACATGTGGTTATGCGATGTCCATCCATGCCCCTGTTTGCAATTATGGACTTATTTAGCATGTCATTTGCTTGCTCTACATTTGCTATAAAATGTTCCTGGCAGAATGTTAACATGTTAATCAATATTTCCATGGTTGTTGCTAGTGATCCATGCATCCTATGAACTTGCTCTTGCCATGGTTAGCTTCATGAACATGTCAGATTTCTACTGGTATGTTTATATTGTCATGCAGTGCTTTGTGGTGAGTGGCATGAGCTCGCAAAGTTTCTATCATGAATCTGTTTATGCCATGCTCTGTTTTTCTACTAAGTCTGAAACTGTTAATAAATCTTACTATGTTTACATGGGTGCCATCATATCTTCTGTGCCTTTTTGGCTCATGTTCAGTAAGGGACTTTTGTTCTATGCATATAGTAGAATCATGCCATGCCTTGGTTTGCTATGATTTGTTCTTGTAGCATGTTGTTTGCTTGCTCTAGACATTGCTTCCTGATGTTGTTTTTGACATGTTGGTATTTTCACCAAGTGTGTGAAGCTGATATCTTTTGCACTTTTTCCATGCTTGTTTGAAACTGTTCTAGTGTGATTTAGCCGTAGCTCAGTGTTCTTGTTTTGTCACAGATCTCTTGTACATGACTGCCATATGCTTTGTTGATATGTTGGAGTGCAGTAGCTTAGTTTCTTGTTGCATTCTAGGTGGCACCGTGATGTTAATTGCAGAATAGCACCATTCTTGTTTTGCTTGCCTTTTGCAAACCGTGCATCCGTTTACGGCTATCCTTATATCGTTTTCGACCAAAATCATCTCATCTTTCCAGCGGCATACTTGGTTTGCCAATTTGATGCCTTGATCATTCTTTCTCTTCCAGAGCACGCATATGCATTGCATATCATATCTTGCATATTGCCATGTTTCGCATCATGTTGCTTGTGCATTGCACCGGGATTGATTGTTGTTCCTTTGATTGTGTTCTTGCCTTGGGTAGAGCCAGGAGACGAGTATGTGAACAAGGAACCTGTTGAGTATGCTTTCGAGGATCAAGCTTTCGACAACTCTGAGAACTTTGCATGCAAGATGACCATACCCTCGAAATCACTTCTATCTTTGCTTGCTAGTTGTTCGCTCTATCGCTATGTCGCGCTACCTACCACTTGCTTATCATGCCTCCCATATTGCCATGTCAAGCCTCTAACCCACCTTTCCTAGCAAACCGTTGTTTGGCTATGTTACCACTTTTGCTCAGCCACTCTTATAGAGTTGCTAGTTGCAGGTGAAGTTGAAGTTTGTCCATGTTGGAACATGGATTTTGTTGGGATATCATTATTATATCTTATTTACTTTAATGGATCTATATACTTGGTAAAGGGTGGAAGGCTCCGCCTCATGCCTGGTGTTTTGTTCCACTCTTGCCGCCCTAGTTTCCATCATAGCGGTGTTATGTTCCTTGATTTTGCGTTCCTGACGTGGTTGGGTGTTATGGGAACCCCTTGACAGTTCCCTTTGAATAAAAATCCTCCAGCAAGGCCCAACCTTGGTTTTAACATTTTCCACCTAAGCCTTTTTCCCTTGGGTTCCACGGACTCAAGGGTCGTCTTTATTTTAAACCCCTGGGCCAGTGCTCCTCTGAGTGTAGGTACAAACTGGGTGATGTCCGGCACCCCCTGGGCAACCAGGGTCTATGCCAACCCGACGTCTTGCCCATCTGGCGTGCACTGAGAATGAGATACGTGCGACTCCTAACGGGATTTGTCGGCACATCGGGTGGCTTTGCTGGTCTTGTTTTACCCGTAACATCCCAAAATTCTAAATTTTGGAATGTTATATTAAATAGATAGACTTGATTTATTGTTTGATTGATTGACTGAAAGTGAGTGAATTCGAACTTTTTGAAAGTTAAATGAGGGGGAATAAAAGGACTTTCCCAGACTTTCATTTTTTTCATTTATGATCTCCATGAATTCAAACTCTTTTCAAAAACAAAAACCCTGGAGAGAAGATGACATGACTTCTTCCATTTATTAAATGACAAGGGGTGTTGAAAATATTTGAATTTCATTTGAGAATATTTCCAATTCATAAACTTCATGCAGCTCAATGATTTTCATGAGAGAAGATAAAATGACTTCTTTAAATTATATGAAATATGAGTTGGGAGTTTCAAAGAATTAAAATCAAAATTCTTTTGAATTTATTTTCAATTTAGAGTTATTTGGGTTTTATTCAAATTATTTTTCTCCAAAAATAAAATATATGGAAAATGGGGTAACATGATTCCCTACAATAGAAAATTGGGGAAAAATTAACTTGAAATCATTTTGGTATTTTAAAAATGATTTTTGCTGGATTTTAATAGACCAGTAGCACTCTTTGATTTATCTGATTTTGTGAGGATTTTATTTGGTATTATAAAAATGTCCACGTGGTAGATATTCTTTTTCTGAAAATTTTGATATATTATATGCCTATATAATATTTTATTTATTTTGGTTTTGTTATTTTGCTGTCTAGAAAATAATGTTTTTTAAAAAAAAAACTTCTTCTCGTTTTATCTAGCGTTCGCTATTTAGGGTTCAGTAGCGAACGGTTTTCGTCTTATAGGCTTCTGCAGTGAACATTCGCTATTTAGATTTTTCTTTTTTTTGCTGTTTATTTTAGCCAGGGACCCGTTTGTGAATAAATTTATTTGCAGAATAGCCCCTGATCTTCAAAACACCATAACTTTTTGCTCGTTAGTCCAAACCCAACGAAACCAACGCCCACATCTTCGTTATGATCTCCTATATCCAGTAATCCAACTTAAACATGTTTTTGAAAAGCTTAAAATTTTAATTAGATAAGATTTGAATTCAAACTTCGTTTGATCATAACTTGAGTTTCGTAGCTCCGCTTGAGTTGATTCTTTTTGCAAATCGAAGCTCTTGACCTAAACCTTCTGATAAGGCCAAACTCACATAATTTTGGTACTGTTAGAAATACGTTTATGTTGCAAGAGCTATTTTCTTTGTTTTGATGTTTTCTGAATCGACTTCTTCGATCTTTCTGATATTTTGAGTGATTGCTTATGTGTGGTTACTATTGCTTGCTTACGATAGATTGACCAGAGTGTGACGAGTAGAACTATCAAGAGTTTTGAGTGCGAATCATCTTCATCAACATTGCAAGCAAGTTCACACTTTGATCATATCCCCTTTCATACCCAGTTTTATGCATTAGTTTCATCCTCAAACATTGCATGATTCGGATCTAATTAAATTGTGGGATGGGAAGTAGTTGAGGTAGTACCTATTACCTGTTTATTATCAAAACCCTTGGGAGTTACTATTACGTTATGCTTATATTGCCATGCTATGCTCGTAGACGTGGATTGGGTTTTGAGAGTATTCATGACAAATGTGAGATTGTTAATTAATGGTTTACTTAAGGTGGCAACTTAAACACACATTTGGGTGGATTGAGGTACCTGGTTATTCCACGATTGCCTGTCTAGGCACCTGGGTAGACCAGGATTGCCTTTTTTTATGGACCGCCACCCAGGTTCAAAGGGATCATGAGATTATTCATACTAGAAACTTCCGTGTGCAGCCACAAGCTATTATGTGCTCTAGCATAGTTGATTAAGTCGTGTGAACTCTTACAGTGGTAGACTAGCAGATGTAGGGGTTGTAGGTGGTACGGTCTACCCATCGTAAGGTGCAAACGCTTCTGAAAGACTATGTCTCGGTCATCCGTTTCTCAAACACCATCTAGTGCGAGAAATCCAACGGAGGAGATCGAGTCTTGTGGGGAAAAGTGCGCAAACCTCTGCGGAGTGTATAAACTAATCATGGTTAGCCGTTTCCCCGGTTATGGACATCTTGAGTATCTAGTACTTGGATTATCATGTGAATCTCATCACGTTACTTTAAATGAATATTGTTGGGTTTTAATGATGTTACTTAATTGGGATTGAGAATGCTGTCAACCATTCTCAATGTTTAACAACCACCATGATAGTTAAATAAAATTTATTCCTTTGTAGTAGGGAAAATTTGGCTTTTCGCAAAAACATATAACCATAGAGCTTTTCCACTAGCCATATATGCATGTAGTGATAGCCATTGTTCATCAATCTCTATGGTGTGAATTTGCCAGTACATTCAATGTACTGACCCTTTGTAGCTGCAACGTCTCATGTTGTAGGATTTCTTACGACGAGTAAGTGATACGTTAGGGTTACGATTTCTACACTCAACTCTGCCGTTGGTGTTGATGGGAATCCACAACCTTGTTACTTCCGCTATTTTGGATTGAGGTAATAGTATTTACGTTACTTTATACATGTGATTAAGCTTTGTTATAAATCCTCGAGTACTGTGTGTGTCAGCATACCGATCCAGGAATGACACTTAAGCACAGAGACTTGATCCATTCGGGTCGGGTCGCTACAAGATGGTATCAGAGCACATGTTGACTGTAGGACGTGACCCTAGAAACTGGCAAGCCTATAGCAAAGATTTTTCTCTACAACTTTCCCTTTCAAAAAGATCTTTTACCTCTCTTCTCTTCTGAGCTTATTCAAAAATTCCATTTTAGTGAGACTATACCCTTTTCCCCTTTTGACCACACGAAGATTCAACTGATGAGACCACTCTAAGAAGTACAAGATATCGGACAACTAAGACCACTTTGGAATGAAGAGTATTTTCCGTGCGTCTGAATAATGGAAACTACAACGGTTGAAGATCGAAGACAAATAGAATTTGAAGGCTCTGAAGAATTCCCAGATTTGTATGACCTAGGAAGGATACCCTTATGGAACTTGGCAGACTATGGAAGCTGTCAATACCCGAGATCAAGGTGTATTGGAGAAAGACTGAAACAAGGAGCATGAGAACTCGAAGTTTTGACAAGGAAAACCCTCAGGCAGGAGATATCAACTATGGAGAGATAGCTCATGGAAATGACAAGAGCAGAAACACGGTTATCCGTGATGTCATCACCCGCTTATGCTATTTGTCACCGTGCTGAGTTAAGGATGCTTACTTCAGAATGGATTTGATGGAAGAAGGCTGATCGAGCACCTATTAGTAAGATGAAGTTTTAACCTTAGACTGGTGTATCACCAGGATCTGGAGTAGTACATCAAGAAGTTTAAGGTGGAGCTCCATGAAGCCATATTAGACAAGGAAGCATTTCATGAAGAACTCAGGAACCAAAAGATGAAAGTAGCCAAGCTGGAGGAGCAAAACCTTGAGATACCGGAGATTCGTCAGGAACTGAAGGACAGTTGGATCATGCCTCATGTCGAGGTTAATGAAACTCAGAAGTTTGGAACGCAACTCCGGAAATATTAAAGGACATCACGATAGACTTTGCGAAAACAGAAATGATCTGGCAAAAGGATTTGAGAAAGACAAGCATGATCGGAAGAAGCCATTAGAGGCAGGAACAAGACTTGAAGAGTTAGACGACGTTGAAGATTTATTGACCTTTAGAAGACCAAACCCCTATTATATACCTACGTTAGATGCGATGTTTGTGAGCTGTCATTTGTTTGATGTTTTTCTCGACAGCCACAAATAAAATCTGTCTTTTCATAACTTTTGTTTGTATTGTGTGTATCCCTCTCTATCTCTCTTATCTCACCCCAAACCCTTGGACCCAATAGAGGATGAATGGAGATGAGCTTTCTGGACCGATGAGTCAGTTGGAGACAGACCAATGGATTCAGAACATGGAGGATCACATGGAGAATAACCCTATAGTCGGAAAGGATATGACCCAGCATGCTCTTCAGTGCTTTGAAGGATGTATCAAACCATCAATGGATGGCAAGGAGTAACC
Organism: Triticum monococcum; assembly: GCA_034509565.1. NCBI lineage: Eukaryota > Viridiplantae > Streptophyta > Magnoliopsida > Poales > Poaceae > Triticum > Triticum monococcum. Next base: position 318,269,339 of record CM067842.1, read on the forward strand.
ACTTGGAGAGAATATAAGTTGACTCTGCCAAATTCTCGGTTTGTGTCCCAGAAGTTGAAACCTTATGGAAAGGATATGAAGAAACCTTGTGCATGCAAGATTTGTGGAGAAATAGGACACACCCATAAAGAACACAAGGATGAATGCCCTAATTGTGAAGGAAGTCACCCAGTTGAAGAATGCCCAACTAGGCAGATTACTTGTTTCTTGTGTGAAGGGATTTCCCACTATCCTACTCAGTGTCACATTTACCCCATGGTACGAAGGACCGTACAACAGAAGAAAGAAGTAAAGAAAGGAGCCCTTATGGAAATTTTAGAAGAACCCGTGATGAAGGAAGATGTGGAGGACACACCTAAAGAGGACCCGAGTAAACCCTGCACTAAGTCTTGCTATTCATGTGGAGAAGAAGGACACATCTCCCAAAATTGTTTGAATGGGGATCTAGTAGGATTCCCGACAGAGGAAGTAGAGTATGACCCACGAGAAATAGAATCCATGATTGGAACGGAAAAGTCCAGGAAGAGAAGTAGATTGGATTCAAGGAAGGACCTGAGTCATATCACTGGTTATAGGTGCAAGGAGTCAGGGCACTACCTCAATAGTTGCCCAAAAAGGAAACGTCAAGACTTGTCAGAAGTAACATGTTTTAGTTGTAATGGAGCAGGGCACTTTGCCAGAGAATGCCCTAAGGAGAAGGAAACTTGTGCTAGATAGTTCAGTTTGCAACAAAAGAAATGGAGTAGTAGAAGTGAGAACATTTTCTTTTATATTGAGGTGTTGAGTTGAGACATGTAATGGAAAAGCGAGAGATTATAATCACTTGAGAATGAATAAAGTTAGCATCGTTGGTACTGATATGGATTTTATGAGTTGTTACTCTATGAAGAAGAATTTTGGCCATTCTGAGGATATGAGAAATATGGTCTATGGAAGATTGTGCATTTTAAGGGTGGTAGTACCCTGTAAGAACTGTTGACCCCTGGAAAAGATAAGGATACTCCACTGAGTGGATTTCGGACAAAATAAATACGAGTTTTGTCTCGATATGTTTGATACCCCAAGAGTGTGTGGGATGAAGTTGGAGACCGTCAGTTGTTTGGACCAAATGTGATCAAGGAGTCAGAAGAGAATGTTAAGTTGATTCGAGATAGACGGAAGGTAGCTCAGTCCAGGCAGAAGAGTTATAAAGACTAAAAAAAGCGCAAGGGGGTAGTCTATGAAATGGGAGACAGAGCATGTCTTCGTGTGACCCCTCTGCGAGGAGGTAAACGATTTGTAGTTAAGAGACAGTTAGCCCTAAGATTTGTAGGACCACACCGAGTTTTGGAGCGTATGGAAGAAGTGGCCAACAAGTTGGAAGTCACCCGAAGGACTGTCAGGAGTTCAAGATGTGTTTCACGTTTCCCAGTTGAAGAAGTGCCATGCAGAGATGGCCAATATTCCCCTGTAAGGACGCTTGACCATGGAAAGGATAATGATGTTCCACGAAGTGGAATATGGACTCCATAAGTATAAGTTTTTATCTCAGTATGAGGGATATCCCACGAGGATGAAGAGATGAGTTACCATTGGATATAAAGGAGGTATGATGTTGGAAATATGGATCAATGGAAACTCCATGATGAGTCTGAGTAATCATGTCTTAGTTTGGTGCCAATAGAAGGAAGGAAGACAATACAATTGGATGGATTTAAGAATACTAGGAAGCTGGAAGTTGGAATAATGATAACTTGCCCAATGATAAGATCAAGGACTACAAGTGATGAGGTGGGCCATAACCCACAGGCCCCAGGACCTGCCAAGAAGCAAGCACACTCTTGCTGAAGGAAAAACCCTGGAAGAGGATATGCCCTTATCGATAGACGATCTTATAGGAGTTTATGCAAACCTGAGAGTTGTGAAGAAACGATAAATGTTTGTTTGGCTTGCAGAATCTATGGATATATCCGAACTTGGTTTGTCGACAAGAGAAATTCTGCAATGCTTGTGAGGATGACCGAGTGTTAGACTGCGAGAATCACTAAAACGTATACGGGGTAATGATTTGGGTGCGGGATGGATTGATCACCATACCGACTTACTCTTATTGTTCGCCTTGATATATGGGATGGTAAATCTGAGTGACTTACCTATAGTAGAGCGCCGACGATCAAAACCTTGTTTAAGCCTTAGAATGGTATAGATATTTTTCCCTTGTACAAGGCAGCTTTTGCCAACCGTAGGTTATACGGTGAGGATCAACCCAGACCCATTTCCTACAGGAGAAACCATAAATGGCTGACCCCCATGAGATATCGATAGTTGTTTAGTATTAGCGCCAGACCCGTCAGCTAAGAAGACCCAGTCTCGGAATAACCTTACCAGGATGAAAGTGCAGAAGAATTGAGGAAAAGGTTATGCCGCTACCGGAAGAGCCAGATAAGGAATTATCCTGAAGATCTGAGAAGACCGACACTTTTAACAATATGGATGAAGTATATGAGTTTTGATGGAACTGTAACCATGCTCTTAAGGGAGGTAGCACCAGACCCCGAAGACGATCGATGGATTTTGAGAAGACCCCAAACCCTAACCTATTTCTTTCTAGCCTCTCCGAATCTCGAGGACGAGATTCCTTTTAAGGGTGGTAGGTTTGTAACATCCCAAAATTCTAAATTTTGGAATGCTATATTAAATAGATAGACTTGATTGATTGTTTGACTGAAAGTGAGTGAATTCAAACTTTTTGAAAGTTAAATGAGTGGGAATAAAAGGACTTTCCCAAACTTTCATTTTTTTCATTTATGATCTCCATGAATTCAAACTCTTTTCAAACACAAAACCCTGGAGAGAAGATGACATGACTTCTTCCATTTATTAAATGACAAGGGGTGTTGAAAATATTTGAATTTCATTTGAGAATATTTCCAATTCATAAACTTCAAGCAGCTCAATGATTTTCATGAGAGAAGATAAAATGACTTCTTTAAATTATACGAAATATGAGTTGGGAGTTTCAAAGAATTAAATTCAAAATTCTTTTGAATTTATTTTCAATTTAGAGTTATTTGGGTTTTATTCAAATTATTTTTTCTCCAAAAATAAAATATATGGAAAATGAGGTAACATGATTCCCTACAATAGAAAATTGGAGAAAAATTAACTTGAAATCATTTTGGTATTTTAAAAATGATTTTGCTGGATTTTAATAGACCAGTAGCTCTCTTTGATTTATCTGATTTTGTGAGGATTTTATTTGGTATTATAAAAATGTCCACGTGGTAGATATTCTTTTTCTAAAAAATTTGATATATTATATGCCTACATAATATTTTATTTATTTTGGTTTTGTGATTTTGTTGTCTGGAAAATAATGTTTAAAAAAAACTTCTTCTCTCCTCCGCCGCCGAACTGGGCCGGCCCAATAGGCCACGGCCCAGCCCAGCCAGCGCGCCGCCGCCTTCCTCCTCGCGTGCCTCAGCAGGACTCGCCGGAGTCCGGCCTCTCCACGGCGCTGTCGCCCCTCCTCCAAGGCCGCCTCCTCCCCTCCTTTTATAGCGCCGCCCGGACCCCCTCTCTCTCCTCCTCGCCGCTCGCGCCGCCTCGCCTCGCCCGCATCTCGCCGCCGCCGCCGCAGCGCCTCGCCACGCCGCCGCCCGCTGCTGCTGCACAGCGCGCCGCCCCGCGCCGCCGCACCCCTTGCCGCGCTGCTCGCCCACGCCGCATTGCCGCCGCACTTCCCGCGCCGAGCCGCCGCCCGCTGCTCGCCGCCTCGATGCCAAGCCGCCGTCGATCGCCGGCGTTGACCGGAAAGGTAAAACCGCCCGGTCCGGTTTTATTTAGGCTACGGTTTATTTTTGGTTCTTAAAAAAACGATCAGTTGGTTATCCAGCGGGCGTTCGCTATTTAGGGTTCAGCAGCGAACGGTTTTCGTCTTATAGGCTTCTGCAGTGAACATTCGCTATTTAGATTTTTCTTTTTTTATGTTTATTTTAGCCAGGGACCCGTTTGTGAATAAATTTATTTGCACAATAGCCCATGATCTTCAAAACATCGTAACTTTTTGCTCGTTAGTCCAAATCCAACGAAACCAACGCCCACATCTTCGTTATGATCTCCTCTATCTAGTAATCCAACTTAAACATGTTTTTGAAAAGTTTAAAATTTGAATTAGATCAGATTTGAATTCAAACTTCGTTTGATCATAACTTGAGTTTCGTAGCTCCGTTTCAGTTGATTCTTTTTGCAAATCGAAGCTCTTGACCTAAACCTTCTGATAAGGCTAAATTCACATAATTTTGGTATTGTTAGAAATAGTTTTATGTTGCAAGAGCTATTTTCTTGGTTTTGATGTTTTCTGAATCGACTTCTTCGATCTTTCTGATATTTTGAGTGATTGCTTATGTGTGGTTACTATTGCTTGCTTACGATAGATTGACCGGAGTGTGACGAGTAGAACTATCAAGAGCTTTGAGTGCGAATCATCTTCATCAACATTGCAGGCAAGTTCACACTTTGATCATATCCCCTTTCATACCCAGTTTTATGCATTAGTTTCATCCTCAAACATTGCATGATTAGGATCTAATTAAATTGTGGGATGGGAAGTAGTTGAGGTAGTACCTATTACCTGTTTATTATCAAAACCCTTGGGAGTTACTGTTACGTTATGCTTATATTGCCATGCTATGCTCGTAGACGTGGATTGGGTTTTGAGAGTATTCATGACAGATGTGAGATTGTTAATTAATGGTTTACTTAAGATGGCAACTTAAACACACATCTGGGTGGATTGAGGTAGCTGGTTATTCCAGGATTGCCTGTCTAGGCACTTGGGTAGACCAGGATTGCCTGTTTTTTTATGGACCACCACCCAGGTTCAAAGGGATCATGAGATTATTCATACTAGAAACTTCCGTGTGCAGCCACAAGCTATTATGGGCTCTAGCATAGTTGATTAAGTCGTGTGAACTCTTATAGTGGTAGACTAGCATATGTAGGGGTTGTAGGTGGTACGGTCTACCCATCGTAAGGTGCAAACGCTTCTGAAAGACTATGTCTCGGTCATCCGTTTCTCAAACACCATGTAGTGCGAGAAATCCAATGGAGGAGATCGAGTCTTGTGGGGAAAAGTGCGCAAAGCTATGCAGAGTGTATAAACTAATCATGGTTAGCCGTGTCCTGGATTATGGACATCTTGAGTATCTAGTACTTGGATTATCATGTGAATCTCATCATGTTACTTTAAATGAATATTGTTGGGTTTTAATAATACTTAATTGGGATTGAGAATGTTGTCAACCATTCTCAATGTTTAACAACGACCATGATAGTTAAATAAAATTTATTCCTTTGTAGCAGGGAAAAATTGGCTTTTCGCAAAAACATATAACCATAGAGCTTTTCCACCAGCCATATATGCATGTTGGGATAGCCATTGTTCATCATTCTCTATGGTGTGAATCTGCCAGTACATTCAATGTACTGACCCTTTGTGGCTGCGACGTCTCATGTTGCAGGATTTCTTACGATGAGTAAGTGATACGTTAGGGTTATGATTTCTACACTCAACTTTGCCATTGGTGTTGATGGGAATCCACAACCTTGTTATGGGCTAATTTGGGACACCCCTACAGGGTATAAACTTCCGAGAGTCGTGCCTGTGGTTATGTGGCAGATGGGAATTTGTTAATATCTGGGTGTAGAGAACTTGACACTTGACTTAATTAAAATGAATCAACCGCGTGTGTAGCCGTGATGGTCTCTTTTCGGCGGAGTCCGGGAAGTTAACACGGCCTTGTGTTATGCTTGAATGTAAGTAGCTTCACTATCACTTCTAGCTTCTTGACCGTGCGTTTCTTATCTTCTCGCTCTTATTTACGTATGTTAGCCACCATATATGCTAGTGCTTGCTGTAGCTCCACCTCACTACCCTTTCCTACCCATAAGCTTAAATAGTCTTGATCTCACGGGTGTGAGATTGTTGAGTCCTCGTGACTCACGGATACTTCCAAACAGTTGCAGGTGCCGAGGATACCAGTGCAGGTGACGATACCGAAGTCAAGTGGGAGTTCGACGAGGATTTGGGCCATTACAATGTTTCTTTTCCGGATGATTAGTAGTGGAGCCCAGTTGGGCAATTCGGGGATATAGCACTTGGGGTCGTCTTCTTTTATTTTGGTTCCGTAGCCAGACCTTTGATTGTACTTTGGATCTTGTATGGATTATTTATGTTTTGAGTGAAGTGGAGATTGTAAGCCAATCTTTATCCCTTTGTTATTGCATGGGATGTGTGAAGATTACCCCTCTTGCGACAAGCCTACCATGCGGCTATGACTCTAAGTCGTGCCCCAACACATGGGAGATATAGCTGCATTGTGGGTGTTTTAACTTGGTAATCAGAGCCATCCCCGACTTAGGAGCCCCCTGCTTGATCGAATCACTGACGTTGTTGAGTCTAGAACAAAATGTTTTGAGTCTTAGGATTATATATATTGGAGAGTAGGATTCTGTTTACTCCTCAGTCCCTTCGTCGCTCTGGTGAGGCCTTCTGACATAGAAGTTTTGACTCTTCTCTCCTCAAATTTCACTAAAAAAATTTAGGATCACGCGGGTATCTTGGAATCGTTCCGACAGTCTTGTGACGAGAACATTTTTCTTGGTGCCTCCTGACATTTAGGGGTTGTGGCAGTGTCCCGGGGAGTTGAGCTCAGAGGTGTTGTCATCACAATTTTATCGTTGCAGTTCTAGAATACCTGAGTTCGCCGACATTGAAAATCTCTTTTATGCAGTTGTTGGTGAGATAACCTCGACGCCACCCAGTACTGGGAAGGCATTCGGGAGTATGGTGCCATAACTCGTATAACAGATGCTTTTGAAGGTTGAAGTACATGATTTCCGAAGGTTTCTTGGTTATGTGTTGAAGGATGGATACAACTGGATATAGGAATTGTTAGTTTGAGTGAGATATTATGCTTCCCCTGTATCCCCAACACCTGATTGCATAACCAGGAAGTTTATATGGGTGGGAATTCAAGTAGCTCTAGTTTTTCTTCTCGTAGATATTTGTTTTGTGATTGGGTAATCCTTACCACTTATTTGTTCATATCCGTACCTTGTTGCTTTATTCCTCTACCTTTATCTAAGTGGCTTCTCACCTTATGGACATGTGATGATTTACTTTGGAATTCACTCGTTCGTCCTTGTTCGAATGTTTATTGTGAAGACTTTATGTTGCAATTTCGATCCATTGATTCAGCTTGAATATCTGTCTTTCAAAAATTCTAACGAATGTCACCCTCTTCAAGATGGCTCCTCCAACGCGTCAGAATCCGCCACCACCTCCACCTCCGGAGGCATGGCAAGATGTCATGGCAGCCACCAACGCCAACACTCAGACTCTTTTACAACTCTTGCAAGAGCGCAACCAAGGGGAAGGCAACCAAGGAAATCAAGCCCAAGGCAACAATCAGCCTTAGTTTGCTACCCTCAACCAGTTCCTCGCAAACTAGCCGAAGTCCTTCAGCAACTGTGTCGAGGCCATAGACGCCGACGACTAGCTCATGGACATCTGCAAACATTTTGAATGTAGCAATGTCAGACCTGAGGACTTTGTCAAGGTTGCTTCGTTTCAACTCAAGGACCAATCTACTGAGTGGTTTCAACAATACAGAGATTACAGAGGAGGTCGTGTGATTACCTGGGATGATTACCGCCGAGACTTCAAAGCTCATCACATTCCTCCAAGTGTGGCTGAGAGCAAGTGTGAGGAGTTCCACAATCTCAAGCAAGGCAGCATATCCGTGTATCAATACAATATCCAGTTTCAGAAACATGCTCGCTTCGCGAAACAAGACGTTCCTAATGAGGTGAGTATGATCTATCAATTCAGAGGTGGACTCTGAGAAGACCTGCAGTTAGCTCTCGTGCTTCTTGAGCCGACCAAGTTCGATCAATTCCATAACATGGCAGTAAAGCAAGAAGCTGCTCAGCTCAAGTGTGAGGCATTTAAGAAGAGAGTCAGGGATGCAGTACAGTTTCTTCCTCATCACAAGTAGGAGCTAAGCAACAGAAGTTCTGGTTGCCTCCTCCTCCTCCGTTTCTCCAGCCCTACCAACAGAAGAGGAAAGGTGGCAATGGATCTTCCCACCCACCCAACCCAGGCTATCAGAACAAAGCTTAGTGTCAAACTCCAAGGTCAAGTGCTCCTTATCACCGTCCGCTCTCAAAGGTTACTTGCAACAAGTGTTAGAAGAAAGGGCACTATGCAAACAAGTACTTCAACCAAAGGCGCCTTCTGCCTCATCCTCCTGTGAGATCTTTCAACAATGCAGTGGTCAAGCATAATTCCAAGTCCGCAAAGGTGAACATGATGAACGTAGCTCAGGCAGAGGATTCTTCAGAAGTGATCATGGGTAATCTTCCAGTCAATGATATTCCTGCAAGAGTCTTATTTGATACTGGTGCATTTATTTCATTCATATCAAAGCCTTTTGCATCCATGCACAATTTGCATACTGTCGATTTGCCTAAGTCGATAGTGGTTTCCTCTCCGGGTTTGTTCATGAACACCAAAATGATGGGAGACTATAAATTTCTGTCTTCTCCAATGGTCCTTGGTGACTCGGATATTGATCTAATTCTCGGGATGGACTGGCTTTCTAAGCACAAGGCTCAGCTTGATTGTGCTACCAGGCAGATTCAATTGACACACTCTTCCAAGGATGTGATCATCTATGCCGCTCGTGATGATAGCATTCGACTATTTTCTTTTAATTAGAAGGGCAAGTTGAATGCCATCTCTTAGATTCTAGTCGTTTGTGAATACCAGGACGTCTTTCTAGAAGAGCTTCCGGGAATGCCTCCTCACCGGCCAGTTGAATTCGTTATCGATCTTCAGCCTGGCACGGAACCTATTTGCCGGCGTCCTTATAAGCTTGGACCAGAGCAGTTGAAGGAGTTGAAGAAAAAACTCGGTGAACAAGAGCATATGGGTCTGATCAGACCGAGTTCATCTCCATGGGGTTGTGGTGTCCTTTTTGTCAAGAAGAAGGATGGAATGGAACGACTCTGCATCGACTACCGTGCATTGAACAAGAAGACAATTAAGAACAAGTATCCACTTCCCAACATCAACAAGCTATTCGAGCAACTTAAAGGTGCAAAAGTATTCTCCAAGCTTGACCTCCGTATGGGTTATCATCAGATTCGCATTCGTGAACAAGATATCCCCAAGAAAGCATTCAGAACAAGCTATGGTTCTTATGAATATACTGTCATGTCTTTCGGCCTTGTCAATGCTCCTCCAATGTTCTATCGCATGATGAAATTCATCTTCAACCCTTAAACAAATGATTTTGTCCTGGTGTATCTCGATGATATCTTGGTCTTTTCCAAGAATAAGGAGGATCATGCCAAGCATTTGAGATTGGTGCTTGACAAACTCAGAGAGCATCAATTTTATGCAAAGTTTTTCAAGTCTGAGTTCTGGCTTGATGAAGTTATTTACCTTGGTCTTATCATCTCCGCCAAGGGCATCGTTGTTAATCCCGAGAAGGTGTCTGCAATTGTGAATTGGGAACCTCCTCAGAATGTCAAACAGCTCCGTAGTTTTCTTGGGCTTGCAAGCTATCATCGAAGATTCGTTGATAATTTCTCTAAGATTGCAAATCCTCTTTCCAACCTCCTCCAAAAGCATGTCAAGTATGTCTGGACGCCTGAATGTGACGTTGCTTTCAGCACCCTCAAAGAGAAGCTGGTCATAGCTCCTATCTTGACTCCTGCTGACGAATCCATGATCTTTGAAGTTTTCTGTGATGCCTCCTTACAAGGTCACGGTGCTGTGTTAATGCAAGAGAAGAAAGTTGTGGATTATACCTCTCATCAGCTGAAGCCCAATGAAAGGAACTACCCCACTCACGATCTTGAGTTGGCGGTAGTTGTTCATGCATTATTAACGTGGAGACATCTCTTGTTGGGAAGGAAAGTGGACATCTTCACAGATCATAAGAGCCTCAAGTACATCTTCACTCAACCCAACCTCAACCCCATACTGACTCGATGGGTCGAAATGATTCAAGAATACAATCTGAGTATTGAATATACTCCTGGCAAGTCCAATGTCATTGCAGATGCTTTGAGCAGGAAGGCTTACTTCAACAACTTAATTCTCAACCCCTTCCAACCGGACCTCTGTGAAGCTTTCCGCAAACTGAATCTCCAAGTTGTTCCTCAAGGCTTTCTTGCCAACCTCCAAGTCTCTCCTACTTTGGAAGATCAAATTCGTGAGGCACCACTCCTGGATTCCATGCTGAAGAAGGTAAAACATGGGATTGCCAAGAGCAAACCCAAATACAAGTGCTATCGCATTGATGACAAAGACACTCTATTTTTCGAGGACCGGATTGTGGTTCCTAAAGGTGATCTAAGGAAAGTCAAAATGAATGGGGCACACAATTCCCTTCTATCCATTCATCCTGGAAGTACGAAGATGTACCGTGACCTCAAGCAGTCGTATTGGTGGACTTGAATGAAGCGAGAAATTGCTCAATTCGTGAATGAATGTGACATCTGCAGAAGAGTGAAAGAAGAACACCAACGGCTAGCTAGTCTCCTCCAACCTCTTGCTATTCCAGAATGGAAGTTTGACCATATTAAAATGGACTTTGTGACTGGATTTCCCAAGTCCAAGCTTGGAAATGATGCTATCTTTGTTGTCATCGACAAGCTTACAAAAGCGGCTCATTTCCTTCCAATCAAAGAATCTATCACAGCAGCTCAGTTGTTAGAGCTATACCCCTCCAGGATTGTCTCTTTGCACGACATTAAACAATTGATATCTTCAGATCGTGGAAGCATTTTCACCTCCAAGTTCTGGGACTCCTTCCAGAAGGCCATGCGCACAAACATTCGCTTTGGCACAGCTTTCTATCCTCAAACTGGTGGCCAAGTTGAGTGAGTCAATCAAATCCTTGAAGATATACTCAAGGCTTGTGTCATATCCTTCGGCATGAAGTGGGAAGATTGTCTTCCATATGCCGAGTTCTCCTACAACAACAGCTTCCAAGCGAGTTCGGATAAGGCCCCATTCGAAGTCCTCTATGGAAGAAAGTGTCGTAGTCCTCTCAATTGGTCAGAGATGGGTGAACGCCAACTTCTTGGCAACGACTTAATCACAGAAGCTAAAGAAATGTGTAAAGTCATCCATGAAAATCTCAAAGCCGCACAATCGCGCTAGAAGAGTTATTATGATAGCAAGCATCGTGACTTGGCTTTCGAGATCGGAGACCATGTCTACCTCCGCATCTCTCCAATCAAAGGCACTTGTCGCTTCGGTATCGAAGGGAAGCTTGCCCCTAGATACGTGGGTCCTTTCAAGATCATTGGCAAAAGAGGCGACCTCACTGTAACACCCTGGATATAATTTCCCTAATATGTATTCCAACTCTTGCCATTTCCGGCCTTAAGTTATTTTATTTTCTCGGGTTCGGGTTTTTTGTCTCCGTGTGTTGTTATCGTTGTCATGCATCTCATATCATGTCATCATGTGCATTGCATTTGCATACGTGTTTATCTCATGCATTCGAGCATTTTCCCCGTTGTCCATTTTGCATTCCGGCACTTCGTTCTCCTCCGGTGGTCATTTCTACCTTTCTTTTGTGTGTGGGGATTAAACATTTCCGGATTGGACCGAGACTTGCCAAGCGGCCTTGGTTTACTACCGGTAGACCGCCTGTCAAGTTTCGTACCATTTGGACTTCGTTTGATGCTCCAACGGTTAACCGAGGGGCCGAGAAGGCCTCGTGTGTGTTGCAGCCCAACACCCCTTCAATTTGGGCCAAAACCCACCAAAACCCTCTCCATCATCTAGAGCGTTCGATCACGATCGCGTAGCTGAAAACCGCACCTCATTTGGACTCTCCTAGCTTCCTCTATGCCTATATATACACCACCCCCTCAAAATTCGCGGTGCAAACCTACCCTAACTCTCCCCGCCGCCGCCGGACACCTTCTTCCCCGGCGGACGTGTCCGCCCGTCGTGTCCGCCGCCATGTGTCGCCTCCCCATTCGCAGGGACGCCGCGCCCACATCGCCGCCACCGCTCGGGGCCCGCCAGGCCCGCGGGAGGCCTTCCCGGGCTCATCGACCGCACCGCCCCGCGCCTCCTTCTCCTCCGACGCATCCGCCGTCACCGGCCGGACCTCGCCCCGGCCGCCGCAGCAGCTCGCCGGAGCCTGGCGCCAGCGCCGCCCCGCGCCCCTCCCCGCCATCGCCGGCCGGAGCGGCCGACCTCGCGGGATCGGGACGAGAGGGGGCCGGATCCGCCCCTTCCCGGCCCCCCCTCGACTTCCCTCACCAGAGCCGCCGCCACCTCGCCGGAGTTCTGCCTCGGTTCGCACGCCAGTGTGAAACCCTAGATCTGAGAAGGGTTGACCTCATATTTTCTTTCTAAGTCCCTAAATAATTTGCCCTTGTTCATCGCATCGTAACTTTGCATCCGTAGCTCCGTTTTGGGAATATAGCATATCAAAATGTTCATCTCAGAGAGTACATCATTTCATCTCATTGCATCATTTTCATTTGAGTTCATCTTGATGCCTGAAATGCTGTTAGAAGAATGGTATTTGAGATAATTGTCAGATCTGCTGCTCCAATTAGATATTTGTCATTTTTGCCATGATTATTGTGTGCATGATATGCCCCTGAGCTCTTCATGAGTTTTGTTATATGTTTTGCCATCTATCCAGAGGTGCAACCCATGTATTTTTGTGATGTGTGTGGTGACTAGCACAAGCTTGCAAAGTGAGGCATTCGTTAATGCTGATTTCAGGGACTTAGCATTTCCACTAAGTCCTTGGACTGTTTATCTCATTATGCCATATGTTCATGTTGTTTCCTAGTGATCCGTGTGCCTCTTTTGAGGATGATCAGTAAGGATGCTTTGTTAATATTGTAGTGCTCTATCCATCCATGTATTTGTTTGCAAATGGAGCACCCTAGCTTGAGTCAATCGAGCTCTACTTTTGTCATTTCGTGAATCTGGGCAGATTGTCTACTTGTTAGCAATTTTGCCGAGGATGTTGTAGTTGATCCGTGCATGCTATGTTATTGTTCTTGCCATGTCTAGCTTGCATTTTATGTATTATTGATGGGTGTATGATTAGATTGCCATGACTTGCTTTGTAGTGAGTTCATCGAGCTCGTAAACATGCCTACTTGATATCTGTTTCAGCATGCTCCAGTTTTCACTAGGTCTGAGAACTGATTATGTTTTTTGCCATGTTCACATGCTTGCAAATGTATTTTCTGATCCCTTTTGGCTCAAGGTCACTGAGGGACTATTGTTAAGCTCTTTGAGTAGCTCCATGCCATGCTTTACTTTGCCATGTTAAGGTCATGTAGCATGTAGTTTTATTGCTCCAAAGGGTGCTATCTGATCTGAAATTCCAGACAAGTGTTAATGGATGAATGGGCCATGTTAAGTCTGAAATCTATTTGCCAAATGCATTTTTGACATGCTTGTTTGAACCTATTAATGGATGAATGGGCCGTAGCTTAGTGTTCATCTTTTGTTAAGCATCATGAATGGATCCCTGCCATGTATTTTTTTGTCATGTTTGGGTGCTGCAGCATGTTCATCTTGTTGCATTTAGATGGCTACTTGCTGTAAATCGCAAACCGGTGTCATATTTGAATCGCTTGCCATTTCCAAACCGTAACTCCGATTCTGGTGATCTTTATATCGTTTTCAAGCGATTTCATCTCATCCTTCCAGTGGCACACTTGGTTTTCCAAGTTGAGGCCAGGTTCATGCTTTCCTTGTCAAATCTTGCATATGCATCACATATCGCATCCCGCATAGCATACCGTGTTTGCATCATGTTGTTTGAGTTTGCACGTGGTTGATTGTGTCCTTGTTGCTTGTTTGTCTTATTTGGGTAGAGCCAGGAGACGAGTTCGCTCACGAGGAGCCCGTTGAGTTTGCTTTCGAGGATCCAGTCAACTCTGACAATTTTGCAGGCAAGATGATCATACCCTCGAAATCACTACTATCTTTGCTTTGCTAGATGCTCGCTCTTTTGCTATGCCTATGCTACAATGCCTACCACTTGCTTATCATGCCTCCCAAATTGCCATGTCAAACCTCTAACCCACCATGTCCTAGCAAACCGTTGATTGGCTATGTTACCCCTTTGCTCAGCCCCTCTTATAGCGTTGCTAGTTGCAGGTGAAGATTGGAGACCGTTCCTTGTTGGAACATTATTTACTTGTTGGGATATCATTATATTGCCATGTTATCTTAATGCATCTATATACTTGGTAAAGGGTGGAAGGCTAGGCCTCTCGCCTAGTGTTTTGTTCCACTCTTGCCGCCCTAGTTTCCGTCATATCGGTGTTATGTTCCCGGATTTTGCATTCCTTACGCGGTTGGGTTATAATGGGAACCCCTTGATAGTTCGCCTTGATTAAAGATTTTCCAGCAATGCCCAAGCTTGGTTTTACCATTTGCCATCTAGCCTCTTTTTCCCTTGGGTTTCCAGAGCCCGAGTGTCATCTTATTTTAAACTCCCCCCCGGGCCAGTGCTCCTCTAAGTGTTGTTCCACCTGTCAGCTGCCGGTGGCCACCAGGGGCAACTCTGGGCTGGCCCACCCGTACCTAGGATAATCTGAGTGTGCCCTGAGAAAGAGATATGTGCAGCTCCTATCGGGATTTGTCGACACATTCTGGCGGTGTTGCTGGATTTGTTTTAACCCATCGAAGTTTCTTGTAGAACCGAGATACCGAGTCTGATCAGAACGTCTCGGGAGGAATCCTCTCCTTCGTTTGACCGTGAGAGCTTGTCATGGGCTAAGTTGGGACTCCCTTGCAGGGATTTGAACTTTCGAAAGCCGTGCCCGCGGTTATGGGCAGATGGGAATTTGTTAATGTTCGGTTGTAGATAACTTGAACCTTAACTTAATTAAAATGAATCAACTGTGGGAGTTACCGTGATGGCCTCTTCTCGGCGGAGTCCGGGAAGTGGACATGGTGTTGGAGTAATGCTTGCCGCAGGTTGCTCTCTAGTTATTCGTTCGTGCTTTGCTCTCTCTTCTCGCTCTCTTTTGCATACAGGTTAGCCACCATACATGCTAGTCGCTTGCTGCAGCTCCACATATTTTACCTTGCCTTACCTATAAGCTTAAATAGTCTTGATCGCAAGGGTGCGAGATTGCTGAGTCCCTGTGGCTCACAGATTACTATTACGCCAGATGCAGGGCCTGATGACTCCATTCCCGATGACGCGCTAGAGCTCAAGTGGGAGTTCGACGAGGACTCACGCCGTTACTATGTTTCTTTTCCTGATGATCAGTAGTGGTGCCCAGTCGGGGCGATCGGGACCGTGTCGCATTTTGGCGCCATAGTCGGGCCATGAGTGTTTGGATGATGTATTGCTATTTATGTACTTTGATTGACGTGGTGAGTGTAAGCCAACTATGTATCTCCCCTTTTATTATCTATATTACATGGGATGTTGTGAAGATTGCCTAACTTGCGACATTGCTTTCAATGCGGTTATGCCTCTAAGTCGTGCCTCGACACGTGGGAGATATAGCCGCATCGAGGGCGTTTCAAGTTGGTATCAGAGCCTTCCCTGACCTTAGGAGCCCCCATTGCTTGATCGTTTTTAGCAGCCGTTGTTGAGTCTAGAAAAATGTTTTGAGTCATTTAGGAATTATATATCGGAGAGTTTAGGAATTCTTTTTACTCCCCAGTCTCCTCATCGCTTTGGTAAGGCATCCTGACATAGAGTTTTGACTCTTCTCTTCTCCAATTTCACTAAAAAAATTTAGGATCACGCGGGTATCTTGGAATCGTTCCGATGGTTTTGTGATGAGAACATTGTTCTTGGTGCCTCCTGTCTTTAGGGGTTGTGGCAGTGTCCCAGCGAGTTGAGCTCCGAGGTGTTGTCGTCACAATTTTATCGTTGCAGTTCTGGAATACCTGAGTTTAGTACGTCGACATCGAAAATCTCTTTTATGCAGTTCGTTGGTGAGATAACCTCGACGCCACCCAGTACTGGGGCGGGAGTTCGGGAGTATTGCCATAACTTGTATAACAGATGCTTTTCGAAGGTTGAGGTAGATGGTTTCCGAAGTTTTTCTCGGTTATGTGTTGAAGGATGGATACGGCTGGATGTAGGATTTGCTAGATTTGGGTGAGATATTATGCTTCCCCTGTATCCCCAACACCTGATTGCATAACCGGAAAGGTTTGGGAGTTTCATAGGTGGGAATTCCTGTAGCTCTAGTTCTTCTTCCACGGATATTTGGTTTGAGATTGGGATTTCTTATCGAGTATTCATTCTTGATCCGTACCTTGTTGATTTATTGCTCTACCTAAATTCTAAGTGGCTTCTCAATTTATGGATATGTGACCATTTCAAGAGGAATGCATTCGTTCATTTTGTTCGGATGTGAAGACTATATGTTGCAATTTTCATTCCATTGGATTCAGCTTCAATAATTGTCTATCAATGTGCTAATGGATGTCAACCTCTTCAGGATGGCTCCTCCAACGCGCACGACTCCGAATCCTGATCCGCCACCACCTCCACCTCCTCCGGAGGCATGGCAAGCTGTGATGGCCGCAACCAATGCAAACACGCAGTTGATCATGCAAATTCTCCAAGAGCGCAATCAAGCAAACCAAGGCAACCAAGGCAACAATCAGAATCACTTTGCTGCACTCAACCAGTTCCTTGCTAACGGGCCAAAGACTTTCAGCAATTGTGTTGAGGCAACTGATGCTGACGATTGGCTCGTGGATCTGTGCAAGCATTTCGAGTGCAGTAACGTCAGGCCTGAGGACTTTGTCAAGTTCGTTTCCTTCCAACTCAAAGACCAAGCTGCAGAGTGGTTCCAGCAGTACAAGGATTCCAGAGGAGGACGTGTGATTACCTGGGATGAATTCCGTCAAGATTTCAAAGCTCATCATATCCCTCAGAGCGTGGTTGAAAGCAAGCGTGAGGAATTCCGCAACCTGAAGCAAGGCTCTTTGTCTGTCTATGACTACACCAAGTTGTTCCAGAAGCTCGCCCGCTTTGCCAAGCAGGACGTACCTGATGAGAAGAGCATGATATACCAGTTCAGGGGTGGTCTCAGAGAAGAAATCCAGCTAGCTCTTGTTCTCTTTGAGCCATTGAGGTACGATGAGTTCTACAACATGGCATTGAAGCAAGAGGCCATTCAACTGAGGTGTGATGCTTCCAAGAAGCGAGTCAGAGATGCTACTCCTTCTTCCTCTACTCAAGTGGCCAAGCAGCAGAAGTATTGGCTTCCTCCTCCTCCGTTTCGTCAGCCGTATCAGAAGAGCAAAGGTGGCAGTGGATCTTCCCACCCACCCAACCCTGGCTTTCAGAACAAGACTTCTTCTCAAGCTCCAAGATCGAGTGCTCCGTATCACCGTCCGCTTTCAGTGGTCATGTGCAACAAGTGCCAACAGAAGGGTCACTATGACAACAAGTGCTTCAACTAGAGGCGTCTTCCTCCTCCTCCTGTGAGATCGGCAAGTACAGCTGTGGTCAAGCATAACCCCAAGCACGCCAAGGTCCACTTGATGAATCCAGCTCCGGCAGAGGACTCGCCAGATGTCATCATGGGTAACCTTCCTGTTAATGATGTTCCTGCAAAAGTTCTTTTTGACACTGGTGCATCGCATTGTTTCATCTCGAGACCGTTTACATCTAGGCATGAATTGATTTCGCAAGTTTTGCCTAGTCCATTAGCAGTTGTCTCTCCCGATAAGCGCATGCATGCTAACTCCATCGTTCCAGATGTTACTATCACCTTGGGTGACTACAAGTTTCTGGCTTCTCCAACGGTTCTTGGTGACTCGGATATTGATCTTATTCTCGGAATGGATTGGCTCTCTAAGCACAAGGCTCAGCTTGATTGTGCAGCCAGGTAGATTCAATTGACTCATTCGTCTGAGGATGTAATTGTCTTTGTCGCTCGTGATGATACAATCCATCTGTCTTCTCTCAATGAGAAGGGTGAACTGGATGCTATCTCGCAGATTCCAGTCGTTTGCGAATATCAAGATTTCTTTCCAGAAGAGCTTCCAGGAATGCCTCCGCACCGGCCAGTTGAATTCATCATCGATCTTGAGCCTGGCATGGAACTAGTGTGCAACCGTCCTTACAAGCTCGGACCTGAAGAGTTGAAGGAGCTGAAGAAGCAACTCGATATCCAAGAGCGAATGGGTCTCATCCGACCTAGTTCTTCCCCGTGGGGTTGTGGTGTTCTTTTTGTGAAGAAGAAGGATGGTACGGACCGA
This sequence comes from Triticum monococcum, assembly GCA_034509565.1. Lineage (NCBI taxonomy): Eukaryota > Viridiplantae > Streptophyta > Magnoliopsida > Poales > Poaceae > Triticum > Triticum monococcum. The sequence goes on from CM067842.1 coordinate 318,287,637, forward strand.
CTTTGTGTTGATTACCGTCCATTGAACAAGAAGACCATCAAGAACAAATACCCACTTCCCAACATCAACGAGCTGTTCGAACAACTCAAAGGCGCCCAAGTATTTTCCAAGCTTGATCTCCGTATGGGTTATCATCAGATTCGAATCCGTGAACAAGATATTCCCAAGACGGCTTTCATGAAAAGCTATGGTTCATATGAATACACTGTCATGTCTTTTGGCCTCGTCAACGCTCCTCTGACTTTCTCTCGCATGATGAACTTCATCTTCAACGCCTACACCAATGACTTCGTTTTGGTCTATCTCGACGACATTCTGGTTTTCTCGAAGAACAAGGAAGATCATGCCAAGCACTTGCGTTTGGTACTCGATAAGCTAAGGGCACACCAGTTCTACGCCAAGTTCTCCAAGTGCGAATTTTGGCTCGATGAGGTTCTTTATCTTGGTCATATCATCTCTGCCAAGGGCATTGCGGTGAATCCTGAGAAGGTGTCTGCAATTGTGAATTGGGAACCTCCTCAGAACGTGAAGCAACTCCGTAGCTTCCTCGGTCTCGCAAGCTACTGCCGAAGATTCGTTGAAAACTTTTCTAAGATCGCGAAGCCTCTCACAAATCTTCTCCAGAAGCATGTCAAGTACGTTTGGTCTCCGGAGTGTGACATTGCTTTCAACACTTTGAAAGAGAAATTGGTCACTGCTCCAGTTCTGACTCCGCCTGATGAATCCAAACCGTATGAGGTCTTTTGTGATGCCTCTCTTCAAGGTCTTGGCGCAGTGTTGATGCAAGAGAAGAAAGTTGTGGCTTATACCTCTCGCAGTTGAAGCCCAATGAGAAGAACTACCCCACTCATGACCTCGAGTTGGCGGCAGTTGTGCATGCTCTTTTGACTTGGAGACATCTCCTATTGGGAAGAAAAGTGGACATCTTCACTGACCACAAGAGTCTCAAGTACATCTTCACTCAGCCTAATCTCAACCTCAGGCAGACTCGATGGGTCGAAATGATTCAAGAGTATAATCCAAGTATCGAGTACACTCCAGGCAAGGCCAATGTAATTGCTGACGCATTAAGCAGGAAGGCTTATTGCAACAGCCTGATTCTCAAGCCTTATCAACCTAAGCTTTGTGAAGCTTTCCGCAAACTTAATCTGCAAATTGTTTCGCAAAGTTTCCTCGCCAACCTTCAAGTCTCTCCTACCTTGGAAGACCAAATTCACCAAGCCCAGCTTCTTGATGATATGGTGAAAAAGGTGAAGATTGGGATTGCCAAGAGTCAACCCAAGTACAAGTGCTACCGCCTTGATGACAAGGATACTCTCTTCTTCGAGGATCGTATTGTTGTGCCCAAAGGTGAACTTCGTAAAGTGATCATGAACAAGGCAAACAATTTTCTCCTCTCCATCCACCCTGGGAGCACGAAGATGTATCAGGACCTCAAGCAGGCTTATTGGTGGACTCGAATGAAGCGCGAGATTGCTCAATTCGTGAATGAATGTGATGTCTACAGAAGAGTGAAGGCAGAACACCAAAGGCCAGCTGGTCTCCTCCAACCTCTTGCCATTCCATAATGGAAGTTTGACCACATTGAGATGGACTTCGTGACTGGGTTTCCAAAGTCCAAGCGTGGCAATGATGCTATATTCGTTGTCATCGACAAACTCACTGAAGTGGCTCACTTTCTGCCTATCAAAGAGTCAATCGCTGTAGCTCAATTGGCGGAGCTCTATACCTCTCGGATTATCTCTCTGCACGGTATTCCTCAAGTGATCTCTCCAGACCATGGCAGCATCTTTACCTCCAAGTTTTGGGATTCTTTTCAGAAGGCCATGGGCACCAACATCCGCTTCACCACAGCTTTCCATCCTCAAACTAGCGGTCAAGTCGAGCGTGTCAATCAGATTCTTGAAGATATGCTCAGGGCTTGTGTGATCTCCTTCGGCATGAAGTGGGATGATTGTCTTCCATATGCTGAATTCTCCTACAACAACAGTTTTCAAGCAAGTTTGGGCAAGGCCCCATTTGAAATTCTGTATGGCAGGAAGTGTCGTACCCCTCTCAACTAGTCTGAAACCGGTGAACGTCAGCTTTTGGGTAATGACTTAATCACAGAGGCAAAGGAAATGTGCAAAGTCATTCGAGATAACCTCAAAGCAGCCCAATCCCGCCAGAAGAGCTACTATGATAGTAAGCACCATGATCTGGCTTTCGAGATCGGAGATCATGTTCACCTCCGTGTCTCTCCTATGAAAGGTACTCGTCGCTTCAGTATCAAAGGGAAGTTTGCCCCTAGATACGTGCGACCTTTCAACATCGTCAGCAAGAGTGCATGACGTGTTCCATGTCTCTCAGCTTCGAAAGTGCTTCAAGACTCCTGACCGCAACGTCAACTTCGAGGACATTGAGCTCCAAGAAGATCTCTCATATCATGAGCACCCCATTGCTATTCTTGAAGAGACTGAACACAAGACTCGCAACAAGTCGATTAAATTCCTCAAAGTCAAGTGGTCACACCATTCCGGCCGTGAAGCTACCTGGGAACGCGAGGATCACCTCCGTTCTGAGTACCCGGCATTATTTCACTCCTAGATCTCGGGACGAGATCCTTTCATAGTGGTGGAGTGTTGTAACACCCCGGATATGATTTCCCTAATATGTATTCCAACTCTTCCCGTTTCCGGCCATAAATTATTTTATTTTCTCGGGTTTGGGTATTTGTCACCGTGTGTTGTTATCGTTGTCATGCATCTCATATCATGTCATCATGTGCATTACATTTGCATACGTGTTCGTCTCATGCATTCGAGCATTTTCCCCGTTGTCCGTTTTGCATTCCGGCGCTTCGTTCTCCTCCGGTGGTCATTTCTACCTTTCTTTCGTGTGTGGGGATTAAACATTTCCGGATTGGACCGAGACTTGCCAAGCGGCCTTGGTTTACTACCGGTAGACCACCTGTCAAGTTTCGTACCATTTGGACTTCGTTTGATGCTCCAACGGTTAACCGAGGGACCGAGAAGGCCTCGTGTGTGTTGCAGCCCAACACCCCTTCAATTTTGCCCAAAACCCACAAAAACCCTCTCCATCATCTAGAGCGTTCGATCATGATCGCGTGGCCGAAAACCGCACCTCATTTGGATTCTCCTAGCTCCCTCTATGCCTATATATACACCTCCCCCTCAAAATTCGCGGTGCAAACCTACCCTAACTCTCCCCGCCGCCGCCGGACACCTTCTTCCCCGGCGGACGTGTCCGCCCGCCATGTCCGCCGCCACGTGTCGCCTCCCCATTCGTAGGGACGCCGCGCCCACATTGCCGCCGCTGCTGCTCGGGGCCCGCCAGGCCCGCGGGAGGCCCTCCCGGGCCCATCTACCACGCCGCCCCGCGCCTCCTTCTCCTCCGACGCATCCGCCGTCATCGGCCGGACCTCGCCCCGGCCGCCGCAGCAGCTCGCCGGAGCCAGGCGCCAGCACCGCCCCGCGCCCCTCGCCGCCATCGCCGGCCGGAGCCGCCGCCCTCGCGGGATCGGGACGAGAGGGGGCCGGATCCACCCCTTCCAAGCCTCCCCCTCGACTTCCCTCACCGGAGCCGCCGCCACCTCGCCGGAGTTCTGCCTCGGTTCGCGCACCGGCGTGAAACCCTAGATCTGAGAAGGGTTGACCTCATATTTTCTTCCTAAGTCCCTAAATAATTTGCCCTTGTTCATCGCATCGTAACTTTGCATCCGTAGCTCCGTTTTGGGAATATAGCATATCAAAATGTTCGTCTTAGAGAGTACATCATTTCATCTCATTGCATCATTTTCATTTGAGTTAATCTTGATGCCCGAAATGCTGTTAGAAGAATGGTATTTGAGATAATTGTCAGATCTGCTGCTCCAATTAGATATTTGTCATTTTTGCCATGATTATTGTGTGCATGATATGCCCCTGAGCTCTTCATGAGTTTTGTTATATGTTTTGCCATCTATCCAGAGGTGCAACCCATGTATTTTTGCGATGTGTGTGGTCACTAGCACAAGCTTGCAAAGTGAGGCATTCGTTAATGCTGATTTCAGGGACTTAGCATTTCCACTAAGTCCTTGGACTGTTTATCTCATTATGCAATATGTTCATGTTGTTTCCTAGTGATCCATGCCTCTTTTGAGGATGATCAGTAAGGATGTTTTCTTAATCTTGTAGTGCTCTATTCATCCATGTCTTTGTTTGCAATTATGGAGCAACCTAGCTTCAGTAAATCGAGCTCTACTTTTGTCATTTCGTGAATCTGGGCAGATTGTCTACTTGTTAGCGATTTTGCCGAGGATGTTGTAGTTGATCCGTGCATGCTATGTTATTGTTCTTGCCATGTCTAGCTTGAATTTTATGTATTCTTGATGGGTGTATGCTTAGATTGCCATGACCTGCTCTGTAGTGAGTGCATCGAGCTCGTAAACATGCCTACTTGATATCTGTTTCAGCATGCTCCAGTTTTCACTAAGTCTGAGAACTGATTATGTTTTTTGCCATGTTCACATGCTTGCAAATGTATTTTCTGATCCCTTTTGGCTCTAGGTCACTAAGGGACTTTTGGTAAGCTCTTTGAGTAGCTCCATGCCATGCTTTACTTTGCCATATTCAGGTCCCGTAGCATGCAGTTTTATTGCTCCAAAGAGTGCTATCTGATCTGAAATTCCAGACAAGTGTTCATCTTTGCCATGCATTTTTGCCATGCTTGTTTGAACCTGTTAATGGATGAATGGGCCGTAGCTCAGTGTTCATCTTTTGTTAAGAATCATGAATGGATCCCTGCCATGTATTTTGTTGTCATGTTTGGGTGCTGCAGCATGTTCATCTTGTTGCATTTAGATGGCTACTTGCTGTAAATCGCAGACCGGTGTCATATTTGAATCGCTTGCCATTTCCAAACCGTAACTCCGATTCCGGTGATCTTTATATAGTTTTCAAGTGATTTCATCCCATCCTTCCAGTCGCACACTTGGTTTTCCATGTTGAGGCCAGGTTCATCCTTTCCTTGTCAAATCTTGCATATGCATCACATATCGCATCCCGCATAGCATACCGTGTTTGCATCATGTTGTTTGAGTTTGCACATGGTTGATTGTGTCCTTGTTGCTTGTTTGTCTTGTTTGGGTAGAGCCGGGAGACGAGTTCGCTAACGAGGAGCCCGTTGAGTTTGCTTTCGAGGATCCAGTCAACTCTGACAACTCTGCAGGCAAGATGATCATACCCTCGAAATCACTACTATCTTTGCTTTGCCAGATGCTCGCTCTTTTGCTATGCCTATGCTACGATGCCTACCACTTGCTTATCATGCCTCCCAAATTCCCATGTCAAACCTCTAACCCACCATGTCCTAGCAAACCATTGATTGGCTATGTTACCGCTTTGCTCAGCCCCTCTTATAGCGTTGCTAGTTGCAGGTGAAGATTGGAGACCATTCCTTTTTGGAACATTATTTACTTGTTGGGATATCGTTATATTGCCATGTTATCTTAATGCATCTATATACTTGGTAAAGGGTGGAAGGCTCGGCCTCTTGCCTAGTGTTTTGTTCCACTCTTGCCGCCCTAGTTTCCGTCATATCGGTGTTATGTTCCCGGATTTTGAGTTCCTTACGCGGTTGGGTTATAATGGGAACCCCTTGATAGTTCGCCTTGATCAAAGCTTTTCCAGCAATGCCCAACCTTGGTTTTACCATTTGCCAGCTAGCCTCTTTTTCCCTTGGGTTTCCGGAGCCCGAGGGTCATCTTATTTTAACCCCCCCCGGGCCAGTGCTCCTCTGAGTGTTGGTCCACCTGTCAGCTGCCGGTGGCCACCAGGGGCAACTCTGGACTGGCCTATCCGTACCTAGGACAATCTGAGTGTGCCCTGAGAAAGAGATATGTGCAGCTCCTATCGGGATTTGTCGGTACATTCGGGCGGTGTTGTTGGATTTGTTTTAACCTGTCGAAGTGTCTTGTAGAACCGAGATACCGAGTCTGATCGGAACATCTCGGGAGGAGGTCTATTCCTTCGTTTGACCGTGACAGCTTGTCATGGGCTAAGTTGGGACTCCCCTGCAGGGATTTGAACTTTCGAAAGCCGTGCCCGCGGTTATGGGCAGATGGGAATTTGTTAATGTCCGGTTGTAGATAACTTGAACCTTTACTTAATTAAAAGGAATTAACTGTGTGAGTTACCGTGATGGCCTCTTCTCGGCGGAGTCCGGGAGTTGGACACGGTGTTGGAGTAATGCTTGCCGCAGGTTGCTCTCTAGTTATTCATTCGCGCTTTGCTCTCTCTTCTCGCTCTCTTTTGCGTACAGGTTAGCCACCATACATGCTAGTCGCTTGCTTACGCTCCACATATTTTACCTTACCTTACCTATAAGCTTAAATAGTCTTGATCGCGAGGGTGCGAGATTGCTGAGTCCTTGTGGCTCACAGATTACTATTACACCAGATGCAGGGCCTGATGACTCCATTCCTGATGACGCGCTAGAGCTCAAGTGGGAGTTCGACGAGGACTCACGCCGTTACTATGTTTCTTTTCCTGATGATCAGTAGTGGTGCCCAGTCGGGGCAATTGGGACCGTGTCGCATGTTGGGTTGATCTTTTATTTTGGCGCCGTAGTCGGGCCATGAGTGTTTGGGTGATGTATTGCTATTTATGTACTTTGATTGACATGGCGAGTGTAAGCCAACTATGTATCTCCCCTTTTATTATCTATATTACATGGGATGTTGTGAAGATCGCCTAACTTGCGACATTGCTTTCAATGCGGTTATGCCTCTAAGTCGTGCCTCGACACGTGGGAGATATAGCCGCATCAAGGGCGTTTCACTCGCCTATCAACCTGAGCTTCCGTCCAACTTCACAAACGTGCACAATGTTTTTCACGTGTCACAGCTTCGCAAGTGCTTCAAGACTCCTGAGCGCACCATCAACTTCGAAGAGATTGATCTCCAAGAAGATCTATCGTATCATGAGCATCTCGTTGCTATTCTTGAAGAAACCGAGCGCAAGACTCGCAGCAAGTCAATCAAATTCCTGAAAGTGAAGTGGTCACACCATTCTGACCGAGAAGCCACCTGGGAGTGCGAGGATCACCTCCGTTCTGAATATCACCTCGGGACGAGATCCTCTCATAGTGGTGGAGTGTTGTAACACCCCGCATGTAACTTGCCATATTTGTAACTCTGACTCTTGCCATTTTTGGCTTTAAGTTATGAGATTCCTTTCGTGGTTGGGTTTTTGTCTTCATTTTGATTTTTGTTCATGTCATGCATCTCATATCATGTAATCATGTGCATCGCATTTGCATTCGTGTTCGTCTCATGCATCCGAGCATTTTCCCCGTTGTCCGTTTCGCAATCCGACACTCCCACGTGCACCGGCGCACCTCTCTTGTCTCTTTTCGTGAGCGGGTGTTAAACGTTCTCGGAATGGACCGAGATTTTTCAAGTGGCCTTACTACACCAACGGTAGACCGCCTGTCAAATTTTGTTCCATTGGGAGCCTGTTTGATACCCCAAAAGTTAACCGGGTAACCGCAAAAGCCTCCTGTGTGTTGCAGCCCAACACCCCTGCAAAACAGCCCAATAACCCATATAAACCATCTCCATGTCCTCCGTCGTTGGATCACGACCGTGTGGGCGAAAACTACACCTCATTTGGACACTTCAAACTCCCTCTACCAATAAAAAGGCCTCCTCCTCTGTAAATTCGAGCGAAACCCTAGTCTTCCCTTCCTCCGTGCGCCGGACACGTCCGCCTGGCGCAGGACACGTCCGCCGCCATCCCCTCAGAAAATCGCACACCACCACGTCACCGTGCCGCCGCCCACCGCCGTGCGGGCCCACCAGCCCGAGGCCGGCCCTCCCAGCCCGCGACCGCGCCCGAGCGCCTCACTGTCACCCACTCGCCCCGCCGCCTGACGCCGCCTCTACCTCGACTTCTACGCCTCCTCCCCGCCGCATCTTTGCCGGCCGCCCCGAGGCCCCTCACCGCCGGCGACCTGAGCTCCTCCTCACCGTGCTCCGGTCACAGATCCGGCGGGACCTGGTCTCCCCGCGTCGGATCCGGCCATCCCCCTTGTGCCCGGCCTCCTCCTCGCCGGCTTCGGCGAACTTCGGCCAGATTCGCCTCACCTCGATTTCTGTGCCGCGGTCAACCATAGTCCGTGAGGTGATATTTTCCACTAAGTTCCGAACCCCCCTGTAATTTTTATGCCATGTTCATCATGCCGTATCTCGGTGACCGCGATTTCGATTCATGCATATGATATGTCGGATTGTTCGGCTCGTTGAGCTCCATGTTAGAAGCTTTTCCATGCATGATACTTCCCATTATTATGCCTTTATCATTGATGAAAGATTGCTATAAACTGTTAACTGCTGGTACTTATCAGATCATGAGAGTTTGTCGTTTTTGTTGCATTTGATGTGTGCATCATATGAGCTTGAGGTCTACATGTGTTTTGAACTAAAACATGCCATATTTATAGGGGTGATTGTCTTGTGTTTTTGTGATCTATGTGGTGACTAGAATAAGCATGCAAAGTGGGCTCCACAATGTTGTTGTTTTTAGGGACAAGATTTTGCTAAGTCTTTTTCCTACTATTATTTTGATGCCATGTAAACTTGATGCTACAGTGAGATCCATGCTTATTTTGAGATACTTTAGTAAGGATGTTTTGAAAATGTGGTTATTCTCTATCCATCCATGCCCCTGTTTGCAATTAGGGAGTTCTCTAGCATATCATTTGCTTGCTCTACTTTTCCTATAAAATGTTCTTGGCAGAATGTTAACATGTTAATCAATATTGCCATGGTTATTGCTAGTGATCCATGCATCATATGAACTTTCTCTTGCCATGGTTAGCTTCATGAACATGTCATCTTGCTCTCGGTATGTTTATATTGTCCTGCACTGCTTTGTGGTGAGTGGCATGAGCTCACAAAGTTTGTATCGTGAATCCGTTTATGACATGCTCTGTTTTTCTGCCATGTCTAAAATTGTTAATAAATCTTGCTATGTTTACATGGGTGCCATCATATCTTCTGTGCCTTTTTGGCTCATGTTTAGTAAGGGACTTTTTTTCTATGCATCATATGAGCATGTAGTAGACATGGCAATCCCCAACTTACTCTGTGGGCAGAAGTACATATGAAGCATAGATAATTACTATGATTTTTACGAAATGGAACATGATGTTAACAGCATGACAGTTTCATCATGATGGCAACTTGAGAGAAAGAAAGAGACATGCTATAGCAACTTTACATGACAAACAATGGCATGGCATAAAAGTACACATCACGTAGACCGATTCACATGAAGCAATCACATGCATATGACATCTGGATTAATAGCAACCATCATGGCAAGTATGAATGTTTTAATAGTTTTCTGCAGTTAACAACAAGATGCACTTTTGCAACAGATATTAAAACATGTAGATGAACCATAATATGCATCCAACAGCCACTAGAATGTAGAGCACAGAGAGTAGATCATTTCACATTTATAAGTCATCTCCATCGGATCAACATGCGCAAAGTTACAAGCCACACAAGATGTATATATGTTGTAGAATCTTAGGGACTTAGTAGAAGATCAACCTCGTGGAACGGGACGGGATAGATCTGGAAGGGTGTTTGGTTGGCGGGATGGCTCGGGTCCAAGACGAAACTGGATGGGGATGTACGTCAGGGTTGCATGCCATGTCAGTGGTGATTCCGGCGACGTGCGGGCAAGGGGGCGACGCGATCCAATGGGGCCCGACCAGATTCCGACAGATATCTCGTCAGCGCGGATCCATTCCCTACGGTGAGGAGGCTTGGGGCGGCGAGAATAGGGAGATCCCGGGCGGTCATGGTGCTCCTGCAAGGTTCCAGAGAGATATCGTAGGTGAGAGGGAGAGAGAAAATGAGAGAGAGAGAGAGTAGAATGGGAGGAGGAGAGGAATGAGGGGCGGCCTGCTAGTCGCTGGAGACGGCAACGACGAGGCCCGGTGAGGTCTTGGCGGCGCGGGGCCAACGCAGGAGGCGGTGGAGCACTAGATCGGGAGCTCCTCTCCAAATCTGGAGCTCGGGGAGAGGGGCTGCAGGAGGTGCGGGGCGCTTGGGCCAGGGACGGGCCCAACTTGTGCCTTGGCGGGCTACGACAGCGGGGAAGGCAGGGGCGACATGGTGAGGCATGGTTCGCGGGGAGCGGCAGCGCCGACAGCGGCTGGTGAGTGGGGTGGCGCCAGGTACCAGAGGAGGAGGGTTTTGGGCGCGGATTTTGTGGAGGGAGGCGACTAGAGGTAGGTGAAGGGGTTAGCCTGCCCAAAATGGCACGAAAGGGCGCCCATATATAGTAGGGGGCTAGGGTTAGGTGTTTTAGTCCATTTCCACACCATTTGATTCTCATCAGACGTTTCAGATCAGAGGGTCTTAGATGAGGAGGTGGTGGGCTGGTTTAGTGGGCTGTGTAGGAGGGTGTGGGCTGAGAAGAGAGGGAGGATGTCAGCCGGCACTGGTTTTCGGATACCGAACATGTCCCGCGTTTGCTGGCTATAGTGTCATTATTGTTATCTATTGGGGCTTCAAACGTGCCCCGAATGCAATGAAATTTGGCAGGCGGTCTACCTACAATATAACACGATCGCACGGCAACTTTCATCCCATTCTAAGAACATTATTATCCCACTTATAAAAAAATATTTCGGAGATGCCCCGGGCACGTGCGAGTGTGGAAGGACTCAGAACAGACAATGGAGAGGACTAGGAAACCCGGCAACTACAGACGGATGCAAGTTTTGAAAAGAATGATGGCACGAATGCTATGCAATGCGAATGATATGGTGATAAATGTAACAAACAAATTAAACACACGGTAACAATGAAAATAAATGGAAGGCATCTGGAGCATTGATCTTGGGGCGTCACACGCAGGTCGGGGTACGTGGTGTCATAGGTTCAAGCAGCTTCGTGGGAATCGCATGTGGCAGTGGTAGAAATATAATGGTCGCCCTAGTTCAGGTGGCCCATACATCATGAGCACAAAGGCAGAGGGGAGGTGGGGGCGAGAGGGGTGAGGCACACGTTGTGGGACGTGGTGTCGTGGAAATTGCGTGTGGCAGTGATAGAAACATGATGGTCGCCGTAGTTCAGCTTCCATGGACAAGTTGTCATGTCTACGAACACATGCATTGCATATCGATCAAAGCAAGGAGTAGTAGAGAAAACTAGGTGGATAAATAGTTCATTATATTCAAGCGGATCTATGCTACTACACTTGTTCCAAAGACACGCACACCAGTGAAATAGTTCATCTATAAATATATACAGAGAGGAATTTTTTATACAAATAAGAGAGGAAATAGTCATCCATCTATAATGCCCTGCTGCTACAACAGCTTCTTCTTCTTCTTCTTCTTCTTCTTCTTCTTCTTCTTCTTCTTCTTCTTCTTCTTCTTCTTCTTCTTCTTCTTCTTCTTCTTCTTCTTCTTCTTCTTCTTCTTCTTCTTCTTCTTCTTCTTCTCATTTTCGATGGCAGACGGCTTCGCTACAAGCTCTTTCGACTTTGTAGCTACCTCGAAACTCACACGGGCATGGAGGGCAACATATTTTATCCGCTCATAGGTCAATGGATAATTCTTCCATCCAGATGACCTTAACACTAGCGTCTCATCACCCTTCTGAAGGTTTTTTTCCGAGCACATAATTTGCTTCTTTGAATAGGGATGGTGTTGGTTTATCACAATCATATACAAGAATCTTGGTTTGTAGGTCAACGATGTTTTTCAAATGAAGGTTGTACAGCACCAGCTTTTGTTTGTCCCCTTCGACGGATACCCCACGGAAGTATATGTCCTCCAGAGACATGAAATCACGGAGATCACCTGTTATGGAGGGCGCGTGTATGATGTGATACACCAAAAATTCATCTTCGAGGCACAACTTAAGGACAGCAGCGCATTGGATCTTCCCAATGGCATGCTCCGTGTACTCTGTGTCGAGACCGATGACCTTCATATCCACCTTTTCGAGGGATTTGGATACACTGTTGATCCACTCCCGAACAACCCATGGGTGGTTGGTGACAGTGGCAGCTATGCTTAATGAGCCTTCGCTGAGGACATGTTTGACGCTAAAACTATGCACAGTGATCTCTTTCGCCATTTGGAACCGCTGGAGTATTATGATTTCGTGGATGGTCTAACTGGAAGAAGATGATTATTTAAAAGGACTTCAGAATTATCCTAGGAGTTAAAACAATGTGAATCCAATGGGTTTGAATGAAATGGAGGAGAGGTGAAGAAGCCGAAGAAAACCAGTTCCCGATGGAGAAGTAAATGGGAGAAGTGGCATGCATGCAGTTGATTAGACGGCTAGGTAGACCAACCTGCAAAATTAAAAGGCTACACGAGTAGCATACTGAGGAGTGAGACATGCCGTGTACGTGTGTAACGCTCCGGATGTAACTTTCCATAATTATGACTCCAACTCTTGCCATTTCCAGCTATGTGATATGTCATTTCCTCGATGGTTTGGTTTTTTCTTCATTTTGCATTTTGTTCATGTCATACATTTTGTTGGGGATATAACTACCAGGTATGACCCGCCCAGGAGGGGCCGGGTCAATCTTAATGGCGGGTTACTCAAAGAATCCCGACGAGTAAACAAGGCGACGGTTCATTATAAGACTTTTAGTAGGCCCAAGCCCAGAGGCGGCTTAAGGCCCATAATTGTAAACCGCCATGTATGAGTAAGACTTGTAAAGTAAGGCATGTAAAAGAAGTCACCGAGCTGGACATGTTGTATGAGCCGGCCGGGACTCTGTAGGCCGCCAGGCGTCAACCCGTGTATACAAGGGGACGACCCGACGGCGGCTTAGGGCAAGAAACAACAGATCGAGATCCAAGCTAGGGTATTTCGCTCCTTGGTCATCGAAACCTAGCAATACCACAACAACTTGACTAGGCTTTACCTTCACCGCAAGGGGCCGAACCAGTATAAACCTCTCGTGTCCTTTGTCCCGATTAACCCCTTTAAGCTTCCTAGTTGTGATGGCTCCATGACTAAGTCCTTTGACTAGGACATCTGCCATGACAATTCCATGACAGTTGGCGCCCACCATGGGGCCAGCGCACTATGGATTTGAGTTCTTGAAGGGCAGCTTCGAAGGGCTCAAGGGATACGCTGTGGGCCGGATGGCGAAGAGTCGTCGCGACAAGCTCTACATAGACGATGCAGGTTGGGGCCCCGAGGCCCACTCAATTGAGTACGGGTACCAGGTCCCCTTCGGCGGAATCCACGTCTTCATCGGCCGGATCAGCGAGCCAGGCCCTGAACCGGACATCTGCACCGACCTCGACTAGACGGCTCAGCATGCGAGACCCGCCCGGACTCAGCCAGCCGTAAGGCGTGCCTTCGTGGGTTGCATCCATGGAGTGGTGTTTTTTGAAGGAACTGTGGATGGCGGCGAGAAGACTATCCACTCTGACGGCGAGTCGTCCACAGGTGAGACGGATTCATTGTATCAACTATAGGATGACGGGCTTAGGGGCTGTTCCAATGGCAGCAGTATTCCAGACTCCTTTGAGCTGCCGAATCGAGCCGGGGTCTTCGTGACTGGCACTCAACCCGGTCAGAATTCTACGGCCGCGGCAGCGGTAACCACCGGATCGGCAGCAGCCGGGTCAGGAGACCCCGTGCGCCCACCGGCTCAGGTGGTGATGGATCTCATGGATAGGATGATGACCTTGTTGACCGTCATGGTTGAACCGGCAGACAAAGCACATCACGATGCAGAGGTGGCATGGTTACGTGGGGAGGTAGCACAAGCCAATGAGAATTTAGCAGCGGAGGATGTAAGGATGGCTGCAGAGCGAGCGGCTCTGGATGCTCATGCTCAGCAGCTTCGAGCAGAGACTTTCCGGCTCTTGGTAGATCTAAACACATCAAATGAGGTCATGAGGAGAAGGCACCAAAAGGCTCAATCATGGCTGCCTCTGACTTATGATCCTAGGAACCTCTTCCACACACCTGGGGCTGGTCCCAGTAACCCGCCGGAGGCAAACCGGATCACAACACCCGGGACTAGGGCGCCGGTTCAACCGCGGGCCATGGAACGCCCTTGTGTGAATACTGCTCCGCCTCATTATACACCAATACGACCGGGTCACTTTTCTAACCCTTTGGAGAATCTGATCGCTGCGTCGGCTCATCTGGCGGTCGGAACACGAAGGGTCAGAGAGCTTCTTCAGACGGCTCTGGCACATCAGGATGCATACTCTTATAGTCGAGACATAATCCATTCAACCCCTCGCCCAAGCCGGAGCCCGAGCTATAGCAGGCATATGGACTCGGTGGCCATGTCAAGCAACGCCCAATGGCGTAACCAACCACGTAGGCATGACCCGGCGCAGGATGGAGCTCTTAACTTGGTGGACTAGGAGAGGATCCGTCAAGAGGCTGAGCAGGCGGTTCAATAGGCAGCTGAGCTGGCGGGTCACCCGGCTTTTCCGGTTTATCCAGCAACCTCTGTTGAAGCAGGTGTGGCCACAAGGACAGGAGGTGTCCCTTGTCTGGTGCCGGCTCTGCGTAATGTGTGTTTGCCAAAGGACTTTAAGGGGCCTCGTAAGGTACCTAATTACACAGCCGACCTGCAGCCCGGGGCATGGATTGAAAGTTACGAGATGGACATGGAGTTATTGGAGGTCAGTGACGCAGCAATGGCCAAATACTTCACTATGATGTTAGATGGAACATCTCGCACTTGGTTGAAGGGGTTGCCACCCAACTCGATCGGCTCATGGGCGGAGTTAAAAGCCCGGTTCATTCAGAACTTCAAAAATACCTGTAAGCAACCCATGTCGATCGTGGACTTGCCTAACTGTAAGCAAGAGGAAGGTGAATCCACGACCCATTGGGTGCACTGGGTCAAGGAAATAATACATTCATCTGATACGATGGATGCCGGCTCCGCGGTCTTAATGTTGGAGAAAATTTGTCATTTTGAACCTCTGAAACAGAAGCTGGGGCGGCTCAAGCGTGATTGTAATTACATGGGCCGGCTGATGGAGGCTGTGGTCAAGTATGCTGATACTGACACTACCAAGGATCCTACGTCTGACGAAGAGAAGACGGGGAAGGGAAATAAGAACGGCAACGGCAAAGGTCACCAGCACAACCCGGCGAATCAAGGAGGTAATAAACTTAAGGCTGACGGTAGTCTGGAGTTTGTGCCTGACACCAATACACAGGGCAACAATCAACGGCTCAAGGGGAGGCCACCTCCGTGGTCTGGTGGGTCAGGTCCCACCCCCGAGCAGCTGCTAAATGAACCTTGTCCAAGGCATGGCACCTGGGAGAAGCCAGCTACCCATCTATTTCATGAACTGTACGATCATGAAGGCTTTTAAGAATTCCAACATGTTTGATGGTAACCACGGACCTAGCGGTGGCTCAGGCGGTGGCGACTTTCATTGCCCGGGCGCCGGCTCAGGAAGTGGCGGTTTTCACGGCCAGGGCCCTCAAGGTAGTCAGGGCGGCTATAATTAGCAATCAGGCCAAGGTAATTAGCAGCAACAACAGTCCGGGTATCAGAGTAACCCAAAGTAGTTGAACAGTGGTCCATATCACGTATTCACCACCAGTTTGTGCAAAAGGGACCAGAAACTTCATAAGAGGGATGTGAATGCTGTTGAACCGGCGGTTCCACGTTATTTGAGATGGTCTGAGCAGCCTATCGTGTGGAGTAGGGAAGACCACCCTCCCCAGGTTGATAATCTGGGTCATCTGGCTTTGGTGGTGGCGCCTTAGGTTGGCCGATACAAATTCACTAAAGTGCTCATGGATGGAGGTAGTAGCATCAACATCCTTTATTATGAGACGTTCTGTCGCATGGGGTTGACCGACAAAAGTCTTAAGGCATCCAATACTGTTTTTCATGGAGTTGTGCCTCGTAAGTCGGCATACCCTGTTGGTAAGATTGAGCTGGAAGTAGCCTTTGGGGATGAGTATGATTCTAGGGCTGAGAAGTTAACTTTTGAAGTGGTTATGATCAAAATCCCGTATCACACTCTGTTTGGACGGCCGGCTTACTCTAAGTTCATGGCATGGCCGTGCTATGTTTATCTACAACTCAAAATGCCGAGTTATAAGGGCACCATCACAGTGCATGGAAGCCGGAAGATAGCCCTGGAATGTGAAGAAGGTGATGCTGCTTACGTCGAGCGTATTTGTGCAACTTAGGAATTGAAGTTTTATAAGGATAATGTTTACCCAGCAGACATGACGTCTTTGACGAAGCCAACTACGGAGCATGAGACGGCGCTGAAATTTAAGTCAGCTGATGATACCAAGATGATTGATTTTGTGCCTAGTGACTCATCCAAACAGTTCATTATCAGTGCTAACTTGGATCCAAAATAGGAAGGCGCGCTCATCGAGTTCATCCGCAAGAACCGGGACATCTTTGCATGGAAGCCTTCTGACATGCCGGGTGTACCGAGAGAACTCCATGAGCACACTCTCAATATTGATCCAAAATTTAAGCCGGTCAGGCAGTTTCTTCGGCGGTTTAATGAGGAAAGGTGCAAGGCTATTGGAGAATAGGTGGCCCAGCTTTTGGCAGCTGGGTTTATTGTTGAAGTTTTTCACCCAGAGTGGTTGGCTAACCCGGTGCTTGTGCTCAAAAAGAACGGTGGGTTGTGAGCGTCTGAGCTTTTTGGATGCTTATTCTAGTTACCACCAGATCAAAATGGCAGTTAAGGACCAGGAGAAGACGGCTTTCATTACTCCGTTTGGAGCCTTCTGCTATGTGTCTATGCCTTTTGGGCTTAAGAGTGCCCAGGTGACTTATTAGCGGTGTGTATAGAATTGCCATCATAATCAGATTGGGTGTAATGTTCATGCTTACGTGGATGATATAGTGGTGAAATCCAGAGAGAAGGAAACGTTGGTAGCTGATCTGAAGGAAACCTTTGATAACCTCTGGGTCTACAAGATGATGCTTAACTCGGCCAAGTGCATTTTTGGAGTCCTAGCTGGCAAGCTTTTGGGATTTTTGGTGTCTAACAGAGGCGTTCAGGCTAACCCAGAAAAAATTAAGGCGATTACATCTTTGGCTAAAACGGCGTGCATCAATGATGTTCAGCGGCTGGCGGGTCGAGTTGCAGCTTTGAGCCGGTTCATAAGCCGGTTGGGTGAGAAGGCTATGACGTTGTATCAAATGACGAAAAAGACGGATGACTTTGTCATGAGTGACGCTGCCAACTCCGCCTTTGAAGATCTGAAAAGATAGCTTGCTGAGCCGCCGATTCTTGCTACCCCCGTTGAGAAGGAGACTCTGTTGTTATATGTGGCTGCTAACTCACAGGCCGTCAGTGTGGCCATTGATGTGGAGCGCAAGGAGGCTGACAAGGAACATCCGGTTCAACGGCCGGTTTACTACGTCAGTGAGGTGCTCATTGAATCCAAGCAAAGATATCCACATTGGCAGAAGCTTGTTTATGGGGTGTTCATGGCAAGCCAGAAGCTTAAGCATTACTTCTAGGGTCATCCTATCACTGTGGTTAGCTCTCCTCCTTTGGGAGATATTATTCAAAATAGAGAAGCCACAGGTGCTTGAGCTGGATATTCGTGTTTGTGGGAGGAAGAAGAAGTGTATGGGTGAAAGGATAAGTGGAGGAGGGCCACCGTGGGCCCACGAGGCAGGGGGCGCGTCCAGGGGGGTAGGGCGTGCCCTCCACCCTCATGGGCGGGTGGTTGACCCCCCCCTGCTGTGTTCTCAGTGCCAAATATTCTCTAATATTCTAGAAAAAATCATATTTAAATTTCACGGCATTTGGAGAACTTTTATTTTCGAGGTATTTTTATATTGTACGGATAATCTGATAACAGACAGAAAAATATTTATTTTTATTTTATTTAATATAAATAACAAAAAGTAAAAGTGGGGTACAGAAGGTTGTGCCTTCTAGTTTCATCCATCTCATGATCATCAAAATGAATCCAATAACAAGGTTGATCAAGTCTTGTTAACGAACTCATTACGAATAACATGGAACTGGAGAAATTTCGAATAACACTATGTTACCTCGACAGGAATATGCACATCCCCAATAATAAGAATATCAAATTTCTTCTTGACAGTAGGAAGAGGAAATTCAAAACCTCCAAATATAATCGATGGCATTTTTCCAATAGAGTTGATAATATGAACTTGAGGTTGTTTCCTCGGAAAGTGTACCGTATGCTCATTACCATTAACATGAAAAGTGACATTGCCTTTAGTGCAATCAATAACAGCCCATGCAGTATTCAAAAAGGGTCTTCCAAGAATAATAGACATACTATCGTCCTCGGGAATATCAAGAATAACAAAGTCCGTTAAAATAGTAACGTTTGCAACTACAACAGGCACATCCTCACAAATACCGACATGTATTGCAGTTGATTTATCAGCCATTTGCAATGATATTTCAGTAGGTGTCAACTTATTCAAATCAAGTCTACGATATAAAGAGAGAGGCATAACACTAACACCGGCTCCAAGATCACATAAAGCAGTTTTAACATAATTTCTTTTAATGGAGCATGGTATAGTTGGTACACCGGGATCTCCAAATTTCTTTGGTATTCTACCCTTAAAAGTGTAATTAGCAAGCATGGTGGAAATTTCATCTTCCGGTATCTTTCTTTTATTTTTAATAATATCTTTCATGTACTTAGCATAAGGATTGGTTTTGAGCATATTAGTTAATCGCATACGCAAAAAGATAGGTCTAATCATTTCAGCAAAACGCTCAAAATCCTCATCATCCTTTTTCTTGGATGGTTTGGGAGGAAAAGGCATGGGTTTCTGAACCCAAGGCTCTCTTTCTTTACCATGTTTCCTAGCAACAAAGTCTTTCTCATCATAACGTTGATTCTTTGATTGTGGGTTATCAAGATCAATTACAGGTTCAATTTATATGTTATTATCATTACTAGGTTGAGCATCATCATGAACATTATCATTAACATTACCACTAGTTTCAGGTTCATTACCAGATTGTGTTTCAGCATCAGAAATAGAAATATCATTTGGATTCTCAGGTGTTTCAGTAATAGGTTCACTAGAAGCATGCAAAGTCCTATCATTTTTCTCTTTCTTCTTTTTAGAAGAACCAGGTACATCTATATTATTTCTCTGAGAATCTTGCTCAATTCTCTTAGGGTGGCCTTCAGGATACAAAGGTTCCTGAGTCATTCTACCAGTTGTAGTAGCCACTCTAACAACATTATCATTAACCTTACTATTCAATTCATTGAGCAAATCATTTTTGAGCTTTAAGTACTTGTTCTACTTGAGTGGTAACCATAGAAGCATGTTTACTAATAAGTTTAAGTTCACCTTTCACATTAGCCATATAATCACCCAAGTGTTGAAGCATATTTGAATTGTATTTCAATTGTCTAACAAAATAAGCATTAAAATCTTCTTGCTTAGCCATAAATTTATCAAACTCACCTAAGCATGGTCTAGCAAATTTAGTAAATGGGATTTCAGCTTTATCATATATGTAGAGAGAATTTACATTTACTACCTGTGTCGGGTTATCAAGACAATGACTTTCTTCGACAGGTAATGGATTAAGATTATATGTTTCTTCAACAGGCGGTAAATTAAGACCATATATTTTTTCAGTAGGAGGTAAATTCTTAACATCTTCAGCTTTAATACCTTTTTCTTTCATAGATTTCTTTGCTTCTTGCATATCTTCACAACTGAGAAATATAATACCCCTCTTCTTCGGAGTTGGTTTAGGAATAGGCTTAGGAATTTGCTCCGGAGGTGTCCAATTATTTTCATTTGTCAACATATTATTCAATAGAATTTCAGCTTCATCCGGTGTTCTTTCCCTGAAAACAGAACCAGCACAACTATCCAGGTAATCTCTGGAGGCATCGGTTAGTCCATTATAAAGATATCAAGTATTTCATTTTTGTTAAGAGGATGAACAGGCCAAGCATTAAGTAATTGGAGAAGCCTCCCCCAAGCTTGTGGAAGACTCTCTTCTTCAATTTGCACAAAATTATATATATCCCTTAAAGCAGCTTGTTTCTTATGAGCAGGGAAATATTTAGAAAAGAAGTAATAAATCATATCCTGGGGACTACGCACACAACCAGGATCAAGAGAATTAAACCATATCTTAGCATCACCCTTTAATGAGAACGGAAATATTTTAAGGATGTAAAAGTAACAAGTTCTCTCATCTTTAGTGAACAGGGTGGCTATATCATTCAATTTAGTAAGATCTGCCACAACAGTTTCAGATTCATAACAATGAAAAGGATCAGATTCAACCAAAGTAATTATATCAGGATCAACGGAGAATTCATAATCCTTATCAGTAACAAAGATAGGTGAAGTAGCAAAAGGAGGGTCAGGTTTCATTCTAGCATTTAGAGATTGCTTGTTCCATTTAGCTAATAACCTCTTAAGTTCATTTCTATTTTTGCAAGCTAAAATAGCTAAAGAAGCTTCTTGATGAAAAACATAACCCTTAGGAATAACAAGTGATTCTTCATCATCACTTTCATCAGTATCATCAGATTCAATATTTTCAATTTCTCTAGCTCTAGCAAGTTGTTCATCAAGAAATTTACCAAGTGGCAGAGTAGTATCAAGCATAGAAGTAGTTTCATCATAAGTATCATGCATAGCAGAAGTAGCATCATCAATAACATGCGACATATCAGAACGAATAGCAGAAGCAGTTGTAGGTGTCACAAGCTTACTCAAAACAGAAGGTGAATCAAGTGCAGAGCTAGATGGCAGTTCCTTACCTCTCCTCGTAGTTGAGGGATAGATCTTGGTTTTTGGATCTCTCAAGTTCTTCATAATGATAAGCAGATATATATCCCAAGTGACTCAAAGAATAGAGCTATGCTCCCCGGCAACGGTTCCAGAAAATAGTCTTGATAACCCACAACTATAGGAGATCACAACAATTTTTGAGGGTAAAGTATTCAACCCAAATTTATTGATTTGACACAAGGGGGGCCAAAGAATATTCTCAAGTATTAGCAGCTGAGTTGTTAACTCAACCACACCTGGAAACTTAATATCTGCAGCAAAGTGTTTAGTAGCAAAGTAATATGATAGTAGTGGTAACGGTAACAGAAGGTAACAGTAGTAAAAGTAATGTTTTTGGTATTTTGTAGTGATGATAGCAATAGGAACGGGAAAGTAAATAAGCGAAGAACAATATATGGAAAGCTCGTAGGCAATGGATCGGTGATGGAGAATTATGCCGGATGCAGTTCATCATGTAATAGTCATAACCTAGGGTGACACAAAACTAGCTCCAGTTCGTCAATGTAATGTAGGCATGTATTCCGAATATAGTCATACATGCTTATGGAAAAGAACTGGCATGACATCTTTTGTCCTACCCTCCCGTGGCAGCGGGGTCCTTAAGGAAACTAAGGGATATTAATAGAGAACCGAAACAAAGATTAACACATAGTGAATACATGAACTCCTCAAACCACGGTCATCACCGGTAAGTATCCCGATTATTGTCACTTCGGGGTTAACAGATCATAACACATAATAGGTGACTATATACATGCAAGATAGGATCAAGAACACTCATATATTGATGAAAACAAAATAGGTTCAGATCTAAAATCATGGCACTCGGGCCCTAGTGACAAGCATTAAGCATAGCAAAGTCATAGCAACATCAATCTCAGAACATAGTGGATACTAGGGATCAAACCCTAACAAAACTAACTCGATTACATGATAGATCTCATCCAACCCATCACCGTCCAGCAAGCCTACGATGGAATTACTCACGCACGGCGGTGAGCATCATGAAATTGATGATGGAGGATGGTTGATGATGACGATGGCGACGGATTCCCCTCTTCGGAGCCCCGAACGGACTCCAGATCAGCCATCCTGAGGGGTTTTAGGGCTTGGCAGCGGCTTCGTATCGTAAAACGCGATGATTTCTTCTCTTTCATTTTTTTCTCCACAGAACAAAATATATGGAGTTGGAGTTGGAGTCAGAGAGGCAACAGGGGCCCACGAGGTAGGGGGGCGCGCCCCCCACCCACGTGGACAGGTGATGGTCCCCCTGGCCTTCATGTTTTGCAGGTATTTTTCATATTTTCTAAAAAGTTTCTCTGTGAAGTTTCAGGTCATTCTGAGAAATTTTGTTTCTGCACATAAATAAGACCATGGTAATTCTGCTGAAAACATCGTCAGTCCGGGTTAGTTCCATTCAAATCATGCAAGTTAGAGTCCAGAACAAGGGCAAAAATGTTTGGAAAAGTAGATACAACGGAGACGTATCAACTCCCCCAAGCTTAAACCTTTGCTTGTCCTCAAGCAATTCTGTTGATAAACTGAAAGTGATAAAGAAAAACTTTTACAAACTCTGTTTGCTCTTGTTGTTGTAAATATCTAAAGCCAGCATTCAAGTTTTCAGCAAAGATTATAACTAACCACATTTGCAATAACGCATAGGTCTCAAGTTTACTCATATCAATAGCATAATCAACTAGCGAGCCATAATAATAAATCTCGGATGACAACACTTTCTCAAAACAATCATAATATGATATAACAAGATGGTATCTCGCTAGCCCTTCCTAAGACCGCAAAACATAAATGCAGAGCACCTTGAAAGACCAAGGACTGACTAGACACTGTAATTCATGGTAAAAGAGATCCAGTCAAGTCATACTCAATGTAAACTAACAGTAATGAATGCAAATGACAGCGGTGCTCTCCAACTGGTGCTTTTTAATAAGAGGATGATGAGTCAGCATAAAAGTAAATAGATATGCCCTTCATAGAGGGAAGCAGGGATTTGTAGAGGTGCCATAGCTCGGTTTTGAAACAGAGGTGAATAATATTTTGAGCGGTATACTTTCATTGTCAACATAACAACCAAGAGATGGCGATATCTTCCATGCTACACACATTATAGGCGGTTCCCAAACAGAATGGTAAAGTTTATACTCCCCCTTCCACCAACAAGCATCAATCCATGGCTTGCTCGAAACAACGAGTGCCTCCAACTAACAAGTGTCCCAGGGGGAGTTTTGTTTGCAATTACTTTGATTTAGTTTGCATAAAGCATGGGACTGAGCATCCCGGTGACCAGCCATTTATCTCGTGAGTGAGGAGCGGAGTCCACTCCTCTCGAGAATAACCTTCCTAACATGGAAGATACAGACAGCCCTAGTTGATACATGAGCTATTCGAGCATACAAAACAGGATATTTATTTGAAGGTTTAGTGTTTGGCACATACAAATTTACTTGGAATGGCAGGTAGATACCGTATATAGGTAGGTATAGTGGACTCGTGTGGAATAACTTTGGGGTTTAAGGGATTGGATGCACAAGCCGTATTCCCGCTTAGTACAGGTGAAGGCTAGCAAAAGACTGGGAAGCGACTAGCTAGAGAACGACAACAGTCATGAACATGTATTAAAATTATTCAACACCGAATGCAAGCATGAGTAGGATATAATCCACCATGAACATAAATATCGTGAAGGCTATGTTGATTTTGTTTCAATTACATGTGTGAACATGCGCCAAGTCAAGTCACTTAAATCATTCAAAGGAGGATACCACCCTATCACACCACATCATAACTATCTCAATAGCACGTTGGCACGCAAGGTAAACCATTATAACTCATGGCTAATCAAGCATGGCACAAGAAACTATGATCTCTAATTGTCATTGCAAACATGTTTATTCATAATAGGCTGAATCAGGAATGATGAACTAATCATATTTACAAAAACAAAAGAGGTCGAGTTCATACCAGCTTTTCTCATCTCAGCTAGTCCATCATATAACATCATAATTGCCTTTCACATGCACTATCGAATGATGCAAATAATAATAATAGTGCACGTGCATTGGACTAAGTAGAAATCCGCAGGCATTCAATAAACAGGAGAATACAAGGCAATATGGGCTCTTTTGTCAGATAAATAGTAATGCATATAAGAGCCACTTCAACAATTTAATCATGGTCTTCTCCCATCGACCCCCGAAGAAAAGAAAAGAAACAAAACTATTTACACGGGAAAGCTCCCAACAAGCAAAAGAAGAACATGAAATATATTTGGGTTTTATTTTTAATTACTACTACAAGAATGGAAATTAAAATGATTAAAAGCTACAGCTAATTTTTTTGGTTTTTCTTAAGGTTTATTAAACACAGAAGAAGAAAGCGTAAAAAGGAAATAAACTAGCATGGATGATACAAATGAAAAAGTATGAGCACCGACATCTAGCAATGAGTGTGTAAACATAAATGTAATGTCGGTGGGAAATACGTACTCCCAATGCTTAGGCTTTTGGCCTAAGTTCGTCTATGGCCACGGTTGGCCTGGCGGATATTCATAATAGTAGCTGGGGTCGTACTGCGATGCGGCGGCTATCGCCTGCTGAGCTGTAGCGTTGCGAAGAGTGGCCTCCTCTCTCCTCTCGTACCCATCTGCCTCCTCTCTGGTAATAGTATATCTTCCTCTTGCCTGATAATCAAAGAAGGCAGGAGCAGGGAGAGTAATTGGGATAGCACGGCGTCTGTCAAAGATTAGTCGATACTTGAGAGGTGATTCATTCCTCTTGACAAACTGGTGGTGAACCATAGCATTAAAATCTAGATAAGCAGGAGGTAATTCAATATCATCTTCGCGTATGGCTACACCAAGAAAATTAGCTATGCGGGTTGCATAAATTCCACCAAAGAAATCTCCATTAAATCTATTAAGATGCAACCTACGTGCAAAAATGGCTCCCAAATTATAAGATTTCTCTCCTAACACAGCACTCCAAAGAATACTGAGGTCAGGGACACACGTGTGACATGCCTCATCTTTACCATTAATGCATCTACCTAAGAAGAGAGCAAAGTAATGAATAGCAGGAAAGTGAATGCTCCCTATGGTAGCTTGTGTAATATCTCTAGATTCCCCCACAGTTATACTAGCAAGAAAATCTCTAAATTCAGATTTGTGAGGATCCCTTATACTACCCCATTGTGGAAGTTTGCAAGCAGTGGTAAAATCCTCTAAGTTCATAGTGTAAGAATTATCATAAAGATCAAACAGGACAGTTGGAGAATTCCGTGAAGTTGAAAATTCAAACCTCCTCACAAAGGTACTAGTGAGGTTGTGATACTGACCGCACTTCTCTTCCTCGAGGCTCACGAGATCAGCGTTACGCAAATATGCGTTGAATTCTTCCTTAATTCCCGCTCGATCCATAAAGTTCTCAGAAGGCCATTCACAAGGACGCACTGGAGCGTCTCTTGGTAGCTCGTCATCAGCATCACGTATTGCAAGCCTGGGTCCTTGCTTCCTTGAAGAACCACCTTGGAACATTTTCCTAAGCATATTTATTCCTCTGAAAAATTATGAATTTTTTTAGTAACTTCAAAATAAAAGTAAACCAAACTCAATAATATTGATAGCAACTACTCCTGCAAGTGCCTAGAGCCTATATGATGCATCAAAATTACTTTTGACCATATAAATCTCACATGCAAGCTCAAGAACAGGGTCACCTAAGCAGCAAAAATTTGCAATGAATAAAGCACTAGAACAAAAACTAATTGGACCAATGGAGGAGTCACATACCAAGGAACAATATCCCCAAGCAGTTTTGTGAGAGGTGCTTTGAGCAAGGAGATTGAAAATGGCAGCAAAATGAGTTAGAACTCGTGCTTGAGCTGGATATTCGTGTTTGTGGGAGGAAGAAGAAGTATACGGGTGATAGGATAAGTGGAGGAGGGCCACCGTGGGCCCATAAGGCAGGGGGCGTGCCCTCCACCCTCATGGGCAGGTGGTTGACCCCCCCCCCCCCCCCCCCTGCTGTGTTCTCAGTGCCAAATATTTTCAAATATTCTAGAAAAAATAATATTTAAATTTCAGGGCATTTCGAGAACTTTTATTTTCGAGGTATTTTTATATTGCACGGATAATCAGATAACAGACAGAAAAATATTTATTTTTATTTTATTTAATATAAATAATAAAAAGTAAAAGGGGGGTACAAAAGGTTGTTCCTTCTAGTTTCATCCATCTCATGATCATCAAAATGAATCCAATAACAAGGTTGATCAAGTCTTGTTAACGAACTCATTCCGAATAACCTGGAACTGGAGAAATTTTGAATAACACTATGTTACCTCAACGGGGATATGCACATCCCCAATAATAAGAATATCATATTTCTTCTTGACAGTAGGAAGAGGAAATTCAAAACCTCCAAATATAATCGATGGCATTTTTCCAATAGAGTTGATACTATGAACTTGAGGTTGTTTCCTCGGAAAGTGTACCGTATGCTCATTACCATTAACATGAAAAGTGACATTGCCTTTAGTGCAATCAATAACAGCCCCTGCAGTATTCAAAGAGGGTCTTCCAAGAATAATAGACATACTATCGTCCTCGGGAATATCAAGAATAACAAAGTCCGTTAAAATACTAACGTTTGCAACTACAACAGGCACATCCT
Source organism: Triticum monococcum (assembly GCA_034509565.1). Lineage (NCBI taxonomy): Eukaryota > Viridiplantae > Streptophyta > Magnoliopsida > Poales > Poaceae > Triticum > Triticum monococcum. The sequence goes on from CM067842.1 coordinate 318,314,161, forward strand.
CACAAATACCGACAGGTATAGCAGTTGATTTATCAGCCATTTGCAACGATATTTCAGTAGGTGTCAACTTATTCAAATCAAGTCTACGATATAAAGAGAGAGGCATAACACAAACACCGGCTCCAAGATCACATAAAGCAGTTTTAACATAATTTCTTTTAATGGAGCATGGTATAGTTGGTACACTGGGATCTCCAAGTTTCTTTGGTATTCCACCCTTAAAAGTGTAATTAGCAAGCATGGTGGAAATTTCAGCTTCCGGTATCTTTCTTTTATTTGTAATAATATCTTTCATGTACTTAGCATAAGGATTGGTTTTGAGCATATCACTTAATCGCATACGCAAAAAGATAGGTCTAATCATTTCAGCAAAGCGCTCAGAATCCTCATCATCCTTTTTCTTGGATGGTTTGGGAGGAAAAGGCAAGGGTTTCTGAACCCAAGGCTCTCTTGCTTTACCAAGTTTCCTAGCAACAAAGTATTTCTTATCATAATGTTGATTCTTTGATTGTGGGTTATCAAGATCAACTGCAGGTTCAATTTCTATGTCATTATCCTTACTAGGTTGAGCATCATCATGAATATCATTAATATTACCACTAGTTTCAGGTTCATTACCAGATTGTGTTTCAGCACCAGAAGTAAAAAATATCATTTGGATTCTCAGGTGTTTCAGTAATAGGTTCACTAGAAGCATGCAAAGTCCTAACATTTTTCTTTTTCTTCTTTTTAGAAGAACTAGGTACATCTATATTATTTCTCTGAGAATCTTGCTCAATTCTCTTAGGGTGGCCTTCAGGATACAAAGGTTCCTGAGTCATTCTACCAGTTCTAGTAGCCACTTTAACATCATTATCATTATCCTTACTATTCAGTTCATTGAGCAAATCATTTTGAGCTTTAAGTACTTGTTCTACTTGAGTGGTAACCATAGAAGCATGTTTACTAATAAGTTTAAGTTCACCTTTGACATTAGCCATATAATCACCCAATTGTTCAAGCATATTTGAATTGTATTTCAATTGTCTAACAAAATAAGCATTAAAATCTTCTTGCTTAGCCATAAATTTATCAAACTCACCTAAGCATGGCTAGCAAATTTAGTAAATGGGATTTTAGCTTTATCATATCTGTAGAGAGAATTTACCTTTACTACCTGTGTCGGGTTATCAACACCATGAGTTTCTTCAATAGGTAATGGATTAAGATTATATATTTCTTCAACAGGCGGTAAATTAAGACCATGTATTTCTTCAATAGGAGGTAAATTCTTAACATCTTCAGCTTTAATACCTTTTTCTTTCATAGATTTCTTTGCCTCTTGCATATCTTCAGCACTAAGAAATAGAATAACCCTCTTCTTCGGAGTTTGTTTAGGAATAGGCTCAGGAATTGGATCTGGAGGTGTCCCATTATTTTCATTTGTCGACATATTATTCAATAGAATCTCAGCTTAATCCGGTGTTCTTTCCCTGAAAACAGAACCAGCACAACTATCCAGGTAATCTCTGGAGGCATCGGTTAGTCCATTATAAAAGATATTAAGTATTTCATTTTTGTTAAGTGGATGAACAGGCCAAGCATTAAGTAATTGGAGAAGCCTCCCCCAAGCTTGTGGGAGACTCTCTTCTTCAATTTGCACAAAATTATATATATCCCTTAAAGCAGCTTGTTTCTTATGAGCAGGGAAATATTTAGCAAAGAAGTAATAAATCATTTCCTAGGGACTACGCACACAACCAGGATCAAGAGAATTAAACCATATCTTAGCATCACCCTTTAATGAGAACGGAAATATTTTAAGGATGTAAAAGTAACAAGTTCTCTCATCTTTAGTGAACAGGGTGGCTATATCATTCAATTTAGTAAGATGTGCCACAACAGTTTCTGATTCATAACCATGAAAAGGATCAGATTCAACCAAAGTAATTATATCATGATTAACAGAGAATTCATGATCCTTATCAGCAACAAAGATAGGTGAAGTAGCAAAAGCAGGGTCAGGTTTCATTCTAGCATTTAGAGATTGCTTGTTCCATTTAGCTAATAACCTCTTAAGTTCATTTCTATTTTTGCAAGCTAAAATAGCTAAAGAAGCTTCTTGATGAAAAACATAACGCTTAGGAATAACAAGTGATTCTTCATCATCACTTTCATCAGTATCATCAGATTCAATATTTTCAATTTCTCTAGCTCTAGCAAGTTGTTCATCAAGAACTTTACCAAGTGGCGCAGTTGTATCAAGCATAGAAGTAGTTTCATCATAAGTATCACGCATAGCAGAAGTGGCATCATCAATAACATGCGACATATTAGAACAAATAGCAGAAGCAGGTGTAGGTGTCGCAAGCGTACTCAAAACATAAGGTGAATCAAGTGTAGAGCTAGATGGCAGTTCCTTACCTCCCCTCGTAGTTGAGGGATAGATCTTGGTTTTTGGATCTCTAAAGTTCTTCATAATGATAAGCAGATATATATCCCAAGTGACGCAAAGAATAGAGCTATGCTCCCCGGCAACGGTGCCAGAAAATAGTCTTGATAACCCACAAGTATAGGAGATCGCAACATTTTCGAGGGTAAAGTATTCAACCCAAATTTATTGATTCGACACAAGGGCAGCCAAAGAATATTCTCAAGTATTATCAGCTCAGTTGTCAACTCAATCACACCTGGAAACTTAATATCTGCAGCAAAGTGTTTTGTAGCAAAGTAATATGATAGTGGTAATGGTAACAGAAGGAAACAATAGTAAAAGTAATGTTTTTGGTATTTTGTAGTGATGATAGCAATAGCAACGGGAAAGTAAATAAGCGAAGAACAATATATGGAAAGCTCGTAGGCAATGGATCGGTGATGGAGAATTATGCCGGATGCAGTTCATCATGTAACAGTCATAACCTAGGGTGACACAGAACTAGCTCTAGTTCGTCAATGTAATGTAGGCATGTATTCCGAATATAGTCATACATCATTATGGAAAAGAACTTGCATGACATCTTTTGTCCTACCCTCCCGTGTCAGCGGGGTCCTTACGGAAACTAAGGGATATTAAGGCCTCCTTTTAATAGAGAACCAGAACAAAGCATTATCACATAGTGAATACACGAACTCCTCAAACTACGGCCATCACCGGTAAGTATCCTGATTATTGTCACTTCGGGGTTAACGGATCATAACACATAATAGGTGACTATAGAATTGCAAGATAGGATCAAGAACACTCATATATTGATGAAAACATAATAGGTTCAGATCTGAAATCATGGCACTCGGGCCCTAGTGACAAGCATTAAGCATAGCAAAGTCATAGCAACATCAATCTCAGAACATCATGGATACTAGGGATCAAACCCTAACAAAACTAACTAGATTACATGATAGATCTCATCAAACCCATCACCGTCCAGCAAGCCTACGATGGAATTACTCACGCACGGCGGTGAGCATCATGAAATTCATAATGGAGGATGGTTGATGATGACGATGGCGACGGATTCCCCTCTCCGTAGCCCCGAACAAACTCCAGATCAGCCCTCCCGAGAGGTTTTAGGGCTTGGCGGCGGCTCCGTATCGTAAAACGCGATGATTTCTTCTCTCTGATTTTTCTCTCCCCAACACACAATAGTTGGAGTTGGAGTCGGAGAGGCAACAGGGGGCCCACGAGGTAGTGGGCGCGCTCTAGGGGGGCAGGCGCGCCCCCCACCCTCGTGGATAGGTGGTGAGCCCCGTGGCCTTCATCTTTTGCATGTATTTTTCATATTTTCTGAAAAGTTGCTCCGTGAAGTTTCAGGTCATTCCAAGAATGTTTGTTTCTGCACATAAATAACAACATGGTAATTCTGCTGAAAACAGCGTCAGTCCGGGTTACTTCCATTCAAATCATGCAAGTTAGAGTCCAAAACTAGAGAAAAAGTGTTTGGAAAAGTAGATACGACGGAGACGTATCACGGGTAAGATTGACAATTTCTTCAAGGCGTCACTTAAGAGGTTTGGTCCTTGGTTGGCTGGGGATATAATGGCAAGTGCCCGTTGAGCTCCAGTGTACAGCTGCTCCACCAGGGTGTAAACCGCCTTGAGTTTTATTAAACTGGTTTGGCTCAGATTTTTGCTCCAAGGACCTGCGGGTGTTTTAAAAGGTTAAGAAGGCGGCTTATACTTCTGGCAAAAATAGTGTGTAAGTAATTAAAGGAAAATAACTCACCAAGGATTGCGGAGACCCCAGTCAAAAAAAGGATTGCGGAGACCATCTAAGACACATGGTTTTTAAGCCGGTGAGCTCTGTGGTAACCTCCTTGAGAGCCGCCTCTACTATCTCAGCACGCTGTGTCAGCAAGGTTTTTTCATCGGCCGAGGGTTTCTTCTCCGCATCAAAACTGGTCTTCAGTTTTTCAGCTTCAGAGAGGCTCAACTAGAGTTTGGAGTCAGCGTTCTTTATCTCTGCCTCTTGATCCGCCAGCCAGGTCTTTGCATCAGTCAATTGAGACCCCAATTCAGTTAAGGCGATCTGCAAACATGCACAAGTGTGTTAAAATGTATTTCAATAAAGGTTATCATGATTAAAGTCCCAAGTGCTTTGCAACGCAACACCACTCGGCACTTGGGGGCTAATGTCTACCAAAGCAATTTTTTAAATGCGAAATGGCTCTTCTATGATTAAAGTCCCAAGTGTTTTACAAGTAACAACGCTTGGCACTTGGGGGCTAATGCATGATATTAAGAAAGTTTTTTCATGTTGAGTCGTATCACACTATTTGTTTCGACTGATTCAAGACAGTTATGAAGTTAAGTACCGGCTCATTCGTGATAAATTGAGCCGGCCCTTGGGGACTATAGGCGAAATTTAGGCTGTACTTAAGGAAAATCTAAGACAGAGCATCAGCCTATATCACAAGTCTACAGATCATTCAGGTTCATCATAATCCGGAGACTTGGGAGCTGGCAGAGCATATATAAGCTAGTGCAAGCCGGCGAACGTACCTCATATTTCAGCTGCAGTTGCTTGACCATCTCAATTTCAGAGTCACGGATGGAATGCACATGACTGAGGTATCCAAACAACACGTCTCTAACATTCAGGTGAGTGTAATGAGAGACGTCAAACAACACCTTCTGCCTCTCTAAAGCCTCTTGCTTAGCAGAGTGCCAGGCCGGTATAGTTGGGTTGCCCGGCTCAACGAATCAACTACCAGTAATTAAGACATCATTGTCAGAAGTCGTCGGTGGGTTAGCTGAGCTAGATGGCTCAGTGGTAGACGGATTAAGAATGGTCTCATCAACTGATGGCTCATGAGGGTCTGAATGAACGTTGACATCCAGATCTTCTGGCGCTCCAGATTGTTCAGGAGGAGTCGGTATTGCCGGTTCAGGTGCAGGATTTTTCGGGTCTTCTGCCGGTTTAGTCACCTTGGTTTTCTTGGACTTTGCTTGACTACTAAGAAAGATTTTATGAAACAGTTAGTATAATGATGCGTTTTTAAAGATGTAGAAGAAAGATGATTTTCCTTACCCAGGGGCAGTCTTGAAAGCCGGAAATTGAGTTTGTGACGAGTCGCCAAAAGAGCGAGAAACCTCCTGCAAAGGTAAAATAAAGTTAAGAGAGTAAGGAAATAGATTCATTGATAAAAGCAAAAGACAAAGGTGAAAGAAACCACATTCTGGCGTTTTCGAGGAGTTTTTTGTAAATCGGAGGGCGGTTCATTGGCATCATTAGTCTGAGCCTGACGGCGGGCTCTCATGTTGCTGCTTTTTCAAAAGAAAATGAGGGTCCAAATAAGCCAAAGGTGCGAAAACCTTACTTTCTGGGTTACCAGTCAAAGTTTCTGTCTTGGCAAAGGGGCTGAGTCGGAGGAAATAGTTACCTCTTCTTCTACGGCCTGGCTAGCCCCCGTATCGTCCTGGCAATAGTCAGTGTCAATAAGGTTGTTAAAAAACTGTCCAAGGGAGTCAAGGGCTACCTCCGACTCAGAAACATCATCCAGCTGGAACATGTCAGATGCAGTCTTCTTCTTGGGCTTCCGGGTCATCTTCCTAGCGGCTATGGCAGCGGCTCTAGCCTTCTTGGCAGCTTCATGATCATATTTGGCCTTCCAAAAGTCAGATTTGGCCTATAAGCAAATAACAGGTTAAAAAGCCATGCAAATATTTAACTACTGAAGAAAAAGGAGGTTAAGGGGGTTCATCTCTGGTGTCGGGTTAAGTTTACAGAAGGGGTTTAATCCAACCTTACTACAGTCCTCGTATTTATCGTTCATGCGGATGATTGACATTGCAACAATGTCCTCTTAAGTTAGTTGTACAGAACTATGACGCAGAGAATCATCTGGGCCTCCGCCATATTTATACATCAACTTGGATCGGCAGCTTAGAGGGATGACCCGCCATGCGATCTAGCAACGGATCAGGACAACTCCAGTTAAGCTATTTCCCAATAAGGATTGAATCCTTTTGATAGATGGGATAAGCTACTTGCATTCAGCAGCAGTAAGCTTGTCAGGGAGCACAAACTTAGAATCAAGACGCTCCGCGCAGTAACCCGGCAGTGGTTTGTCATCAGCTAGCGACATGTCTTGGCAATAGAACCAAATTTGGTTCCAATCTTTGGGATGGCGTTGTAAGACTACTAAAGGAAAGACAGCACCCTGTCGGCACTGAATCGAGATTCCGCCAAGTTCCAAGCTAGGGTCATTGGTGCATTCATTCTGTCGGTTCAAATAAAAGTACTCTCTGAAGAGCTCCACAGTTGGCTCCTCTTTGAGATATACCTCGCAGAGAACTTGAAAATTACAGGTATTGGATATGGAGTTGGGTCCAAGATCTTGTGGATGAAGTTTGAAAAAATGCAGAATGTCTCGGAAGAACTTTGAGCCGGGTGGTGAGAAAACCCGATCCATGTGGTCAGTGAAAACGATAACTTCACCGTCTTTGGGCTGAGGCCGTTCTTCAGCCAGGTCAGGAGCACGATCAGACATAATAGTCTTCATCGGCAAATATACGATCGTGACAAAATGTTTCAAGGTGTCCTCAGTGACTGTGGAGGGAACCCAGTAGCAGACCGTTGGCACTTTTGGCGGCATGATGAAAAAAGGGAAAACTGGAAAGAAAGTAATGTGTCGGTTCAATTTATTGGTGGAATTATAGGTTAAATGATGATAGTACAGATAAGTAATGGCGTCTTAAGTAAGGGCTAATGACATATAAAGGAAAAGTGAGCCGGCGTGATAAGCCGCCATGACTAAAGATATTCGAAGGTTGCCAGAAATAGAATTGGATAAGTGCTGAGACAAACAAGTTTCACAAGATATTGTTATTATTCTAGATCAAGATGGTTCGGAAAAAGAAAAATAAATTTAGACCTAAAAAACCAGCGCAGAGGAGTTCGTCAGCTCTAAAGAGGCATTTGTACAAGAGAAAGGGATCTGCTAGCATCTAAAATGGATGTAAAACAACTTCCGCATATGTTCTACACTTCTCTTAGATCAAAAGAGGGTGCGGTGGAGAAGTTGCAAGGAATCTACGAAGAACAGCGAAGAACACAAGAAAGAAAACTCACGAACCCTAATGCAGATCTAAGGGGTGAAAAAGCAAGAGCTTACGGATGCAAAGCTACTGCGGGGGATCGCCGACGTTTTTTCTGGACGAGCTCAGGGTGACGCAGTGGCCAACGTTGAGGACGACGATGAGCGCTGCGGTGGCGGGGGAGCTCGAGAGGGAGAGAGGTGGTGAGAGAAGGAAGAAGAAGAAAGTAGAAGGACCGACCATGCCTATTTATAAGGAAATAGGTGAACGGGCAGGTGCGAAAATCAAGGGAGACCAAAGTAATGATTATCCAGCTAAATGGACGCCTCGATTCTTGGAAAACATTTAAAGATAAGGATCCGTTAAAGATGACATCAACGCAGATTTCCAAATTTTCTGAAGATGATGTCATGGCGGGTTACAAAGCTTTTACAAACAGCGGAATATGGATTTCATCTAAGTGTTAGAGATTGACAATAACAAAGTTCAAATCAACCTGGGGCCTAATGTTGGGGATATAACTACCAGGTATGACCCGCCTAGCAGGGTCCAGGTTAATCTTAATGGCGGGTTACTCGAAGAAGCCCGGCGAGTATACAAGGCGATGGTTTATTATAAGACTTGTAGCAGGCCCAAGCCCAGAGGCGGATTAAGGCTCATAATTGTAAACCGCCATGTATGAGTAAGACTTGTAAAGTAAGGCATGTAAAAGAAGTCACCGAGCCAGACACGTTGTATGATCCAGCTGGGACTCTGTAATCCGTGAGGCGTCAACCCGTGTATATAAGGGGACAACCCGGCGGCGGCTTAGGGCAAGAAACAACAGATCGAGAGCCAAGCTAGAGTATTTCGCTCCTTGGTCATTGAAACCTAGCAATACCACAACAACTGGACTAGGCTTTACCTTCAGCCACTCAGGGCACGCCATGTCGCCAATTCCCATGCCTCCCGCACCGCTCGCCCACCGCCCCGCCGCATTCAAGGTTGCCGGACAACGCCTCCTGCCGCGCCCAAGTCTGCCGGATGCCGCCTCCTGCGCTCCCCGCCGGCGTCCTTCTCCTCCCCCTAGCAGGCCTCTCCTTCCTCTTCGGCCACCGTCGCGCGATCTCCGGCGAAATTCCAGCCACCTCGAAATCCGTGCCTGGGTCAAACCCTAGATCCGAGGGGTATAAATTTCGTCCAAGTCCTGGAATTTCTACATTAAGTGCACCTCTTTGACATGTCATATCTCCATGCTTGTAGCTCCGAATTGCACTTATGATATATCAAAATGTTCTTCTCGTGATGATCTTAATGTTAGTGTCACTTTCATGCATGTTACTGTCCATATTGATGACCTAACCTTCATTGCAAAAGTGCTATATGATGTTGTCTGCTGGAATTTATCATAACTTGCTGATTTGTCATTTTCATTGCATTTTGTGTGTGCATCCTATGAGCATCATGTCTGTATGTTTTTGGAGCATCTCCATGCCATCTTTAGAGTGGTGTACACCATGTATTTTTATGAGCTGTGTGGTGAATAGCACAAGCATGCAAAGTAGGCTATAAAATCTTGCTGATTCCAGACACTTAGTAATTTTTGCAGTCTTTTCCTGTTACATTATGATGCTATGTTGTCTTGTTGCCACAAGTAGATCCATGCATATTTAGATGAACTTCAGTAAGAGTGTTTTGAATATATGGTTATGCTCTACCCATTCATGCCTCCGGTTGTAATTATGGAGTAGTGTAGCTTGTCATTATCGTGCTCTCTTTTGCTAAATATTGTTGCTGGCTGAATTGTTAACATGAAGTTCATTTTTGCCATGTGTTTTGCTAGTGGTCCAGGCACCCTATGTACTTGCTCTTTCCATGTTTAGCTTCATAAATGTGTCTTCTTACTGTTGATTACCTTGTGATGTCATGAAATACTTTTAGGTGAGTGGCATGAACTTGCCAAGTTGCTATCATGAATCTGATTCCGCCATGCTCTATTTTTCTTCCAAGTATGAAACAGATCATATCACTTACCATGTTGCATTGATGCTACCACCTTGTCTATGCATATTTGGCAAAAGTTCAGTAAGGGAGTTTTGTTCTTTGTCTTTAGTACTAGCATGACATGCCTTTTTTTGCCATGATATGTTCCTTTAGCATGTTGTTTGCTAGCTCCAAACATTGCTACCTGATGTTGTTTATGACATATTTAGCATTTTCTCTAAGTCCATGAAGCTGTTATCTTTTGCATTTTTTCCATGCTATTTTAGGATTGTTCTATTGAGTTCTAGAAGGATCTCAGTGTTCATGATTCGTAGAGCTTCACTTGTACTTCACTGCCATGTGCTTTGTTGCTATGTTGGAGTGCTGTAGCATAGTTTCGTGATAGATCTTAAGTGATATGATGTCGTTAAGCGCAGTTTTGCATCGTTCTTGTTTTGCTCGTCATTTGCAAACAGTGCATCCATTTCCGATGATCCTTATATCGATTTCGACCAAAATAACCCCATCATTGTAGGGGCATGCTTGGTTTGCCAAGTTGATGCCTTGATCATCTTTTCCCTTCTGGAGTACCCTTAAGCATTGCACATCATACCTTGCATTCCATGCCATGTCTTGCATCATGTTGCTTGTGCATTGCACCGTGATTGATTGTTGTTCTGTTGCATGTGTTCTTGCTTTGGGTAGATCCGGGAGACGAGTACGTGAACGAGGAACCTGTTGAGTATGTTTACGAGGAGCAAGCTTTCGAGAACTTTGAGAACTCTGCATGCAAGATGATCATTACCCCCGATATCACCTCTATCTTTGCTTGCTAGTTGTTCTTTCTATCGCTATGTCGCACTACCTACCATTTTTTATCACGCCTCCCATAGTTCCATGGCAATCCTCTAACCCACCTTCCTAGCAAACTGTTGTTTGGCTATGTTACCGCTTTTGCTCTGCCCCTCTTATAGAGTTGCTAGTTGAAGGTGCCTTGCAGGTTGTTCCATGTTGGAACATGGATATGTTGGGATATCACAATATCTCTTATTTAATTAATGCATCTATATACTTGGCAAAGGGTGGAAGGCATGGCCTTTTGCTTGGTGTTTTGTTCCACTCTTGCCGCCCTAGTTTCCATCGTACTGGTGTTATGTTCCTTGATTTTGTGTTCCTTACACGGTTGGGGTTATGGGACCCCTTGATAGTTCGCTTTGAATAAAACTCATCCAGCAAGGCCCAACCTTGGTTTTAACATTTGCCTAATAACAATTAAAACTTTGCCTAGGGAGTAATTAACCCGAGGATTATCTTTATTCAACCCCCGCGCCAGTGTTCCTCTGAGTGATGGTCCAACCTGGGCGATGTCCGGCGCCCCCTGGGAAACCAGGTTCTCAGCCAACCCGACGTCTGGCCCATCCAGTGTGCCCTGAGAACGAGATACCTGTGACTCCTATCAGGATTTGTCGGCACATCGGGCGGTCTTGCTGGTCTTGATTTAGCATTGTCGAAATGTCTTGTAACAGGGATTCCGAGACAGATCGGGTCATTGCGGGAGAAGAAATATCCTTCGTTGATCGTGAGAGCTTCTGATGGGCTAAGTTGGGACACCCCTCCAGGGTATAAACTTTCGAGAGTCATGCCCACGGTTATGTGGCAGATGGGAATTTTTGAATATCCAGTTGTAGATAAATTGACACTTGACTTAATTAAAATGCATCAACCGTGTGTGTAGTCGTGATGGTCTCTTTTCGGCGAAGTCCGATAAGTGAACACGGTTTGGTTATGTTTGAACGTAAGTAGTTCAGGATCACTCCTTGATCACTTCTAACTTCATGTCTGTTGCATAGTTTCTCTTCTTACTCTTGTTCTCGTATGTTAGCCACCATACTTGCTGCAACTCCACCTCATAAACACATCCTACCCATAAGCTTAAATAGTCTTGATCTCACGGGTTTTGAGATTGTTGAGTCCTTGTGACTCACAGATACTACCAAAACAGTTGTAGGTGCCGATGATACCAGTGCAGGTGATGCTACCGAACTCAAGTGGGAGTTCGACGAGGACCTTGGCCGTTACTACGTGTCTTTTCCTGATCATCAGTAGTGGTGCCCAGTTGGGACAATCGGGGATCTATCATTTGGGGGTGTCTTCTTTTCATTTGGATTTGTGTGTAGTCGGACTATGAGTGTACTATGAATGATGTATGAATTATTTTGATTATTGTGTGACGTGGTGATTGTAAGCCAACTATCTATTTATCCCTTTCTTATTCATTACATGGGATTGTGTGAAGATGCCCTTCTTGCGACAAAAACAACATGCGATTATGCTTCTAAGGCGTGCCTCGACATGTGGGAGATATAGTTGCATCTTGGGCGTTACAAGTTGGTAATCAGAGCCATCCCCGACTTAGGAGCCCCCTGCTTGATCGAATCGCTGACGTTGTTGAGTCTAGAACAAAAATGTTTTGAGTCTTAGGATTATATATATCGGAGAGTAGGATTCTTTTTACTCCTCAGTCCCCTTCGTCGCTCTGGTGAGGCCTCCTGACGTAGATGTTTTGACTTTCCTCTCCTCCATTTCACTAAAAAAATTAGGATCACGCGGGTATCTTGGTATCGTTCTGATATTCTTGTGACGAGATCATTGTTCTTGGTGCCTCCTAACATTTAGGGGTTGTGGCAGTGTCCTAGGGAGTTGAGCTCGGAGCTGTTGCCGTCACAATTTTATCGTTGCAGTTCCGGAATAACTGAGTTTGTCGACATCGAAAATCTCTTTTATGCAGGTAGTGGTGAGATAAGCTCAACGCCACCCAGTACTGGGGAGGGAGTTCCAGGAGTATTTCCATGGCTCGTATAACGGATGCTTTTCGAAGGTTTAGGTACACAATTTCCAGAGTTTTCTTGGTTATGTGTTGATGGATGGATATAGTTGGAGCGTAGGGCTTGTTAGTTGTGTGATATATTTTGTGCCTCCCTGTATCCCCAACACCAAATTGCATAACCAGAAAGTTTCGGGAGTTTATAGGTGGGAATTCAAGTATCTCTTAGTACTTCTTCCCGTAGATATTTGGTATGTGATTGGGCAATCCATACCATTTATTTGTTCCAATTGTCCCTTGTTGTTTCTTTCATCAATCTCCTTTAGTGGCTTATCACCTTCATTCGCTCAATCTTTGTTCGTTCAATATTTGTTCGTTCAATCTTTGTTTGAATGTTTATTGTGAAGACTATATGTTGCAATTTCTATCCATTGATTCAGCTTGTCTATCTGTCTATCATGGTTTTAATGGTTGTCACCCTCTTCAGGATGGATCCTCCAACGCGTCTGAATCCGCAACGTAACGATGGGGAACGGGCGAACCCTACACCTCCGCCACCTCCTCCGCCTCCGGAGGCATGGCAAGATGTCATGGCACTACAACAAGAACTCCCCTATCACAACGCATATGTAGCAACGAAATACAACATGTGTTGTTGGTTAACCTCCTCGTACCCACCTCCATCTTCCCCATGAAGGGATAACCTCCCCGTAGCCACCTGCACCTCCTCCGTGCAAATATCCCGCAACCAAGCAGAAAAAGGAACCCAACACTTATCTCGACCACTTCCTGGTTTCAGATCTCTCACGCGAGCTCCGCCACAACGTCGTCACCGCCACCTCTGATTCTAGGCTGCTTTGGCGCTTCCCTTCAGTGCCCCTCACAGGCTCATCTCCCCCTCATTTCTCTCCTTTGATCCGCCACAGTCGCGGCGTCCTCCATGCCTCTGCGGCTTTGCGAGCCCCCAGAGAAACCCTAGGTGCCATGGGTCATTGCCGCAGCTGATGCGCTCGGCCCAATATCCCCATGTCTCCACCCGCGTGGCTGTTGGTTAGGCTTGATAGTGCTGCTCCATGTCGGCTACCTCTACTCTGATATTGTCGGTTCAGTAAGGCACTTCTGCACACTTCCCCTCCGCTCTTACCCTCTGTGGTGCTTTGTGTGGCATGGAGCCATGGACCATGGCTATTTTTTGTCTGCCATTACGACAATGATTAACGCACCTCACTCGCCTGATTCCCCTGTTGAGGGTGCTCGCTTGCACCGGAAGCCATGGCACACCATGGTCTGTCACTTTGTGTTCCATGGGCAAAGACATGGAGGGGCGAACAGGGGTTGGAGACCCTTGCCAATCGTTCAAACCCCTCAACAACTTTCAGCATGTAGTTAGACCGTATGTACACGCTAATGGCCGACTGGCCGCAGCTAATTACTCATTATCCTATATGTTAGTGAACTAGCATCAAATTAGAGAATCCCAACCAGCCGGCACTAGCCGATCAACGGTCATGGCTGGCTTATTGTGATCAATGAATCGATCAGGTTGTGGCCCGCGTATATGCATGTTGTGCACTTTCTGCGCCCGGATATAGTAACTTTGGTTTATAATTTATTTTTGCTGTCATCCTATAGCCTAGCAGCCGCCGCTGCCAGCAGCCTAGCACTTGAGCACTAGCATCACAACATTGGTCTTCACAATAGTGTGTTCGCCGCGTGCCATCGTGGACGGTGCACTGATCCTCTGTCTTTGAATCTGGCCGCACAACTCATGCAAGTCAGCCCTAAACATAAGGTATAGAGATTTATATTGTTGTTAGGCATTTAAAGCTTATTGGTTACTGTTTTTTAGATCTACTTAAATGTGCTTGCATATTTGCTTATGAAATGAATCCATTATTATGTACATGACCAAAATTTCTTACATATTCATCCTTAGGAGAAAGTTCGGGACTGAAGAGGGAGGTACGGCTGCATGAATCTTGTTGGTTTGTAAAGTTGTAAGTGATTTAAGTGACATAATGTGCAATGTAATTCAAAAACTCATGTTGGTTTTTTTAATCACTATTCAGATTAATATTATTGACAAGCATCTTTATAAATCAAAATCACTAGAAAACACACTTGTTAACATTTAGTATAGCCTCCTGATTTGGCATTGTGTGAGTTATTTTCTTTCAACTTCAAGTACTTATAGAAATTTTAAATCACTGCATTTATATGTATTGTTTTGGGAACTACAGTTTTGTGTTTGCAATGAAGCATGCTCTATTTGTCGCACATACTTTTTGGGCATGTGCCTCACTATATCTTCAATATATTGTTTGTAAGGTTTTATTAAATAAATAAACATATCGATGGTCTATTCATAAGGCTCTCTTTTCTCTGTCTATAGAGTTGAGTGCTATGGCTGGAACTGTTAAGAAGTGTTCAAATGATTATATATATCATAACCTTTAGAGGTGATGATGTATGCTGGACGATGCAACGGTTATTCTGTTTCGCTGCTTGGTACGACTTGGGTGTTCAGAGAAGTAAAACTACACTAATGTATTTAGGGAAGCAACATATTGTTTCTGAAGTGAAACTTTCTCTATCTGGAGGTGCGAGCATTAAACTAGCATGCAACTAAAGACAAGGTATGCTCATTTTTCTATTGTTCGGAATTCAACGTGGTTGAGCAACAATTTATTATTACTCATAGTTTTTGCAATATGAATGCGTATTGTAGTTTCTGCTTAGCTTTGAATTCTAAACAAGACAGTTTCTCTCCCTACGCCCCAAAGTAGCGACCTAGAATATAAAACAAAATTGAGAGTGCTGAACTTGGTAATTTATTCTTGTTTGATACGACCACTAAAACAAAACAATTGGTCGTATAGCAAGATTAACCATCACCTGGCCTTCAACCATTGTATGTTTCCCTTCCTCTATTAACTTGATTTTCTTTGATGGTACCTTATTTTTCTCATTGCTTTGTTGTTGTAGATTGGCAAGATAAATCGACAATGCATGGCTCAGAAGTTGATTGCAAGAACAAGAAGGTGTCAACTACTAGATAGTTTCAGATTATGGTTTAGAATGTCATTTTCAGGTCAATGTTTCAAACATTATGTTTTAGATGTCTGTGACATTGATTGCAATGTTGAGAATCAAACTATGACTAGATAGTTTCACATATTGTAAGCTTTGTATCATGTTCTTGGTAAAGCAACTGGGTTGATTTAATATATGTGACCATTTTTTATATTTGTGTCTCCTATGCACTATCAGCATTGACATAGTAGATCATAATGTTGATATACAAAACACCATTAATTGTCCAAGATCAGAATGTTGATATACAAAATACCATTAATTGTCGAAGCAAATGCGACAATGCTTCTAGGCAATACAAGGCTCCTTTTGGGGCCAACCAGCAACACATATTAAGTGTTGTTAATATCCAGCTCTACACGTTGCTGTCTTGCAACACATATTCACATTGGTTACCAACGCATGCATATGTGTTGTTGTAGACCTTTGCAACGCCACAAACGACAACGCATATAAATCCGTTGGTGTAGCCCGTAGCAACCTTATATAGACATACGACAACTCATCGATACGTTGCTGAAGGGGGGTTCTTGTTGTAGTGTGGAAGCCACCAATGCCAACACCCAGATGCTTTTGCAACTCTTGCAAGAGTGCAACCAAGGCCAAAGCAACCAAGGAAATCAAGGTCAAGGGCAATTCAACAATCAGCCTCAGTTTGCTACCCTCAACCAGTTCCTTGCAAATCAGCGAAAGTCTTTGAACAAATGTGCCAAGGCCACGGACGCTAATGATTGGCTCATGGACATCAACAAGCATTTTGAATGTAGCAATGTCAGGCCTGAGGACTACGTCAAGTTCGATTCTTTTCAACTCATGGACCAAGCAGCTGATTGGTATCAGCAATACAAAGATTCAAGAGGAGGTCGAGTGATTATCTGGGATGACTTCTGCCAAGACTTTAAAGCTCATCATATTCCAACAAGTGCTGCTGAGGGCAAGCGTGAGGAATTCTGCAATCTCAAGCAAGGAAGCATGTCTGTGTATCAATACAACATCCAGTTTCAGAAACTTGCTCACTTCACAATGTAGGACATTCCTGATGAAAAGAGCATGATCTATCACTTCAGGGGTGGCCTCAGAGAGGATCTGTAGTTAACGCTCGTTCTTGTTGAGCCTCCTAAGTTTGATCATTTCTATAACATGGCCCTCAAGAAAGAAGGAGCTCAGCTCAAGTGTGAGGCTTCAAAGAAGATAATCAGGGATGCAGTCCAGTCTTCTTCTTGCTCACAAGTGGCAACTAAGCAATAGAAGTTCTGGCTTCATCCTCCTCCATTTCGTCAGCCCTGCCAACAGAAGAACAAAGGTGGCCATGGATCTTCCCACCCACCCAACCCAGGTTATTAGAACAAGTCTCAGACTCAAGCTCCAAAGAGAAGTGCTCCTCCTTCTTATCACTGTCTGCTCTCGGAAGTTACTTGCAAGAAGTGTCAGGAGAAAGGTCACTATGTAAACAAGTGCTTCAAGCAAAGGAGCCTTCCGCCTCCTCCTCTTGTGAGGTCTTCAAGCAATGTAGTGGCCAAGCATAATCCCAAGTCTGCAAGGGTGAACTTGATGAATTCAATTCAAGCAGAGGAATTCTTGAGAAGTGATCATGGGTAATCTCCAACTTAATGATATTCCTCCAGAAGTTTTATTTTCTACTGGTGCATCATGTTGTTTCATCTCAAGACCTTTTGCACCAAAGCATGAGTTGGTTTTTCAAGATTTTCCTAGACCGTTATCAGTTGTTTCTCCGGGTAAATTCTTGAACGCGAGCTCGGCGGTTCGGGATGTTTCCATCAAGATGGGCAACTACAAATTTCTGGCTTCGCCTGTTGTTCTTGGCGACTCGGATATTGATCTAATTCTCGGCATGGATTGGCTTTCTAAGCACAAGGCTCAACTTGATTGTGCTGCTAGGGAGATTAAATTGACACACTCTTCTAAGGATGTGATCATCTATGCCGCTCGCGACGAAAACATTCATTTATTCTCTCTCAATGAGAAGGGCGAGTTAGATGCAATTTCTCTGATTCCAGTTTTTTGTGAGTACCAAGATGTCTTTCCAGAAGATCTTCCGGGCATGCCTTCTCACCGGCCAGTTGAGTTCGTTATCGATCTTGAGCCTGGTACTGAACCTATTTGCAAGCGTCCATACAACCTGGACCAAAGGAGCTGAAGGAATTGAAGAAACAGCTCGATGAACAAGAGCATTTAAGTCTAATCAGACCGAGTTCATCTACGTGGGGTTGTGGTGTTCTTTTTGTCCAAAAGAAGGATGGCATGGACCGACTTCCAAACATCAATGAGCTATTCAAACAACTTAAAGGTGCAAAGGTGTTTTCCAAGCTTGACCTCCATAGGGGTTATCATCAGATTCGCATTTGTGAAGAAGATATCCCCAAGACAGCATTCATAACCAGCTTTGGTTCTTATGAATACATGGTCATGTCTTTCGTCCTTGTCAATGCTCCTCCAACATTCTCTTGAATGATGAACTTCATCTTCACCCCCTACACCAATGAATTCGTCCTGGTGTATCTCGATGATACCTTGGTTTTCTCCAAGAATAAGAAGGATCATGCCAAACTTTTGCGATTGGTGCTCGACAAGCTCAAAGAGTATCAATTCTACGTGAAGTTTTCCAAACGTGAGTTTTGGCTTGATGAAGTTCTTTACCTTGGCCACATCATCTCCGCCAAGGGCATTGTTGTTAATCCGGAGAAGGTTTCTGCAATTGTGAATTGGGAGCCCCCTCAGAAGGTCAAGCAGCTCTACACTTTCCTTGGGCCTGCGAGCTATTGCCGATGATTCGTTGAGAATTTCTATAAGATTGCAAAGCCTCTTTCGAACCTCCTCCAGAAGCATGTTAAGTAAGTCTGGACTCCCGAGTGTGACATTGCTTTCAACACTGTCAAAGAGAAGCTAGTCTCAGCTCCTGTCCTAACTCCTCTTGAGGAATCCAAGCCATTCGAAGTTTTCTGTGATGCCTCATTGAAAGGTCTCGATGCCATGTTAATGCAAGAGAATAAAGTTGTGGCTTATACCTCTCGTCGGTTGAAGCCCAACGAAAGGAACTACCCCACTCACGATGTTGAGTTGGCGGCAGTTGTCCATGCATTAATAACATGGAAACATCTCTTGTTGGGAAGGCAAGTGGACATTTTCACCAATCACGAGAGCCTAAAATATATCTTCACTCAACCCAACCTCAACCTCAGGCAAACTCTTCGTGTCGAAATGATTCAAGAATGCAACCCATGTAATGAATATACTCCACGCAAGGCCAATGTGATTGCAGATGCTCTGAGTAGAAAGGCTTATTGCAACAGTTTAATTCTCAAGACATTCCAACCGGATCTTTGTGAAGCTTTCCGCAAGCTCAACCTCCAAGTTTTTCCTCGAGGTTTTCTTGCCAACCTTCAAGTCACTCCAACTTTGGAAGACTAAATTCATGAGGCACAACTCCTTGATACCATGGTGAAGAGGATGAAACATGGTATTGCCAAGGGCTTACCCAAATACATGTGCTATGGCATTGATGACGAGGACACCTTATTCTTCGAGGATAGGATTATGGTTCCTAAAGGTGATTTAAGGTAGGTCATAATGAATAAAGCGCACAATTCTCTTCTTTCCATTCATCCGGGCAGTCGAAGAGGTACCATGACCTCAAGCAGTCGTATTGGCGGACTCGAATGAAGCGAGAGATCGTTGAATTCGTGAATGAATGGATGTTTGTCGAAGGGTGAAAGCAGAACACCAACAACCAGGTGGTCTCGTCCAACCTCTTGCTATTCCAGAATGGAAGTTTGATCATATTGAAATGGACTTTGTCACTGGATTTCCCGAGTCCAAGCGTGGGAATGATGCTATTTTCGTTTTCATTGACAAGCTTACAAAAGTGGCTCATTTCCTTCCAATCAAAGAATCTATCATGGCAGCTCAGTTGGCAGAGCTATACACCTCCAGAATTGTCTCATTGCGTGGAATTTTGCAACTGATCTCTTCAGACTATATAAGCATTTTCACTTCCAAGTTCTAGGACTCCTTCAAGAAGACCATGGGCACCAATATTTGCTTCGACACGATTTTCCATCCTCAAACAAGTGGGCGAGTCGAGCGAGTCAATCAAATCCTCGAAGACATGCTCAGAGCTTGTGTCCTATCTTTCGGTATGAAGTGGGAAGATTGTCTCCCATATGCCAAGTTCTCCTACAAGAAAAGCTTCCAAGCAAATTCGGGTAAGGCCCCATTTGAAATTATATATGGC
Organism: Triticum monococcum; assembly: GCA_034509565.1. NCBI lineage: Eukaryota > Viridiplantae > Streptophyta > Magnoliopsida > Poales > Poaceae > Triticum > Triticum monococcum. Next base: position 318,333,807 of record CM067842.1, read on the forward strand.
AGAAAGTGTCATACTCCTCTCAATTGGTCCAAGACTAGTGAACGCCAACTTCTTGGCAATGACTTGATCAGAGCAGCTGAAGAAATGTGTAAAGTCATCTGTGAAAATCTCAAAGCCGCACAATCACGTCAGAAGAGTTACTATGATAGCAAGCACCGTGATTTGGCTTTCGAGATCGGAGACCATGTCTACCTCCGCGTCTCTCCAATGAAAGGCACTCGACACTTCAGTATCAAAGGGAGGCTTGCCCCAAAATACGTGGGTCCTTTCAAGATCATTGGCAAAAGAGGCGACCTCGCCTACCAACTTGAGCTTCCGTCCATATTGGCAAATGTGCATAATGTGTTTCACGTGTCATAGCTTCGCAAGAGCTTCAAGACCCCCGAGCGGACTATCAACTTCGAAGAGATTGATCTCCAAGAAGACTTGTCCTATCATGAGCACCCTGTTGCCATTCTTGTAGAAACCGAGTGCAAAAATCGCAACAAGTCGATCAAATTCCTGAAAATTAAGTGGTCGCACCATTCCGACCGTGAAGACACATGGGAGCGCGAGGATCACCGCCGTTCCAAATATCTGGAGTTCTTTCAGTCCTAGATCTCGGGACGAGATCCTCTTGTAGTGGTGGAGAGTTGTAACGCCCCGGATATAACTTTCCATAATTGTAACTACAACTCTTGCCATTTCCGGCTATGTGATATGTCATTTCCTCCATGGTTGGGTTTTGTCTTTGTTTTGCATTTTATTCATGTCATACATTTCATCTCATGTAATCAAGTGCATCTCATTTGCATTCGTGTTCGTCTCATGCATCCGGTCATTTTCCCCGTTGTCTGTTTCGGAATCCGACACTCCCACATGCACCCGTTGCACCTCTCAGATCTCGTTTCGTCAGCAGGAGAAATACGTTCTTGGAATGGGCCAAGATTTTTCGAGTGCCTTGGTGCATCACCGGTAGGCCTCCTGTCAACTTTTGTTCCATTTGGTGGTCGTTTGATGCCCCAACGGTTAACCAGGTAACCGCAAAAGCCCCTCTCTCTTTGCAGCCCAGCACCCCTCCAAAACAGCCTATTAGTCCATCTAAACCCCCTCCATGCTCTCCTTCATTGGATCACGATCGTGTGGGCAAAAACCGCACCTCATTTGGAGTCACCTAGCTCCCCCTACCTATATATATGCCCTCTCCCCCAAAATTTGCGTCCAAACCCTAGCAATCTTCCTCCTCGCGCCGCCGGACACATCCGTCCGTGCCGGACGTGTCCGTCGGACACGTCACCCGGCCAATCAGCATCCACCACGTCGCCATCCGCCGCCCCGCAGCCACTCAGGGTGCGTCACGTCACTGACTCGCGCGCCTCCCTAGCCGCTCGCCCGCCGCCCTTCCGCGTTCAAGGTCACCGGACGACGCCGCCCGCCACGCCCAAGCTCGCCGGACGACACCGCCCGCTGCACGCAAGTCCGCCGGACGCCGCCGCCTCCTGCCCTCCCTGCTGGCGCCGAATGCACCTCGCCGACGTCCTTCTCCTCCCCCTCGCCAGCCTCTCCTTCCTCTCCGGCCACCGTCACACGATCTCCGGCGGAACTCCAGCCACCTCAAAATCCGTGCCCGGGTCAAACCCTAGATCTAAGGAGTATAAATTTCGTCTAAGTCCTAGAATTTGTACATTAAGTGCACCTCTTTTACATGTCATATCTCCAGGCTTGTAGCTCCGAATTGTGCTTATGATATATCAAAATGTTTGTCTCGTGATGCTCTTCATGTTAGTGTCATTTGAATGCATGTTACTGTCCATATTGATGCCCTAACCTTCGTTGCAAAAGTGCTATATGATGTTGTCTTCTGGAATTTATCATAACTTGCTAATTTGTCATTTTCATTGCATTTTGTGTGTGCATCCTCTGAGCACCATGTCTGTATGTTTTTGGAGCATCTCCATGCCATATTTATAGTGGTGCAAGCCTTGTAATTTTATGAGCTCTGTGGTGACTAGCACAAGCATGCAAATATGCTACATGATGTTGCTAATTTCAGACATTATGATGCTATGTTGTCTTGTTGCCACTAGTAGATCCATGCATATTTTGATGAAGTTCAATAAGCGTGTTTTGAAGATATGGTTATGCTCTACTCACTCATGCCTCTGGTTGTAATTATGGAGTAGTGTAGCTTGTCATTATCATGATCTACTTTTGCTAAATATTGTTGCTGGCAGATTGTTAACATGAAGTTCATTTTTGCCATGTGTTTTGCTAGGATCCATGCACCCTATGAACTTGCTCTTGCCATGTTTAGCTTCATAAATGTGTCTTCTTACTATTGGTTAACTTTTGATGCCATGAAATAGTTTGTGGTGAGTGGCATGAGCTTGCAAAGTTGCTGTCATGAATCTGTTTCTGCCATGCTCTGTCTTTCTTCCAAGTTTGAAACTGATCATATCACTTGCCCTGTTTGCATTGATGCTACCACCTTGTCTATGCATATTTGGCTAAAGTTCAGTAAGGGAGTTTTTTTATTTGTCTTTAGTACTAGCATCCCATGCCTTTGTTTGCCATGATATGTTCCTGTAGCATGTTGTTTGCTAACTCTAAACATTGCTACGTGATGGTGTTTATGACATGTTTAGCATTTTCTCCAAGTCTGTGAAGTTGTTATCTTTTGCATTTTTGCCATGCTATTTTAGGCTTGTTCTAGTGAGTTCTAGATGGAGCTCAGTGTTCATGATTTGTAGAGCTTCACTTGTGCATCACTGCCATGTGCTTTGTTGCTATGTTGGAGTGTTGTAGCATAGTTTCGTGATACATCTTAAGTGCTATGATGCTGTTAAGCGTGGTTTTGCATCATCCTTGTTTTGCTCGTCATTTGCAAACCGTGCATCCGTTTCTGGTGATCCTTATATCAATTTCGACCAAAATCACCCCATCTTTCCAGTGGCATGCTTGGTTTGCCAAGTTGATGCCTTGATCATATTTTCCCTTCTGGAGTACCCTTAAGCATTGCACATCATACCTTGCATTCCATGCCATGTCTTGCATCATGTTGCTTCTGCATTGCCCTGTGATTGATTGTTGTTCCGTTGCTTCTGTTCTTGCTTTGGGTAGAGCCGGGAGATGAGTACGTGAACGAGGAACCTGTTGAGTACGTTTAGGAGGAGCAAGCTTTCGACAACTCTGAGAACTCTGCAGGCAAGATTATCGTTACCCCCGATATTACTTCTATCTTTGGTTGCTAGTTGTTCGTTCCATCATTATGTAGCGCTACCTACCACTTGTTTATCATGCCTTCCATACTGCCATGTCAAGCCTCTCAAGCACCTTGCAAGAAACCGTTGTTTGGCTATGTTACCGCTTTTGCTCAACCACTCTTATAGTGTTGCTAGTTGAAGGTGCCTTGCAGGTTGTTCCATGTTGGAACATGGATATGTTGGGATATCACAACATCTCTTATTTAATTAATGCATCTATATACTTGGTAGAGGCTGGAAGGACTGGCCTTTTGCTCGGTGTTTTGGTCCACTCTTGCCGCCCTAGTTTCCGTCATACCGGTGTTATGTTCCTTGATTTTGCGTTCCTTACGCGGTTGGGGTTATAGGACCCCCTTGACAGTTCGCTTTGAATAAAACTCCTCCAGCAAGACCCAACCTTGGTTTTAACATTTGACTAATGACAACTAAAACTTTGCCTAGGGAGTAATTAACCCGAGGATTATATTTATTCAACCCCCGGGCTAATGTTCCTCTAAGTGTTGGTCCAACCTGGGCGATGTCCGGCGCCCCTTGGGCAACCAGGGCCAACCCCAGGTCTGGCCCATCCGGTGTGCCCTGAGAACGAGATACATGTGACTCCTATCAGGATTTGTTGGCACATCGGGCGGTCTTGCTGATCTTGTTTTACCATTGTCGAAATGTCTTGTAACCGGGATTCCGAGACTGATCGGGTCTTTCCGGGAGAAGGAATATCCTTCGTTGATCATGAGAGCTTGTGATGGGCTAAGTTAGGACACCCCTGCAGGGTATAAACTTTCGAGAGCCATGCCCGCGGTTATGTGGGGAGATGGAAATTTCTTAATATACGGTTGTATATAACTTGACACCTGACTTAATTAAAATGCATCAACCGTGTGTGTAGCCGTGATGGTCTCTTTTCGGAGAAGTCCGGGAAGTGAACACGGTGGGGATATGTTTGAACTTAAGTTGTTCAGGATCACTCCTTGATCACTTCTAGCTTCACGTCTGTTGCGTAGTTTCTCTTCTTACTCTTGTACTCGTATGTTAGCCACCATACTTTCTTAGCACTTGCTGCAACTCGACCTCATAAACACATCATACCCATAAGCTTAAGTAGTCCTGATCTCGCGGTTTTTGAGATTGCTAAGTCCTCGTGACTCATAGATACTACCAAAACAGTTGCAGGTGCCGATGATACCAGTGCAGGTGATTCTATCGAACTCAAGTGGGAGTTCGATGACGACCTTGGCCATTACTATGTGTCTTTTCCTGATGATCAGTAGTGGTGCCCAGTTGGGACGATCGAGGATTTAGCATTCGGGGTTGTCTTCTTTTCATATGGATTTGTCCGTAGTCGGACTATGAGTGTACTCTGAATGATGTATGAATTATTTTGATCATTGTGTGACATGGCGATTGTAAGCCAACTATCTATTTATCCCATTCTTGTTCATTACATGGGATTGTGTGAAGATGACCCTTCTTGTGACAAAACCAACATGCGGTTATGCCTCTAAGTCGTGCCTCGACACGTGGGACGGTGGGAGATATAGCCGCATCTTGGGCATTACAACGTGCTCATCCTTCTATCGCTACATGTGCCACTAGCTAGTTGAGGTCACTCTTTCCAATCACTGTGGCGAAACATTTTATGATTCCTTGTTACTTTCTGCACCCCTCCTGACAGGTGGGACCTACGCAAAACCAACTTGGGTGGATGAATAGATATACAAACATATCCATCTCTTTTCATGCGTCCACGTGCATGAGAATTTGGTTCTGCTTGCAATATGGATGCTACCTGGATGATGAAGTGAACCCAGACACATGCTAGCATGACATGTTTCCGCTATACAATACTACTCCGTATGTTACTACTAGTAGTAGTACAACTATAGTACACTTGTTGGTCAAAATATTATTCATCCGATCCTCATAGTGGAGTGACACTAGTCCAGGCGGCATGTTCAAGTTACCAAAGTCAACCTCACCTTGTGCACTATGTACTCACTGTCATTGCTGTTGTATAGCATGCCTTGCCTCGTCTCCCTATCCCCTAGCACCATTGCATCTCCATCTCATCGGAGATCCTGAGGTCACTCTTCATCATCTCACTGTGCACTCGTGTACCCTCGCCTCGCTCGCCTCCCCTAGTACCGCTATTCTCTCACTAGCCGCTCCTGCCCCGAGAGCCTTCTCCCCCATAAATCAAGCCCCAAGAAACCCCATATTCCAAACTCCACCAAGGTCGAACCCGAACCGCACAACATCCATATCAGTGCGACTAGAGCGATCTCCCTAGTGACATCCACGACCTCTATTGTATGCATATGGATATGTTGAGCACCGTGTGGCTGGCTGCATGCTCGTGGGACATGCACGCAGTCATTGTTGAAGTGAGGCCTGAGCTTTTCAAGACACCCTGCTTGCTCATATCTGCTCTTGCGAGATGCGCTTGATACGTCTCCAGCTTATCTATATTTTTTATTGTTCCATGCTATTATATTACTATCTTGGATGTTTTATATGCATTAATATGCTATTTTATATCAATTTTTGGGACTAACCTATTGACCTAGTGCCCAGTGCTAGTTGTTGTTTTTTCCTTGTTTTTGCCTTTTACAAAAAATCAATACCAAACGGAGTCCAACCAAAATGAAACTTTTTGAGGATTTTTCTTGGACCAGAAGACAACCATCAAGCTTTGGGAGGAGGGCAGGAGAGCCACGAGTGGGCCACAAGTTCACAGAGCGCGCCCCAGGGTGGCACGCCCTGCAAGCTTGTGGGCCCCTCGTAGCTCCCCTAACCCTAATTACATCTCTATAAATACCGAAATATTCCCTGTATACCAAAGGGCACACCAAAAAAACTTTTCCACTGCCGCAAGCTTCTGTTCTCATGAGATCCCATCTTGAGCCCTTTCTAGTAATCTGTCGGAGGTGGACTCGATCACGGAGGGCCTCTACACCAATCTTGCTGCCCTACCGATGATGTGTGACTAATTTACCACACACCTATGATGACCCACAAGTATAGGGGATCAATCATAGTCCTTTCAATAAGTAAGAGTCTCGAACCCAACGAGAAGCCGAAGGAAATGACAAGTGGTTTTCAGCAAGGTAATTTCTGCAAGCAATGAAATTGTCGGTAATAGGTAGTTTAATAGCAAGATAATTCACAACAACTAACAATAGTAACAATAAGTGCAGCAAGGTAGCCCAATCCTTTTCATGGCAAAGGACAAGCCAATACATTCTTAAATAATAAGCAAAGCATTCTCGAGGGGACACGGGAATTTCATCTAGTCACTTTCATCATGTTGGTTTGATTCGCGTTCGCTAATTTCATAATTTGATATATGGGTGGACCAACACTCGGGTGTTGTTCTTACTTGAATAAGCCTCCCAATTATGATTAAACCGCTCGCAAGCATCCGCAACTAAGAGAAAGTATTAATATAAAATCAAACCATAGCATTAAACATATGGATCCAAATCAACCCCTTACAAAATAGCCCATAAACTAGGGTTTAAGCTTCTGTCACTCTAGCAACCCATCATCTAATAACTACTCCATAATGCATTCCCTTAGGCCCAAAGATGTTGAAATGTCATGTAGTTGATGTTCACATAACACCACTAAGGGAATCACAACATACATATCATCAAAATATCAAACACATATCAAATTCACATGATTACATGCAACATGACTTCTCCCGTGACCTCAACACCAAAGGTAACTATTGACAAATGATATTCATGCTCAAGATCAGAGGGGTATTAAATAGCATAATGGATTTGAAAATATAATCTTCCACCAAACAAACCATATAGTAATCAACTAAAAGACGTAATCAACACTACCAGTAACCCACAGGTACCAATCTGAGGTTCCGGTACAAAGATTGAACACAAATGGTGAACTAGGGTTTGAGATGAGATGGTGCTATTGAAGATGTTGATGGAGATTGGCCTCCCAAACATGAGAGGGTTGTTGGTGATGACGATGGCTTCGTTTTCCCACTTAGGGAGGGAAGTTCCCCCGGCGGAGTCGCTTCGCCGGAGAGCAAAAGTGCTCCTGCCCAAGTTCCGCCTCGAGACGGCGGCTGATACGTCTCCAACATATCTATAATTTTTAATTGTTCCAAGCTATTATATTATCTGTTTTGGATGTTTTATATGCATTAATATGCTATTTTATATTATTTTTCGGACAAACCTATTAACCTAGAGCCAGTGCCAGTTTCTGTTTTTTCCTTGTTCTTGAGTTTTGCAGAAAAGGAATACCAAACGGAGTCCAAATGAGCTGAAAATTTACAGTGATTTTTAATGGACTAGAAGAAGCCCCTGAAGCAAAAGAGTTGGGACAGAAGAGCCACGAGGAACCCCCAGACTTGTTCCCGACACCAAAAATTCCTATAATATAGAAACCCCCAGAAATAAACCTAGATTGGGAGTTCTGCTGCCACAAGCCTCTGTAGCCACGAAAAACCAATCGGGATCCCATTCCGGCACATAGCCGGAGGGGCAAACCTTCACCGGTGGCCATCTTCATCATCCCAGCGGTATCCATGACGAGGAGGGAGTAGTTCACCCTCGGGGCTGAGGGTATGTACCAGTAGCTATGTGTTTGATCTCTCTCTCTCTCTCTCTCTTGTGTTCTTGATATGGCACGATCTTGATGTACCGCGAGCTTTGTTATTATAGTTGGATCATATGGTGTTTCTTCCCCTCTACCTTTTTGTGATGACTTGAGTCTTGCTCTTTGAGGATTCATTAAGTTGGATTGGATTTGAGAACACTTGATGTATGTCTTATGATAGAATATCTGTGGTGACAATGGGAGGTTCTATTGATTTACTTGATGTATGTTTTGGCACTCAACTTGCAGATTCTCATGGTGACATTGGGGTAATCTATGCATAGGGCTTGATGCACATTTTTGGCCTACGTTCCCCGATAGAAACTTTGGAGTGACTTTTGTCGCACGTTGAGGGATGGCCATATGATTTAATTGTTTTATCATCGTTGATAGAACTTGCACTAGTGAAAGTATGAACCCTAGGCCTTGTTTCCAAGCATTGCAATACCATTTTCGCTCACTTTTGTAACTTGCTACCTTGCTGTTTTTATATTTTCAGATTACAAAAACCTATATCTACCATCCATATTGCACTTGTATCACCAGCTCTTCGCCGAACTAGTGCACCTATACAATTTACCATTGTATTGGGTGTGCTGGGGACACAAGAGACTCTTTGTTATTTGGTTGCAGGGTTGTTTGAGAGAGACCTTCTCCATCCTACGCTCCCACGAATTGATAAACCTTAGGTCATCCACTTGAGGGAAATTTGTTACTGTCCTACAAAACTCTGCACTTGGAGGCCCAACAACGTGTAGAAGAAGAAGGTTGTGTAGTAGACTTCAAGCTCTTTTCTAGCGCTGTTGCCGAGGAGGTTAGTGCTTGAAGGTATATCTTTAGATCTTGCAATTGAATCTTTTAGATTCTTGTTTTATCATTAGTTTAGTCTATAAAAGAAAACCACAAAAAATGGAACTGAGGTTGCCTCACATGCTTCTTATTTTTAATATCTTTCGTGAAAATGATTGTCGGATTTCGGGTTCCGGCAGACCCTTGAGGTTCGAACACTGGGGTGCGCGCGGAGATTTCGCCTCCTACCTACCTGCGCCCCTCCGCCTCGCTAGGATCAAAACTATAGAAAGAACAACACAAGAGACACAGGGTTTATACTGGTTCGGGCCACCGTTGTGGTGTAATACCCAACTCCAGTGTGTGGTGTGGTGGATTGCCTCTTCGGCTGATGATGATGAACAATACAAGGAAGAACAACCTCACGAGGGTCTGTTCTTGGCTGGGGCGATGAACTGCTGGGAGGAGTTCAGTCACCTTTCTCTCTCTCTCTCTCTCTTTCTGATCGAAACCCTCTCTAAAGAGCCTCTTCCTTCGAACCCCCCTTTGATCTGTGGGTGGCTGGTCCTATTTATAGAGGCCCTGGTCCTCTTCCCGAATATCGAGCGGCAAGGGAGCCAACAATGGCAGGCTAATTTGAAGGGGGACAGCTAGTATTAGCTATCCTGACAAAACTAGTCTTCGCCTGCGCAAAGCTCTGGTGATGACGCCGTCTCGGGCTCCACGGTGACCTCCGTCTCGTAGTCCTCCTGGTCTTGGTCTTGTTGCATCGAAATGGCAACCTTTGCCTGATGCCTCGGTACTCCGCGGCTGCGCTTTCCCCCTTTGCACCAAAGAGGAAAGGAGGACACTGCGCGGGCTGGCACCCGCCTGGCGCCCTGGTCGTCATGGCTTGCGTCACGGGCACCTCGTGAGGTATCCTGCCTTGGTCTCTCCGCCTCCTCGTGAGCCAGCATGACAAGGCCGTACCTAAGGAAGCTCTGCGTCATCTGCCCCGCAAGGCTTGGCCCCTCGCGAGGGTCTTGGGTTTGTGTTGGTGAAGAGGGGCCGCACTGGGCCCCCTTTTGAGCCACGCCGCAGGCCGCAGGCAGGCAAGTCTGGGGACCCCCGTTCCCAGAATGCCGACAGTAGCCCTCGGGCCCAAGGCGCGCCCGGACTTGGCCGTGCAGGGAGGCGGAAGGGCAAGAGCGAAGCGCCGCGGGCTCTAACAGCCTATGGCCTTGGGCGCCGCGTGGCGGTTGATTGGACGTGGGCGCCTCCACTTCCCCGTGGCGCCTCGGCAACCGCACGGACTGGACAAGTCCCTGCATGCAAAGTGGGTCATGATTACCTGCAATCGTGGAGGTCGGCGGTTGGCCTTTGCCGGCCATAAGTACGGAACATCGCGCGCCCTTCCAGTCCATCCCTCCTTGCTTCTCCTTCTTCCCGATCCTTGCTCCGTCTTGCTGCGATGGCTCCGATCCGCCGGTTCTCGACGGTAGAGAAGGGAAAGGCTCCCCGAGAGGAACCAGACCCACTCCCGCCGAAGAAACGACTCGTTCCCCGTGACCGGGATGAGGGGGCCCTTCAGGTGGTGTCGAGGCCTTGGTGCGAGCGGGCGCCGCCGGGGTTCCCGCTTCCATTGTACGCCCACGTCGAGGGCCCCGAAGGAGCTGATGCTGACCACCACGGGCGGCGCCGCCGTCGGCGCCGACGGGTCACGAAGGTGTGGGTCGTCCCCCCTGGGGTCCACACCGTGGGCTCCTCCCAAGAGTTCGTGCTCCACGTCGCCATTCCTCTTCAGTCTTGGATCCGCCTTCCTCCCTTCTTCGCCTCCATCATCCCGCAGGGGGAGCCCCTGGGGCTCTGGCTGCAGCACGCCGGCTGCAGCACCCTCCCGACCGAGGCAAAGGTCGCAGTCGTTGCCCCGGACAAGGTCTTCATGACTCGGGGCTGGAGAGAGATCGCCCGGGTTTGCAGGACAAGGGGCGTCTTCGCGATCCACTTGGACTACGACGGTGCTTCGGTGATGCTCTTCAAGGTCTTCGATGCGAGCGGGCGCCGGCTAGAGTGCTGCCCCGGGGAAGGTGGCCAGGACCCTACTACGATGAGGACTGGGCTCGCCAACCACTCCCTTGGCGGCTCCTCAGGCGGTGGAGATGTTGGAGGTTCCAGCTACTCCGGCGAGCCCTTCGTGACTCCGGAGACGAGCGACGACAGCTCCTGGAGCAGGGCGGGCTCGTCAGGCCGCCGCCGACTCTGATCTGGGTGGGGTTGGCGTCGATGCTTGACGGCCCACTCTTGATGATGGCGTCTTTTGTAGGGATGCGCGTAGTTTGCGTCACTTTAGGATCTGCTCCCTGCGAGGAACCAAAAACGCATCCCGTGGGGGCTTGTAAGGTGCCTGTGATCCTGTTTTGTTAATATAACCCTTGTCGTAGAATTGCGCGAGTTGCTCATTCCGTCTTAGCTCAGTCCTCCCTTTCGAACCTTACGAGGGCTTGGTGCTCTGCACCGACAGGTCCCAGTCCCAAGGCAGCTTCAGCCGTCGCTGGTATGCCAGGTCGCGATGCCGTGGTCAAGGCCAGGAGGTGAGCGACCCGGAGTCCGGTAAGAGCCCCTGAGTTGCGATGCTCAGGAGGTCCCCTTTGGTGCCCAAGCAGTCGTCGTTTGGTGAGAAAGGGAAGCGGCATCGCTAACTAGGGATAACATTAGGTGCGGGGATGGTGCCACGATAGCTGGCGCTTCCGGGTGATGACATATCTCGAGGATCAGGGGCCGCTCTTTGGTGTGTCGCCGGGTCCGTGCATCGGCAGGCGCGAGGTTGCTCGGCGAGGTCCTTGTGTGTCTCTCCCCTCTCGCCTTTGCTCCCCTTTCTGCTCTATGTCCTCGGGTCCCGGCCCTCGAGCGAGTGTCAGCCGTCGCTGGTATGCCAGGTCGCGATGCCGTGATCAAGGCCAGAGGGTGAGGGCTGGAGAGCCGGTAGGAGCCCTGAGTCGCGATGCTCAGGCACCCCCCTTTAACGTGCAAGCGGTTCGCGCGGACGAGAGCGAAGGAGACACCGCAAGAGCCTCGCCTGACGCAGCTCCTTCAGGAGCTCCTGCAGGTCCATCATAGAAAAAACAAGGGGTTGCCATGACCATTGATAGTTAGCCGTTGGTTGCTTCTGAGGGGTAGTGAGGCACTGAAGGCTTGACGAGGTGACGCTATGCGGGGCTGCCGCGGCCAGAGCTCAGCCATCCAGGTTTGTCGGCGTTGCAGGGATGGACCCATGCGCAAGCGTCGTGCCGTTTGGGAGCAGCTCCGTTAATTGGCGTCAGCTAAGCAGGCAACTAGGTAAAACACATTAGCCGCAAAGGAGTGGATTCATTCAAATAGATGCTGGGAATGCGGACATCACTGGGTCATGCCCGAGAAACTTGGGGGGTCATGCAGCCCAAGGGGCGCCCCCAACAAGGTAAGCTAACAACATGGAATAAAAAAGGGGTACATGCCGCAGGTACGGACCCACGTGGCCTGGGAATAATGCAGCCCCGGGGGGGGCGCTCCCAATTGGAAATAAAACACGAAAGATGTCACCTGATGATGTTGAGGACGAAGGAGCATTGGTTTAGCAGGCTCGGTGGGCTACGGGAGCCGATCCTCACGAGCCCCCAGGCCCAGGGGCCTCGGGAGGCTCCGGAGGCCCTGGCGGCTCCTCGCGGGCCATCTCCATCCCTGCCAGGGCTGCGGAACGCCTGGCCTCTCGTGCCTCCATGATGCCCCTCATGAGGCGCTGGTACATGTCAGCCGCGCTCGGCAAGCCGTAAGGCATGCGAACGTAGCTGTGGGGTGGGCCTCCGCAGCGACCCACTCGCGAGGGCCAGAGGCGCTCCAGAGAGGCGACTCGGTTGAGCCCTGGTACGTCGATGCAGACGCGCAGCCCGCCATCCTCGCCTGGATGGGGAGCCACTGCTGGTAGGCGGCGGCCGCCTTTCATGACTCTTGACTCTTGTAGCTCCTGAATGGCCTTGCAGACGAACTCCTGAGGGTCTGGATCTCCTTGCCTTGCTCCTTCTTGAGGGAAACGTGCTTCGAAACACGCCTCCATGTGGTGCACAAGCGCCTCCCTCGTGACCCTAGCCAGGTCGGTGGCCCTCCAGGGGAGATCCCCCGAGCCCTTCCTGAGGAGGGCGTCGGGCGCAATTTCCTATGCGATGGAAGGAAGTTCCCCCTGGGTAGGCGCGGGCCCAGAGGGGCCTGCCTCCTGAGTGGTCGGGCCGGACGATGTCTTCTTCTTCTTAGGGGCGGTCTCGGGAGGCCTCCTACTTCCATGATCTGGGTCTTCCAGTGACGCGGCCTGAAAGGCTCATTCCAGGGAACACACCGCGTCCTTCTCTTCACAGGGCACCGTGATGACTCCGCCGCTTCCCGGCATCTTGAGGACGTTGTAGCTGTGGTGAGTTACGGCCATGAACTTGGCCAGCGCTGGGTACCCAAGGATGGCGTTGTACGGCAGGCGAATGTGAGCGACGTCGAAGTCGATGAGCTCGGTGCGGTAGTTATCGCGTGCCCCAAAGGTGACAGGGAGGCGGACCTGCCCAATCGGGACCGTGGAGCCGTCGGTGATACCGAAGAAAGGCTTGGTTGGCTGAAGCTGGCTGTAGGGCACTTGGAGGTTGTTGAATGTATCCACAGATAGGACGTTGAGCCCTGCCCCTCCATCGATGAGGGTCTTGGTGACCACCACATTGCTGACAATTGGGGAACAAAGCATCGGGAGGACTCCGGCTGTAGCCGCACACTTGAGCTGATCTGCTGAGCTGAACATGATGGCGGACGCTGACCACCTGAGAGGGCGTGTGGCTTCGAGCCTGGGGAGGACTGCGTTCACTTCGCGGGCGAACTGCTTGAAGATGCGCTGAGAGGCTGGGGCTTGTGCCCCGCCCAGGATGCAGGAGATCACGCGCGGCTCCTGGAAGCCCCCAGCCCCCTCGTCCTGGTGGCGGTCCTCATTTCTCCTTGGCTGCGGCGGTAGCGGTGGGAGGCCTACATTGCCTTGCGGGCGCTCCTCGCGAGGCTGATCCCTCCAGCCTCCCTCGCGAGGTGGGTCTTGCTAGCGATCCTCGCGAGGTTGATCGCGCCACCCTTGGCGCGGGCCACGATCTTCCCAGTGTCCTGCGTTCCTTCCTCCTCCTCGACCGTAGCCCCGGTCACCGCGGTCAGGGCGACGGTCGATCCTTCCTTCTCACACGGCTCGGAGCTCTTGACATTCGTTGGTGTTGTGGGTGTGGAGGTCGTGGTACACACAGTACCGGCTACCCTTGGAAGGTTCGGGCTGATCTCTGCCCCGCTTGGTGTCTGGTTCTACCGTGAGCACGGCAGCCCCCTTGCACTTCACATCCTTGACCTTGGGCATCTTCTCTTCTGGGTCTGCGGCAGGTAGCTGGAGGAGGGAGAGACGCCCTTCCTCGTCCCTGGCGCACTTTGTTGCCAGGTTGAACATCTCCAAGGAAGTGCACAGGTCTTCTTGTATCGCCCGCTCCTCCTTCATCTTGACGTTGCGCACGTCGTCGGAGAAGGCCGAGATGATGGCCTCCTCAGTCACCTTGGGAATCTTGAGGCGTGCGTTGTTGAAGCGCTGGATGTATTTCTGCAGGGTCTCCCCGGGCTGTTGCTTGATGCGGCGCATGTCACTCACGGCGGGTGGCCGGTCGCGAGTGCCTTGGAAGTTGGTGATGAAGCGGGTGCGCATCTCGTCCCAGGAGGAGATTGTGCCTGGAGCCAGGTTCAGGAGCCAGGTGCGGGCCCCGTCCTTGAGCGCCATGGGGAACCAGTTTGCCATGACCTTCTCGTCTCCGTTGGCAGCTTCGATGCCCAGCTTGTAGAGCTGGAGGAACTCCGCAGGGTCGGCCGTGCCGTCGTAGCGAGGAGGCAGGTCTGGCTTGAACTTGCCGGGCCACGCAACGCTGCGTAGTTCAGTGGTGAAGGCACGGCAGCCTACTGTGGCCACGGGAGGCCTTGGGTGACAGAGAGCTTGGTCTTGCATGTCCCCACGCACTGCAGCTGAGAGCAGCACGGGGTCTTGACGCGCGGGAGCAGGAGGATGGTCGCGACGCGCTGGAGCAGGGAGCGCCCAGGCAGCTTCTTGCGGGCGAGGGACTTCTTGGCAGCTCTGCTCTTGCCACGCTGGCACCTGACGGAGTGGGTTCTGCCCAGGGGCCACGTGCCTTGGAGCCATGGCGCCTTCCTGAGGAGGAGGCGGCCAGGGAGCCGCGGGAGCTTCATCGCCCACGCGGGGCGGGGTGCGGTGCAGCGGAACGGACGGCGCGGGAGAACCCCCTGCGGCGTGGACGAGCTCGGAGACGCGATCGAGCCATTCTTCGTAGACGTCGTCGAGGGGACGGTAGCGCAGGAGCTCGTTTGCCACGATGAGTGCAGCCCGAGCCTCCATGGGCGCGCGGAGCGCGCGGGACGAAGATCCAGCTGGGGTGAGCGAGGGAGTTGCGGTGCGGCCATCTTGCCGCACGGACGGATGCTGGGACGATGCTTGCTGCTCATCCCCCGCCGGGCCGGTGGCGGCGTTGACGGCAGGTGACGGGGAACGGCGAGGACGCCCGCCGACAGGGGCCATCTGGGCGACGCGGGAAGCGAGGGTGGCCCGGTGCTCCGCGCGAGCCCGACGAGCGTCAGACATGGGCGCGATGGTCGGAGGAGAACGGGGTGGTGGAAGACGAATTCCGGCGCACCCCTACATGGCGCGCCAAATGTCGGATTTCGGGTTCCGGCAGACCCTTCAGGTTTGAACACTGGGGTGTGCGCGGAGATTTCGCCTCCTACCTACCTGCGCCTCTCCGCCTCGCTAGGATCTAAACTATAGAAAGAACAACACAAGAGACACAGGGTTTATACTGGTTCGGGCCACCATTGTGGTGTAATACCCTACTCCAGTGTGTGGTATGGTGGATTGCCTCTTCGGCTGATGATGATGAGCAATACAAGGAAGAATAGCCTCGCGAGGGTCTGTTCTTGGCTGGGGCGATGAACTGCTGGAAGGAGTTCTGTCACCTTTCTCTCTCTCTCTCTTTCTGATCGAAATCCTCTCTAAAGAGCCTCTTCCTTCGAACCCCCCTTTGCTCTGTGGGTGGCTGGTCCTATTTATAGAGGCCCTGGTCCTCTTCCCAAATATCGAGCGGGAAGGGAGCCAACAATGGCGGGCTAGTTTGAAGGGGGACAACTAGTATCAGCTATCCTGACAAAAGTAGTCTTCGCCTACGCAAAGCTCTGGTGATGACGCCGTCTCGGGCTCCACGGTGACCTCCGTCTTGTAGTCCTCCTGGCCTTGGTCTTGTTGCACCGAAATGGCAACCTTTGCCTGATGCCTCGGTACTCCGAGGCTGCGCTTGCCCCCTTTGCACCAAAGAGGAAAGGAGGACACTACGCGGGCTGGCACCCGCCTGGCATCCTGGTCGTCATGGCTTGCGTCATGGGCACCTCGTGAGGTATCCTGCCTTGGTCTCTCCGCCTCCTTGTGAGCCAGCCTGACGAGGCCGTGCCTGAGGAAGCTCTGCGTCGTCCGCCCCGCGAGGCTTGGCCCCTCGCGAGGGTCTTGGGTTTGTGTTGGTGAAGATGGGCCGCGCTGGGCCCCCTTTTGAGCCACGCCGCAGGCCGCAGGCTTGCAAGTCTGGGGACCCCCGTTCCCAGAACGCCGACAATGATGGAAAGGAAAGTTGTGCTCAAGTGTTAGAAGAAGAAGTTCATAAAATGGTTGGCACTAAATCTTTTAATAATGAGCATGATTGCAATGTTGTTTGTATGAATTCATTGAATATCCATGATGCCAATGATATGCAAAGCCATAAGCTTGGGGATGCTATGTTTGATGAAGATGATATTTTTTGCCCCCCAAGTTTTGATGAGCTAATTTATTATGATGATAGCATGCCTCCTATTTATGATGATTATATTTATGAAAGTGGATTTGGAGTGGTCATGACATTATTTGGTGAAGAATCCACTATTTTGGAAGAGGTTCCAATTGATTGTGACAACAAAGTTGCTATCTATGATGATTATTGTGATGACAAGTATGCTATAAAGAATAATGATAACCGTGAAACTTGTCATCATGATTTTAATTTTAAATTGGATTATGTATCTCATGCTAGCTATATTGTTCAATTCATACATAATGCTACTTAAAATTATTATAGGAGAGTACATATGCTTTTACATATCTCAATAATATCAAGTTTTCTCTCTATGTGTTGAAAGTTTTGAAGTCATGCTTGTTTTGCCTTCCTATGCTAGTTGATTCTTGTTCCCATAAGTTGTTTGCTCACAGAATCCCTATGCATAGGAAGTGGGTTACTCTTAAATTTGCTTGCCACATATGTTTCTTGATGCTCTCTTTGCATTTCAATTATTTATCTTTTATGTGAGCATCATTGAAATCATCATGCCTAGCTAGAAAGGCATTAAAGAAAAGCGCTTGTTGGGATACAACCCAACACTTACACCTACTGTTTTTGTCTTTTAACATGATTATGCTACTGTATTAATCATGTTTTATAGCTTTTTATTCAATAAAGTGCCAAGTAACACCTTTGGGATGGTCTATGGTGATAATTGATTTGATCTTGCTGAAAAACAGAAACTTTTGCGCCCAGGAAAATAATTTTTAGTTTTTCTACAGGAGTGCGATAAAATACTGACTCTCTTTGAAGATTAATAAAAAAATCTTAGTATGTCCTAATTTGTCGGCATCCTGGGAACGGGGGTACTCAGACCTGCCTGCCTGCGGCCCAGGGCGTGGCTCCACCAATGGCCTAGTATGGCCCATCTTCATCAGCAACCACTCAAGACCCTCGCGAGGGGCCAAGCCTCATGAGGCGGACGACACCAAGACCTCACCAGGGGCGACCTCACTAGGCTGGCTCCAGAGGAGCGGATATATCTATTCAAGGGGCACCCCGTGATGTCCATGTGACATGAGCCATGATGACCAAGGCTAGGTAGACGCCAGCGGGCGCAGAGTGCAAGCTTCCTCTTTGGTGCTAAGGAAGCAGGCGCATGCGAGGAGTCCCGAGGCATCAAGCAAAGGTTGCCATATCGGTGCAACAAGACCAAGACCAGCAGGACGGCAGGATGGAGGTCACCGCGGAGCCCACGGCCGCGTCACCACCAGAACCTTTGGCAGGCGAAGACCACCTTTTGTCAGGATAACTTGTACTAGTTGTCTCCCTTCAAAACTGGCCGTTGTGGGATCCCTTCCCGCCTAACATTTGGGAAGAGGGCCAGGGCTTCTATAAATAGGGCTAGCCACCACCATAGCAAGGGACGGATCATTCAAACCATCCTCAAACACACCAGTTCATCGAGCTCAAGAACACCTCTCCTCAGGAGGCTATTCATCGACTGTACTAGTTCATGCTTAGCCCACAAGCCAATCCACCACACGACACTTGAGTAGGGTATTACACCACAACGGTGGCCCGAACCAGTATAAACTCTCGTGTCTCTTGTTCCTTGGGTTCGGCGAGCTAGGCCTTGAGATCGTTGTGAGACCGAGCTAGGGAGAGATCTTCGTGCACACCCTAGTGTTCTAACCTCAAGGGTTAGCCGGAACCCGTATTCCGACATTTGGCACGCTAGGTAGGGGTGCGCTGAAGCCTTTCTTCCGTTGATTCATGCTCCACTGCTCCACCGCATCCATGCCTGACGCTCGACGAGCCCGTGCTGAGCGCCGGGCCGCCCTCGCCGCCCACATGGATCAGATGGTGCCCCTTGGTTGACCTCCCTGCCGTTCTCCATCACCCGCTGCCAATGCCGCCACCGGCCCGGCAGCAAAAAAGCAGCAAGCTTCAGCACTACACCCCTCCATGCCGCGGGACGGACGTACCGCCACCCCATCACTGACTACGGCCGGCTCGTCGTTCCACGCTTGTCGCGCGCCCACGGACGTGCAGGCCGCGCTTCTCATGACACGCGAGCTCCTACGTTACTGCCCGGTCGACGACCTCTATGATGACTGGATGGACCGCATCGCCGAGCTTGTCAGCGCTACCGCGGGCTCTCCCGCACCGTCTGTCTCGTTGCCTCGCCCACCTCCAGCTGTGGGCTACGTAGCTCATACAGCGCCTCCGCCACCTCAACATCAAGACGGCGCCCTCGCACCAAGACACACAGTCCCACGGCATGACACGCCACGCGAGGCGACCGTGCACGAAGAAGGAAGCTGCCAAGAAGTCCTGAGGCCGCAAGAAAACGCTCCTGCGCTCCGAGCACCATTGCGTCAAGACCGTGCGCCGCCTGCAGTGGCGACGGGTGGATACCAGGATCCGGCTCCGCCACCATGACGGGCTCCGGTGACCACAGTAGACTGCCGTGCCTCTACTCCTGAGCTGCGTAGGGTCGTCTAGCCAGGCAAGTTCAAGCCAAACCTGCCTCCGCGCTACGACGGCACCCCTGACCCTGCGGAGTTCTTGCAGCTCTACGAGCTGAGCATCGAGGCAGCCAACGGATACAAGAAGGTCATGGGGAATTGGTTTCCCATGGACATCAATGATGGCGCGCGCTCGTTGCCCCTGAACTTGCCCACGGGAACGATCTCCTCCTGGGTCGAGATGCGCGAGCGTTTCGTTGCCAACTTCCATGGCACTCGCGGTCGCCCGCAGGCTGCAGGCGACCTGCGGCGCATCAAGCAGCAACCAGGGGAAACCCTGCAGAAGTACATCCAACGCTTCAACAACGTTCGCCTCAAGATCCCCAAGGTGACGGACGAGGCCATCATCTCTACGTTCTCCGATGGCGTCCGCGACATCAAGATGAAGGAGGAGCTCGCCATCCACGAGGAGCTATGCATGGCCGTGGAGATGTTCAATATGGCGGCGAAGTGCGCAAGGGCTGAGGAACATCGCCTTTGCCTCCTCGAACTCCCACCTGCTAACCAGGAGGACATGAAGGCAAAGATCAAGGACATGAAGCGCGAGGGCGCTGCCATGCTCGCGGTGGAGCCAGAGATGAAGGGCGGCCGCGACCACCCCGAATCATCCAAGGCCAACCACGCATTCTGCACCTTCCACAATGTTCACAGCCACAACACTAGCAACTGTCAGGAGCTCAGGGCCATCCGACATGGGTGCTTCGGTCGACGCACCGAGTGCAACAACCGAGGCTACGACCGAGGAGGAGGATGAAGCGGAGGACGCCGGGACGATCGCGGCCCCCGTGAGGAGTGGCGTGACCGGCCTCGTGAGGACCGCTGGCAGGACCAACCTCACGAATGTGCCTGGAGAGACCAGCCTCGTGAGGACCGCCCGTAGGGCAACGCCAGCCTCCCTCCGTTCCCGCCCCCACCAAGAAGGAATGATGACCACCATCAAGACGATGGATCTGGGGGCTTCCAAGAGCCACGCGCCATCGCCTGTATTTTGGGTGGTGCTCAAGCCCCAGCCTCTCAGAGTGCCTTCAAGCAGTTTGCTCGCGAGGTGAACATGGCCCTTCCCAGGCTCGAGGCCACGCGCTCGCTCAGGTGGTCCAAGTGCGCCATCACCTCAGCTCGTCAGACCATCTCAAGTGCGCGGTGACCGATGGCGCCCTCCCAATGCTTTGTGCACCCGTCATCACCAATGTTCAACTCACCAAGACCCTCATCGACGGCGGTGCAGGGCTCAATGTCCTATCCGTCCAGACATCCGACAGCCTCCAGGTGCCATACGATCAGCTACAGCCAACCATGCCTTTCTCAGGAGTGACCGACAGCTCCACCACCCCGATAGGGCAGGTCCGCCTCCCTGTCACCTTCGGCCAACATGACAACTACCGCACCGAGCTCATCGACTTTGACGTCACCCACATCCGCCTGCCGTATTCATCCTTGGGTATCCAGCCTTGGCCATGTTTACGGCAGTGACTCACCACAGCTACAACATCCTCAAGATGCCAGGGAGCGGCGGCATCATCACGGTCCCCTGTGAAGAAAGAGATGCGGTGTGCTCCCTCAAGCGCGCTTACCAAGCTGCAGCGACTGAAGACCCCGACAACGAAGGCACGATGTACCCTCCTGAGGCCAACCCCAAGAAGAAGATGCAGCTACTCCGTCAAGGGCCTCAGGAGGGCAGCGTCTCCAGCAGCACCACCTCAGGACCTGCGCCCGCAGATGGGGCGCCCCCTTTCCGTGCATAGGAAGGCGCTCCTGGCGCCCTCCTCAGTCTGGGCTCAGGGGATCTTTTCTGGAGGGCCTCGGACCTAGCCAACGTCACGAGGGAGGCGCTCGGGCACCATGTGGTGGTGTGCTTCGCTGCACGTTTCCCCCTAGGGGCAAGAGGCGTGGAGCGCCTTGTGCTTAGGAGTTCGTCACCAAGGCGATCTAGGAGCTTCAAGAGGCAAGGACCATACGAGGTGACGTCGCCCACCACCCAGCGCAGCTCCCCGTCTTGGCGAGGACAGCGGGCTACACATCTGTGTCGACATTCCAAGGCTCAACAGGGCCGTGTCTCAGGCACATTTCTGGCCTTCGCGCGTTGGACGGTGCGAGGGTCCCCCTCATAGCTACGTTCGCATGCCCCTAGGCCTGCCGAGCACGGCTGTCACCTTCCAGTGCCACCTCCGGAGCATTCTGGCGCCTCAGGAGGCCAGGCATCACGCTGTCCTGGTGGAGATCGCAACAGTTCTTCAGGAGCCATCTGGGCCTGCGGAGCCCCTAAGGCTCAGGACCCTAGCGGCTACCCTTTTTGTGTCCTCAAGTCGCATGGGCCTGTCCCTGCATCGTGTACCCTTTTTGTATCTTTAGCTGACTCTGTTGGGAGCGCCTCATGGGCTGCATCATCCCCAGGCCGCTCGGGTTCGTCCCAGTTGCATGTATCGTTCTTGCATCTACCAAGAACGTTGCCCGCCCTTGCAAGCCCGCCCACAACCGCCTCATGATTAAGGACTGGCACGGCGCCTGTGCTCGGGTCCGTCCCTGCAGCGTTGCCAAACCCGAGAGGTCGAGCTCTGGCTCGTGGGCCCACTGTCATGTACGTCACCTCCCATGGCCCTTGGTGCCTTGTTCTTGCATGAGGTAATCGCAGACGGACAAGCCAGGGCGCGCGACCCGGTGCCTCGCCACTTCAGGAGCTGCACGCTGGTCGTCCTTCTTTAGGATTCTTTGCATTAGAAGACTACGCACGGTGTCTGTGCTCGGGTCTGTCACTACAGCGTCGATAAACCCAACGAGTGAGATCTATCTGGCGGGATGGTCCCGTTCACATCACCTCCTGGGGTCGTTGGTGTTTGGCCTCCTCATTTGATTGCCTCAGGAGATTCCTACGGTGCAGGTAGCCTAACCATCTCGGAGGGCCACCGCAGCCATGAAGAATCAAGACCAGGGGCAACCTGCCTTGAGGTAGGGCCTCGTGAGTCTCGCGCTTTCTCATGAGTGCCCAGACACACCTCGTCTAGCCCTGTCGTGCAAGCCACGTGTCAGGGTGGGGCTGTAAATGCCCCGGGGGCTCCACTCAGAGGGAGCCCTCACCCACGCACCAGTGGAAGCACCATGCTCCGCGCTGGAAGTCGACACGGTCGAGGAGCGGCTATGCCCGTGCAAGTGCGGAAGAACTATGCTCTGCGATGGTGATAAACAACTGAGGGCGGCCCCGTGGCCGCATCAACCTCAGGGAGCCACCCGGCTCAGTGTCTAGCCTCACTGCAACGCTTTCCCCCTGGGAGAGTCACAAGAGGGGCCTGGGCACGGGGGCTACACTCAGGTCACGCCTAGCGTACGCCGCCCTGCCAGGTCCCTCGGACCTGGTCATCGTGCGCCCCTCCCGAGCGGGACCTCAGCGAGGATAGGTATGAAGGTATGTTTGCGCGTCAATTGGGACTCCTGAGCATCGTGACTCAGGAGCCTAACTGGCCACATAGCCCCTCACCCCTTGGTCCTGTCCTAGTGATCCGGACGGTCCAACGGCGGCTGAGGTATGCGCGGGGTCGGGCCCTGCCGACGTAGAACACTAAGGCCTACTTTCGCATCTCCTCCTCGCAGGCTATTTGCGCGTCAAGGGGGACTCCTGAGCAACGCGACTCAGGAGCCTAACTGGCCACATAGCCCCTCACCCCTTGGTCCCACCCTGGTGGTCCGGACGGTCCAACTGCAGCTAAGGTATGCGCGTGGTCAGGCCCTACCGACATAGAACATTAAGCAAACATGAAGGCAGTCACGGAATCTTAACAAGATATTACTAAACTTGTTGTTCCTTAAATACCAAACAAGAGTTTTAAAGCCTCCACGAGGCATGTCGCATGTCGCAGGAAAGTTTGCAGGAAAGTAAAAGTAGGAAGGAGCACCATCATTCACTAGCAAGCCTCCTCTTCAGCCTTGGGCAGCGTTGTCCAGAAGCGCCCGCTCGTCGGCAGCATTGCCGTCACCCGTGCCGTCGGCCTTGGTCGAGGAATCGGCAACACCATCAGCTGGAGGCGCGGGGTCGATGGCAAGGAACATCTTCAGCAAGGCCTCCACCTAGCCCTTCACGGCTTTTGCAGTGGATTCACAGCGCTTCTCATCCATAGGCTCGAGTAGGACACCAAGTTCGGTGTTGGGGTCGCAAAGGTGAAGGTGGTTGAGGACACGCATCAGGGCCAACGAGGGAATCACGAGCGCTTCCCCCTCCACAATGGTTTCGATTCCGTCAACAACATCCTCGAGTGCTGTGACGAGCTGAGGAAGCAGTTGGGCGGGGCCGCCGTCGTCAATCACCAAAGGCTTCTCCAAACCCTTCTCGTAGAGCCCCTGCAGCGCCTTGGGGACCTCTCCTCAAGAGACTTGAAGGCCTTGCGATCCTCGGCAAGCACATTCGCCTTAATTTCCAGCTGGGCCCTATCCGCTTCCACCTCCTTCTCCAGCTTCTTCAGGCAGTCGTGTTTCACGGCGTGCGCCTTCGCCAGCTGCTCCAGCTCAACATCACGACCGGCCACCGCTTCTTCTTGAGCCTTCAGCCTCTCCTCCCATGCCTCGAACTGGTGATCCGCGGTAGCCCGTTCCTTGCACATGTTCTCTAGATCGACCTCCGCTACCTGGTAGTGCTCCTTGGCGGCCTCGGCATCCTTCAACGCCACCTCACGTGCGGCCGCGCCCTGGTCGGTGGCCCGCTTGACCTCCTCAGAAGCTGCCAAAGCCTGGCCCAGCGCCGCCCTGACAAACTCGTTGGAGTGCACCCAACCTGAGATCAGCTCCAGGCGCCCTGCCATCAGGCGACGGTCAGCGCCTTGAAGGTCATCCTGGAGCCGTGTCAGCGCAGAAAGAGCCCCCTCCAGGGTGTCGGGCGAAGCAGAAGAACCATGAGCCAGTGGTGCGGCAGGAGGAGGAGACAACATCGTCACCAAGATCTGCGAATTGATGGCACCAGAACAAGAGGCCAGGAACCCCTGGGCATGTGGTACCTCAGCCGGCGAGCTGAGAGCGGGCACCTCCATAGCCGTTTTGGCTGTGGAGGTCGCCTTCTCCTGGGGGTTGGGCATCAGGGGCTCACGGCAATGACCAGGTCGGTGAAGCGCGGGGGTTGTTGCCAGCCCTTCCGCGCCGAAGGAGGTGCGGTCGGGCCAGGACTTTGGGTCCTAGAGGGAGCAGCCGCTCCCTCCCTCTTCTTCTTCACCGCCAGTGTTGGCCCGTCGGTGTTAGAGGAGAACGTCAGGAAGCAGCAATAGGAGCAGGAGCAAGAATAAGAACTGGACGAGGTGCTTACTGGTCCACGACGGCATAGTCTTGCGGCCTCTTCAGAACCGCGGAGCCCGGAGGCCTCGCAGCCTGGGGCACCGGCCCGCGAGTCCCAGGAGCGGACGAGGTCGCGGCACCCGGCCCTGTGGTAGCACCAGTCGACATCAGAACAGGGGCGCCACCTCAGGAGACCAGCGTCGACCTGCTCTTCGTCGGGACCTCGGCGGTTAGCTTCTTTGGGGGGGTGCCCCTGGACCTTGTAGTGACTCTGGCGGGGGCCTGGGACTCCCTCACCGGTTGGTTGCCAGCCTCGTCATAGTCGGGGAGGGCGGGAGGAGGTCCGCCTCAAGGGGAGAAGTCTCCCCTTCCCCCTCCAGTGTCTCCTCCGAGTCAGGCCTCTCCTCCTTGCTGGAATCACCAGAAGACACCAGTACTAGGGTGCCTCCTCCGTGGGCTCAGAAGGCGCTGGCGGCACAAGCCTGTATCCATCGAAGACAGGCATGGCGACAGCTACCGTCGCCCCATCTGGGTGGCGGTACAGAGGAAGATGGAAGTCTGGCGGGTACCCAAATCGTCTCCGGCCAGGAGACGGGTGGGCGCGCCCGGCTCCTCCTCGGACAGGGCATCCGAGTGCAGATGGAGGTCGTCCCCCTCGTGCCCAAGCTTCCACAAGTGGCGTAGGCGTGCCTGGAGTGGGGCTACATGCTGCGCCAGGAACTCCTTCGTGAGCATGGCCCCCGTCAGCTTCTCTGCCCTCGGGTTGTTAGGCTTCAGGTTGGTGGTCATCTTCTCCGGCACCTGTTTCGCCCGGGGGTCGGTAAGCACGGAGCCAACTGTCGTTAGACACAGCATATCCGTCGGCAGCACCCACTGAGGGTGGATGCACTTGGCGTCCATCATGACCCACTTGTTCCTGAAGCCCTCGGCCTTCTTCCCGTCCTTCGATATCGCGTTGGTCCCGTTAGCCACAACGAAGTTGGCGCACCCTGTGCAATGGCCCTCCTTGAGATGGAGGTGGAAGAAGTGGCGAAGCAACGCCACGGACATCATCACCCCCACAAATGCCTAACAATAAAAGGCGAAAATTGATAGAAGGAGAACGGAGTTGGGATGGAGATGAAGGGCATGCAGCTTGTAGTGGTTGAGGACGGCGTAGAAGAAGTCGGAGAAGGGGGGACCAGTCCCGTGATAATTCTATTCATGAAGAAGGGGTAGAAGGTACTGCCTGAGGGCTCCGCCTCGTCGGAGCCAGCCCGAAGCATGGTCTTTCCCCCATGTTGGTGTTGTCCTCCGTCATCAGGAACTTGGCGACGAGGTTCTTCTTCGAGATGCTAGGCACGCTCAAGGCCGACTCGTACCAGGAAGGCGAGTTCGCGGCCTTCGCCTTGTCGGACGCCATTGGCTGCAGGCTCAGAGAGGGGTTCGTGTGGATCTGGAGTCTCTCGGAGCGAGAAAGAGAAAGGGGCCTGGAGCAAGGTGAAGGGAGGCAATGAAGGCTCTGCGGCGCGCGCCAGCCTTTTGTCAGCCGAGGACAGTTGCCGAGGCAGCGTGGGGAAGCAGAGACGCACATGACCTATTAATCGCCACACGTCAATCAAGGCCATAGGCGGTTGGGGCCCGCGGCGCTCCGCACTTTCCCTTTGGCCTTGCCTTGAACCCAAGTCCGTGCGCGCCTTGGACCCTGAGGCTACTGTCGCCATCCCAGGAATGGGGGTACCCAGACCTGCTTGCCTGCGGCCCAGGGCATGGCTCCACCAACGGCCTGGTATGTCCCATCTTCATCAGCAACCACTCAAGACCCTCAGAAGGGGCCAAGCCTCGCAAGGCGGACGACAACAAGACCTCCCCTGGGGCGGGCTCGCTAGGCTGGCTCCTGAGGAGTGGAGACATTTATGCAAGGGGCACCTCGCGAGGTCCGCGTGACGTAAGCCATGACGACCAAGGCTAGGCGGGCGCCAGCGGGCGCAGAATGCCAGTTTACTCTTTGGTGCTAAGGAAGTAGGCGCAGGTGAGGATTCCCAAGGCATCAGGCAAAGGTTTCCATATCGGTGCAACAAGACCAAGACCAGCAGGACGGCAGGATGGAGGTCACCGCGGAGCCCACGGTGGCGTCACCAGCAGAACCTTTGGCAGGCGAAGATCGCCTTTTGTCAGGATAACGTGTACTAGTTGTATCCCTTCAAAACTGGTCGTTGTGGGATCCCTTCCTGCGTAACATTTGGGAAGAGGACCCGGGCTTCTATAAATAGGTCTAGCCACCACCATAGGAAGGGACGGATCATTCGGACCATCCTCAAACACACCAGCTCACCGAGCTCAAGAACACCTCTCCTCAGGAGGTCGTTCATGAACTGTACTAGCTCATCCTTAGCCCACAGGGCAATCCACCACACCACACTGGAGTAGGGTATTACACCACAATGGTGGCCCGAACCGGTATAAACTCTCGTGTCTCTTGTTCCTTGGGTTCGACGAGCTAGGCCTTGATATCATTGCGAGAGTGAGATAGGGAGAGATCTTCGTGTGCAACCCAGTGTTTGAACCTCAAGAGTTTGCCGGAACCCGTAATCCAACATAATTGTTCAAAAAAAATTGGAGTTACAGAAGTATTCGAGAGTCACAGATTATTACAGACTGTTCTGTTTTTGACAGATTCTGTTTTCTATCTGTTGTTTTCTTATTTTGATGGATCTATGGGTAGTATTAGGGGTATGAACCATGGAAAAGTTGGAAGACAATAGATATTACACCAATATAAATAAAGAATGAGTTCACTACAGTACCAAAAGTGGTGATTTATTTTCGTATACTAACGGAGCTTATGAGATTTTCTATTGAGTTTTGTGTTGCGAAGTTTTCAAGTTTTGGGTGAAGTTTCGATGGACTACGGAATAAGGAGGGGAAATAGCCTAAGCTTGGGGATGCCCAAGGCACCCCAAAGGTAATATTCAAGGATAACCAAGCATCTAAGCTCGGGGGTGCCCTGGATGGCATCCCCTCTTTCGTCTTCGTTCATAGGTAACTTTACTTGGAGCTATATTTTTATTCACCACATGATATGTGTTTTGCTTGGAGCATCATTATATTTTATTAGGATTTGCTTCTTGTCTGAATAATACCCTGAGATCTGAAATTCTTAAATGTTAGAGAGTCTTTGTCGGTGTTCTAGGAATGGGGGTCCACAAACTTGCCTGCCTGTGGCCCACGGCGTGGCACTGCGAGTGGGCCCATACGGTCCAACTTCACCAACAAGCATTCAAGACCTTTGCGAGGCGGGCGACGCAAGACCTCCTCAGGAGCAGCCACACCAGGTTGGCTCGTGAGGGCCAGAGAGATCAAGGCCAGGCAAACCTCGCGAGGTTCCAATGACGTGAGCCCTGACGATCGAGACAGGCGGGCGCTAGCACTCACAGTGTCCTTGTTTCCTCTATGGTGCTAAGGAGGCAAGCACAGAGAAGAGTACTGAGGCGTCAAGCAAAGGTTTCCATATCGGTAAAACGATACCAAGACTAGCAGGACGGCAAGACGGAGGTCACCGTGGAGCCCAAGATGGCGTCACCACCAGAGCCTTTAGCAGGCGAAGACTGCTTTTGTCAGGATAACTTGTACTAGCTATCCCCTTTCAAATTGGCCGTTGTTGGCTCCCTTCCCGCTCAATATTTGGGGAGAGGACCAGGGCCTCTATAAATAGGATTAGCCACCACAAAAGAAGGGGGATCGACCTCATTTTAGATCTGAGCCATTCCATCCTTAGCCACACACCAACCAAGCACAAGAACACCTCACCTCAGGAGGTTGTTCTTCCCCTTGTACTGTTCATCATCAGCCCAAGAGGCAATCCACCACACCACACTAGAGTTGGGTATTACACCGCAACGGTTGCCAGAACTAGTATAAATCTTGTGTTGCGAGTTCGTCGAGCTAGCCTTTGAGACCGCGAAGTGCTTGAGGGCGTGATTGGTGAGGGAGAGATCTTTGCGCGCACCCCTGTGTTTGAACCATAAGAGTTTTGCAGGAACCCGAGATCCGACATTTGGCACGCCAGGTAGGGGCGTGCCGAAGCCTTCTTCTTCGTCAACCCACGCTCCGTCACTCCACCAAGCTCATGGCCGACGCTCGCTGAGCTCACGCTGAGCGTCGGACTGCCCTCGCCGCCCGTGTTGCTCAGACGGCTCCTGTCGGCGGGCCTCCCCGTCGTTGTCCATCACCCGCTGCCAACACTGTCACCGGTCCGGTAGTGAACGAGCAGCAAGCCTCTTCACTGCATCCCTCTGTGCGCTGGGACGGCCACACCGCCACCCTGTCGCTAACTCCGGCTGGCTCGTCATCTCACGCTCGCCGCGCCCCCACGGTCGCGCAGGCCGCGCTGCTCATGGCACGCGAGCTCCTGCGCTACCGTCCGGTTGACGACCTCTACGAGGACTGGCTGGACCACACCGCCGAGCTTGTCAGCGCCGCAGGAGGCTCTCCTGCACCGTCCCTCTCACTGCCTCGCCCTTTGCCAGCTGCGGGTGATGTGGCTCACGGAGCGCCTCCGCCTCCTCCACACCAAGATGGCGCCCTTGCGCCGAGGCGTGCAACTCAGGGAGCACCTCAGCCTCCCCCACGCCTGGGTGGCGTCATCGCTGCAAGATGCGTGGTCCAACGGCGCGACCCACCGCGCCGCGTGCCAGCGCACGAGGAAAGAAGCTGCCAAGAGATTCCCCGTCCCCAAGGAAGTGCTCCACCACTCCCAGCTCCGCTACGCCAGGATTGCTTGCTGCGATAGGGCCATGCGCCGTGTGCCACGGCGGTGCAGGGGCACCACGACCAGGCTCCACCTCCAAGGCAAGCCCCGGTGACCACGGCCGGCTGCCGCGCCTTCACCCCCGACCCCAGGCAAGTTCAAGCCAAACCTGCCTCCGCGCTACGACGGCACCCCCGACCCCACAGAATTCCTGCAGCTCTATGAGCTGAGCATCAAGGCAGCCAGCGGCGACGAGGAAGTCATGGCGAACTGGTTCCCCATGCCTCTCAAGGATGGCGCCTGCTGCTGGCTCCTAAACCTGCCGCCTGGCTCCATCTCTTCCTGGAACGAGATGCGCGACAGTTTCGTCGCCATTTCCAGGGCACTCGCGACCACCCCCCTGTCGTGGGTGACCTGCGCCGCGTCAAGCAACAACCAGAGGAGACCCTCCAGAAGTACATCCAGCGCTTCAACAATGTTCGTCTCAAGATCCCCAAGGTGACGGACGAGGCCATCATCTCTGCGTTCTCCGATGGCACCCGCGACATCAAGATGAAGGAGGAGCTCGCCATCCATGAGGACCTGTGCACATCCCTAGAGCTGTTCAACCTGGCAACCAAGTGCGCAAGGGCTGAGCAAGGGCGCCTTTCCCTCCTCGAGCTCCCAGCTGCCGACCCGGAGGAGAAGAAATCCAAGGCCAAGGACGTGAAGCTCAAGGGAGTCGTCGTGCTTGTGGCAGAGCCAAACATGAAGCGCGGCAGGGACCAGCCCGAGTCATCCAAGGGCGACCGAGGCCCACACCAGGAGTGGCGCGACCGGCCTCATGAGGACCACTGGCAGGATCAGCCTCGCGAGGACCGCCCTCAGGGCAATGCTGGGCTTCCTCCACTTCGGCCACCAAGAAGGAATGACGACCACCACCAAGACGAGGGGGCTGGGGGATTCCAGGAGCCGCGTGCTATCGCCTGCATCTTGGGCGGTGCTCAAGCCCTAGCCTCACAGCGTATCTTCAAGCAATTTTCTCGCGAGGTGAACGCAGTCCTTCCCAAGCTCCAGGCTACGTGCCCGCTCAGGTGGTCCAAGTGCGCTATTACCCTCAGCTCAGCAGATCAGCTCAAGTGCGCGGCCACAGCTGGCGCTCTCCCAATGCTTTGTTCACCTGGCATCAGCAACGTGCAAGTCACCAAGACCCTCATCGATGGTGGCGTAGGGCTCAACGTCCTGTCCGTCGAGACATTCGACAACCTTCAAGTGACATACGATTAGCTTCAGCCTACCAAACCTTTTTAAGGAGTGACCGACGGCTCCACCACGCCAATAGGTCAGGTACGCCTCCCAGACACCTTTGGAGAATGCAACAACTACCGCACCGAGCTCATCGACTTCGACGTCGCCCACATTCGTTGCCGTACAATGCCATCCTCAGGTATCCGGCCCTGGCCAAGTTCATGGCAGTGATGCACCATGGCTACAATGTCCTCAAGATGCCAGGAAGCAGCGGGATCATCACAGTCCCCTACATAGAAAGAGATGCGGTGTGCTCCCTCGAGCACGCCTTCCAAGCAACGTCAATTGAAGTCCACGACAACAATGCAGCTCGGTACCCTCCTGAGGTCGTCCCCAAGAAGAAGCAGCTGCTCCGTGCCGGACCTCGGGAGGGTGGCACCGCAAGTGGTACCTCGTCAGGATCAGCGCCTGCACCTGGGGCGCTTCCCTCTGTCGCATAGGAAGACGCGCCCGATGCCCTCCTCGGGCAGGGCTCGGGGGCTCTCTTCTGGAGGGCCTCAGACCTTGCCAACGTCACGAGGGAGGTGCTCGGGCACCACTTGGAGGTGTGTTTCGCGGCACGTCTCCCTCGGGAGGACACTGGGCAAGGAGCGCCAGGCGCTTGGGAGTTCATCACGAAGGTATCTCAGGAGCTTCAGGAGGCAACAGCAATACGCGGCGACCGCCGCCCACCTAGCGTTGCTCCCCACCCAGGCGAGGGTGGTGAGCTGCGTGTCTGCATCGACATACCAGGGCTCAACCGAGCCGCATCTCAGGAGCGCTTCTGGCCTTCGCGTGTTGGGCGCTGCGAAGGTCCACCTCACAGCTACATTCGCATGCCGTTCGGCCTGTCGAGCGTGGCTGCTGCCTTCTAGCGCAACCTGCGGAGCTGCATGGCGGGTCAGGAGGCCAGGCACCACGCAGTCCTGGCAGAGATGGCGACGGTCCTCAAGGAACCGCCTCGACCCCCAGAGCCTCATGAGGCTCAGGACCCTGGTGGCTCGTGAGGAGCAACCCCTTCGCCGCGTACCTTCAGCTAGCTCAACACCCGTTCATCAACGTAACCTGGTGAGTTTTTCCAAGTTTATTTAGCTGGGAGCGCCCAGGGGGCTGCATTATTCCCAGGCCGCGTGGGTCCGTCCCTGTGGCATGTATCCCTTCTTTTTTATGTCTTTAGCTCACCTTGCTGGGGGCACCCCTCGGGCTGCATCATCCCCAAGCCGCGCGGGCCGGACCCAGTGGCTCGTATCGTTCATGCATTTACTTGAGCTAGTTTGCCTTCTGTGCTTAATCTCTATATGATTATAACCTTCTTGATTGTCGCCCATCACGGGAGCCACGCGCCGGTCGTCTTTCTTCAGGACCCTTCACGTGAGAGGGTTAGGCACGGCGTCTGTGCTCGGGTCCGTCCCTGTAGCGTCGATAAATCCAACGGTTGAGCTTCGTCTGGTGGGCCGGCCCCGTTCGCGTCACCTCCTGGGGCCGTTGGTGCTTGGCTTTCTCACGTGATAACCTCAGGAGATTCGTTCAATGCAGGTTGTCTGACCACCTCGCAGGACCAACACAGCGAACAAGAATCAAGACCAGGCACAACTAGCCTTGAGGTCGGGCCTCGTGAGCCCCGCACTGGCTCACAAGTGCCCAAACACACCTTGTCTAGCCCTGCCATGCAAGCCACGTGTCAGGACGGGGTTGTACACGCCCCGGGGTCTCTCCGCAGTAGGGAGTCCCCTCCCATGTACCAGAGGCGGATCGGCAATCACCATGGTGATTGGTGCCCTTCCTCGCACTAACTTGCAGGAACTTCCTGAAGGCTACAGCTAGCGGTACCACGGAATCTCTCTCTTCTCCCATGCGATTCACTTGCACGTTAGAAGGGGGCACCTAAGCATCGTGACTCAGGAGCTCTTACAGGCTATCCAGCCCTCACCCCCTGGCCTTGACCACGGCATCGCGACCTGGCTTACTAGCGGCAGCTGAGCTTGCTCGAGAGTCGGGACCTGAGGACGTAGAGCACCAGGAAGAACATGGAGAAGTGGGGGTGGCCTACATGGGCCTAACCTAGCTACTCAACAGTGGCAGACTCCCAAGCCTGGTGTGTCGCAAAGGACCAACCCTGGATTGCCAAGATAAGTTTCATGCTCGGGTCAACCAACCGCTACAGCGTAGAGTTCTCATTTGTGCTGCCCCACTGTGGCAACGTAGTCTCCCTCTCTTACATCTCGGCGGTCGCTTGCGCGCCAAAGGGGACCTCCTAAGCATCGCATCTCAGGGGCTCCTACTGGACCTTGGGCCGCTCACCTCCTGGCCTTGACCACGGCATCACGACCTGGCATACCAGCGATGGCTGAAGCCTGCCTGGGGACCGGGACCTGTCGGTGTAGAGCACCACGCCGTCACGAGTTTAGAAAGGGGAAACCGAGCCAGAACGGAGCACGCACACGCACAACTTCATAATAATGATAATATCAACAAAGGACATTACAGACGCCTTACACACCCCATCGGGGTCCATTTCGATTCCTCACAGGGAACAAAAGGAAAGGAATCCCTAGGAGTTCTATCTACGCACGCCAGACGACGCCGATGCCATCATCAACACTGGGCCACAATAGGCCGGTGCCAACCCCATCTAGATCATCGACGGCGGCGGCCAGACGCTGCAGCCTTGCTCCGGGCCCAATGGGAGCTCGGGGGCACGTAGCTGTCATCGCTCGTCTCCGAAGACTCCACGAGCTCGGGAGAGTCGCTGGACCACCAGGAGTCACCGCTGTCGCTGGAGGAGCTGCAGGCGAGGCATGCGGCAGGCCCAGCGCCCGCCAATGCACCGTCCTAGCGACCTCCTTCATGTCAGCACTCCAGGCAGCGGCCTTCCTCGTCGAAGACCTTGAAGAACAGCATGGAGGCACCGTCGTACTCGAAGTGGATCGTGAGGGCGCCCTCCGCGTGGCAGACTCGAGCAATCTCGCCCCAGCCTCAGGTCATGAAGATCCTCCTGGAGATGATGGCTTCAATTTCCGCTCGAATCGTGGGGGCGTCGCAGTCGGCGTGCTGCAGCCAAAGCTCGAGGGGCCCCCTTCGCGGCATCTCTCAAGAGAAGAAGGAAGGGAAGCGAATCCAAGTGCTCGGGGGCATCACCGCCCACAGCATGAACTCGCGTGAGGAGTCCGCAGCATGGACCCCTGGGGCGACGGCATGCACCTCCGTGGCACGGAGGCCATGGCCCTGGCGCAGGCGGGCGGCGCTCATCTCTCCTCCCTCCGGAATCATCGGCATGAGCATAGAATGGCAACGGGTACCCAGGAGGCGGCCTCTCGTACCACGGCCATGACACCACCTGCCTCACGACTATCTCACGGCAATGGGACCTCCTCTTCTTCAGCGGAAGCAGCTCAGGCTCATTGAGGGGAGCCTTGCCCTTCTCCGTGGCCGAGAACCTCTAAATCAGTGCCATGACTGCACCAGCAAGGAGTGGAGCAAGGAAGGAGAAGAATCGGGAGAGGCAAAAGAGATACGGGTGATGGGTCTCCGCCCCCACCTCCCATTTATAGCCAAAGGGAGGCCAATCGCCGGCCTCCATGATCTAAGGTAATAATGATGGTTTTTTCTTGCATGCAGCGGGGACTCGTCAAGTCAGGCAGTTGCCGAGGCAGTGTGGGGAAGTGGAGACGCCCATGTCCAATCAACCGCCACGCGTCGACCAAGGCCGCGGGATATTGGGGCCCGTGGCGCTCCGCACTTGCCCCTTGGCTTCGCCTCAAAGCCAAGCCCGAGCGTGCCTTGGGCCCGGGGGCTACTGTCGGCGTTCTAGGAACGGGGGTCCCCAGACTTGCCTACCTACGGGCCACAGCGTGCCAATGTGAGTGGGACCGTACGTCCCAACTTGACCAACAAGCATTCAAGACCCTTGCGAGGGGCCAAGCCTCGTGAGGCGGGGGACGCAAGACCTCCTCATGAGTGGCCCCACCAGGATGTCTCGCGAGGGGCGGAGAGATCAAGGTCACGCAAACCTCGCGATCGAGACCATGACGATCGAGACCAGGCGGGCGCTAGGCGGGCACCAGCACTCACAGTGTCCTTGTTTCCTCTTTGGTGCTAAGGAGGAAAGCGTAGATGAAGAGTACCGAGGCGTCAAGCAAAGGTTTCCATATCGGTGCAATGAGACCAAGACCAGCAGGACGGAGGTCACCGTGGAGCCCAAGATGGCGTCACCACCAGAGCCTTTGGCAGGCGAAGACTGCTTTTGTCAAGATAACTTGTACTAGTTGTACCCTTTCAAATTGCCCGTTGTTGGCTCCCTTCCCGCTCAATATTTGGGGAGAGGACCAGGACCTCTATAAAAAGGATTAGCCAGCACAATAGAAGGGGGATCGACCTCATTTTAGATCATAGCCATTCCATCCTTAGCCACACACCAACCAAGCACAAGAACACCTCACCTCAGGAGGTTGTACTTCCCCGTGTACTGTTCATCATCAGCCCAAGAGGCAATCCACCACACCACACTGGAGTAGGGTATTACACCGCAACGGTGGCCCAAACCAGTATAAATCTCGTGTCTCTTGTGTTGCGAGTTCGTCGAGCTAGCCTTTGATATCGCGAAGTGCTTGAGGGCGTGATCGGTGAGGGAGAGATCTTCGCGCGCACCCCAGTGTTCGAACCTTAAGGGTTTTGCCGGAACCCGAAATCCGACAGTCTTCACATAGTTGCATAATTATTCGACTACTAATTGATCTTCACTTATATCTTTTGGTGTAGTTTATCATTTGCTCTAGTGCTTCACTTATATATTTTTAGAGCACGACGGTGTCTTTATTTTGACGAAATTGATGAACTCTCATGCTTCACTTATATTATTTTTAGAGTCTTTAAACAGCATGGTAAATTGCTTTGTTTATGAATTTAGTCCTAATATGATGGGCATCCAAGAGGGATATAGTAAAAACTTCCATATAAAGAGCATTGAATACTATGAGAAGTTTGATTCCTTGCATATTGTTTTGAGACATAAAGATGGTGATATTAGAGTCATGCTAGTGAGTAGTTTTGGATTGATAGAAATACTTGTGTTAAAGTTTGTGATTCCCATAGCATGCACGTATGGTGAACCGTTATGTAAAGAAGTTCGAGCATGATTAATTTACTGATTGTCTTCCTTATGAGTGGCGGTCGGGGACGAGCGATGGTCTTTTCCTACCAATCTATCCCCCTAGGAGCATGCATGTGTACTTCATTTTCATAACTAATAGATTTTTGCAACATGTGAGTTATTTATGACTAATGTTTAGTCCTTGGATTATACGCACTCTCACCCTTTCACCTTTGCTAGCCTCTCTAGTGCCGTGCAACTTTCGCCGGTACCATACACCCACCATATAGCGTGCTCAAAGCAACCACCATACCAACTGAAAGCACAAGTGCTCCCTAGGTGGCTTTGATAATTGATGACAACATATCTCTTGTTGGACTAATGTTTTCACCTAGTATGTTTCAGATAAGTTGAACAATGGAGTGGCATGGACTAAAGGGTGTGGGAAGGTCTCCAAGACACTAAGGACAAAGGATTGGCTAAAGCTTGAAGTTCAAGACTCTTCATTTTACATTTTAGTGATCCAAGATCACATTGAGTCAATAGGAAAAGCCAATACTATCAAGGAGGGATGGGGTGTTGTTTAATGAGCCTCTTGCTCAAGTGCTTAATGATATGCTCCAAAACCCTCAGCTACTTTCCCATATCCACAAATGACCTAAACCCTAAGCCAAACTCGGTCATACCGATTCTTTCAACCCGGCGCCACCGAGTTTCACATGTCATAGCCACTGCCAAACCCTAATCAGTTCGGTCTCACCGATGGGATCTCGGTCTCACCGAGATGGGCTTGCAAACTCTCTGTTACCTACTGCATTACTCTCGGTCCCACCGAGATATGCAATCGGTCCCACCGAGTTTGCTTGGCCAACTCTCTGTTTTGCTTATTACCCAAATCGGTCCCACTGAGTTTGAGTAATCGGTCAAACCGAGTTTTGGATTTTCCCTAACCCTAGCACATCGGTCCCACCGAGTTGTTCCAATCGGTCCCACCGAAATCTCTAACGGTCACTAGGTTTACCTTTTCGGTCCGACCGAGTTTGTTGATTCGGTCCCACCAAGATTGGAAAACTATGTGTAACGGTTGGATTTTGTGTGGAGGCTATATATACCCCTCCACCTCCTCTTCATTCGTGGAGAGAGCCATTAGACTAAGCCTACACTTCTAGCATCCTATTTCTGAGAGAGAACTACCTACTCATGTGTTGATGCCAAGACATTCCATTCCTACCATACGAATCTTGATCTCTAGCCTTCCCAAGTTGCTTTCCACTCAAATCTTCTTTCCACCAGATCCAAATCCTATGAAGGAGAGTTGAGTGTTGGGGAGACTATCATTTGAAGCACAAGAGCAAGGAGTTCATCATCAACACACCATTTGTTACTTCTTGAAGAGTGGTGTCTCCTAGATTGGCTAGGTGTCACTTGGGAGCCTCCGACAAGATTGTGGAGTTGAACCAAGGAGTTTGTAAGGGCAAGGAGATCGCCTACTTCATGAAGATCTACCGCTAGTGAGGCAAGTCCTTCGTGGGCGATGGCCATGGTGGGATAGACAAGGTTGCTTCTTCGTGGACCCTTCGTGGGTGAAGCCCTCCAGGGACTCGCGCAACCGTTACCCTTCGTGGGTTGAAGTCTCCATCAACGTGGATGTAGGATAGCACCACCTATCCGAACCACGGGAAAAACATCCATTTCTCCGATTGCGTTTGAATTCTCCAAACCCTTCCCTTTACATTCTTGCAAGTTGCATGCTTTACTTTTCGCTGCCTATATACACTTTGCATACTTGCTTGATATGTATTGTGAGTGTTGAAATTATGCTTAAACTCCACTCAAACCGAAAAAGCTTAAAAATTGCAACTTTGGCATGAAGTGTCTAATCACCCCCCTCTAGACACATCTACTTCAAGGTCCAACAAGTGGTATCAGAGCTTTGGTCTCCATTGCCTTGGTTTAATCACCATTGGAGGAAGATGGATGTGTCTACTTTAGGGAGTCTTAGACATAGAGTGCCTATTCTTGATGGAGAATATTTTCATGAGTGGAAAAATGAGATGCTTGTAATCTTCAACCAATATCATTTGAACAAGTATATTGCTAGCCCTTGTGCACCTCACATTGATCCTTTACATCCTACCCTAGATGAAGATATTGACATGATTCGCAATCTTAGAACTATTGAGCTCATCATTAGAGGATTGCCCAAAAACTTGATTGCAAGTTTGCCTACTCTTAATTGTGCTTATACTATATGGAAATTTCTTGAGGAACGATTTCCCGACCATTCCTTAAAAAATTTGGATAAAATTCTCCATAAATCTATTGCCTTGAGTAAGATGAACTCTAGTGATCCTAACTTTGTTGATTGTCTACTTGAGCTTGCCAATCTCAAGCGAGCTAAGGGAGATGTTGGAATCATTAGTGATATTATATTCGAAGCTATAAGGATTCATAAAAGTGACCATTTTAATGATCATTTATCTAATGAATTACCCTCTCTAGGAAATGATGAGTCACAAGATCATGGTGAACATGAATACTATGATGATGATGATGATGATAGTGACTTCAATCTTGATGATGCAATGAGACACTTTGGTCTTACGGCAAATCTTCGGGGATATGAATCAGGAGGAAAGGAATGGGTACTTGATAGTGGATGTACTGATCATATGACCGGAGATGAGGAGATGTTCCGCGAGCTTGCTGAAAATGACGGCCCTCGAAAATATGTCACCTTTGGTGATAATTCAAAGGGTAAAGTAGTTGGCCTTGGTAAGGTGGCCATCTCACATGATAGTTCCATTCAAAATGTCATGCTCGTTGAATCTCTCGGCTACAACTTACTTTCAGTATCTAGACTTGCTGATTTCGGTTTAAATGTCCTATTTACTGAGGTAGATTGCCAAGTGTTTCGTCGAGACAATCATAAAATGGTCTTTACCGGTATGCGTAAAGGTGACCTTTACATTGTCGACTTCTCTAAAAAGGCACAACCTAAAACTTGCTTTATTGCTAAATCCTCAAAAGGTTGGTTGTGGCATAGACGACTAGGTCACGTTGGCATGAGAAATCTTGACAAGCTTATTAAAGGAAATCATATCCTTGGAGTTAATGATGTCATATTTGATAAGGATAGACTTTGCAGTGCTTGTAAGCAGGTAAACAGGTTGGAGGAAGACATCCCGTGAAGAACATCATGACCACGAGGATGCCACTCGAGCTACTTCATATGGATCTTTTTGGTCCCAACGCCTACAAGAGTCTTGGTGGAAATTCTTTTGGTCTAGTTATAGTTGATGATTTTTCAAGATTTACGTGGGTGTTCTTTCTTAATGACAAGTCGCAGGTCTAGAAGATCTTCAAAAACTTCGCTAGGAAGGCCCAAAATTAGTTTGACGTGAAGATCAAGAAGGTTCAGAGTGACAACGGAACGGAGTTCAAGAATGTAAATGTGGACACCTTTCTTGACGAAGAAGAGATTTCACACGAGTTCTCGGCTACGTACACACCTCAACAAAATGGAGTTGTTGAGAGGAAGAACCGGACGCTCATCGAAATGGCAAGAACAATGCTTGATGAATACAAGACGCCAAAGCACTTTTGGGCAGAAGCGGTTGAGACAGCTTGTCATGCAACAATTCGCTTGCATCTTCACAAGCTACTCGGGAAGACGGCATACGAGCTCCTCACCGGTAACAAACCCCAAGTTGGATACTTTCAAGTATTCGGCTGAAAGTGCTACATTCTTGATAAGCATCGTCGTTCAAAGTTTGCTCCTAAATCTCATGAAGGTTTCCTACTTGGTTATGGCTCAAACTCTCACACTTACCGTGTCTACAACAATTTCACCCAAAAGGTTGAAGAGACGGTAGATGTGAAGTTTGATGAATCTAATGGCTCGCAAGTAGAGCAATTGCCAATTGATGTAGGAGACAAAGACCCTTCAGAAGCAATCCAAGACTTGCCCATAGGCAAAGTTCGTCCAACGGAGGTGAAGGAGAGTACTTCATCCATCCAAGTGGAGGCTTCTACTTCACAACAAGGTGAACCAAGAATTGATACGGAAGCATCCACAAGTGGGACACACCAAGATGAAGAAGACAAGGAAATGCATCAAGACGAACATCAACAACCTCCTTCTCCACCACGACAAGACAATGACAATGTCAACAATGAAGAAGGCCAAGAAGAAGAACAAGATGAAGAAAATGTTCAATGAAGAACCAAGCAAACGCTCTCACGAGTTCGAGCAAGAATTGCCAAAGATCATACCATCGAGCAAATCTTCAATGACATACAAACCGGGAGAATCACTCGCTCAAAAACTCATTTAGCTAACTTTTGTGAAAACTATTCATTCATCTCTAGCATTGAACCTATGAAGGTTGAAGAAGCATTGGAAGATTCGGATTGGATAAACGCCATGCATGAAGAGCTACACAACTTTGAGAGAAACCAAGTTTGGACATTGGTTGAGAAGCCCGACAACAACCACAACAACATTGGTACCAAATGGGTGTTTCGCAACAAGTGGTTCACAACAAAGCACGTCTCGTCGCCCAAGGGTACACACAAGTCGAAGGTATGGACTATGGTGAGACATATGCTCCCGTTGCTAGACTTGAGTCCATTCGCATCTTACTTGCCTATGCTAATCACCATAACATCACCTTGTACCAAATGGACATTAAAAGTGCTTTTCTAAATGGTGAAATAGAGGAGGAAGTTTATGTCAAACAACCTCCTGGCTTTGTCAATCCTAAGAAACCTAATCATGTTTACAAACTTCACAAAGCTCTTTATGGTCTTAAACAAGCTCCTAGAGCATGGTATAAATGCTTGACCAAGTTCCTTATTGCAAGTGGTTTTGAAATTGGTAAAATTGATTCTACTCTTTTTACTAAAAGGGTTAATGGAGAACTATTTATATGCCAAATTTATGTTGATGATATCATATTTGGTTCAACTAACCCTCTCTTTAGTGAAAAGTTTGGAAAGCTAATGTCAGAAAAGTTTGAGATGTCTATGATGAGTGAACTCAAATTCTTTCTCGGTTTGCAAATCAAGCAAACTAAGGAAGGTACATTTGTCTCTCAAACAAAGTACACCAAGGACTTATTCAAGAAGTTCAATATGCAAGAATGCAAAGGTATGTCTACACCCATGCCTACTAGTGGACATAATGATTTGACCAAAGATGGTGAACCGGTTGATC
The DNA here is from genome assembly GCA_034509565.1 of Triticum monococcum. Taxonomy (NCBI): domain Eukaryota; kingdom Viridiplantae; phylum Streptophyta; class Magnoliopsida; order Poales; family Poaceae; genus Triticum; species Triticum monococcum. Next base: position 318,374,415 of record CM067842.1, read on the forward strand.
AAAAGGTTTATCGCTCTATGATTGGTTCATTGTTATACCTATGTGCTTCACGTCCCGATATTATGCTAAGTGTGTGCATGTGTGCAAGATATCAAGCTGCCCCTAAAGAATGTCATCTTAAGGCTGTGAAAAGGATAGTTAGATACTTAATTCATACACCAAATTTTGTCATTTGGTACCCTAAGAGGTCTTCTTTTGATCTTGTTGGCTATTCCGACTCAGATTATGCCGGAGACAAGGTTGATAGAAAGTCAACTTCGGGTACTTGTCAATTTCTTGGTAGATCCCTTGTGTCTTGGTCCTCCAAGAAACAAAACTCAGTATCCTTATCCACCGCCGAAGCGGAATACATTGCCGCTGGTTCATGTTGTGCTCAATTACTTTGGATGACCCAAACTCTTAAAGATTATGGGATCTATGTGAAACATGTTCCACTGCTTTGTGACAATAAAAGTGCTATCAAAATTGGTCATAATCATGTACAACATTCTCGAACTAAGCATATTGAAGTTCGTCATCATTTCATTCGAGATCATGTTGCTAAGGGTGACATAAATCTTAAGCATGTTCGCACTGATAAGCAATTAGCGGATATATTCACTAAAGCACTTGATGAGAAAGTGTTTTGCAGGTTGAGAGGAGAATTGAACATCATTGATGCTTCGAACTTGGAGTAGGAACTCCATTGGATACATGCAAGACATGACCTTATGACTAATCCATGATATATCTCTTATGATGACTATCTTATGTCTTGGATATATTTGTACCTTGCATGTTGTCTAACCCATGTAGGTGCTTGGTTGAATCTAATTCCATGAGATTGCGACTCACTCACATCTTGAGCAATCTCTACATCACCAAGTCTTTACACGATGGTGGTTGAAGACAAGGACGCACAAAATCATTCAAACATATCCTTTGACAAATCCTATGTTGAGCTTCGTGAATGTCATTTTTGGATACACAAGTGCTTTTCCTTGCAAGAACTAATCCATGTAGGTAGATGAACTCAAACTCCAAGTGGTGCTCCAAACTCTTGATGGGCTACATCAACCGTGAGCACCCACACAAGTTCAACTACATGAGAAAGAACCACACCACCACCCAATGCATGTTGTTCCATCTTAGAGAAGCTTTACTCCGAGACATGAGTCAAAGCAACTCAACAAGATGTGAATACATCAAGATGCTTAAACGAAAAATGGTAACCCCATTTTGAGCTTAAACGATGAGTATGACCTATGATCAAGTGTTCTCACTTGACTCCTAAGTCAATATACTCTAACATAGGTGACTATGTCACCGCCCAACTCTAGATGAAGTTCTCTTGTGTTCCTTCTGTGTTTTATTGCATTTGTCTCATGCTTGTTTATCTTTCCCTTCTCTTTTTCAAAAAAAAACTTCATCTAGATCTTTCTGTCTCTTCTTTTTTCCTTTTGTTTTTGTTCTGCATTTTCTGCATTTAATTCATTGCAAATCTTTGTGAGATCTTACATGTCTAGTGAGCTAAGGTGACAAGTGTTTTTCTCTGTCTAAACTCGGTTTCACCGAATTGCAATTTTCGGTCCAACCGAATCTTTTTGGTACCACCGAAATATGCCACTCGGTGCCACCGACTTTGCAATCAGAAAAACAGTTTGCCACTTGATCTATATTTCTTCTGATCCAGCTCCACTCAATGAACCTTGTCCTCTACAAGCATCACAATTTTGTTCTTTGCTTTATGCTGAGTCTCAAGGACCAACCCTGGTCGACGGATTCCAGAAAAACCTTCTTGGAAATTGATGTCAAAGGGCGAGAGAGAGATCACATCAAAGCCTATCTTCGGGGAGAGAAAGATCACATCACAATACTAAAGGGGGAGAGAAAGTCTCAAGGATCCCAGACGTCCCAGATAATGTATTAAGGGGGAGAAAGAGATCTCTAGGGGGAGAGACACTGCTCAAGGATCCCAGATGCTTGATGTTCAAGAGGAGAGATGTCACATGTCTTTTTAGGGGAAAGACATATTCATTTGTATCTTTCAGCTCTGATTTTCTGTTCCCTATCTTCTCCCAATATCCCATGAAAGATTCAGGGGGAGCAAGACACCCATGGGAAAGAAATCAGTCAAATTCATTGCATATCTTTATTCTTGGGGACATGTTGAATTCAATGTAGTACCTAGTACTTACTCTCTACATGTCATCCCAGTCTTGGTATTCTTGTGGTTTCTTTTGTTTGCTCTGGCTAGTGGATGTACCTATGTTATCTAACCTTGTTTGTGCAGGTTCATTCCATCCTAAGCCAACTTAAGACTACAAGGTAAGTGTATGCATCAAAATCATGAGTATGAGGAATTATTGCCTATGTACATACTGTTTGCAAGAAGGAATCATGAGCATGAAGGTATTTTCCTTAATAATCTTTTGCTCTGATGCATATGGCCAAGATACATGTAACACATTGCCTACTCTGTCATGATTATGCTCTCACATGCTTCTATATTTTATATTCACATGATTGCATACATGTAGGGGGAGCCTATGTTTGTTACATGCCCTTCCAAAGCTTTACTTACTATTCTTTGTATCTTTATCTAAAGCTTTGATGTATGTTGCCATCAATTACCAAAAAGGGGGAGATTGAAAGCACAAGTGCTCCCTAGGTGGTTTTCATAATTGATGACAACATATCTCTTGTTGGACTAATGTTTTCACCTAGTATGTTTCAGATAAGTTCAACAATGGAGTGGCATGGACTAAAGGGTGTGGGAAGGTCTCCAAGACACTAAGGACAAAGGATTGCTAAAGCTTGAAGTTCAAGACTCTTCATTTTACATTTTAGTGATCCAAGATCACATTGAGTCAATAGGAAAAGCCAATACTATCAAGGAGGGATGAGGTGTTGTTTAATGAGCCTCTTGCTCAAGTGCTTAATGATATGCTCCAAAACCCTCAGCTACTTTCCCATATCCACAAATGACCTAAACCCTAAGCCAAACTTGGTCATACCGATTCTTTCAACCCGGTGCCACCGAGTTTCACATGTCATAGCCACTGCCAAACCCTAATCAGTTCGGTCTCACCGATGGGATCTCGGTCTCACTGAGATGGGCTTGCAAACTCTCTGTTACCTACTGCATTACTCTCGGTCCCACCAAGATATGCAATCGGTCCCACCGAGTTTGCTTGGCCAACTCTCTGTTTTGCTTATTACCCAAATCGGTCCCACCGAGTTTGAGTAATCGGTCAAACCGAGTTTTGGATTTTCCCTAACCCTAGCACATCGGTCCCACCGAGTTGTTCCAATCGGTCCCACCGAAATCTCTAACGGTCACTAGGTTTACCTTTTTGGTCCGACCGAGTTTGTTGATTCGGTCCCACCGAGATTGGAAAACTGTGTGTAACGGTTGGATTTTGTGTGGAGGCTATATATACCCCTCCACCTCCTCTTCATTCGTGGAGAGAGCCATCAGACTAAGCCTACACTTCCAGCATCCTATTTCTGAGAGAGAACTACCTACTCATGTGTTGAGGCCAAGACATTCCATTCCTACCATACGAATCTTGATCTCTAGCCTTCCCAAGTTGCTTTCCACTCAAATCTTCTTTCCACCAGATCCATATCCTATGAAGGAGAGTTGAGTGTTGGGGAGACTATCATTTGAAGCACAAGAGCAAGGAGTTCATCATCAACACACCATTTGTTACTTCTTGGAGAGTGGTGTCTCCTAGATTGGCTAGGTGTCACTTGGGAGCCTCCGACAAGATTGTGGAGTTGAACCAAGGAGTTTGTAAGGGCAAGGAGATTGCCTACTTCGTGAAGATCTACCGCTAGTGAGGCAAGTCCTTCGTGGGCGATGGCCATGGTGGGATAGACAAGGTTGCTTCTTTGTGGACCCTTCGTGGGTGGAGCCCTCCGTGGACTCGCGCAACCGTTACCCTTCGTGGGTTGAAGTCTCCATCAACGTGGATGTAGGATAGCACCACCTATCCGAACCTCGGGAAAAACATCCGTGTCTCCGATTGCGTTTGAATTCTCAAAACCCTTCCCTTTACATTCTTGCAAGTTGCATGCTTTACTTTCCGCTGCCTATATACACTTTGCATACTTGCTTGATATGTATTGTGAGTGTTGAAATTATGCTTAAACTCCACTGAAAATGAAAAAGCTTAAAAATTGCAACTTTGGCATGAAGTGTCTAATCACCCCCCTCTAGACACATCTACTTCAAGGTCCAACACCAACCTATTATGGCATTTCCATAGCCATTCCGAGATATATTCCCACACAACTTTCCACTGTTCCGTCTATTATGACACACATTATCATTGTCATATTGCTTTGCATGATCGTGTAGTTGACATCGGGCAAAGCCACCGTTCAGAATTCTTTCATACATTTCACTCTTGATTCATTGGACATCCCGGTACACCATCAGAGGCATTCATATAGAATCATATTTTGTTCTAAGTATCGAGTTGTAATTCTTGAGTTTTAAGTAAATAAAAGTGTGATGATGTTCATTATTATATCATTGTCCCATGTGAGGAAAGAAAGATAAAAGTTGAAAAAAAACAGAAGGCCCAAAAAATGAGAGAAAAAGAGAAAAGGGACAATGTTGCTATCCTTTTTCCACACCTGTGCTTCAAAGTAACACCATGATCTTCATGATAGAGACTCTAATATGTTGTCACTTTCATATACTAGTGGGAATTTTCAATTATAGAACTTGGCTTGTATATTCCAATGATGGGCTTCCTCAAAATGCCCTAGGTCTTCATGAGCAAGCAAGTTGGATGCACAACCACTTAGTTTCTTTTTGAGCTTTCATACACTTATAGCTCTAGTGCATCCGTTGCATGGCAATCACTCACTCACATTGATATCTATTGATGGGCATCTCCATAGCCCGTTGATACGCCTATTTGATGTGAGACTATCTCTTTCTTTTTGTCTTCTCCACAGCCACCATATTATATTCCACCTATAGTGCTATGTCCATGGCTCATGCTCATGTGTTGCTTGAAAGTTGAAAAGGTTTGAGAACATCAAAATTACGAAAAAATTGCCTGGCTTGTCATCGGGGTTGTGCATGACTTTATACTTTGTGTGATGTGATTTTGTAGGGATAACTTTCTTTGGCCATGTAATTTTGAGAAGACATAATTGCCTTATTAGTATTCTTGAAGTATTATTGTTTTTATGTCAATATTAAACTTTTGTTTTGAATCTTATGGATCTGACATTCATGTCGGAACGCGAGGACCACCTCCGTTCCGAGTATCCGGAGTTCTTTTAGTCCTAGATCTCGGGACGAGATCCTTTCATAGTGGTGGAGTGTTGTAACACCCCGGATGGAACTTACCATATTTGTACTCCAACACTTGCCATTTCCGGCTTTAAGTTATGAGATTCGTGGTTGGGTTCTTGTTTTTTGTTTTGCATTTTGTTCATGTCATGCATTTCATATCATGCCATCATGTGCATCTCATTTGCATACGTGTTCGTCTCATGCATCCGAGCATTTTCCCCATTGTCCGTTTTGCATTCCGGCACTCCTACGTCCACTAGCGTCCCTTTTTGCCTCTTTTCATGAACGGGTGTTAAACATTCTCAGAATGGACCGAGATTTGCCAAGCGGCCTTGGTACACCACCGGTAGACTGCCTGACAAGTTTCGTGCCATTTGGAGTCCGTTTGATACTCCAACGGTTAACCGGGGAACCGTAAAGGCCTCGTGTGTGTTGCAGCCCAACACCCCTCCAAAACGGCCCAATAACCCATCCAAAACCCTTCCATGTCCTCCGTCGTCGGATCATGATCGCGTGGTCGAAAACTACACCTCATTTGGACAGTACAAACTCCTCCTACCTATAAACATGTGCCCCTCCCAGATTTTTCGCGCAGATGAAACCCTGGCCTAGCCCCTCTCCGCCGCCGGACACGTCCGGATCTCAGCGGACGAAAATCGCCGCCGCACCTGCACCAATTGGAGGCCGCCACGTGGCACCCCGGAGCCTCCACCGCCGCCAGCCCGCCAGGGCCGCGCGCCCGCGCCTCCTCGCTGCCGATCCCGCGAGCCTCCGACGCCCCGGCGCCCCTTCGCCGCCGACCGCCGCGGCCCGCACCGCCATCCCCGCCGATCCCGCGAGCTCGCCGCGCAGGCCCGCGCCTCCGCGCCCGTGCCGCCTCATCCCCACCGGCCTCTCCTTCGGCCGGATCTGGCCTCCCCGTCCCCAGATCCGGCGAGGCGCTACACCGGCGACCACCGCCTCCCTCTTCTCCGGCCACCGCGACCTCCTACTCCGGCAAGCTCCCCGGCCATCCTCGAAGGATGTGCAAACCCTAGATCTTAGATCCGGAGGTCCAAATATTCCCTAAGTCCCGTTTCTGCAATATTTTCAGGCCCTGTTCATCATGCCATAACTTGTTGCATACTGCTCCATTTTGTGCGTGCTATATATCAAAATGTTCATTAGGATGTGTTCTTCATTTTGTTCCATTGTGACATGCTTGTTTGAGTCTATCTTGATGCCCAAATCGTTGATGCAAGAGTGCTATAAATTGTTAGGTGCTGATTCTTAGCAGATTATTTTTGCTACATTTGTTGTGTGCTGGATATGGGCATGATCTCTACATGTGTTTTGGGCTATGCCATGCCATCTTTACAGGGGTGTATGCCCTGTATTTTTGTGGTGACTAGCACAAGCATGCAAAGTACCTCTCGTGATATTGCCGATTTCAGGGACTTTGAATTTCACTAAGTCATTGCTCTTCTGTTATTTTTATGCCATTTATTCATGTTGCTACAAAGAGATACATGCTTTGTTTGAGTATCGTCAGTAAGGATGATTTGGACATATGGTTATGCTCTATCCAGCCATGCCCCTGTTTGCAATTATGGAGTGCCCTAGCATGACCTAATCTTGCTCTACTTTTGCTATAAAATGTTCCTAGCAGATTGTTTACATGTTAATAAATTTTTCCATGGTTGTCGTAGTTCATCCATGCATGCTATGAACTTGCTCTTGCATTGGTTAGCTTCATAAACATGTCTGCTTGCTATTGCTATGCTTATATTGTAATGGAATGCCTTGTGGTGAATGAATCGAGCTCGCAAGGAGGCCTTCATTACTCTGTTTTGCCATGCTCAGTTTTCTGCTAAGTCTGAATCTATTAACGAAACTTGCTATGTTTACATGGGTGCCATCATATCTTCTGATCCTTTTTGGCTTATGGTCAGGAAGGTACTTTTGTTCTATGCTTTGAGTAGATTCATTCCATGCCTTGTATTGCTATGATCTAATCCTGTAGCATGTTGTTTGCTTGCTCTAAACGTTGCTTCCTGATGTTAATTCCTGGCATGTTGATATTTTCACCAACTCTATGAAGCTGATATCTTTTGCACTTTTGGCATGCTTGTTTCAACTTGTTCTAGTTTGTTTTAGCCATGGCTCAGTGTTCATCTTTTGTCAAGCATCTTGAGTAGATCACCTAAATGTGCTTTGTTGCTATGTTGAGGTGCAGTAGCTTAGTTTCTTATTGCATTCTAGATGGCATCGTGTTGTTAATCGCAGAATTGTGCCATTATTGTTTTGCTTGTCATTTGCAAACCGTGCATCCGGTTCCGGTGATCTTTATATCGATTTCAACCGAAATCAACTCATCTTTCCAACGGTGCACTTGGTTTGCCAAGTTGATGCCTTTATCAATCTTTTCCTTCCACAGCATGCATATGCATTACATATCACATCCCGCATGTCATGTTTTGCATCATGTTGATTGTGCATTGCACCGTGATTGATTGTTGGCCCTTTTGTTTGTGTTCTTACTTTGGGTAGAGCTGGGAGACGAATACGTGATCGAGGAACCTATTGAGTACGCTTACGAGGATCAAGCTTTCGTCAACTCGGAGAACTTTGCAGGCAAGATGACCATACCCTCGAAATCACTTCTATCTTTGCTTGCTAGTTGTTCGCTCTTTTGCTATGCCGCGATACCTACCAGCTGCTATATCATGCCTCCCATACAGCCATGTCAAGCCTCTAACCCACCTTTCCTAGCAAACCGTTGTTTGGCTATGTTACCGCGTTGCTTAGCCCCTCTTATAGCGTTGCTAGTTGCAGGTGAAGATGGAGTTTGTTCCATGTTGGAACATGATTATTGTTGGGATATCATTATTATATCTTGTTTACTTTAATGCACCTATATACTTGGTAAAGGATGGAAGGCTCGGCCTTATGCCTGGTGTTTTGTTCCACTCTTGCCGCCCTAGTTTCCGTCATACCGGTGTTATGTTCCTTGATTTTGCGTTCCTTGCGCGGTTGGGTGTTATGGGAACCCCTTGATAGTTTGCTTTGAATAAAACTCCTCCAGCAAGGCCCAACCTTGGTTTTACCATTTTCCTACCTACCACCATATACCTTCCCTTGGGTTCTGCAGACTCAAGGGTCATCTTTATTTTAACCCCCCCCCCCCCCCCGGGGCCAGTGCTCCTCTGAGTGTTGGTCTGAAACAGGCAGCCTGCGGGGCCACCTTGGGGCAACTCGAGGGTTGGTTTTACTCGTAGCTTGACCTATCCGGTGTGCCCTGAGAATGAGATACATGCGACTCCTATCGGGATTTGTCGGCACATCGGGCGGCTTTGCTGGTCTTGTTTTACCATTGATCGGGTCTTCCCGCTAGAAGGAGTATCCTTCGTTGACCATGAGAGCTTGTGATGGGCTAAGTTGGGACACCCCTGCAGGGTTTTGAACTTTCGAAAGCCGTGCCCGCGGTTATGGCCAGATGAGAATTTGTTAATGTCCGGTTGTAGAAAACATGAAACTTAACTTAATTAAAATGAATCAACCACGTGTGTAGCCATGATGGTCTCTTTTCGGCGGAGTCCGGGAAGAGAACACGGTCTCGTGTTAAGCTTGAACGTAAGTAGCTTTAGTATCACTTCTTGATCACTATTAGCTTCTCGACCGAGCTTTGCTTCTCTTCTCGCTCTCATTTGCGTATGTTAGCCACCATTTATGCTAGTGCGTGCTGCCGCTCCACCTCACTACCCCCTTTTCCTACCTTTAAGCTTAAATAGTCTTGATCGCGAGGGTGTGAGATTGTTGGGTCCCTGTGACTCTTAGATACTTCCAAAACCAGATGCAGGTGCCGATGATGTCAGTGCAGGGGACACTACCAAACTCAAGTGGGAGTTCGACGAGGATTCGGGACATTACTATGTTTCCTTTCCGGACAATTAGTAGAGGAGCCCAGTTGGGGCGATCGGGGATCTAGCATTTGAGGTTGTTTTTCTTTATTTGGTTCCGTAGTTGGACCTTGATTGTATTCTAGATGATGTAATGCTATATTTATGTATTGTGTGAAGTGGCGATTGTAAGCCAACTCTTTATCCCTTCCTTATTCAGTACATGGGATGTGTAAAGATTACCCCACTTGCGACATGCCTACCATGCGGTTATGCCTCTAAGTCGTGCACCGACACGTGGGAGATATAGCCGCATTGTGGGTGTTACACTGGCGGCTCTGCCGCATGATTTAGGAGGGAGGGAGGTTGATAAGAACGACAGAGACAGTGAGCGATTGGGTGGCAATCGACTTCCCCACGGTGCTCCTCTTCATCTCCGGCGACGCAAGGTAATTGAGCGGCGAGACAACGACAGGGAGGGGTTAGCTGGATGGAGAGGAAAAACACCGAATAGCCTAGATCCGGCAGGGAGGTGAGCCGTGAAGGCGCGAGCAGCGGCGCTAGTATAGAGGGCGGTTGCAGTCGGAGAGCCATCGGCATTGCGGTGGTGGGTTCGAGAGAGATAAAGTGTACTATATATGGTTATCCAGAAATTTCCCAGGTCCCGCCATGCATATCCAAAACATTACGCGCCGTGCGCTCAATTTTCTGGGTATATTTTTATGATGTCTTTCTCCGTTGGGTAGCTGTTATTGGAACCCACCTCATGAGGATCCCACGTTACATAGTTTGATTGACTGATTTGGTTGGTTTGAAAATTCTTTAGATCTACCACGTTACATTTTTCATCTCATTAAGTTTAACAAAATACATATTTAGGGCATCTCTAACTCAGACCCTCGAAACGTCCGCAAATATTTGGACACCAGACCCTCAAAACATAGTCCGGACCAAGGTGTCTAGACTAAGTTTGTCGTCCAACGAGGAGCCTTATTTGTACAATAAACCTGGGGAGACTTGCGGGTGTCCAAGCCATCATCATGTACACGTTTGACCCCGATCTCACCTAAAACCGTCTCTTGCGCGACCGCATCTTTGCTCCTCGTGCCGCATTCATACCGGCCCAATGCGGACACCGCGGGTCACTCGAGGCGGCATTGAAGCCGCACACTGGTCGAGAGCGCTGCCAGCACCGCATCCTGGTCTCCGCGCCTGTTCAATACCAAAGAGACGTGAGCAGTCGGGGCAACGGGATGGCTACCAAACACATTTAAGCCAGCTCCCCCTTCGTCTGCCTGCCGGCATTAACCAAGTGAATAGACGACGAGCTGTAAAATGTTATGGGACACCTCTTGACGGAGCAAAATCACGAGTTGGCCGTCCTTGTGGGTGGCTGGCAGGCCCGTCGTGCGTGACACATAGAGACCGACTTGTTGGCGGGCTCACCGGCGGTAAGCGACAATGGCCCAATGATGGAGGAAGCATCTGACAATGACTCAACGCAAGCGCCTGTCCATGCCGACTTTAATATGTAGTCGATGGAACTCCGGCTTAGATTTCTGCCACCTCCTTGGGGCTGCGAGGTTAGTGTTTCTTGTTGTTCATGCGCAGTGTCAAGATTTGGTATCAATTGCTTCATATCTATTCAAGGGTTCAATAGTGACATCTGTAGCTCTAGGGTGTTGGTCCTTAGAGACACGTGCATGAAGACTTGTCAAGTCAGCTCTAGAGGGAAGCGGCGACAGCACACATTGGTGGTTCGTTCTGGCGGCGGTAGTGGTCGGTCGATGGCCTAGAGACCTCAATGTCCTTTTTGTTATGTTTAATGTGTTCTGTACATGCCCTTCGTCAATGCCGGATCAAGCATCTTTGAGACAGGGATAGGCCGGAAAGTTCTTATCTCAATGTGTTATTGTTTCCACCACCATGTCAATGTCACCAAGGAACCAACGCCCAAGAAAAAGCAAGGACATACTAGAAATAAAAACAGAGAAAGGGCAGGGTCACCACTCCTCAAGCCAACGACCAGGTCATTGGACCAAAAAGATGATGGGGATTGAGCGATTGACAAGGAAGCCTAGGCTTTTGTATCTTCTTCTATATTTCCTTTTCATTTAGAATATTTTTATATATGAAAACTTATAAATATATGTTTAACTTTTTCTAAATACGCAATGAACACTTTGAAATATGTGACGAACATTTCTAAACACACAATAAAAAAATTGAAATATATATTAAATATTTTTATATACTTGACTGACCTTTTGAAATATGCCATGAACACGTTTAAAATACACAGTGAACTTTTTTCTCAAATACATAGTTTCTTTTGAAATGTGTGAGCATTTTATTAAATACACGATGAACAAATTTTGAATACACAATTTACATTTTTTAATATACTATGACCTTTTGGCAACACATGACGAACATTTTTGAAATGTACAATGAACAATTGCTAAATACATGATATGTTTTATATGAAATATAGCATGTATAGTTTTAAAAAAATATTATGAATATTTATAAAGTACAAGATAAACATTCTTTTAAATGCATGATGAATATTTTTTTAAATACACAATGATTTTCGTTTACACTTCTTTTAAGTTCCATGTTTTCAAAGAAGTGTGAACACTCATCAAAATTATAAAAACAATTTTCTCTTACATGAACAGAGTTTTCACTATTTTTTTACCTGGTTATATAAAATTAGTAAAGTACAATATATTTAGAAGTAAATTCTTAATTTCCTAAAATGTTAGATTTCAAGTCAACATGAACGTACAAGTAGTAACTTCTTTTTTAGTGTAACATACAAGTAGATTTTTTTGGAGGAATTCATAAAAATATAACCTTTTTGTAACAACTGACCGATATTAAAAATCAGCGCCGGTCCAATTCGCTAGCACCATCGTGCATGTTAGTGGTCCATGATTTTCTAAGGTCCATCTAATGGGGCATTATTCATTAAGAGGAAATCTGAATGGGCATCACGTGATCTATTTGACTGAGGTGGTTTGTTACTCTCTTAATAACAATGAGGTGGGCGGTTCGAGGATCTTGTGGCCCTTTTTTATTTTTCCATGTAATAATGAAGTAATAACGTGCTATCTGCACAGTAGACATATGGACTACTTAAAAGTGAAATAATAATCTGCACAGTGGACATATGGACTATTTAAAATGGCAACGCACTACTGCAACACAATGTAATTGTTGTTGTCACAACATTAGCAACATATACGTGCCCAACACATATATGCGTAGCTATAGCAGATACGTTGCAAGTCATGTGTTGCTATAGGGGGTTCTTGTTGTAGTGCATGTCTCTCTCGGACGCGACATAGGCCTGCCAGGCAGCTTGCCCCGTGGCACGCTTCTCTTTCTCGGCCTTCTTCTCTGCCTCTATTTTGGCACGCTCTGCCAGAGGGAAAGCCTCCAACAAGGTGACATCCATTTCTTTCCAAAGCTCCACAAGGCTGGGGGGCTTGGTGGACGGCGCGGCGTTCTCCTCGTAGCGAGGAGCCGACGCGTCCTCCGACGCGCGTGCTAGCGAGATTGGGAACGCAGACGTTTCCACCTCGACGCATCGCGGCGAGGAGCGGAACGCCGACGTGTTCTCCTTGACTAGTGGCGGCGAGTAATGGAACATTGACGAGTCCTTCACTAGTGGCAGTGAGGAATAGAATGGCGACGCGTTACCATCCACATGGTGCAGCGAGGGGTGCCTAGGGCTTGGGAGGGGGATGCCATGGTGGTCGACATGAGAGGGAGGGGGGAAGATAGCGATGAACGTGAGCGCTCTTCTGAATTCTGTGGGAGGCGCAATATTTACAGAGAGCAATGGCACACCTATGCAATATATGGACTGAGCTTCACTGACTTAACTACAGGTCCAGTTGCGTCACTGACATGTGGGCCAAATGCCTGTTGGGCCCTCATGTCAATGAGCCAATGCACCTACAGTTAAGTAACTGAAGCAGCTACATGGGCATATTTGTTGGAGTAAATTCGGGTGAGGGAAGGGGTGGAAATATTGATGGTCATAACGGATTGGACGAGCGCAGGGGACGAGAGTCATGCATGCAGATTTTTTCCACACGGGGTCGAGTGGTGGGAGTGCTGGAGGGAGAAGGAGAGTCAAGCAGACGTTCAGATTTCAAGGTGCACTAAATTATTCCATGCGATGATTAAGTCTAGCCATAGTGGTCGTAATGTGGTACTCCCTCCTTTCCGGTTTATAGGGCTTAATTTGAGAATCTCTTCAACCAAGGAAGATGATGAATGGTGGAATTAATTCCGTAGTTTGCAAAAGTACTTAATTAGTACTCTCGTTTTTCTCAAAAATTTATGTAAACTGATGCATTAATTACACCACATGCATGCATGACCACTCCTATAAAAATATCAGTTGGTGGTGATGGTATGTCTGCCTCTGGACAACGTGAGCCATTTGATCTACTTGGAACCAACGGCTGAGATGTGTGTGCATAGAGACATGGCCTTGGCAACGGAGGTACTATATAGCAGATATTTACCCACCTCTGCCACTATAAAATACGGAACTACTCATTCCAGCCTCATTTCCTTTCTTGTTCATCTCCTTGCATTCTTGCCGGCGGCGGCGAAGGTTCCTGAAGATGGAGTCCAAACTCTAGAAACCACTACAAAAACTATTCCACCGCCTCTATCTTGGTAAGAGTAGGTGGAATTTTTGAATCGAGCCCTTTAAACTAGAAGGGAGGTAGTGGTACTCTAATAGCTAACCTTATTGTGATTACTAGATAGGACAAGGCATGCACCAGGACGGAGGAACTAGTCTGCATTGTGCATTTTAGTTTTTTCCGAAGTCAATGTACCTCTAATTTGACCAAACTTATACAAAAATGTACATAAACATTCACAATGTCAAATCAATATTTTTATACTCATTATAAAACGTAGTTTTTATACTCATTATAATCAGTATTGTAGACATTGATATTTTATTATAAATTTCATCAAAAACTTTGCAAATGGTTGACGGAAGTAAAAAGGACTAGAGGAAGTATCATGCATGCGGAGTAGGGAAAAAATGCTCATTTATAGCCGGTCGAAGTCTCAAAGGGCACGACCGCGCGAGGGAGGCGAAGGTCATGGGAGGTGCGACAGTTGAGGGAATTAAGTGAAGTTACATCCATGCTCTGGCATGGCGTGCGAACAGGCAGAAGCTATACCGTCAGCCTACTATATGGGTCTACTAGACATGACATCTAGTGGGTCTCGCATAGTACTCGAGAATTCTTTGGGGGATTGTAGCCGTTTATCCACCGGGCAAGCCAACAAACCCACGTCGTTGCCACACCCTACTCGTCCCCGTCTTCTACCTTACAATAGTTTGCTCCCAGTCATACTGTCCTTTCACATTACACCAGTTCAACTTCTCCTAACCCTCCTCCAAAATCCATGGCCTCCCAAATCTCCATGGTCGCTGTTGAGTACCAGGTTAGAGCCATCACCGGCGATGAGTTCATCATCATCTACACCCGTGGATCCGTGATGGTGAAAGCATGCCTTGCTCGCTTCTTGCAGATGTTCAACAGTTCAAAGGATGAGTGGGTCGCTGGGCTAGATGTTGAGTACACCATAGTCCTAGAAAGCAAGAAGATTCTAAAGGAGGCAGAGAAGAAGAAGCCCGCCGTGATCTAGGTTTGCGTATATAACGTGTGCTTGGTCTACCAATATGCCATGCCGACGTTGAGTGCCAGGGTTTTAAGAACATCCTTAAGGATGAAAGACTGAAATTCATTATTGTAGACTTTAGGAATGACAGGGATGTCCTGGGTCGGATAGGCCTCATTGTAGGCCAACCCTTCGATCTCCAGAAGGCAAGCCTGGTGTCCTCCTCTCAACCTTCAATGCTGACCCTGGCAGCAGCGATGATTGATCCATCATACGCTAAACTGAAGAAACCTAACCACGAGTTTCATCATGCATGGGAGTCAAAGACAATAGATGAAGATCACATCCTGTACGCAGCAATGGATGCCTACCTTTGTTTAAATATCTACAAGGGTTGGATGAAGAAGCAGAGCCCAGTGTCCGGTTCAAGCAAAGAAGCGGCGGCGAAGAGGAAGAGAAAGAGGGATGAGGATGAAGTTGAGGACTCCGACTCCGAGTAAGGTGGCAGTGCCGTCGCTCATGCTGGTTCTACTACAGTGTCAAGCGAACTAGTTGCTTAGTTTTATTTTAGGGGTGTGTTGTGCTAAGGCCCCAGTAGAAATATGTTTATGTTCTTTCTCGTTATTTGAAATTTATGTTCTTTCTCGTTATTTGAACTCTTTAGTACGTACAGTAGTACTAGTACTACGTATTACTACTGTTCTTCTTGTAGTTGGTACAACTGCTCGTATATTCATGTTACTACTGTACTTAATACGTTCGTACTAGTAGTATAATTTGGGTCAGTCGATTTTTGAAAGATGTTCGACGGAGCGAAGGAACAAGACGACAGAGAAGCGAGCCTAGTATCTATATTAGGGTGGCAGGGTGCCCATGATCTATCTTATGAGTGTTGGGTGTGGAATACAGTTTGCCAGAAAAAAAAATGGATCATGCCCAGGTTTAAACAGATGGCGGGGGTGGGGGAGCATGGCGGTGGCAGGAGGTTCAGGTGAGGGAGGGGTAGCAGTGGCAGGCGGTTAGCGTGTGGCAGGCTGAGAAGATGAACAGTGCACCAAATACGGAGGATGAAGAAGCCCTTCTAGCCATCCATGCTGCATCCAATGGCTCACATGAGTCGACTGACCCAAATTGCTCCTTAGGATTGTAGGATCCACGTGGAATTCAAGGTCCCGATGGTAGATTCCGCGTCCGCACCCAGTTTGCGGGCTCGGCGCGGGCGCGACCAGATTCCGCCACGACAACCACCATGTGTGCCTCCTCCGCGCGGGCGGAGACGACAATGACACGCTAGTTCCTCCTCGCCGGCATGTTGGAGCACGTATTCGTCCTCCTCTTCGTATGCTGCTTGCATAGACGCGGCTCCACCTGCTGCTCGCGTGCTTGGCAGCCCGGCGGCATCGCGAGGAGGGACTGCAGACAAAGTGAGCGGGCGAGCCTTCGGCTTCAGGGTACAGGGATGGCAGCTTCACGGCTGTGATGGGCGAGAAATGGTTGGCCAGAGTAGGCAGGCGCCAGTATGTGCAACGGTGGCGGCATATTGATAAGTGCACGTATGGGAGCTTAGTTTAGTTTTATATAGGGTTGGTCTAACTCAAAAGAAAATCGTACTAGTACACGTAAACATTGGACTGAGGCAGCACTTATATTAGTTACCACAGCCACGATACGGAATCATGTGCAAGCGCGTGAACCGCGGCCGCGCCGTCGATCGAACGGTGCGTCACCGTGTCACGCTCGAAGGACACCCACAGAACATTTTTGTGTGTGTGAAAACAATCCCCGAATATTACTCAACTTTTTTTCCTGGAAAAGTTCTTGACGCTACAATATTTCCATACATTTGAATTTAGCTCCAGTTTGTGTTTACTTGGATTTGGACATTTTAGGTGCGACCTAGTTTTTTTAATACTGATTTTGTGTGTGTGATTGAGAGAGAACGTGTGTATGTGTCCATATGTGTGTTGTGGCAGAAGGGAAATGTGGAGACGGTGTGCATGTGATAGACATAGAGAGGTGTGAATGTGCAAATGATCATGCATGAGTAAGACATAGACAAATGCCGATACGTTGTGTATACATGAGAGAACGGTCTTCTATTTGTACTTTTGTGTGTGTGTGTGTGTGAGAGAGAGAGAGAGGAGCATCCATAACACAACAACCATCTCTCCCGATTTGTCCGTCTCTCGCACGATCGCATGTAACACATGCATCAACGCACACATTGTGACACCCTGACTCGGCCCCTGCCCACCTCAAGGCCCGCATGTCGCTCTCTATCTCGAACGCACAATCTCTTCATGAAAACCCTATTTAGCATGTAGCTTTTCGTCACATACACACACATTTCTCTCCATAGGTTTGATTTCTATCAATACCTGACACACACACACACACAAACACACCACACACACACTCCCCTCCCCTGAGCACACAATTCGTCCCCATCCAAGTCTATATGGCGACCACTCTCGCTTGTGCTTCTCTGCACCCCAGCATGCACAACACCTCAACCTTCAAAGAGGGCATCAAGCAGATCGAAGATGGCGAGCACACTACACTTGAGAATGCGGGGCCATTTGGAAGCAGGATGATGTGACGACGGCTGACTGACTCCCCACCCACCCCCTCTCTCCTGCACAAAATTACCAATCCCTCTCTCTCCCACACAAAATTATCAATCACTCAACCCATGAGATCCTTCCCCTCTCGTCCATGTTTTTCCAGCTCTCTCATCAAACCTATTGTCTCTTCTCTTTCCACATCTATAGAATCCGGATGCAGACACATCTCACGTATATTACATGTCTCCATCTATCTCACGGACCTAACTTCTTCCTCTCTCTCTCTCTCTCTCTCGTTAGGTTTGTCTCCTACACTCTCTTGACCACATACACACAATCTTTACCACCCTATCTTCTCCATCTTTGCAAGCTCTCTCTACACGTTTCATTCACACATGGGGATGTGTTCAAAATGTTGCTTTTATAATGGATGATGTAGAGTTATGGTTGGTTTTGTTGGATCCTAGAAAGTAATAACTATGAAATGCATTTAGATTTTCATTTTACTAGGATTATGTGAGTTTGAGCATATTGTGAAGTACTATAGAACTCGTATACATCTTGGAATTCAACAATGATTCCAACTATTTAATTGTTTAGACCATTACATTCAAAGTCAGTAGCCTAATATATTTAATTCACGATTACAACAAATGATTAATTCGCTACAAACTAAGAAAACAAATGTGTAGTCCCTCCATTTTTATTCAAGTCCGCGTATTAGCATTGGTTAAAGTCAAGTTTTGTAAACTCTCACAAATTTATAACAAAAAATATTAACATATACAATAACAAATAAATACCATTAGATTCATTATTGAATGTACTTTCACATCATACATATTTGTTATAGTCAATGTTTATATTTTTCTATAAACTTGGTCAAACTTAGGAAGTTTGACTTCAGTCAAACCTAATATGCAGAGTTCAAAAAATCGGAGGGAGTACTAGTAGTTACTATTACTACTTGCTAGTTTCTTAGCCCAATCACCCAACATGACACACGGGGAGTTCAGTGTCACAAAATTTTGAGGTCGGTGGGAAAATCTCCCACGACCCTGATTCGAGCAGTGCGAAGTTACCATCATAACCTTCAGAACAGGTCTACGGATTATGCTTGGTAGGGGCCTATTTTCGTAACTTCAAGTTCACCCTGCCCAGCCAACCCCACCCCGGCACCCATAGTAGTACACTTGAATACTCCCCATTTTCTATCCCCACACCAAAATAGACTTATCCATGGCACCGCAGCCTTCGTGCTCCTCCCCTTCTCCATCGGCGCACTCGTCCACTGCAGCGCATCTGCACTAGAGCCGGTCCACCTTCGTCGTCATACACGGAGCCTCTTCCCCGGCACTGTCTTCCACGGTGTCGGATCTGCTTCCCGGAAGCCGACGCCTAGCGCAGAAGCACCACCGTCGTGGACAATGAACTGACTTCCGTTGCCAACCATGATGCACAGAGGTCGCCGCGACGATCATTCTCCTCCTCGATTGGTAATGCATGTATTGAATCACTTAGCAGTACATGTGAAGTTCCAATTTTGTTCATACCTACCCTTCAAATTTCATGGTTGCTATTGTTCCCGTAAAAGTAATTGGTTATAGCCTCCATTGTCCAACAGAATATCAACTTGTAATTGTGTGTCACTCTTGTATCATGTTGTGCTTAGGTAGGTTCTTCATCTGCAACCAGTAGTGTGGCAAATGATGGAAAATTATTTGGAACTAGCAAGATGCCCATGCGTTGCACGGAACATAAAGAGGCATTTGTATGAGTAGTTTATCTTGTAGGAGAAAAGGATGAATGAGGGAAGGCCTTATTTGCAAATCTGGAGAGGGGTGTGGGTATCT
Source organism: Triticum monococcum (assembly GCA_034509565.1). Taxonomy (NCBI): domain Eukaryota; kingdom Viridiplantae; phylum Streptophyta; class Magnoliopsida; order Poales; family Poaceae; genus Triticum; species Triticum monococcum. The sequence goes on from CM067842.1 coordinate 318,393,676, forward strand.
TTCGGCAAAATTTCCATAGTTTCCTTCCTATCTGTCGGATATAAATCGAACGGCCTATATTGTAGGATGGCAGGCACACCATCATCACCAACTCTGTTTTTAAAAGAAAGTAGAAAAAAGAGAGTAGAGAGTAGAGAAGTAGAGATCAATATTACATATAAAATAAATATAACAGTAGAGAAGAGAGTAGAAAAGAGAGTAGAGATAAATATTAAATATAAAGTAAATATAACAGTAGAGAAGAGGGTAGAGATAGCAGGGACGTCGGGAAAGGATCGCGCGCGCGCGGGAAAAAGCGGTCGGGCGCGCGGCGTCCGGCGCGCTTTACAAAATCCAACGCCCTCCCACTGCTCTATGCCTTGCCATCGCTCTCTCCCCGTTCTGTGCCTCGCCACCGCTCTGTTCCCGCTCTTAGCCTCGCCACCGCTCTCTCCCCTCTCTTTCTCGCCTCGCCGCCGCCGCGCCACCATGCTGCCACGTCGTCGGGAAACTTGGGGATACCGCGGCGTCCGCGGGCGCCCCTCCGGCGGCTTCTCTGCTGAGATCCGGTTCCGCGGGATGCGACTCGGCCTCGGCAATTTTGACACCGCCAACGAGGCCGCCCGCGCGTACGAAGCGGCGGCGTGGCGCCTCCGGTGGCCTCATAGAACACTGAACTTCCCCAACATGCCGACGCGGGAGCGGGCGCAGGAGCTCGCGCCTCTTCCGCGGCTTATCACCGACGAGGATCATCGTGACAACCGGAGGCGGGAGCACCGTCTCAGCATCACCGATATGGACGAGGAAGCCATGGCGTTGTGGAGCCAATGCTTCCCATAGGATATCATCAACGAGCGCGAGTACTACGCGCAAAGGAGGGCGGAGAGGGAGAAGGGGAGAGCGGAGCAAGCTGCCTATCGCGAGGACAAGCGTACGCAAAAGGCAGACGCTCAATTCAACATGAAGCTCGGAGTAGCATTGCCCTGGGAATCCTATGACGATCAGTATCTTCATGCCTACATTGAGACATCAGAGGAGGACATCATCGAGGAGGAGTTGGACAAGCAGTTGAGCTATCTATTTTTTATCTATCTATGCTATATCTATGCTGAGAACTATCTATGTCTCTACTCTGTAGTCTCTACTCTCTATCTCTACTTCTGGATCTCAGCACTCTATACGCTTTTTTAAAGCGCCACGCGTTGCACTTCTGTTGGAGATGCTCTAACATGGCAGACGAGTGCTTTAATGTTGCCCACAAGATGCGTGAGTATTACCAGTATATTTTTGTTGCCATGTTGAGATTGTAAAACCACAAGTGGGAACATGCAGAGGAGCAATGAAGACCAAACACGGGATATTGGGGACATCTTCAAGGAGCATGGCAAGTTAAAGAGGAGCTGCACCAAACCTGTAAAATGAGCTTTGGTAAGTAACACCCTTTCAATTACTTTTGTTTAGCCTCGTGTTCTTTGATGTGTATATGTTGTAGTTTCTGTTTATCTTAGCCTCGTGTTCTTCATGAGTAATATGAAGAGTCTTAATCGTACTAGTGCTTTCGTTTTTAGCTTGATGTAGGAAGTGGGTGTTCACACCTTGTAGTCTATTTTTATATTTTTCCTTTTGAATTCACTTCTCCGAGTCCTGTTTATCTGGCTTCTACTGAATGGATTTGGGTTGCTCTGAGTATTGATCTAAAAAATAAGTAACTTCATGTCAGGATGCAGTTCCTGCGAGGAGGGAAGTATGGTCAACCTCGATATCATGTTTCCAAAATGAGGCTGGATTACACAAAAGGTTCCAGATCCCTAATGATGTTGGATTAGACACAAGATGCAAATTCCCAGATGATGCTGGATTACACACAAGCCAAGTGGAGTAGTCAACTGTTCGTGTCCTCGTGGCTCCAGTTAAGGCTGAAAGAAAGCGTGCAGCACCCCTTGAGAATGTTGTTGAGTTCCTGAAGAAGCGAAAAGAGCAATCAGATGCTCTCTTCACCCAAGCCAAAGAAGAGATGGAAGAATCCAGAAAGAAGATAGCAGAGCCAGAGCAGGCTAGGGGTCTCCTGCTATCTAAAACTATTGTCAATACAAATTTTCCTTCATAATAGCTAGGTTCAAATGTTTATCATGTCAGCATGCCTGTTGTGATGTCTATGCATCTACTAATGGGGCACAAAATAATTTTTTTAGGGTCATGTAATAACAACAATTACTTCCCAAACAATAAGACGAATCATTGGACATGGTATAGCTCACGCGCAAGCCCAACATTCCAAGTTCAACTTCCACATCAAACTCATGCTCACAGATATCTACACATTCATAGATAATGTCCACAACTATGTTTCACTTCAAAGCCAAAAAAATGCAAGGAGAGTTATAAATAAACAAAAACCTCTAGTTCCCGCTACCAGTGTGAGCACAACAAGTCAAGACCATGCGTAATTAATTATATTTTGGTCATTGTTTGTGTTCTAAAATGCCAGCCGGTGCGTGGAAGGACGTGTTGCCGGCACACGCGTGTATTCAATGGAGGACAGGCGGGGCAGTCTGAAGCCGGTTGCATGCGGCGAGGAGGCATGTTCAGCAGGGCCTACAACTAGTGGCGCCCTCTTGGCCGGCGCGCCGGTTCAATGCCTGCGCTATGAGAGGTCACGTCCGTGTCAGAGCAATCACTCCCTCCAGTCCTTTTTCCTTTGGGTATAATAAAATCTCGTTTTCCATTCACATTTTACAAGTAAAATTCGTGGACAAACTTTGACCCAAAATATGATGGCGACTAGTAAACCAGGACGGAGGTAGTAGTTTTTTTACCAAAGAAGGGTTTCCCCCTTCCGATTTTCATTACTGAAAACCAACATCTAAACCATAGTATTTACCCTAGAACTACCAGGTTCAACATCTCGCAACATAAACCCATACAACCATACGCCAAGGAGGTAGTAGTTATGACTTCCATTTTCACTCCATACCAATCGTTCTAAAAACTACTTAAGTACTTATAACGTGCCCTTGAAAATCGGAACTCTTACCCCGCTAAAAATGATATTTTAGACGTGGCTACTCGATCTGTGGCAACTGGTGAGCCACCACCTCTGGGTCGTTCACCTGTGGTCCCGACCATCAACTCCAACGGATCAAATTATCATGCGAGCTGACTATTCCTACAAAGTTGCGCTAAACCACATACCCGGTACCTGCGCATGCAGCAATCGTGCACCTAGGGTTTTAGGGTTTATTTGTTAATGGTACCTTTATGTAACTCTCATCTGTGTGAGACAGCGAGAGACCGACTGCATGCGTGGGCCTCTTCTCTTCATATATGAAGGTACTCCACCGTTTGTCTGGTGTCCAAAAAGTACACAATAGTAATAACTACTAGCAATAAGCCAATGTGTTGCCACGCGATCAAAGTAGATTAATACATATTTACCGATTTGATAGAAAAAAGAGTCTACTTTTGAAATACGTGTATCACTAAAAATATCTTATGTTTCACTCTAAATATATTCCTTTGGCGGTGTTGATGAGATAAGGGAGGAATGTTGTTGGTTTCAAGATTCGAGAAGTGGTATATCTGTAATTTCTATTCTTACTAGCAAGATGCCATTGCGTTGCACGGAACATCATGATCTTGTGGGAGAAAAGGATGAACGAGGGAAGGCCTTATCTACAAATGTGGAGAGGAGTTCGGGTAAATTGCCATAGTTTCGTTCCTATCCGTTAGATATAGATTGGACGGCCTATATTACAGGATGGCAGGCACACCATCATCACCGACTATGCTTTTTATAAGAATAGAGATAGAGATAAAAAAATAGAGTTGGTGATGATGGTGTGCCTGCCATCCTACAATATAGGCCGTCTGATTTATATCTGACTGGTAGGAAGGAAACTATGGCAATTTTGCAACAAGATACCCACACCCCTCTCCACAATTGCAAATAAGGCCTTCCCTCGTTCATCCTTTTCTCCCACAAGATAAACTACTCATACAAATGCATCTTGATGTTCCGTGCAACACATGGGCATCTTGTTAGTTGTTGCAAAAAGCCCACCTGTGTGTGTGTGTTGTGTGTGTGAGAGAGAGAGGGAGATAGGAGGAGGACGGAGTGCATGTGTGGCAAAGACACAAAGAGTGTGTGTGCGAGAGGTGTCAGCTTAAAATGAGGCAATAGTGTGTGTGTGCACGATCAAGAGGGCGTGTCTCAAGAAGGGACAAAAATCTACATAGATACAAGGAGCACGAGAGAGACATGTACGTGATAGTGGAAGCACGAGTGTGCGGGTGTATAAACCTATCTGGAGGCTAGTCGATCAATGATGTGAGAGAAATACGAGTCGGGGGTGCGAAAGTGAGAGTTTTGTGTGTGTGAGAGAGAGAGACGATAGTCGGGAAGGGGAGTGGAACCAGGAGTTGTGTGTGTGTGAGAGAGAGAGAGCGGGGGGGTTGTTTGATCGGTAAACAAATGAATAATGTCAGTTTCATAACTGGGATGGAGACGGAAAGGAGACCGCAACAAATGTTGTGTTTGCAGGAGAGAGTAATTTTAGTGGTATGAGTCATATCTAGAGACATATAGGGTGTGTGAGAGAACCCCATAGAGAGAAAGACAAAGTGAAATACGAGTGAGACTGTGTGTGGTGGTGAAAAAGAAATCTTAGGTACCTAGTGATACCAGAGAATGGTAGAGACGTGTGAGATAATGAAAACCGTGTAATGTATAATGATAGGGAGAGTGTGAAACTTCTCAAGGGAGACGTCGAGAGACCATGTTTGCTAAGATAGGAGAAACATGATGTGACGCCCAGGTAGTTAAGCTACAGTAACCCTTTGCTAACGATGCCACGTCACCTTGATTATTGTTGTTAATCTCGTGGTGAATCAAGTCCTGTTCAAATTCAAATTCAAATAACAAGTGAAATTCTAAACTTATCAAACGTGGACACTAAAATGTTCAAATTGTAGCAAATAAATCATGGGTAGTATTGGTGGGGAAATCACACTTTTATAAAGTGGCTAAATGCTCTAAAATAAATAAATGATGGAATAAACTATTAATTTAATGCTTTTATAATAGTAGATACGTTCTAACTACAATTATCTGGGTACCAAACTTTTGCTGGCAGCAGTATATTTGGAAGAGCTAATATAGATTGTAATTATATAATTTACAAAATTAAAGTAAAAGAGAAACTAGAAATAAAACAGAAAAACAGAAGGTAAACAAAACCAAAAACATGAAAAAGATCACCCTCCCCTGGGCCGTTCGGCCCAACTGGGCAAAGGCCTAGCCGGCCAACCCCACTCCTCTCCTTATCACCTCGCCCCCGAAACCCTAGCCCACAACCGCACACCCCCACTCCTCCCCCCCCCCCACATCTCTCTCCCCCTCCCCGAGCCAGACCAGGATCTTGGGAACGAACCCCCCCCCCCACGGCGCACCGACCCCGTTGACATCGCCGCCTCGCCGTCCTCTCCAACGTCACATCATCCCCGTCGTACTCCCCACGCCCTGCTGCCTAAATCCCTATGGCCCCCGTGAGCTCACCCTCTCCGTCTCTCTCACTTGCGCGCATGTGCTCACGGTCGCAGCCTCCTCCCCGTGGCTTCGTTGTCTCTGCCGTGACCCTGCTGTGACCCCCTCGTGCCGTCTCGTGCTTGCTGCTGCCCAGAGGCAGCGGCCTCCACCCTAGAGTCATGCGCTGACCGCTCTACGCCCGCGTCGAACGCCCTAGCAGGTCGCGCTCCCTGTCCTTCGTGCGCGTGCCCGCGCCACACCTCGCTGCAGCCACCGCGCTCCGCACCCGCCTCGCCTGCAACGATCGTGGTCAGCACGACCCCTCCGCCTGCTGCGGTCCCTGCTCGATGCCTCGTTGCTGCCGCGCTCGGCCATTGCGGTCGGCCGGCCTCTCCCATGATGGCGCCCCCCTGGCTGGAGTGTCGCCCCGATGCCTCCCCGTCTTCACCTGCTGTTGAGCCGCACCGACACCACCCCGTGCTTCCGCGGCTCGCCCCCCCTCTTGCGCCAGCCCCTGCTCTGACGCCGACCGTTGTGCCGTCACCGCCCGCCGGCGAGCATGCGCCCTGGGCTCGCTGTGCCTCCCCCTCCCCCTGTTGGTCGCGCCTGTGGCAGCGGGCAGGCGCCCGCCGCGCCATACGGGCGGCGCCCGGCGCCCGGTACCGCCCGAACCGCTATGGCCCCTTTGGGCCACAGACATGTGGGGCCCCATGTTAGAACGAAAAAAGAGATTTTAAAAAATAAAAAATAATAATTAAATAGTAATTAAAATATTAATTATTTAAGTTAATTAATCATAATTAGATTAGTCTAATCACTAATTAACCTAATTAACTGTTAGTTAATTAATCAGTCAATGACACGCAGGACCCACACATCAGTTTGACCAGTCAACATGTTTGTTGACTGCTCACGTCACGATGACGTCAGCAAACACTATTCTAGATAATGTTGAATTAAAATAATTAAATAAATGCTAAAAATGATTTAATTCTTTTAAAATCAATATAAAATAAACGGTAGCTTGGATGGAAAAACTTTGTACATGAAAGTTGCTCAGAACGATGAGGCGAATCCAGATACGCAGCCCGTTCGTCCACCACACATGCCTAGCATAGCAAACACGCAACTTTCCCTCTCTGATTCATCTGTCCGAAAACGCAAAACACCGGGGATACTTTCCCAGAAGTTTCCCCCCTTCGCCGGTATCACCTCCTACTACGTTAGGGCACACCTAGCACCGTTATTTGTCATGTCATGCATCGATATGCATCTGTTTGCATTGTATTCATTGTTTCTTCCCCCTCTTCTCTCCGGTAGACTACGAGACTGACGCCGCTGCTGGTGCCCCGATCGACTACGTTGTTGACGACCCCTACTTGCCAGAGCAACCAGGCAAGCCCCACCCCCCCCCTTGATCACCAGATATCTCCTATTCTTCTCTCTATTGCTTGCATTAGAGTAGTGTAGCATGTTACTGCTTTTCGTTGATCCTATTCTGATGCATAGCCTATCCTTGCTACTATTGTTGATAACTTACCTGCAATCCTAAATGCTTAGTATAGGATGTTACTTTATCATCAGTGGCCCTACATTCTTGTTAGTCTACCATGCTATATAATCGGGCCATGATCATGTCCGGTATTGATCACGGGTATATACTATATATATTACACATGATACATGTTGTGACTAAAGTCGGGTCGGCTCGTTTAGTACCCGCGGTTGGTTCACAAATTGGGGGCTGAAAGGACAAACTTTCCCGATGGCCCTCTCTATGGATCTTTGTGGCGGAGCGACAGGGCAGGTTGAGACCACCCAGGAGAGAGGTGGGCCTGGCCCTAGTCGGCGTTCGCGGTTACTTCAAGATAACACACTTAACGAGATCTTGGTATTTGATCCGAGTCTAGCCACTGGCCTATACGCACTAACCAACTACGCGGGAACAGTTATGGGCACCCGACGTCGTGGTATCAGCCGAAGCCTTCGTGACATCAGCGACTGAGCAACGCGTGCCAGGTTGGACCGCGTAACACAACTTCCTTTGTAATGGAGGTTGCTAGGTCTGCTCACCGGCCGCGTACGCAACGTACAGGTGTGCAATGAGCGATGTGCCCAGACCCCTGCGCCATAGGATTTAGACCGGCATGTTAACCTCTCTGTTTTTCCTAGGTTGGGTTGCGACGTGTTGATCTTTCGAGGCCGGGCATGACCCAGGAAGGTGTGCCCGGCCAAAGGGGATCAAGCGGGTTGGGAAATGTGGTGCAACCCTGCAGGGAAGTTTATCTATTCGAATAGCCGTGTCCCTTGGTAAAAGGACGACCAGGAGTTGTACCTTGACCTTATGACAACTAGAACTGGATACTTAATAAAATACACCCTTGCAAGTACCAGATACAACCCGGTGATTGCTCTCTCACAGGGCGGCGAGGGGAGGATCGCCGGGTAGGATTATGCTATGCGATGATACTTGGTGGACTTATTGTCTACTCTCTTCGTCCGCTGCAAGATGGAGGCTGCCAGAAGCGTAGTATTCGATAGGACTAGTTATCCCCCTCTTATTCCGGCTTTCTGCAGTTCAGTCACATATGCTACCTGTTTCCATTTGATACCAATGCATACATATGTAGTGTAGCTCCATGCTTGCGAGTACTTTGGATGAGTACTCATGGTTGCTTTGCTCCCCCCTTTTCCCCTTTCGATACCAGATTGTTGCGACCAGACGATGGAGTCCAGGAGCCAGACGCCACCGTCGACGACGACTCCTACTACACTGGAGGTGCCTACTACTACGTGCAGGCCGCTAACGATGACCAGGAGTAGTTTAGGAGGATCCCAGGCAGGAGACCTGCGCCTCTTTCGATATGAATCCCAGTTTGTGCTAGGATTCTTAAGGCAAACTTGTTTAACTTATGTCTATAATCAGATATTTTTGCTTCCGCTGACTCATCTATGATCGAGCTCTTGTAATCAAGCACTCGAGGCCCCTGGCTTGTAATATGATGCTTGCATGACTTATTTTATTTGTAGAGTTGTGTTGTGATATCTTCCCGTGAGTCCCTGATCTTGATCGTACACGTTTGCATGTATGATTAGTGTACAATTGAATCGGGGGCGTCACAAGTTGGTATCAGAGCCGACTGCCTGTAGGAATCCCCCTTCCACACTCCTTGCCTGAAGTCGAGTCTAGACATTGCAAAACTTTTACTAACATGGCGGTGTGTCTTATGGGCCCACGTCGCCATTGGGTGTTATTAGGATCTTTTACTCCTCGATCTTTACTCCGGGATTCTGATCTCTCTTCTATTCGGGTTAAAAGATTTTGCTAACTCTAACTCTAGGTTCTCGTAAATACTTTCTCTTGGAGAACCCCTCACTCCAGATGGTCGCTTACTGCACCAGAAGATTCCGAAGATGCTCTTTGATGTTATCCCGAGAACTTGTGCTCATTGCGTTTGCAATTCCCGTCCACCGTCAATCCGTATAGATAACTAGATGCCCTTGCCATTCTTACATTAGTCCCTAGTTGCTCTTGTTATTACAAGATACCCCAAGATACTCGTTGTTGTTCCGAGAATCCTTGTGCCTACTGCCTTGCAGTTTCTTGTCACCTGAATCCTCCTACAAATTAATCCTCACACACACACCAAGGATTTGTTTCTCCTTAGTCCATGTGTTTCACCAAAGTCTTCGAAATACTATTCGATCTTTCAAAAATCCTCAATAGCCTATTGGTCTTGAAATTCTTGCTTGCATGCATTCTGGTTAATCCATTAGTATAGTAATCTTATTGGCATCCTTTGTCACTATCATTTTTGAGTCCATTCATTCAATACATTGCGAATGCTCACAATCATCAGTCGGATCCTAGGATTAATCTTTCAGCTGAGATGCCATTTGGGTATGAGCTGGTTCTTGACCAATCAATGCCTTGATCGGTTGTGCTTCTAAGTCTATTGAACTTATTCATTTTCGATCAAGAATGATTTGCTTATGATCCCTTGATTTGGAAATCATAAATTTCCTTGCTTGTAGCTTTGAATTAGTCAGTTCTTTCTATAATCAGATCTCCGTGCATTTTTCTTCCTCTGGTTGAGTACCGATGCTCACCTCAGATCCCTTGAGGACCATCATATCCTTTGTTGGATTTTATCCGATAGTGTCCTTCATATTCCATAACATTTTGAGTCTTTCCACGGATATATGATGCCTTTGGTAAATTGTATCCTCTGCTTCTCAACCATGCTTTGCTTTCGAGCTGGTGGTATTTACTATTGAAGCTTGTGGTATATGTTTCCACGATACCCTGACGGGTTGAACCTATGCTTTCCTTAATATGTGTGAAATCGAAAGTTTTCACGAGTCATACTCTTCTGGTATTTTGCCAGATAAAATTTCAACACTACAACTTCTTCGAAAGTGAGAGGTGAATGGAAGGTTATATATTGAAGAAGTGGTAGTCGACCTTGAACTTTGTGTTCATGCCCATGGACACGATGTAGATCCTCTCATTAAAGCTTCTCTTAAATTAATTATTCCCTTGGTATAAGTTCATCTTATATCTAGGATCTGGCCTTTTGCAATCGTGGTTTCGACCATGTTCTCCTTTAAATACCATTTTTTGTGCAAGTTTAAGCACTTGTCTTTTGCAGAGCAATACCCTAGTCCAACCTCTACTTTGATCTGTCGTCGAGTATTACCCCCTGGTATCCCGAGATTGTCATGGAACCGCATACCTTCTTATGAGCTCTTCCTTAAGTATTACATTCTGACAGTTTCCAATTTTTCACGGGCTCTGAGTTATTAAACTCTCAAAGATACCGATAACTATATCGAGTCCGCACTACGGTTCAACAACTCTTAGTAATCTTCTTTATGTACGAGTTTGTACCCGATCACGCCGTTCCTAGTCTGTTTGGCTATATCATTGTCTTGATAATTTTAACTCTGCTACTTGGTCCTTATTCCCGAGGCACCACTTTCGACGACGAGCTAAGCTTACGGTTTGGAGTCAAAGGAAAGTTAGTGCCACAATTTGTGGGTCCATACAGAGTCTTGGAACGTATGGGTGAAGTTGCTTACAAGTTGGATTTACCTAAAGGTTTGTCAAGAGTTCATGATGTGTTTCATGTTTCGCAATTGAAGAAGTGCCATGCAGAGATGGCCGATATTCCTCTGAGAGATACGGTGCCCCTGGAAGCAATTCAGTTGGAGAGTAACCTAACTTATGAGGAGAAACCCGTCAGGATTCTAGAGTTCACCAACCGAGTCACTTGCAGTAAGGTCATCAAGTTTTGCAAAGTTTAGTGGAGTCACCGTACCGAGGAGGAAGCCACTTGGGAACAAGAAGTAGACCTCCGAAAGGACCACCCACACCTTTTTGCTAGCCAACCCGAATCTCAACGGCGATATTCATCTTAAGGGGGGTAGGTTTGTAACATCCCAATTTTCCATTTGGATGTTATTTAGATCATTCATATGCACTCATCATTTGTGCATATTGGAATTTGCTTTATTTGAAATTTTGATCCAAGGGGCCTTAAACAACTCGAGGACCAATAGAGAGAGTTGGAGGTTTCCCAAAAATCATTTTTTTGAATTTTTCAAACTTGGAAATTTGGATCAAATTGAATTACTCAAAATTATTTTCCAATTAGTTGAAATAAATAAAACAAAGAGAGAAGATAAAAGGACTTCTTCAAAAACAGCAAAGAAATATTGGAAAATTAAATTTTGAATAAAAATATATTTTATTTGGAAGTTTATTTATTTTTATTAGTACTAAAAAGTTTATTTTTATTTTCGGCATCTAGGTCCAGACAAATCTTCACCTAAGCCTATTTAATTAGGAGGGACTATGTGAACTTTTCTGCATTTTTTAAAAATATGTTTATTATGTTTTTCATATTTTTCGTATCTCTGGAAAAAGGTTTTAAAAAACTTTTGGACCGAACTGGGCCGAAGCCCAGCCAGCCCAGACGCTGCACCGCCTTCCTCCCGTGAGTGACCTGGACTCGCCGGAGTCCGCCGCGCCAACGGCGCCGGCCGTCCCTTTTCCAAGTCGGAGCACACCCCCACCCCTCCCCGCCTATTTAATGCGCCGTCCCCAGCCCTCGCTCTCCTCCTCCTCAGCCCGCAGCCTCCCCGCCTCCCCTCGTAGCGCCGAGCCACCACCGTCGCTGCACCGAGCCGCGCCACCACTACCGTGCACCGCCGCCGCTCCACCCGCCGCCCGATCCGCCGCCGGAGCCCCGAGCCACCGCCGGACTCACCGACGCCCGAGCCCAGATCCGCTCGACCCGACCCACCGGTTTTCCCGGTCAGGGAATAAACTGACCCTGGTCCGATCCGGTTTTTTTAGTTTTCGGTTTGTCTTTTAACACCCGGTTTATTATTTTTAGTTTAGTTATTTAGCGAACATTTGTTCGTTAATGTTCTGTAGTGTACATATTCATTAGATTAGTTTTCGTAGCGGACGTTCGCCCGATAGATTTTTCTTTTTCTATTTTATTTTTTGGCCAAGGACCCATCCGTGAATATTTTCTTCGCAGATTAGCCCCTAATCTTTAAATCCTCAAAACTTTTTACTCGTTTGTCCAAATTCAACGAAACCAACGCCAAATTCTTCGTTATGATTTCCTCTATCTAGATAACCAAGTTAACAGTATTTTTGGAAGTTCAAAATATGATTTCAAACAGATTTGAGTTTGAACTTCTTCTAATCATAACTTGAGTTTCGTAATTCCGATTTAGTTGATTCTTTTTGCAAATCGAAGCTCTTGACCTAAACTTTTTGTTAAGATCTAATCCACATAACTTAAGTGCTGTTAGAAATTGTTTTCTGTTTGAAAGAGTTATTTTCTTATTCTTTTTACCTTTCTGAATCCATTTCTTCGGTTTTCTTTGCATCTTCATGCTTGAGTGCTTATGTATGCTATTGTTTTTCTATGATAGATTTTCCAGAGTGTGAAGCTTGCTACTACGAATATCTAGTGTTTACCGATCGTTAGCAAGGCAAGTTACACTTTGATCATACTCTTTCATACCCGGTTTTATTATGCATTCATTACACCCTTAAATATCGCATGAGTGGGATTGGGAACTTTTTGTTATGCTATGTAGTTCATGAGGTAAGAACCTATTACCTTTGATCACCCCAGGAATATATGTTATGCTCATACTGCTTAGCCATGCTCGTAGGCGGGGTTTGGTATGTGAGAATCATGCAAGTTGTGAGAGTTATTAATTAAGGATAACTTAAGGTGGCAACTTTAATACACATCTCGGTGGAATGGTTGCGGGCACCTGGAGAATCCAGTGTTGTCCTAGGAGATCCCGGAGTACCTGTGTGATCATCCTATGGAATGCCACCCAGGCTCAAAGGGATCATATAATTATTCATGTCTAGAAACTTCCATGTGCAGCCACAATCCATTATGGGCTCTGGCATAGTTGAGTAAGTTGTGTGACCTCTTTCAGTGGTGGACTACCAGATGTAGGGGAAAGTTGGTGTACTAGTCTACCCAGAGTAAAGAGTTAATGCTTCAGAAAGACTGTGTCTCGATCTTCCGATCATGGAGGTGGTCGAGTCTTATGGGGAAAAGTGTGCAACCTCTGTAGAGTGTACAGACTAATCATGTTTAGCCGTGTCCGTGGTTATGGACATCTTGAGTATCTAGAAGTGAATTATTTGTTGATGTCATCATTCTCTTTAATGAAAATTGTTGGGTTAATATTTATTACTTGGTAATTTCGGGATTGAGTTGGAAGAACCTTCTCAATAATGACATAAACTTGGTAGTAAATAAAATTTATCCTTTATTGTAGGGAAAAACCAGCTTTATGCAAACATTAAAACTTAGAGCCTCCACCAGCCAAATATGCATGTAGTGATAGCTGTTGCTCATTATTGCCCTATAGTGTGATCTTGGCAACATATTCCATGTGCTGACCTACACGGCTGCAACGTCTCATGTTGCAGAATTTTCATACAAGGATTAAAGGTGCGATAGGTCGTTGTCATGCACTCAATTTTGCTGTGGAGTTGGATGGACTCATTAATCTTCCAAGCTTCCGCGGTTATTTTATTTAGTTGACCTTCAGCCATATTTATGTAATAAGTACTCTTTGTGACACCCTCGATGTAATAAGTGTGTGATTGAACTCTGTTATAAATCCTCGAGTACTATGTGTGCCAGCATACCGATCCAGGGATGACAATTAAGCACAGAGACTTCGATCCATTAGGATCGGGTCGCTACAGGATGGTATCAGAGCACACGCTTACTGTAGGATGCGAACACTAGGAAAAAGCCACAGAATACTCTTCTCTACTCATTTCTAATCCTTATCCATTTCTGCACTATAGATGTCGGACCCCAGGAACAAGTTAACTTAGCCTGATGACGACACCCCTTTCGGATGACACCTGAAGGAAGTCACGAGGTACCTGAACATTGGCATACCAAGCTTCACCGGAACCTTCAATGTAAATTTACCAAAAGAGGTGCGTTGGAAGATCCATGTTTGTGTTCCTGGAAGGACTTTCGCACCAACTACTGAGCCCATCGAGTTTTCCTTTGATGCACCAACCTGGAGCTTAGGAAAGAGCATGGCCTCCCACATCACTCTTTATGAGACACTCGATGTAATAAGTGTGTGATTGAACTCTGTTATAAATCCTCGAGTACTGTGTGTGTCATCATGTTGATCCAGGGATGACAATTAAGCATAGAGACTTCGATCAATTAGGATGGGCTCGCTACAACCACCCACCAAACCTGGCGCACCCTGGTGTCTTGTGGGCACCAGGCTTCCCCCTCTTATAGTTATTTGCTCCAATATTTATTATATATTCCAAAATAATTCTTTGTAAAATTTCAGGTCATTTGGAGATGTGCAGAATAGGTATCTCTGACGTAGCTTTTTCAGGTCTAGGATTCCAGCTGCTGGTATTAACACACTAGATGCATGCAGGATAGTTGTGGATGTGTTGAGTAATAGTAGTAGATGTAGGCAGGAGTCGATCTACTTGTCTTGGACGTGATGCCTATATTCATGATCATGGCCTTAGATATCTTCATAACTTTGCGCTTTTCAATCAATTGCTCAATCGTGAAAACTATGGGCCCCGGATCTATTTCTCATCACATATTTTCATATCTATAAAACCAAAAATACGAAAATACCTTGTTGCAATTTATTAACCTTTACTTGATTTTGCCTATTTATTTATCTTTTATACCTATCTCTATCCGGTCCCATCCTTGCAATTAATCGTGAAGGGATTAACAACTCCTTTTTCGCATTGGGTGCAAGTATTTGTTTGTTTGTGTAGGTGCAACTATTGGAGACTTGCATCTACCTCCTACTGAATTGATACTGTGGTTCTTAACTCAGGGAAATACTTATCTCTACTTTGTTGCATCACCCTTTCCGCTTCGAGGGGAAAACCAACGCAAGCTCAAGAAGTAGCACGAAGAATTTTAGGCCCGTTGCCGAGGAGGTTCTACATCAAGCCTATCAAGTATGTATCATAAACTCTCATCTCTTGCACTTACATTATTTGCCATTTGCCTCTCGTTTCCTCTCCCCCACTTCTAAAATGTTTTTAGAAAACAACAAAAATATTTGCATTTTTATTCGCCTTCTTTTTGTTTGCTTGTGTGCTAGATTGTTTGCTTTGTCAAGATGTCTCAAGAAAATACCAAGTTGTGTGACTTTTCCAACACTAATAATAATGATTTTATTAGTACTCTCATTGATCCCACCACTAGTGCGGAATCTTATGAAATTAATGCCGCTTTGTTGAATCTTGTTATGAAAGAACAATTTTCCGATAGTCCTAATGAAGATGTTGCATCCCATCTAAATACTTCCGTTGAGTTGTGTGATATGCAAAAGAAAAAATATGTGGATAATGATATTTCTAAATACAAGCTATTTCCATTGTCACTACGAGATCGTGCTAAAACTTGGTTTTCATCTTTGCCTAAAAATAGTATTGATTCATGGAGTAAGTGTAAAGATGCTTTTATTTCCAAGTATTTTCCTCCCGCTAAGATCATCGCCCTTAGGAATGATATAATGAATTTTAAGCAACTAGATCATGAACATGTTGCACAATCTTGGGAGAGGATGAAGTTGATGATAAGAAATTGCCCTACTCACCATTATGTTTATGGATGATCATACAAAATTTTCATGTCGGATTGAATTTTGCATCTAGAAATCTTTTAGATTCCACCGCGAGTGGTACTTTTGTGGAAATCACATTAGGAGAAGCTATTAAACTCCTAGATAATATTATGGAAAATTATTCTCAATGGCTTACCGAAAGATCGTCTACTAGTAAAAAAAAGTGCATGCGATTGAAGAAATTAATACTTTGAGTGGAAAGATGGATGAACTTATGAAATTGATTGCTAGCAAGAGTTCTCCTATAGATCCCAATTATATGCCTTTGTATACTTTGAATGATAATAATAATAATTAATCTATGAATGTGAATTTTGTTGGTAGGAACAATTTTGGTAATATCGCGCATAGAGGCAATTTCAACCCTAGGCCTTTTCCTAGTAATTCCTCTAATAATTATGATAATTCATACAACAATTCTTATGGAAATTATAATAAGATACCTTCTGATTTTGAGAACAATATTATATAATTTATTAATTCTCAAAAGATTTTCAATGCTATGGTAGAAGAAAAATTGCTTAAGATTGATGATTTGGCTAGAAACTTTGATAAAATTTCTCATGACATTGATTTTTTAAAGATTAGATCTATGCCACCCAAGCTTGATATTAATGAGTATATAAAATATATTAAAATTTATATGAATGAAAGGAGTGACAGAACCGCTAGGATGCATGCTAAGAGCAATTGGCTCGAAAAAGCTTGTTCTTCTAGTTTTCGTGATAATAATGATGAAGATCTTAAAGTGATTGGTGTGACTCCTATTGAATATATGTTTGATAATATAAAGCTTGATAAAGAAGGGACTGGAGATGAGTCAACTTTAGCTAGAAGGCGTCCCAATAATTTGGATGGTGATGATCTTAATGAAAAAATTGATAAAAGTGGGATTGGCAAGGTCAAAACTTTAGGTAGCGATGAAGCCACTCTTCGATTTCATGGAATTTAATTATGATAATTGTTCTTCAATAGATTGTATTTCCTTGTTGCCATCCATGCTTATTTCACCTCATGTTATAATAAAAATAAATCTTTTACTAAACATATCGTTGATGCTATGATGAAATCTTTTGAAGAAAAACTTGAGTAGGAAGTTTCAATCTCTAGAAAGCTTAATGATGAATGGGAACTTACTATTAAAACTGAGATTAAAGATTATGAATTCAATGCTTTGTGTGATTTGGGTGTTAGCGTTTCCACTATTCCAAAAACTTTATGTGATATGCTAGGTTTCCGAAAACTTGATGATTTTCTTTGAATTTGCACGTGGCGGATTCCACTATTAAGAAACCTATGGGAAGGATTAATCATGTTCCTATTGTTGCAAATAGGAATTTTATGCCCGTAGATTTTGTTGTGCTTGATATAGATTGCAATCCTACATGCCCTATTATTCTTGGTATACCTTTCCATAGAACGATTGGTGCAATTATTGGTATGAAAGAAGGAAACGTTAGATTTCAATTTCCGTTAAGGAAGGGCATGGAACACTTTCCAATAAAGAAAATTAAGTTGTCATATGAATCTATTATGGGGGCCACTTATGGATTGCACACCAAAGATGACAATACCTAGATTTATGCATTATGCCTAGCTAGGGGCGTAAAACAACATCGCTTGTTGGGAGGCAGCCAAATTTTATTTTTTAGTTTTTAGTTTTTTCTTTTGTTTTTCAATAAATACACATTATTACTTCTATGATAATTGTGTTCTACTATTTTAATTAGTGTTTGACCCAAGTAAGACCTATGGGATACTTTCGTATATCGTTGATTTGATTTTGCTGGAAAACAGAAACTTTTGCGGCCAGTAGCAGAATTATTCAAATTCACTGGAGCGTGGAAAACTCTGAAATGTTTACACAAGATTTATATATGAATTGCCTCTATTGTCCTAATGTTTCAAATTTTTTGGAGTTACAGAAGTATGACTATAATTATGCTCTTTAAAGACTATTCTGTTTTTGACAGATTATGTTTTCACTATGTTGTTTGTTTATTTTGATGAATATATGGGTAGTATCGGGGGGTATGAACCATGGAGAAGTTAGAATACAGTAAATATTATGCAAATATGAAGTTGGAATGAGTTCACAATAGTGCCTAAAGGTGGAGATTTGTTTTATCATACTAACGGATCTCACGAGCTTTTTTGTTGAGTTTTGTGTTGTGAAGTTTTCAAGTTTTGGGTAAAGATTTAATGGATACGGAATAAGGAGTGGAAATAGCCTAAGCTTGGGGATGCCCAAGGCACCCCAAGGTAATATTCAATGACAACCAAGAATCTAAGCTTGGGGATGCCCCGGATGGCATCCCCTCTTTTGTCTTCAATCCACCAGTAAATTTACTTGAGGCTATATTTTTATTCACCACATGATATGTGTTTTTCTTGGAGCATCTTGTATTATATGAGTATTTGCCTTTTAGTTTGACACAATCATCCTTGTTGTACACATCTTTTGAGAGGGACACACATTAATCATGAATTTATTAGAATACTCCACGTGCTTGACTTATATCTTTTGAGCTAGGCAGTTGCTCTAGTGCTTCACTTACATCTTTTTAGAGCACGGTGGTGGTTTTATTTTGTAGAAATTTATGAACTCTAATTCTTCACTTATATTGTTTGAGAGTCTTGAAAATAGTATGGCAATTTTCTTAGGTCATGAATTTACTCCCAATATGATGGGTATCCAAGAGGGATATAATAAAAACTTTCATGAAGAGCATTGAATATATGAGAAGTTTGATTCCTTTCATTTGTTTTGAGATATAAAGATGGTGATATTAGTGTCATGCTAGAGAGTAATTGTGGATTACTAAGAGTATTTGTGTTAAGGTTTGTATTTCCTGAAGCATGCACGTATGGTCTCCCGTTATGCGATGAAGTTAGAGCATGATTTATTTTTTATTGTCTTCCTTATGAGTGGTGGTCGGGGACGAGCGATGGTCTTTTCCTCCCAATCTACCCCCTAAGAGCATGTGTATTAGTACTTTGCTTTGATGGCTAATAATGTTTTTGCACTAGGTATGTGAGTTCTTTATGACTAATGTTGAGTTCATGGATTATACGCACTCTCACCCTTCCACCATTGCTAGCCTCTCTAGTACCGCGCAACTTTCGCCGTTGCATTAAAACCACCATATACCTTCCTTAAAACAGACACCATACGTACCTATTATGGCATTTCCATAGTCATTCTGAGATATATTAACATGCAACTTCCATCGTTTCATTCATCATGACCACCATCATTGTCATATTGCTTTGTATGATCATGTAGTTGGCATAGTATTTGTGGCTTGGCCACCATTCTTATTTTTATACATGTCATGCTAGATAATGACACATCCCAGTACACTGATGTAGGCATTCATATAGATGCATACACTTGTTCTAGCATCGAGTTGTAATTCTTGAGTTGTAAGTAAATAAAAGTGTGATGGTCATCATTATTAGAGCATTGTCCGATGTGAGGAAAGGATGATGTAAGTTATGTTTCCCTCACAAGTTTGGATGAGACTCTAGACATAAAATAAAAAGAGGGCAAATAGCCCAAAATGAAAAAAAAGAGGCTAAAGAGCCCAAAAGAAAAAAAGGAAATAAAAATGAGAGAAAAAGAGAGAAGGGACAATGTTCCTATCCTTTCCCACAATTGTGTGCTTCAAAGTAGCACCATGTTCTTCATGATAGAGAGTCTCCTATTTTATCACTTCCATATACTAGTGGGAATTTTGCATTATAGAACTTGGCTTGTATATTTCAATGATGGGCTTCCTCAAATTGCCCTAGGTCTTCATGAGCAAGCAAGTTGGATGCACACCCACTTAGTTTTCTTTTTAGCTTTCATACACTTATAGCTCTAGTGCATCTGTTGCTTGGAAATCCCTACTCACTTGCATCGATATCAATTCATGGGCATCTCTATAGCCCATTAATTTGCCTAGTTGATGTGAGACTTTCTCCCCTTTTGTCTTCTCCTCACAACCTCCACCACATTCTATTCCACCTATAGTGCTATGTCCATGGCTCATGCACATGTATTGCGTGAAAGTTGATAAAGCTTATGGTGAACATTAAAAGTATGAAACAATTGCTTGGCTTGTCATCGGGGTTGTGCATGATAAATACTTTCTGTGACGAAGACAGAGGATGACAAGATTATATGATTTTGTAGGGATAACTTTCTTTAGCCATGATATTTTGAGAAGACAAGATTGCTTTATTAGTATGCTTGACATTATTGTTTCGATGTCAATAATAAACTTTTGTTTTGAATCTTATGGATCTAAATATTCATGCCACCATGAGCAAAAGTTACATTCATAAACATGTTAGGTAGCATTCCACAACAAAAATTCTGTTTTTATCATTTACCTACTCAAGGACGAGCGGGTATTAACCTTGGGGATTCTTGATACATCTCCAACGTATCTATAATTTTTTATTGTTCCATGCTATTATATTATCTATTTTGGATGTTTTATATGCATTAATATGCTATTTTATATCATTTTTGGGACTAACCTATTAACCTAGTGCCCAGTGCCAGTTTTTGTTTGTTCCTTGTTTTTGTCTTTTACAAAAAATCAATACCAAACAGAGGCCAAATGGAACGAAACTTATTGAGGATTTTTCTTGGCCCAGAAGACAACCACGAAGCTTTGGGAGGAGGCTAAGAGAGCCACTAGTTGGCCACAAGATCACAGGGGGCGCGCCCTACAAGCTTGTGGGCCCCTCCCAGCTTCCCTCCCTAATTCCAACTCTATAAATACCCAAATATTACCCATATATCAGAGGGCACACCAAAATTACCTTTTCTCCGCAGCAAGCTTCTATTCTCGTGAGATCCCATCTTGGGGCATTTTCCTATACTCTGTGGGAGGGAGATTCGATCACGGAGGGCCTCTGCACCAACCTAGCTGCACTAGCGATGATGTGTGAGTAGTTTACCATAGACCTACGGGTCCATAGCTAATCGCTAGATGGATTCCTCTCTCTCTTTGATCTTTAATACAATGTTCTCCTCCATTTCTTGGAGTTCTATTTGATGTAATCTTCTTTTGCGATGCGTTTTGTTGAGATTCGATGAATTTTGGATTTTTGATCAGATTATCTATGAGTATTATTTGAGTCTTCTCTCAACTCTTTTATGCATGATTAAAATAGCTTTGTAATTCTCTTCGATCTATTGATTTGGTTTGGCCAACTATATTGATATATCTTGCAATGGTAGAGGTGCTTTGTAATGGGTTCAATCTTGCAGTGTCCTCACTAGTGGCAGCAGGGGTAGCAAGACACGTATTTGTATTGTTGCCATTAAGGATGAAAATATGGGGGTTTTACCATGTTTATTGGATCTATCCCTCTACATCATGTCATCTTGGTTAAGGCGTTACTCCATTCTTGTTTACTTAATAGACTAGATGCATGCTGGATAGTAGTCGATGTGTGGAGTAGTAGTGGTAGATGTAGGCAGGAGTCGGTCCACTTGTCACAGACATGATGCCTATATTCATGATCATTACCTTAGATACCATCATAATTTTGCACTTTTCTATCGATTACTCAACAGTAATTTGTTTACCCACCATATGCTTTATTCAAGAGAGAAGCCTCTAGTGAAAAATATGACCCACGGGTGTAATGCCCCGTTTTCATTTGCTATGTATTTGTTCCTGAAGAATGTTTAAATAGAAGAATAAGACAGAGTTAGTAATTATTAAAGTGATGTAAGAATAGGAAAAGGAAAAAAGAGACACACACACGAAGAGAGAGACAGAGAGAGTGCATGTGAAATAAAATCGGCGTGGAAAAAAGAAAATAAAAGAGAGGGTGTGTGTGCTAGTATTTGAACCATGGTCCTCTAGATATATGAAGAATTTAGAAACCAGTTGCTCTGGGTGCTGCTTCTGGTATTATACCATAGACCTACGGGTCCATAGCTAATCGCTAGATGGATTCCTCTCTCTCTTTGATCTTTAATACAATGTTCTCCTCCATTTCTTGGAGTTCTATTTGATGTAATCTTCTTTTGCGATGCGTTTTGTTGAGATTCGATGAATTTTGGATTTTTGATCAGATTATCTATGAGTATTATTTGAGTCTTCTCTCAACTCTTTTATGCATGATTAAAATAGCTTTGTAATTCTCTTCGATCTATTGATTTGGTTTGGCCAACTATATTGATATATCTTGCAATGGTAGAGGTGCTTTGTAATGGGTTCAATCTTGCAGTGTCCTCACTAGTGGCAGCAGGGGTAGCAAGACACGTATTTGTATTGTTGCCATTAAGGATGAAAATATGGGGGTTTTACCATGTTTATTGGATCTATCCCTCTACATCATGTCATCTTGGTTAAGGCGTTACTCCATTCTTGTTTACTTAATAGACTAGATGCATGCTGGATAGTAGTCGATGTGTGGAGTAGTAGTGGTAGATGTAGGCAGGAGTCGGTCCACTTGTCACAGACATGATGCCTATATTCATGATCATTACCTTAGATACCATCATAATTTTGCACTTTTCTATCGATTACTCAACAGTAATTTGTTTACCCACCATATGCTTTATTCAAGAGAGAAGCCTCTAGTGAAAAATATGACCCACGGGTGTAATGCCCCGTTTTCATTTGCTATGTATTTGTTCCTGAAGAATGTTTAAATAGAAGAATAAGACAGAGTTAGTAATTATTAAAGTGATGTAAGAATAGGAAAAGGAAAAAAGAGACACACACACGAAGAGAGAGACAGAGAGAGTGCATGTGAAATAAAATCGGCGTGGAAAAAAGAAAATAAAAGAGAGGGTGTGTGTGCTAGTATTTGAACCATGGTCCTCTAGATATATGAAGAATTTAGAAACCAGTTGCTCTGGGTGCTGCTTCTGGTATTATACCAGGAAACATATTACTTAGCTCCTCTGAAACAAGAGGAAAGAAATTCTACATGGGTCCAAGGCCCGGTCGAGCTCGGCCTGATGGTCAGTCCCTCACTGCGCCGCTATAACCTGCGCCCAAATCACCTTTCTCTTCTTTTCCCCTCACCAAAATCTTCCTCTCATCTTATCCAGTTAAGGCCGCATCCTTCAGGTCGCTACCACTGTTGTGGGTTGGCATCCCCATGAGGTTGTTGTTGTTCTGACGCCTCTACTCGTCGAGGCCGTTCCCGGGCAGTTGTGGCTGCTGGGAATTGTTGATGCCAGTGGTACGTCCTAGTTTTCCTTCTCTATGGTGATGTCTAGGTAAGACTTAGGGATTTGGGGCAGCAGCTCATAGATTGGAATTAGATTTGAGAACTGGAGATGGATTCCTGAAACACTTTGCAAATTCGTTGGTGAGCCCAGTGCTTATACTTATTTGGTTTTGCTTCCAGGTCAGACCTCCTCTATGTTAGTTCCTTTGCTTAGCCAAATAAGTTAGGGAAGATAGCCCATCCATGATGTTGTGAGATGTGGACTGCCTTCTAGCAGAAAAACTAGAGTGTTGGGCATCTCTGACTGTAAACTGAATCTGGTTCAGTTAAAACCGCACTGACAAATCTGGACAGCCAGCTTCTAGGTGGAAATCGAGTTAGTTATGCTCACAATTTTGAGTAGGCCTCTACATATGAGTTGTAAAGCATGTTCCAAGGTTTCCGTGGAGTACTTACTTGCTTCATTTGGATGTACAGTTTGGGAGCAGTCATCTATTTGGTTACTATCCAGAAACATAGTTTCATGGGTACAATATTTTCATATGGAAGATTAGGCCCTGTTGGAGGTGGAATTAAAATAAAGTTACAACATAAAATTTGTAGAGGATATTCTGCAGATTCTTAAACATATATTATTTGTTAGATTCCGTGTTATACACTAAATCCTATGAAATTATTAAAATGACTGTACTATGTGGGACAAAATTTTATGTTTGGACTTGGGTGAATGTAAATAGACTTATACTCTCAGATTTTGTCGCCGTTGATGATGTGAGGAGTTATAATGTGATAAAGTATATATGATCTGGGGTCTTGTGTGTAGGAGCGATGCAAAATTATATATTCTTATGTAATCAGACCATGCTTTATTGTGACTGTGATATATGCTTCATGACAGGTGGGGGTACTTCGGATTCGGAACTATTTGCCTCACAATTTGTGCCCCGCGGTTGAGGCAAGTTCATGATGGGATAATGACTTGCATAATCCCTACACTCTATTTTATTTATGATATTTGTCAATGTCAATGATGTTTATTGTGATGGAGGTGACGATGACAAACACGTGTTGATTCAACACTACTAGGAAAAGGCCTACTAATGGCGCACCGGTTTTGCCTACTAATGGCGCACTACCGGTGCGCCATTAGTATCACGCCATTAGTATTTTTTACTAATGGCACACCACTGATGCGCCATTAGTATCTGGTATGCTAATGGCGTACCAGGAAGTGCGCCATTAGTATGTAACACCATGCACCATTAGTATGTCTCCCGGGGGGCCATATGTAACCATCTGCTTTGTCATACTAATGGCGCACTCTGTCTTGATGCGCCATTAGTATCCTTTGCATACTAATGGCGCACCTTGTGGTGATGCGCCATTAGTATGAATATTTGTTTTTTTTACTTTTTTGATTTTTGCACAGGTTACAAAATATATTATTTGACAGAATATAGACGGTAGCACACAGCAACAGCAGATTCATCGAATACAATAGAAGATTAGTCTCCGAATACAATTCATCATATTAGTCTCCGAATTCAAAAGACCGAACAAAGATAAAACATTACAAGTCTCGAGACCATGAGTATCAAGTTTGTCGGAAGTAATACTAATCTTAACAAGTCCTACTAATCATCATCATACAACTTCTACTCGTTATTCATAACAAGTCATACGATCATCATCTTGATAGTCATCGAACCAACCCTACTTAATTGTTCTTAGCACATGATCATCAGTATTAGGCAGGACCTAAATACCCTATTTAAGCTAAAATAGCATAAAACAATATAGACCCTGACTCTCCATTATGGAGAATGGAGAACATCCTGTCTCCAATTCTTGCGCTTCACTTTCTTTTGCTTCCAAGAAGCTCCTTACAACTGTCCATACATTTTTTCCATCCTTTTATTTTCATATCTCCACTTCTTTTAGAAATCTTGTATGGACAGTTGAGATTCGTAGGACGACCTGGCTGTATGTTCAAAACATTAACACTACCTTTTTGATACATCATATGACGCACACAATTCTCTGGGATTATCTGTTGAAAAACATAGTAATAACTTCATAGTTAGCAATGATGTACTAGTTTTAGAAGTATGCAAAAGATGCACGGATGTCGTAATAGTAAAAATCTTACTAGAGTATCTCCATGGTAGTTACCATAGTTGAACACATGCACTAGTGGCACGTATTTACCATAATGTTGGGGAGTTTGATTGTGGATAGTGTAACTCTCAATGTCAGTACAAAATCCGACCAGATGATTTTTCTCCTTGTAAGTTGTTAATTCGGAGCCATCGGTGTAGTGGGTTTTGTCTACCATCTCCCGCACATTCTTTGAACAATAAAAATAAGCTGTCAATGGAAATAAGTTGTCAACTATTTTGAAATAAACAATATAAATTAGCTAATAACTATGTTTGAGAAACTCACATAGCGGTAGAACTAGAGGCGTATCAACAAGGACCCAAATGTTCATATTGTCTTGGTTGATGTCAGGATTACCAAGATCCATGGTGATAAGCATACCCTCATCAAAACCATACATCTTGCAAAATGCTTCCCAATTTTTGCAACCAAAATGGGTTACGCTCTCAGAATTATATAGATTTACTTCAAAGTCCACATCATGATGAGTCCTTTGGTGAATTTTCTTTGTTTCAGAAATTTCATGGTCTTCAAAATCCATCCTCTCCAAGACATAGCGTCTTGCATGGCATGGGATAAGCTATACTCGAATTGTAAAAGATGAAAATTACACGTTGAAATAGTTGAAGTCATGCTTAATTATGAAAATAACACTTGTCGTTGTTGTGTACCGTTTCAACTTCGAAGGTCTCCTCGAGCTTAATGCTGAAGCGCCGATCATTGTCCAGGTGAGGCATGTCGCACAGACCTCGATTGTCGTGGCACCAGTCGCACTCCACCGGGAGACTTTCCTTCTCCGATGATGATGATGACATATCCTACGTTCATAATTCAAAACTACATCATTTAGGGTTTGTCGACACCGAGGCATCCTAAAAGCTAAGCTTTTATCATTTAGGGTTTGTCGACGCTGAGGCACCCTAAAAGCCTAAGCTTTCATCATTTAGGTTCTTATCGACACCGAGGCACCCTAAAAGCCAAGGTTTTATCATTTAGGGTTTGTCGATGTCGAGGGACCCTAAAAGCCTAAGCTTTCATCATTTAGGTTTTGTCGACGTCGATGCATGCATTAGTCGCAAGTACCCCATATGTCCTATTTTTAGCAAAGTCATGCTAAAATTCATGGAAAATTTCGGCATGACCTTTGCTAAAAATAGGACATATGGAGTACCCGAATTTGCCGGAACAGAAGTTAATCGACATTCTGGCAAACTCAAGGGCCTCTCGGGGTACCTGCAAATTCATCATGACACAATGGTCGGAGACAAAACCCAGCAAACTAGCAAGATGATCATCATCTTTAAAAGTCATTACTTGTCCAATACAAAAGAAGGAACAATTTATTTGTGACATAGTTGGCCCATACAGAAGAAGCAACACCCTACACTAGCCTAAAAACAAGTGAAGTTTCACCCATATAAGAACAACTTTATAAAAACAGAGAAGTTGCTATGTTTTTTCTACTGCTAGGAAAAACATCACTCATTGGAAATGAAAATATCAGTACCAGCATTTTGAACTTTGAAATGAAATACAGTAGTAGTATTAGTAGTATATGGAGTAGTACCTTGTCTAGTAGTAGTATTAGTTGTATATGGAGTAGCAAGTTTTGCCTCAGAGACCGTAAAAGCTATGTTTTTTCTCAATTCAGATAGCTATGTGGAAAACCACGTCAAGTCCTGTTTTAATACTCTATTTCTCAATGCATGCAATTGGTTTCATCTGGACTACATCATAGAACCACCAATAAAGGACACTGAAAAAATATATAGAGATGCCTACGGTTCCCATCCTTGAGTAGCATGATTAGAGATGAGTAGATCTCCTAAAGGTGTCATAAGCACCTGCTGTTACTCTGGGAAGCAATGAAAACATGTAGAAGTTATTACTGTTGACAATACTACTCAAATATCCAACTATCAGGACACAAGGCATGATAATCCATCTAATCTAATGAAATCTGAACTCAACTTGACCATGGTTCATGCCCTCAGACACATCAGCACCTCAAGAATGCCATGACAAAAATGAAAAGGACCAAGACAATCACCACACAAGTGAAGAGAGAACTCGGGGCCTCTTTGACAAAAATGAAAAGGACCAATACAATGAAAAGGATCAGTGAGATGAAACAACTAAGGTAAGGGGGGCATCAAAACGCAGAAGTGCATAACACAAGCTCACTGACATAGACACACATAACAGCCGCACAACAGCATAGACATTAAACATGTGCAGAGATCACAATCAACAGAGGCATAACAGTAGAAATTACAGGTGTAGATTGCTCTGTTCAACAAACTTCCTATCAGTCCAACAATGTTTCTGAATCTAAACTTTTTCAGTTAACAAAACCTAAACCTGACAATGTTCAGTTAACAGAAGGGGGAGGGGAACCGGTGCAGCTCACCAAGAGGAAGACGATGGCAAGCTCGTGCGGGGATCGACGGTGAGGCCGCGGTGGCCGGAGGTGGAAGAAGGCACAGACGCCCTAGACGGTGGAGGCGTCGGTGTCGTAGAGGTGCCGGACACCTTGCCCTGCGAGACAGAGAAGGGGCTGTCAGCCCCAGCGCAGGCGGGGGGCAAGGGGAGGAGGAGGAGGGGAAGGGGAGGAGGAGGGTCGGGGGGCGTACGGTGCTGCGTCGCTGCTCGGCGCCGACGGCGAGGAGGAAGGCGAAGACGTTGAGGGTCGGGGCAGCGGGGGCGGGGCGCGGGGGCGGTGGGGGCGGCGTGGGTGGGGCGCGGGGGCGCGTGGGCGGCGGGGGTGGAGTCCGGCGGGGGTCGGGGCGGCGGCGTCGTGGGTCTGGCGAGGGAGAGAGGGACGAAAGGGAATCTCTGCCGAGGGAGAGGGAGGACTTAGCTATAGGGGGAAGCTTACTAATGGCGCACCACCCGTCGGTGCGCCATTAGAAATCTTTTTTTTAGATAGCAATGGCGCACCCACCGCCGGTGCGCCATTAGAAATCTTTTTTTAGATAGCAATGGCGCACCACCAGGCCGGTGCGCCATTAGTATATTTATTATTATTATTTTTTAATAAATGAATATGAATATGAAACAGTAATATTTTTTATAAAAACAGTAATAATTGTTGTTTAACAACAATTGTAGTCTACAATTTTTTATAATTATTTTTTAGAAAATGAATATGAATATGAAACAGTAATATTTTTTTATAAAAACAGTAATAATTTTTTAAAAAATATCATCAAATTTGTTATTTGAAAATATCATCGGTGGCGGCGGTGGAGTGGGGGAGGGTGCGGTGGGTCGTCGGCGGCGGTGGAGCGGGGGAGGGTGCGGTGGGTCGTCGGCAGCAGTGGAGCGGGGGAGGGTGCGGGGGGTCGGCGGCGGCGGTGGAGCGGGAGGAGGGTGCGGGGGGGTGCTCGGCGGCGAGGGGGATCTGGCGAGGGGGATAGCTGTTGAGAGGGAGGGGATCGAGATCGAGTGTCCTCATGAATATTCGATATTTTTTCATATGGAATATGAAAAAATATCATCAAATTTGAAAAAATATTCATGAATTCAAAAAGTGCCCATGAAACTTAAAAATATTCATGATATCAAAAAATAAAAAAAGTGCCCATTACTAGTTTAAACTAGTAATGGCGCACTATGCAACGGTGCGCCATTAATAGTTTTGCAAAAAAGTAAAAAAAAATATAGTAGTGGCGCACGCGCACTCTACCCGGATGCGCCATTAGTATGTTTGAAAAAATGAAAAAAAACATTTTGTTACTAGTGGTGCACCGTGTGCCTGGTGCGCCATTAGTGTATTGCACACTAATGGCGCACCAACAGATGGTGCGCCATTAGTGTATTGCACACTAATGGCGCACCAACAGATGGTGCGCCATTAGTATATAGTAATGGCGCACCACATGTCTGGTGCGCCATTAGTGTCATTTTCATCTATAGCCCTTTTCCTAGTAGTGCAAGTACTTTGCTTGCATTTGCATATTTGCATTCATGATGATAGTGAAAGAAAGAGTACCCTACCTTGGGTAGGCACATTGAGACCTCCATTGTTGGGTTGTGACCTACTTTGGAGGCAACCTCCACGCGCTGGAGTGAGTGGATGTCGACGGGCGTCCACTCAAGCAATACCGGTATACGCAATGAAATGAGATGAGCATGTAGGCATGTAGTACAGCAATACATGTGTTAGTGTTGTTGAGTGTATGGTGTTAACATAGATTTAGTGCTTTTTTATGAGTATTGTTTACTATTCCTTTATGAACTTGTTGAGTCCTTGTACTCACCCTTGTTGCTTACATGTTTTTAGGTAAACCATGAAGACAACATGCATGAGAGTCGTGGGGTAGCAGTATCACCATCTTCACTACACGAATATCTCATATGTTAACTTCTAGCACCGTGTTTTGAGATCTTGTATGGCTTATACCTTACTTCACATGGTGGATTGTCTTGGAATTCTAGATTTATGCTTTCGGTCTGTATGGCTTAACTAATTTCCACTAAGACTTACATGATCACCTAGAGTTTCGAAGTGGCACTTGGTTAATGTTGGTATTGTAGCTTTGCGCTTTATGCTTGTGTTTGGTTCCTTTCCATACATAATCATATGATCTGTGTGTCATGGATGTCCTTAGAT
Organism: Triticum monococcum; assembly: GCA_034509565.1. Lineage (NCBI taxonomy): Eukaryota > Viridiplantae > Streptophyta > Magnoliopsida > Poales > Poaceae > Triticum > Triticum monococcum. The sequence goes on from CM067842.1 coordinate 318,423,345, forward strand.
ACAGAGAAAGCTTTGTCGAAATTTCCTTTTAGGGCATGTTTCCTTTTCCAAGGATGATGTTTTCCCAACATATAAAAAATACTGAGCGCAAGAACTTCACTAGGGGGTCCACACCCTGCCCACGAGGGTGGGGGCACGCCCTACCCCCCTAGGCGCGCCCCCTACCTCATGGGCCCCCTGGTGGCCCTTCGGTGACCATCTTCTGCTATATGGACTCTTTCGATGGGAAAAAAATCATAATCCATCTTCTCGGACAAAACTCCGCCGCTACGAGGCGGAACCTTGGCGGAGCCAATCTAGGGTTCTGGTGGGGCTGTTCTGTCGGGGAAACTTCCCTCCCGGAGGGGGAAATCATCGCCATCGTCATCACCAACGCTCCTCTCATCGGGAGAGGGCAATCTCCATCAACATATTCATCAGCACCATCTCATCTCAAAACCCTAGTTCATCTCTTGTATCCAATTCTTGTCTCCAAGTCCGGGATTGGTGCTAGTAGGTTGCTAGTAGTGTTAATTACTCTTTGTAGTTGATGCTAGTTGGTTTAATTGGTGGAAGATCATATGTTCAGATCCTATATGCACATTAATACCCCTCTGATTGTGAACATGTTTATGCTTTGTGAGTAGTTCCTTTTGTTCCTAAGGACATGGGAGAAGTCTTGCTATTAGTAGTCATGTGAATTTGGTATTCGTTCGATATTTTGATGAGATGTATGTTGTCTCTCCTCTAGTGGTGTTATGTGAACGTCAACTACATGACACTTCACCATTGTTTGGGCCTAGAGGAAGGCATTGGGAAGTAATAAGTAGGTGATGGGTTCCTAGAGTGACAGAAGCTTAAACCCTAGTTTATGCGTTGGTTCGTAAGGGGCTGATTTGGATCCATACGTTTCATGTTATGGTTAGGTTTACCTTAATACTTTTGTTGTATTTGCGGATGCTTGCAATAGAGGTTAATCATAAGTGGGATGTTTTTCCAAGTAAGGGCAGCACCCAAGCACCGGTCCACCCACATACCAAATTATCAAAGTACCGAACGCGAATCATATGAGCATGATGAAAACTAGCTTGACGATATTCCCATGTGTCCTCGGGATCGCTTTACATCATATTAGAGTTTGTCCAGGCTTGTCCTTTGCTACAGAAGGGTTGGGCCACCTTGCTGCACTCTATTTACTTTTGTTACTTGTTGCTCGTTACAAATTATCCTATCACAAAAATATCTGTTACCACTTATTTCAGTACTTGCAGAGAATACCTTGCTGGAAACCGCTTATCATTTCCTTCTGCTCCTCGTTGGGTTCGACACTCTTACTTATAGAAAGGATTACAATAGATCCCCTATACTTGTGGGTCATCAATGATTTTGTAGGGATAAGAGCTCCTTGTTGGGTTCGACACTCTTACTTATCGAAAGGATTACGATAGATCCCCTATAATTGTGGGTCATCAATGATTTTGTAGGGATACAAAATCATTGATGACCCACAATTATAGGGGATCTATCGTAATCCTTTTGATAAGTAAGAGTGTCGAACCCAACGAGGAGCAGAAGGAAATGATAAGCGGTTTCTAGCAAGGTATTCTCTGCAAGTACTGAAATAAGTGGTAACAGATAGTTTTGTGATAGGATAATTTGTAACGAGCAACAAGTAGCAAAAGTAAATAAAGTGCAGGAAGGTGGCCCAATCCTTTTGTAGCAAAGGACAAGCCTGGACAAACTCTAATATGATGTAAAGCGCTCCCGAGGACACATGGGCATATCATCAAGCTAGTTTTCATCACGCTCATATGATTCGCGTTCGGTACTTTGATAATTTGGTATGTGGGTGGACCGGTGCTTGGGTACTGCCCTTACTTGGACAAACATCCCACTTATGATTAACCTCTATTGCAAGCATCCGCAAATACAACAAAAGTATTAAGGTAAACCCGCCTTCTGTGCTAGCGATAAGCCAAACCTAAGTGCTAATGCTTCCACTGTCAGGACATCAACGCAACAATCAATCTTCCAATTTCCACCTACAATAAAGTTTCCTTTGTCATCCATGAGGACAGCCCCCGCTGTGCCCTTTAGTAGATCATGATTGAAGCCAGCATCCACATTCAATTTGACAACGCCCCTAGGAGGTCTACTCCACCCTCCAATCTTCCTATTAGCATTAGGGGAATGGGAATTTACAAAATTTGTCGTTATAGCATGAATTCCCATCGAGGTTTGACATACCTCTTGAGACTTTCCCTCGGGAACCAGTTTACGTCTATTCCACCATAAATACCACGTGGTTACAGCAATCAGCTCCCGTGTGTTCCGTGAATCCGACAAAGAAAACTCTTGTTGTGGTATGATGAATAATGATTCAAGGACTGCCTCCCCTGCATGATCAACCGCACAAGCTTTTTTAACCGCTCCATACATCCCCAAATTTTCCCACACTTCTTTTGCCTTCTGACACAAGAACAACACATGATTTGTATCCTCTGGCCCATTTGAACATGCTGGGTAATTGGCTAGGGTAATACGACACGGTAGTGTCCCATGCAATGTGCGCCAGATAAAAAAATCACCTTCGCCGGACAAGCTAATTTCCAAATCTTGCCCCAAATAGGATTGGCCCTACTTCTACCCATTCCATTTGTGTATTCTAGTTTCTTTCCATGTTGTTTATTCCACTCCTCCAGATAAGCAGATCATATAGTGAACAAACCGTTTTTAGTATAGCTCCAAGCAATGAAGTCCTGCATATTATGCGTAGGGAGAGGGATCGCCAGGACTCTTCGAGCATCAATTGGCCATAGTGTTTGTCTCACCAAATCTTCATCCCAACCATTTGTGGTTTGGTCAATAAGAGTAGACACTTCCGTCAGAAGTATCCCTCATCTTGGAGTAATAATTCTCCTATTCGCACAATTTGGGATCCAAGCGTCTGTCCAAATATTAATTTTTTGCCCGGTTCCAACTCTCCATATATAACCATTTCTGAGAGAGTCAACTCCCGCCATAATACTTTGCCAAGTAAAGGAGGAACCCTTTTTAAATTTGTGCTCATCAGATCACCCTCTAGGAAATACATGGCTCTTAGGATTGTGGCACATAACGAATTAGGATTATGCAGGAGACGCCACGCTTGTTTAGCTAACAATGCTAGATTAAAGCAGTGTATATCACGAAAGCCCATCCCTCCTTGATCTTTGGGAACACATATCTTCCACCATGCCATCCAATGCATCCTTTTATGGTTGTCATCGTCGCCCCACCAAAATTGCGACATCGCGTCAATGATTTCTTTACAATTTTTTTAGGAATTTTAAAGACGGACATGGGATAAGTTGGGATAGCTTGAACAATAGATTTTAGCAAAATTTCCTTTCCACCGCAGACAACAGTTTTTCTTTCCATCCACTAATCTTCATAATAATTTGGTCAATCAGGAACTGAAAGCAATCACTTCTGTCCATCCCACATGGGCTGGTAGACCCAAATATTTGTCATTGAGTGCCTCAGTCATAATATTCAGAGTAGTACAAATTTGCACCTTTTCTTACTTTTGTTTTGGGGCTGAAAAATATGCTAGACTTTTCAACACTCACCATTTGACCCTAGGCAGCACAATAAGATGCAGAACTTCTCTCAAAGCCTTCGCATTTGTATCATTAGCTTGCATGAGGATCAATGAATCATCCGCAAAGAGTAAGTTGGAAACAAAAGGGGCATCTTTGCTAACTTTTATGCCGAAAATATTACTCGTTTCTTCTGTGTTTGCTAAAAGAGCAGTGAGGCCCTCTGTCCACAACAAAAACAAATAGGGAGAGAGCGGATCCCCTTGCCTTAGTCCTCTAGTAGGTTTGAAACTATCAGTATCGTCGGCATTAAACCGTACTCTATATTCCACCGAGGATACACACTGCATGATTAAGTTCACCCAATTCTCTTTAAAACCCAATTTCAATAGAACTCCTCTTAAAAAGTAAAAAAAGACCATTTCACTCGGTCATAAGCTTTATGCATGTCTAGTTTAATGGCACACAACCCTTCTTTACCTGCCCTTTTCTTTTTTATTTTATGAAAACACTCATATGCCAGTAAAATATTATCTGTGATCAATCTCCCAGGAACAAAAGCACTTTGAGTTGGGCTGATAATATCTGAAAGAATTACCTTTAATCGTGCAACAATCATTTTTTGAAATAACCTTATACACCACATTGCACAAACTGATTGGTCTAAATTGAGTAATCTTTTCCGAAGAATTAACCTTTGGAATCATGACAATTGTAGTGTCATTCCATCCTGCCGGTATAGAACATGTATTCACCGCCTTGAGGACTTCTTATGTCAGATCTTCTCCGAACATCTGCGCAAAAAAAGATCTTCTCCCAACGTAGACCAAAATCTCTTATAGAAGATAGCATGCAGACCATCCGGACCCGGTGCTTTTAAATCACCAATATCGAATAAGGCCTTCCGAACTTCCTCCGCCGTGTATGGAGCCGTAAGAGCAGTATTCATTTCATTCGTGACTTTCCTTCTTACAAGAGATAGAACCTCCGGGTTTGGTTGAGAGACTTCTGACATAAATAGATTTGAAAAATACCCTCTAATGCAATCCTTCATCTCTGACTCTTCCACCCACGCCCCATTATCTCCAAGCAATATTTTTATCTGATTTCTTTTCTTTCTGGCTGTTGCTGCATTGTGGAAAAAGAGGTGTTCCGGTCCCCGTGTGATAGACAATTTGCACGACCACGCTGAATCCAGTAAATCAGCTCTTGTTCCAACAAATTTTCAATAAGAAAAATAATCTCCTTTTGCCGTGCTTGGGAATCCACATTCATAGGTCCCCTACGTAGCTTTTCCAATTCTATTTTAAGTTTACCTATTCTCTTTTTCGGTCCGTTCAGAGTCTCGCGATCCCAATTCTGCAAATCTGCCTGTACCACTCACGTACGATCAGCGAGCGTAGGCCCAATGCCCATTTTCTTTGCCTTTTCCCATGCTATACGCACAATCTCAACGGCTGTCTCCTCTTTAAGCCATCTAGCTTCAAATTGTTTCACTCGTCCCCTTGGATGTTTAGAAATATTGGCGTCAAAGTATTCAGCATCCAAGATGATGGGACGATGATCGGAATGAACATGTTCCTCATTTATAACCGCAGCTCGGGGGAATACATTCGCCCATTCCACATTGCAAACCGCCATGTCAAGTCTCTCTCTAGTGTTGCCTCTCCTCCAAGTGAAACGATCACTAATACATATCATATCGTCGAGGCCGCACTCTCCTAAACAATTACGGAAATATCTCATCATTGCATTCGGTTTCGCATTGCCACCTTCTTTTTCTGACGAGAGTAAAATTTCATTAAAATCTCCTAAAACCACCCACGGGTGCTTGCCCTTACTATGTAGGTTTCAGAGCTTATCCCAGGATAAACTACGCTCACTCCAAACTGGATGACCATAAAAGCCCGTGAACCACCAATGCACAGAATCATCATTTAGAAAAAGAATATTAATAAAATTAGGCGACTCATAGTTCGAAGCCACTTTATTCATCTTATGATAGAACAAAACTAGGCCACCGGCCCGACCATCACTCCCCACTACAATAATTGAATCAAAAGATAAAGAATGACGCACCTCATCAGCTTTACATTTATTGAAGTGCGACTCAGAGAGAAAAATCAAATCCACCATGATACGCCCTGATACGTCTCCAACGTATCTATAATTTTTGATTGTTCCATGCTATTATATTATCAACCTTGAATGTTTTATATGCATTTATATGCTATTTTATCTGATTTTTTGGGACAAACCTATTAACCTAGAGCGAGTGCCAGTTTCTGTTTTTTCCTTATTTTTGAGTATCGCAGAAAAGGAAAACCAAACGGAGTCCAATTGACCTGAAACTTCACGGAACTTATTTTTGGACCAGAAGAAGGCCATGGAGTAAAAGAGTTGGGCCAAAAGAGTCTCGAGCTGCCCACGAGGGTGGGGGCGCGGCCGCCCCCCTAGGCACGCCTCCCTATGTCGTGGACAGCCCGGAGACCCCCCTGACTTGTTCTCGATGCCAAAACCTCTTATATATACTAAAACCTCCAGAACATAACCTAGATCGGGAGTTCCGCTACCAGAAGCCTCCGTAGCCATCGAAAACCAATCTAGACCCATTTCGGCACCCTGCCGGAGGGGGGGATCCCTCTCTAGTAGCCATCTTAATCATGCCGGCACTCTCCATGATGAGGAGGGAGTAGTTCACCCTCGGGGCTGAGGGTATGTACCAGTAGCTATGTGTTTGATCCCTCTCTCATGTTCTTGATTTGGAATGATCTTGATGTATCACGAGCTTTGCTATTGTAGTTGGATCTTATGATGTTTCTCCCCCTCTACTCTCTTGTGATAAATTGAGTTTTCCCTTTGAAGTTATCTTATCGAATTAAGTCTTGAAGGATTTGAGAACACTTGATGTATGTCTTGCATGTGCTTCTCTGTGGTGACAATGGGATATCACGTGATCCACTTGATGTATGTTTTGGTGATCAACTTGCGAGTTCCATGACCTCGTGAACTTATGCATAGGGGTTGGCACACATTTTCGTCTTGACTCTCTGGTAGAAACTTTAGGGCACTCTTTGAAGTTCTTTGTGTTGGTTGAATAGATGAATCTGAGATTGTGTGATGCATATCGTATAATCATATCCACGGATACTTGAGGTGACATTGGAGTATCTAGGTGACATTAGGGTTTTGGTTTATTTGTGTCTTAAGGTGTTATTCTAGTACGAACTCTAGGATAGATTGAATGGAAAGAATAGCTTCGTGTTATTTTACTACGGACTCTTGAATAGATCGATCAGAAAGAATAACTTTGAGGTGGTTTCGTACCCTACAATAATCTCTTCGTTTGTTCTCCGCTATTAGTGACTTTGGAGTGACTCTTTGTTGCATGTTGAGGGATAGTTATATGATCCAATTATGTTATTATTGTTGAGAGAACTTGCACTAGTGAAAGTATGAACCCTAGGCCTTGTTTCAACGCATTGCAATACCATTTTCGCTCACTTTTATCATTAGTTACCTTGCTGTTTTTATATTTTCAGATTACAAAAACCTATATCTACCATCCATATTGCACTTGTTGTTGGAAATATGCCTAGAGGCAATAATAAAATGGTTATTATTGTATTTCCTTGTTCATGATAATTGTCTATTGTTCATGCTATAATTGTATTAACCGGAAACCGTAATGCATGTGTGAATACATAGACCATAACATGTCCCTAGTAAGCCTCTAGTTGACTAGCTTGTTGATCAATAGATGGTCATGGTTTCCTGACCATGGACATTGGATGTCATTGATAACGGAATCACATCATTAGGAGAATGATGTGATTGACAAGACCCAATCCTAAGCCTAGCACAAGAACGTATAGTTCGTCTGCTAAAGCTTTTCTAATGTCAAGTATCATTTCCTTAGACCATGAGATTGTGCAACTCCCGGATACCGTAGGAATGCTTTGGGTGTACCAAACACCACAACGTAACTGGGTGGCTATAAAGGTGCACTGCGGGTATCTCCGAAAGTGTCTGTTGGGTTGGCACGAATCGAGACTGGGATTTGTCACTCCGTGTAAACGGAGAGGTATCTCTGGGACCACTCGGTAGGACATCATCATAATGTGCACAATGTGACCAAGGGGTTGATCACGGGATGATGTGTTACGGAATGAGTAAAGAGACTTGCCAGTAACGAGATTGAACAAGGTATCTGGATACCGAGAATCGAATCTCGGGCAAGTACTATACCAGTAGACAAAGGGAATTGTATACGGGATTGACTGAATCCTTGACATCATGGTTCATCCGATGAGATCATCGTGGAACATGTGGGAGCCAACATGGGTATCCAGATCCCGTTGTTGGTTATTGACCAGAGAGATGTCTCGGTCATGTCTGCATTATTCCCGAGCCCGTAGGGTCTACACACTTAAGGTTCGATGACGCTAGGGTTATAGGGAAAGTATGTACGCGGTTACCGAATGTTGTTAAGAGTCCTGGATGAGATCCCGGACGTCACGAGGAGTTCCGGAATGGTCCGGAGGTGAAGATTGATATATTGGATGAAGGGTTTTGGAGTCCGGAAGTGTTCCGGAGGTACGGGTGATGACCAGCATGACCGAAAGGTGTTTCGGGAGCCCCGGGAAGTGTTGGGGGGCTTCATGGGACAAGGGAAGGGGGCAAACCAGCCCACTAAGGGGATGTGCACCCCCTCACCTATTCCCACATGACCAGGGGATTTGGGGCGCCCCATCTAGGGTTCCCACCTCCTGGCTTGGTGGCCAAGTCACCCAAGGGGGAGATCCCATCTGCCCTGGCCGCCGCCCCCCTAGGGGAAACCCTAGGGCGCCTCCCCTTGCCCTTGCCCCTATATATAGTGGAGGTTTTGGGGCTGCATAACACACGAGTCTCTCTCTCTCAAGGCATAGCCCTACCTCTCTCCCTCCTCGTCTCTCGTAGTGCTTGGCGAAGCCCTGCTGGAGTACCGCGCTCCTCCACCACCACCACGCCGTCATGCTGCTGCTGGACGGAGTCTTCCCCAACCTCTCCCTCTCTTCTTGTTGGATCAAGGCATGGGAGACGTCACCGGGCTGCACGTGTGTTGAACGCGGAGGCGCCGTTGTTCGGCGCTTAGATCGGAATTGACCATGATCTGAATCGCTATGAGTACGACTACCTCATCCGCGTTCTAGTAACGCTTCCGCTTAGCGATCTACAAGGGTATGTAGATGCACTCCCCTTCCCCTCGTTGCTACATTACTCCATAGATTGATCTTGGCAATGCGTAGAAAATTTTAAATTTCTTCTACGATCCCCAACATGTATGACTTATTTTATTTGTAGAGTGGTGTTGTGATATCTTCCCGTGAGTCCCTGATCTTGATCATACACGTTTGCATGTATGATTAGTGTACGATTGAATCAGGGGCGTCACAAGTTGGTATCAGAGCCGACTGCCTGTAGGAATCCCCCCTCCACACTCCTTGGCCAAAGTCGAGTCTAGACATTGCAAAACTTTTACTAACATGGCGGTGTGTCTTATGGGACCACGTCACCATTGGGTGTTATTAGGATCTTTTACTCCTCGATCTTTACTTCGGGATTCTGATCTCTCTTCTATTCGGGTTAAAAGATTTTGCTAACTCTAACTCTAGGTTCTCGTATATACATTCTCTCGGAGAACCCCTCACTCCAGATGGTCGCTTGCTGCACCAGAAGATTCCGAAGATACTCTTTGATGTTATCTCGAGAACTTGTGCTCATTGCGTTTGCAATTCCCTTCCACCGTCAATCCCTATAGATAACTACATGCCCTTGCCATTCTTACATTAGTCCCTAGTTGCTCTTGTTATTACAAGATACCCCGAGATACTCGTTGTTGTTCCGAGAATCCTTGTGCCTACTGCCTTGCAGTTTCTTGTCACCTGAATCCTCCTACAAATTAATCCTCACACACACACCAAGGATTTGTTTCTCCTTAGTTCATGTGTTTCACCAAAATCTTCGAAATACTATTTGATCTTTCGAAAATCCTCAACAGCCTATTGGTCTTGAAATTCTTGCTTGCTTGCATTCTGGTTAATCCATAAGTATAGTAATCTTATTGGCATCCTTTGTCACTATCATTTTTGAGTCCATTCATTCAATACGTTGCGAATGCTCACAATCATCAGTTGGATCCTAGGATTATCCTTCCGGCTGAGATGTCATTTCGGTATGAGCTGGTTCTTGACCAATCAATTCCTTGATCAGTCGTGCTTCTAACTCTATTGAACTTATTCATTTTCGATCAATAATTATTTGCTTATGATCCCTTGATTTTGAAATCATAAATTTCCTTGCTTGTAGCTTTGAATTAGTCAGTTGTTTCTATAATCAGATCTGCGTGCATTCTTCTTCCTCTGGTTGAGTACCGATGCTCACCTCAGATCCCTTGAGGACCATCAGATCCTTTGTTGGATTTTATCCAGTAGTGTCCTTCATATTCCATAACGTTGCGAGTCTTTCCACGGATATATGATGCCTTTGGTAAATTGTATCCTCTGCTTCTCAACCATGCTTTGCTTTCGAGCTGGTGGTATTTACTATTGAAGCTTGTGGTATATGTTTCCACGATACCCTGACGGGTAGAACCTATGCTTTCCTTAATATGTGTGAAATCGAAAGTTTTCATGAGTCATACTCTTCTGGTATTTTGCGAGATAAATTTCAACACTACAACGTCTTCGAAAGTGAGAGATGAATGGAAGGTTATACATTGAAGAAGTGGTAGTCGACCTTGAACTTTGTGTTCATGCCCATGGACACGATGTAGATCCTATCATTAAAGCTTCTCTTAAATTAATTATTCCATTGGTATAAGTTCATCTTATATCTAGGATCCGGCCTTTTGCAATCGTGGTTTCGACCATGTTCCCCTTTAAATACCATTTTTGTGCAAGTTTAAGCACTTGTCTTTGTAGAGCAATACCCTAGTCCAACCTCTACTTTGATATGTCGTCGAGTATTACCCCCTAGTATCTCGAGATTGTCATGGAACCGCATACCTTCTTATGAGCTCTTCATTAAGTACTACATTCTGACAGTTTCCAATTTTTCACGGGCTCTGAGTTATTAAACTCTCAAAGACACCGATAACTATACCGAGTCCGCACTACGGTTCAACAACTCTTAGTAATCTTCTTTATGTACGAGTTTGTACCCGATCACGCCGTTCCTAGTCTGTCTGGCTATATCATTGTCTTGATGATTTTAACCGTGCTACTTGGTCCTTATTCCGGGAGCACCACTTTCGACGATGAGCTAAGCTTACGGTTTGGAGTCAAAGGAAAGTTAGTGCCACGATTTGTGGGTCCATACAGAGTCTTGGAACATATGGGTGAAGTTGCTTACAAGTTGGATTTACCTGAAGGTCTGTTAGGAGTTCATGGTGTGTTTCACGTTTCCCAATTGAAGAAGTGCCATGCAGAGATGGCCGATATTCCTCTGAGAGATACGGTGCCCCTGGAAGCAATTCAGTTGTTGAGTAACCTAACTTATGAGGAGAAACCCGTCAGGATTCTAGAGTTCACCAACTGAGTCACTTGCAGTAAGGTCATCAAGTTTTGCAAAGTTTAGTGGAGTCACCATACCGAGGAGGAAGCCACTTGGGAACAAGAAGAAGACCTCCGAAAGGACCACCCACACCTTTTTGCTAGCCAACCCGAATCTCGACGGCGATATTCATCTTAAGGGGGATAGGTTTGTAACATCCCGATTTTCCATTTGGATGTTATTTAGATCATTCATATGCACTCATCATTTGTGCATATTGGAATTTGCTTTATTTGAAATTTTGATCCAAGGGGCTTAAACGACTCGAGGACCAATAGAGAGAGTTGGAGGTTTCCCAAAAATCATTTTTTTGAATTTTTAAAACTTGGAAATTTGGATCAAATTGATTTACTCAAAATTCTTTTCCAATTATTTGAAATAAATAAAATAAAGAGAGAAGATAAAAGGACTTCTTCAAAAACAGCAAAGAAATATTGGAAAATTAAATTTTGAATAAAAATATATTTTATTTGATTTTATTTGCAAGTTTATTTATTTTTATTAGTACTAAAAAGTTTATTTTTATTTTAGGCATCTAGGTCCAGACAAATCTTCACCTAAGCCTATTTAATTAGGTGGGACTATGTGAACTTTTCTGCAATTTTTAAAAATATGTTTATTATGTTTTTCGTATTTTCGTATCTCTAGAAAAAGGTTTTAAAAAAACTTTTGTACAGAACTGGGCAGAAGCCCAGCCAGCCCAGACGACGCACCGCCTTCCTCCCGTGCGTGACCTGGACTCGTCGGAGTCCGCCGCGCCAACGTCGCCGGCCGCCCCTTCTCCAAGTCGGAGCCCCCCCCCCCCGCGCCTATTTAATGTGCCGTCCTCGGCTGCTCTCCTCCTCCTCAGCCCACAACCGCCCCACCTCCCCTCGCAGCGCCGAGCCACCGCCGTCGCTGCACCGAGCCGCGCCACCACTACCGCGCACCGCCGCCGCTCCACCCGCCGCCCGATCCGCCGCTGGATCCCCGAGCAGCCGCCGGACACACCGACGCCCGAGCCCAGATCCGCTCGACCCGACCCACCGGTTTTCCCGGTCAGGTAATAAACGGACCCCGGTCTGATCCGTTTTTTTAGTTTTCGGTTTTTCTTCTAAGACCCGGTTTATTATTTTTAGTTTAGTTATTTAGCGAACGTTTGTTCGTTAATGTTCTGTAGTGTAAAGATTCATTAGATTAGTTTTCTTAGTGGACGTTCGTACGATAGATTTTTCTTTTTCTGTTTTATTTTTCGGCCAGGGACTCATCCATGAATATTTTCTTCGCAGATTAGCCCCTAATTTTTAAATCCTCACAACTTTTTACTCGTTTGTCCAAATTCAACGAAACCAACGGCAAATTCTTTGTTATGATTCCCTCTATCCAGATAACCAACTTAACATTATTTTTGGAAGTTCAAAATATGATTTCAAACATATTTGTGTTTGAACTTCTTCTGATCATAACTTGAGTTTCGTAATTCCGATTTGGTTGATTCTTTTTGCAAATCGAAGCTCTTGAACTAAACTTTCTGTTAAGATCTAATCCACATAACTTAAGTACTGTTAGAAATTGTTTTCTATTTAAAAGATTTATTTTCTTATTCTTTTGACCTTTCTGAATCCTTTTCTTCGGTTTTCTTGGCATCTTCATGCTTGAGTGCTTATGTATGATATTGTTTTTCTATAATAGATTTTCCAGAGTGTGAAGCTTGCTACTACGAATATCTAGTGTTTACCGATCGTTAGAAAGGCAAGTTACACTTTGATCATACTCTTTCATACCCAGTTTTATTATGCATTCATTACACCCTTAAATATTGCATGAGTAGGATTGGGAACTTTTTGTTATGCTATGTAGTTCATGAGGTAGGAACCTATTACCTTTGATCTCCCTAGGAATATATGTTATGCTCATACTGCTTAGCCATGCTCGTAGGCGGGGATTGGTATGTGAGAATCATGCAAGTTGTGAGAGTTAGTAATTAAGGATAACTTAAGGTGGCAACTTTAATACACATCTCGGTGGAGTGGTTGCGGGCACCTGGAGAATCCAGTGTTGTCCTAGGAGATCCCAGAGTACCTATGTGATTATCCTATGGAATGCCACCCAGGCTCAAAGGGATCATATAATTATTCATGTCTAGAAACTTCTGTGTGCAGCCACAAGCCATTATGGGCTCTGGCATAGTTGAGTAAGTTGTGTGACCTATTTTAGTGGTGGACTACCAGATGTAGGGGAAAGTGGGTGTACCAGTCTACCCAGAGTAAAGAGTTAATGCTTCAGAAAGACTGTGTCTCGATCTTCCGATCATGGAGGTGGTCGAGTCTTATGGGGAAAAGTGTGCAACCTCTATAGAGTGTACAAATTAATCATGCTTAGCCGTGTCCCCGGTTATGGACAACTTGAGTATCTAGAAGTGAATTATTTGTTGATCTCATCATTCTCTTTAATGAAAATTGTTGGGTTAATATTTATTACTTGGTAATTTTGGGATTGAGTTGGAAGAACCTTCTCAACAATGACATAAACTTGGTAGTAAATAAAATTTATCCTTTGTTGTAGGGAAAAACCAGCTTTATGCAAACATTGAAACTTAGAGCCTCCACCAGCCAAATATGCATGTAGTGATAGCTGTTGCTTATTATTGCCCTATAGTGTGATCTTGCCAGCATATTCCATGTGCTGACCTACACGGTTGCAACGTGTCATGTTGCAGAATTTTCACACGAGGATTAAGGTGCGATAGGTCGTTGTCATGCACTCAGTTTTGCTTTGGAGTTGGATGGACTCATTAATCTTCCAAGCTTCCGCGGTTATTTTATTTAGTTGGCCTTCAGCCATATTTATGTAATAAGTACTCTTTGTGACACCCTCGATGTAATAAGTGTGTGATTGAACTCTGTTATAAATCCTCGAGTACTGTGTGTGTCAGCATACCGATCCAGGGATGACAATTAAGCACAGAGACTTCGATCCATTGGGATCGGGTCGCTACAGGATGGTGTCAGAGCACACGCTTACTGTAGGACGTGAACACTAGGAAAAAGACACAGGATACTCTTCTCTACTCATTTCTAATCCTTCTCCATTTCTACACTATAGATGTCGGAACCCAGGAACAGGTCAACTTAGCCTGATGACGACACCCCTTTCGGACGACACCTGAAGGAAGTCACGAGGTACCTGAACATTGGCATACCAAGCTTCACCGGAACCTTCAATGTAAATTTACCAAAAGAGGAGCATTGGAAGATCCAATTTTGTGTTCCTGGAAGGACTTTCGCAACAACTACCGAGCCCATCGAGTTTTCCTTTGATGCACCAACCTGGAGCTTAGGAAAGAGCATGGCCTCCCACATCACTCTTTATGAGACACTCGATATAATAAGTGTGTGATTGAACTCTGTTATAAATCCTCGAGTACTGTGTTTGTCATCATATCGATCCAGGGATGACAATTAAGCACAGATACTTCGATCAATTAGGATCGGGTCACTACAACCACGCACCAAACCTGGCGCACCCAGGTCTCTTGTGGGCACCAGGCTTTCCCCCTCTTATAGTTATTTGCTCCAATATTTATTATATATTCCAAAATAATTCTTTGTAAAATTTAAGGTCATTTGGAGATGTGCAGAATAGGTATCTCTGATGTAGCTTTTTCAGGTCTAGGATTCCAGCTGCCGGTATTCTTCATGTTTGTGTAAACCTTGCATATTATGAGAGAAGATGCATTAGAATTACTCCATAAAGCATTATTATGCATAAAAACACTATAAATAATAGTAGTAAAACATGATGCAAAATGTACGTATCAACCTACGGGTCCATAGTTAGTAGCTAGGTGGCTTCTTCTCTTTCTTTGGTCTTCAATAAAATGTTCTCCTCGTCTTGAAGTTTTATTTGATGTAATCTTCTTTTCCGGTGCATTTGTTAAGATCCGATGAATTGTGGATTTATGATCAGATTATCTATGAATATTATTTGAGTCTTCTCTGGACTCTTTTTTGCATGATTAAGATAGATTTGTATTTCTCTCTAATCTATTGAGTTGGTTTGTCCAACCAGATTGATCTATCTTGCAATGGGAGAGGTGCTTTTGATGGGTTCAATCTTGCGGTGTCCTCACCCAGTGATAGTAGGGGAGCGAGGCACGTATTTGTATTGTTGCCAGTAAGGATAAAAAGATGGGGGGTTTACCATATTGATTGGATTTATCCCTCTACATCATGTCATGTTGCTTAAGGGGTTACTCCGTTCTTGTGAACTTAACACACTAGATGCATGTAGGATAGCTGTGGATGTGTTGAGTAATAGTAGTAGATGCAGGCAGGAGTCGATCTACTTGTCTTGGACGTGATGCCTATATTCATCATCATGGCCTTAGATATCTTCATAACTTTGCGCTTTTCTATCAATTTCTCAATCGTGAAAACTATGGCCCCCGGATCTATTTCTCATCACATATTTTCATATATATCTATAAAACCAAAAATACAAAAAACACCTTGTTGCAATTTATTTACCTTTACTTGATTTTGCCTATTTATTTATCTTTTATACCTATCTCTATCCGATCCCATCCTTGCAATTAATCGTGAAGGGATTGACAACTCCTTTTTCGCGTTGGGTGCAAGTATTTGTTTGTTTGTGTAGGTGCAACTATTGGAGACTTGCATCTACCTCCTACTGGATTGATACTGTGGTTCTTAACTGAGGGAAATACTTATCTCTACTTTGTTGCATCACCCTTTCCGCTTCAAGGGAAAAACCAACGCAAGCTCAAGAAGTAGCAGGAAGAATTTTAGGCCCGTTCCCGAGGAGGTTCTACATCAAGCCTATAAAGTACTATCATAAACTCTCATCTCTTGCACTTACAGTATTTGCCATTTGCCTCTCATTTCCTCTCCCCCACTTCTAAAATGTTTTAGAAAACCACAAAAATATTTGCCTTTTTATTTGCCTTCTTTTTGTTTGCTTGTGTGCTAGATTGTTTGCTTTGTCAAGATGTCTCAAGAAAATACCAAGTTGTGTGACTTTTCCAACACTAATAATAATGATTTTCTTAGTACTCTGATTGATCCCACCACTAGTGCGGAATCGTATGAAATTAATGCCGCATTGTTGAATCTTGTTATGAAAGAACAATTTTCCGGTAGTCCTAATGAAGATGTTGCATCCCATCTAAATACTTTCGTTGAGTTGTGTGATATGCAAAAGAAAAAAAGATTTGGATAATGATATTTCTAAATCCAAGCTATTTCCATTCTCACTACGAGATCGTGCTAAAACTTGGTTTTCATCTTTGCCTAAAAATAGTATTGATTCATGGAGTAAGTGTAAAGATGCTTTTATTTCCAAGTATTTTCCTCCCGCTAAGATCATCGCCCTTAGGAATGATATAATGAATTTTAAGCAACTAGATCATGAACATGTTGCACAATCTTGGGAGAGGATGAAGTTGATGATAAGAAATTTCCCTACTCACCGTTATGTTTATGGATGATCATACAAAAAAATTTTGTCAGATTGAATTTTGCATCTAGAAATCTTTTAGATTCCGCCGCGGGTGGTACTTTTATGGAAATAACATTAGGAGAAGCTATTAAACTCCTAGATAATATTATGGAAAATTATTCTCAATGGCTTACCGAAAGATCGTCTACTAGTAAAAAAGTGCATGCGATTGAAGAAATTAATACTTTGAGTGGAAAGATGGATGAACTTATCAAATTGATTGCTAGCAAGATTGCTCCTATATATCCCAATTATATGCCTTTGTCTACTTTGAATGAGAATAATAATGAATCTATGAATGTGAATTCTGTTGGTAGGAACAATTTTGGTAATATCGCGCATAGAGGCAATTTCAACCCTAGGCCTTTTCCTAGTAATTACTCTAATAATTATGATAATTCATACAAAAATTCTTATGGAAATTATAATAAGATACCTTCTGATCTTGAGAACAATATTATATAATTTATTAATTCTCAAAAGATTTTCAATGCTATGGTAGAAGAAAAATTGCTTAAGATTGATGATTTGGCTAGAAACTTTGATAGAATTTCTCATGAGATTGATTTTTTAAAGATTAGATCTATACCACCCAAGCTTGATATTAATGAGTATATAAAATATATTAAAATTTATATGGATGAAAGGAGGGACAGAACCGCTAGGATGCATACTAAGAGCGATTGGCTCGAAAAAGCTTATTCTTCTAGTTTTCATGATAATAATGATGAAGATCTTAAAGTGATTGGTGTGCATCCTATTGAATATATGTTTGATAATATAAAACTTGATAAATAAGGGACTGAAGATGAGTCAACTTTAGCTAGAAGGCGTCCCAATAATTTGGATGGTGATGATCTTAATGAAAAAATTGATAAAAGTGGGATTGGTGAGGTCAAAACTTTAGGTAGCGATGAACCCACTCTTGGATTTCATGGAATTTAATTATGATAATTGTTCTTCAATAGATTGTATTTCCTTGTTGCCATCCATGCTTATTTCACCTCATGTTATAATCAAAATATATCTTTTACTAAACATATCGTTAATGCTATGATGAAATCTTTTAAAGAAAAACTTGAGTAGGAAGTTTTAATCTCTAGAAAGCTTATGATGAATGGGAACTTACTATTAAAATTGAGATTAAAGATTATGAATGCAATGCTTTGTGTGATTTGGGTGTTAGCGTTTCCACTATTCCAAAAACTTTATGTGATATGCTAGGTTTCCGAAAAATTGATGATTTTCTTTGAATTTGCACTTGGCGGATTCCACTATTAAGAAACCTATGGGAAGGATTAATCATGTTCCTATTGTTGCAAATAGGAATTCTATGCCCGTAGATTTTGTTGTGCTTGATATAGATTGCAATCCTACATGCCCTATTATTCTTGGTATACCTTTCCTTAGAACGATTGGTGCAATTATTGGTATGAAAGAAGGAAATGTTAGATTTCAATTTACGTTAAGGAAGGGCATGGAACATTTTCCAAGAAAGAAAATTAAGTTTTCATATGAATCTATTATGGGGTCCACTTATGGATTGCATACCAAAGATGACAATACCTAGATTTATGCATTATGCCTGGCTAGGGGGTAAAACAACATCGCTTGTTTAGAGGCAACCAAATTTTATTTTTTATTTTTTTGTTTTTGCTTCTGTTTTTCAATAAATACACATTATTACTTCTGCGATAATTGTGTTCTACTATTTTAGTTAGTGTTTGAGCCAAGTAAGACCTATGGCATACTTTGGTATTTCGTTGATTTGATTTTGCTGGAAAACAGAAACTTTTGCGGCCAGTAGCAGAATTATTCAAATTCACTGGAGCATGGAAAACTCTGAATTTTTTACAAAATATTGATATATGAATTGCCTCTATTGTCCTAATGTTTCAAAAAAATTGGAGTTACAGAAGTATGACTATAATTATGCTCTTTACAGACTATTCTGTTTTTGACAGATTATGTTTTCACTATGTTGTTTGCTTATTTTGATGAATATATGGGTAGTATCGGGGGGTATGAACCATGGAGAAGTTAGAATACAGTAAATATTATGCAAATATGAAGTTGGAATGAGTTCACAATAGCGCCTAAAGGTGGAGATTTGTTTTATCATACTAGCGGATCTCACGAGCTTTTTTGTTGAGTTTTGTATTGTGAAGTTTTCAAGTTTTGGGTAAAGATTTAATGGATATGGAATAAGGAGTGGAAATAGCCTAAGCTTGGGGATGCCCAAGGCACCTCAAGGTAATATTCAATGACAACCAAGAATCTAAGCTTGGGGATGCCCCGGATGGCATCCCCTCTTTTGTCTGCAATCCATCAGTAAATTTACTTGAGGCTATATTTTTATTCACCACATGATATGTGTTTTTCATGGAGCATCTTGTATTATATGAGTCTTTGCCTTTTAGTTTGACACAATCATCCTTGTTGTACACACCTTTTGAGAGGGACATACATTAATCATGAATTTATTAGAATACTCCACGTGCTTCACTTATATCTTTTGAGCTAGGCAGTTGCTCTAGTGCTTCACTTACATCTTTTTAGAGCACGGTGGTGGTTTTATTTTATAGAAATTTATGAACTCTAATGCTTCAATTATATTATTTGAGAGTCTTGAAAATAGTATGGCAATTTTCTTAGGTCATGAATTTAGTCCTAATATGATGGGTATCCAAGAGGGATATAATGAAAACTTTCATGAAGAGCATTGAATATATGAGAAGTTTGATTCCTTTCATTTGTTTTGAGATATAAAGATGGTGATATTAGAGTCATGCTAGAGAGTAATTGTGGATTACTAAGAGTATTTGTGTTAAGGTTTGTATTTCCTGAAGCATGCACGTATGGTCTCCCGTTATGCGATGAAGTTAGAGCATGATTTATTTTTTATTGTCTTCCTTATGAGTGGTGGTCGGGGACGAGCGATGGTCTTTTCCTACCAATCTACCCCCTAAGATCATGTGTACTAGTACTTTGCTTTGATGGCTAATAATGTTTTTGGAATAAGTATGTGAGTTCTTTATGACTAATGTTGAGTTCATGGATTATACGCACTCTCACCCTTCCACCATTGCTAGCCTCTCTAGTACCGCGCAACTTTCGCCGGTGCATTTAAACCACCATATACCTTCCTCAAAACAGACACCATATGTACCTATTATGGCATTTCCATAGTCATTCTGAGATATATTGACATGCAACTTTCACCGTTTCATTTATCATGACCACCATCATTGTCATATTGCTTTGCATGATCATGTAGTTGGCATAGTATTTGTTGCTTGGCCACCATTCATATTTTTATACATGTCATGCTAGATAATTACACATCCCAGTACACTGCTGTAGGCATTCATATAGATGCATACACTTGTTCTAGCATCGAGTTGTAATTCTTGAGTTGTAAGTAAATAAAAGTGTGATGGTCATCATTATTAGAGCATTGTCCCATGTGAGGAAAGGATGATGTAAGCTATGTTTCCCTCACAAGTTGGGATAAGACTCTAGAGATAAAATAAAAAAGAGGTCAAAGCGCCCAAAATGAAAAAAATAGGCCAAAGAGCCCAAAAGAAAAAAGGAAATAAAAAATGAGAGAAAAAGAGAGAAGGACAATGTTCTTATCCTTTCCCACAATTGTGTGCTTCAAAGTAGCACCATGTTCTTCATGATAGAGAGTCTCCTATTTTATCACTTCCATATACTAGTGGGAATTTTGCATTATAGAACTTGGCTTGTATATTCCAATGATGGGCTTCCTCAAATTGCCCTAGGTCTTCATGAGCAAGCAAGTTGGATGCACACCCACTTAGTTTTCTTTTGAGCTTTCATACACTTATAGCTCTAGTGCATCTGTTGTATGGAAATCCCTACTCACTTGCATCGGTATCAATTGATGGGCATCTCTATAGCCCATTAATTTGCCTAGTTGATGTGAGACTTTCTCCCTTTCTGTCTTCTCCTCACAACCTCCACCACATTCTATTCCACCTATAGTGCTATGTCCATGGTTCATGCACATGTATTGCGTGAAAGTTGATAAAGCTTATGGTGAACATTAAAAGTATGAAACAATTGCTTGGCTTGTCATCGGGGTTGTGCATGATAAATACTTTCTGTGATGAAGATAGAGGATGACAAGATTATATGATTTTGTAGGGATAACTTCTTTAGCCATGATATTTTGAGAACACAAGATTGCTTTATTAGTATGCTTGACATTATTATTTCGATGTAAATATTAAACTTTTGTTTTGAATCTTATGGATCTGAATATTCATGCCACCATAAGCAAAAGTTACATTCATAAACATGTTAGGTAGCATTCCACATCAAAAATTCTGTTTTTATCGTTTACCTACTCAAGGACGAGCGGGTATTAACCTTGGGGATTCTTGATACGTCTCCAACGTATCTATAATTTTTTATTGTTCCATGCTATTATATTATCTATTTTGGATGTTTTGTATGCATTAATATGCTATTTTTTATCATTTTTGGGACTAACCTATTAACCTAGTGCCTAGTGCCAATTTTTGTTTGTTCCTTGTTTTTGTCTTTTACAAAAAATCAATACCAAACGGAGGCCAAATGGAATGAAACTTATTGAGGATTTTTCTTGGCCCAGAAGGGAACCATGAAGCTTTGAGAGGAGTCTAAGAGAGCCACTAGTTGGCCACAAGATCACAGGGGCCGCTCCCTACAAGCTTGTGGGCCCCTCCCAGCTTCCCTCCCTAATTCCAACTCTATAAATACCCAAATATTACCCATATACCAGAGGGCACACCAAAATTACTTTTTCTCCGCAGCAAGCTTCTATTCTCGTGAGATCCCATCTTGGGGCATTTTCCTATACTCTGTGGGAGGGGGATTCGATCATGGAGGGCCTCTACACCAACCTAGCTGCACTAGTGATGATGTGTGAGTAGTTTACCATAGACCTACGGGTCCATAGCTAGTCGCTAGATGGATTCTTCTCTCTCTTTGATCTTCAATACAATGTTCTCCTCCATTTCTTGGAGTTCTATTTGATGTAATCTTCTTTTGCGGTGTGTTTTGTTGAGATTCGATGAATTTTGGATTTTTGATCAGATTATCTATGAGTATTATTTGAGTCTTCTCTCAACTCTTTTATGTATAATTAAAATAGCTTTGTATTTCTCTCCGATCTATTGATTTGGTTTGGCCAACTATATTGATCTATCTTGCAATGGGAGAGGTGCTTTGTGATGGGTTCAATCTTGTAGTGTCCTCACTAGTGGCAGCTGTAGCGACTAGACCCGAATGGATCAAGTCTACTGTGCTCCGGTGTCATCCCTGGATCAGTAATGCTGACACCACACAGTACATCGAAGGATTTATAGCAGAGTGGCAATCACACACTTATTACAACGATGTCTCCGAAGAGAACTTATTACAATAATATGGCTTAAGGCCATCTAATAACGATAACAGCGGAAGACTTGGAAGGTAAATGGGTCCATCAACTCCAACGACATCACTGAGTATAGAACCACGACCTAAAAGCACCTTAATCGTCGTCTGAAAAGTCTGCAACATTAACGTTGCAGCCCGAAACGGGTCAGCACATGGAATATGCTGGCAAGGTAACACATAGAGAATGATGGAATGAAACAGCTATACTATATGCATATTTGGCTGGTGGAAAGCTCTATGGTTACTGTTTTGCGTAAAGCCAATTTTCCCTACTACAAAGGAATAAATTTATTTAACTATCATGGTGGTTGTTAAACATTGAGAATGGTTGACAGCATTCTCAATCCCAATTAAGAAGTAATCATTAAACCCAACAATATTAATTAGAAGTAACATGATGAGATTCACATGATATTCAAGTACTAGATACTCAAGATTGTCCATAACCGGGGACACGGCTAATCATGATTAGTTTATTACACTCTGCAGAGGTTTGCGCACTTTTCCCCACAAGACTCGATCGCCTCCGTTGGTTTTCTCGCACTACTGGTGTTTGAGAAACGGATGACCGAGACATAGTCTTTTAGAAGCGCTAGCACCTTACGATGGAGTAGACCGTACCACCTACAACCCCTACATCTGCTAGTCTACCCCTATAAGAGTTCGCACGACTTAGTCAACTATGCCAGAACCCATAATGGCTTGTGGCTGCACACGTAAGTATTTAGCATGAAAGATCTTATGATCCCTTTGAGCCTGGGTGGCGGTCCAAAATAAAACAGGCAAGTCCTGATAGACATCAGGTGCCTCAATCCACCTAGATGTGTGTTTAAGTTGCCACCTTAGATAAACCATTAAAATTATCAATCTCACATCTGTCATGGATATCACTCACCCAATCCACGTCTACTAGCATAGCATGGCATAATAAGCAAACGTAGAAGTAACTCCCAAAGGTTTCATAATAAACAGGTAATAGGTACTACCTCATCTACTTCCCATCCCACAAGTTAATTAGATCCTAATCATGCAATGTGTGAGGATGGATCTAATGCAATAAAACTGGGTTGTAGAAAAAGTATGATCAAAGTGTTACTTGCCTTGCTGATGATCCGTGAGTCCTAGAGATTCGAAGTAACAGGTGGCGCAATCCGGGTAATCTATCGCAGACAAACAACAAGCATACAATAAGTACTCATCTAATGCACAGGTAAAACTCGAACAAAAGATCGAACCAGAAAGTTCAACTTAAGAACTCCGGTTGCAAAGAGAGAAAGAACCGACCAAAGAAACCGAAAACAAATGGCGGAAGAAAACAACTCGGTTCTAGCAAGTCGAAACTAGGTCAAATTTTACCGTAGCAAAAACTTGTTTAAGTTGATTAGTCGGAACGGCGGTTTCGAAACGAAACTCCAGGCGCTTGAATCACCTGATTCCGATAAACGAGCGGGAAGAAAAACTAGAACGAAGATCGGATCTAAGATCGCGATCGCGGAATAAATCCGACGAAAAGAAAAAGAAGAACGGTTAAACGAACGGATGTTCGTTAACCTAGAAGAATCCGGTGATCACGTTCGTTAGGACGAATGGTCTAGCGAACGGTATCTAGGCAACTAAATCGGAAAAGAAAACGGATCCGATCTAGGGTTTCGAGAAAAGAGATCGAAACGAAAAACCGATCTAGAAAACCGGAACGGTTTAGAGAAGAAAAGAATCGGAAAGATGAGAAAAAGAACCGGAACGATTTAGAAGAAAACCGATCCGAGGAAAAAGAAAGATGCGGCGCGGTACCTCGGCGAGGTCTCCGGCGAGGGGCTCCGGCGGTGGCGAGCAAGGGCCGCGGCGGCGGCGTTGCTAGGCGGCGGCGGCGGGGCACTAGGGCGGCGGCGCGGGGCAAGGGGCGCGGCTTGGGGGGCTTGGGGTTTGGTGGTGTGGGTTTAGAAGGGGGTGGGGTGTGGTTATTTATATAGGTGAGGGGAGAGATTGCTTGGGGGAGGGAACAAGAAATAGAGTAGGAGAAGGAAAGTGGAAAGAGGAAAAGAAAAAAAAGGAAACGGAGTCCTAGAAGGACTCCAGGGAGGCGGCGGCCTCCTGCCTTGCGCAGGCGCGCGGCGCGGCGCTGGCCTGGCCGGCCGGCCTGCTGGGCCTTTGGCCCAGGGCGCTGCAGATTTTTTTTAAAAACGGTTTCGCGCGCAGAAAAACGGGGAAAAGAAAACTAAACGAACTCCAAAACTTCTAAAATAAATTTTTCCCGACTCCTAAAAATGAGTCGAACAAAATGAACTTTTCTCCGGGACCTAGAATGCAATTTTTGAAAATGCGCATTTTTCGCTATCCAAATAAAAGGCAAATAAACTCCGACAAAACCAATGATCCTTTCTTCAAAATTTGAGAAGAACTCAAATATGAAAATAACGAAATCTCCAACTCTCTCCGAAGGTCCTTGAGTTGCGTGAAATTTCTAGGATCGACAAAATGCAAGAAAATATGATATGCATGATGATCTATGTGTATAACATTCTAAATTGAAAATTTGGGATGTTACAGCAACAGGGGTAGCAAGACACGTATTTGTATTGTTGCCATTAAGGATGAAAATATGGGGGTTTTACCATATTTATTGGATCTATCCCTCTACATCATGTCATCTTGGTTAAGGCATTACTCCATTCTTGTTAACTTAATAGACTAGATGCATGCTGGATAGCAGTCGATGTGTGGAGTAGTAGTGGTAGATGTAGGCAGGAGTCGGTCCACTTGTCACGGACATGATGCCTATATTCATGATCATTGCCTTAGATACCATCATAACTTTGCGCTTTTCTATCAATTACTCAACAGTAATTTGTTTACCCACCATATGCTTTCTTCAAGAGAGAAGCCTTTAGTGAAAAATATGGCCCATGGGTGTAATGCCCCGTTTTTATTTGCTATGTATTTGTTCCTGAAGAATGTTTAAATAGAAGAATAAGACAGAGTTAGTAATTATTAAAGTGATGTAAGAATAGGAAAAGGAAAAAAGAGACACACACATAGAGAGAGACAGAGAGAGTGCATGTGAAATAAAATCGGCGTGGCAAAAAGAATATAAAAGAGAGGGTGTGTGTGCTAGTGTTTGAACCATGGTCCTCTAGTAGATATATGAAGAAGTTAGAAGCCAGTTGCTCTGGGTGCTGCTTCTGGTACTATACCAGGAAACATATTAGTTAGCTCCTCTGAAATAAGAGGAAAGAAATTCTACATGGGTCCAAGGCCCGGTCGAGCTCGGCCTGATGGTCAGTCCCTCACTGCGCCGCTATAACCTGCGCCCAAATCGCCTTTCTCTTCTTTTCCCCTCACCAAAATCTTCCTCTCATCTTATCCAGTTAAGGCCGCAGCCTTCAGGTCGCTACCACTACTGTGGGTTGCCATCCCCATGAGGTTGCTGTTGTTCCGACGCCTCTACTCGTCGAGGCCGTTGCCGGGCAGTTGTGGCTGCGGGGAATTGTTGATGCCAGTGGTACGCCCTAGTTTTCCTTCTCTATGGTGATGGCTAGGTAAGACTTAGGGATTTGGGGCAGCAGCTCATAGATTGGAATTAGATTTGAGAACTGGAGATGGATTCCTGAAACACTTTGCAAATTCGTTGGTGAGCCAAGTGCTTATACTTATTTGGTTTTGCTTCCAGGTCAGACCTCCTCTATGTTAGTTCCTTTGCTTAGCCAAATAAGTTAGGGAAGATAGCCCATCCATGATGTTGTGAGATGTGGACTGCCTTCTAGCAGAAAAACTAGAGTGTTGGGCATCTCTGACTGTAAACTGAATCTGGTTCAGTTAAAACCGCACTGACAAATCTGGACAGCCAGCTTCTAGGTGGAAATCGAGTTAGTTATGCTCACAATTTCGAGTTGGCCTCTACATATGAGTTGTAAAGCATGTTCCAAGGTTTCCGTGGAGTACTTACTTGCTTCATTTGGATGTACGGTTTGAGAGCAGTCGTCTATTTGGTTACTGTCCAGAAACACAGTTTCGTGGGTACAGTATTTTCATATGGAACATTAGGCCCTGTTGGAGGTGGAATTAAAATAAAGTTACAACATAAAATTTGTAGAGGATATTCTGCAGATTCTTAAACATATATTATTTGTTAGATTCCGTGTTATACACTAAATCCTATGAAATTATTAAAATGACTGTACTATGTCAGACAAAATTTTATGTTTGGACTTGGGTGAATGTAAATAGACTTATACTCTCAGATTTTGTCGCCGTTGATGATGTGAGGAGTTATAATGTGATAAAGTATATATGATCTGGGGTCTTGTGTGTGGGAGCGATGCGAAATTATATATGCTTATGTAATCAGACCATGCTTTATTGTGACTGTGATATATGCTTCATGACAGGTGGGGGTATTTCGGATTCGGAACTGTTTGCCTCACAATTTGTGCCCCGCGGTTGAGGCAAGTTCATGATGGGATAATGACTTGCATAATCCCTACACTCTATTTTATTTATGATATTTGTCCATGTCAATGATGTTTATTGTGATGGAGGTGACGATGACAAAGACATGTTGATTCAAGTACTTTGCTTGCATTTGCATATTTGCATTCATGATGATAGTGAAAGAAAGAGTACCCTACCTTGGGTAGGCACATTGAGACCTCCATTGTTGGGTTGTGACCTACTTTGGAGGCAACCTCCACGCGCTGGAGTGAGTGGATGTCGGCGGGCGTCCACTCAAGCAATACCGGTATACGCAATGAAATGGGATGAGCATGTAGGCATGTAGGACACCAATACATGTGTTCAGTGTTGTTGAGTGTATGGTGTTAACATTGACTTAGTGCTTTCTTATGAGTATTGTTTATTATTCCTTTATGAACTTGTTGAGTCCTTGTACTCACCCTTGTTGCTTACATGTTTTTAGGTAAACCATGAAGACAACATGCATGAGAGTCGTGGGGTAGCAGTATCACCAACTTCACTACACGAATATCTCATATGTTAACTTCTAGCACCGTGTTTTGAGAGCTTGTATGGCTTAAACCTTACTTCGCATGGTGGATTGTCTTGGAATTCTAGATTTACGCTTTCGGTCTGTATGGCTTAACTAATTTCCATTAAGACTTACATGATTGCCTAGAGTTTCAAAGTGGCACTTGGTTAATGTCGGTATTGTAGATTTGCGCTTTATGCTTGTGTTTGGTTCCTTTTCATACATAATCATATGATCTGTGTGTCATGGATGTCCTTAGATACAGAGAAAGCTTTGTCAAAATTTCATTTTAGGGCATGTTTCCTTTTCCAAGGTCTTATGTGGTAATATGCCAAGCGCCTTGTCGGCTTGGGGTGTTACAGTTGGTATCAGAACAGGCTTTAGGTCCTAGTGTATCTATATAGGATAATGGCATAACTTAATTATGAATTTAGGATTGATTAAAAATTTACTATAGAATGAACAACATTAGAACTGACACACTGGTGCACAATAGGATGGATTGGGCCATGCATTGCATTACGCTTAAGTTAATGTTTTTCTTTAATTTTTGGATACTTATGTCGGCATATGATCATGACTTTTGGGTTGATGATTTACTATGCTACTTATAGCTATGTGCTAACTCTTGAGCTTGGGTTGGTTTTTCCCTTGAAGAGGGAAGGGTGAGGCAGCAAAGTAGTGTAAGTATTTCCCTCAGTTTTGAGAACCAAGGTATCAATTTAGTAGGAGACAACGCGACAAGCCACCAAATACCAGCACAAACAAAGACCAACTTGCAATCAACACGGCAAAGGGGTTGTCAATCCCTTCACGGTTATTCGCAAAGTGAGATCTGATAGAGATGGATAAACGGTAAATTAATATTTTTGGTATTTTTAGTTTGTGGAACGGAAAGTAAAGATTGCAAAAGAAAGTAAATAGGAAACTAGAATTGTAGATTGGAAACTTATATGATGGAAAATAGACCCGGGGGCCATAGGTTTCAGTAGAGGCTTCTCTCAAGAAAGGAATTATTACGGTGGGTGAGCAAATTACAGCCGAGAAGTTGATAGAAAAGCGCAAAGTTCTGACGATATCTAAGGCAATGATGATGAATATAGGCATCACGTCCATGTCAAGTAGACTGAAACGATTCTGCATCTACTACTATGACTTCACACATCGATCGACTCCTGCCTGCATCTAGAGTATTAAGTTCATAAGAATAGAGTAACGCATTAAGTAAGATGGCATGATGTAGCGGGATTAACTCAAGCAATATGATGAAAATCCCATCTTGTTATCCTCGATGACAACAATACAATACGTGCCTTGCTACCCCTACTGTCACTACGAAAGGACATCGCAAGATTGAACCCAAAGGTAAGCACTTCTCCCATCGCATGAAAAACCAATCTAGTTGGCCAAACCAAATTGATAGTTCGAAGAGACTTTCAAAGATATCAAATCATGCATAAAAGATTTTAGAGGACATTCAAATAATATTCAAAGATAAACTGATCATAAATCCAGAATTCATCAGATCACGGCAAACACGCCGCAAAAGAGTATTACATAGAATAGATCTTCAAGAACATTGAGGAGAACATGGTATTGAGAATCAAAGAGAGAGAAAAAGCCATCTAGCTACTAGCTATGGACCCGTAGGTCTATGGTAAACTACTCATGCTTCATCGGAGAGGCAATGGTGTTGATGTAGAGGCCCTCCGTGACCGAATCCCCCTCCGGCAGGATGGGGGAAAATGCCCCAAGATTGGATCTCACGGGTACAGAAGGTCGCGGCAATGGAAAAATGGTTTCGTGGCTCTCCTGGAAGTTTTCAGGGTATAAGAGTATATATAGAAGGAAGATCTAGGTCAGAAGGCCACCGAGGGGCCCACAAGGTTGGGGTGCATGCCCCAACCCTTGGGTGCGCCCTCCACCCTTGTGGCCGCCTCGGGGCTCTTCCGACTTGCACTCAAAGTCTCTTGGGTGTCTTCTGGTCCAAGAAAGATCATTGCGAAGCTTTTATTCCGTTTGGACTCCGTCTGGTATTCCTTTTACGCGAAACTCTAAAATAAGGAAAAAAATAGAAACTGGCACTGGCAATGGGCTCTAGGTTAATAGGTTAGTCCCAAAAATCATATAAAATAGCATATTAATGCATATAAAACATCCAAAACAGATAATATAATAACATGGGACAATCAAAAATTATAGATACGTTGGAGATGTATCCAGCATCCCCAAGCTTAATTCCTGCTCGTCGTCGAGTAGGTAAATGATAAAAACACAATTTTTAATGTGGAATGCTACCTAACATATTTATCGATGTAATTCTCTTTATTGTGGCATGAATGTTCAGATCTGTAAGATTCAAAATAAAAGTTTAATATTGACAAAAAAATAATACTTCAAGCATACTAACAAATAATTATGTCTTCTCAAAATAACATGGCCAAAGAAAGCTTATCCCTACAAAATCATTGATGACTCACAATTATAGGGGATCTATCGTAATCCTTTCGATAAGTAAGAGTGTTGAACCCAACGAGGAGTAGAAGGAAATGATAAGCGGTTTCCAGCAAGGTATTTTCTGCAAGTACTGAAATAAGTGGTAACAGATATTTTTGTGATAGGATAATTTGTAACGAGCAACAAGTAACAAAAGTAAATAAAGTGCAGCAAGGTGGCCCAATCCTTTTGTAGCAAAGGACAAGCCTGGACAAAATTTTGTGATAGGATAATTTGTAACGAGCAACAAGTAACAAAAGTAAATAAAGTGCAGCAAGGTGGTCCAATCTTTTTGTAGCAAAGGACAAGCCTGGACAAACTCTAATATGATGTAAAGCGCTCCCGAGGACACATGGGAATATCGTCAAGCTAGTTTTCAGCACGCTCATATGATTCGCGTTCGGTACTTTGATAATTTGGTATGTGGGTGGACCGGTGCTTGGGTGCTGCCCTTACTTGGACAAACATCCCATTTATGATTAACCTCTATTGCAAACATCCGCAAATACAACAAAAGTATTAAGGTAAACCTAACCATAGCATGAAACGTATGGATCCAAATCAGCCCCTTACGAAGCAACGCATAAACCAGGGTTTAAGCTTCTGTCACTCTAGCAACCCATCATCTACTTATTACTTCCCAATGCCTTCCACTAGGCCCAAACAATGGTGAAGTGTCATGTAGTCGACGTTCACATAACACCACTAGAGGAGAGACAATATACATCTCATCAAAATATCGAACGCCAAATTCACATGTCTACTAATAGCAGGACTTCTCCCATGTCCTTAGGGACAAAAGTAACTACTCACAAAGCATAAACATGTTCATAATCAAAGGGGTATTAATGTGCATATAGGATCTGAACATATGATCTTCCACCAACTAAACCAACTAGCATCAACTACAAGGAGTAATTAACACTACTAGCAACCTACTAGCACCAATCCCGGACTTGGAGACAAGAATTGGATACAAGAGATGAACTAGGGTTTTGAGATGAGATGGTGCTGATGAAGATGTTGATGGAGATTGCCCTCTCTCGACGAGAGAAGCGTTGGTGATGACGATGGCGATGATTTCCCCCTCCGGGAGGGAAGTTTCCCCAGCAGAACACCCCTGCCAGAACCCTAGATTGGCTCCGTCAAGGTTCCGCCTCGTGGCGGCGGAGTTTCGTCCGAGAAGATGGATTATTATAACATCCCAAATTTTCAATTTGGAATGTTATACACTAGATCATCATGCATATCATATTTACTTGCATTTTTGTCGATCCTAGAAATTTCAGGCAACTCAAGGACCCTCGGAGAGAGTTGGAGATTTCATTATTTTCACATTTGAGTTCTTCTCAAATTTTGAAGAAAGGATCATTGGATTTGTCGAAGTTTATTTGCCTTTTTATTTGGATAGGGAAAAATGCGCGTTTTCAAAAATTTGCATTCTAGGTCCCGAGAAAAGTTCATTTTGTTCGACTCATTTTTAGGAGTCGGGGAAAATTTACTTTGGGAGTTTTGGAGTATGTTTAGATTTCTTTTCTTTTGTTTTTCTGCGCGTGTAACCGATTTGAAAAAAATAATTCCGCAGCGCCCCTGGGCCAAGGCCCAGCAGGCCGGCCGGCCAGGCCGCAGCCGCCGCCGAAGTGGAGTCCTAGTAGGACTCCGTTTTCTTTTTTTTAGGACTCCCTCTCCTTCTCTTTTTCTTGCCCCCTTCCCCAAGCAATCCCTCTCCCCTCACCTATATAAATATCAACACCCCCCTCTAAACCCCACACCAAGCCCCAAGCCCCAAGCCCCAAGCCGCACCCCGCGCCGCGCCGCCCTTGTGCCCACGCCGCCGCCCTTGTGCCGCCGCCGCCGCCGCCCTACACCGCCGCCGCCGCCGCCCCTTGCCCGCGTCGCCGCCCTACGTCGCCGCCGTTCGCCGGAGCCTCGCCGGGGGTAGCGCGCCGCATCTCTTTATCCCCTCGGTTCGGTTTTTCTTATAAACCGTTCCGATTCTTTTCTTCTCGTCCGATTCGTTTTCTTCCGATTCTTTTTCGTTTCGGTTTTCTTTTTCCGAAACCCTAGATCGGTTTTCCGGTTTAGTTGCTTAGAGACCGTTCGCCGGATCGTTCACCCTAACGAACGTGATCACCGGATTATTCTAGGTTAACGAACGTCCGTTCGTTCAACCGTTCTTCTTTTTCTTTTTGTCGGATTTATTCCGCGATCGCGATCTCAGATCCGATCTTCGTTCTAGTTTATCTTCTCGCTCATTTATCAGAATCAGGTGATTCAAGCGCCTAGAGTTTCGTTTCGAAACCGCCGTTCTGACTAATCAACTTAAACAAGTTTTTGCTACGGCAAAATTTGACCTAGTTTCAACTTGCTAGAACCGAGTTGTTTTCTTCCGCCGTTTGTTTTCGGTTACTTTGTTCGGTTCTTTCTCTCTTTGCAACCGGAGTTCTTAAGTTGAACTATCTGGTTCGATCTCTTGTTCGAGTTTTACCTGTGCATTAGATGAGTACTTATTGTATGCTTGTTGTTTGTCTGCGATAGATTACCCGGATTGCGCCGCCTGTTACTTCGAATCTCTAGGACTCGCGGATCATCAGCAAAGCAAGTAACACTTTGATCATACCTTTTCTACAACCCAGTTTTATTGCATTAGATCAATCCTCACACATTGCATGATTAGGATCTAATTAAATTGTGGGATGGGAAGTAGATGAGGTAGTACCTATTACCTGTTTATTATGAAACCTTTGGGAGTTACTTCTACGTTTGCTTATTATGCCATGCTATGCTAGTAGACATGGATTGGGTGAGTGATATCCATGACAGATGTGAGATTGATAATTTTAAGGGTTTATCTAAGGTGGCAACTTAAACACACATCTGGGTGGATTGAGGCACCTGATGTCTATCAGGACTTGCCTGTTTTATTTTGGACCGCTACCCAGGCTCAAAGGGATCATAAGATCTTTTATACTAGAAACTTACGTGTGCAGCCACAAGCCATTATGGGCTCTGGCATAGTTGACTAAGTCGTGCGAACTCTTACAGGGTAGACTAGCAGATGTAGGGGAAAGTAGGTGTACCGGTCTATCCATCGTAAGGTGCTAGCGCTTCTGAAAGACTATGTCTCGGTCATCCGTTTCTCAAACACCAGTAGTGCGAGAAAACCAACGGAGGCGATCGAGTCTTGTGGGGAAAATTGCGCAAACCTCTGCAGAGTGTAATAAACTAATCATGATTAGCCGTGTCCCCAGTTATGGACATCTTGAGTATCTAGTACTTGAATATCATGTGAATCTCATCATGTTACTTCTAATTAATATTGTTGGGTTATTGATGATTACTTTTAATTGGGATTGAGAATGCTGTCAACCATTCTCAATGTTTAACAACCACCATGATAGTTAAATAAAATTTATTCCTTTGTAGTAGGGAAAAACTACCTTTACGCAAAACAGTAACCATAGAGCTTTCCACCAGCCAAATATGCATATAGTATAGCTGTTTCATTCCATTACTCTCTATGTGTTACCTAGCCAGCATATTCCATGTGCTGACCCGTTTCGGGCTGCAACGTTAATGTTGCAGGCTTTTCAGACGACGATTAATGTGCTTTTAGGTCGTGGTTCTATACTCAGTGATGCCGTTGGAGTTGATGGACCCATTTATCTTCCAAGTCTTCCGCTGTTATCGACACTAGATGGCCTTAAGCCATATTGATTGTAATAAGTTCTCTTTGAGACATCGTTGTAATAAGTGTGTGATTGCCACTCTGCTATAAATCCCTCGAAGTACTGTGTGGTGTCAGCATTACTGATCCAGGGATGACACCGGAGCACAGTAGACTTGATCCATTCGGGTCTGGTCGCTACAGAGATGGTATCAGAGCACACGCTGACTGTAGGACACGGCCACTAAGTTAAAGCCATAGATCACTATTCTCTCCTCATTTTCTAACTCCTCATCTTTTCTACTCTTTAGGATGAAGGACGCGAAGATTAAGTACGCCCAACCGGATGAAGGCACACCTTTTGGATTTCACTTGAAGGAAGTCACCAAGTACCTAAACATTGGATTACCAAGTTTCACGAGAACATTCAACGCCACTTTACCTGAAGATGAGCACTGGAAGATTCAAGCTCACGTTCCGGGAAGGACATTCGCGCCAATCACGAAGCCCATAGATAGTGTTTTGAATGCACCAACCTGGAGTCTGGGAAAGAGCATGACAGCCCATATCACCATAGGACGCATTGGAGAGGTTTATCAAGAAGACCTCAAGGACACTATCTACCAGATTTGCGGACGCCGAGATGAACAATGGGAGTTAGTCATCACCAAGAAGGATAGATCCATTGCAGCATTCATCCAGGAGTTAAACCAGCACATTCGACGCCACGAGAACCAAATGTGCAATGATATGATAGAGTTGAAGAATGCGAAGGCAAGGATCATCGAGCTAGAAGGAGAACTGAAGGCTACACGCAAGGACTACATGGACGAGATCGTAGCTCTAGCAAGACACAACTGCGATCTTAAGCAGGAGATTGAAGAACTCAAGATGGAGTTAGCATCCAGGAAGGAAGACATGTACGTCGCATGTCCGGACAACTACATCATCATCGACGACACCGATTCGGATCCAAGTGAACCCGACTTTGAAGACGAAGCTGGAGCGGACATCATGGAGTCTTCCACCGGTTCAAATTTCTAGATGACCACCAAATATTAGTAGTATTTCCCCCATGTAAACACTATAGTTCGAGCACTTTTGCGATAGCTAGATCGATTGTAAGCCCTTGTTTGATTGAATGAAGTGATTTTGTGTGAATTTGCTCATGTGCATTGGGGTAGTGTTTTCTCTTTAGACCTCATTCTATTCTTATATCTCTTCTTTTCTAAACCCTCAGATGCCTCCGAGACGTGACAATGGATTTCCACCGGAGCTCACTCAGTTGATCCAGCAGCAGAATCAATTGATGCAGATGTTAGTCCAGAATCAGCAGAACAACAACAACAACAACAACCCACCCCCACCACCGCCACCTGTTGACCACTTAGCCCGTTTCCTTAGGCTAAATCCGCCGGTGTTTTCTAGTAGCATCGAGCCGATAGTAGCAGACGATTGGCTCCGCAAGATAGGAAGGGAGTTGACCACTGCTGGATGCACGGATGGTGAGAAAGTGAAGTTTGCCGCACATCAGTTAGAAGGACCCGCGACAGCATGGTGGGAGAATTTCACAGCCACCTTCCCAGTTGACACTGTCACATGGGATCAGTTCCAGCAAGCTTTCCGCACTGCCCATGTTTTAGCAGGAGCTATGGCCATGAAGAAGCGTGAGTTTCGCAACTTACGCCAAGGAGGAAGGACAGTTGGCCAATATGTTGACGACTTCAGCAAGTTAGCACGTTATGCCCCAGATGACGTTGCTACGGATGCAACCAAGCAGGAGAAGTTCCTGGAAGGATTGAATGATGAGTTAAGCATGCAGTTGATGGTAGCAAGTTTCAACAACTACCAGGAGTTGGTAGATCGTGCCATCATGATTGAAGGGAAGCAACAGCAGATTGAGAACCGCAAGAGGAAGTATGGACAGGGGAAGTATAACTCTGGAGCCCAGCAGAAGCCCCGTTTTACCCCTAAATCGGGATTTCAGTTTCAGCATACCCATGGAGGAGGTAGTTCGCACAACCACAATGGCCACAAGAATGGTAATGGGAATGGAGGAAGCAACGGCCAGAACCGTACCACCCCATCAACCCTAGCCAAGAGAGATCTGAGTCAAGTCATCTGTTTCAAGTGTTCCAAGACTGGACATTACGCTAATGAATGTCCTGAAGGCCAGAATGGTAATGGCAATGGAAGCTCAGGGAAGAAGCCGAACCCTTTCAATAGGGGACAGGTGAACCATGTTAACGTGGAGGAGGTTGAAGATCAGCCGGATGTAGTAATTGGTAAGTTTTTGGTTAAGTCATTTACCGCACTCGTTCTTTTCGATACTGGTGCATCACATTCATACATATCAAGGGGATTTGTGGAAAAATATAGCCTGCCCACTAGGATTCTTAAAACACCTATGCTAGTAAGTTCGCCAGGAGTAGAGTACATGGCCAGTCAAGGATGCTTTCAAGTGCCATTAAGCATAGGAAGGCATGTTTTCCCAACGGATTTAATTATTCTGGAATCCCAAGGTCTGGATGTAATTCTCGGTATGGATTGGCTGTCGGTGTATGGAGGAAACATCGATTGTGCTAGTAAGTCAATTTTGCTTACAACGCCAGAAGGAAGAAGGATCAAGTATGTATCCCGGCATGTGCCAAATAGGACACAAGTAAATTGCCTAACATGAGTTGTGCAGGAGGAAGTACTAGTGGTAAAGGATTTTCCTGATGTATTTCCTGAAGAGTTGCCAGGCATGCCACTGGATAGAGACATTGAGTTTTTGATTGAGTTGTTGCCAGGTACAGGCCCAATATCAAAGAGACCATATAGGATGCCAGCAAAGGATTTGGTAGAAATTAAGAATCAGATTAAGGAGTTATTGGAGAAAGTTTACATATGCCCAAGTTCTTCGCCTTGGGGATCACCCGTACTTCTAGTGGAGAAGAAGGATGGATCATTAAGGATGGTTGTTGATTACCGGGGATTGAATGAAGTAACCATTAAGAACAAGTACCCACTGCCAATGATAAATGATCTATTTGATCGTTTGCAAGGAGCTAAAGTGTTTTCCAAGATCGATTTGCGATCAGGGTACCACCAGTTGAAGATTCGAGAGCAGGACATACCTAAGACAGCTTTCACCACGAGATACGGATTGTATGAGTATACCGTTATGTCATTTGGATTGACTAACGCGCCTGCCTATTTTATGAACCCGATGAACAAAGTGTTTATGGAGTTTTTGGATAAGTTCGTCGTAGTGTTCATTGATGACATCCTGGTTTATTCAAAGAATGAAGAAGAGCATAAGGAACATTTGTGTTTGGTTTTGGAGAAACTAAGGGAACATCAGTTATATGCCAAATTTAGCAAATGTGAGTTTTGTTGAAGGAAGTAGGATTCCTTGGACACGTTATATCTAGAGAAGGGATAGCAGTTGACCCCGCAAAGGTTGAGACCGTAACCGAATGGGAAGCACCAACGACAGTTGGAGAGATCCGGAGTTTTCTTGGACTCGCAGGATACTACCGGAGATTCATTGAGAACTTTTCAAAGATTGCGAAGCCTATGAAGGAGTTGTTGAAGAAGGATACCAAGTTCAATTGGACTGAGGAGTGTGAGGCTAGTTTCCAGGAGTTGAAGAAACGATTGGTTACCTCACCGGTATTGATTTTGCCAGATCAGACCAAGGATTATGAGGTGTATTGCGACGCTTCACGTCGAGGACTTGGAGCAGTACTTATGCAGGAAGGGAGAGTTGTTTCGTATGCTTCACGACAACTAAAGCCTCATGAGTTGAATCACGCCACACATGATTTGGAGTTAGCAGCCGTAGTGCATGCATTGAAAACGTGGAGACATTTTCTCATTAGAAATCATTGTGAGGTGTACACGGATCACAAGAGTTTGAAGTACATTTTCAAGCAGAAGGAGTTGAATCTTAGAAAAAGGAGATGGTTGGAGCTCATCAAGGATTATGACATGAGATTGCATTACCATCCCGGTAAGGCTAATGTTGTAGCTGACGCATTGAGCCGTAAGAGCCATGCCAATACGTTAATGACGGGAGAAATACCCAAGGAGTTAGCAGAAAACCTTCGCGAACTAAGTTTAGAGATAGTTCCGAAAGGCTACGTAGCAGCATTGGAGATTCAGTCAACATTAATGGATAAAATCAGAGAAGCTCAGAAATCTGATAAGGAAATTGCTTCCATAAAGGAGAAACTAAGCAAAGGAAAAGCAAAGGGATTTTGTGAGGATGAGCACGATACCCTATGGTTTGGGGACCGTGTTTATGTGCCAAATGACTCGGAGATCAGGAAGTTGATTCTACAAGAGGCACATGATTCGCCCTATTCGATTCACCCAGGAAATACTAAGATGTATTTGGATTTAAAGGAAACATTCTGGTGGACCGGAATGAAGAAGGATATTGCAGCATATGTAGCAGTTTGTGACGTATGTCATAGAGTAAAGGCAGAACATTAGAAGCCAGCTGGATTGTTACAACCATTGCTGATACCCGAATGGAAGTGGGGTAAGATAGGCATGGATTTTATCACAGGACTACCCAGGACGAAGGCAGGATATGACTCGATATGGGTAGTAGTTGATCGTTTGACGAAGGTAGCACATTTCATTGCAGTTAAGACCACTTGCACCAGTGCTAAGTTGGCAAAGATATACATGACTAGGATCATTTGTTTGCATGGAGTTCCAAGGAGTATTGTATCAGATAGAGGAACCCAATTTACCTCAAAGTTTTGGAATCAGTTGCATGAAACTTTGGGAACCAGGCTAGAGTTCAGAACCGCTTTTCATCCGTAGACAGATGGACAAACCGAAAGAGTCAATCAGATTTTGGAAGATATGCTGAGAGCTTGTGCACTAGATTATGGATCTAGTTGGGACGATAACTTGCCATATGCGGAGTTTTCTTATAACAACAGTTACCAAACCAGTTTGAAGATGGCACCTTTCGAAGCTTTGTACGGAAGGAGGTGCAGGGCACCGTTGTCATGGGACGAAGTTGGAGACCGTCAATTCTTT
The DNA here is from genome assembly GCA_034509565.1 of Triticum monococcum. NCBI lineage: Eukaryota > Viridiplantae > Streptophyta > Magnoliopsida > Poales > Poaceae > Triticum > Triticum monococcum. The sequence continues at coordinate 318,461,632 of CM067842.1, forward strand.
GGACCAGATTTGATTAAAGAGTCTGAACAGAAGGTGAAGTTGATTCGCGATAGGCTCAAGGTAGCCCAGTCCAGGCAGAAGAGCTACGCAGATTCTAAACGCAAGGAGACAGTTTACGAAACTGGAGACAGAGTGTATCTCCGAGTATCCCCACTTTGAGGAGTTAAGCGCTTTGGAGTTAAGGGAAAGTTAGCACCGCGTTTCGTTGGACCGTATAAGATCTTGCAACGTATGGGAGAAGTCGCTTATAAGTTGGAATTACCAGAGGGACTGTCAGGAGTTCATGATGTATTCCATGTTTCTCAGCTGAAGAAATGTCACGCCGAGATGGTGGAGGTACCGTTAAGAGATACAGTGACGCTTGAAGCGATTCAGTTGAAGGACGACTTAACGTATGAAGAGAAACCAGTCAAAATTCTCGAGTATGCTAGCAGAGTTACCCGCAGCAAGGTTACCAAGTTTTGCAAAGTTCAGTGGAACCACCACTCAGAGGACGAAGCCACCTGGGAGAGAGAAGAAGATTTGCTCAAGGACCACCCTCACCTATTTTCTAGCCAACCCGAATCTCGAGGGCGAGATTCATCTTAAGGGGGGTAGGTTTGTAACATCCCAAATTTTCAATTTGGAATGGTATACACTAGATCATCATGCATATCATATTTACTTGCATTTTTGTCGATCCTAGAAATTTCACTCAACTCAAGGATCCTCGGAGAGAGTTGGAGATTTCGTTATTTTCATATTTGAGTTCTTCTCAAATTTTGAAGAAAGGATCATTGGATTTGTCGGAGTTTATTTGCCTTTTTATTTGGATAGGGAAAATGCGCGTTTTCAAAAATTTGCATTCTAGGTCCCGAGAAAAGTTCATTTTGTTCGACTCATTTTTAGGAGTCGGGGAAAATTTACTTTGGGAGTTTTGGAGTACGTTTAGATTTCTTTTCTTTTGTTTTTCTGCGCGCGTAACCGATTTAAAAAAAAAATTCTGCAGCGCCCCTGGGCCAAGGCCCAGCAGGCCGGCCGGCCAGGCCGCCGCCGCCGCCGAAGTGGAGTCCTAGTAGGACTCCGTTTTCTTTTTTTAGGACTCCCTCTCCTTCTCTTTTTCTTGCCCCCTTCCCCAAGCAATCCCTCTCCCCTCACCTATATAAATACCAACACCCCCCTCTAAACCCCACACCAAGCCCCAAGCCCCAAGCCGCACCCCGCGCCGCACCGCCCTTGTGCCCACGCCGCCGCCCATGTGCCGCCGCCGCCCTACACCGCCGCCGCCCCTTGCCCGCGCCGCCGCCGCCGCCGCCCCGTCGCCGCCGCCGCCCTACGTCGCCGCCGTTCACCGGAGCCTCGCCGGAGGTAGCCGCGCCGCGTCTCTTTATCCCCTTGGTTCGGTTTTTCTTATAAACCGTTCCGATTCTTTTCTTCTCGTTCGATTCGTTTTCTTCCGATTCTTTTTCTATTCGGTTTTCTTTTTCCGAAACCCTAGATCGGTTTTCCGTTTTCTTTTCCGGTTTAGTTGCCTAGAGACCGTTCGCCGGACCGTTCGCCCTAATGAACGTGATCACTGGATTATTCTAGGTTAACGAACGTCCGTTCGTTCAACCGTTCTTCTTTTTCTTTTCGTCGGATTTATTCCGCGATCGCGATCTCAGATCCGATCTTCGCTCTAGTTTATCTTCTCGCTTGTTTATCGGAATCAGGTGATTCAAGCGCCTGGAGTTTCATTTTGAAACCGCCGTTCCGACTAATCAACTTAAACAAGTTTTTGCTACGGTAAAATTTGACCTAGTTTCAACTTGCTAGAACCGAGTTGTTTTCTTCCGCCGTTTGTTTTCGGTTTCTCTGTTCGGTTCTTTCTCTCTTTGCAACCGGAGTTCTTACGTTGAACTATCTGGTTCGATCTCTTGTTCGAGTTTTACCTGTGCATTAGATGAGTACTTATTGTATGCTTGTTGTTTGTCTGCGATAGATTACCCGGATTGCGCCGCCTATTACTTTGAATCTCTAGGACTCGCGGATCATCAGCAAGGCAAGTAACACCTTGATCATACCTTTTCTACAACCCAGTTTTATTGCATTAGATCAATCCTCACACATTGCATGATTAGGATCTAATTAAATTGTGGGATGGGAAGTAGATGAGGTAGTACCTATTACCTGTTTATTATGAAACCTTTGGGAGTTACTTCTACGTTTGCTTATTATGCCATGCTATGCTAGTAGACGTGGATTGGGTGAGTGATATCCATGACAGATGTGAGATTGATAATTTTATGGGTTTATCTAAGGTGGCAACTTAAACACACATCTGGGTGGATTGAGGCACCTGATGTCTATCAGGACTTGCCTGTTTTATTTTGGACCGCCACCCAGGCTCAAAGGGATCATAAGATCTTTCATACTAGAAACTTATGTGTGCAGCCACAAGCCATTATGGGTTCTGGCATAGTTGACTAAGTCGTGCGAACTCTTATAGGGTAGACTAGCAGATGTAGGGGAAAGTAGGTGTACCGGTCTATCCATCATAAGGTGCTAGCGCTTCTGAAAGACTATGTCTCGGTCATCTGTTTCTCAAACACCAGTAGTGCGAGAAAACCAACGGAGGCGATCGAGTCTTGTGGGGAAATGTGCGCAAACGTCTGCAGAGTGTAATAAACTAATCATGATTAGCCGTGTCCCCGGTTATGGACATCTTGAGTATCTAGTACTTGAATATCATGTGAATCTCATCATGTTACTTCTAATTAATATTGTTGGGTTATTGATGATTACTTTTAATTGGGATTGAGAATGCTGTCAACCATTCTCAATGTTTAACAACCACCATGATAGTTAAATAAAATTTATTCCTTTGCAGTAGGGAAAAACTACCTTTACGCAAAACAGTAACCATAGAGCTTTCCACCAGCCAAATATGCATATAGTATAGCTGTTTCATTCCATTACTCTCTATGTGTTACCTTGCCAGCATATTCCATGTGCTGACCCGTTTCGGGCTGCAACGTTAATGTTGCAGACTTTTCAGACGACGATTAAGGTGCTTTTAGGTCGTGGTTCTATACTCAGTGATGCCGTTGGAGTTGATGGACCCATTTATCTTCCAAGTCTTCCGCTGTTATCGACACTAGATGGCCTTAAGCCATAATGATTGTAATAAGTTCTCTTTGAGACATCGTTGTAATAAGTGTGTGATTGCCACTCTGCTATAAATCCCTCGAAGTACTGTGTGGTGTCAACATTACTGATCCAGGGATGACACCGGAGCACAGTAGACTTGATCCATTTGGGTCGGGTCGCTACAATTATGATTATTTTTCCCATCGAAAGAGTCCATATAGCAGAAGATGGTCACCGGAGGGCCACCAGGGGGCCCACGAGGTAGGGGGCGCGCCCAGGGGGGTAGGGCGTGCCCCCACCCTCGTGGGCAGGGTGTGCCCCCCTGGTGAAGTTCTTGCACTCAGTATTTTTTATATGTTGGGAAAACATCTTCCGTGAAGTTTCAGGACTTTTGGAGTTGTGCAAAATAGGTGTCTAATATTTGCTCCTTTTCCAGCCAGAATCCCAGCTGCCGGCATTCTCCCTCTTATGTAAACCTTGTAAAATAAGAGAGAATATGCATAAGTATTGTGACATAGTGTGTAATTACAGCCCATAATGCAATAAATATTGATATAAAAGCATGATGCAAAATGGACGTATCAACTCCCCCAAGCTTAGACCTTGCTTGTCCTCAAGCGAAAAGCCGAAATCGAAAAATATGTCCACATGTTTAGAGATGAAGGTGTCGATAAAAATAAAATACGGACATGAGGGCATCATGATTATTATTAGAACAACAACTTATATAACTCTTGTCATATGATTTCTTATGCTAGAGTAATAATTCAATCACAATATCAAGTATGAATCCTAAACTTCATTGAAAACTAACAAACTATAATCTCAGTCATTGAGGCAATTGCAATTTATCATAACATAGGAAAGAGTCAATGTATAAGAGCTTTTCAGCAAGTCCACATACTCAACTATCATATAGTCTTTCACAATTACTAACACTCACACAATACTTATGGGTATGGAGTTTTAATCAGACACAGAGAAAGATAGGGGCTTATAGTTTTTGCCTCCCAACGTTTTACCTCAAGGGTAATGTCAACAGTAATAGTTCATGAAAACTCACATCCAATTATCCATATATACCGGGATCTTTCCAACATATTGTGCTTGCCAAAGGATAAAATGTAAAAAGGAAGGGTGAGGATCACCATGACTCTTTTGAAGTGTAGGAGATAAAAGTAAAAGATAGGCCCTTCGCAGAGGGAAGCAGAGGTTGTCATGCACTTTTATGGTTGCATGCACAAAATCCTAATGTGAAAGAACATCACTTTATATTGCCACTTGTGATATGGACCTTTATTATGCAGTCTGTCGCTTTTATTACTTCCATATCACACGATTGTATAAAGCTTATTTCTACCACACCAATCAATCATACATATTTAGAGAGAAATTTTTATTGCTTGCGCCGATGACAACTTACTTGATGGATCTTACTCAATCCATAGGTAGGTATGGTGGACTCTCATGGCAAAACTGGTTTAAGGGTGTTTGGAAGCACAAGTAGTATCTCTACTTGGTGCAATGAATTTGGCCAGGATGAGGAAGAAAGGCAAGCTCAACATGTTGAAGGATCCAAGACAATATAATTTATCTCGGATGTAGGAAAACATAACCCATTATGTTGTCTTCCTTGTTCAATGTCAACTTCTTTAGCATGTCATATTTTAATGAGTGCTCACAATCATAAAAGATATCCAAGATAGTATATTTATATGTGAAGACCTCTCTTTCTTTATTACTTCCTATTATTTGCAACGATGACCAAAACTATGTTTGTCAACCCTCAATAACTTTTATTCATCATACTCTTTCTATGTGAGCTCATTACTCTCCATAAGAGTCACATGATATCTTTGTTTCTTTTTATTTCTTTCTCTTTTCTTTTCTTTTATTTGGGATCATGGCAAAAATAAGCAAGCCCTTGACTCAACACTAATCTTTATTATATAGCTCAAGGACTCGATTACATAGAAGGATAATAAAGCAAAACTCACGACTAGATCATACTAAGAACTTTTATTCTACTAGATCAAAATATTACCAAAAGGATCGAACTAAGAAAAACGGTAAAGATAAAAGTGATGGTGATACGATACCGGGGCACTCCCCCAAGCTTGGCAGTAGCCAAGTGGAGTGGCCATACCAGATACTCAATTCTTCTTTGTTGGAGGAGAAGGTGGTGATGTTGTTGATGGCGTAGGCTTGTCGTCCTTCTTCCAAGGCATAGGCTCACCATCATAGAAGGATGACCGAGTCTCCCGGATTCTCAAATCTGCAGCCAAACTCATCCTTTTGAATCTATATTCATACTCACAGTTTTGGTTTTGCAGGTCATAGATTTGAGCTTGGAGGTGCTCAATTTTCTCGTGAAGCTTGAAGATGGTCTCCCCGATGTTGTCGACATCCAGCTTGTGTTTGTTGGTGAACTCTGCGATCATCATGTAGTTGGAGTTGAGTCCACGCTCCACCATCCCCTGACACTTGAAAACTTGTTGCTCCATTGCTTCGAGCCTCGTCTCCATGCTTCAGGTCCCCTTCGGTCCCTCAGCATCACGGGTGTGCAGCAACCCATCACACGTCTTAATGGTTTGAGGGTGTCGCTGCACCTCCGCTAGGTAAGGGTTGATGACCTTCTCGAAGAACTTGTCCTTGGGTGCACTTGGAGACATCATGATAATACAAATCTGTCAGAAAATCAACTCGAAACAAAGACAAGAGATTTTTGAGTGATACGGGAGTCAAAACCCCCGGGAGGTTATATAATGAATTTTTAACGAACAAAATATGTGTCCTGTAATAAAACGGAGTCCGGAGAGCACACGAGGTACCCACGAGGTAGGGGGGCGCCTAGTAGGGTAAGGCGCACCCTCCACCCTCGTGGGGCCCTCGTGTCCTTTCCGGACTATTGCTTATTTTTTATTTTTCTAAATATTCCAAAACGGAGAAATATTGCCGTAAAACTGTTTTGGAGTCGGTTTACTTACCGTACCACATACCTATTCCTTTTCGGAGTCTGAAACATTCCGGAAAGTGTCCTTTATGTACTCCTCCGGGGTTACGGTTTCAATAACATTGGTTTCAACATTTATGGGATTACCTGAGATATAGTGTTTGATTCTTTGACCATTTACCACCTTTGGATTTGTGCCTTCTAAGTTGTTGATTTTTATGGCACTGGAATGGTAGACCTCTTTGATAACATAAGGACCTTCCCATTTAGAGAGAAGTTTTCCTGCAAAAAATCTTAAACGAGAGTTGTATAGCAATACATAATCACCAACATTAAACTCACGCTTTTGTATTCTTTTATCATGCCATCTTTTAACTTTTTCTTTAAACAACTTGGCATTTTCGTAAGCTTGGGTTCTCCACTCATCAAGTGAGCTAATATCAAATAACCTCTTCTCACCGGCAAGTTTAAAATAATAGTTGAGTTCTTTAATAGCCCAATAAGCCTTGTGTTCTAGTTTGAGAGGTAAATGACATGCTTTTCCATAGACCATTTTATACGGAGAAATACCCATAGGATTTTTATATGCAGTTCTATAGGCCCATAGTGCATCATCAAGTTTCTTGGACCAATTCTTTCTGGACCTATTAACAGTCTTTCGCAAAATTAATTTGATGAGTTCTCTATTACTCAATTCTACTTGACCACTAGACTGAGGGTGATAAGGAGATGCAATTCTATGATTAACATCATATTTGGCAAGCATTTTACGGAAAGCACCATGAATAAAATGTGAACCACCATCAGTCATTAAATATCTAGGGACTCCAAACCTTGGAAAGATAACTTCTTTAAGCATTTTAATAGAAGTGTTATGATCAACACTACTAGTTGGAATATCTTCTACCCACTTAGTAACATAATCAACAGCAACTAAAATATGTGTATAACCATTAGAGGAAGGAAAAGGTCCCATATAGTCAAAGCCCCAAACATCAAATGGTTCAATAACAAGTGAATAATTCATAGGCATTTCTTGACGTCTACTAATATTACCAATTATTTGACATTCATCACAAGATAAGACAAACTTATGGACATCCTTGAAGAGAGTAGGACAATAAAAACCAGATTGTAGTACCTTATGTGCAGTTCTATCTCCAGCATGGTGCCCTCCATAAGCTTCAGAGTGACACTTGCGTAGGATCTATTCCTGTTCATGCTCTGGTACACAACGTCTAATAACACCATCTACTCCTTCTTTATAAAGATGTGGGTCATCCCAAAAGTAATGCCTCAAATCATAGAAGAACTTTTTCTTTTGCTGGTATGTGAAACTAGGTGGTATAAACTTAGCAACAATGTAATTAGCATAATCAGCATACCATGGAGCAGTATGAGAAGCATTTATGACATTTAATTGCTCATAAGGAAAGCTATCATCAATAGGTAGTGGGTTATCAAGCACATTTTCTAACCTAGACAAGTTGTCTGCAACGGGGTTCTCGACTCCTTTTCTATCAACAATATGTAAATCAAATTCTTGAAGCAAGAGAACCCATCTAATAAGTCTAGGTTTAGCATCTTTCTTTTCCATAAGATATTTAATAGCAGCATGATCAGTGTGAATAGTTACTTTAGAATCAATAATATAAGGTCTGAACATATCACAGGCAAATACAACTGCTAAGAATTCTTTTTCAGTAGTAGCATAATTTCTTTGAGCATTGTCTAGAGTTTTACTAGCATATTGAATAACATTTAGTTTCTTATCAACTCTTTGTCCTAGAACAGCACCTACAACATAATCACTAGCATCACACACAATTTCAAAGGGTAAATTCCAATCAGGTGGCTGAACAATAGGTGCAGAGATCAATGCTTTCTTAAGTATTTCAAATGCTTCTCCACAATCATCATCAAAGACAAATGGTATATCTTTTTGTAATAAATTAGTCAGAGTCCGAGAGATTTTTGAGAAGTCCTTAATGAACCTCCTATAAAAACCGGCATGACCAAGGAAACTTCTTATACCTTTGATGTCCTTGGGACATGGCATCTTTTCAATAGCATCAACCTTGGCTTTATCAACTTCAATACCTCTTTCAGAAACTTTATGCCCCAAGACAATACCTTCATTAACCATAAAATGGCACTTTTCCCAATTCAAGACAAGATTAGTTTCTTCACATCTTTGCAAAACTCGATCAAGGTTGCTTAAGCAATCATCAAAAGAAGATCCATAGACAGAAAAGTCATCCATGAAACCTCACAAATCTTTTCACAAAAGTCAGAGAATATAGCCATCATGCATCTTTGAAAGGTAGCAGGTGCATTACATAAACCAAAAGGCATACATATATAAGCAAAAGTACCAAAAGGGCATGTAAAAGTAGTCTTTGATTGATCTTTGGCTGACACAGGTATTTGAGAGAAACCAGAATAACCATCTAGAAAGCAAAAAATTGTATGTTTGGATAATCTTCTAGCATTTGATCAATAAAAGGTAAGGGGTAATGATCCTTTTTAGTAGCCTTATTTAATTTGCGAAAATCAATTACCATCCTATAACCAGTAATAATTCTTTGAGAAATCAATTCATCTTTGTCATTAGGAACAACAGTAAGACCTCCCTTCGTAGGGACACCATGGATAGGGCTTACCCACTGACTATCAGCAACGGGGTAAATTATACCTGCCTCAAGGAGCTTTAGTATCTCCTTTCTTACCACTTCTTTCATTTTAGGATTCCATCGGCGTTGATGATCACGAACTGGTTTAGCATGTTCTTCCAAATTAATTTTATGTTGACATAGAGTGGAACTAATGCCCTTAAGATCATCAAGAGTATACCCAATAGCAGCACGGTGCTTCTTCTGAGTTTTCAATAGTCGCTCTTCTTCATGTTTTGAAAGGTTAGCACTAATAATAACATGATATATCTTTTTCTCATCAAGATAAGCATATTTAAGAGTATATGATAACGGTTTAAGCTCAAACACGAGATCACCCTTGGGTGGAGGAGGATCTCCTAGGATTTCATCAGGTAAATTGTGTTTCAGAATAGGTTCCTGTTTAAAGAATACTTCATCTAATTCCCTTCTTTCATTCATAAACATATCATTTTCATGGTCTAGCAAATATTGTTCTAAAGGATCACTAGGAGGTACAGCAATAGAAGCAAGACCAATATTTTCATCTTTACTAGGTAATTCTTCTTCACGGTGTTGTCTACTAAATTTAGAAAAATTAAATTCATGAGACATATCATCTAAACTGACAGTAACAACATCTCTTTTGCAATCTATGGTAGCATTAACAGTATTTAAGAAGGGTCTACCAAATATAATGGGACAGAAGCTATCTTGTGGGGAACCAAGAACAAGAAAATCAGCAGGATATTTAGTTTTCCCACACAAGACTTCAACATCTCTAACAATTCCTATTGGTGAAATAGTATCTCTATTAGCAAGTTTAATTGTGACATCAATATCTTCTAACTCAACAGGTGCAATGTCATGCATAATTTTAAGTCAATAGGTATTGCACTAGCACCCATATCACATAAGCCATGATAACAATGATCTTCTATTTTAACAGAAATAACAGGCATACCTACCACAGGTCTAGGTTTATCTGTATCACGGGGTTTAGCAATTCTAGCAGTTTAATCACTGAAATAAATAACATGCCCATCTATATTATCAGACAAGAGATCTTTAACAATAGCAATATTAGGTTCAACTTTAACTTGCTCAGGAGGTGTATATCTTTTATTATTGCTTTTACGAACCACAGTTGAAGCTTTAGCATGATCCTTGATCCTAACAGGGAAAGGTGGTTTCTCAACATAAGAAGTAGGAACAATAGGATCATTAGAAGTAATAGTCTTTCCTTCAACTTTAATAGGTGCAGCTACTTTTACTTCTATGGGAGGATGATATTTAAACCACTTCTCCTTGGGGAGATCAACATAAGCAGCAAAAGATTCACAGTAAGAAGCTACTATGTCAGAATCAAGTCCATATTTAGTGCTAAATTTACGGAAAATATCGGTATCCATAAAAGATTTAACACAATCAAAACTAGGTGTCATACCTGACTCCTTACGATTGTCGAGGTCCCAATCTTCGGAGTTGCGTTTAATTCTTTCCAATAAATTCCATTTGAATTCAATAGTCTTCATCATAAAAGAGCCAGCATAAGAAGTATCAAGCATGGTGAGATTGTTATCAGAAAGCAGAGCATAAAATTTTTGAATAATCATTTCTCTTGAGAGCTCATGATTGGGGCATGAATATAACATTGATTTAAGCCCCCCCCCAAGATTGAGCGATGCTTTCTCCTTCGCGAGGCCAAAAATTATATATATAATTGCGATCACGATGAACAAGATGCATAGGATAAATTTTTTGATGAAATTCCAATTTCAATCGTTTGTAATTCCAAGACTCCATATCATCACATAGCCTATACCATGTTGATGCATCTCCCCTCAAAGATAAAGGGAAGACCTTCTTCTTAACAACATCTCCGGGTACACCTGCAAGCTTAAATAATCCACAAACTTCATCCACATATATTAGATGCTCATCAGGATGTTTTGTTCCATCTGCTAAAAAAGGATTAGCTAGCAGTTTTTCTACCATAACCAAAGGAATTTCAAAGCAAGCATTTTTATTTTCAGTATGTTCAGTAGGTTGAGGAGAAACTCTTTGCTCTACTGGTCGGGGTGAAGATACCACGAACAAGTCCCTCAGAGGATTACTTTCCATAGTAACAAGTGACAGTAAATTTCAGCACACTATATAAAATTTTCCTTACCAAATTACACCTACCAAAGGCGCTTCACTCCCCGGCAACGGCGCCAGGAAAGAGTATTGATGACCCAAATGTATAGGGGATCTATCGTAGTCCTTTCGATAAGTAAGAGTGTCAAACCCAACGAGGAGCAGAAGGAAATGATAAGTGGTTTCCAGCAAGGTATTCTCCGCAAGTACTGAAATAAGTGGTAGTAGATAGTTTTGTGATAGGATAATTTGTAACGAGCAACAAGTAACAAAAGTAAATACAGTGCAGTAGGGTGGTCCAATCCTTTTGTAGCAAAGTACAAGCCTGGACAAACTCTAATATGATGTAAAGCGCTCCCGAGGACACATGGGAATATCGTCAAGCTAGTTTTCATCACGCTCATATGATTCGCGTTCGATACTTTGATAATTTGGTATGTGGGTGGACCGGTGCTTGGGTGCTGCCCTTACTTGGACAAACATCCCACTTATGATTAACCTCTATTGCAAGTATCCGCAAATACAACAAAAGTATTAAGGTAAACCTAACCATAGCATGAAATGTATGGATCCAAATCAGCCCCTTACGAAGCAACGCATAAACTAGGGTTTAAGCTTCTGTCACTCTAGCAACCCATCATCTACTTATTACTTCCCAATTCCTTCCTCTAGGCCCAAACAATGGTGAAGTGTCACGTAGTCGACGTTCACATAACACCACTAGAGGAGAGACAACGTACATCTCATCAAAATATCGAACGAATACCAAATTCACATGACTACTAATAGCATGACTTCTCCCATGTCCTCAGGAACAAAAGTAACTACTCACAAAGCATAAACATGTTCATAATCAGAGGGGTATTAATGTGCATGTAGGATCTGAACATATGATCTTCCACCAATTAAACCAACTAGCATCAACTACAAGGAGTAATTAACACTACTAGCAACCTACTAGCACCAATCCTGGACTTGGAGACAAGAATTGGATACAAGAGCTGAACTAGGGTTTTGAGATGAGATGGTGCTGATGAAGATGTTGATGGAGATTGACCTCTCCAGATGAGAGGAGCGTTGGTGATGAAGATGGCGATGATTTCCTCCTCCGGGAGGGAAGTTTCCCCGGCAGAACAGCCCCGCCAGAACCCTAGATTGGCTCCACCAAGGTTCCGCCTCATGGCGGCGGAGTTTTGTCCGAGAAGATGGCTTATGATTTTTTCCCATCGAAAGAGTCCATATAGCAGAAGATGGTCATCGGAGGGCCACCAAGGGGCCCACGAGGTAGGGGGTGCGCCCAGGGGGTAGGGCGCGCCCCCACCCTCGTGGGCAGGGTGTGGCCCCCCTGGTGAAGTTCTTGCGCTCAGTATTTTTTATATATTGGGAAAACATCATCCGTGAAGTTTCAGGACTGTGGGAGCTGTGCAGAATAGGTCACTAATATTTGCTCCTTTTCCAGCCAGAATCCCAGCTGCCGGCATTCTTCCTCTTTATGCAAACCTTGTAAAATAACAGAGAATAGGCATAAGTATTGTGACATAATGTGTAATAACAGCCCATAATGCAATAAATATTGATATAAAAGCATGATGCAAAATGGACGTATCAATCATCACTACAAAAAAAGACACACCCGTGACATTTTGGGCCGAACGAAATTATTTTCTATCATGCTTAGGACACTTCTATGACGATAATTGTGACAAAACCCGGTATCATCATAGATGTGGCGGGGTCCTACTTCTATGACAAAAAGTCATGACAGAAAATGGGCTTTTCGTCCTGGGTGGTCCGGAGACGCAGCTGCAAGAAATTCTTTGGGCCGTCCATGACGGAAAAAACCGTGGTAGAACCGAGGGCGAGGAAAATATAGGGGGAGTTCCCTATTATGGTGGGTGGTCGCGGGCCGAGCGATGTGCGCTTCTCTCGTACGTACGCGCGTGTGTGTGAGTTGTTGTGCTCTAACTAAACCCGAGCAAGGCGTTGGGCTCTAACTGAACCCGAGCGATTGCACTGCAGGCTACGCGTTACTAAACCTGAGGGATCGATTGATCCCTTGCTGTTAGCTGAACCCGAGTGATTCCTTCGCTACTGCTGCTAACTGAAGCCGATCGATGCTGCCTCTAGATGAACAGTGAGCATTGTTGGGGGGGGGGGGGGTTTGGATGAATAGTTCTCGATGGGGGGTTGGATGAACAGGACCCTGTGTTAGTAGATGTCGTTGCCGCTGGATGAACAGGACCCCCATCGATCGAGCCGGTTGGGGGTGGATGAACAGGACCCCGTGGAGGGCTGGATGAACAGGACCTCATGGAGGGCTGGTTGAACAGTAGCCGGTGGAGGGCTGGATGAACAGTAGCCCGTGAAGGGGTGGTTGAACAGGACCCCTTGGAGAGGGCTGGTTGAACAGTAGCCAGTGGAGGAGCGTATGGTGGAGGTTGGATGAACATGAGCCCGTGGATGAACAGTCGCAGGTGGAGGCTAGAGGAGGTCGACGGTGGATGAACAGTAGCCCATGGAGGCTGGAGGAGGTCGATGGTCGAGATGAATAGTATCTCGTGGAGTCCTGTTTTGCGGTACGCCACACCCCAGCCAATGAACAAGACCTTCGTTTCGACCATAGCGCTCCAACACAAGTCCGTTTCCTCCATTTTGCGGTACGTCACACCCCTCCCGATCAACAGGACCCCGTTTCCACCGTAGGAGGTCCAAGAGAAGTTTGCTTCCTCCATTTGGCGGTATGCTAGACTCCTCTGGATGAACAGGACCCCGTTTCGACCGTGGCCGGTCCAACACAACGTCGTTTCCTCTGTTCTACGGTACATCAGGCCTCGTTTCCATCGGCTGTTCTGTCCAAGCCGGTTCGCTCCTGATGAACAGCACGTGTTCCGTTGCCTCCCGATGAACATGACGCATTCCGTTGCCTCCCCATGAACACGACGACGATGAAGTTTCTCTTCTGACCCAGCCATGTACACGATCCCTGGCCATACGTAAGCGCGAGTAGGCGTTTGAGACCCCGCCCGTATGTACCTACATGGTCGTATTTACTTTCTTGCACCCTGGCTGTTGTACGTACGTGTACATGCTACGTGTGTGCCTCTACTATGACACGTGCCCTTCCTTACACGGCCACGGTTCATCGCTGCATCCTGCAGACAGACCAATCATATGTACATACACGTTAGCGACCAGAATGACAGTGCTACGTATGCTTCGACCAGGTGGGTCCCGATTGTCAGGCACTTCCTTGCGTGCGAAGATGTAGCTGGTGGGTCCCAGCAGTCAGGGGGAAAGTTTTTTCGCAAAATACGGTGGCCCGTCCGGTGGGTCCTAGCTGTCAGGTGGAGGAATCATTATTTTGCGCATAATGAGGCACTTCCTTGCCGCGGCCGTTGACCCAGCTGTTAGCCTCTCCACGTATAATACTCTTTCGATGGATGTCGTTCCTTGACCATGCCGCGCCGAGAGCACTAGGGCGGTGGACGACGGCGAGGCCTAGGAAGGGGACGATGCGGAGCCGGGGAAGCCGCGGCAGTGGATGCCCATGCGGAGAGGAGTACGAGGGTTCACTGGTTCGGTTGGGGTGTGAGGCTGCCGTCGCCGCAGAATAACAGCGGGTGTGGGTGAGTAGAGGGATGGCCTGGCCAGCGGTGGAAGTAGTAGGGGGCGGTGAGGCCTCCGCGGCAGCACAGCCAGCCACGAGAGGCAGGAGTAGGCGGCACGACCGGCGCTGCTTTGGGTGGCTGGAGCAAGAAGACCAGAGGTTGAAGAGGCACTACGGCCATTGGATGGACATCTTACGGTCACTAGAGCTAGAATTATTCATATTGACTAAGTTGACAAAACCCTCCGTCCGTGTCAACTTAGTAGGCCCACAAGTCAGCCTCCCATATGGTGGGTCCCAGCTAGCAAGGGGAGTATTCATTTTTATGCGTAATAAGGAAGCATTTCCTTGCGTGCAAAGATATAGCTGGTGGGTCCGAGATGTCAGCGGCGGGAACTTTTTTCTTCACAAAATACAGAGGCCCTTCCGGTGGGTCCCAGATGTCAGGTGGAGGAATTAATATTTTGCGCGTAATAAGGAGGCATTTCCTTGTGTGCGGCTGGGAACCCAGCTGTCAGCCTCTCCACGTACAGTCCACTTCCGATGGATGTCGTTCATTGAAGAGGTTGACCACGCCGCGCCGAGTAGATCCAAGGTGGTGGACGACGGTGTGGCCCCGGACATCAATGAGGCGGAGATGGGAAGACACGGGAGTGGAGTCGCAGACGGAGAGGTGTACGAGGGTTAACTAGTTCTGGTGCGGTGTGGTTCGGCAGTCAGTGGAGAAGAACATGAGGTGTGGAGGGGTGGAGGGATGCCCTAGCTAGCGGTGGGGTAGCGCTTCACAGGGAAGCCTGCTAAGCAGAGCTGCTAGCAGTAGGAGGCGGGAGCAGGTGGTCCCGGCGACGCTGGAGAAAGAAGACGAGAGATTGAAGTTGTATGCCGGTCATTGGATGTAAATTCAAGAGGCTAACGATGTCAGAATCATTTGTTAACTATGTTGACAACGACTTGTGTTAGCTTCGACGTATTGGCCTACATTTCAGCCTCCAAAAATGTGGCATGTATTCAACCCATTTTTTTCCAGAATTTGCAGTTAATTTGATCTCTTTTTTTAAAATTATAGTCCATTTGTTCGACTCGGTGAACAAATAATGTAGCGTCCATGCGACCCATTTATTTTTTCCTAAAAAATTACAGACCATTTGCACTTTCTCGAAATACACGATTTTGCTGGGCTGATTCTAATTATAATGTTGGGTTGGGCACAACAATGTTATCAAAATAGAAACAGGGGCTGATCATTTTGTTATAAATATATTTAAATAATAAGTGATTTATTATTACATTGGTCCTTAAATCTTACCACGCTTTTGTACACAATCACCAAGATTTTTGTTGCCAAAAAAATCCAGGATTTTATTGTTAAGAAATTATTTTATTAAGTTAATAAAATGTGGGATATTGTTTTCTTACATATGTAAGTTTCTATGAAATATATGATGACAATAACAATAATATATAATAACATATAAAATAATTTCAATATATATATAATATAGTTAGAAGGGAAACATAAGTTGGACCAGGCGTTCCTATTCTTATATAGGAAAAAATAGAACAGACCTGTGCATTTTCTTCAAAAAAAAACATAAATTGGGCTGCCCATACATGTCCGCCCTCAAGAAAATACAAACCGGCATGTCGTGGGCTGCGCATATTAAAAAAGAAAGACTAGACGTGGCAGCCCACAACCCAGCTGATACTTGCTGCCCAAGTGATAATAAATGATACCTGCCAGCTCCCCAACTTCATTGTGAATTTATCTCCTTGAGTAACTACGTTGAAGCACCTAAAAAATTTATAACTATGTTGACAAACCCATGGGCCCCAACGTCAGTATAGCATTAGGAGGAAGTAATTTTTTCAATGAGGCACTTGCTTGCATATGGCCATAGACCTGGTGGGTCCTGACTGTCCGCCTCTCCACGTACAGTCCTCTCCATATTCCTCTTGTTTGTTCATCATGTTCACAATGGCAGAAAGCGACGCCGCAGAGAGCGCACAAAGGCGCAGAAGGAGATCGGACCACCTAAGGCGGTGCCTTATTTGTAACGGAAGTACTGAACTAGCCTAGTGGCCGAGTGACACTACCAACAGTTGTTCCACCAGGGTTCGATTCCACCTAATGTAGGGAAAATATCTCCAATTTTTTTGCCTCTGCCAATATTGACATGTGGGTCCCCATTTTCATCTATGCACACCATGTCCAACAATTACCAAAACTTCGTCCCTCGTTTTCTCTGTTTTTCGCACACTCGACATTATGTGGGTATTTTGAAAATAGCATATCTTTTTGACTGTGCATCATATGAAGATGTTCTATGCATGAATATTGATCAGCATGATGTTAACTGGCTGGTAGTTCCATTTTTGACAATGAATAAAACTTCCAACATGATGTTATCCATGTTTGAAAAGCTCGTGTTAATATAAATGCTTTGCCTCTGAAAGTTGCAGTTTCTTATCGGAAACTAAACTTGCAGTTCCTTATTTGAAACTGAAACCTGCAGTTTCTTCTCCGAGAATCACATCGTTTGCAATTTTATACTCCTATGAAACTACATTTTTTAAGTTCTAAAAATAGATCTCTAGAATTCATAAAATACTTCATATGCTCAATACTGCAAATCTGAAATTCAAAAGACATTCATATCTAAAAGTACTCTCAAAATACACAACACAAAATACAATTCACAACCTGCAAATACTGACAACCCTAAGCTCCTCCTAACAATTCACAACCTGCCCGACTATTGGGCTGGGGGGGGGGGCAGTCCCCTCCTATTCCTCGGCGGCAGACAGCCGCCCCGTGAGACGATGTGAACGGCGAGGGAGAGGATGGCGGGGAAGCATCGTCGGGCCAACTCCTTTTCTCCACTTGCAGTTGGGTTCGGTCGACGAAGACTCCACTGGCTCGCTCTAGCACAACACCCTCACAAACGGCATCCTGTAGATGCTCGATCCTTCAATCTCTGGTGGATGCTCCATCTGGGATCAATACTCCCACCACCGCTCACTCACGATTGGATTCGGTGAATCTGTTTGCTCCATGGCCCAGAGGAGCAGCTCTATGTACTCCCGCACGACTCTCTTGGGGAGTATCGCCGCATTTTCGCTCTGTTGCAAATATTTGGCCATGGATGTCGTTGTCGCTGCTAGTTGGTCCTTGTTGGCAAACCAAGATTGTATCTCCAACATCCTCGTTAGCTTCACAGGGTCGTCGTCTGTGATCCTCACGTATCGGTTGTACTCCTCCACCGATCTACTACTCCACAGCACCTTCACTCGCCGGCGGTGGTTTTTGAATGGAAGAGGAGAGGAGCAACGCTGGTTTTGGATTAGAACGGGAGATGAGCGACACTGGTTTTGGATTGGAATAGGAGAGGAGGGGCGGTGGTTTTGAAATTGAAGAGGAGAGGAGCGATGCTGGATTTAGATTGGAACAGGAGAGGAGCGGCGGTGGCTTAAGAGGAGAGGAGCGGCGCTGGTCTTGGAAGTATTTTTTGTTTTGCATATTTTGTGTCAAAGTTTGACTACGTACTATATTTGACAAGCAAAATGTGAATGCTTGTCACCAAGAATTGTATCATTTGGTTCGTACCTGAATGTACTTCCAAATTATATTATTTTTGCAATGTATAACATATACTTTACTTGTGAATATCATGGTCAATTATGACCCAGAATAAAAGGGAGACTAGTTAATGTGGGGTCGCTTTCTTAATTGAAGGGTAAATTGACTTTGATTTTGATCCAGTCATAGCGGGCCGACCCTCTCGTCCAATCCTAAATCACTGCCGCACGCTCCTCTCCCTCATCTCCATTGCAAAACCACCTCCTCTCCTCTCCATCATCTCCATTCCAAAACAACCGTCTCGCCTCACCCTCTTCTCCATTGCAAAACCACCTCCTCTCCTCTCCATCACCTCCATTCCAAAACCGCCATCTCGCCTCTCCCTCCTCTCCATTGCAAAACCACCCCCTCTCCTCTCCATCATCTCCATTTGAAAACCACCATCTCTCCTCCCATCTTCCAAAGCTAGCACTGGACCACTCAAAAGGACATATATGGAGAGGATGCAGCAGCGAATCAGGCAGATCGCCGGCGGCGACCAGGCAAAGTTAGCCAGGTTGAATGAGATCCTTACTTGGTTTGACAATGAGTGGGAGATTTCGAGGTCAGTAAGGGCCATTTGGCAATATATGCAACAGAGCAAGATGACGGCGATGAGGGCGGCGATGTACTCCTCGATGGCAGTGACGTCGCAGTCCTTCAAGTTCATCGATTATATCCTCTGGGCGATGGAGCAGACAGATTCTCTCGAGGCGAAAGTTAGACAGAGGTGGTGGGCGTACAGGTCGAAGGTCGAGCACCTAGAGGATAACGAATCGATTGAGTACGGTGTTTCGTTTGTGAGGGTGCAGAGCCAGCCGGAGCCACATGAGTATTCGTTCTCCCACAGGAAGAGGAGGTCGGATGGTGCGATGTCGCTTCCCCGCTATTCTCCATTGTTCCCTCGACGCTTGCCTCGTGTCAATGGCGGCGGTAGGGTTTAAGGTAAGCTTCGCACTAACCTAATCTTCCATTTTCTCATGCTTACAATCAGTGTGACAACTAATGAAAATCATGCTTACAATCAATCTCCGAGTACTACGCCAATCACCCTAAAATAGCTCTGGACCTTTGGGTCAAAGTTGTGACACTGTACAAATAAAGAAAAATAGATTGGTGCTTCTTTCAGAAAAGAGTACTCCCTAGAAAACTGCCAATATAAGCTACTAGTATTTGGTTAGAGCATTTGCTGCCGACAAAGATCCGTCCATAGAGTGCGCCACACATCTCACTGGTAGTGGTGGATGCCAATGCTTGCATGGAGCATGGTTGGTGTTAGTAATTTTTACTTGGCACACCTCGCACTCTGCATATATGCTGGTTCCATTCGTACATTTGTGCAGTTCCACCAAAATGCAGCTGAATAACCCTATTTGCATAGATAATGAAAAAGCATGATTACATTATAGTGGCACTAGTTAATGAAACATACACTAATAAATAGAACAACATATTGCGATAGTATCATAGTATGCCATGCTGCGAGGGCGAGATGCGCCCTGCGACGCCTCATACTGGAAATTGACCCAAGTCTCCCCGATACACCTTCTGCCAGTGATGAACAGTAGTGTACAACGGTAGTACAAGGAGGGGCCTTGAGACATTCCAATATTTATTTTTGTGCAGATCAACTAAAATTAAGCACCCGAGTTTGCAGAAACGCTTACACATTAACAATGGGACTAGTTGATGAAATATATACTAACAAAGAGAAGCACTTTCTTTATATACATTGGAAATGAAATGATAGAGAGGACACTCGCTCTATTTTAACTGAATTATTACTTCATTTTATAAGTGGCACTAGGGTCGAGCAGGTGGCAAACGAGGTGTACCATGTGTCGCAAGGATGGAGGCTGGGGCTGCTTAGAGTGGGATGCTGAAGCTAGCTCTATCTCCCCCCTAATGTTTCTGTGGTAGCATTTGGGTTGTAATCCAAACTTGGTCAAGCTATGTGACGCCCCGAAACCGATGCGCCAGGTGTCTGCCAGTTATTCGCTATTGTTTCCTTGTCTTTTGCTTGCGGGTCGCATCTTGTCATGTCATCATGTGCATTGCATCATCATGTTTTCAAAACTTGCATCCGTACGGGTCTCTCAGTTCTTCATGTTGTCTGTTCTGAGCCCAATCACACTTGAACGCGCCCGCGGCATGTCCGAAATAGTATTTTACAAGTGGCCGGAAAATGTTCTCGGAATGGGTTGAAAGTTGCATGCGGTGTTGTTATAGTGTAGATAGGCCGCCTGCCAATTTTCATCGCATTCAGAGTTTGTTTGATGCCCCAACGGATAAATATAACGGCAATGGTAGCCGGTCTTTTCATCGGACATTTTCGGTCTCTGAAAACGGTTGCCGGGCTGCTTTCTTTCCTCTCCTCTCAGCCCAACCCTCCTACAGAACCCACCTAGTCCATCTACCCATCCCTCTCCGCTCTAGGACCGCCCGATGGCGATCGAATGGTCCGAAAACGGAGTAAAACCCCCTCTCCTAGCCCTCTGCCTATAAATGGACATCCTCCCCCTTCCATTTCTGTCAAAACCCTAGCCTCACTCGTTTTCCGCGCCACCCAACCACCAACCACCAGCCACCTCCCACCTCCCAGCCGCCGGCCCGCGAGGCCCATCTGGAGCCCGCTCAGGCCCAGAGCTGCTCAGCCGCCGCAGCGCGCCTGCAGGCGCGTCGCCCTTCGCCGAGAGGCTCGTCCCGCTCCTCCCTGTGCTCGCCTCCCAAATCTCGCAGTAACCCAACCCCGTGCTTCGAGCTCGCTCGCCGGAGCCATCTGCTGCCGCCCCAAGTCATCAGCGCCGCCATCCCACCCTCGATTCCTCTCTGCTCCCTCTCCCTCATGAGCTTCCTCTCTCTCTCTCACGCAGGATTTGTCCCGTCGCCACCCCGGGAAGCTCCAGCGACCCCCACCTCATCGGATCTGGCGGATCCCGGCCTCCTTCGCCCGTTCCAAGTCCTCCTCCGCGCCTCCCCGTCGGCGAGCCGCCGTCTTCCGCCGCCACACTTGTCGTCCTCCTCCCTGCTTGTGCGGAGGCACGAGGACGACGAGCAAGAGCTGCTCGCTCCGCTTGTGGGCCCCGCCATGGCCCAGATCCAGCAAGGCCCAGCCAAGGCCCAGGAGCCCCCTTGCCAGGCCTCTCTTCCACCGAACGGGCCTTGGCCCATGTGAGCAGCGCCCAGCCCCTCTCCTGTGTTTGTTGGGCTAAGTAGTTTTAGCCCATGGACGTGTTTTTTTCCTGGACGAATTTAATAATTTTTCCTTCACATGCATAATTACAGAATATGCCATCATTTTAAAATGCTCACACCTAAATAATCGTGCATCTGATTAAAACAAACTATATATGTAAAATGCTTAGAATTTTGTGTAGATTAATAATATGCCACTTTCATACATGTTAAAAGTCTTTAAAAATGTTGTTTGTTTAATTTCGCTCATATTGCCATGTTAAAATGATTTAATTCATAACTAAATAACCGTAGCTCCGAACCTAACAAACTTTATATGTAAATGTGGTAGAAAAATGCCTAATTTAACATGGTGGCATTAATTTTCATGTTTAACAACTCTAAAATTATGTTTAGGGCAGAACGGTACAAAACCTAAAGATATGCACATGAGGATTTTCTGGAATTGTTGTTTGTTGTTTCCGGCCTCCTTTAAACTTGACTAGGTAGTTAGTTTATGTATGCTTCACCTCTTGCCATGATAACCAACATTTAATATTGTTGAGTACATAAATGGGAGAGAACTAAATAATTGTTGTGGTGTTTCATCAATATGCAACTCATTGCATATTAAGCTCCACTTAATTTGTAGGATTGGTTGTGCATTTTGCCATGCCATGCCTCTTAAACCGGACATGCATCATACTTGGTTGTGCATCATGCCATGTATATGTGATGGTTGGTTACTTTGTTGTTTTCTTCTTTCCGGGTTGCCTGTCTCGTTAGCTTCGGTTCCGTTTCGAAGTTGTGAGGATCTGTTCGACTACGTCCGTTTGTCTTCTTCATGGACTCGTTCTTCTTCCTTGCGGGATCTCGGGCAAGATGACCATACCCTCGAAATCACTTCTATCTTTGCTTGCTAGTTGCTCACTCTATTACTATGCCACGATACCTACCACTTGCTATATCATGCCTCCCATTTTTCCATGTCAGCCTCTAACCCACCTTTCCTAGCAACCCGTTGTTTGGCTATGTTACCGCTTTGCTCATCCCTTCTTATAGCGTTGTTTGTTGCAGGTGAAGATGAAGTTTGTTCCATGTTGGAACATGGATATGTTGGGATATCATTATTATATCTTATTTACTTTAATGCATCTATATACTTGGTAAAGGGTGGAAGGCTCGTCCTTATGCCTGGTGTTTTGTTCCACTCTTGCAGCCCTAGTTCCCGTCATACCGGTGTTACATTCCTTGATTTTGCGTCCGTTACGCGGTTGGGTGTTATGGGAACCCCTTGACAGTTGGCTTTGAATGAAACTCCTCCAGCAAGGCCCAACCTTGGTTTTACCATTTGCCTCACCACCACCTACTTTTCCCTTAGGAGTTGCGCTCCCGAGGGTCATCTTTATTTTAACCCCCCCTCGAGCCAGTGCTTGTCTAAGTGTTGGTCCGAACTGAGTAGATTGTGGCGCCACCTCGGGGAAACTTGAGGTTTTGTTTTACTCGTAGCATGTCTTATCCAGTGTTGCCCTGAGAATGAGATTTGTGCAGCTCCTATTGGGATGTCGGCGCATCGGGCAGTCTTGCTGGTCTTGTTTTTAGCATTGTCAAAATGTCTTGTAACCGGGATTCCGAGACTGATCAGGTCTTCTCGGGAGAAGGAATATCCTTCGTTGACCATGAGAGCTTGTGATGGGCTAAGTTGGGACACCCTTGCAGGGTTTGAACGTTCGAAAGCCGTGCCCGCGGTTATGTGGCAGATGGGAATTTGTTAATGTCTGGTTGTAGAGAGCTTGACACTTAACTTAATTAAAATGCATCAACCGCGTGTGTAGCCGTGATGGTTTCTTCTTGGCGGAGTCCGGGAAGTGAACACGGTTCTTGTGTTATGCTTGAACGTAGGAAGTTTTGCGATCACTTCTTGATCATTTATAGCTTCTCGACCATGCTTTGCTTCTCTTCTCGCTCTCTTTCGTGTAACTTAGCCACCATATATGCTTAGTGCTTTGCTGCAGCTCCACTACTTAGCCACCATATATGCTTAGTGCTTTGCTGCAGCTCCACCTCATTACCCTTTCCTACCCATAAGCTTAAATAGTCTTGATCTCGCGGGTGTGAGATTGCTGAGTCCTCGTGACTCACAGATACTTTCAAACAGTTGCAGGTGCCGTTGATGCCAGTACAGGTGACGCAACCGAGCTCAAGTGGGAGCTCGAGGAAGATCTTGTGCGTTGTGTTGTTTCGTTTCCGATTGATCAGTAGTGGAGCCCTGTTGGGATGATCGGGGATTTAGCATTTGTGGTTGTCTTCTTTTATTTTGGTTCCATAGTCGGACCTTGATTGTATTCTTGATGATGTATGTTTAACTTGTATTTGTGTGAAGTGGCGATTGTAAGCCAACTCTTTATCCCTTTCTATTCAGTACATGGGATTGTGTGAAGATTACCCCTCTTGTGACAAACCTACCATGAGGCTATGCCTCTAAGTCGTGCCCTGACACGTGGGAGATATAGCCGCATTGTGGGTGTTACAAGCTGGTGCTGCGCCCCCTACCCGCCTAGCTTATGTGGCGAACTTGTCTCCTGCTAGTAATCACTCCGGTCTAGTAGTAGTTGCATAACTGCCCGTTTACACTGAGATGTTGTCGGATAATGGTTCTCTATGATAGGGTTTCTTTAATGAAATCGAAGGAAACCCCCTCTTTCAATATACAAGAAAAATCAGTGGCACTAGTGGTGCCAAAACATTGCCCCAAATTAATAGTGCCACTAGATTAAGGTGCAAAATAATAACATTACTGCTTTATCATGGCAGTGCCAAAATAGTAGCACAAGAGCAGACTCAACATGCAGGATCTTTGGCAAATGGTCAGACCAAAGAGGATCATATACCTCGTGATGGGAACCATATCTGCAGTCAACACCATTGTAGAAGGGATGACACCAGTCACCAACATGGATGATTCAATTCATGGGACCTTTTGGTGGAGTTCACCTAAAATGAAGCAATGTCCCATGAGCTAGCAACTTCTTCTTCGTTTTTTAAGAAAAGGGCTCCAGCCCCGGTTCCATCTCCATCAGAAAACGAAACCCACGGAGCTTCTTCTACATTAGTTGCAATAAATTTGAGCAACATCAAGGTTGGTTGTGAAGCTCCTGGAATGTTCAACTATAATTTGGATATCATTTGTGCAGTTCAACTAAGATCAAGTGTGAAATGTATATCTTTGTTTTCACAAAAAAGGTGGAAAACAGGGGGACTAACAAGTGATGAAACATACATCAAATGAAAAGAAGCATGTTCCTTATCTGAATGGCAATCCTACAAGGACAGTAGTAGTTTCTAAAGCAGCAGCATTGCTAGATATTAGTGTGGGCATTAGCATTAACTATGACAATAGTTAAATACAACATTACTTTAATGGTTCCATTGCTTCATTTTACCAGCAACATTACATTAACAGGTGCTACGGAGTTGGTATTTGGGCATGGGAGAGTAGGCGGACCAGGACAGTTGCATTTCTAACGAAAAGAAGCAACTTATATTAATGGGAAATTTAGCAGGACTTGAAAACAACATTGGTTTACCGTGTCCATACTTTTAACAGTGCGACTGCTACATTTTACTGATGGCATTACATAAGAGTGGCTCGGGGCAACAAACATCAGAACAGGATATCTGGGTTGGTCCCATTGTTGTTTAGTATAGCCACCTTATACTGTGTGTGGCTAGCAAATCTAGTGCTGGACTTACTTTGTTGACTTGTCCCCTAGTCCCCACTTTCTTTCCATTTTCAACCAATAGCTCGGGTTTATATTGAGTTTGTACTGTGTTTCTCTTTATTTCCCAATTATACCAAGAGACTAGTTGGATAGCCAGTCTCTACTACTTTTCACCCCCATTATTTCCTCTTTCGACCAAGTCCTAGATTCAGGTAACAGATCTTCCCCTACCCCCACCCCTTTCTTCCTTGTTTGAACCAAGTAGTACTAGATTCGAGTGCATGAACTAGTTTTACCTCTTAACAGTAAAAATTTAGGTGGCTTTCAAACAGTCGATCGATCCTATCTACGAGGGGGCCTGGGAAATAGTAAAAGATTCAAATGCAGCAACGTCGGCAGCTCGGGAAGTAGAGCAAGGCCGGTTTTGAAGGAACTTATACCGGAGGGTCGCCGGGATGTCGCTAGGTGGGCGGCGGGAGGCCGGATCTACCCACACTATGGCAGCAAGGAAGAAGGGGTCGGAGGACCTCCCTAGCCAGTGGTGCTTGGGAAAGAACAGCAAGGCACAGTGATCGGGACGCGCCGGCAGTGGGTAAGAGCCGTCACCGAGGACGACCGCGTGAACATTACACCTTCTCACCTTCCCCGGCGGAGAGGATCCGGTTGGATCTGTGACCAGCGATGATCAGAGAGAGAGTGTGTGGACACCGCTATCGTGTTTAGATCTGGAGAGGACGAGACAGTGTGAGGAGAGCAACACTAGCAAGCAAGCGCAGAGGCTCCTGCCTATATAGTGGAGTACTAGTTTTCTTTTGTCTACCCGAGCCGGCTTCACCTCGTCAATGACTGTCGAGAAGTCTTCATGCACGTGCCCCGGAGGTGCAGTTGTCATCATTTTGATCTGAAGCAATGGATTATAACATATGACACAAAAAATGCTACATGAGAAGAAAACATAACCTCACTTCCCAAAGGAGACAACATGAATCCTGATGGACAAACTAGACGAGGATCAAAGCTCAAATTAAAGATAAACTCGTAGAAAAGGGGTCCGTCGATAGATGTCCTAATTAACATAGCCGGCTTGACCTAGATGGCAGCCGAGTAGTCTTCGTGCATGTGCCCCCAATGACCAGCGCCTTGGAGGAACTAAGCTGTCGCTGTTTAACCCTCGCAGTGATCTGAAGCACATGACACCTAATATTGCGAGATGACAAGAAACCTTTTTTTAGATTTCTCATCAGAACTACAGCCATGTACAACATAGCCTGCACGATGTGTAGATGGTAGCCAATCCAGGTGTGTTTGCTGGAGTCTAGTCACATGCATGGACAAACTGATCTTCCGTGTCATGCAGGGATTGTCCAGGCACCAACGTCTGTACAACACTTCTCTAGTACTACACTCGTCTCTCTCTTCTGTTAACTCACTCGACTTGCGGGGCCGAGGAGTGTGCCTATGGTTGGTTCTCGATTGCGGTCCCACATGTATATGCAAACGCAATATGACGCGCATTCCATTCGGAGAGCGGCGTGCCAGACCGACCGACCGTCTGGGGTGCGACGCGAACGCGACGGGCGTGCTGTATACTTCGTACATGTGTACCGCCCTTTTCTTGAGGCTTTGCTCCATGGTACAATCCATGGATACAAAATTAATATACTGTACTATTTAAAAGTCAAGGGCGGGGCTTTTCCCCCGTGGTAGGCATGGCAGCTCCGCTTAGTCGGTTCGACAGAGACGCGAGAAGATGAGGGAGTAGGCTGCTGCAAATGTAGGGCTGTGTGATTTAACAACGAATTACTGCTGGACAGGTGGGGCCCCGTGACTTGACTTGCCATTTTGTCATTTTAACTGTGGCGCTACAACCGATGTGAGTCTCTCGACTCCTGGCCACCTCAATGGTATACAGGTGCCTCTCCCAATGCTCCACCATGTAGAGGCTGGCTCTTGCATGAGAGCCCACTCCTCCACTTTTTCATTGCCTCTTTCTTCCACATATGCAAAAATGCCATGTAAGCGGGCTTATAGCCCACTATTGTACTTGCTCATACAGGTGCTAAGCCTGCCACATAGGCATAAAGTCTGATGTGGCAAGTTAATTACTCCGTCTGTCTAGGTGTGCAAGTCATCTTACGGAAACCAAATAATCCCAAAACACTTAGGCACGGCGCATTAACTTCTACTCCCTCTTTTCCAGTTTATAAGGGTCAAATCTGAAATCTCATCAATCAAGGCATTTTGTGAGTGGAGGAATGTATCTCGTACTTTACAATACTACCCTAATTAAACTCATCCATTAAATTGGATTAATTGAAGTGCATGCATGCTTGGCCACTAGATAAGTAGAAACATTACATGCATTGGTGTGTTCCTTTTTAATGCTTACATGCAAAGATTTAATGCATCTCAGAAACTAAAAATGAGATGGAGATGAGCCCTATAAATTGGAAAAACAAAAAAGTTGAGATAAACCCTATAAACCAGAAAGGAGGGAGTACATCCATTCTTGTTTCTTGACATATCAACCAATAAGAGATGTGAGGTGTTCATGCTTTTAATGACTTGGGACTACCATTTCATTGGAAGAGATCACTCCTTGGCAAATGCAATAAATACTATGAAGAAAGAGATAGAGAGAAGTAAAAAAATACTCTTATAGCCAACCTTATAGCTAACCTTGTTGTATGAGTGACTAAGTGATGACTATGTATGACATGCCAACATCAGATAGCCTAACGCACCGTGTTAAATCTCCAAGGGCGCGACCGCGCGAGCAAGGCAACGGTCGTGGTAGGCGCGACCATGATACGGGCTGCTGGCAGCCCTTGGATCTGAGATCGAACGGTCGCATGCTAAGTTGCTGAAAATTTACAAAATAACCCTCCAGGATAGGATATTCACCCATAGGTCTAGAATCATGCCATGCAACCGTTCGATCTCAGATCCAAGGGATCTCGGTAGCCCGTATCATGGGAGAATGGAAAGCTTCGTATCACCTGTAATTTTCCTGATGGTTGACATCACATCAAAAGTCATTTAATTCGGCGTCGAGTATACATGAAATCTAACTGGGCCCCCATAGTACTATGCATGAATCCATTTATCCAACAGGCAGGCCACTACCCTGCCGTTCACACGCCCACTTAGCATTTTTACAAAAACCGCTGGCAGTTCGCTCCTACTCGTCCCCAGACGTCCTTTAACATTACGGCAGTTCGCTCGTAGTCATCCCATCCTTTCACATTACGGCAGTTCCACAAATCCTAACCCTCCTCCCAAATCCATCGCATCCCAAATCTCCATGATCAGGGGTGAGTACAAGGTTAGAACCATCACCGGCGATGAGTTGGACGTCATCTACAACCATTCTTTCGTGACGGTGAAAGGATGCCTTGCTCACTTCGGAAGCATGTTCGAAAACTCAAAGGACAAGTGGGTCGCTGGGCTAGATATTGAGTACACCACAGTCCTGCAAAGCGAGAAGAATCTAAAGGAGGCAGAGAAGAAGAAGCCCGCCGTGATCTAGGTTTGCATGCATGACTTATGCTTGGTCTACCATATATGCCATGCCGACATTGGGTGCGAGCAATTTAAGAACTTCCTCAAGGGCGACCGAGTCAAATTCGTTACTACAGACTTTAGGAATGACAGGGAAGTCCTGGATCGGATATGCCTCGTTGTAGGCAACCCCTTCGACCTCTAGAAGAAAGGGCTGGTGCCCTCTCGTGACCAGCCTTCAATGCTGATCCTGGTAGGAGCCATGGTTCATCCTTCGTACGGTACATTGAAGAAACCTCCGTTCAAGTTTGATCATGCATGGGAGTGGAATGTACTAGATATAGACCACATCCACTACGCTGCAATGCATGTCTACCTTTGTTTCAATATCTACAAGGGTTGGATGAAGAACAAGAGCCAAGTGTGCGGTTCAAGCAAAGAAGTATCAGCCAAGAGGAAGAGGGACAAGGACGAAGTCGAGCACGTGGACGAGGAGTTCGAGTAAGGTGGCAGTGTCGTTGCTCATGGTGGTTCTAATGCAGTCTACCGGATTAGTTGCTTAGCTTAATTTCAGGTGTGCTTAGTTTTATTTGAGTGGTGTGTTGTGCTGAGCCCCTAGCAGAACTATGGTATGTTCCTTCTTATTACTTTAAGTCTTCAGTACGTACATACTAGTATTTCTTACAGTTCATCATTTAGTTGGTATAGTACTACCACCCCTTTCTTGACATTATATATGTACAATATATATGGCCAACATCATATAGCCAGTTGTTTAGTGGTCAAAGAATTTCAGGGTGCTTAGTTTTATTTGAGGGGTGTGTTGTGGTGGACATCATTATTGTGACTCAAATCTCTTTGGCCATGTTATAATGACTTAAATACCGATGGACCAACATGCCAACTCTTCCTCTATCTCACTACAGTAAAATAAAGTGTGGGGCCTACTTGATCCCAACAGCGTTCTTATTTTCCTTTATAATTATTCGCTTGGTTACTCCTAACAAGCGGGGCCACACTTATCAATGTGAGAATCGGCTTATTTTTGTCATATAACATGGTTAATGGGTTTGATGTGAAAATAACAATGTCTAATGGCATTTTTGAGCAAACATCTAACTTAACGATGGCATTTTTGAGATATCTAATTGCATTTTTGAGCAGGCATCTCACGGATCGATGGCATTTTTGAGTAGTTGTAACTTCTAATGGCAAAACTGAGTAGTGATACACAACTAGTGGCATAAATAATAAGAACCCAAGAATTAAATAGGTATGCTAATTTCTTTTATATAATTTAGCACCCCATTTAAGCACGTACTAGCTTTTTTAATAGTACTATATGCATAATTTGGCGATGAGCGCTCTCTATATGTACCACCTTTTCCCTTTAATTTCATCTTGTTAATTTTGGTCCATGGCGCAATCCATCGATACTACTACTATACGAAAGCAGGGCGCTCCTGGGAGCCATCGCCTGTCCGCGGCGATCCCTCTCTTTTTTCTCGTGGCCTTGGTGGCCGCTCCCTTGTTACGAGTAGTTCGGATAGATCTCAACCTAGAGCTCTGCACACCGACCATGCACAACAAAAAAAATACACTTCCGTGATGATATGTGTTTGTCACAGTAGGTCGCTTTTTTGTCATGCATGTACATCCATGACAAATTTATGACAGAATCAAGATAGTCATACATCTGCTGTCGTAGAAGTGTTCCATGACATTACTAAAATTATCATCATGGAAGTGTCCAATTCCATGACGATAAATCACGCGTCACAGAAGTCCTTTCATCAAGGGTGACCGACACGTGGCATCCACCATAACGGAACGCCCTTAAGCTATTGAGTCGGGTTTTGGATCCGATAACCCGTTAACAGCCCCGACGAATGGGGATTTTCCACGTGTAAAATCATCATTGGCTAGAGGAGACACGTGTCGGCTCATCGTCGGGACAGATGTCATCCACTCACTGGACAGAAGGCGCCTATGATACGTCGACACATGGCATGGCCCAACAAGTTTAAATGGGCCAGCCCAAGTAAAGGCCCACAAGATTTTGCGGACCATAATGGGCCGGCCCAGCTAAAGGCCCACGAGATTTTGCGGACCATAATGGGATAGCCCAGCTAAAGGCCCACAAGATTTTGCGGGCCATAATGGGTCGGCCCAGGTAATGGCCCACAAGATTTTTGTGTGCCGTAATGGGCCGGCCCATGTAAAGGCCCACAAGATTCTTGCGGATCATAATGGGCCGGCCTAGCTAAAGGCCCACGAGATTTCGCCGACATTAATGGGTCGGCCCAGCTATAGGCCCACAAGATTTTGAGGACCCTAGTAGGCTGGCCCATTAACTGCCTGCCATGTTTTGGGCCAAATGCCGGCCCATATTTGATCCGGTCCATTATTGGCCTGCCACGCTCCGGGCCTAATAGTGGCCCATATGAGATCCGGCCCGTTAAAGGCCTACCACATTCTGGGCCAAATTACGGCCCAGATCAGGTCCGGCCCTTTAAGAGGCTTTGGGCTCAGTTATGGCCCATATCAAATTCGGCCCGCCAATTGGACACTATGCTTTTGGGCCCACTTGCTAAAGGCCCACTTAGTAATTCGGCCTGATATTAGTTTTGCCCTGTTAAGGGCCCGTTTAACATTTCGGCCCTATATTAATTTCAGCCTGTTAAAAGCCCGTCATATAGTTGGGCCTAACTACGGCCCGGTTTGCATCCGGCCTGCTCGCAGCCGATATCTGATTGGGCCAAACAAGGGCCGAGATAATTTTTTGGCCAGTTAAAAGCCCGTGATTTGATTCGCACAATCATAGGCCGGGGTTCATTTCGGGCTGCTGCTGGCCCGTGAGCTGTTCGACACGTTTCAGGCCAAACCTACATCGTGATTGCATGACGACCCGATTATGTACCATAATTTTACGGTTTGGCCGGTTTAATGCGAAGACAGGATATATACAGTAAAATAACTGCAGCATCGTGAATAAGAAAAAACCTAGACTATACAATAAAGAAATTACAACATATTACATCCACTAGGCATCAAAGTTCCCCACTATGATAATAAAGCACAAGCAGACAGTAGATTACATACACTGGGCATCAAAGATCGCCACCAGTGCAAATAAACACGCTGACAAAATAATATACAAAACCGACAGCACTTCAACAGAGTTCAAGAAAGGTTAGCCCTGCTGGGGAGCTGCAGCGCAAGCAGCTGAGCAAGATGATGAGACTGCGCTTGTTCAACACTTATCTCTTCCTCACTCTGAAAGATAAACAAGCAGACAGATGACAAGTTTTGCACATAAAAGTATCAGTGCTGACAATTCATCACATTTCTTACTGACGATTAAAGTGACACATTTTAAATTTGCATTAACACAATATGGTAATGTTTAGGTCAAGACATGGCAGGAAATGACATTGTGACGGAGTTGGCAGCTTCACGGCACCACTGGATTACAGATCAAGAACTCATAAGTATCAATGGTTAGTGTGCTGTCAATTTGTACCATTTCAGATTGGCAAATAAAGAGACAGTTTAAATAATAGTAGAATGATATGACATTGTTCATAGTTAAGACATTGCGGAATATGACATTGTTCATAGTTAAGACATTGCAGAATATGACATTGTGCTGTAGTGGGTAGGTTCACCACACCACTGGATTACGGATGAAGAACAGAAGCATACATGCAGTGCAAAAGAAGATCACTTGCTCTGTATAGTTTAATTTACATGGTATGAAGAAGGAACTTGGTTGTACAACTGAAAACTTAAATTGAGAAAGGACAAACTTTTGTTTATGAACTACATATAATAAACTTTAAACAAGCAATTTGATGCAAACACCAAAAATAAACAGCTATTGTAGTCATGCCTAACCAAATATATACAACAAAGTTTGAAGGCTTGAGATGGACAAACTTACATTATTGGTGAAGACCAGCTCTATAAAGGCATTGTCCATGCTGATGGGGGGGGGGGCAATTCAAGAAGTTTACCACAGAATCTTCTTCAAAAGCATTGTTAAGAGTAAATATAGATGTGATAATATATGAAAAAATGGAGAATATTTAAGATAAGATGAAGAGTGATGCTACATAACCAAGTAGCTATAAATGTAAGTGCAGCGATACAGGCAAAAGGTACAGCCAAGAGCAATGCACAGCTAAACTTCTTCAGTACCAACCTTATGGTAAGAGTAAATATAGATCTAACGTGTAGAAAATGGAGGGCAAAGGAAAATAAGCTGCAGAGTGATGGTACATGAACAACTACCTGTCATTATAAGTACACTATAAAGGACAGCATGTACTTACAAGAACAATGCAGAGCTAAAAAAACATTGGCATTGGATATATTCTACACTAATGTAACCATTCATACAGATGAGATAATTTGGAGCGAACAATTGATAAGCAAGCTATCATGCATACTGCTGTCACATAATGAACCAGGTATGTATGCAAGTACAGTGATATAGGACAACAGGTACTAACAAGAGCAAAGCAGCGGGCAGCATATTTGCGATATCCTATCGTTCTTGTCAAACCGGAATTCTTCTTCGAGCCGATTTCCTGCAAAAAAGATCTGTAAGGCACATGCGGAAAAGTAGAAGTTCAAATTGTCATGTGATTTCATAGACAGTACCTCATCCTGGGAACGAGACTAGTGCATAACAAGGGTTTTCCATTCAATGTCTTCTAAATTTAGCACAGGAGACTTCACCGGAAATTCGTTTATAGACTTGCAATCAAAGTGTGATTTCCTCAGGTAACACCGATACTACTGCAATGTCTCCTTGAAAAGCACAAGCAAGCTTTGCTCGTCATGACTATCCAGATTGACCCTCGCCTAGTTACAACAATGTAATGTAAATCATTGATGTGTTCAATTAGCAGAAAACATGAACATAATAACCATGAATAATAGCACTTACACGTAAGTTGGACAAGAAGATGTGAAAATGGTGTTTGTCTTCACAATAATCTTCCCGTGATGGGAATATATGCACGTAGTCCCTAACAACATTGAAAGCATTGTCTTTTAAACTGGGAATAAATGGAATGGGGTTCCAATCTATAGGAATTGGCCGTCTCTGCAGTTGGGATAGGCCTTCGGCCGGTGGACTTGCTGTACTTTTTGCTGGAGTGGGATTTTTCTGTGGTACAGCTGGTGCTATGGCAAATGAAATCGGTATACCTTTTGCTGGAGTGCAGGTCCTGTGTGGTGGGGCTAGTGGTGTGGCCAGTGAAGTATGGGTACAGTCTGCTGGAGTCGGTCCTACGTTTTGTGTCACTGGGTGTACAACCGATATAAGTGGGGTGCTGTCTGATTTCTCCGGCACCACCATGTTTTTCAAGGACTTTGCTGGTGCTCCTTCAGGTTCGGCAATCACCCTCTTCCTTTTTGATGTCTAATGCACAAGAACAACATTTGAGTGGAAAAACATGGTATGATGACAGATGGAATATGTATTGATAATGGATGGGCATGGCATCTCGACTTATATGATGAGTAAACTAAGCAGATGGCGGTGCAACAAAGTAGAAGAAATGCAAGACAACATATGCAAGATACGCGCAATCAATAAAACCTTGCCAAATTAGAACAGGCACCTTGATGGGTGAACAGGACAGGCCATCTGCCTTTGACTCCTCGAGGTTAGAATAGTCATTAGGATGATATTATGAACAAGAATCAACAGGTGGGGAGCATACGAGTTTCATTGCTTCCAGAATGGCACTCAATGCCTTGCTGCCAATTTTGTAAGTCATTGCAGTGTTCCACAATATTCTTCTGATGCGCGGATTCTGACATTCACTGTAATTGCGTATAATATCTGAGAACCATGAAAACACAAATAGTTGTGAGATTATCTTTGTAATGTAGATGATATTCTAATATAGGGGCGCCCCTATAAACACTTGTGTGCTATCACTGGA
The DNA here is from genome assembly GCA_034509565.1 of Triticum monococcum. Classification (NCBI taxonomy): domain Eukaryota; kingdom Viridiplantae; phylum Streptophyta; class Magnoliopsida; order Poales; family Poaceae; genus Triticum; species Triticum monococcum. Next base: position 318,496,063 of record CM067842.1, read on the forward strand.
TTCTGATGAGAGAGCTCATGTGTGCTGTAATATGGTGCGTGCATTTATATAATCTGGCACAAGTACACAAAAAATAGGCTCCAGAAGTAAGGATAGCTGGCAGATGATAGGTTCATAATATACTTTATAGAGAGTTTATTGCCAAACCATGATAACAAGAGCACACAGCAACTAGGCAGATCATAGGGGCTGTTTGGTGTTAGGACTAGCATTGCCACACTTTGCCACACTTTTTTTGCCAAACTTGACTAAGGTTAGTTCATCAAAATGAGAGCCACAAGTTGGCAAGCCTAAGGGAATCTTGCCACACTTTTTGTGTGTATGCCATGTGGGGTCCAAGTGTGGCATGCCTAAGATGTGGCTTGAACCAAACACTCACCTAAGTTGGTCAAACTTGCCTAACCTTAGGTGTGGCAATCTTTGGCAAAGTTAGTCACAAACCAAACAACCCCATAGTGTACATAACAGGGGTACACCATAACCAGGATATATAAATCGAGAAAGTGGAACTGGCTGGAAATTACGGTGTTGTATTGCCGCTAGTAATTGAAAGCCTATCGATCATGTACAAGCCAGCTCTATCAGCTGTTGACTACAGATGTCCCTACTTCCCTTCCTGACAAGGAACATACTGTGCTTCCCATACAGAACACCGCACGGGCCGCTGGCCGAACCACCAGCCCCACCGCCTGTGTTCCTCCGCCACCCCCACCCCCGCCCCCACCCGCATCGAGTTTTGTTCGTTCGACGAGGCCCCACCACCGCCCCCCACAACCACTATCCCCACCCGAGCCCCTTCGATCGCACTGGCGAACTCCGGCGAGCTCTGAAAAATTGACTGACCCAATTTTGAAATTTAGTCTACTGTGGTTTAACTAGTGTGGAATATAAAAGGGGAAAACCATAAGCATTGCGAGCATGGTGTTGAGCGTGCCATGGCGGATCTGAAGGTGCAAACCGGACAAAGGCAACTTTGCAACCAAGACAAGAAATCAGAGTAAAGCAGTGGCGATCTATTTTCTTGCTGCGATAAATAAGTTGAGCAGATACGAAAGACTACCGCCTCTGGTGTGGCGCCGTGTACGCATCTGCTGAGAATTTGACGCTGTTGCGTTAGCGATGGCTGTCGGTGGCGTGGAAGCAGATCTAGGAGGGTAGACGGTGGCGGCGGGGCGCGGTGGATGAGACAGTCGTAGGAGCGGTGCCCGCAAGGTGGACGACGGCGGGGATGAAGCGAGAGGACGGGATGCAAGGATCCCGATCTGAAGCCGTGGATGAGAGAGGTCGATCTCTTGTAATGGACGGCGGAGTCAGGTATCAGCTCCGGCATGGTGGAGGAGGACGGCGGTGGATGGGGTGGCGGACGGCGGCGGACGGAGGAGGGTGGGGTGGAGAGGGTGTTTTGGCGCCCACGGAGTACGAATGGGGAAAAGGGAGGTAGAGAGGAAGGGGGAACCATGTATTCAGGGCGCGCTTGTCTCAAATGCGAGGAAATTTACAAACTTAGCCCCCGTTTCAAATTTCTACTACATCACAGCAACACTAGTCGGTTGGGGATAGGACGGTAATCTCGCATACACCGAATATTCGCCGACGAGAGTTTGTTTTTGGCGCCCACCGTGTATGAATATGAATCGGGGAGGGAGTCGATTTCGGCCGAGGACACACTGTGTTTTGGCGCCCACCGTGTATGAATCTGGGTGAGAGGCGGTTACGTCATGTTTGGGTGAAATTACAAACCTACCCCTATCGAAACCTATAGAAATCCAGCATATAGGCTTTGCGTGGCAGGGATAGGCAGTAGTGATTTCCATCTCGCAGATTTTGGTTTCGGGCGGTTACTGCGACTTTCCCCCCTTCGTTCAAATTTTGCAGAGTGCACGTTTACCATGCCAACTCAATTCGAATCCCATTTGTATTCTATTTTTTCGGCCGGGATCCATTTTCAATTGGAATTACATTCTATATACATCATTTTTTATATATACTTTCAAAATCACAACACCATTTATACATAAATATGGTTTACAAATGGCATGATCTCAGATTCATAAGGTTGTATCCATCAATTTGGATTTTCAAATATTTGAAACCACTTTATGTTGAAATCCAATGTATGCATTCCTCGCTAACTGTCTCCAATTAATGTGTGTTTCATGCGGTGTTTTTTTACTTCTCAAACATGTATAATGTGTTTCACACACGCAACATATAGTGTAATCCCGTTTAGACATTAATTGCATATAAACCATGCATTGTTTGTAATTGAAGAATCTATGGATCACCAATATTGATAAACTATATAACATTACACGTGTGCCCAAATTCAAATGAATATGCATGTTTGATACACCAATTTCGTTATGATATTATCGATGTCGTGATCTCCAGTTTAAATATTTGAATCCCATTTATTCCAGATATTCGTCTCATATAGCTATCACTCATGCTTATATAGGACTATCTCTCTGGACCTATACGCGTTCATCGTCTCTCAGGTATCTCTCATGCTACCTGTATGTCGACAATGATCTTTTATCTTCGTAACACACTGACGGTACTCTCTCCCTCGACCTTCATCACTTTATCTCTCTCTAAGTATATCTTGCTCCCTACTATGTGTCTCTAACTATGATTCTCCATGTGGAATCTCTTTCTCTCACACAAACACAAAACTTTGTCTCCCGGGGTCTCATTTCTCTCTACTATTCCCATGTGTGCCACTCGCACACCCCTCATACAGAGATGTCTTTCGCTCCTTAGATATGAGAACCTACGACTCTTCATCTTCAATATCTCTTTCTCATACACAAACACAAACTCTGTCTCCCAGGGTCTCATATTTCTCCATTGTTCTCTTGTATGTCGCTCACACACACTCTCTCTCCCTAGAGATATCTTGCGTTCCCTCGTATGTCTCTCTAGCTATCACTCTCGTTGTGAAATATCTTTCTCTCTCGCAGACACAAAACTCCGTCTCTCTGGATCTCATTTCTCTCTGATATATCTTTGTATGTGACTCACACATACCCTCTCTCTATCTCTCTCACACCCACACACATAACCTAGCCTTCTGATGCACTCGACTCCTATCTCTAACGCACACTAGCTAGCATCTTTATCTTTCTATTTATCTGTTTCTCCATCAACCTTCTTTCTCGCCCTCACTCTTGATTCCTATCACACACACTACATATGTTTCTCTCTGCATGCAGTCAAGTGCCCTCTCACACACATATATAACTTCACCCTTTGAACCACCCGACGGTCATCTCCAACACCCAAACTAGCGGATGTCCCTCTAGCTAGCATCTCCATCTCTGTATCTATCTGTAGTTTCTCCATCAACATTTCTTTCTCGCACGGAGTCTTGCTTACTATCACCCACACTATATATGTCTCTCCATACATATGCATTTATAGGTTGGTCTCTTTTGCACAATCGTTGCGCCTTACTCCCTCTGCTCGCCATAGATGCGTGCTCCAGCCCACGCCACTATCTCTTAAAGACAAAAACACATGCTCAATTGTCGGGACTTCTTCCATGCATTCTCACATGCATGCATATTGTCATACCGATCCGTCTCTCCCATGTCGTTGATCTTATGACTTATGTCTTCTTTCTTTTATCTCGATCATGCGCGCGTGCACACACACACATCCCACGTATACATGTGTACCTCTCACACATGCACATTCAAGGTCTCTATGTCTCCATATGTAGTTAATTACCCTCAATCCTAACGCCACATCGAATCGTTCTCCTCTTTTGTGCACATAACTTCCGCCTGGATGGGTAAAACACACACTCACACTTAACAATCTCCTTCTAGCTACCCCCCCGCCTCTCACTCTTCCCCTATATCCCCAAAACCAATAAGACCATCCCTTAGTTTAATTCCCGCCTACATGCACCATCGATATATAGTAGTCTTCCTCGGTGTCTCTCGAACAAACACGTTCTCTCGAAGTCGACTCCTCTCACGCGCACACACCTTCTCTTCCCTCTCTATGGGCATTTTCTCTCTCGCATCCCATCGTTGGTGGCCTCTGCCATACACATCACCTCTCTATGATGAAAGCCATGCACACTTAAATTACATCTGCCACAGAGGACCCCGCGACACACACACACACACATGCACCCCCCCAACACACACATTAAGACTCCATCTCTCTCTCTCTCTCACACACACACACACACAAACACATACACACGCAAGCACGCACGCCCCCCCCCCCACACACTAAGACTCCATCTCTCTCCCTCTCACACACACCCAAACTAAGACTCCATCTCTCTCTCTCCTCTCTCTCTCACACACACACACACCCCACACACACACTAAGACTCCATCTCACACACACATGCTCTAGGCAGAGCATTTGTTCCTACCACCCTTTATCCAACCTTACCCGTATGATAAACAATCACCTTTATTTACTTGCATAACATGGAGAAATTCCACTATACTTTAGTAGTCAACAAACTTATCATATGTACCCTTATAAAAAAACGAGTTGGTGGTGATGGTGTGCCTGCCATCTTGTAATATAGACCGTATGATCTATATCTGAGGATAGAAAGCAAACTATGATAATTTTACAAAAGATACTGGCACCTCTCTCCACATCATTATCTCTCGCAACCTCATTTCTCAGCAATTAAAAAAGGAATAAGTCTCTAGAACAATCTAGCATGCATGGTGGCCGCTGCCGCCTGCCGGCGCCGTCCATCCCCATGCCTCCGCCCATTCCGACCACCAGTCACCACCATGCTCCACTCCTCCTCGCCTTATCTCTCATCTTTCATTTTTTCGATGACATTCTCAAGATACCAGTTTTCCAGTAAGATTCTTGAGATATCATTAGTTTTTACACATGGGATTACTCCTGCATGGGTCAATCACAACAGGTGTTCTATAAAAAAATGCATATTGATGTTCCGTGCAATGCACGAGAATCTTGCTTGTAATTATATAACGCAAATCACGAGCAGGAAGTGACATTTTTTTGACACAACCACGTTAACATGGCCACATAAATCACTAGCTAAAGTAAATACCATTATACTTATATCCCGATGCAAAAGGTTGAGTACATGTCCGAAGAGTAGAGTCGCACACACGCACTCTGTCTCTCAGAATCTCTCTCTCTCTCTCTCACACACACACCAGTTACGTGACGCCCACTTAAGCAGACACGTATGTTACAATTTGTGCACCCGCGGGTACACATGATGCTGCGCATTTATTTAAGCCGGAAGGCGAACCCAAACAGTAGCTGCATTCATTCCCCTCCCGCCGCCTCTTCTCTGGTCGCCGTCGCCCGGTAGCCATGGGCCGGCCGAAGGTAACAACATACGCCATACTCCCGCCGGAGCGGCGCTTTAATATGGAAATTTTAGTGGTCATGCATGCATCTTTTTGTGCTAGCACTCCTATATAAAGGTTGACCAGTCGCTTCCCGCGGACGTGCGCGGGCGGTGGAAGAGGAAGGAGAAGGGAAGCGGGTCGTGGAGTAACGTTTTTACAACAATTTCTTAGGAAACTGAGTGCAATAATTGAGTAGTTTTGCAAACTACCAGTACTACACCTGAAACGGTTCAAAACCTATACTCCCTTGCCAGCGCGCGCTTCCCGCGTGAAACGGTCAGCGTCGCCCTAGAGCATCAGTGCCACATTAATGCCCGGCCAGAGCGGAGGCGACCTCTCACTGGTGCCGGCTTTGAAGTGGCGCGACGGCCGAGAGAGCGCCGCTTCCTGGTGCATGCGACTACTCCACGTCGAGACTGGCCATAGGCCCTGTTTGGATCCATGGGTTAGAGTTAGTTTGAGCTAGTTGTGGCTCAAATAGCCCTAAACTATCCAAGCATGAGGGTTTAAATTGGAGCAAGTTGCACCGAACCCACCAAAAAAAACTATCCCACCCAAGAGGTGCTAACTGGAGATAGCTCTCATTGGGACCACTGAAAAATCACTTTTCTCTCTCCATGAAGTGCATTTATTGTCAATCTAACCCTGTCACCCAAAAACCTCTTTGGCTACAGTTAGTTCAGGGTTAGTCATGAGTTAGTCTAACCTCTAGCTAAGTTAGAGTATCAAACAGGAGCAGTATAGGACATGCAAGTTGCTCAAAGCATATAGGCAAATTCGTACGTGAAAGGATTTTTTTCTTTTTGAAAATGGAACGTGAAAGGATTTTTTTTAGAATGCTCTTGGCATGTCGCTAAAACGTGATAGTTAACCGACCTCAATAGACGACAGAAACGCTAGCCCGCCCTACTTTGATAGAGACGAGGAGGGAGAAGCGATACAGGCTGCTGGATTACTAGAGATAGGTGTCGCACGGAAGCCAAGAAATATGGTGATAGCGTGGGTTAGCCATGCACTAGCATGATACTACATTAGGCTGTCGTGTTTCGTACTCTCCCAGTCCACTGTGGAGATGATTGGTTAATTTTACATCGCTGAATAATATTAAATATTATGAGTGCAGATGCTCCACCACGAGGTTCCTTGCTCCTTCTCGGTCGTCCGAAATCTATGTTCTTCCACTCTATTTTTTTACGTGAGCTTTGTTCATCCTTTTGCCAACACGCGAGACATCTAGCATCAAGGTGCACATGTTATGCAAGGATCATTCCATCCATATGAAGAACACGTGGGACTGGAACTACGAGACGAACATGTACCCAGGAGTGGACGTATGAACCTGAGTAATGTAGCACCGTAAGTGAAGTAGAAAGGCACAAATGGTATGAACATGCGTGGCATATAGGGTGTGTTTGGTTGCGTTCTCGTCTCAGCATAGTTGTTCCCTCTTCATGCATGCTCAACTCAACACCCCTCTTCACGCATGCTCTCTTCATGCATGCTTCTAGTGTATTTGTGCTAAACTAGTGTGGACTCATGCACCCTCCATACACTCTACCAAACACCCAAAAGTAGGTCGAGAAGGGAACTCTTGGGCGGCATGTCTCTTACTACGTACTACCACTAAATGTTGTACGTGCAATGCACGGTGATGTTATGGAGTACATGCCTAAGTACTCTACTACTACTATATTAGTTGGAGGCACATATTAACTTTTATATTTGTTTACGTGTATGTGCCCCGAGACATTCCAACTAGACGTGTATTTGTCTCCAGGTCGCACTTTGTATCGTTCATACCACTAAGTAGTACTATGTGTGGTCTCCGACCCAGAAGTGGAAGAAGTGGAGACGCTCTACCACATTGTTGTTTTTTTACACTGAGCTCTACCACGCTGTTCATGTCCCACTCCTTTCGTTGATGTGTGGGACATCCAGCACGTGCCGTGTTTGGCACCCTTCGTCGTAAGATTTGAAACGCCAGCATTCATTAGAAATAAAAAATAATTATAAATCGGCAGTGATACTATTTTTTGCGAACCAATCAGCAGTGATACTATACCACGCGGTTTCCTTGCTCCTCGATATCGGAAAGAATAGTTCCGTTCGCCAACATGTGGGACGTCGACCATCCTGGTCCACTTGCCATGCACGCAGAACTCCAAGGGAGTCACCCAGGTCATCGTGCCGCAGTAACAATGACTAATGAGCCGTCAAATCACAGGCCCACTTCCCACTTTGAAGTTGCTTGGACGAAGGAACCATCATGACTTCGTTGAATTCCGCTTCTTGAAGAAAACTACTGTACCGGCAGTACTGCTAGCTATAGTAGGTACTCCAACAGAGGCCTCCTTTCGTTCATAGGATAGGAATATGAAAATCATAGGAAGTGAGATGACATGCATCTCAATTCCTATAGAGAAAGATATGCCATTTGATGCTTAGGATAGGAATTTTTCCATTTAGTCTAGGCTAATGTACTGGTAATTTGCAATAAAAACTACAGTAGTAACTAGTAGTACTGTTACATGCTCATACTCAGACACACACACACACAATAACTACTAGTACTACTACTTCTCACATGCTGGCCACACGCCGTCGTTCTCCTTCCCGGCTTTGTCGGTGACACCCCACCATGCTTGGATCTCCGCCGACCTCTCCGTAGCAGCGCGTGCGTCCTTTTCTTTCTTGCAGCGGCGGGCCTCTCTTTTCTTGAGTGCTTTCTGACTTTTCCGCTCCCTCCGTGCGGCTTTGGCTGCCACTTGTTCTACCGCCCATTCGGCCTTGGCATCTTCAAAATCCTCCCACATAGTTGTGAGGTCGCGAGCGGCGATGAACTCGGCACAACGGGATGCCATCGCTTCCCTACCATTTTGTGTGCGGTCGTGGGCGGCGAGGAACTCGACGCGGTGGGATGCCATCGCTGCCTTACCGGTTAGTGTGCGGCGCGGTGGCATGAACGACGCTTGGTGAGAGCTCTGGGGTGGAGTGGCCGGACAACCGTGTAGTGCATTGATTTGTCAAGAGCTCAAGGACAGAAGACGAAGCAAATTTGGATTACACTTCAATCCTGGTCATTTATTACCGAGTAAAATGCATTGGCGGTCATCGAACTTGTCTTGATAGCTCACTTTGATCATTGTATATGAGATATGGTGATTATACGGCCACTAGCTCAGCATATAGCTCCGTATTTGTCTGGTTGACCAGTCAAACAGTTCGCATGCGCCTCATCAGCTCGTGTTCTTTATCTATCTACACGGGCCTACCTGTCAGTGGAGAAATAAGTACTGTAAAAACCAAAATTATGCTAGAGTCCGGACTGCTTCCGGAGCCCGCTCTCACCGCCCTGGCCCCTCAAGACGCCAGCTGCCCGCCGCATGCATGCATAGCAAGTAGTACTCCTTATGTGGAGGAGAGAGAGGCATTGAGAAAGTCAAGGAGTGGGCTCTGCAAGAGCCCGTCTCTACACGTGCTCCTAGGTATAAAAAATAATTCTAAAAAAGGCATAAAAAACAATTGTGTCTTAAAAAAAGAAAGGTAAAAAACATTTGAGAGGAAATAGATAGAGAGAAAGTGAGAAAAAGTTGTAACATGGGCATTACATGAGGAAGGAGAGAGTGGTGCACATGCCAAGTTCACTGGGCTGCCGTGTTTCACACTCCTCCGTCGTAACAGTGGAGACAATAGCTTTCATCAAAAATGAACAATTAATACTCGTTGCTCGTCCTCTATGTCAGAAAGAATACTTTCATTCACTGACATGTGGGACGTCGACCATCCTGGTCCACCTGCCATGCACAAAATTATCCTGGTCTACCCCGGTCGTATCGCAGGCCCAACCTTTCCCACTGTAAGTTGTTCGGACGAAGGAACCATCATGACTTCGTTGAATTCCGCTTCTTCAAGAAAACTTACTATACCCGCAATACTGCTACCACATGCGAAGACTGGATGGCACTGTACCACATCATAACACTGAAACCCACTAGGGAAAACTAGCCCGCCTAGGTCATCTATTTCGGAACGGAGGGAGTACGTATCTGCACTACTATGATTTTGTGTTGCACGTCATATCACTGAAACCCACTAGGCCAAACTAGCCCGCCTAGGTCATCGATCGCTAAGCCTACAATTTTAGGAGCTAGGGCTATTGGTCGATCAACGAGGGATAAGTATAAGCATACCATGAGCTCATCAGCCCCAACGTTTCTCTTTGGTGAGTGTTTTGCAAGTACTATAGCTCGCACAGTAGCTAGCCTACTAACACCAAGAATCATCAAACAAACACTGCTGATATGATAAATAGTTCAAACTTACATCTAATCATGCCATATATTACATCAAAAGCTGGTGAGGATACATCTGTTTCCATAACTCGGAGAGGGTTCGCATGATTCATCGCATGATTCACTATCAAACAAAAGTAGCAAGATCTGCCCACACAAGACAGTGCACTAGCCCTAAGAAGGTTTGATAACACGCATCATTCTGGTAATTAAACATAGGGCAATGCAAACTACCCTGAAGGATTAGCGCGACCAACTATTTCTTGTCATCGATCTCTCGGGCAATGACCACAACACGGACAGCGGCATGGGAATCGATTTCTGGGGTGATGTCCACAGGACTGACCGCAACATCGGAATCGATCTTTGGGGCGATGTCCACAGGATGGACAGCGGCATCAGAATCGATCTCCGGGGCGATGCCAACAGGACGGGCCACAACATCGGAATCATCAAGGACGTCCACCGTCACCTGCACAACCCTAACATATTAGCAAGCACATCGCAAATAATCAAAAAACACAACTATGGTAATAAGCCATTATTGTTTACCTTGTGTAGCTCACCGGGGGATCTCATCCCTCCGGGGGCCATCTCCTCATCCTCGATGGGGGCCATCACCTTGCCAGGGGAATACTGCTTCTCAACGGCGACTATCTCCTCAAACTCGGTCTTGAGCCTCACATAGGTGGCAATCAGAGTTCCTGGGGTAGGCACGGTGGGGCCCTTGCCATTCTTCCAACTTCCTTTAAGGAGTTCGTCCGCCAACGTCCTCAACTCTTTGGCCAATGCTTGTTTCTTGGAGTTCTTCGTCTCCATGGGTTGGCCCGCCAACATGGTCAACTCGTTGGTCGGTGCTCGCTTCCTGGAGATCGCTGTCTCCAGTGGGTTGTCCGCCGGCAAGTCTTTGCCTAGTGCTCCAGGATCCATCAATGAACTGACAAACAAAAAGCAATCGAAAGGAAACCACAATTGCAATGAAAACGGGAAAAGAATAGGATGTGAGAATCGGTCGGTGCTTCGCAAAAAGAAGATTCTTGGAATGAAAATATAGCAGCATAACTGATTCTCCCACCTTTCCTTCATCGGTACAAAAGAAAAATGGCAGAAGTGAGTAGCCTGGAGTGAGGTTTTCTTCAAGAAAGGGAAGAAAGGGCTTGAACGAGCATTCCAGTGAAATGATGGTTGCTTCGTCCAGTCCAACTTGGAGGCCACCTTACCACTATTGGTAAAGGTGTGGGTTTTGTGATATGACGGGTCATGATGGCCACACCGGGGTTACAGGTGAGTCTCGACTGTAGCACCTCGTTGTGATTTGGTGGATGGCACGCGGGCCCGGATGCTTTGAAATGTCCCGCATGTAGATAGAGCGGCTAGTCATATAGGAGTGCTCAATATTGTGCACCGCGACCAAGGCGGAGAGGAAAATGAGAGAACTACGTAATTAATGAATGAGTTTAATTAGGGTAGTTTTGTAAAGTACGAGATACATTCCTCCAATCGCAAAATGCCTTGGTTCATGAGATTTGAGATTTGAGCCCTATAAACCGGAAGGGAGGGAGTACTGCACACGGTGTAGTCTAGTAACTTGTTGAAATCTCTAGAAAGGCAAATACTCCTTTCCGGTTTACAGGGCTATACTACTCCCTCCGTCTAGGTGTCATCTTACGAAAACCAAATAGTCCCAAAACACTTCGGCGCGGTGCATTAACTTCTACCTAGTTTCTTGTTTCTTGACATATCCACCAATAAGAGATGAGAGGTGTGCATGCTTTTAATGACTTGCAATGGCTAGTTCATTGCATGCAATGCTATTAATTAGCAAATAAACATTGGTGACCCCAGGAGGAAACGGTGCTAAGCACGTGGACCTAGTACTCCAAGGAACCGCACCACGCGAGCGTTCGCAACTGCCACGTTCGGGTTGCGCTTGGCTCTTCGCCTCTTCGAGAAGACGAACAATAATGATGTTACTCCTACTTCTACAGTATCGAATCCACTGTTGCATGTCCGTCCACCTCGTGCGGGAGGGATAGCGAAAGCTTCAACTTACTACTCCTGCCTTTGCGTCCATGAAAGGTGGGCCCAACAGGTGGTTGGCCCTCCTGTCATGCAGCCAAAGGCAGGTGCAGTTACGGCACCAGAGCTCAGTCCGCGAGGGAGAGGGCGTTGTAGTAATCAAATTTCTCGGTCTTGTACGAGTTGACGAAGATAGGGGTTGCTTGCTTGCTAGGGTTGCTCACTGCGTATATATAGGTTGGAGCCTCCGCGGTTGCTTGCTAGGTTTTCTCTATTCACACACTCTCATCATCTCCAGATTTAAACAAGATAGGGGTAGTAACACTGTCTTTCTCCCTTCAAAAAACACTGGCTTTCTATCCTCACCGCTGGTTACAGATCCGGACGTATCCCCCTCCGCCGGTGAAGGGGCGGAGGGGCAGCATTTAGGCCATCGTCGACAGCGAGGGAGGAGTCCCACTGCCGGCCGCGGCGTTATCTCTGGCCGAGCGCCGGCGCGGGAGGTCCTCTGATCCCTTCGTCGTTGCCTGTGGGCAGATCCGGCCTCCTGCCGCCCACCTATCCACATCCCGATGACCTTCAGGTATATCTTCGTTTGAAACCGCCTTAGCTCTACTTCCCCAGCTCGCTACGTCACTGCATGTGCATCATTTTCTACCTCTTAGCCCCTCTCGATCATATGGTCCAACGTCACATATTTTTTTCCTCTATTGTTAGAAGTAAAGCTACTTGATGGAGTCGAATCTTGTACCCCCTCCGTCCGAAAATACTTGTCATTGAAATGGATGTATCTAGATGTATTTTAGTTCTAGACACATCCATTTTTATGACAAGTAATTCTGGACAGAGGGAGTACTTGGTTCAAACAATAAATAAAGTGGGGGTGGGGGAATTTAGTATGTACATCGGACTTGGTACAAACATGAAGGAAAGGGGGTGAAAGTAGTACAGACTGGTCATCCAACCGGTCTCTTGGTCGTAAAGGGAAATATATGGGTAACGTTGTACACAGTGGTATGACCAGGACTAGATTTGCTATCCACACATAGGAGTAGGTGGCTAGAGTGAACAAAAATGGGACCAACCCAGATATGTTTCTTGGATGTTTGTTTCTCGGGGCAACAAACTATGAATCACCACTTTATGCCCCTGTTTACGTACATGGTGCTGGACTGCTGGTGCACCCACTGTTATAAGCCATGATAAGTTTAGCCGAATGTTTTTGCCTGTAATTGTTTGAGACTCTGACTGTTTCCTCTGTGCCTTTTTGTGCAAACAAGGATATCCAATTCACCTGGTTGCTGTTGTGACCTTTTGGTGCACTGCACAAAACTCTTCTTAAAAGAAGTGACTTTTGTGCTGTTTAACTGGAATGTCAGAATGGAACAGTTGGTTCATTTTGGTGGAACTGCACAAAGGGAGATCTGTGTTCCAATCCTAATCATCCATATTGGCGCCATAACCTTCCTTTAGGTAAGATTGTTATTTAATGCATGTGTTCATCTCTATTTTCCGACTGCCATGAGAAAATAATGCTGTTTTTACTAGTACACTTGTACTCCCTCACTGACAAAACCAATTCTGAATTAGAAGGCCAATCATGTACTTGGTTTCACCAACTGGCGAGGAGAAAGAGAAATATAGCATGAAGAGGAAGAAGAAGAGGAAGAATAAACAGTGCCAAGGCGATCTTGCTGAAGCCAGAGGCCTCAGTCGAGGCCATTCAAGGGCTCCAGCAACGACTACCTTACATGTGAGACGATCCTCTAGGGAGCCCTTCCACTTCTGTTGTCTCACTTAATTAATTAGGAGTACTTAAGTACCACTAATTTATTACTGCCTAATTTTCCTGTTGGAGTTAAACAAATCTTTAGTAGGACCCTATGCTGAATCATGTACGTGTGTATGTTTGTCTATGGAGGTGAATCATGTGCTGGAGCAGGGAGGGAATATTATTAGTGTCATGACATAATAGTGCTATTGTTTTGCATGTCAATTTATTACCATTGGTTCAATGAGGCAATGTTTTGCGTATTGTCCATCATGAACTTGATGCTACTGGTTGAGTAATATGCTAGTGTCTTCCTATCCTTTCTCACTAAGCTAATGAAGGTTTCACCTTGTTCCTACTTGTGCAAACAGGGATCATGTTGTGCCAATCATACATTAAATGGAACTACACAAGACAATACAATGAACTGTATCCCAGCCAGTGCTTTAACTCTGCTGGAAGTTCTTGATAATCTTTCGATATTATCTCAGCACTGGTAAACAAGAGTGATTTCAACCATACATTTGAAGTGCACAAAAATATATACTATTGTGTGATTCCAGTGAGTGCTTTATCATCTCTTATGGGACTACATGAATAAGCTTTTTTTCTCAGGTTGGTACGGGCCTAAGGCCTTCATCCATATTAGATTGATGTCGTCTCTATTTGTATCGTGCTACTGTCATGAGAAACTCCTTTATCTTTGCACGTTAAAGTTTTGCAACCTATGATAAATAGCAATGCTTTGAGTGTTGAGTTGAGCTAATTGGCATTGATTAAATAAACTAATACCTCTCTTTAAGCAAGACTACTATGTTGCTAACTTTACCCATTAAGATAATGAGGGTGCTTCTATTTGTTAGTGTATGTTTCATAAACCAGTCCCACTATTACAATAATCTCACTCTCTCAATATATGTGCCAACAGCGATGCTCAATTTTGGTGGAACAGCACAAAAACTTTGGGTGCTTCATTGCCTCGACAGCTTCCGTCCTTTCCTGTTAGTCGCTAAACTCTGCATGCTTTCTTCCTTTGCTGTCAGTCGCTTGGCTTATCTCGGCTTCCAATCAAAGGAAATAGTAATTGATATGCTACTGTTTATCCTAATTATTGTGCCTGTCATATGTATTGGTAATTTGGTATTGTGCTACTATTTGCCGATTTCATAAAGGAGTAATTTGGAGCCTGAACTCGCAGGAAAATCATTACATCGGGTGATTTCAGTAGAACTGCACAAAATGATCAGATGGACAGGTACTTATGTTGCTGCTATGTACTCCAAAGTTCACTCAGACAAGCATCGATGTTGACAAGAAGTGCCTATATTCATTCGAGTATCAACCAGCGTCAACCAATTGTCAAACTCCAAGTGCTGGAGAGTGAACGCCAAAAATTGCTTGGTGCATAGCCCACAAAAACGCAGTCCAGTCTTTGGTCCCAACTTGTGCCTTTTGGTTATCGGCACATATGGTAGCGAACTATATGGCATGGAGTCTAAAGATTCTAGACAAGTTGGTTGATGTGTATATTCATCTGGCACTTAATCAGTCTGCACGCCATGGTTGCTCCATTTCAGTTGAACTGCACAAAAAATTTGGGTGGTTCATTTTCTCAACCGCCTCCTTTCTCGTCTTCAATGTAGAATTTTAGCGAGATACAGGACCAAGATGACCCAGTAAACTGGTTGGATAAAAGTAGTGGCCAAGTTTCTCAAACCTCCCTCGGCATGAGGCTACTATTTGAGGATAAACCTACAAGCAAAGTTCAGATTGTCTGTGCTGCATCTTATGTACTCGAAAGTTTACTCATACAAGAACTAATTTTAGCAAGAAGTACCTCCGATTGAACACGATTTACCAGTCTGTACCCTAGGTAATTAAAGTTTGTCCATGGATCATATTGGCTGTGGTCTCAATCATTTGGATGCATAAACATACTGAACATGTGTATATCTGAATCTTTTTGTAAATTATGTATGAATATTGTCGTGTGATCTATCAATCATTTGGATGCACCCGAACCAGTGAAGTTTCCCACTCCTCTCCATCTGCGGCTCCACTACAGCTTAGTAAATAGTAACGTCTTCGGTTTTCGCTCAGTTTTCCGTAGATTAACCAGGTAATTCTCTTCTTCTTAATTAATCGACGAGGCAATTCTTTTGCCTCCGTTTCAAAAAAAATAGTAACGTCTAACTGAGCCAGTTAGTTAGATGCGCACACTTGGTGTAGTAGGATCTTTATTTAGTTTGATGCATACACTTGTTCTTTTTTGGTATCCCTTTTGTAATGATGGCTGATGTTTGGTTTGGAAGAGAGAGTTGCGTCTTCACTCTTCTGGCCTGCTTACTGCTTCAGTTGCACCCCCAGCCCTGGTTGTTGCTGCTGCTGTTTCCAATGTACAATCAGTAGTATATTTCGTCTGTTGGTTGAATAAATGTGTTGTTAGAATGACAAACACAATGTTTTGGAAGTTGTTGCATGGTTCGATCCTTTAGTGCCCCGTACCGTACATAGTGCATACTATTTATCGTACGGAACACTTTTTTTTGAAACTTGGAACACATTTTCCACTTGTTGATAACATGCAGCCCACTGATGAAGGCCTAATAGAGAAGCCCATAATTAACTGGAAGGGAGGCTCTCACATGAATCCGGCCCAGGTACATGCTCATGGTCCCCTAAACATAAATAAGTAAATAAATAAAGCTAAATGCTCATGCACCAGTTCTTTGGGAAAATTGGTAGCCCAGTATTTCTTTTTGAAGAATACCCAAGCTAGGCCTATTTGTTTTCTCCGAATTACTGGGCTGCAAATCTTTCAAGATGAGGAGGGATGCATTTCGGCCTAGCTTAAGAGTATGGTCAATGTCTGTTAAAAGTAATATCAAAAGGGGTTAAAAATTCCAAAAAAATTATAGCAAATGGGATATAAGTTTCTTTTTTTGTTTTTGTTCTTCACTGATATCTTATACGTATTTCTTTGGATTTAACATGACATAGTACTACTTTATTTTTAAATTTGGTTTAGTATGGCTATTAATTTGCGGATTAAGAATATTTCGTTCCCCAGCAAAAATTTGCGAATTTTCAAAATTTCCCACATATTTAGTTAATTTTTTGACCCTGGTACTGACCAGAAAATGGCCAGCAATTCTAAAAATGGAAAATGGGCTGCAATAAATTCCATATGAATTAGAAAATGAGTAAAAATTATAAAAATAATAGCAAATGGGTTGTACACGCCACAGATTTTGAGGCTGACTTGTTTACGCAAGGCTTTGTCAGTGAACACACGATTCTAGCAGCAGTTAGTGTTGGATGTCCATCCAACGGCCGACGTGCTTCTTCAATCTCTGATCTTCCTGCTCCAGCTGCCTAAACTAGCACCGGTGGGACTGCCTGCTCCCTCCTCTCGTGGCCCACTGTGATGCCGCGCAGGCTTCCCCAGCCCGCCCTACTCCCTCCGCTGGCCTGGCCACACGCAATCAACTGCCTCCTTATTACGTGAAAAAAATGATTCCTCCCACTGACATCTGGGGCGCACCAGTTGGGAGGCTGACCTGTGGGCCTACTAAGTTGACGCGTATGCAGGGCTTGCCAACTTAGTCAACAAACGATTCTAGCAGTAGTAACCGTTGGATTTGAATCGAACGGTCCGACTGCTTCTGCAATCGCTGCTCTTCTTGCACCAGCCGCCCAAACCAGCGCCGGGGAGACCGCCTGCTCCTGCCTCCAGTGGCCGGCTGTGCTGCCGATGAGGCCTCATCGCCCCCAACTACTCCCACCGCTAGCCCGGCCCTGCGGCGACGACAGCCTCACACCGCAGCCGAACCAGTGAACCCTCGTACTCCTCTTCCGCGTGGGCATCCACTACCGCATCTTCCCCGGCTCCGCGTCGTCCCCTTCCTAGGCCTCGCCGTCGTCCACCGCCTTGGTGCTCTCGGCGTGGCATGGTCAACGTGGTCAACGACATTCCATCGGAAGAGTACTGTACGTGGAGAGGCTGACAGCTGGGTCCACGGTCATAGCCCAGTTTTTTGTGATTTGCCAAGTAAGTCGCTTTGTGAGGCCTGTTGGGCTGCAAATCTTTCAAGACGAGGAGAGCTTTCATTTGGCTGGCAGAGAAAATGGCCCATCAGTAATGAGAAATGGGCGGTACATTTTTAAAACACATCAAACCGGCAATTAGTTTCAAATATCTTTTTTCATTTCGAGATTTGAAATTACATTAATTTTTATGCGTGGAGAATTTGTTGGATTTTATATTGATATACATTTATTTTTAAAATCAGTTTGAATGTGAGTCAAAATTTCGGGACTAAAATCAGTTCGGACCGCACCGAAATATGCAAAATTTCGTATAATTTTTTAACCGTGGCCCCAATATGTGCTGCAATGCTAACAAAAAGAATATGGGCTCCAAAAAACCTTAATAATTAGCAAACGGGCTGTAAATTATTAGAAATAATGGCAGATGGGTTGTATGCTATTTTCCACAGATTTGAGGCTTTCCTAAAAAAGGTTGACGCACAAGCGGTGACTGTTGGATGGCCATCCAACGGCCGTCGTGCTTCTTCAATCTCTGCTCTTCCTGCTCCAGCAGCTCAAACAGGCGCCGGCGGGAGTGCCTGCTCCCTCCTTCCCGCGGTCGGCTCTGCTGCTGCGCAGGCCTCACCGCCCCGCCGTACTCCCATCACTAGCCTAGCCATCCCTCTACTCACCCACATCTACTGTTATTCTCCGGCGACGGCAGACGAACCAGTAAACCCTCGTACAGTCATACTCCCCTCTGCGTGGGAAACAACTGCGGAGTCTTCCTTGCCTCCGTGTTGTTCCCTTCCTAGGCCTCGCCGTCGTCCACCGCCCTGGTGCCCTCGGCGCGGCCTGGTCAACATGGTCAACGACCGACATGCATCTAAAGTGGACTTTACGTGGAGAGGCCGACAGCTAGGTCCATGGCCGCACGCAAGGAAATGCCTCCTTATTACGTGCAAAATAACGATTCCTCCACCTGACATCAGGGACCCACCGAAAGGGCCTCTGTATTTCGCGAAAAAAACGTTACCGCTGCTGACAGCTTGGACCCACCAGCTATATCTTCGCACGCAAGGAAGTGCCTTCTTATTACGCACAAAACATGAATACTCCCCCTGTTAGCTAGGACCCAGTATAGTGGCAGGCTGACTTGTGGGCCTACTAAGTTGACGGGGACGGAGGGCTTTGTCAACTTAGTCAATATGCACGATTCTAGCTCCAGTGACCATACGATGTCCATCCAACGGCCGTAGTGCTTCTTCAACCTCTGGTCTTCTTGCTCCAGCCGCCCAAACCAGCGCCGGTCGTGCCTCGTGCTCCTGCCTCCCGTGGCCGGCTGCGATGCGGCGGAGGCCTCACCGCCCCCTACTACTCCCATCGCTGGCCAGGCCATCCTTCTACTCACCCACACCCCCTGTTATTCTGCGGCGACGGCAACCTCACACCGCAGTGAACCAGTGAACCCTCGTACTCCTCTACGCGTGGGCATCCACTGCCGCGTCTTCCCCGGCTCCGTGTCGTCCCCTTCCTAGGCCTCTCCGTCGTCCACCGCCCTGGTGCTCTCGGCGCGGCGTGGTCAAGGAATGGCTTCCATCAGACATGGACTGTACGTGGAGAGGCTGATAGCTGGGTCCACGGCCACATCAAGGAAGTGCCTCCTTATTACATGCAAAATAATTATTCCTCCACCTGACAGTGGCGACCCACAGGACGGGCCACCGTATTTCGCCCCCCTGACTGTTGGGACCCACCAGCTACATCTTCGCATGCAAGGAAGTGCCTGACAGTCGGGACCCACCTAGTCGAAGCATACGTAGTGTTGTCATTCTGGCCGCGAACGTGTACGTACATATATACTGGTGGATGTAGAGGCGCGCATGTGTCGTAGTAGAGGCGGCTAGGGTGCAAGAAAGAAAATATGACCATGTGTGTGTACATACTGGCGGGGTCTCAAATGCCTACTCGCGCATACGTACGGCCAGGGCTCGTGTACATGGCTGGGTTGGAACAGAGAAACAGCGTCGTCGTCGTGTTCATGGGGAGGCAACGGAATGCGTCTTGTTCATGGGGAGGCAATGGAATGCGTTGTGTTCATGGGGAGGCAACGGAATGCATCGTGTTCATGGGGAGGCAACAGAATGCATCGTGTTCATGGGGAGGCAACGGAATGCGTCGTGTTCATCGGGAGGGCTTGGACGGAACAGGCGATGGAAACGAGGCCTAGCGTACCGCAGAATGGGGGAAACGGCCTTGTGTTTGACCGGCCACGTTCGAAACGTGATCATGTTCATAGGGAGGGGTCTGGCATACTGCAAAATGGAGGAAACAGACCTTCTACGGTCGAAACGGGGGTCCTGTTGATCGGGAGGGGTGTGGCGTACCGCAAAACGGACGAAACGGACTTGTGTTGGAGCGCTACGGTTGAAACGGGGGTCATGTTCATCGGGAAGGGTGTGGAGTACCGCAAAATGGTACTCCACGGGATACTGTTCATCTCCACCGTCGACCCCCTCCAGCCTCCACGAGCTACTGTTCATCCACCGTCGACCTCCTCCAGCCTCCACCTGCGACTGTTCATCCACGGGCTCCTGTTCATCCAGCCTCCACCGCGCACTACTCCACCGGCTACTGTTCAACCAGCCCTCTCCACGGGCTCCTATTCAACAACCCCTCCACGGTCTACTGTTCATCATGCCCTCCACCATCTACTATTCATCCTGCCCTCCACGGGGTGGTCCTCTTCATCCAGCCCTCCACGGGTCCTATTCATCTAGCCCCAACCAGCTCGATCGATCGGGGTCCTGTTCATCCAGAGGCAACACCATGGGGTCCTGTTCATCCACCCCTACCGGGAACTGTTCATCCTCCCCCCCCCGCAACGCTCACTGTTCATCCAGAGGCAGCATCGATCGGCTTCAATTAGCAGCAGTAGCGAAGGAATCGCTCGATCGGGTTCAGTTAACAACCATCGATCGATCGCTCGGGTTCAGTAACGCGTAGCCTGCAGTGCAATCGCTCGGGTTCAGTTAGAGCCCAACGCCTCGCTCGGGTTCAGTTAGAGCCAACGCCTCGCACACACGCGCGTGCGTGTACGAGAGAAGCGCGCATCGCTTGGCCCCGACCTCCCACCGTAACCGAGAACTCCCAGAAATTTTCCTCGCCCTCACTTCCACCATGGTTTTTTCGTCATGGACGGCCCAAAGAATGTCATGCAGCTGCGTCTCCGGCCCGCCCAGGACGAAAAGCCCATTTTTTGTCATGATTTTTTGTCATAGAAGTAGGAGCCCACCACATCTATGATGATACCGGATTTTCTCACAATTATCATCATAGAATTGTCATATGTATGACAGAAAAAAAATTCTTTCAGCCCAAAATGTCATGGATGTGTCTTTTTTGTAGTGATGGCAAGGATGGACGAACAAGAAAGACTTATGAGGAGGAAGAGGTAGAGTGATTTTTGGCTAGGTACTAGTTCCCCTTTTTATAACCTAGTACTAGCACTAGTACTAAAACATGCATGGTGGGAACACGTTCAGGTTTGATACGTACTAGGTGTGAGCAGGTTTGTACAAAATGGAGGTAGCAACCCATGATTTAACTACCCGCATGCATGCAATGGAGTAGTAATGTCTTTCTTCCTCCCTCACGTCCACTCAATTTGCATGCGCTGTATTAATTGACCATCAATAAAGTTAAGGACTTTACACGCGTCAAGTATACATGGGGTGGATCTTCGTACAAAAATGCGTTCCCCCATGTACCCGTGTGTGCGTGGGAGGGAATGAGTGCGTGCATGGCGTGCGTGCACATCTTTGCTTCGTGCATGTACCGCTAGTGTGCCTCACAGAGGACGAGTACATTCTTCTGGAACCAGCAACACATCACTGTGATCAATCCACATAAGGAAGTCGCGACAATGCCTCCACATGTGCCACTTGGCTTCATGAACTGTAAGAGAGACACTGTGTAGCGTGACATTGGAATTCTAATTTACGTGTTTTGCACATACTCGAAGTACTAGTAAAGTACACGTGCATTGCATGCATCAGATTTGGCAACCAAATTATGAAAAAATACCACACTATAGCATGTAAGCTTTGAGTCATGTATATCTGATGTAGACGTTCGTTTAATTCTTATAGTTCAACTCATTCAAAATCAATTAGTTTTTATAAAAAAATCTAGGGCCTCTTTGATTCGTAGGATTTCCAAAACGCGGGAATAGGAAAAACATTGGATTAGAGTGGAATGTCGTCTTGAATCCTATAGGATTGTACGAGTGTTTGATTGTGCATAGAAAAAATGCAAGATTCTTTCAAACAGGTTTGAGTGGATGGGATGTTTCCTACGGAATCTAGTGCAAATGAATCCTATGGAAAAATTCCTATGGTTTACAATCCTTCGAATCAAACAACCAAGATAGGAAAATTCCTAAGGATTAGAATCCTCCGAAATTCCTTTGAGAATCCTTTGAATCAAAGAAGCCCTTAATCTATTTTATTTTTCATGGAATTGTGCGTTGTAAATCATAAAGTAAAAATCAAATAATGGCAATTCAACTAGAAAAAATGTTTGGGCAGTTATGATACGGAAGATTCTAGAACAAAGGAGAAGCACTTGTGTTTTGAGGTTTGTGAATTATGCTTAAGTTCAACCATGGAGTCTGCTAGATTGTACACGTGGCAAATACGGTGGGGGCTAGGAGATGGTGCGACGAGCCAAGTGGAGGGAGACTACGAAGGAGTGCACAAGTGCGAGATCGATATTTAAAGAGAGGGGGCGAGAACGTGCGCTGTTGTGCACTGTGGCAGAGCCATGAAAAATAAATGAGCTAGGGGCCAAGCATTGATAATACTTTACGAGGAGGGCCAATTCATCAACTTAAACCATTTAACCATCAATTGTCTAATAATCACATTCATATTAGCCTCGATATATAGTGATGTTAGGGGAGCAGGGCCCTTGCTGCCCCTATCTTCGCCACTGTGCGCGCGTCTGAGAGATGAAGCGGAAGGCATGGATGATGAGAGGGGGGCGTTGGATATATAATTAATGTGGGTGTATTGGCTATGTAATCCTATATAGAGAGGTATAGATTAATCGATGTGGACGTGGGAAAGAGGGTGAGACCTCACTAGATATATATATATATATATATATATATATATATATATATATATATATATATATTGATCGGTTTGTGTGGAAAACGGTGAAAGATCTACCTATATATACACACACATAGAGGAACATTGATCGTTCCGCATGCATGTGAGAGATAAAGAATGCCCGATATGATGGACATGGGCAGGTGTGTGTGTGCATGCCTGGGAGATCGACCTGAAGAAAAAGAATGCATGTGTGCGATGGATAATGCCGACTGGTAGTGTGCGTGCAAGCATGCAGAAGAGAAAGTTAGTGGTACAATTATAAAGAGAAGACGACTGTTTGGGTGTAAAAGACTAGGTGAGGTCATAATCAATGTAAAGTTGGATTCAAATATTTGAATAAGAGATCATGATGTTTGAAACCCATGCATGCATGAATATAACTAAGATATGCGCGGTGTGGTTTGGAAACAAGCATGTTGTACTGTATACACATTGAACAAGGTTAGACTGATTTGAATTTGAGATACCGATGGCAGGCATCGTTTGGCCACATTGCATCCATGCATGGACACACTATTCTAACTGGAGATGATGGGTGGCTTTCGCATCACATATCTATATCTATACCCTATATATTATATTTTATATTTTTTTATATACTGTGCAGATAACTTTAACTTTGAAAGATAGTCGTTGGATGAAGCCAATCCGATGGTGCAGAGATGACAAATTTGAGCACTATTGGCCATTGGATATCATCTAGACTCACTGGTATAGCGACATGCTAAAGAAACGATTTTTAACCCCTTCCGCGATAGCATTTAGAACCGTCGCCAAGTGAGTGTGTGCGATAGGGTGTCCTTCCCACACGACCCAGAAATCATCGGGGATAGGCCCTCCTGGGACCCAGGCTGGGGTCGTGTGTGATCGGGCGCGGCATCAAAACCCAATCATTTTCATAGGTATGTACATCCCACACGGTAATCCGAGAAAATCATTTCCGTAGGTATGTACATCCCACACGGTGAATCCAAGAAAAACATTTCCGTAGGTATGTATATCACACACAGTCAATCCAAGGAATACGTTTATGTTCTTATGTACATCCCACACAGTCAATCCAGGGAAAATATTTCCATTCGTATGTATATCACACAGAGTTCTTTCTGTGGAAACATTTGTGCAAGGTGGCCTAACGCAAACAGTTCGCTGCCGGAAGCCATGTGTGATTGTTAGTTGTTCGAACACGCCTACTTTCTAGAAACCGCGTGGGTTGTTTGAGTTCATCGCCCATGGTGCTATCTGAGTAACTGTCTGCAATAGAAAACCCCAATACAATGTCTGCATATTCCTCCTCCTTCGTCCTCTTCAGCAAGACTTCAATATTGTACCGTGGGTGTTGAATAAATACCTTCCTCGCCTCTTGACCATGCAAGTGGTTTGAGAGGTAATCATTGGTGAACTGCTTTGAAAAGTACTGAAAACAAAGCTATGCATAAATCGATGTTGTAAATTTTGAAATGGCGCAAGGGGTAAAAACAACGTAAAAGAGTTGGCACCATCCTATAGATGACTGATGTCTTCTTCATTGTCCAAACAAAGATCTTGTTATTATTCATCACAAGTTTCTTCATCCTAACAATCTTTCTGAGTTTCTTGACTTGACCGATATTCATGGACATCTCATTTCCCCATATGCAACATGGGTTGAACAGTGGGTCTAAGCTTCTGACAGCAGGACCTACATGTGCAACACCAAATTGTAAGAAACCTAATTATTAGAATGATTCCTGAAACTGCACAATAATGTTCTATTAGCCAAAGGACCCTGCTTGAACAAACCTCGATGGTAAACCGCAGTGCCTCCCATTGTTTCTCGGCAAGACACATAAGGAAGATCTTGATCAGATTAACTAAGAGTTGCCATACTATCAGTAGAATATGTGTTGAGTACAGCCAAATTCGATTGGTATCGCATGCATAACAATACAAAATTGTACCCACAGAAAATGAAAATCAAATTGCAGAACTGGACCAAACAGTTAAATGGCTAGCAGACGAAATGAACCAAAATAGTTAACTGAGCACGGCATTGCAGAATAGAAACATGTACTAGAAGATAAGACAGTTAACAAAACAAAGAATGCTTGAGAACAGTACTATGAAATGTCGCAATTGTTGGTCCAAAGTGTTAACTGAACATTACATTTCAGAGGACCAAACTGTTAACTGAATATCAGGTTGCATATTAACATTACAGAGGACAAATCACTAGAAGGCACTGGCGGTGGCCTCGAGAAAACATCACGAACTGCATTTTAAAGTAGACAACCGCATGGCAGTGTCAACGGTAGCCTCGAAGACGAGGTGCTCCTCCAAGATCTGGCGGTTGAAACGCATGGCAGCCATAGCAACATCGTTTGCGCTTGCGGCCGCATGCTACTCAGCTCCACATTATACTGCATGTAAAATGGATGTGGGTGGCGCTTAATTGGAGGAGGGGGCAGTGATTTCGATGGAAGGTGTTGCTCCGTCAGTCGGAACATGTGGGATGGGAAAGGAGGAGGATGGTATGGGTGGGGTGTGGATTACCTGACCATATCGATGAGGCCGCGCAGCAAGAAGAAGGGTCAGCAGCAAGGTGGCCGAGCAGAAAGAAGAAGGGTCGCCAACGAGGAGGTGGCACTGCAAGAAGAAGGGTTGCCGGCGAGGAGGCGGCGCTGCAAGAAGAAGGGTAGCCGACGAGGAGGCGGCGCTGCAAGAAGAAGGGTCACCGGCGAGGAGGCTGAGCTACCAGTAAGCAGCAGTGAAAGTTTGAACTTGGAAAGCAAGGAGGATCAGTGGAAATATGGCTTTTGGTAGGAGGGAGGGGGTGGGGAGATAGATATTTCCGCGGTGGCCAAAAAATTTTGCTCGGTGCCACGAGAAACTAGTGCGCAAGTGTGGTTCAAGTGGGGGCGATGGACTATAGATGACGAAGCTTCCTGTGTAAGCCAAACAAGACAGTGCGCCAAGATATTTTATATCGCATCCGCACATGATTCTTTCTAGTAAACTGTTTGTGGTATACCTAGTTTTTTTCATTATGTTGTGAAAGACAAAATGGTGTTACGGAGGGAAAGGATGGTGTTTGAATTGCTAGAACATTTACGTATAGTGAACATGCAACTAGTACATGAGTGTCGTGTTTAAATTTCGAATCATTCCAGGTTCGTTTGGCATTTTTATGCATTAAATGAGTTTTTGGGCATTTAATGTGCATAATTCAAATGTGAACTACAAGCACATGCTCCAACACACCAAAGTTTGCTGAAAAATCACTTGTGTGTCTTCGGGTGAATTTTAGGTCCCATGCGAGAAATGGGAATAAAATTCAAACATTCGGGTGTCGTGGCTCGGCCGGAATGATTGAGAAACTTGGTTTTTTAATTCCTGTAAATCCAAAACACAGCTGAAAATCATGAAACTTGGCATGGTGTCGTGACATGACACCACCATGCTGCAGTAATTTTTTTGGACGAATTGGGACAAGCTTGTTGTAACCTTCATGCAAACCGGAGCTTCCCTTAAGAAGGCTCTTGGTTCCGAGAGGGAACGTGTCACCTCCGTGTGCGAAACGACATACGTACACTGCCTTCTCCCACCTTAATTTTTGTACACTGGCAGATTAGACCAAATAGAAGTATCTGCTAAATTTTGGAATTATTCCGGGTTTGTTTGGCCTTTTTTATACATTAATTGAGTTTCTGGCCATTTAATGTGCATAATTCAAATTTGAACTACAAGCACATGCTCCAGTGCACCAAAGTTGTTTGAAAAATCACATGTGTGTCCTTGGGTGAATTTCTAGGTCATATGCAAGAGATGAGAGTGAAATTCAAATATCTAGGCATCGTGGCTAGGCCGGAAAGATTGAGAAACTTGGTTTTTTAATTCTTGTAAATCCAAAACATGCCTGAAAATCATGAAACTTGGCATGGTGTCATGACATGGCACCAACATGTTGCGGTATTTTTTTGGCCCAATTGGGATAAGCTTTGTTGTAAGCTTCTTGCAAACCGGAGCTTCCCTGAAGAAGTCTCGTGGTTCCGAGAGGGAACGTGTTACCTCCGTGTGCGAAACGACATACGTGCACTGCCTTGTCCCGCCTTAATTTTTTTACACTGGCAGATTAGACCAAATAGAAGTACCATGCAAAATTTTGGAATTATTCCGGGTTCGTTTGGCCTTTTTATACATTAATTGAATTTCTGTGCATTTAATGCGCATAATTCAAATTTGAAGTACAAGCATAGGCTCCAGTGCACCAAAGTTGTTTGAAAAATCACATGTGTGTCCTGGGGTGAATTTCTAGGTCCCATGCAAGAGATGGGAGTGAAATTCAAACAGCTAGGCGTCGTGGCTCAGCCGGAAAGATTGAGAAACCTGATATTTTAATTCCTGTAAATCCCAAACTAGCCTGAAAATCATGAAACATGGCATGGTGTCATGACATGGCACCAACATGCTGCGTTAATTTTTTGGCTGAATTGGGACAAGCTTTGGTGTAAGCTTCTTGCAAACCGGAGCTTCCCTCAAGAAGGCTCGTCGTTCTGAGAGGGAACGTGTCACCTCCGTGTGCAAAACGACATACGTACACTGCCTTCTCCCTTCTTAGTTTTTTTACACACGCAGATTAGTCCAAATAGAAGTACCGTGGTAATTTTTGGAAATATTTTGGGTTTGTTTGGCCTTTTTATACATTAATTGAGTTTCTGCACATTTAATGTGCATAATTCGAATTTGAACTACAAGCACATGCTCCAGTGCACCAAAGTTGTTTGAAAAATCACATGTGTGTCCTTGGGTGAATTTGTAGGTCCCATGTAAGAGATGGGAGTGAAATTCAAACATCTGGGCATTGTGGCTTGGCCAAAAACATTGAGAAACTTGGTTTTTTTTATTCCTGTAAATCCAAAGCATGCCTGAAAATCGTGAAACTTGGCATGGTGTCATGACATTGCACCAACATGTTGCGGTAATTTTTTGGCCGAATTGGGGCAAGCTTTGGTGTAAGCTTCTTGCAAATCGGAGCTTCCCTCAAGAAGGCTCGTGGTTCCAAGGGGGGATGTGTCACCTCTGTGTGCGGAACGACATACACACACTGCCTTCTCCCGCCTTAATTTTTTTACACTAGCAGATTAGACCAAATAGAAGTACCATGCTAAAATTTGGAATTATTCTGTGTTCATTTGTCCTTTTTTATACATTAATTGAGTTTCTATGCATTTAATGTGCATAATTCAAATTTGAACTACAAGCACAGGCTCGAGTGCACCAAAGTTGTTTCAAAAATCACATGTGTGTCTGTGGGTGAATTTCTAGGTCCCATGCAAGAGATGGAGTGAAATTCAAACAGCTTGGCGTCGTGGCTCGGCCTAAAATATTGAGAAACTTGGTTTTTTAATTCCTCTAAATCGAAAACACGCCTGAAAATCATGATACTTGGCATGGCGCCATGACATGGCACTAACATGTTGCGGTATTTTTTTTGGCCGAATTGGGACAAGCTTTGCTATAAGCCTCTTGCAAACCAGAGCTTCCCTCAAGAAGGCTCGTGCTTCCAGAGGG
Source organism: Triticum monococcum (assembly GCA_034509565.1). Taxonomy (NCBI): domain Eukaryota; kingdom Viridiplantae; phylum Streptophyta; class Magnoliopsida; order Poales; family Poaceae; genus Triticum; species Triticum monococcum. Next base: position 318,524,279 of record CM067842.1, read on the forward strand.
AACGTGTCACCTCCGTGTGCGAAAAAACATATATACACTGCCTTCTCCTGCCTTAATATTTTTACACAGGCAGATTAGACCAAATAGAAGTACCGTCCTAAATTTTGGAATTATTCCGGGTTCGTTTGGCCTTTTTTATACATTAATTGTGTTCCTGCGCATTTAATGTGCACAATTCAAATTTGAACTACAAGCACATGCTCCATTACACCAAAGTTGTTTGAAAAATCACATGTGTGTCCTTGGGTGAATTTCTAGGTCCCATGCAAGAGATGGGAGTGGAATTCAAACATCTGGGTGTCGTGGCTCGGCCAGAAACATTGAGAAACTTTGTTTTTTAATTCCTGTAAATCCAAACACTCCTAAAAATCATGAAACTTGGCATGGTGTCATGACATGGCCCCAACATGCCACGGTAATGTTTTTGGCCAAATTGGGACAAAGCAAGCTTCTTGCAAACCGGAGCTTCCCTCAAGAAGGCTCGTGGTTCCGAGAGGGAATGCGTCACCTCCGTCTGCGAAACGACATACATACACTTCCTTCTCCCGCCTTCATTTTTTTACAGTGGAAGATTAGACCAAATAGAAGTATCGTGCTTAATTTTGGAATTATTCCGGGTACGTTTGGCCTTTTTTATACATTAATTGAGTTTTTGTGCATTTAATGTGCATAATTCAAATTTGAACTACAAGCACATGCTCCAGTGCAACAAAGTTGTTTGAAAAATCACATGTGTGTCCTTGGGTGAATTTCTAGGTCGCATGCAAGAGATGGGAGTGAAATTGAAACATCTGGGTGTCGTGGCTTGGCCGGAAAGATTGAGAAACTTGGTATTTTAATTCCTGTAAATCCAATACATGCCTAAAAGTCATGAAACTTGGCATTGTGTCATGACATGGCACCAACATGCTGTGGTAATTTTTCTGTCCGATTTGCGAAGGCGCACACATTAACAATCAACAAAGTCATTTTGGAAAAGTGCTGTCACGCTACAAATCAGAAACACAAGTATTATTGAAACCGTGGGCGTTCTACTTACCAATTACGTGCGGCCACGCGTCCTCTTTTTTATTGGCTAGGAGGTGCTATGAGGGGTAGCTATTTGAGTAAGGGAGGCGTGCGATCAGACCCCTGCATGTGCTCATCAGGAGGACATCCCTTTGACCGCTACCAGCCGCGCACCTCCCTCCCAACGTCTCCATTAATGGCGCCCGAGCAGGTGTTCTACGGCGTGGCTATATGTCTCACTGGACTGAGATTTAAGAGAGAAAAATGAAAATCCGAACAGAAAGTTTTGCACCGATCTTGATGTAAGATCCGACGGACCTATATAGCATCGACTATGACTTATAGCAAGCATGATGAATATAAGGACGATGACAGTGGATAATAATTATCTTACATATTTAGAAACATGCGGCAATGCCGAAATACACAAGGGCAAAAGAAGAAGGAAGGACATGATCTGGCTCGCTGATCTCTACTTTCTAGATGTGTAGCTGCAGGCCGGGGGAACTAGTCTCTGCGGCAAGCGGCGACGAGCTCTTTCTTGTCCTCTAGATGCTGCTTGAGAGCATCCACGGATTCCTCCACTAGCCTTCTGCGCTCAATGCACAACATGGCATTCTCGTCCATAAGCTTCTCGATGATGATGTCGGTCCTCTTCAACAAGGCAGTGGTCTGCTCCTTCTGCTACGCACTTCTGACAATCTTTGCCCTCAGGAGGTCACGCTCGGCCCGGAGCTTCGCATTGCTCTCATTTAGTTGCCGAATGACATTGGTAGACTGTTCAAATGAGGCTTTCAGGTCATCCTAAAACCTCGCCCACCTGGAGATCTGATCCATCTGCCTAAGGACGAGGGCACGCATGCGCCTGTAAGAGTCCTCGCCCGCCCGCGAGACATTTTCCCAGGCTGCCGTTGCGCGGGAGGACATCTCTGCTGCATTCGCGGTGCGGTGAGATATCTCTTCTACTTCCGCGGCACGGCCGGACTAGTCTGCTACATCAACGGCGTGGTGGGACCTCTCTATTGCTACGGTCGTGCTTCCGCTTCCAGGCTCGCCTCTCCCTAGTGGCAATCTCTCGACCCAAAACTCATGCTGGCCATGGCGGACGCAAGGGAATGATGATGATTAACTTGTTCGTTTTTGTCTTTTTGTGGATGAGGAGTTGAGGAGGAATGTGCAATCATCTTGGAGTAGTAGTATTTATAACCGAGTAGTAATACAATGCTAAGTAGGAAACTTCTTAGCTTTTGATCGGTGTGAACATGTTTGCATTTTGGAATGTGACGGGACGCATGCTCAAAATTTACTGATGGTTATAAGTGCGGCACTATTCTCGGAAGGCGTAACGTGGGCACATATGCCTTCTCGCCGCGCATGTGGTGTTTGCACCATAGGGTGCACTGCAATAGGCAATGTCAGCACATGTCTTGTTCCAACAACCGTGTGCGCTCGTTATTACCATCGCGCACGCTTCTTTTAATTAGAATGTGTGTCCCCGTCTAGCGCACACACGCTGATCTATCTAACTGTTTTAGTTTGTTCTGGCTAATCACAAATAGTTCATCCATGTGAAGTGTATGCCATCAATTACAGACACTTTGATCTGGCTGACCATTTGTTTTGTGTGGCCTAATCACAAACAATTCATCCGAGTGAACCGTATGTTGTACATCTCACACACCTTCATCTGGCTGCCCATTTCTTTTGTTCCTCCTCATCGCAAGCCGAACCGTATGCCCTGCATCGCACGCGCAACTAAAAAATCTGAACCGTGTTTGATGCATCCTCCATCGCAAACGTTTTGCACCTTTTTGACGGTTTTTTACACCATCGTTTGCGATTATGGCATGACACACAGTTTTGTCGAAGTGTCTCTGATCGTAGTGTCGCATTTGCAGCATCCTGCAGTAGTGATTCCACCAGATTTTTCCACATGTACAATCTAGAAGACTCCATGGTTGAACTTAAGCATAATGCACAAACCTCAAAACACAAGCACTTCTTCTTTGTTCTAGAATCTTCCATATCAGAATTTCGCAAATGTTTTTCTACATGATTTGCCATTATTTGTTTTTACTTGATGCTTTACAATGCACAATCCATGAATCTTAAAATAGATTGGCATTCTTATAAAAACTAGATGATTTTGAATGAAATGAACTATAAGAATTAAACGAACATCTACATCATGCATATATGACTCAAAGCTTACATGCTATAATGTGGTATTTATTAATAATTTGGTTGCCAAATTTCATTCGTGCAATGCACGTGTACCTTACTAGTCTAAATGGTGTTTGTGTGTGTTGTGCGTGTTAAACACATTGTAAGTAGTATCATACATGGTATAGATTCCGAACATCTAGCTAGAGAATACATGTACCATGATTTGAATTCAACATAAAATGGATACATATATTTGAACTTGAGATCGTATGGACATGTAGTTTGTATTTATATAGGATTTACTTCTCCTATATTCATGTCATTTGTTGTGAAGATAATATTTAGATGGTTGTATTACTAACCCGATTAGAATCCCATTCAAACAGGGAAAATGTACTCAAATTTAGTCCATATGCTAGACAGCACACATTGTTTTTATTGTTGAGGGAAGTGCAAATTGTTTTAGTACTGTAAACTTTATGTTTGTTGTCCTGATTCTTTTAGTTTTTTGTTGTTGTATTTGAATGCATTTCTAGTAATATAGTAAAATTGGACATGGCTCTCTCTAGTGATGAGGTGTGAATTGTGTTTTTTTGGGTACGCGTTAAGCTTGTTCTGCCGAAATTTCAAGCCGCGCCTTGTTATGCCGAAATTTCAAGCTAGCATATTTGTCTACCATGATGCAAAACTCCTGCCTCCTCAACCCGCGCCTTGTTACCAAGAAATATTTAAGATATATCTTTGTCTCGTTGTGCTCTGAAAACTCCTTCCATCTCAACCCGCACCTTGCTATCCCAAAATTACAACGCGCACAAAAACTCCCACCTCCTATGAAATCCCGACACACGAAAAGCCCATGATACCGCTGAACTGAAAGAACCGCCTAGCTCAAATTGGTGGGGGTACCTTCGTAACTTACCCCACATTACGGACAAGCGTGTCCCTAAGCCATGGTTCCCCCTCCCATCGCCTCCTTTTCCCCATTCGAAATCCCAGGCCGCCATAACCTCTCCGCTCCAGCCACGAAATCCCACCCTCCTCCATCCGCCACCTCACCAATGCCCAGCCGGAGCCTCTTCCTCGACGATGTCGTCCACCGCAACACCTCGACGTCCCTCATCCATCGCACCGGATGAGGGTCCATCGTCGATCTCGTCATCCCACCGGTTCAGCCACCCCGTCCTCCACCTCCAAGGAGTTGCCCCGACGTTCCCCTCGTCTTTCGCGCCACCTCAATTCCCACACCGCCGTCTTCACCCCCACCATCGAAAGAGCATCATCATCATTGTTTCCTCGGATGAAGCTAAGGCCTAATCAGCGCCACCAAAGAGGTTGTACACTAATCGCCGCATTTTCTTCATTCGATCTCACTGTGCTACCTGCTCTCGGTCCCGAGCCCACATGGCGCGGCTTCATCCACGGGGATGTTGCTGGCCACTTCCTCCACGGCGTCGCTCCCTCGGCGGCGACGTCCACACCAGTAGGAGCTGCTGCTGCTTTAGCTCTCCCTCGCGCTGCTCCTCTGCTCTTGCTCTCGGTCCCCTGCCTGGTCTGCTCTTGCTATTGCTCTTGCTCTTGCTCGCGCTGCTGCTCTTGCTTGCGGTGCTGCTCCGATTTGGCTACACTTCAGTCAACTGAATTGACTTTTGGGTCCGTCGATTTTCGGGGGGTGGGGGGCTCGCCGGAGTTAAGGAAGAACCAGCCGCAGCAGGGAGGGGGGCTCGCCAGAGATGTACCCCACTATCTATCTTAGGGCTCAGGGTGGGGGCGGTGGTCGCCGGTAGTGGCATGAGGATCGCCGGAGAAAAAGCTCAACATGGGGGGGGGGGAAGGGCTAGAGGGATGGCCGGGGCGGCGACAGACCGACGGTGGGGAGTGGTTTCAGGGCGGGCGGGGTGGCGCACCGCCGGCCGCGGGCGGTGGGGGCGGCGGTTTGGCTGGTGGTGGCTGGTGGCTCAGGAGGGTGAAGGTTAAAGATGAACTGCTACACGACCAGCTGCCCCGGCTCTTGCACGCACTGCTGCTACTGCTTTTCTACTACTAGTGCATACAGTTTTGACAGCAAAACTCAGTTTCAACGGCAAAATCTAGTTTCGACAGTTAAGTTCAGTTTCGACAGTTAAATCCAGTTTCCACAGTTAAGTTCAGAGATGAACGGCTGATGTATTTTACTTCTAGCACTTTGTGGTTATGTATTCTATGTCATCTATTGGAGATGCTATTAGAATTCCACTCAGGTTAACGTTGTCTCTCTTGTCCTGCTTCACCCTCGGCGTCGTACAACTCACCGGAGCTGCTCCAACGATGAAACCCTCCATCACAGTGGACCAGTACCGCAGGCTCCATCTCTAGACTCCTAAGATCTTCTTCACCTCCTTCGACGGCCAAATCAGCCAGAGCATCCTCACCGACCAACCCAATCACGCTGAGATCGACATGGCTTCACCAAAGAGGTCGTTCACTTGTTGCATCTCATTTTTACTCTACATGTCATATATATTGTCAATGAGCACACGTAGTAACGTGAAATATGATTATTTTATCCTACTATCACTACTGCAGGATGCTGCTAATGCGACACTACGATAAGAGACCCTTCGACCAAACTGTGTGCGATGCAATAATCGCAAATAGTGGTGTAAAAAACCCGTCAAAAAAGGTGCAAAATGTTTGTGATGACGGATGCATCAAACACGATTTAGATTTTTGTTGCGTGTGCGATCCAGGACATAAGGTTTAGTTCATTAACCATTTTCGATGAGGAGGAACAATAGAAAAGGGCACCGGATGAAGGTGCGTGCAATGTACAGCATACGGTTTACTCGGATGAACTATTTGTGATTAGGCAACACAAAAGAAATGGTCAGCCAGATCAAGGTGTGTGCGATGTACAGCATACAATTCACTCGGATGAACTGTTTGTGATTAGGCAACACAAAAGAAACGGTCAGCCAGATCAAGGTGTGTGCGATGTATGACTTGCGGTTCACCCGGATGAACTGTTTGCGTTGAGACAAGAGAACAGAAATGGGTCAATATAAAAAATACCATAAATATTGCAAGGTTCAAATTAAAAGATTACAACACCCAAGTTCAAACATTGCAAGATGCATCATTTCTGAAAAGGGATCAGCCGCTGACAAGTCATGTATGGGTTTGACACAATAACTTCCAATTGCTTTGCCATATGCTCTTCCAATACGAAGTTTGGCATTTTTGGAGGCAGTTCCATTCTGCAGTACCTGCCGGCTCTGATAATCAAACCATTGATCATTCCTAATTAAATGTGTGTTCAACCTCAGTACCCTCAGCATCTTTTCTCTGGCAAGAAAGAACCTGGCTTCTCACAAGAGGTTGTTAATAAATGCATTGAAAACTCAGATAATGCATAAAATGTCTAAACGAACCCCGAAAAATCACAAAAATTCACACAACACTCCTGTTGTTCTATGTTGACACGAGAAAAAAAATTTGAAAGCCATAAGAGGCAATGGATACCGTTTCGTCCCCAAAGGTAGGGCGTTCCCTATCGAAAACCACCATTCTTGTTGTGAGAAGCTCCGCTTTGTGAGAAGCATATACCCAAACCTGCCCCAAATGGGATAAAAATTTTACCACAGCCTGTTGATGCTGCTCTATGATAGAATGCCAAGTTTCATGAATTTCAGCCGAGTTTTGGATTTACTAGAATTTAAAAACCAGGCATCTCAATGTTTTGTCGGCAATCAACGGTGCCCTGCTGTTTGAAATTCATTCCCATTTCTTGCATGGGACCTAAGCATGCACCCAAGGACACATATATGATTTTCAACCAATTTATATGCACTGGAGCATGCGCATGTAGTTCAAATTTGAATTATGCACATAAATGCATTGAAAACTTAGATAATGCATACAAATTTCCAAACGAACACCGAAAAATCACAAAAATTCACACAACACTCCAGTTGTTCTATGTTGACATGAGAAAAAAATTTGAAAGCAATAAGCGGTAATGGATATCGTTTCGTCCCAAAAGGTGGGCGTTCCCTACCGAAAACCATCATGCTTGTTGTGAGAAGCTCCGGTTTGTGAGAAGCATATACCGAAACCAGCCCCAAATGGGACAAGATTTTTACCACGGCATGTTGATGCCGCTCCATGATAGTATCGAAGTTTCATGAATTTCAGACGAGTTTTGGATTTACTAGAATTTTAAAACCAGGCATCTCAATGTTCGCGACCGAGTGATGGTGGCAGGGTGTTTGACAGTCATTCCCGTTTCTTGCATGGGACCTAAGCATGCACCCAAGGACAAAGATTTGATTTTTTTTCAACCAATTTATATGCACTGGAGCATGTGCATGTATTTCAAATTTGAATTATTTCACATAAATGCATTGTGAACTCACTTAATGCATAAAAATGTCCAAAAGAACCCCGAAAATTCACAAAAATTCACACAATACTCCTATTGTTCTATGTTGACACGAGAAAAAAAATTTGAAAGCAATAAGAGGCAATGGATATCATTTCATCCCCAAAGGTGGGGCATTCCCTACCGAAAACCATCATGCTTGTTGTGAGAAGCTCCGGTTTGTGAGAAGCATATACCCAAACCTGCCCCAAATGGGATAAAAATTACCACGACATGTTGATGCCGCACCATGATAGCATGCCAAGTTTCATGAATTTCAGACGACTTTTGGATTTACTAGAATTTAAAAACCAGGCATCTCAATGTTTTTCCAGCAATCAACGGTGCCCTGGTGTTTGAAATTCATTCCCATTTCTTGCATGGGATATAAGCATGCACCCAAGGACACATATTTTATTTTTCAACCAATTTATATGCACTTGAGCATGCGCATGTAGTTCAAATTTGAATTATGCACATAAATGCATTGAAAACTCAGATAATGCATAAAAATGTCTAAACAAACCGCAAAAAATCACAAAAAAATCACACAACACTCCTGTTGTTCTATGTTGACACGAGAAAAAAAATTGAAAGTAATAAGAGGCAATGGATATCATTTCGTCCCCAAAGGTGGGGCGTTCCCTACCGAAAACCATCATGCTTGTTGTGAGAAGCTCCGGTTTGTGAGAAGCATATACCCAAACCTGTCCCAAATGGGACAAAAAATTTACCACGGCATGTTGATGCCGCTCCATGATAGCATGCCAAGTTTCATGAATTTCACACAAATTTTGGATTTACTAGAATTTAAAAACCAAGGATCTCAATGTTTGCGGCCGAGTGATGGTGGTAGGGTGTTTGACATTCATTCCCATTTCCTGCATGGGACCTAAGCATGCACCGAAGGACAAAGATTTGGATTTTCAACCAATTTATATGCACTGGAGCATGTGCATGTAGTCCAAATTTGAATTATGCACATAAATGCATTGAAAACTCACTTAATGCATAAAAATGTCCAATCGAACCTTGAACAATTCCAATTTTTATGCTGACACACCTATAATTGCATGTTCACTTCAGATAAAAGTTGTAGCAATTGAAACACCGTCCATGGCCGCTGTGACCCCATTATGTAATTCAAATCAAGACGAAAAATCAAGTAGATCCCACAAAGTTTATTATAACCAACCGTGTGAGATGCAGCACAAAATATCTTTGGACTGTGTCTGAATAAGGGACCGTATCTGATGACACTTCGCGCACCAGTTTTTTGGCTGAAGCGATTCCAAATTTTCGGCTTCTACGGAAATATCTACCTCCCCGCCACCTCCCCCTTACCAAAAGCCACATTTCCCCTATTCCCGCCTTCCTTTCTAAGTTGAAACCTTCACTCCTTTCTTGCAGCACCGCCGCCTCCTCGCCGACGACCCTCCTTCATGCTGCTCGGCCTCGGCTATCCAGGCAGGTAATCCACACCCGACCCCCATCCTCCTCCTCCTTCCACATCCCACATGCCCGGACAGCCGGCGCGAGCGCGACACCTTCCACCCAAATCACCGACCCCTCCACCAAATAAGCGCCGGCCTAAGCCATGGTGCACGCAGTATAACCAGGACATCAAGGAGCATTTGGCAGCGGAGAAGCAAATCGCGGCCGCACATGCAGATGAGGTCTGCCATTCGTGTCGACCCCCGGATATTGGAGGAGCACCTCGCCTTCGAGGCCACCGTTGTTGAAGAGCATCCACGGATTCCTCCACCAGCCGTCTGCACTCGATGCACAGCATGGCATTCTCGTCCATAAGTTTCTCGATGATGATGCCGGTCCTCTTCAACAAGGCAGCGGTCTGCTCCTTCTGCTATGCACTTCCGACAATCTTTGCCCTCAGGAGGACACGCTCGGCCCGGAGCTTCGCATTGCTCTCATTTAGTTGCCGGATGACATCGGTAGACTGTTCAAACAAGGCTTTCAGGTCATCCCAAAACCTCGCCCACATGGAGATCTGATCCATCTACCTAAGGACGAGGGCACGTATGCGCTTGTAAGAGTCCTCGCCCGCCCGCGAGACATTTTCCTAGGCCACCGTGGCACGGGAGGACATCTCTGCTGCATTCTCGGCACGGCGAGATATCTCTTCCACTTCCGCAGCACGGCCGGACCAGTCTGCTGCATCGACGGCGCGGTGGGACCTCTCTGTTGCTACTGCCGTGCTTCCGCTTCCACGCTCGCCTCTCCCTAGTGGCAATCTCTCGACCCAAAACTCACGCTGGCCATGGCGGACGTAAGGGAATGATGATGATTAACTTGTTCATTTTTGTCTTTTTGTGGATGAGGAGTTGAGGAGGAATGTGCAGTCATCTTAGAGTAGTAGTATTCATCACCGAGTAGTAATACACTGCTAAGTGGGAAACCGCTTAGGTTTTGATCGGTGTGAACATGTTTGCATTTTGGAATGTGACGGGACGCATGCTCAAAATTTACTGATGGTTATAAGTGCGGCACTATTCTCGGAAGGCGTACCGTGGGCACATATGCCTTCTCGCCGCGTATGTGGTGTTTGCATCATAGGGTGCACTGCAATAGGCAATGTCAGCACATATCTTGTTCCAACAACCGTGTGCGCTCGTTATTACCATCGCGCATGCTTCTTTTAATTAGAATGTGTGTCCCCGTCTAGCGCACACACGTTGATCTATCTAGCGGTTTCAGTTTTTTCTGGCTAATCGCAAACAGTTCATCCATGTGAAGTGTATGCCATCAATCGCAGACACTTTGATCTGGCTGACCGTTTCTTTTGTGTGGCCTAATCACAAACAATTCATCCGAGTGAAACGTATGCTGTACATCACACACACCTTCATCTAGCTGCCCGTTTCTTTTGTTCCTCCTCATCGCAAACAGTTAATTGAGCCGAACCGTATGCCCTGCATCGAACATGCAACTAAAAAATCTGAACCGTGTTTGATGCATCCTCCATCGCAAATGTTTTGCACCTTTTTGATGGTTTTTTACACCACCGTTTGCGATTATGGCATCACACACAATTTTGTTGAAGTGTTTCTGATCGTTGTGTCGCATTTGCAGCACCTGTAGTAGTGATTCCACCAGATTTTTCCACATGTACAATCTAGAAGACTCCATGGTTGAACTTAAGCATAATGCACAAACCTCAAAACACAAGCACTTCTTCTTTGTTCTAGAATCTTCCATATAAGAATTTCCCAAATGTTTTTCTACATGATTTGCCATTATTTGTTTTTACTTTATGCTTTACAATGCACAATCCATGAATCTTAAAATAGATTAGCATTCTTATAAAAACTAGATGATTTTGAATGAAATGAACTATAAGAATTAAACAAACATCTACATCATGCATATATGACTCAAAGCTTACATGCTATAATGTGGTATTTATTCATAATTTGGTTGCCAAATTTCATTCAAGCAATGCACGTGTACCTTACTAGTCTAAATGGTGTTCGTGTGTGTTGTGCGCGTTAAACACATTGTAAGTAGTATCATACATGGTTTAGATTCCGAACATCTAGCTAGAGAATACATGTACTATGATTTGAATTCAACATAAAATGGATACATATATTTGAATTTGAGATCGTATGGACATGTAGTTTGTATTTATATAGGATTTACTTCTGCTATATTCATGTCATGTGTTGTGAAGATAATATTTAGATGGTTGTATTACTAACCCAATTAGAATCCAATTAAAACAGGGAAAATGTACTCAAATTTAGTCCATATGCTAGACAACACACATTGTTTTTTATTGTTGAGGGAAGTGCAAATTGTTTTAGTACTGTAAACTTTATGTTTGTTGTCCCGATTCTTTTAATTTTTTGTTGTTGTATTTGAATGCATTTCTAGTAATATAGTAAAATGGGACATGGCTCTCTCTAGTGATGAGGTGCGAATTGTCTTTTTTTTGGGTACGCGTTAAGCTTATTCTGCCGAAATTTCAAGCCGCGCCTTGCTATGCCAAAATTTCAAGCTAGCATATTTGTCTATCATGATGCAAAACTCCCGCCTCTTCAACCCGCGCCTTGTTACCAAGAAATATTTAACATATATCTTTGTCTCGTTGTGCTCCGAAAACTCCCTCCATCTCAACCCGTGCCTTGCTATCCCAAAATTACAACGCGCACAAAAACTCCCACCTCCTGTGAAATCCCGACACACGAAAAGCCCATGATACCCCTGAACCGAAAGAACCGCCTAGCTCAAATTGGTGGGGGTACTTTCGTAACTTACCCCACATTACGGACAAGCGTGTCCCTAAGCCATTGTTCCCCCTCCCATCGCCTACTTTTCGCCATTCGAAATCCCAGGCCGCCATAACCTCTCTGCTCCAGCCGCGAAATCCCACCCTCCTCCATCCGCCACCTCACCGCTGCCCAGCCGGAGCCTCTTCCTCGACGATGTCGTCCACCACAACACCTCGACGTCCCTCATCCATCGTACCGTATGAGGATCCATCATCGATCTCGTCATCCCGCCGGTTCAGCCACCTCGTCGTCCGCCTCCAAGGAGCTGCCCTGACATTCCCCTCATCTTTCGCGCCACCTCCATTCCCACACCGCCGTCTTCAACCCCACCACTGAAAGAGCATCATCATCACTGTTTCCTCAGATGAAGCTAAGGCCTAATCAGTGCCACGAAAGAGGTTGTACACTAATCGCCGCATTTTCTTCATTCGATCTCACTGTGCTACCGGCGCTCGGTCCCAGCCCACATGGCGCGGCCTCATCCACGGGGATGTCGCCGGCCACTTCCTCCATGGCGGTGCTCCCTCGGTGGCGACGTCCACACCAGTAGGAGCTACTGCTGCTTTAGCTCTCCCTGGCACTGTTGCTCTGCTCTTGCTCTTGGTCCCCTGCCTGGTCTACACTTGCTATTTCTCTTCATCTTGCTCGCGCTGCTGCTCTTGCTTGCGATGATGCTCCGATTTGGCTACACTTCAGTCGACTGAATTGACTTTTGGGTCAGTCGATTTTCAGGGGGTGGGGGGCTCGCTGGAGTTAAGGAGGAACCAGCCGCAGCAGGGAGGGGGGCTTGCCGGAGATGTACCGCACTATCTATCTTAGGGCTCTGGGTGGGGGCGGTGGTCGCCCGCAGTGGTGTGGGGATTGCCGGAGAAAAAGCTCGACATGGGGGGAGGGCTAGAGGGATGGCCGGGGCGGCGACGGACCAATGGTGGGGAGTGGTTTCAGGGCGGGCGGCGGGGGGCGGCGGTTTGGCCGGTGGTGACTGGTGGCTCAAGAGGGTGAAAGTTAAAGATGAACTGCTACACGACCAGCTGCCCCGGCTCTTGCACGCACTGCTACTACTACTATTCTGCTACTAGTGCATTCAGTTTTGATAGCAAAACTCAGTTTCAACGGCAAAACTTAGTTTCAACAGTTAAGTTCAGTTTCATCAGTTAAATCCTGTTTCCATAGTTAAGTTCAGAGATGAGCGGCTGATGTATTTTACATCTAGCACTTTGTGGTTATGTATTCTATGTCATCTATTGGAGATGCTATTAGAATTCCACTCAGGTTAACGTTGTCTCTCTTGTCCTGCTTCAGCCTCGGCGTCGTACAACTCACCGGAGCTGCTCCAACGACGAAACCCTCCCTTACAGTGGAGCAGTACCGCGAGCTCCATCTCTAGACTCCTAAGACCTTATTCACCTCCTTCGACAGCCAAATCAGCTAGAGCATCCTGACCGACCAATCCAATCACGCTGAGATCAACATGGCTTCACCAAAGAGGTTGTACACTTGTTGCATCTCTTTTTTACTCTACATGTTATATATATTATCCACTGAGCGCACGTAGTAACGTGAAATATGATTATTTTATCCTACTATCACTACTGCAGGATGCTGCTAACGTGACACTACGATAAGAGACCCTTCGGCAAAACTGTGTGTGATGCAATAATTGCAAACAGTGGTGTAAAAAACCGTCAAAAAGGTGCAAAATGTTTGCGATGACGGATGCATCAAACACGATTCAGATTTTAGTTGCGTGTGCGATTTAGGGCATAAGGTTCAGTTCATTAACCATTTTCTATGAGGAGGAACAATAGAAAAGGGCAGCCAAATGAAGGTGCGTGCAATGTACAGCCAGATCACTCAGATGAACTGTTTGTGATTAGGCAACACAAAAGAAATGGTCAGCCAGATCAAGGTGTGTGCGATGTACATCATACAGTTCACTCGGATGAACTGTTTGTGATTAGGCAACACAAAAGAAACGGTCATCCAGATCAAGGTGTGTGCGATGTACGACTTGCGGTTCACCGGGATGAACTGTTTGCGTTGAGACAAGAGAACAGAAATGGGTCATATAAAAAAATACCATAAATATTGCAGGGTTCAAATTAAAAGATTACAACGCCCAAATTCAAACATTGCAACATGCGTCATTTCTGAAAAGGGATCAGTCGCTGACAAGTCATGCATGGGTTTGACACAATAACTTTCAATTGCTTTGCCATATGCTCTTCCAATACGAAGTTTGGCATTTTTGGAGGCACTTCCATTCCGCAGTACTTGCCGGCTCTGATAATCAAACCATTGATCTTTCCTAATTAAATGTGTGTTCAACCTCAGTACCCTCAGCATCTTTTCTCTGGCAAGAAAGAACCTGGCTTCTCACAAGAGGTTGTTAATAAATGCATTGAAAACTCAGATAATGCATAAAAATGTCTAAACGAACCCCGAAAAATCACAAAAATTCACACTACACTCCTGTTGTTCTATGTTGACACGAGAAAAAAATTTGAAAGCCATAAGAGGCAATGGATACCGTCTCGTCCCCAAAGGTAGGGCGTTCCCTACCGAAAACCATCATTCTTGTTGTGAGAAGCTCCGCTTTGTGAGAAGCATATACCCAAACCTGCCCCAAATGGGATAAAAATTTTACCACAGCATGTTGATGCCGCTCTATGATAGAATGCCAAGTTTCATGAATTTCAGCCGAGTTTTGGATTTACTAGAATTTAAAAACCAGGCATCTCAATGTTTTGTCGGCAATCAACGGTGCCCTGCTGTTTGAAATTCATTTCCATTTCTTGCATGGGACCAAAGCATGCACCCAAGGACACATATTTGATTTTCAACCAATTTATATGCACTGGAGCATGTGCATGTAGGTCAAATTTGAATTATGCACATAAATGCATTGAAAACATAGATAATGCATAAAAATGTCCAAACGAACACCGAAAATCACAAAAATTCACACAACACTCCATTTTTTCTATGTTGACACGAGAAAAAAATTTGAAAGCAATAAGAGGTAATGGATATTGTTTCGTCCCAAAAGGTGGGGTGTTCCCTACCGAAAACCATCATGCTTGTTGTGAAAAGCTCCGGTTTGTGAGAAGCATATACCCAAACCTGCCCCAAATGGGACAATATTTTTACCATGGCATGTAGATGCCGCTCCATGATAGCATACGAAGTTTCATGAATTTTAGACTAGTTTTGGATTTACTAGAATTTTAAAACCTGGCATCTCAATGTTTGCGACCGAGTGATGGTGGCAGGGTGTTCGACAGTCATTCCTGTTTCTTGCATGGGACCTAAGCATGCACCGAAGGAGAAACATTTGTTTTAACCCAATTTATATGCACTGGAGCATGTGCATGTATTTCAAATTTGAATTATTTCACATAAATGCATTGAAAACTCACTTAATGCATAAAAATGTCCAAACGAACCCCGAAAAATCAGAAAAATTCACACAACACTCATGTTGTTCTATGTTGACACGAGAAAAAATTTGAAAGCAATAAGAGGCAATGGATATCATTTCATCCCCAAAGGTGGGGCGTTCCCTACCGAAAACCATCATGCTTGTTGTGAGAAGCTCCAGTTTGTGAGAAGCATATACCCAAACCTGCCCCAAATGGGATAAAACTTTACCACGACATGTTGATGCCGCTCCATGATAGCATGCCAAGTTTCATGAATTTCAAACAAGCTTTGGATTTACTAGAATTTAAAAACCAGGCATCTCAATGTTTTTCTGGCAATCAACGGTGCCCTGGTGTTTGAAATTCATTCCCATTTCTTGCATGGGACGTAAGCATGCTCCCAAGGACACATATTTGATTTTTCAACCAATTTATATGCACTTGAGCATGCGCATGTAGCTCAAATTTGAATTATGCATATAAATGCATTGAAAACTCAGATAATGCATAAAATGTCCAAACGAACCCCAAAAATGACAAAAAATCACACAACACTCCTGTTGTTCTATGTTGACACGAGAAAAAAAATTGAAAGCAATATGAGGCAATGGATGTCGTTTCGTCCCCAAAGGTGGGGCGTTCCCTACCGAAAACCATCATGCTTGTTGTGAGAAGCTCCGGTTTGTGAGAAGCATATGCCCAAACTTGCCCCAAATGGGACAAATTGTTTACCAAGACATGTTGATGCCGCTCCATGATAGCATGCCAAGTTTCATGAATTTCACACAAATTTTGGATTTACTAGGATTTAAAAACCAGGTATCTCAATGTTTGCGGCCGAGTGACGGTGGCAGGGTGTTTGACATTCATTCCCATTTCTTGCATGGGACCTAAGCCTGCACCCAAGGACAAAGATTTGGATTGTCAACCAATTTATATGCACTGGAGCATGTGCATGTAGTCCAAATTTGAATTATGCACATAAATGCATTAAAAACTCACTTAATGCATAAAAATGTCCAATCGAACCTTGAACAATTGCAATTTTTTTGCTGACACACCTATTGTTGCATGTTCACTGCAGATAAAAGTTCTAGCAATTGAAACACCGTCCATGGCCGCTGTGACCCCAGTATGTAATTCAATTCAAGACAAAAAATCAAGTAGATCCCACAGAGTTTATTATAACCAACCGTGTGAGATGCAACACAAAATATCTTTGGACCGTGTCTGAATAAGGGACCGTATCTGATGACACTTTGCGCACCAGTTTTTTGGCTAAAGCGATTCCAAATTTTCAGCTTCTGCGGAAATATCTACCTCCCCGCCCCCTCCCCTTAACAAAATACACATTTCCCATGTTCCCGCCTTCCTTTCTAAGTTGAAACCTTCATTCCTTTCTTGCAGCACCGCCGCCTCCTCGCCGACGACCCTCCTTCATGCTGCTCGGCCTCGGCTATCCAGGCAGGTAATCCACACATGACTCCCATCCTCCTCCTCCTTCCACATCCCACTTGCCCTGACAGCCGGCGCAAGCATGACACCTTCCACCCAAATCACCGAACCCTCCACCAAATAAGCGCCGACCTAAGCCATGGTGCATGCAGTATAACCAGGACCTCAAGGAGCATTTGGCAGCGGAGAAGAAAATCACGGCCGCACATGCAGATGAGGTCTGCCATTCGTGTCGACCAGGAGCACCTCGCCGTCGAGGCCACCGTTGATGCCTCATGTGCCGACGCCGCGACGTGGTTGGCTGCTTTAAACGATAGTTCGTGGCATTTTCTCGAGGCCATCGTCGGTGCCTTCGATGAAGACTACGAGGTGTTTTCTCAGCGTGCACGTGCTTACCTCATCTTGAGAGCCAGTAGGTTGGTGCCCAGAGCGGCTCAGGAAACTCACCACTACAACAAGGGTACCCATGATGGGGAGGCCTCACCCTCTTCCATGTCCAAGGAGCCAATCATCATCGATATCTCTGACAATTTGGAGTAGCTTGTCTTATTAGCTCACTATAAGGACCCATGTTCAGTTTGCGAGCTACTGCCTTTCCTTAACAAATTCTAGTGAATTGTGCTATCTATTTTTAACATGCAATCTTCTGCTATAGTGTATATGTTCTATATGTCGTGCAATTTGGTGTTCAATTAACTGCTTGGTTCAATTCTGCAAATGTGATGTTCAATTCTTCAGGGTGCAATATTTCCAAGTTGTTAAGCATGCTTGGTTTGGTTAACTATCTGATCTTCTATTAGGAGTATGTTATATTGTTCAATTGGTGTTTAGTTAACTGCTTGGTTGATACGTCTCCAACGTATCTATAATTTTTTATTACTCCATGCTATATTATCTACTGTTTTGGACATTATTGGGCTTTATTATACACTTTTATATTATTTTTGGGTCCAACCTATTAACCGGAGGCCCAGCCCAGAATTGTTGTTTTTTTGCCTATTTTAGGGTTTCGAAGAAAATGAATATCACACGGAGTCCAAACAGAATGAAACCTTCGGGAACGTGATTTTCGGAATGAACAGGATCCAGGAGACTTGGACCCTACGTCAAGCAACCAACAGGGAGGCCATGAGGTAGGGGGCGCGCCTACCCCCCCCCCCCCCCCAGGCGTGCCCTCTACCCTCATGGGTCCCCTGTTGCTCCACTGACGTACTTCTTTCTCCTATATATACCTACGTACCCCCAAACAATCAGATACGGAGCCAAAACCCAAATTCCACGAGATCCCATCTTGGGGCCTGTTCCGGAGCTCCGCCGGAGGGGCATCGATCACGGAGGGCTTCTACATCAATACCATAGCCCTTCCGATGAAGTCTGAGTAGTTTACCTCAGACCTTTGGGTCCATAGTTATTAGCTAGATGGCTTCTTATCTCTTTTTGGACTTCAATACAAAGTTCTCCCCCTCTCTTGTGGAGATCTATTCGATGTAATCTTATTTTGCGGTGTGTTTGTTGAGATCGATGAATTGTGGGTTTATGATCAAGTTTATCTATGAACAATATTTGAACCTTCTCTGAATTCTTTTATGTATGATTGGTTATCTTTGAAAGTCTCTTCGAATTATCAGTTTGGTTTGGCCTACTAGATTGACCTTTCTTGCAATGGGAGAAGTGCTTAGCTTTGGGTTTAATCTTGTGGTGTCATTTCCTGGTGACAGTAGGGGAAGCAAGGAATGTATAGTATTGTTGCCATTGAGGATAACAAGATGGGGTTTTGTAGGATCGAAAGTATGTCTAGAGGGGGGTGATTAGACTACTTGACCAATTAAAAACTTAGCCTTTTCCCAATTTTAGTTCTTGGCAGATTTTAGCTATCTTAGAGCAAGTCAAGCAATCATCACACAATTCAAGCAAGCATGCAAAGAGTTTATTGGCAGCGTAAAGTAAAGCATGCAACTTGCAAGAATGTAAAGGTAAGGGTTTGGAGGATTCAAACGCAATTGGAGACACGGATGTTTTCCCGTGGTTCGGATAGGTGGTGCTATCCTACATCCACGTTGATGGAGACTTCAACCCATGGAGGGTAACGGTTGCGCGAGTCCATGGAGGGCTCCACCCACGAAGGGTCCACGAAGAAGCAACCTTGTCTATTCCACCATGGCCATCGCCCACGAAGGACTTGCCTCACTAGCGGTAGATCTTCACGAAGTAGGCGATCTCCTTGCCCTTACAAACTCCTTGGTTCAACTCCACAATCTTGTCGGAGGCTCCCAAGTGACACCTAGCCAATCTAGGAGACACCACTCTCCAAGAAGTAACAAATGGTGTGTTGATGATGAACTCCTTGCTCTTGTGCTTCAAATGATAGTCTCCCCAACACTCAACTCTTTCTCATAGGATTTGGATCTGTTGGAAAGAAGATTTGAGTGGAAAGCAACTTGGGGTAGGCTAGAGATCAAGATTCATATAGTAGGAATGGAATATCTTGGTCTCAACACATGAGTAGGTGGTTCTTTCTCAGAACATATGAGTAGGAATGGAGTGTGTGTTCTGATGGCTCTCTCCTCGAATGAAGAGGTGGTGGAGGGGTATATATAGCCTCGACACAAAATCCAACAGTTACACACAATCTACCAATCTTGGTGGGACCGAATCAGAAAACTCAGTCTGACCGAAATAGTAAACCTAGTGACCGTTAGGAATTTCGGTGGGACTGAGATGCAACTCGGTAGGACCAATTCGGTTAGGGTTTGGGCGTAACATAATCTTGGTGAGACCGATCGCACAAACTCGATGAGACCGAGTTCGGCAATTAGCTAACCAGAGAGTTGGTCAGGCAAACTCGATGGGACCGACTTGCTCTTTCGGTGAGACCGAAACGTTACAAGAAGGAAACATAGAGTTTACCTTGCATTCTCGGTGGGACCGATTTGCTCTTTCGGTGAGACCGAAAAGTTACGAAAGGGAAACAGAGAGTTTGCAAGCCCATCTCGGTGAGACCGAGAACCTTATCGGTAGGACAGAATTGCTAGGGTTTGGCAGTGGAAAATGACAAGTGAAACTCGGTGGCGCCGGATTGACAAAATCGGTATGACCGAGTTTGGCTTAGGGTTTAGGTCATTTGTGGATATGGAAAGGTGGTTGAGGATTTTGGAGCATATCACTAAGCACATAAAGCAAGAGGCTCATTAAGCAACACCTCATCCCTCCTTGATAGTATTGGCTTTTCCTAAAGACTCAATGTGATCTTGGATCACTAAAATATAAAATGAAGAGTCTTGAACTTTTGAGCTTGAGCCAATTCTTTTTCCTTAGCATTTTGAGGGTTCCACTTTCACATCCATGCCATGCCAATCATTGAGCTTTCCTGAAATAATCATCTTGGAATAGCATTAGCTCAATGAGCTATATGTTGTTATGAATTACCAAAACCACCTAGGGATAGTTGCACTTTCAGGTTTTTATCATATTGCATGAGTTTATCCCTCTACATCATGTCATCTTGCTTAAGGCGTTACCCTGTTCTTATGAACTTAATACTCTAGATGCATGCTAGATAGCAGTCGATGTGTGGAGTAATAGTAGTAGATGTAAGAAGGAGCCCGTCTACTTGTCTTGGACGTGATGCCTATATACATGATCATACCTAGATATTCTCATAACTACGCTCAATTCTGTCAATTGCTCAACAGTAATTTGTTCACCCACCGTAAAATAACTATGCTCTTGAGAGAAGCCACTAGTGAAACCTATGGCCCCCGGGTCTATCTTCATCATATTAAATCTTCCAATACTTAGTTGTTTTCATTGCTTTTATTTTACTTTTCATCTTTATCATAAAAATACCAAAAATATTATCTTACCATATCTATCGGATCTCACTCTCGTAAGTGACTGTGTAGGGATTGACAACCCTTTATCGTGTTGGTTGCGAGGATTTATTTGTTTTGTGTAGGTGCGAGGGACTGGCGCGTAGCCTCCTACTGGATTGATACCTTGGTTCTCAAAAAATGAGGGAAATACTTACGCTACTTTGCTGCACCACCCTTTCCTCTTCAAGGGAAAAACAACGCAAGTGCTCAAGAGGTAGCAAGAAGGATTTCTGGCGCCGTTGCCGGGGAGGTCTACGGAAAAGTCAACATACCAGGTACCCATCACAAACCCTTATCTCCCACATTACATTATTTGCCATTTGCCTCTCATTTTCCTCTCCCCAACTTCACCCATGCCGTTTTATTCGCCCTCGCTCTCTATCCGCCCTCTCTTTCTCTATTTGCCTCTTTTTGCCCGTTCCTCGTTTGCTTGTGTCTTGGATTGCTTGCTTGTCACGATGGCTCAAGAGAACACTAAATTGTGTGACTTTACCAATACCAACAACAATGTTTTTATTAGCACTCCGATTGCTCCTCTTACCGATGCTGAATCTTGTGAAATTAATGTTGCCTTGCTGAATCTTGTCACGAAAGATCCATTTCCGGCCTTCCTCGTGAAGATGCTGCTACCCATCTAAATAGCTTCGTTGATTTGTGTTATATGAAAAAGAAGAAAGACATGGATAATGATATTGTTAAATTGAAGCTATTTCCTTTTTAGCTTAGAGATCGTGCTAAAGCTTGGTTTTCGTCTTTGCTTAAAAATAGTATTGATTCTTGGAATAAGTCCAAAGATGCTTTTATCTCTAAGTATTTTCCTCCCGCTAAGATCATCTCTTTTAGAAATGACATTATGAATTTTAAGCAACTTGATCATGAAAATTTTGCACAAGCTTAGGAGAGGATGAAATTAATGATACGTAATTGCCCAACACATGGTTTGAATTTGTGGATGATTATTCAAAAAAATTATGCCGGATTGAATTTTCTTCTAGAAATCTTTTAGATTCAGCCGCGGGAGGCACTTTTATGGAAATAACTTTAGGAGAAGCTACTAAACTCCTAGATAATATTATGGTTAATTATTCTCAATGGCACACTGAAAGATCTACTAATAAGAAAGTGCATGTGATAGCAGAAATTAATGTTTTGAGTGGAAAGATGGATGAACTTATGAAATTATTTGCTAATAAAAGTGTTACTTCTAATCCTAATGATATGCCTTTGTCTACTTTGATTGAGAATAATAATGAATCTATGGATGTGAATTTTGTTGGTAGGAATAATTTTGGTAACAACGCGTATAGAGGAAAATTTAATCCTAGGCCTTATCCTAGTAATTCCTCTAATAATTATGGTAATTCCTACAACAATTCTTATGGAAATTATAATAAGATTCCCTCTGATTTTTAATATAATATTAAAAAATTTATTACTTTGCAAAAGAATTTCAATGCTTTGATTGAAGAGAAATTCCTTAAGATTGATGAGTTGGCTAGGAACGTTGATAGAATTTCTCTTGATGTTGATTCTTTGAAACTTAGATCTATTCCTCCTAAGAATGATATCAATGAGTCTCTCGAAGCCATGAGAATTTCCATTGATGAGTGCAAAGAAAGAACCGCTAGGATGCGTGCTAAGAAAGATTCCTTTATAAGAGTGTGTTATTCTAGTTTCCATGATAATAAAGATGAAGATCTAAAAGTTATTGATGTGTCCCCTATTAAATCTTTGTTTTGCAATATGTATCTTAATAATGTTGGGACTGAATATGATCCACCTTTACCTAGAAGGCGTTCCAAAAATTCGGAGTTCTTAGATCTTGATGCTAAATTAGATAAAAGTGGGATTGAAGAGATCAAAACTCTTGATGTTAATGAACCTAATATTTTGGATTTCAAGGAATTTAATTATTATAATTGCTATTTGATAGATTGTATTTCCTTGTTGCAATCCGTGCTAAATTCTCCTCATGATTATAGTCAAAATAAAGCTTTTACCAAACATATCGTTGATGCTTTGATGCAATCTTATGAAGAAAAACTTGAGTTGGAAGTTTCTATCCCTAGAAAACATTATGATGAGTGGGAACCTACTATTAAAATTAAAATTAAAGATCATGAATGCTATGCTTTGTGTGATTTGGGTGCTAGTGTTTCCACGATTCCAAAGACTTTGTGTGATTTGTTAGGTTTCCATGATTTTGATGATTGCTCTCTAAACTTGCACCTTGCGGATTCCACTATTAAGAAACCTATGAGAAGAATTAATGATGTTATTATTGTTGCAAATAGAATTATGTGCCCGTAGATTTTATCGTTCTTGATATCGATTGCAATCCTTCATGTCCTATTATTCTTGGTAGACCTTTCCTTAGAACGATTGGTGCAATTATTGATGTGAAGGAAGGAAATATTAGATTCCAGTTTCCGTTAAGGAAAGGCATGGAACACTTTCCTAGAAAGAAAATTAAATTACCTTATGAATCTATTATGAGAGCTACTTATGGATTGTCTACCAAAGATGGCAATACCTAGATCTATCCTTGCTTTTATGCCTAGCTAGGGGCGTTAAACGATAGCGCTTGTTGGGAGGAAACCCAATTTTATTTTTATTCCTTGCTTTTTGTTCCTGTTTAGTAATAAATAATTTATCTAGCCTCTGTTTTGGTTGTGTTTTTTGTTTAATTAGTGTTTGTGCCAAGTAGAACCGTTGGGAAGACTTGGGGAGAGTCTTGTTAATCTTGCTGTAAAAAAAGAAACTTTAGCACTCACGAGAACTGCTGCCATTTTTATTTGGAAAGTGATATTTAGTTAATTCTTTTTACAGATGATTAATAGATAAATTCCTCACGTCCATCAATTTATTTTAGAATTTTTAAGGTTCCATATCTTGCGCTAGCTACAGATTACTAAATACTATTCTGTTTTTGAAAGATTCTGTTTTTTCGTGTGTTGTTTGCTTATTTTGATGAATCTATGGCTAGTAAAATAGTTTATAAACCATAGAGAAGTTGGAATACAGTAGGTTTAACACCAATATAAATAAAGAATGAGTTCATTACAGTAACTTGAAGTGGCCTTTTGTTTTCTTTCGCTAACGGAGCTCACGAGATTTTCTACTTTAAGTTTTGTGTTGTGAAGTTTTCAAGTTTTGGGTAAAGATTTGATGGATTATGGAACAAGGACTGGCAAGAGCCTAAGCTTGGGGATGCCCATGGCACCCCCAAGATAATCTAAGGACACCTAAAAGCCAAAGCTTGGGGATGCCCAGGAAGGCATCCCCTCTTTCGTCTACTTCTATCGGTAACTTTACTTGGAGCTATATTTTCATTGACCACATGATATGTGTTTTTCTTGGAGCGTCTTGTATGATTTGAGTCTTTGCTTTTTAGTTTACCACAATCATCTTTGCTGTACACACCTTTTGAGAGAGACACACATGATTCAGAAATTATTAGAATACTCTATGTGCTTCACTTATATCTTTTGAGTTATATAGTTTTGCTCTAGTACTTCACTTATATCTTCTAGAGCACGGTGGTGGATTTGTTTTATAGAAACTATTGATATCTCATGCGTCACTTAGGTTATTTTGAGAGTCTTAAATAGCATGGTAATTTGCTTAAATAATCTTAATATGCTAGGTGTACATGATTAATAATAAAATTCTCTTATGAGTGTGTTGAATAATATGAGAAGTTTGATACTTGATAATTGTTTTGAGATATGGAGAAGGTGATATTAGAGTCATGCTAGTTGAGTCGTTGTGAATTTGAGAAATACTTGTGTTAAAGAGTGTGATTCCTATAGCATGCACATATGGTGAACCGTTATGTGATGAAGTCGGAGCATTATTTATTTATTGATTGTCTTCCTTATGAGTGGCGGTCGGGGATGAGCGATGGTCTTTTCCTACCAACCTATCCCCCTAGGAGCATGCGCGTAATACTTTTCTTTGATAACTTGTAGATTTTGCAATAAGTATATGAGTTATTTATGACTAATGTTGAGTCCATGGATCATATGCACTCTCACCCTTCCATCATTGCTAGCCTCTCTAATACCGCGCACCTTACGCCGGTATCATACACCCACCATATACCTTCCTCAAAACAGCCACCATACCTACCTATCATGGCATTTCCATAGCCATTCCGAGATATATTGCCATGCAACTTTCCACCGTTCCGTTTACTATGACAGGCTCCATCTTTGTCATATTGCTTTGCATGATCATGTAGTTGACATTGTATTTGTGGCAAAGCCAACGTTCATAATTCTTTCATACATGTCACTCATGAGTCATTGCATATCCTGGTACACCGCTAGAGGCATTCATATAGAGTCATATCTTGTTCTAAGTATCGAGTTGTAATTCTTGAGTTGTAAGAAAATAAAACTGTGATGATCATCATTATTAGAGCATTGTCCCAAGTGAGGAAAGGATGACGGAGACTATGATTCCACCACAAGTCGGGATGAGAATCTGGACGAAAAAAGGAGGCCATAAAAAGAGAAAAGGCCCAAATAAAAAAATAAAAATAAAAAAATGAGAGAAAAAGAGAGAAGGGACAATGCTACTATCCTTTTACCACACTTGTGCTTCAAAGTAGCACCATGATCTTCATGATAGAGAGTCTCCTTTGTTATCACTTTCATATACTTGTGGGAATTTTTCAATATAGAACTTGGCTTGTATATTCCAATGACGGGCTTCCTCAAAATTTCCTAGGTCTTCGTGAGCAAGAAAGTTGGATGCACACCCACTTAGTTTCTTTTTGAGGTTTCATATACTTATAGCTCTAGTGCATCCGTTGCATGGAAATCCCTACTCGCTCACATTGATATCTATTGATTGGCATCTCCATAGCCCGTTGATACCCCTAGTTGATGTGAGACTAACTTCTCCCTTTTGTCTTCTCCACCACCACCATTCTATTCCACCTAAAGTGCTATATCCATGGCTCACGCTCATGTATTGCGTGAAGATTGAAAAAGTTTTGAGAATGTCAAAAGTATGAAACAATTGCTTGGCTTGTAATCAGGGTTGTGCATGATTTAAATACTTTGTGAGGTGAAGATAGAGCATAGCCAGACTATATGATTTTGTAGGGATAACTTTCTTTGGCCATGTTATTTTGAGAAGTCATAATTGCTTAGCTAGTATGCTTGAGGTATTATTATTTTTATGTCAATATTGAACTTTTGTCTTGAATCTTTCAGATCTGAATATTCATACCACAATTAAGAAGAATTACATTGAAAATATGCCAAGTAGCATTCCACATCAAAAATTCTGTTTTTATCATTTACCTACTCAAGGAAGAGCAGGAATTAAGCTTGGGGAAGCCTGATACATCTCCAACGTATCTATAATTTTTGATTAATCCATGCTATATTATCTAATGTTTTGGACATTATTGGGCTTTATTATACACTTTTATATTATTTTGGGTCTAACCTATTAACCGGAGGCCCAGCCGAGAATTGCTGTTTTTTTTGCCTATTTTAGGGTTCGAAGAAAAGGAATATCAAACGGAGTCCAAATAGAATGAATCCTTCGGGAACATGATTTTCGGATCGAACAAGATCCAGGAGACTTGGACCCTACGTCAAGCAACCAACAGGGAGGCCACGAGGTAGGGGGTGCACCTACACCCCCCAGGCGCGCCCTCCACCCTCGTGGGCCCCCTATTGCTCCACCGACGTACTTCTTCCTCCTATATATACCTACGTACCCCAAACGATCAGATACGGAGCCAAAACCCTAATTCCACCACCGTAACTTTTTGTATCCACGAGATCCCATCTTGGGGCTTGTTTCGGAGCTCCGCCGGAGGGGGCATCGATCACGGAGGGCTTCTACATCAACACCATAGCCCTTCCGATGAAGTGTGACTAGTTTACCTCAGACCTTCGGGTCCATAGTTATTAGCTAGATGGCTTCTTCTCTCTTTTTGGATCTCAATACAAAGTTCTCCCCCTCTCTTATGGAGATCTATTCGATGTAATCTTCTTTTGCGGTGTGTTTGTTGAGACCGATGAATTGTGGGTTTATGATCAAGTTTATCTATGAACAATATTTGAATCTTCTCTAAATTATTTTATGTATGATTGGTTATCTTTAAAAGTCTCTTCGAATCATCAGTTTGGTTTGGCCTACTAGATTGATCTTCCTTGCAATGGGAGAAGTGCTTAGCTTTGGGTTCAATCTTGCGGTGTCCTTTCCCAGTGACAGTAGGGGCAGCAAGGCACATATTTTATTGTTGCCATCGAGGATAACAAGATGGGGTTTTTATCATAT
The DNA here is from genome assembly GCA_034509565.1 of Triticum monococcum. Classification (NCBI taxonomy): domain Eukaryota; kingdom Viridiplantae; phylum Streptophyta; class Magnoliopsida; order Poales; family Poaceae; genus Triticum; species Triticum monococcum. Next base: position 318,551,196 of record CM067842.1, read on the forward strand.
TGCATGAGTTTATCCCTCTACATCATGTCATCTTGCTTAAGGCGTTACTCTGTTCTTATGAACTTAATACTCTAGATGCGTACTGGATAGCGGTCGATGTATGGAGTAATAGTAGTAGACAGGCAGGAGTTGGTCTACTTGTCTTGGACGTATTGCCTATATACATGATCATACCTAGATATTCTCATAACTATGCTCAATTCTGTCATTTGCTCAATAGTAATTTGTTCACCCACCGTAAAATACTTATGCTCTTGAGAGAAGCCACTAGTGAAACCTATGGCCCCCGGGTCTATCTTCATCATATTAAATCTTCCAATACTTAGTTGTTTTCATTGCTTTTATTTTAATTTTCATCTTTATCATAAAAATACCAAAAATATTATCTTATCACATCTATCAGATCTCACTCTCGTAAGTGATCGTGTAGGGATTGACAACCCCTTATCGCGTTGGTTGCGACGATTTATTTGTTTTGTGTAGGTGCGAGGGACTGGCGCGTAGCCTCCTACTGGATTGATACCTTGGTTCTCAAAAACGGAGGGAAATACTTACGCTACTTTGATGCACCACCCTTTCCTCTTCAAGGGAAAACCAACGCAAGTGCTGAAGAGCTAGCATTGGTTCATTTGTTGTGGCTTGGTTCACTTGTTGTGCTGTTTAGTTAACTGCTTGGTTCAATTTTGCAATGTGATGTTCAATTGTTGTGGCTGCATTTTGTTATTGTATACCATGTGAGGAATAAATCGAATTTGGTTGTACCAAATACACGAGAGACAAATACAAATGCTATATTTCCAAGTTGTTAAGCATGCTTGGTTTGGTTAACTATTTGATCTTCTATTAGGAGTATGTTATATTGTGCAATGTGGTGCTCAGTTGACGTTTGGTTCATTTGTTGTGGTGTTTAGTTAACTGCTTGGTTCAATTCTGCAATGCGATGTTCCACTGCTGTGGCTGCATTCTCTTATTGTATACCATGTGAGGAATAAATCGAATTTGGCTGTACTAAATACATGAGAAACAAATACAATTGCTATATTTCCAAGTTGTTAAGCATGCTTGGTTTGGTTAACTGTCTGGTCTTCTATTAGGAGTATGTTATACTGTGCAATGTGGTGCTCAGTTTACGTTTGGTTCATTTGTTGTGTTGTTTAGTTAACTGCTTGGTTCAATTCTGCAATGCGATGTTCAATTGTTGTGGCTGCATTCTGTTATTGTATGCCATTTGAGGAATAAATCAAATTGGGTTGCACTTAATACATGAGAAACATATACAAGTGCTATATTTCCTAGTTCTTAATCATGCTTGGTTTGGATAAATGGGTTTTCCATGTGGCTTGAATTAATCTGATGAATCTGCAATGTGCTTATTTATCATCAACATATTTTACTGATAGCATGCGAACCCTTACTTAACAACTACCTTATATGTGTTGCAGGGAAACAATGGGAAGCACTGAGGTTTACAAGATGGTACTAACTATTATACCTTGCCTCTTTGTATTCCTTTGCCCCATTTCCAATACAGAGAAGATATTTATGCACATCCTTGTTTTCAGGCTTCACTGATGATTACCTCTCAAACCACCTCTGTCGTCAGGAGGCGAGGAAAGTTTTCATACAACACCCACAGTTCAATATTGAAGTGTTCCTGAAGAGGTGGAAGGGTGGACGATCAATCATCCACAGGCACTGGCCTAAAGTTGCAAAGACCTTCAACATGAATGAAGGCTCAGTATTCGCCTTCCGCTTCAGCAGTTTTCCAGATGAGATACATCTCTCTATGTACTGTCTATGATGCTAATTTCGAAAGGTTCTCGATGTTGCATGTGAAACTTGCTGCTTGTGCAGTTGTGTAATGGGGTAGTTGAGTGCTGAAGCTATATCATGTTGTACTCCAATGTATTTTAATTATGAAATCCTGCTTCCTTAATATGGAAATGGAATATAATATGTGCTTGATATGAATGTCAATTAGATTAGTAAATGGATTATTAATAATAGGGAAATTAGCCTGCCAATTGGCCAATTAGCTTGCTAATTGGGTTTTCCTATTGCAAATGGTTAATGAGAAAACACCGTGGGCGATGACCTCAGGCAACGCACATAGTTTCTAAGAATAAACCATTTTGCATGTGCATTCCTATCCTATTCCTGTATATTTCCTATCCCTACATTGTTACAATCCTCAAATTCAAACAAGCCCTTACACAATTACTTCTGTTACAAATATGTGTCAAAGAAAACCTTGTGTGGTTTGTCCTACTCTTGCTGCGTTGTGTTCCACCAAAGCTTAGCTGCTCCAACGACGGAAGGGTTCACCACATTAGGGATCTGCTCTCCAGACTGTCTTTCGCCGCCTCAGATCTTCTTCCCTGCCGCCGGTAGCCACGACAACTGCATTACCATCATCAACTGAGCAGATGACCTTGAGGACTACACGGGTCCGCAAGAGAGGTCGCACTCTTCCGTATCTACTTACATTATGCATCGCTTAATATGATGATATGCTACTTTATCATCGTGTTCGCCTATTAGACTCCGAGTCAGGTCCAAACTAATGCTGAAACTTGATTTTTAAATGGTTGTGGGGTACATATTGGGGCAGCAATCAGTACTATCTGTCTTCTATCTGGTTAATCTCGGGTGTCTACTATGAGTTTCATGTTGGGTGCAAACAAACATTAAAGGAGCCATTATCTGTATTTTTTAACTAAGGCTATTATCTGCCTGCTATCATTAGTTTTGGGTCTATCCACAGTTTTCTACCATCACTCTACATTTGTGCATGCACTCTTTCCATAATCTCACTATGTTTTATTCCTATGCATGTCAGTTATTGTAAACAATGGAACTGAACATGTAGAGCAAAAGAGACGAGCCTTGCGTCGCAATAAAATTTCATGCATACGTCGCTCCATGGTGGGTGCAAAGGCAGCCCCCCTCCACTCATTTCGAATCGTAATCAAGAGGAAGATAATTGTTCTGAGGGGGATTCTGAAGGAGAAGACCACTCCTATTTACCCCCTAAGGTCTTCGCTCTAACTTGGCAAGCTGATGTTGGTAATATCATGCATATGGTGCCTTGCATTGCTTACTTTATACATCAAATATGTCATCTTCTTAGTTTAGACATGCTTTGTGTGAATGCCATCTGTTTAGTTTCTTTATCGTATATGTGAATTGTGTAATGCCATCTTGTTTAGCCAGGCATCATATATGTGAATTTTGCAATGCCACCCTGGTTAGCCAGTCATCTTATATGTGAATTATATCATGCCATCATTTTTTTATTATGTGTTAAATTTGTCAACAATTTTAGTACATTCAATTACTCTTCCTATGCATCAACCACACGGTCATGGAAAAATATCGAGTGGAAACAAGGTCTTCAGAGCAGACAATGTTGTCTGACGAAGCGCATGTCTTGCTGGTTACGGATAGCTCCTCAGAGGAGGATTCAGAGATAGATGACCAGTCCTATTCCCCCCCCCCGGGGTGCATGCTCTAACTTGGCAGGGTTATGTTGCTCATATCGTGTGTATGGTATCTTGCATTGCTATGTCATTTGCTTAGTTTAGACATGCTTTGTGTGAATGATACCTGTTTAGTGTCTAATTACCATATATGTGAATTATGTAATGCCATCTTGTTGCAAGACATCATATATGTGAATTATGCAATGCTATCTTGTTGCAAGGAATTATATATGTGAATTGTGCAATGCCATGTTGTTTAGCCAAGCGTCATATATGTGAATTATATCATGCCGTCCTTTTTTGTATTTCTCATTGCATTTGTCGACAATGTTTGTGTATTCAACTGCTCTTCCTATGCATTAGCCATTTGAATTGGGGATGGAGAAATCTGGAGTGAAAACAAGGTCTCCAGAGCAGACAATGCTACCTGCTGAAGCAGATATCTTGCTGGTTATAGATAGCTCTTTAGAGGAGGATTCAGAGGTAGATGACCAGTCCTATTATTCCCCTGAGGTGTATGCTCAAACTTGGTAGGGTTATATTACTCATATCATGCATATGTTGTATTGCAATGCTTAGTTTTTACATCATATACACAATATTGAATGCCATCTCCTTAGTTGACACATCATATATGCGATTGCCCTCTGCTCACTTGCTTAGTATATAAATCATATATTTGAATTATATCATGCCATGATGTTTACATAGACAGCATGTATCTGAATTATGGCCTGCTAACCCACTTTATAAAGACAAAATATAGTTATATCATCTCATCCTGTTTACATAGTCATCATATTTTGAATTATGTCATTCTATCCGTGAATTATATCTGATACGTCTCCAACATATCTATAATTTTTGATTGCTCCAAGCTATATTATCTACTGTTTTGGACATTATTGGGCTTTATTATCCACTTTTATATTATTTTTGAGACTAACCTATTAACCGGAGGCCCATCCCAGAATTGCTGCTTTTGCCTATTTTAGGGTTTCGAAGAAAAGGAATATCAAACGGAGCCAAACGGAGCCAAACGGAATGAAACCTTCGAGAACGTGATTTTCTCAATGAACAAGACCCGGGAGACTTGGACCCTACGTCAAGACACAAAAGAGGAGGCCACGAGGTAGGGGGCGCGCCTACCCCCCCCCCCCCCAAGCATGCCCTCCACCCTCGTGGGCCCCCTATTGCTCCACCAATGTACTCCTTCCTCCTATATATACCTACGTACCCCCAAACGATCAAATACGGAGCCAAACCCTAATTCCACCGCCGCAAATTTCTGTATCCACGAGATCCCATCTTGGGGCCTGTTTTGGAGCTCCGCCGGAGGGGGCATCGATCACGGAGGGCTTCTACATCAACACCATAGCCCCTCTGATGAAGTGTGAGTAGTTTACTTCAGACCTATAGGTCCATAGTTAGTAGCTAGATGGCTTCTTCTTTCTTTTTGGATCTCAATACAATGTTCTCCCCCTCTCTTGTGGAGATCTATTCGATGTAATCTTCCTTTTGCGGTGTGTTTGTTGAGACCGATGAATTGTGGTTTTATGATCAAGTCTATCTATAAATAATATTTGAATCTTCTCCGAATTCTTTTATGTATGATTGGTTATCTTTGCAAGTCTCTTCGAATTATCAGTTTGGTTTGGCCTACTAGATTGATCTTTCTTGCAATGGGAGAAGTGCTTAGCTTTGGGTTCAATCTTGCGGTGTCCTTTCCCAGTGACAGTAGGGGCAGCAAGGCACATATTGTATTGTTGCCATCGAGGATAACAAGATGGGGTTTTCATCATATTGCATGAGTTTATCCCTCTACATCATGTCATCTTGCTTAAGGCGTTACTCTATTTTCATTAACTTAATACTCTAGATGCATGTTGGATGGCGGTCGATGAGTGGAGTAATAGTAGTAGATGCAGGCAGGAGTCGGTCTACTTTTCTCAGACGTGATGCCTATATACATGATCATACCTAGATATTCTCAGAACTATGCTCAATTCTGTTAATTTCTCAACAGTAATTTGTTCACCCACAGTAGAATACTTATGCTCTCGAGAGAAGCCACTAGTGAAACCTATGGTCCCCAGGTCTATCTTCATCATATTAATCTTCCAATACTTAGTTATTTCCTTTTTCTTTTACTTTGCATCTTTATCATATCTATCAGATCTCACTCTTGTAAGTGGCCGTGTAGGGATTGACAACCCCTATTCGCGTTGGTTGCGAGGATTTATTTGTTCTGTGCAGGTACGAGGGACTCGCGCGTAGCCTCCTACTGGATTGATACCTTGGTTCTCAATAACTGAGGGAAATACTTATGCTACGTTGCTGCATCATCCCTTCCTCTTCGGGGAAAACCAGCGCAGTGCTCAAGAGGTGGCAAAGAAGGATTTCTAGCGCCGTTGCCGGGGAGGTCTACGCAAAAGTCAATATACCAAGTACCCATCACATATCCTTATCTCCCGCATTACATTATTTTCCATTTGCCTCTCGTTTTCCTCTCCCCCGCTTCATCCTTGCCATTTTATTCGCCTCTCTCCCTATCCTCCCTCTCTTTCTCTATTCGCCTCTTTTTGCCCGCTTGCTTTTTGCTTGTGTGTTAGTTCGTTTGCTTGTCTTTATGGCTAGTCCCTTATCTTCTCCGTTGTCTCCCGAGAATGAAATTCTAAATTTTAAGTAAAGGGAGGGAGAAAATCTAAAAGATGCTTGGTATAGAATTTGCAATGCTCAAAATAGATCTACCAGGAAGAAATCTACTTCCGTTCTTCTTCACAATTTTTATGTAGGCATTACTCCGTGGCATAGATATGTTCTGGATACTATTACCAGAGGGAACTTCTTGGGTAGCCATACTTTTGATTCTTATAATGCTATGATAGATTTATTTGGCTCACCCCTCTTTTGGTTAATGGAACTGTATTAACTTTGGACCATGTAGTGCAAAGGCTTGAAATTATTGAAAATAAGGTTGCTACTGTAGAGTGAATTGAAAATTTGGATAAAAAGATCCACAGCCAAATCTCTCAATATGGATCTAAAGTAGGAGTTACTTTGAAAAATATTAAAGAAAAGGAACCCATAGTTAATGAGAAAATAAATCACGATTCCACTAGGATCGATAAACTTGAGGATATTATTACCAACTTGGGAACCGCTTTTTCTTCCGTAAAGAATACTCCAAGTCCTCCCACTAAAATTGCCAAGCTTATGTATGTTCCTAAAAATAAGGGTGAATCCTCTAGTAAGGAAACTGCGGATCTCAAATCTATAAGTATTCATCCCAATCTTTTTGCTATCATTAGGGAACCATTTGTTACAAATGAATTTTTCCATCTTGTGCCTAAAAGTTTGATAATTAATAAAAAGAAATAAATTCCTAAAGATGGTAGAAGCCTCATTGAGGAATTGCCTACCAAAGATGGCAATACCTAGATCTATCCTTGCTTGTTATGCCTAGCTAGTGGCGTTAAACGATAGTGCTTGTTGGGAGGCACCCCAATTTTATTTTTATTCCTGGCTTTTTGCTCCTGTTTAGTAACAAATAATTTACCTAGCCTCTGTTTTGGTTGTGTTTTTTGTGTTTAATTAGTGTTTGTGCCAAGTAGAACCGTTGGGAAGACTTGGGGATAGTCTTGTTGAACTTGCTGTAAAAAACAGAAACTTTAGCACTCACGAGAACTGCTGCCATTTTTATTTGGAAAGTGCTATTTAGTTAATTCTTTTTGAAGATGTTTAATAGATAAATTCCTAACGTCCAGAAATTTATTGTAGAATTTTTGGGGTTCCATATCTTGCGCTAGCTACAGATTACTACAGACTGTTCTGTTTTGACAGATTCTATTTTTCGTGTGTTGTTTGCTCATTTTGATGAATCTATGGCTAGTAAAATAGTTTATAAACCATAGAGAAGTTGGAATACAGTAGGTTTAGCACCAAGATAAATAAATAATGAGTTCATTACAGTACCTTGAAGTGGTCTTTTGTTTTCTTTCGCTAACGGAGCTCACGAGATTTTCTACTTTGAGTTTTGTGTTGTGAAGTTTTCAAGTTTTGGGTAAAGATTTGATGGATTATGGAACAAGGAGTGGCAAGAGACTAAACTTGGGTATGCCCATGGCACCTCCAACATAATCTAAGGACACCTAAAAGCCAAACCTTGGGGATGCCCCGGAAGGCATCCCCTCTTTCGTTTACTCCTATCGGTAACTTTACTTGGAGCTATATTTTTATTCACCACATGATATGTGTTTTGCTTGGAGCGTATTGTATGATTTGAGTCTTTATTTTTTTAGTTTAACACAATCATCCTTGCTGTACACACCTTTTGAGAGAGCCATACATGATTTGTAATTTGTTAGAATACTCTATGTGCTTCGCTTATATCTTTTAAGTTATATAATTTTGCTCTAGTACTTCACTTATATCTTTTAGAGCAGGGTGGTGGATTTGTTTTATAGAAACTATTGATCTCTCATGCTTCACTTAGATTATTTTGAGAGTCTTAATAGCATGGTAATTTGCTGAAAATCCTAATATGCTAGGTATTCAAGAATAATAAAATTCTCTTATGAGTGTGTTTAATACTATGAGAAGTTAGATACTTGATAATTGTTTTGAGATATGGAGATGGTGATATTAAAGTCATGCTAGTTGAGTAGTTGTGAATTTGAGAAATACCTGTGTTAAAGCTTGTGATTCCCGTAGCATGCACGTATGGTGAACCGTTATGTGATGAAGTCAGAGCATGATTTATTTATTGATTGTCTTCCTTATGAGTGGCGGTCGGGGACGAGCGATGGTCTTTTCCTACCAATCTATCCCGCTAGGAGCATGCGCGTAATACATTGCTTTGATAACTTGTAGATTTTCGCAATAAGTATATGAGTTCTTTATGACTAATGTTGAGTCCATGGATCATTCGCACTCTCACCCTTCCACCATTGCTAGACTCTCTAATACCGCGCACCTTTCGCCGGTGTCATACACCCACCATATACCTTCCTAAAAACAGCCACCATACCTACCTATCATGGCATTTCCATAGCCATTCCGAGATATATTGCCTTGCAACTTTCCACCGTTCCGTTTACTATGACAGGCTCCATCATTGGCATATTGCTTTGCATGATCATGTAGTCGACATCGTATTAGTGGCAAAGCCACCGTTCATAATTCTTTCATACTTGTCACTCATGAGTCATTGCATATCCCGGTACACCGTCGGAGGCATTCATATAGACTCATATCTTGTTCTAAGTATCGAGTTGTAATTCTTGAGTTGTAAGAAAATAAAAGTGTGATGATCATCATTATTAGAGCATTGTCCTAGTGAGGAAAGGATGATGGAGCCTATGATTCGGCCATAAGTCGGGATGAGACTCCGGACGAAAAAAAATAAAAAAGAAAAAAAAAGAGAAATGGCCCAAATAAAAATAAAAAAGAAAAATGAGAGAAAAAGAGAGAAGGGACAATGCTACTACCCTTTTACCACACTTGTGCTTCAAAGTAGCACCATGATCTTCATGATAGAGAGTCTCTTATGTTATCACTTCCATATACTAGTGGGAATTTTTCATTATAGAACTTGGCTTGTATATCCCAATGATGGGCTTCCTCTAAACGCCCTAGGTGTTCATGAGCAAGCAAGTTGGATGCACACCCACTTAGTTTCTTTTTGAGCTTTCACATACTTATAGCTCTAGTGCATCCGTTGCATGGCAATCCCTACTCACTCACATTGATATCTATTGATGGGCATCTCCATAGCCCGTTGATACGCCTAGTTGATGTGAGACTATCTTCCCCCTTTTTGTCTTCTCCACAACCACCACTCTATTCCACCTATAGTGCTATATCCATGGCTCACGCTCATGTATTGCGTGAAGATTGAAAATTCTTTGAGAATGTCAAAAGTATGAAACAATTGCTTGGCTTGTCATCGGGGTTGTGCATGATTTAAATACTTTGTGTGGTGAAGATAGAGCATAGCCAGACTATATGATTTTGTAGGGATAACTTTCTTTAGCCATGTTATTTTGAGAAGACATAATTGCTCAGTTAGTATGCTTGAAATATTATTATTTTGATGTCAATACGAACTTTTGTCTTGAATCTTTCGGATCTGAATATGCATGCCACAATTAAGAAGAATTACATTAAAATTATGCCAAGTAGCACTCCGCATCAAAAAATTCTGTTTTTATCATTTACCTACTCGAGGACAAGCAGGAATTAAGCTTGGGGATGCTTGATACGTCTCCAACGTATCTATAATTTTTGATTGCTCCATGCTATATTATCTATTGTTTTGGACATTATTAGGCTTTATTATCCACTTTAATATTATTTTTGGGACTAACCTATTAACCAGAGGCCCAGCCCAGAATTGTTGTTTTTTGCCTATTTTAGGGTTTCGAAGAAAAGGAATATCAAACGGAGTGCAAACTGAATGAAACCTTCGGGAACGTGATTTTCTCAACGAACAAGACCCAGGAGACTTGGACCCTACGTCAAGACACAAAACAGGAGGCCACGAGGTAGGGGGGCGCGCCAACCCCCCAGGCGTGCCCTCCACCCTCGTGGCCCCCTGTTGCTCCACCGACGTACTCCTTCCTCCTATATATACCTACGTACCCCCAAACGATCAGATACGGAGCCAAAACCCTAATTCCACCGCCGCAACTGTAACGGCCTCGATGCGGCTATATCTCCTACATGTCAAAGCATGACTTAGAGGCATAACCGCATTGAAAGCAATGTCGCAAGTAAGGTAATCTTCACAACAACCCATGTAAATAGAATAAAGGGGAAAAGATACATAGTTGGCTTACACTCGCCACGTCACACAAATACATGAATAACATTACAATATCCAATACACTCATGGTCCGACTACCGTACCAAAATAAAAGATCAACCCCACATGCGACACGGTCCCCGATCACCCCAACCGGGAACCACTACTGATCATCTAGGAAAGACACATAGTAACGGCGAGAGTCTTCATCAAACTCCCACTTGAGCTCAAGCGCATCATCTGGAATGGTATCATCGGTCCCTGCATCTGGTTTTGGAAGTAAACTGTGAGTCACGGGGACTCAGCAATCTCGCACCCTCGTGATCAAGACTATTTAAGCTTATACGTAAGGCAAGGTAAAATGTGGAGCTGCAGCAAGCGACTAGCATATATGGTGGCTAACCTGTTCGCAAAAGAGAGCGAGAAGAGAAGGCAAAAGCACGGTCGAACAACTATGATCAAGAAGTGATCCTAGAACAACCTACGTCAAACATTACTCCAACACCGTGTTCACTTCCCGGACTCCGCCGAGAAGAGACCATCACGGTTACACACGCGGTTGATTCATTTTAATTAAGTTAAGTTTCATGTTATCTACAACCGGACATTAACAAATTCCCATCTGCCCATAACCGCGGGCACGGCTTTCGAAAGTTCAAATCCCTGCAGGGGAGTCCCAACTTAGCCCATCACAAGCTCTCACGGTCAACGAAGGATATTCCTTCTAGCAGGAAGACCCGATCAGACTCGGCATCCCGGTTACAAGACATCCTCGACAATGGTAAAACAAGTCCAGCAACACCGCCCGAATGTGCAGACAAATCCTGATAGGAGCTGCAAATATCTTGTTCTCAGGGCACATACACAGATGAGCTCTCCATACAACTAAAACCAAACCTCGAGTTTCCCCGAGGGGGCACTGCTCAGGGCTCTAATTTGGACCAACACTCAAAGGAGCACTGGCCCGGGGGGGTTTAAATAAAGATGACCCTTGGGCTCCAGAAACCCAAGGGAAAAAGACGCTAGGTGGAAAATGGTAAAACCAAGGTTGGGCATTGCTGGAGGAGTTTTATTCAAGGCGAACTGTCAAGGGGTTCCCATTATAACCCAACCACGTAAGGAACGCAAAATCCGGGAACATAACACCGATATGATGGAAACTAGGGCGGCAAGAGTGGAAAAAAACACTAGGCAAAAGTCCGAGCCTTCCACCCTTTACCAAGTATATAGGTGCATTAAGATAAAAAGATAATATAGTGATATCCCAACAATAAATAATGTTCCAACAAGGAATGATCTCCAATCTTCACCTGCAACTAGCAACGCTATAAGAGGGGCTGAGCAAAGCGGTAACATAGCCAATCAACGGTTTGCTAGCACATGGTGGGTTAGAGGTTTGACATGGAAATTTGGGAGGCATGATAAGCAAGTGGTAGGCATCGTAGCATAGGCATAGCAAAAGAGCGAGCATCTAGCAAGCAAAGATAGAAGTGATTTCGAGGGTATGATCATCTTGCCTGCAAAGTTGTCAGAGTTGACTTGATCCTCGTAAGCGAACTCAACGGGCTCCTCGTTCACGAAATCATCTCCCGGCTCTACCCAAACAAGAACAACAAGCAAACGGAACACAATCAACCACGTGCAATGCTCAAACAACATGATGCAAACATGGTATGGTATGTGGGATGCGGTATGTGATGCATATGCAAGATTTGACAAGGAATGGTTGAACCTAGCCTCAACATGGAAATCCAAGAGTTCCACTAGAAAGGTGAGGTGATTTCGGTTGAAATCGATATAAAGAACACCGGAATCGGATGCACGGTTTGGAAATGGCAAGCAAAAAAAATATGGCACCGGTCTGCGATAATCAGCAAGTAGCCATCTAAATGCATCAAGATAAATATTCTACAGCACCCAAACATGACAAGAAAATACATGGCAGGGATCCATTCATGATTCTTGACAAAATATGAACACTGAGCTACGGCTAATTCATACATTAACAGGTTCAAACAAGCATGGAAAAAGTACAAACTATAACAGGTTTCAGACTTAGTGAAATTAACACAAGTCTGGAATTCAACATCAGGAAGCACACTTTAGAGCATGAAAACTACGTGCTACAGGAACTTAACATGGCAAAGCAAGGCATGGCATGAAGCTACTCAAAGCACTTAACAAAAGTCACTTAGTGACCTTGAGCCAAAAGGGATCAGAAAATACAATTGCAAGCATGTGCACATGGCAAAAACATAAACAGATCTCAGACTTAGTGAATAACTGGAGCATGCAAATCAGTTAACGAGTAGGCATGTTCACGAGCTCGATGCACTCACAACAGAGCATGGCATGACAAACTAAGCATACACCAAACAAGAATACATGACATAGAAGCTAGACATGGCAAGAACAACAACAAAGCATTCACAGATCAATAGCAACATCCTCGGCAAAATTGCTAATCATGTCAACAATCTGCCAGGATTCACGAAATAGCAAAAGTAGAGCTCGATTGACTCAAGCTAGGGTGCTCCATAAATGCAAACAACGACACAGACGGATAGAGCACCACAATGTTAACAAATCATCCTTACTGATCATCCTCAAAGGAGGCACGGATCACTAGGAAACAACATGAACATATGTCATACCGACAAAATCAGGACAAGGACTTAGTGAAATTCTAAGTCCCTGAAATCAGCATTACTGATTATGCTACTTTGCAAGCTTGTGCTATTCACCACACATATCCCAAAAATACATGGTAAACACCTCTGTAAAGATGGCATGGCATATAACAAAACACATGTAGAGCTCAGGAGCATATCATGCACACATTAATTGTAGCGACCAGACCTCAAAGAGTCTGATCTCTGCGCTCCGGTGTCATCCCTGGATCAGTAATGCTGACACCACACAGTACTCGGAGGATTTATAGCAGAGTAGCAATCACACACTTATTACATCGAGTGTCTCAAAAGAGAACTTATTACAATAAATATGGCTTAAGGCCATCTAATAACGATAACAGCGGAAGGCTTGGAAGATAAGTGAGTCCATCAACTCCAATGGCATCACTGAGTATAGAACCACGACCTAAAACTCCTTAATCGTCGTCTGAAAAGTCTGCAACATTAACGTTGCAGCCCGAGAACGGGTCAGCACGTGGAATATGCTGGCAAGGTAACACATAGAGAGTAATGGAATGAAACAACTATACTATATGCATATTTGGCTGGTGGAAAGCTCTATGGTTACAGTTTTTGCGTAAAGCCAATTTTTGCCTACTTCAAAGGAATAAATTTAATTACTATCATGGTGGTTGTTAAACATTGAGAATAGTTGACAGCATTCTCAATCCCAATTAAGCATCATCATTTAACAAACCCAACAAAATTAACTTTAGAGTAACATGTTGAGATTCACATGATAATCCAGGTACTAGATACTCAAGATGTCCATAACCGGGGACATGGCTAACCATGATTAGTTTATTACACTCTGCAGAGGTTTGCGCACTTTTCCCCACAAGACTCGATCGCCTCCGTTGGATTTCTCGCACTACATGGTGTTTGAGAAATGGATGACCGAGACACAGTCTTTCAGAAGCGCTAGCACCTTACGATGGATAGACCGGTACACCTACTTTCCCCTACATCTGCTAGTCTACCCTGTAAGAGTTCGCACGACTTAATCAACTATGCCAGAGCCCATAATGGCTTGTGGCTGCACACGGAAGTTTCTAGTATGAATAATCTCATGATCCCTTTGAGCCTGGGTGGCGGTCCAAAAGAAAATCAGGCAAGTCCTGGAATACCCAGGTGCCTCAATCCACCCAGATGTCTGTTTACGTTGCCACCTTAGATAAACCATTAATTAACAATCTCACATCTGTCATGGATATCACTCACCCAATCCACGTCTACTAGCATATCATGGCATAATAAGCAAACGTAGAAATAACTCCCAAAGGTTTGATAATAAACAGGTAATAGGTACTACCTCATCTATTTCCCATCCCACAATTTAATTAGATCCTAATCATGCAATGTGTGAGGATTGATCTAATGCAATAAAACTGGGCTGTAGAAAAGGTATGATCAAAGTGTTACTTGCCTTGCTGATGATCCGTGAAACCTAACGATTCGAAGTAACAGGCGGCGCACTCCGGGTATTCTATCGCAGACAAACAAACAAGCATACAATAAGTACTCATCTAATGCACAGGTAAAACTCAAATAGAAGATCTAACCAGAAAGTTCAACTTAAGAACCCTGGTTTGCAAAAAGAATCAAATCGAACGAAGCAAAAGAAATCAAACGGCGAAAAAATCAACTTCGTGCTAGTAATCTAGATCTAAGTCAAATTTTACAGTAGCAAAAACTTGTTTAAGTTGATTATTCGGAAAGAGGGTTTCGAGACGAAACTCCAGGCGCTTGAATCGCCTGATTCCGATAAACGAGCGAAAAGTTATACTAAAACGAAAATCGGATCAGAAATCGCGATCAGAAAATAACCGCGGAAAATCCGACGAAAAAGAAAAAACGACGAACAGATTAATCGTTAATTAACCTAATCGGAAAATAATTAAAATAATAAAATAATATTAAAATAAAAAATCAAAAATAAAACCGACGAATTTTTTAAAAAAAAAATCGGCACGGAAGTCGAGGCGGCGACGAACCTCGGGCGGCGTGCAACTCCGGCGAGTCGGCGGCGGGTCCGGCGGCGGCGGCGGGCTAGGGTTTCGGGCGCGGGCGCGGTTATAGGCTGGGGCGTCGGGAGCCTCGCTATTTAAAGGCGCCCTCGGGCGGAGTCCCGCTCGAGTACGGCCCATAGTCGGTTTCGTTTTTTTTTTAAATAAGTACGCTTAGAAAAAAAATAAAAAGAAATACTAAACGGACTCCAAAAATCATGAAATAAATTTTCCCGGGTTTCTAAAATCAAGTCCGATAAAGTGAACATTTATTTGGGCCCAAAATACAAGTTTGAAAAACGCGTATTTTCCCTAAATTCAATTAAAAATACCGAAAAACTCCGAAATAAAACTTATTTGATTTTTTTATTAAATCCTCAATATTTCTATATTTTGGGAAAGTCATTTTATTCCCTCTCTCATATCTTTGTAATAGAAATAATTGACGATAAAATATATAAAATCAAATGATCCTGTTTACAAAATTTGAGAAAACTCAAATATGTAAATAATGAAATCCCCAACTCTCTCCGTGGGTCCTTGAGTTGCTTAGGATTTTCTAGGATCAAAACCAAAAGCAAAATAAAATATGATATGCATGATGATCTAATGTATAACATTCCAAATTGAAAATTTGGGATGTTACATTAATCATGGCAAAAATGACAAATATCTATTTGATGAAACAGATTTGCCAAGTTTATCACATAGCCCTCTTCCAACAGCATTTCAGGCATCAAGATGAGCTCAAATGAAAATGATGCAATGAGACAAACATTTTGATATGCTACACGCACAAATAGGAGCTGCGGATGCAGAGATACGACATGATGAAGATGCCTAAAAATACTGAAAAACTGGGGACTTAGTGAAATCTTTACCCTCCGGATCTAGGGTTTACTGTAGCTGGCAGCGCGCGCGAACCGATGCAACTCCGGCGAGCTCTTGGTCTACTCCGGTGAGCTCTATAGGCGACGGGAAGGCCGGACCCGGTCCCCCTCCGTCCGGATCCGACGGTGGGCGGCGGCGTCGGCCACCGTGGGGGTCCCTGGATGCGCGGGGAGACGCGGTGGAGTTTGGCGAGGCCGACGGCAGTCACCGAAAATGGCGGGCGGTGGCGCGGCGGTCGACACGGCGGCGCGGTGGCGGGGAAAAGGCGAGGAGGCGCGGGCGCGAGGAGGAAGAAGCGGGCGCGGGCGGCGCGCGGCCTCGGCCCGGACGGCGGCGGGGAGGGCCGGCGCTAGGCCTGGCGGGCCCGTGCGGCGGCGGCAAAGTGGGGCTCGCCCGCGGGACAGGTGGCAGCCGTTGGTTCGTCCGGCGGAGCGGGCGGACGTGTCCAGCCGTCCGGATTTTGTCCGGTGGCGCGTGGAGAGGGCGGGGTCTAGGGTTTGCCTGAGATTTTTGGAAGAGGATCTATTTATAGAGGTAGAGGGAGCTAGGGATGTCCAAATTGAGTGCGGCTTTGGGCCACGTGATCGTGATCGAACGCTCTGGACGATAGAAGGGGTTTAGGTGGGTTTTGGGCCAAATTGGAAGGGTGTTGGGCTGCAACACAAACGAGGCCTTCTCGGTCCCTCGGTTAACCGTTGGAGTATCAAACGAAGTCCAAATGGCACGAAACTTGACAGGCGGTCTACCGGTAGTAAACCAAGGCCGCTTGGCAAGTCTCGGTTCAAACCGGAAAAGTTTAACCCCCACACAAGAAAAGAGGTAGAAAGGACCACCGGAAGGCATAGGAGCGCCGGAATGCAAAACGGACAATGGGGAAAAAGCTCGGATGCATGAGACGAACATGTATGCAAATGCAATGCACATGATGACATGATATGAGATGCATGACAAAGGCAACAACACACAGAGACAAAAACCCGAACCCGAGGAAAATAAAATAACTTAGGCCGGAAATGGCAAGAGTTGGAGTACAGATAAGGTAAATTACATCCGGGGTGTTACAACACTCCACCACTATGAAAGGATCTCGTCCCGAGATCTAGGACTGGAAAAACGTCGGGTACTCAGAACGGAGGTGATCCTCGCGCTCCCAAGTGGCTTCACGGTCGAAATGGTGTGACCACTTGACTTTGAGGAATTTGATTGACGTATTGTGAGTCTTGCGTTCAGTCTGTTCAAGAATCACAACGGGGTGCTCATGATAAGAAAGGTCTTCTTGGAGATCAATGTCTTCGAAGTTGACGGTGCAGTCAGGAGTCTTGAAGCACTTGCGGAGCTAAAAGACACGGAACACGTCGTGCACATTAGCAAAGTTGGAGGGAAGATCAAGTTGATAGGCGAGATCGCCTCTCTTGCTGACGATCTTGAAAGGGCACACGTATCTAGGGGAAGCTTCCCTTTGATACCGAAGCGACAAGTACCTTTCATTGGAGAGACGCAGAGGTAAACATGGTCTCCGATCTCGAAAGACAAATCACGATGCTTACTATCATAGTAGCTCTTCTGGTGCGATTGCGCTGCTTTGAGGTTATCACGAATGACTTTGCACATTTCCTCTGCCTCTGTGATCAAGTCATTTCCAAGAAGTTGACGTTCACCGGTCTCTGACCAGTTAAGAGGAGTACAACACTTCCTGCCATAGAGAATTTCAATTGGGGCCTTGCCTGAACTCGCTTGGAAGCTGTTGTTGTAGGAGAACTCGGCATATGGAAGACAATCTTCCCACTTCATACCAAAAGAGATAACGCAAGCCCTGAGCATATCTTCAAGAATCTGATTGACACACTCGACTTGGCCGCTAATTTGAGAATGAAAAGCTGTGCTGAAATGGATGTTGGTGCCCATGGCCATCTGAAAAGAATCCCAAAACTTGGAGGTAAAGATGTTGCACGGTCTGAAGAGATCAACTGCGGAATGCCATGCAGAGAGACAATCCGAGAGGTATACAGCTCCGCCAATTGAGCTGCAGTGATAGACTCTTTGATAGGCAGGAAATGAGCCACTTTAGTGAGTTTGTCGATGACAATGAATATAGCATCATTGCCACGCTTGGACTTTGGAAAACCCGTCATGAAGTCCATCTCAATGTGGTCAAACTTCCATTCTGGAATGGCAAGAGGTTGGAGGAGACCAGCTGGTCGTTGGTGTTCTGCCTTCACTCTTCTGTAGACATCACATTCGTTCACGGACTAAGCAATCTCGCGCTTCATTCGAGTCCACCAATAAGCCTGCTTGAGGTTCTGGTACATCTTCGTACTCCCAGGGTGGATGGAGAGGAGTGAATTGTGAGCCTCGTTCATAATGACTTTACGAAGGTCACCTTTAGGCACAACAATGTGATCCTCGAAGAAGAGAGTATCCTTGTCATCAAGGCGATAACACTTCTACTTGGGTTGACTCTTGGCAATCCCAATCTTCACTTTCTTCACCATAGCATCAAGAAGTTGAGCCTCGTGAATCTGATCTTCCAAAGTAGGAGAGACTTGAAGGTTGGCAAGGAAACCTTGAGGAACAACTTGCAGATTGAGTTTGCAGAAAGCTTCACAAAGCTCGGGTTGGTAGGGCTTGAGAATCAGACTGTTGCAGTAAGCCTTCCTGCTCAATGTGTCAGCAATTACATTGGCCTTGGCTGGAGTATATTCGATTCTCGGATTATACTCTTGAATCATTTCGACCCAACGAGTCTGCCAGAGCTTGAGATTAGGCTGAGTGAAGATGTACTTGAGACTCTTGTGGTCAGTGAAGATGTCCACTTTTCTTCCCAATAAGAGATGTCTCCAAGTCAAAAGAGCATGCACAACTGCCGCCAACTCGAGGTCATGAGTGGGGTAGTTCTTCTCGTTGGGCTTCAACTGACGAGAGGTATAAGCCACAACTTTCTTCTCTTGCATCAACACTGCACCAAGACCTTGAAGAGAGGCATCGCAGAAGACCTCGAACGGTTTGGATTCATCAGGAGGAGTCAGAACTGGAGCAGTGACTAATTTCTCTTTCAGGGTGTTGAAAGCGATGTCACATTCAGGAGACCAAACGGACTTGATGTGCTTCTGGAGAAGGTTGGAAAGCGGCTTCGCGATCTCTGAGAAGTTCTCAATGAACCTTCGACAATAGCTTGCGAGCCCAAGGAAGCTGCGGAGTTACTTCACGTTCTGAGGTGGTTCCCAATTCACAATTGCAGACACCTTCTCAAGATTCACCGCTATGCCCTTGGCAGAGATGATATGCCCAAGATAGAGAACCTCATCGAGCCAAAACTCGCACTTTGAGAACTTGGCGTAGAACTGATGTTCTCTGAGCTTATCGAGCACCAAACGCAAGTGCTTAGCATGATCTTCCTTGTTCTTGGAAAAGACCAAAATGTCATCGAGGTAGCCCAAGATGAAGTCATTTGTGTAGGCGTTGAAGATGAAGTTCATCATGCGAGAGAAAGTCAGCGGAGCGTTGACGAGGCCAAAAGACATGGCAGTGTATTCATATGAACCATAGCTTGTTCTGAACGCCGTCTTGGGGATATCTTGCTCACGAATTTGTTCAAACAGCTCGTTGATGTTGGGAAGTGGGTACTTGTTCTTTATAGTATTCTTGTTCAATGGACGGTAGTCAACACAGAGTCGGTCCGTTCCATCCTTCTTCACAAAAAGAACTCCACAACCCCATAGAGAAGAACTAGGTCGGATGAGACCCATTCGCTCTTGAATATCGAGTTGCTTCTTCAGCTCCTTCAACCCTTCAAGTCCAAGCTTGTATGGAAATTTGCAAACAGGTTCCGTGCCACGCTCAAGATCGATGACGAATTCAACTGGCCGGTGCGGAGGCATTCCTGGAAGCTCTTCTGGAAAGACGTCTTGATATTCGCAAACAACTGGAATTTGAGAGATGGCATCCAGTTCACTCTTCTCATTGAGAGAAAACAGACGGATGGTATCATCACGAGCGGCAAAGACAATTACATCCTGAGACGAATGAGTCAATTGAATCTGCCTGGCAGCCCAATCAAGATGAGCCTTGTGCTTAGAAATCCAATCCATTCCAAGAATAAGATCGATATCCGAGTTGCCCAGAACAATAGGAGAAGCTAGAAATTTGTAGTCGCCCAGCATGATAGTAACATCAAGAACGCAGATATTAGCTGTCATTTGCTTGCCCGGTGACATGATTTGCAAGGAACTTTGCAAATACTGATAATCACACTCATACTTTGATGCAAAAGGTTTAGAAATGAAGCAATGCGACACATCAGTGTCAAAAAGAACTTTTGCAGGAACATCGTTAACAGGAAGGTTACCCATGATGACATCTGACGAGTCCTCTGCCTGAGCTGCATTCATCAAGTTGACCTTGGCGTGCTTGGGGTTATGCTTGACCACAGCTGTACTTGCCGATCTCACAGGAGGAGGAGGAGGAGGGAGACGCCCCTGATTGAAGCATTTGTTGGCATAGTGACCCTTCTGTTGGCACTTGTTGCACGTGACCTCCGAGAGCGGACCATGATATGGAGCACTTGATCTTGGAGCTTGAGACGAAGTCTTGTTCTGAAAGCCAGGGTTGGGTGGGTGGGAAGATCCACTGGCACCTTTGCTCTTCTGCGGATAAGGCTGACGGAACGGAGGCGGAGGAAGCCAATACTTCTGCTGCTTAGCCACTTGAGTTGAGCAAGAAGGAGTAGCATCTCTGACTCGCTTCTTGGAAGCATCCCACTTCAGTTGAGCAGTCTCTTGCTTCATTGCCATGTTGTAAAACTCATCGTACCTCTTGGGCTCAAAGAGAAAGAGAGCTAGCTGGATTTCTTCTCTGAGACCACCCCTGAACTGGTATATCATGCCCTTCTCGTCAGGGACGTCTTGCTTAGCAAAACGGGCGAGCTTCTGAAAAATCTTGTTGTACTCGTAAACAAACATGGAGCCTTGCTTCAGGTTGCGGAATTCCTCACGCATGCTTTCAACCACGCTCTGAGGAATATGATGAGCTTTGAAGTCTTGACGGAATTCATCCCAGGTAATCACACGGCCTCCTCTGGAATCTTTGTACTGCTAAAACCATTCTGCAGCTTGGTCTTTGAGTTGGAAGGAGGCGACGGTGGCGGCGGTCGGAGGTGGCCGACGAGGGGAGGGACGAAGGCGGTGCGGGCGGCAGCCTCTGGCCCGTGCGCGGGCGCGGGCGGGCCGACCACAGGCCCGGCGGGCTTCGGCGATGTGGGCGCCGGGCGGGTGACTCAGGCAGCGCCGGGCGGGCGACTCAGGCAGCGCCACGTGGCGGTGGCAGGAGTCCGGCGGACATGTCCGTCGGTGGCTTCTTTGTCCGGCGCGCGAGGAGAGTGTAACATCCCAAATTTTCAATTTGGAATGTTATACATTAGATCATCATGCATATCATATTTTCTTGCATTTTGTCGATCCTAGAAATTTCAGGCAACTCAAGGACCCTCGGAGAGAGTTGGAGATTTCGTCTTTTTCATATTTGAGTCCTCTCAAATTTTGAAGAAAGGATCATTGGATTTGTCGGAGTTTTATTAGCCTTTTGTTTGGATAGGAAAAAATGCGCGTTTTCAAAAATTGCATTTTAGGCCCGGAGAAAAGTTCATTTTGTTCGACTCATTTTTAGGAGTTGGGGAAAATTTACTTTATTAGATTTGGAGTTCGTTTAGATCTCTTTTTGTTTTTTTTCGAGAGTGGAACCGTTTTAAAAAAAAATCCCAGCGACTTGGGCCTAAGGCCCAAGCCACCGAGCCAGGCGCCAGGAGCCAGCGCGCGCGCGCCCCAAGCAGGAGGCCACCGCCGCCGCCGTTTCCTTTTTAGAGTCCTAGTAGGACTTGTTTCCTACTTCATTTTTTTTCTAGATCTCTTTCCTCTTTTCTTTCCTAATCCTAGTTCAATTCCTTGACCCCTACACCAAGTTTTCTCCCCCTCCCCAATATAAATACTCCCACACCCCCCCCCCTAAACACATCAAATCCAAAGCCCCAAAGCCCCAAGCACCACCACGCCCCTCACCCGTGCCGCGCCGCCCTAGTGCCCCGTCGCCGCCGCGCCGCACCCCACCACCCCCGCGCCACACCATCACCCCCGCGCCGCCGCCGCACCTTGCCACCCACCGCCGCCGCCCTATGCCCACGCCGCCGGAGTTCCTCGCCGAAGACTTCGTCGGAGGTAGCCCCGCGCCACATCTTTTCTTCTCATCGGATCGTTTTCTTCTAATCGTTCCGATTCTTCTTTTTCCGATTCGTTTTTCTTCGCAAAACCGTTCCGGTTTTCTAGATCGGTTTTACGATCGGTTTTCTTCTCCGAAACCCTAGATCGGATTCGTTTTCTTTTCCGATTTAGTTGCCCGAGATCGTTCGTTGGACCGTTCGTCCTAATGAACGTGATCACCGGATTCTTCTAGGTTAACGGACGTCCGTTCGTTCAACCGTTCTTCTTTTTCCTCTCGTCGGATTTATTCCGCGATCGCGATCTTAGATCCGATCTTCTTTCTAGTCTATTTTCTCGCTCGTTTATCGGAATCAGGTGATGCAAGCGCCTGGAGTTTCGTTTCGAAACCGTTGTTCCGTCTAATCAACTTTAACTAAGTTTTTGCTACGGTAAAATTTGACCTAGTTTCAACTTGCTAGAACCAAGTTGTTTTCTTCCGCCATTTAGTTTTCGGTTTCTTCGTTCGGTTCTTTCTTTCTTCTCAACCGGAGTTCTTAAGTTGAACTATCTGGTTCGGTCTCTTGTTCGAGTTTTACCTGTGCATTAGATGAGTACTTATTGTATGCTTGTTATTTGTCTGCAATAGATTACCCGGATTGCGCCGCCTGTTACTTCGAATCTCCAGGACTCGCGGATCATCAGCAAGGCAAGTAACACTTTGATCATACCTTTTCTACAACCCAGTTTTATTGCATTAGATCCATCCTCACACATTGCAGGATTAGGAGCTAATTAAATTGTGGGATGGGAAGTAGATGAGGTAGTACCTATTACCTGTTTATTATGAAACCTTTCGGAGTTACTTCTACGTTTGCTTATTATGCCATGCTATGCTAGTAGACGTGGATTGGGTGAGTGATATCCATGACAGATGTGAGATTGATAATTTTAATGGTTTATCTGAGGTGGCAACTTAAACACACATCTGGGTGGATTGAGGCACCTGATGTCTATCAGGACTTGCCTGTTTTATTTTGGACCGCCACCCAGGCTCAAAGGGATCATAAGATCTTTCATGCTAAATACTTACGTGTGCAGCCACAAGCCATTATGGGCTCTGGCATAGTTGACTAAGTCGTGCGAACTCTTATAGGGGTAGACTAGCAGATGTAGGGGTTGTAGGTGGTACAGTCTACTCCATCGTAAGGTGCTAGCGCTTCTGAAAGACTATGTCTCGGTCATCCGTTTCTCAAACACCAGTAGTGCGAGAAATCCAACGGAGGCGATCGAGTCTTGTGGGGAAAAGTGCGCAAACCTCTGCACAGTGTAACAAACTAATCATGATTAGCCGTGTCCCCGGTTATGGACAATCTTGAGTATCTAGTACTTGAATATCATGTGAATCTCATCATGTTACTTCTAATTAATATTGTTGGGTTTTAATGTTTACTTTTAATTGGGATTGAGAATGTTGTCAACCATTCTCAATGTTTAACAACCACCATGATAGTTAAATAAATTTATTCCTTCGCAGTAGGGAAAAATTGGCTTTACGCAAAACAGTAACCATAGAGCTTTCCACCAGCCAAATATGCATATAGTATAGCTGTTTCATTCCATCATTCTCTATGTGTTACCTTGCCAGCATATTCCATGTGCTGACCCGTTTCGGGCTGCAACGTTAATGTTGCAGACTTTTCAGACGACGATTAAGGTGCTTTTAGGTCGTGGTTCTATACTCAGTGATGCCGTTGGAGTTGATGGACCCATTTATCTTCCAAGTCTTCCGCTGTTATCGACACTAGATGGCCTTAAGCCATATTTATGTAATAAGTTCTCTTCGGAGACATCGATGTAATAAGTGTGTGATTGCCACTCTGCTATAAATCCTTCGAAGTACTATGTGGTGTCAGCATTACTGATCCAGGGATGACACCGGAGCACAGAGATCAGACTGTTTGAGATTTGATCGCTACAAAGATGGTATCAGAACACATGCTGACTGTAGGACACGACCACTAAGTTAAAGCCATAGATCACTATTCTCTCCTCATTTTCTAACTCCTCATCTTTTCTACTCTTTGGGATGAATGACGCGAAGATTAAGTACGCTCAACCGGATGAAGGCACACCTTTTGGATTTCACTTGAAGGAAGTCACCAAGTACCTAAACATTGGATTACCAAGCTTCACGGGAACCTTCAACGCCACTTTGCCTGAAGAGGAGCGCTGGAAGATTCAAGCTCACGTTCCGGGAAGGACATTCGCGCCAATCACGAAGCCCATAGATAGTGTTTTCAGTGCACCAACTTGGAGTCTAGGAAGGAGCATGGCAGCCCATATCACCATAGGACGCATTGGAGAAGTTTATCAAGAAGACCTCAAGGACACTATCTACCAGATTTGCGGACGCCGAGATGAACAATGGGAGTTAGTCAGCACCAAGAAGGATAGATCCATTACAGCATTCATCCAGGAGTTAAACCAACACATTCGACGCCATGAGAACCAGATGTGCAATGATATGATGGAGCTGAAGAATGCGACAAGGATCATCGAGCTAGAAGGAGAACTGAAGACTACACGCAAGGACTACATGGACGAGATCGTAGCTCTAGCAAGACACAACTGCGATCTTAAGCAAGAAATTGAAGAACTCAAGAGGAAGTTAGCATCCAAGGAGGAAGATGAGTATGTCCCATGTCCACACAACTACATCATCATCGATGACACCGATTTGGATCCAAGTGAACCCGACTTTGACGACAAAGCTGGAGCAGACATCATGGAGTCTTCCACCAGTTCAAATTTCTAGATGACCACCAAATATTAGTAGTATTCCCCCCATGTAAACACTATAGTTCGAGCACTTTTGCGATAGCTAGATCGATTGTATGCCCTTGTTTGATTTGAATGAAGTGATTTTGTGTGAATTTGCTCATGTGCATTGGGGTAGTGTTTTCTCTTTAGACCTCATTCTATTCTTATTTCTCTTCTTTTCTAAACCCTCAGATGCCTCCGAGACGTGACAATGGATTTCCACCGGAGCTCACTCAGTTGATCCAACAGCAGAATCAGTTGATGCAGATGTTAGTTCAGAATCAGCAGAACAACAACAACAACCCACCACCACCACCCCATGTTGACCACTTAGCCCATTTCCTTAGGCTAAATCCGCCGGTGTTTTCCAGTAGCATCGAGCCAATAGTAGCAGACGATTGGCTCCATAAGATAGGAAGGGAGTTGACCACCGCAGGATGCACGAATGGTGAGAAAGTGAAGTTTGCCGCACATCAGTTAGAAGGACCCGCGGCAGCATGGTGGGAGAATTTCACAGCCACTTTCCCATTTGACACTGTCACATGGGATCAGTTCCAGCAAGCTTTCCGCACTGCACATGTTTTAGCAGGAGCTATGGCCATGAAGAAGCGTGAGTTTCGCAACTTACGCCAAGGAGGTAGGACAGTTGGCTAGTATGTTGATGACTTCAGCAAGTTAGCACGTTATGCCCCAGATGACGTTGCTACGGATGCAGCTAAGCAGGAGAAGTTTCTGGAAGAACTGAATGATGAGCTAAGCATGCAGTTGATGGTAGCAAGTTTCAGAAACTACCAGGAGTTGGTAGATCGTGCCATCATGATTGAAGGGAAGCAGCAGCAGATTGAGAACCGCAAGAGGAAGTATGGACAGGGGAAGTATAACTCTGGAGCCCAGCAGAAGCCCCGTTTTACCCCTAAATCGGGATTTCAGTTTCAGCATACCCATGGAGGAAGTAGTTCGCACAACCACAACTGCCACAAGAATGGTAATGGGAATGGAGGAAGCAACAGCCAGAAACGGACCACCCCATCAACCCCATCCAAGAGAGATCTGAGCCAAGTCACCTGTTTCAAGTGTTCCAAGACCGGACATTATGCCAATGAATGTCCTGAAGGCCAGAATGGAAATGGCAATGGGAGCTCAGGGAAGAAGTCGAACCCTTTTAATAGGGGACAGGTGAACCACGTTAGCATGGAGGAGGTTGAAGATCAGCCTGATGCGGTGATCGGTAAGTTTTTGGTTAAGTCATTTACCGCACTCGTTCTTTTTGATACTTGTGCATCGCATTCATACATATCAAGGGGATTTGTGGATAAATATAACCTGCCAACCCAAGCCCTTAGGTCACCCATGTTAGTAAGCTCACCAGGAGTGGAGTTTATGGCTAGACGATGGTGTGATCGGTTACCATTAAGGATTGGTAACTATGTTTTTCCCTCAGACCTAATAGTATTGGAATCCCAAGGATTGGATGTAATCCTCGGTATGGATTGGTTGTCGATGTATGGAGGAAACATCGATTGTGCTAGTAAGTCAATTTTGCTTACAACGCCAAAAGGAAGAAGGATCAAGTATGTATCCCGGCATGTGCCAAATAGGACACAAGTAAATTGCCTGACAGGAGTCGTGCAGGAGGAAGTACCAGTGGTAAAGGATTTTCCTGATGTATTTCCTGATGAATTGCCAGGCATGCCACCGGATAGAGACATTGAGTTTTTGATTGAGTTATTGCCAGGCACAAGCCCAATATCAAAGAGACCATACCGGATGCCAGCAAAGGATTTAGTGGAAATTAAGAATCAGATTAAGGAGTTGTTGGAGAAAGGTTACATTCGCCCAAGTTCTTCACCTTGGGGATCACCCGTACTTCTAGTAGAGAAGAAGGATGGATCATTACAGATGGTTGTTGATTACCGTGGATTGAATGAAGTAACCATCAAGAACAAGTACCCACTGCCAATGATCAATGATCTGTTTGATCGTTTGCAAGGAGCTAAAGTGTTTTCCAAGATCGATTTGCGATCAGGGTACCACCAGTTGAAGATTCGAGAACAGGATATTCCGAAGACAGCATTCACCACAAGATATGGACTGTATGAGTATACCGTTATGTCATTTGGATTGACTAACGCGCCTGCCTATTTTATGAACATGATGAACAAAGTGTTTATGGAGTTTTTGGATAAGTTCGTCGTAGTGTTCATTGATGATATCCTGGTTTATTCAAAGAATGAAGAAGAGCATAAGGAACATTTGCGTTTGGTATTGGAGAAGCTAAGGGAACATCAGCTATATGCCAAGTTGAGCAAATGTGAGTTTTGGTTAAAGGAAGTAGGATTCCTTGGACACGTTATATCCGGAGAAGGGATAGCAGTTGACCCCACAAAGGTTGAGACCGTAACCGAATAGGAAGCACCAACGACAGTTGGAGAGATCCAGAGTTTTCTTGGACTCGCAGGATACTACCGGAGATTCATTGAGAATTTTTCAAAGATTGCGAAGCCTATGACGGAGTTGTTGAAGAAGGATACCAAGTTCAATTGGACTGAGGAGTGTGAGGCTAGTTTCCAGGAGTTGAAGAAACGATTGGTTACCTCACCAGTGTTGATTTTGCCAGATCAGACCAAGGATTATGAAGTATATTGCGACACTTCACGTCGAGGACTTGGAGCAGTGCTTATGCAGGAAGGGAGAGTTTTTTCATATGCTTCACGACAACTGAAACCTCATGAGTTGAATTACGCCACTCATGATTGGGAGTTAGCAGCCGTAGTGCATGCATTGAAGACATGGAGACATTTCCTCATTGGAAATCATTGTGAGGTGTACACGGATCACAAGAGTTTGAAGTACATTTTCACGCAGAAGGAGTTGAACCTCAGACAAAGGAGATGGTTGGAGCTCATCAAGGATTATGATATGAGATTGCAATACCATCCTGGTAAAGCTAATGTAGTAGCTGACGCATTGAGCCATAAGAGCCATGTAAATACGTTAATGACGGGAGCAATACCCAAGGAGTTAGCAGAAAACCTTCATGAACTAAGTTTAGAGATAGTTCCGAAAGGCTATGTAGCAGCATTGGAGATTCAGTCAACATTGATGGATAAAATCAGAGAGGCTCAGAAATCTGACAAGGAGATTGCGGCTATAAAGGAGAAACTAAGCAAAGGAAAAGCAAAGGGATTTCGTGAGGATGAGCATGATACCCTATGGTTTGAGGACCGTGTTTATGGGCCAAATGACCCAGAGATCAGGAAGTTGATTTTGCAAGAGGCACATGATTCACCATATTCGATTCACCCAGGAAATACCAAGATGTATTTGGATTTAAAGGAAACATTCTGGTGGACCGGAATGAAGAAGGATATTGCAGCCTATGTAGCAGTTTGTGATGTATGTCATAGAGTGAAGGCAGAGCATCAGAAGCCAGCCGGATTGTTGCAACCATTGCCGATACCCGAATGGAAGTGGGAAAAGATAGGCATGGATTTTATCATAGGACTACCCAGGACGAAAGCAGGATATGACTCGATATGGGTAGTAGTTGATCGTTTGACGAAGGTAGCACATTTCATTCCAGTTAAGACCACTTACACCAGTGCTAAGTTGGCAAAGATATACATGACTAGGATCATTTGTTTGCATGGAGTTCTGAGGAGTATTGTATCAGATAGAGGAACCCAATTTACCTCAAAGTTTTGGAATCAGTTGCATGAGACTTTAGGAACCAGGCTAGAGTTCAGCACCGCTTTTCATCCGCAGACAGATGGATAGACCGAGAGAGTCAACCAGATTTTGGAAGATATGCTGAGAGCTTGTGCACTAGATTATGGATCTAGTTGGGATGATAATTTGCCGTATGCGGAGTTTTCTTATAACAATAGTTACCAAACCAGTTTGAAGATGGCACCTTTCAAAGCTTTGTACGGAAGGAGGTGCAGGACACCGTTGTCATGGGACGAAGTTGGAGACCGTCAGTTCTTTGGACCAGATTTGATTAAGGAGTCTGAACAGAAAGTTAAGTTGATTCGCGATAGGCTCAAGGTAGCCCAGTCCAGGCAGAAGAGCTACGCAGATTCTAAACGCAAGGAGACAGTTTACGAAACCGGAGACAGGGTGTATCTCCGAGTATCCCCACTTCGAGGAGTTAAGCGATTTGGAGTTAAGGGAAAAATTAGCACCGCGTTTCGTTGGACCGTATAAGATCTTGCAACGTATGGGAGAAGTCGCTTATAAGTTGGAACTACCAGAGGGACTGTCAGGAGTTCACGATGTATTCCATGTTTCTCAGCTGAAGAAATGTCACGCCGAGATGACGGAGGTACCGCTAAGAGATACAGTGCCATTGGAAGCGATTCAGTTGAAGGACGACTTGACATATGAAGAGAAACCAGTCAAGATTCTCGATTATGCCAGCAGAGTTACCCACAGCAAGGTTAACAAGTTTTGCAAAGTTCAGTGGAACCACCACTCAGAGGATGAAGCCACCTGGGAGAGAGAAGAAGATTTGCTCAAGGACCACCCTCACCTATTTTCTAGCCAACCCGAATCTCGAGGGCGAGATTCATCTTAAGGGGGGTAGGTTTGTAACATCCCAAATTTTCAATTTGGAATGTTATACATTAGATCATCATGCATATCATATTTTCTAGCATTTTGTCGATCCTAGAAATTTCACGCAACTCAAGGACCCTCGGAGAGAGTTGGAGATTTCGTCTTTTTCATATTTGAGTCCTCTCAAATTTTGAAGAAAGGACCATTGGATTTGTTGGAGTTTTATTTGCCTTTTGTTTGGATAGGGAAAAATGCGCATTTTCAAAAATTGCATTTTAGGCCCGGAGAAAAGTTCATTTTCTTCGACTCATTTTTAGGAGTCGGGGAAAATTTACTTTATTAGATTTGGAGTTCGTTTAGATCTCTTTTTGTTTTTTTCCGAGCGCGGAACCGTTTTAAAAAAAATCCCAGCGACTTGGGCCTAAGGCCCAAGCCACCGAGCCAGGAGCCAGGAGCCAACGCGCGCGCGCCCCAGGCAGGAGGCCATCGCCGCCGCCATTTCCTTTTTAGAGTCCTAGCAGGACTTGTTTCCTACTTCGTTTTTTTCTAGATCTCCTCTTTTCTTTCCTAATCCTAGTCCAATTCCTTGACCCCTACACCAAGTTTTCTCCCCCTCCCCAATATAAATACTCCCACACCCCCCCCTCTAAACACATCAAATCCAAAGCCCCAAAGCCCCAAGCACCACCACGCC
Organism: Triticum monococcum; assembly: GCA_034509565.1. Lineage (NCBI taxonomy): Eukaryota > Viridiplantae > Streptophyta > Magnoliopsida > Poales > Poaceae > Triticum > Triticum monococcum. The sequence goes on from CM067842.1 coordinate 318,581,332, forward strand.
CCTCACCCGTGCCGCACCGCCCTAGTGCCCCATCGCCGCCGCGCCGCACCCCACCACCCCCGCGCCGCCGCCACACCTTGCCACCCACCGCCGCCGCCCTACGCCCACGCCGCTGGAGTTCCTCGCCGGAGACTTCGACGGAGGTAGCCCCGCGCCACATCTTTTCTTCTCATCGGATCGTTTTCTTCTAATCGTTCCGATTCTTCTTTTTCCGATTCGTTTTTCTTTGCAAAACCGTTCCGGTTTTCTAGATCGGTTTTACGATCGGTTTTCTTCTCTGAAACCCTAGATCGGATTCGTTTTCTTTTCTGACTTAGTTGCCCGAGATTGTTCGCCAGACCGTTCGTCCTAACGAACGTGATCACTGGATTCTTCTAGGTTAAAGGACGTCCGTTCGTTCAACCGTTCTCCTTTTTCCTCTTGTCGGATTTATTCCGCGATCGCGATCTCAGATCCGATCTTCTTTCTAGTCTATTTTCTCGCTCGTTTATTGGAATCAGGTGATTCAAGCGCCTGGAGTTTCGTTTAGAAACCGTCGTTCCGTCTAATCAACTTTAACTAAGTTTTTGCTACGGTAAAATTTGACCTCGTTTCAACTTGCTAGAACCGAGTTGTTTTCTTCCGCCGTTTTGTTTTTGGTTTCTTCGTTCGGTTCTTTCTTTCTTCTCAACCGTTGTTCTTAAGTTGAACTATCTGGTTCGATCTCTTGTTCGAGTTTTACCTGTGCATTAGATGAGTACTTATTGTATGCTTGTTGTTTGTCTGCGATAGATTACCCGGATTGCACCGCCTGTTACTTTGAATCTCTAGGACTCGCGGATCATCAGCAAGGCAAGTAACACTTTGATCATACCTTTTCTACAACCCAGTTTTATTGCATTGCATGATTAGGAGCTAATTAAATTGTGGGATGGGAAGTAGATGAGGTAGTACCTATTACCTATTTATTATGAAACCTTTGGGAGTTACTTCTACGTTTGCTTATTATGCCATGCTATGCTAGTAGACGTGGATTGGGTGAGTGATATCCATGACAGATGTGAGATTGATAATTTTAATGGTTTATCTAAGGTGGCAACTTAAACACACATCTGGGTGGATTGAGGCACCTGATGTCTATCAGGACTTGCCTGTTTTATTTTGGACCGCCACCCAGGCTCAAAGGGATCATAAGATCTTTCATGCTAAATACTTACGTGTGCAGCCACAAGCCATTATGGGCTCTGGCATAGTTGACTAAGTCGTCCGAACTCTTATAGGGGTAGACTAGCAGATGTAGGGGTTGTAGGTGGTACGGTCTACTCCATCGTAAGGTGCTAGCGCTTCTGAAAGACTATGTCTCGGTCATCCGTTTCTCAAACACCAGTAGTGCGAGAAATCCAACGGAGGCGATCGAGTCTTGTGGGGAAAAGTGCGCAAACCTCTGCAGAGTGTAACAAACTAATCATGATTAGCCGTGTCCCCGGTTATGGACAATCTTGAGTATCTAGTACTTGAATATCATGTGAATCTCATCATGTTACTTCTAATTAATATTGTTGGGTTTTAATGTTTACTTTTAATTGGGATTGAGAATGTTGTCAACCATTCTCAATGTTTAACAACCACCATGATAGTTAAATAAATTTATTCCTTTGCAGTAGGGAAAAATTGGCTTTACGCAAAACAGTAACCATAGAGCTTTCCACCAGCCAAATATGCATATAGTATAGCTGTTTCATTCCATCATTCTCTATGTGTTACCTTGCCAGCAAATTCCATGTGCTGACCCGTTTCGGGCTGCAACGTTAACGTTGCAGACTTTTCAGACGACGATTAAGGTGCTTTTAGGTCGTGGTTCTATACTCAGTGATGCCGTTGGAGTTGATGGACCCATTTATCTTCCAAGTCTTCTGCTGTTATCGACACTAGATGGCCTTAAGCCATATTTATGTAATAAGTTCTCTTCGGAGACATCGATGTAATAAGTGTGTGATTGCCACTCTGCTATAAATCCTTCGAAGTACTGTGTGGTGTCAGCATTACTGATCCAGGGATGACACCGGAGCACAGAGATCAGACTGTTTGAGGTTTGATCGCTTCAGAGAGGGAGGGGTCTAGGGTTTGCCCGAGATTTTTGGAAGGGGATCTATTTATAGAGGTAGAGGGGGCTAGGGATGTACAAATTGAGTGCGGTTTCCGGCCACGTGATTGTGATCGAACACTCTAGACAATAGAAGGTGTTTAGGTGGGTTTTGCACCAAACTGGAAGGGTGTTGGGCTGCAACACAAACGAGGCCTTCTCGGTCCCTCGGTTAACCATTGGAGTATCAAACGAAGTCCAAATGGCACGAAACTTGACAGGCGGTCTACCGGTAGTAAACCAAGGCCGCTTGGCAAGTCTCGGTCCAAACCGGAAATGTTTAACCCCCACACATGAAAAGAGGTAGTAAGGACCACCGGAGGGCATAGGAGCGCAGGAATGCAAAACGGACAATGGGGAAAAAGCTCGGATGCATGAGACGAACATGTATGCAAATGCAATGCACATGATGACAGGATATGAGATGCATGACAAAGGCAACAACACACGGAGACAAAAACGCGAACCCGAGGAAAATAAAATAACTTAGGCCGGAAAGGGCAAGAGTTGGAGTACAGATAAGGTAAATTACATCCAGGGTGTTACAGCAACTTTCTGTGTCCACGAGATCCCATCTTGGGGCCTGTTCCGGAGCTCCACCGAAGGGGGCATCGATCACGGAGGGGTTCTACATCAACACCATAGCCCCTCCGATGAAGTGTGAGTAGTTTACTTCAGACCTATGGGTCCATAGTTAGTAGCTAGATGGCTTCTTCTCTCTTTTTGGATCTCAATACAATGTTCTCCCCCTCTCTTGTGGAGATCTATTCGATGTAATCTTCTTTTTGCGGTGTGTTTGTTGAGACCGATGAATTGTGGGTTTATGATCAAGTCTATCTATGAATAATATTTGAATCTTCTCTGAATTCTTTTATGTATGATTGGTTATCTTTGCAAGTCTCTTCGAATTATCAGTTTGGTTTGGCCTACTAGATTGATCTTTCTTGCAATGGGAGAAGTGCTTAGCTTTGGGTTCAATCTTGCGGTGTCCTTTCCTAGTGACAGTAGGGGCAGTAAGGCACGTATTGTATTGTTGCCATCAAGGATAACAAGATGGGGTTTTCATCATATTGCATGAGTTTATCCTTCTACATCATGTCATCTTGCTTAAGGCATTACTCTGTTTTCATTAACTTAATACTCTAGATGCATGCTGGATAGTTGTCGATGAGTGGAGTAATAGTTGTAGATGCAGGCAGGAGTCGGTCTACTTGTCTCTGACGTGATGCCTATATACATGATCATACCTAGATATTCTCATAACTATGCTCAATTCTGTCAATTGCTCAACAGTAATTTGTTCACCGACCATAGAATACTTATGCTCTCGAGAGAAGCCACTAGTGAAACCTATGGCCCCCGGGTCTATCTTCATCATATTAATCTTCCAGTACTTAGTTATTTCTTTTTGCTTTTACTTTTCTTTTATTTTAATTTGCATCTTTATCATAAAAATACCAAAAAAATTATCTTATCATATCTATCAGATCTCACTCTCATAAGTGGCCGTGTAGGGATTGCCAACCCCTATTCGCGTTGGTTGCGAGGATTTATTTGTTTTGTGCAGGTACGAGGGACTCGCACGTAGCCTCCTACTGGATTGATACCTTGGTTCTCACTAACTGAGGGAAATACTTACGCTACTTTGCTGCATCATCCCTTCCTCTTCGGGGAAAACCAACGCAGTGCTCAAGAGGTAGCAATATCATGCCATCATGTTTCCATCAATGGCATGTTTGTGGTTTATGGCATGCCAACGACTTTAATATACACATCGTATAGTTATAGCATGTCATCTTGTTTACATAGTCATCATATTTTGAAGTATGTCATTCTATCCTATTTAGTTAGCCATCATACATGTGAAATTGTGTCATGCTATCCTGTTTAATTAGCCATCATATATGTGAAGTTATGTCCTGCTATTCTGTTTGCTTAGACAACATATATGTGAATTATTTCATGCCCTGTTTTCTTCCCTACTATCCATTGCACCAGTCTATCTTACAATGTCTATACATTCAATTACTTTTCTTGTTTATCAGCCACAATTGTTGGGGGTGATGGCAGTATCTGCGGGAGTAAAAACACGGTCTTCAGAAAAGATCGTGCTACCTGTCGATGCAGATAGAACCACAGTTGTACTTGCCCAAGAACCGGCCCCACCACACATAACCCAGACTCACGCAAATTGTACCTCAACCCAGTTGGACAGAGAACCATCTACACCCCTTCTAACCCCAACCCCAGCAGATAGTAACCCAGTTCCAGTTGACACAGCACCGTCTCCTCCATAGAGCACCCAAACACGAGTAGTTAGTAAGGCAACTGTAGTGCCCAAAGCACGAGGACCACCACTCCGAACCCCAAGTCAACTGTAGTGCCCAAAACACGAGTAGTTAGTAAGGTTTTGTAGCTATGGTTCATACTACTTTGCTCTTGCATCACTGTATTTACTTATACCAACTAATTTCAAATTTGAAGGATGCAATTGAAACTCCAATGGCGCAACAGGTATGTTTTAAACCTGTTTCTTTAACGTGTTTGCTGTTGTAACTTTCTCTATGTTGATTTCAGTTTCAATTGAATTAACAGTTATGTTCTCATGCCATGCACATTACAAGTGTTGTTATTGCCGTGTAGTTTCCCACACTTATACAATGTCTATGCTGCTTTGTCTTAAATAGATATGATTCAAACTGTCTCTATCTTGATTTGGCAACATAAACTAGAATGATATAAACCATACAGTGACCATACTACATAGATATATGTTTGTTTCATGCTGTTATCCTTTCCACCTTACTACTAAACTGGTTTACCAAAATGAGTTTCATATACAACATGGTAAACCTGTGATGTCTTTGTTTGTTTCTCTTTTAGAACACGGATAATATATTGGAGAAGAGTACCCCGTTATGCAATGGTAAAGGAAGTAATGCATATAAGGTTCAAGATAGTGAGACATCCTTGTTGGTATCCAAGAAAGCTAATAAAAACTATACTGAAGACACTAGGACAACCCCAAAGTCATTTCTTGATGTAGTGTTCGAGTTACTGGCTACTACTGCTGGCACCAGCTCTTCGAACTCGCTGCCTGAATCAGTTCGGCTTCTTGAGTCTCAACTTCAAGTTGAAAGGAATCGATCGAATGTTATGCGACAGGAAGCCGAAGGACTGAGGAAGTTCCTGCAGAATTCACATGCATACTTTCTGGGGCAACATCAAGTGCTGGAGGATTTAAGCGCCAAACAAGAGAAAGTTAATAAGCTTGCTAAGCATCTTGTCAGCATTATGGGTACCCAGGATATTGTTTCTTGATCTCTTCTAAAGTGGTTTCAGTTCTGGACTAGTTTTCCCACGGCGTTTATTTGCACTGGTCGCCAACTTTGACAACCAGTGTATATGATATGCGGCTTTGTTCCCTATATTTGCACTGGTGGCGAACTTTAATGCCAAGTGGATGTAATATGTGTAATAACCATGATAGCCTAGCGTAATTTGCTTGCTTATTTATTTCCTTGATGTCTTGTTTATTTGTTTGCTTGAAGTCAGTGCAGTTCTTTTTCTGCGGTTTACTCATGGCCGCAATAACCTATTTTTTAAAACTAGGCCACAATAACCATGGGCTACATATTTACTGTAGTTACCATGGGCCTCCTATAGGTTGTAGAAACAATGGGCCTTCTAAGGGCCGTAGAAACAATGGGCCGTCTACGGGCCGTAGCATGAATGGGCCTTCTACGGGTCGTATGATCGATCGGCCAAAGATGGGCCAATAACAGACCGCATTATGGGCCGTAAACGGGCTAGATTTGGAATCAACCGTTCATGGGCCGACCATAACAGGCCGTCGTTAATCGGCCGTATTTGATGACGCTATGAAAATGACCCAAAGGATTAACAGGCCGCAGACGGGCCGATTGTAACCACGGGCTGAATTTGGCCCACAAGCAGAAAAGTCTAGTAACGGGCCGTAAGTAACCGAATGCTGGAAATAAGCCCAAGAATAAATGGGCCCTGAGAGGCCGAAAGATAACATGGGTTGAAAATGGCCTAGTGGAATAATGGGCCGTTAATGGGTATAAAGCGGTACACTGTTCATTGCAGGCCAGATTCACCATGGGTCGTTAATAGGCCAAGAGTTACAAATGGCCTCGTATGGGCCAAAAGACGTCATGTGCCATACATGGGACGGATGTTACAATGGGCTGGAATCATATTGGACGGCCCAGATGAAGCTACCGGGCTTAATTCCGATAGGCCATAACGGGCCGTGAGTTAGCGGGCCGTAAATGGGCTATATATGAACAGGCTATTAACAAGATTTCCGTGGGCCGGTCCATTACCTTTTGACCAAGTCAAATGGGCCGGCCTTTTCACCGGAATGGGCCTCTATTGTGCCGTGCCACATGCCGGCGTATCATAGGCACCTCCTGTCCAATGAACGGATGACATCTGTCCCAACGGTGAGCCAACACGTGTTTCCTCCGACCAATGACAATTTTACATGTGGAAAATCCTCATTGGTCTGGGTTGTTAACCGGTTATCGGATCCAAAACCGGACTCGATAGCTTAACGGCGACCCATTACGGTGGACGCCATGTGTTGGTCACCCTTGACGAAAGCACTTCTATGACACGTCATTTATCGTCATGGAAGTGGACATTTTTGTGATGATAATTTTGGTAATGTCATGGAACACTTCTACGACAGCACATGTATGAATATCTTGAGTCTGTCATAAAATCGTCATGGATGTACATGCATGATAGAAAACGTGACCTACTTTGATAAACACGTATCATCACGGAAGTGTCTTTTCTGTAGTGCATATAGTCTGGCTATGATCCATCTTCATCACACAAAATTTTTAAATCATGCACAACCCTAATGACAAGCCAAGCTATTTTTTGATACTTTTTACGTGCTCAAACTTTTCAACTTTCACGCAAACATGAGCATGAGCCATGGATATAGAACTATAGGTGGAATGGACAGTGGTCGTGGAGAAGACAAAAAGAAGGAGATAGTCTCACATCAACTAGGCATATGAACAGGCTACGGATATGCCCATCAATAGATATCAGTGTGAGTGAGTAGTGATTGCCATGCAACGGATGCACTAGAGCTATAAGTTTAAGAAAGCTCAAGAAGAAAATTAAGTGGGTGTGCATCCAACTCGCTTTCTCATGAAGACCTAGGGCATTTTGAGGAAGCCCGTCATTGGAATATACAAGCCAAGTTGTATAATGAAAACTCCCACTAGTATATGAAAGTGATATCATAGGAGACTCTCTATCATGAAGATCATGGTGCTACTTTGAAGCACAAGTGTGGTAAAAGGATAGTAACATTGCCCCTTCTCTCTTTTCTCTCTTTTTTTATTTGGGCCTTCTCTCATTTTTTGGCCTCTTTTATTCGTCTGGAGTCTCATCCCGACTTGTGGGGGAATCATAGTCTCCATCATCCTCTCCTCAGATGGGACAATGCTCTAATAATGAAGATCATCACACTTTTATTTACTTACAACTCAAAGATTACAACTCGATACTTAGAACAAAATATGACTCTATGTGAATGCCTCCGACGGTGTACCGAGATGTGCAATGAATCAAGAGCGACATGTATAAAAAATGATGAACGGTGGCTTTGCCACAAATACAATGTCAACTACATGATCATGCAAATCAATATGACAATAATGGAGCATTTCATAATAAACTGAACGGTGGAAAGTTGCATGGCAATATATCTCGGAATAGCTATGGAAATGCCATAATAGGTAGGTATGGTGGCTGTTTTGAGGAAGGTATGTTGTGGGTTTATGGTACCGGCGAAAGTTGCGCAGTACTAGAGAGGCTAGCAATGGCGAAAAGGTGAGAGTGCGTATAATCCATGTACTCAACATTAGTCATAAACAACTCACATAATTATTGAAAAAATCTATTAGTCATCGAAACAAAGTACTATGCGCATGCTCCTAGGGGGATAGATTGGTAGGAAAAGACCATTGCTCGTCCCCGACTGCCACTCGTAAGTAAGACAATCAATAAATAAATCATGCTCCGACTTCATCACATAACGGTTCACCATACGTGCATGCTACGGGACTCACAAACATTAACACAAGTATTTCTCAAATTCACAACTACTCACTAGAATGACTCTAATATCACCATCTTCATATCTCAAAACAATGATAAGGAATCAAACTTCTCGTAGTATTCAGTGCATTTTATATGAAAGTTTTTATTATATCCCTCTTGGATGCCTATCATATTAGGACTAATTTTATAACCAAAGCAAATTATCATGCCATTATAAAGACTCTCAAAATAATATAAGTGATGTACGAGATTTCATCAATTTCTATAAAACAAAACCACCGCCGTGCTCTAAAAAGATATAAGTGAAGCACTAGGGCAAACTTGCCTAGCTCAAAAGATATAAGTGAAGCACATAGAGTATTCTAATAAATCACGATTCATGCGTGTCTCTCCCAAAAGGTGTGTACAGCAAGGATTATTGTGGCAAACTAAAAAGCAAAGACTCAAATCATACAAGATGCTCCAACAAAAACACATATTATGTGGTGAATAAAAATATAGCCTCAAGTAAAGTTACCGATAGACGAAGACGGGGCATCCCCAAGCTTAGGATTTTTGACATCCTTGGATATTACCTTGGGGTGCCTTGGGCATCCCCAATCTTAGGCTCTTTCCACTCCTTATTCCATAGTCCATCAAATCCTTACCCAAAACTTGAAAACTTCACAACAAAAAAATCCAACAGAAAATCTCGTAAGCTCCGTTAGTATAAGAAAGTAAATCACCACTTTTGGTACTGTTGTGAACTCATTATTTACTTATATTGGTTTATTATCTACTGTATTCCAACTTCTCCATGGTACATACCCCCCGATACTAGCCATAGATGCATCAAAATAAGCAAACAACACACGAAAAACAGAATCTGTCTAAAACAGAACAGTCTGTAGCAATCTGGGTATTTCGAATACTTCTGTAAATCCAAAAATCCTGAGAAATTAGGAAGTCCTAGAAAATTTGTTTATTGATCCTTTTCAAGAAGAATCAATATTTTATCACGGTCCTGTTCAAAAAGAAAACTAATCTCCCGGCGCAAAAGTTTCTGTTTTTTAGCAGGATCAAATCAACTATTACCGTAAGTTATCCCAAAGGTTTTACTTGGCACAAACACTAATTAAAACACAAAACCACATATAACCAGAGGCTAGATGAAATATTTATTGCAAAACATGATCTAAAAAGTAAGAACAAAAATAAAATTGGGTTGCCTCCCAACAAGCGCTATTGTTTAATGCCCCTAGCTAGGCATAAAAACATGAATAGATCTAAGTATAATCGTAATAATGATAAGATAAATCTCAAAATATTATCTCATACTCCCTTCGTTCAGCAGCAAGTTTTCTTTGAGGCAAGAAAAAGTAATCAAAAGGGCTAAATTTAACGGGATAAGAATCCCCAAGATCGATATCGGGAGGAATTGATTCCTCCTTCAGCCCCTCATATTGTATGATCAACTCATCATTATAAGCATTCTTTTGGCAAAAATTCATGAGCTTGTGTTCAAGAGAGAAACCCAATCCATTGCTTTGAATAGCAAAATCATCATTAATCTCAGAAATCTTATTGACTAAAGCATCGGTTGGAACCCTCTTTCTTAAATTTTCGTTATAGGCAACATGATCTAGAGACCATAAACGCATTATATCCTCTTGATTAAAGAGGACTCCCTCTATATGGGGACGACCACCGTCTACTTTATAATGAGCGAATATTTCACTAGATTCTTTCATAATAAATCTAAACTCATGAACTAGGAATATAGTGGCGGCACGCTTAACAGAAGAATGCTCAATATTAGAAAACTCTAGAAAAATCCTTTGTATGGATGGATGCATGTGAATAAATTGTCTTTCAAGTTCAACAATAAGCAATCATATAGCATCCGCAAGGCTACTAGTTTTATGGAGGATAGATCCACCCATAGTGGGGAGCACACCGGCACAAGTAAAGAAATCTTGAATAACCCCTTTTCCAATAATATTTCCGCTACCTATGCGGAATTTTTTAGCATGCAAGATAGTAGTTTCTTCATGAGGTTCAGAATTAACGAGACTATCAAAGTTTCCCCCATCCTTACAACTATCCTTTTGAGTTATAACCTCCCCAATTTCAGACATGGTGGAGAAAAACAAGCAAACAAAGAAGACGAACGAAAGAGGGGCAAAGAAAAGGGAATCTTTTCGAAAATCGTTTTAGAAGTGGGGGAGAGGAAAATGAGAGGCGAATGGAAAATAAGCAAAAAAGAAGACGAACAAAAGAGGGGCAAAGAAAAGGGAATCTTTTCGAAAATCGTTCTAGAAGTGGGGGAGAGGAAAATGAGAGGCGAATGGAAAATAATGTAATGCGAGGGATGAGAGTTTATGATGGTTACTTGGTATGTCAAGGCTTGGTGTAGATCTGCCCAACAAGGGCACCAGAAATCCTTCTTGCTACCTCTTGAGCATGCGTTGGGTTTTCCCTTGAAGAGGAAAGGGTGATGCAGCAAAGTAGCGTAAGTATTTCCCTTAGTTTTGAGAACCAAGTTGTCAATCCAGTAGGATACAATGTGACAAGCCACCGAATACCTGCACAAGAAAACACAAACTTGCAACCAACGCAACAAAGGGGTTGGCAATCCCTTCACGGTTATTCGCAAAGTGAGATCTGATAGAGATGGATAAACGGTAAAGTAATATTTTTGGTTTATGGAACAGAAAGTAAAGATTGCAAAATAAAGTAAATAGGAAACTATAATTGTAGATCGGAAACTTATATGATGGAAAATAGACCCGGGGGCCATGGGTTTTGTCAGATGTGGGGTTTTGGCAAACCATTAAGGTTCGCACACTGGGGTGCGCACGAAGTCTTTTCCTCCCACTAATCTACGCCCTAGCTTGCTAAGATCTCGCAGACGAACTCGACGAACCCGCAACACAGAAAGACACAAGATTTATACTGGTTCAGGCCACCGTTGAGGTGTAATACCCTACTCCAGTGTGGTGGTGGTGGATTGCCTCTTGGGCTAATGATGAACAATACAAGGGGAAGAACAACCTCCTGAGGTTGAGGTGTTCTTATGCTTGGCTAACTTGTGTGTGTGGGGATGATCTTTAGGCTCTCTATCCGATATGAGGTCCATCCCCTAGCTATGGTGGTGGCTAGTCCTATTTATACAGGCCCTGGTCCTCTTCCCAAATATTGAGCGGGAAGGGAGCCAACAAAGGCGGGCTAATTTGAAGGGGGACAGTTAGTACAAGCCATCCTAACAAAAGTGGTCTTCGCCTGCCAAAGGCTCTGGTGGTGACGCCGTCTTGGGCTCCATGATGACCTCCGTCTTGCCGTCCTTTGGTCTTGCTACACCAAAATGGCAACATTTGCCCGATGCCTCGGTACTCCTCGCCTGCGCTAGTCTCCTTAGCACCAAAGAGGAAACAAGGATGCTATGCACGCTGTTGCCCGCCTGACGCCCTCCTAGTGTCGATCGTCATGGCTCACGTCACGAGAGCCTCGTCAGGTTTGCCTCGCCTTGTTATCTCCGCCCCTCGTGAGCCTGCCTGACTAGACCACTCTAGAGGAGCTCTTTGGTCGTCCGCCTCGTGAGGCTTGGCCCCTCGCGAGGGTCTTGGATGCCTTGTTGATGAAGATGGGTCGTACGGCCTGCTGGCTTAGCCACGCAGCGGGCCGCAGGCAGGCAAGCCTGGGGATCCCCGTTCCCAGAATGCCGACAGTAGCCCCCGGGCCCAAGGTGCACTCGGGCTTGGCTTCGCGGTGAAGCCAAGGGTCAAGTACGGAGCACCGCAGGCCCCCAAAAGCATGCGGCCTCGGTTGACGCGTGGCGGTTGATTGGACGTGGCTGTCTCCACTTCCCCACGCTGCCTCGGCAACTGCTCAACCTGACAAATGGCTGGCGCAGGCAGCACTTGCCTTCATTGCTTCTTCCTCGCTTCGTTGCTAGCACCAATGACGCCTATCAGAAGGTTCTCTGCCAAAGAAAAGGGGAAGGCCCCTCGAGATGACTCGGAGCCACTTCCGCCGAAGAAAAGGGCGATGCACCGCCGTGACGAAGCGGCGATGCAGGTGGTGACGAGGCCTTGGTTCGAGTGGCCTCCCCCAGGGTATCCGCTATCCCTGTTTGGCCAAGCCGAGAAGTTAGGAAGGCGGAGCGATGAGTAGCGTCGCGGCGACGCTCGCCGTCGCCCCAGGAATCCATGCCGCGGACTCCTCGCGTGAGCTGGTGCTGTGGGCGCCGATGCCCCCAAGCTCTTGGATCCACTTCCTGCGGTTCTTCTCCAATGTGATGCCACCGAGGGGGCCTCTCGAGCTTTGGTTGCAGCACGGCGACTGTGGCGCTTCGGCGATTGGAGCGGAGATCGAAGCGGTCCCTTCCGGCAAGATCTTCATGACTCGTGGCTGGGGCGAGATCGCGTGGGTCTGATGCGCGAGGGGTGCCCTCGTGATCCACCTTGAGTACGACGGCGTCTCCACGCTCTTCTTGAAGGTCTTCGATGTCGAGGGCTGCCGCCTTGAGTGCTGCTCCGGAGAGGAGCGTGAGGCTGACGCGCGCTCCGCTCGCGACCACTCCAGCAGCAGCAGCCCTTGGGAGTCCAGCAGCTCTCCTGAGCTCTACAAGACTCCGGAGACGAGTGACGACAACTACGTGCCCCCTGCTATCTCTTGAGCACTGCGTTGGATTTCCTTGAAGAGGAAAGGATGATGCAACAAAGTAACGTAATTATTTCCCTTAGTTTTTGAGAACCAAGGTATCAATCCAGTAGGAGGCTACACGCGAGTCCCTTGTACCTGCACAAAACAAATAACTCCTTGCAACCAACGCAATAAGGGGTTATCAATCCCTTCACGGTCACTTATGAGAATGAGATCTGATAGATATGATAAGATAATATTTTTGGTATTTTTGTGATAAAGATGCAAAGTAAAATAAAAGCAAAGGAAATAACTAAGTATTGGAAGATTAATATGATGAAGATAGACCCGGGGGCCATAGGTTTCACTAGTGGCTTCTCTCAAGAGCATAAGTATTTTACGGTGGGTGAACGAATTATTGTTGAGCAATTGACAGAATTGAGCATATTTATGATAATATCTAGGTATGATCATGTATATAGGCATCACGTCCGAGACAAGTAGACCGACTCTTGCCTGCATCTACTACTATTACTCCACTCATCGACCGCTATCCAGCATGCATCTAGAGTATTAACTTCATGAAAACAGAGTAACGCCTTAAGCAAGATGACATGATGTAGAGGGATAAATTCATGCAATATGATAAAAATCCCATCTTGTTATCCTCGATGGCAACAATACAATATGTGCCTTGCTGCCCCCACTGTCACTGGGAAAGGACACCGCAAGATTGAACCCAAAGCTAAGCACTTCTCCCATTGCAAGAAAGATCAATCTAGTAGGCCAAACCAAACTGATAATTCGAAGAGACTTGCAAAGATAACCTATCATACATAAAAGAATTCAGAGAGGATTCAAATATTGTTCATAGATAATCTTGATCATAAACCCACAATTCATCGGTCTCAACAAACACACCACAAAAAGAAGATTACATCGAATAGATCTCCACAAGAGAGGGGGAGAACATTGTATTGAGATCCAAAAAGAGAGAAGAAGCCATCTAGCTAATAACTATGGACCCGAAGGTCTAAGGTAAACTACTCACACTTCATCGGAGGCGCTATGGTGTTGATGTAGAAGCCCTCCGTCATGGATGCCCCCTCCAGCGGAGCTCCGGAACATGCCCCAAGATGGGATCTCGTGGACACAAAAAGTTGCGGCGGTGCAATTAGGGTTTTGGCTCCGTCTCTGATCGTTTGGGTTACGTAGGTATATATAGGAGGAAGGAGTACATCGGTGGAGCAACAGGGGGCCCACGAGGGTGGAGGGCGCCCCTGGGGGGTAGGCGCGCCCCCTACCTCGTGGCCTCCTCCTTTATTTCTTGACGTAGGGTCCAAGTCTCCTGGATCATGTTCGGTGAGAAAATCACGTTCCTGAAGGTTTCATTCCGTTTGGACTCCGTTTGATATTCATTTTCTTCGAAACCCTAAAATAGGCAAAAAACAGCAATTCTGGGCTGGCCCTCCGGTTAATAGGTTAGTCCCAAAAATAAAATAAAAGTGGATAATAAATCCCAATAATGTCCAAAACAGTAGATAATATAGCATGGAGCAATCAAAAATTATAGATACGTTGGAGACGTATCACCCCCGAGCTCTCGCCACGCTCGGAGCAGTGCTGCCGCGTCCGGTTGTCGCTGCCGCTGATCTGGATGGGGTTGGAGCCGGCCTCCCGTTGCCCACTGTTGATGTTGGCATCTGCCACAGGAGGGTGTAGATAGGGTTCTTCTTAGTCTTAGCTTTTGTTTCATGCAAGGAATCACGAAGCACCCCGTGGGGGCATGTAAGGGTCTGTAATGCCTTTTGTTCTTATCTTCCCTGTCATGAAGATTTGATGAACGTGCGTCCCGTTAAGGCTCGGTCCCCCCTTTCTTTCCTCGTGATAGCTTGTTGCTCTACGCCGATAGGTCCCGGTCCCTAGGAAGGCTACAGCCGTCGCTGGTATGCCAGGTCGCGTGCCGTGGTCAAGGCCAGGAGGTGTGCGGCCCGAGGTCCAGTAAGAGCCCCTAAGGCGCGATGCTCAGGAGGTCCCCTTTAGCGCTCAAGCAGCCATGGTAAGGGAAGAAAGGGAGTTGACGTGGTCGCAACGGGATTGCGGCAAGGCGTGAGTGTCCATAAGGCCCAGACATTTAGCCGATCCGAGGGCGATACTTATCTTGTGAACTTCGTGGCGATTCCTGATGTTGCGCTGGGGTTGTGCACCAACTTGTGCGGCATAGCCAGGCTGGCCCATACGAGTTTCCCTCCTGCCATGCTCTCCTTAGTGCTCTGCATCCTCAGGTCCCGGCCCTCGAGCGAGCTCAGCCGCCGCTGGTATGCCAGGTCACGATGTCGTGGTCAAGGCCAGGGGGTGAGGGCTGGAGAGCCAGTAAGAGCTCCTGAGTCATGATGCTTAGGAGCCCCCCTTTTAACATGCAAGCGAATTGCACGAGAGAAAAGAAGACTCGCGGTGCCGCCTGCTATCCTCCCCGCGGGGTCCCTGTGAACAGGCACAAGAAGAACATGGTTTGCCGTTACAGCCGTCAGCCTATCGCTGGTTGGTCTGGAGGAAGTGAAGGTACTGAGGGCCTGGTGAGGTGACATGCACGGGGCGTGCCGCGAGCCAGAGCTCGACCGCTCAGATTTGTCGACGTGGTAGGGACGGACCCATGCACCAGCGTCGTGCCTGTGAGGAGGCCCTGTGGGAGGCGATGATCGAGCAGGTGATTACAATAGGCAGGTTAAGTAGGGAAGGAAAATCAACTTGGGTAAATGCAGGAAGATACATGCCACTGGGTCTGGCCCGAGCGGCTTGGGGATGATGCAGCCCGAGGGGCACCCCCAGCAAGGTAAGCTAAAGACATAAGCAAATGGGTCATATGCCGTAGGGGTGGACCCACACGGCCTGGGAATAATGCAGCCCAAGGGGCGCTCCCAGCTTAACGAGCTTTGGAAGATGTCACCTGGTTCTGTAGACGAAGCAGAGTTGGTGCAGCTGAAGGCGCGCGTCGAAGAAACGACTCCTCATGAGCCACCGGAGCCCTGGGCCTCGGGAGGCTCTGGGGGCTCAGGAGGATCCCTGAAGACCGTCTCCGTTCCCTATAGGACGATGTGGTACCTAGCCTCCTGAGCCGCCAGGTCACACCGCATGGCGTGCTGATGGGCCGACGCCATGCTCGGCAAGCCAAATGGCATGTGAACGTAGTTGTGTGGCGGGCCCTCGCAACGGCCCACATGCGAAGGCCAGAAGCGCTCCTGAGACGCGGCCCTGTTGAGCCATGGGATGTTGATGCAGACGCGTAGTTCTGCACCATCGCCTGGGTGGTGAGCCGTGCCCTATGAGCGGCTGTCGCTGCGCATGGCTCTTGCAGCTTGCAGTTCTTGTGTGGTCTTGGCGATGAACTCCTGAGTGGTGGGAACCCCTTGCCCTATGTTCTCCTGAGGAAAATGTGTCGTGTAGCACGCCTCCAAGTGGTGGCCAAGCGCCTTCCTTGTGAGGTTGGCAAGGCCTGAGGCCCTCCAGAAGAGAGGCCCCGAGCCCTGCCCGAGGAGGGCGCTAGGCACACCTTCCTATGCGATGGAGGGAGGCGCTCCTGGGATGGACGCTGATCCTGATGAGGCTCCTGCCGCGACGCCATCCTCCTGAGGTCCTGCGCGGCGCAGCTGCTTCTTCTTGGGGATGGCCTCCGGAGGGCCCTCACTTCTGCTGTCGGGGTCGTCGATTGCTGCAACTTGGAAGGCGCGCTCGAGGGAGCACACTGCATCCCTTTCTTCACATGGGACCATGATGACACTGCCGCTTCCAGGCATCTTGAAGACGTTGTAGCCGTGGTGGGTGACCGCCATGAACTTGGTCTGTGCCGGATACCCGAGGATGGCGTTGTACGATAGGCGGATGTGGGTGACGTCAAAGTCGATGAGCTCAGTGTGGTAGTTGTCGTGTGTGCCGAAGGTGAGAGGCAAGCGGACCTGCCCTATCGGTGTGGTGGAGCCGTTGGTCACTCCTGAGAAAGGTTTGGTAAGCTGGAGCTGCTCAAATGGCACTTGGAGGTTGTCGAAGGTGTCGACGGATAGGACGTTGAGCCCTACACCACCGTCGATGAGGGTCTTGGTAACCTGCACAACGCTGATGACTGGGGAATACAACATCGGGAGGACGCCGGCGGTGGCCGCGCACTTGAGCTGATCTACCGAGTCGAAAGTGATGGTGCACTGGGACCACTTGAGTGGGTGTGTGGCCTCAAGCTTAGGGAGCGCCGCGTTCACCTCGCGAGCGAACCGTTTGAAGATGCGTTGAGAGGCTGGGGCCTGGGCACCGCCCAAGATGCAGGCGATTGCATGCGGCTCCTGGAAGCCCCCAGCCCCCTCGTCCTGATGATGATCGTCGTTCCTTCTTGGTGGCGGCAGCGAGGGAAGACTGTCGTTGCTTTCGGGGCGATCCTCACTAGGTTGGTCCGTCCAGGGCCCCTCGCGAGGATGGTCCTGCCAACGGTCCTCATGAGGCCTGTCGCGCCATTCCTAGCACGGGCCACTGTCGTCCCAGCGTCCGCCTCCACGTCCTCCTCCGCGGTCGAAGCCTCGGTCGCTGTGCTCAGGGCGTCGACCGTAGCGTCCCTCGCGTAGGGCTTGGAGCTCTTGGCAGTCACTGGTGTTGTGGGTGTTCAGGTTGTGGAAGGCGCGGAACGGTCGGTTGTTCTTGGATAACTCGGGCTCCGCCACTAGCACCGCTGCTCCTTGCGCTTAACGTCCTTGGCCTTGGCTTTCTTTTCCTCTGCGCCTGCGATTGGCAGCTCAAGGAGGGAAAGGCACCCCTCCTCAACTCTTGCGCACTTGGTCGCCAGGTTGAACAGCTCCTGAGATATGCAGAGCTCCTCGTGGATAGTGAGTTCTTCGTTCATCTTGATGTCACAGACACCGTCGGAGAACGCGGAGATGATGGCCTCATCCGTGACCTTGGGGATCTTGAGGCGGGTGTTGTTGAAGCACTGGATGTACTTCTGGAGGGTCTCCCCTGGCTATTGCTTGATGCGGCGCAGGTCGCCCGTGGCCGGCGGGCGGTCACGACTGCCCTGGAAGTTGGCGACGAAGCAGCTGCGCATCTCGTCCTAGGAGGAGATCGAGCCGTGCTGCAGGTTCAGGAGCCAGGAGCGGGCCCCGTCCTTGAGAGCCATGGGAAACCAGTTTGCCATGACTTTCTCGTCGCCGTTGGCTGCTTCGATGCTCAGCTCATAGAGCTGCAAGAACTCCGCGGGGTCGGCAGTGCCGCCGTAGCGAGGACGCAGATCTGGCTTGAACTTGCCTGGCCAGGCGACGCTGCGCAGCTCGGGGGTGAAGGCACGGCAACCGGCCGTAGTTATTGTGGCCCGCCATGGAGGTGGAGCTTGGTCTTGATGAGGTCCGCGCGGCGCCGCCGCGGGGAGCGCGCGGTCTTGATGAGGCGGTGCGGGGAGCGCGGGTGCAGCTCCTCCCAGCAGAGGGATTTCTTGGCTGCTCCTCTCTTCACGCGTGTGCACCGGGCGTGGCGGATCACACCACAGGGCCGCGCGCCATGGTGCTAAGGCGCTGTCTTTGGGCTGAGGTGGTGGAGGCGTGCCTCAGGCCTCGTCGCCCGTGGACGGCTGAGGGTGAGGCATAGAGACAGATAGCGTCGGGGAGCCCCCTACGGCGCGGATGAGCTCAGCGACGTGGTCGAGCCACTCCTTGTAGAGGTCGTCGACTGGGCGGTAGCACAGGAGCTCGTTTGCGGCGAGGAGCGTGGCCCGCGCCTCCATGGGAGCACGGTGTGCATGAGACGAAGTGGCGGTGCGGCCATCCTGCCGCACCGAAGGATGCAGTGAAGACCCTTGCTGATCGTTCCCCACCGGGCCGGTGGCAGCGTTGCCGGCGGGAGACATAGAACAACGAGGTGGCCCGCCGATGGGGGACGTCAGAGAAACGCGGGCGGTGAGGGTAGGCCAACGCTCAGCTCGAGCACGGCGAGCGTCCACCATGGAGACGATGGAGCGATGGAGCGATGAACTGATGGAAGGGAAGCTACGGTGCACCCCTACCTGGCACGCCAAATGTCAGATGTGGGGTTCCGGAAAACCCTTAAGGTTCAAACACTGGGGTGCGCGTGAAGTCCTTTCCTCCCACCGATCTACGCCCTAGCTCGCTAAGATCTCGCGGACGAACTCGACGAACTCGCAACACAGAAAGACACAAGATTTATACTGGTTCGGGCCACCGTTGTGGTGTAATACCCTACTCCAGTGTGGTGGTTGTGGATTGCCTCTTGGGCTGATGATGAACAATACAAGGGGAAGAACAGCCTCCTGAGGTTGAGGTGTTCTTGTGCTTGGCTAACTTGTGTGTGTGGGATGATCTTTAGGCTCTCTATCCGAGATGAGGTCTATTTATAGAGGCCCTGGTCCTCTTCCCAAATATTGAGCGGGAAGGGAGCCAACAACAGCGGGCTAATTTGAAGGGGGACAGCTAGTACAAGCCATCCTCACAAAAGTGGTCTTCGCCTGCCAAAGGCTCTGGCGGTGACGCCATCTTGGGCTCCACGATGACCTCCATCTTGCCGTCCTTTGGGTCTTGGTCTTGTTGCACCAAAATGGCAACCTTTGCCTGATGCCTCGGTACTCCTCGCTTGCGCTGGTCTCCTTAGCAGCAAAGAGGAAACAAGGACGTTGCGCATGCTCGCGCCCGCCTGGCGCCCGCCTGGTGTCGATCGTCATGGCTCACGTCACGAGAGCCTCGTGAGGTTTGCCTCGCCTTGTTATCTCTGCCCCTCGTGAGCCTGCCCGACTAGACCACTCCAAAGGAGGTCTTGTGTCATCCGCCTCGTGAGGCTTGGCCCCTCGCGAGAGTCTTGGAGCCTTGTTGATGAAGATGGGTTGTACGGCCTGCGGGCTTAGCCACGCAGCGGGCCGCAGGCAGGCAAGTATGGGGACGCCCGTTCCCAGAATGCTGACAGGTTTCACTAGAGGCTTCTCTCAAGAAAGGAATTATTACGGTGGGTGAACAAATTACTGTCGAGCAATTGACAGAAAAGAGCAAAGTTATGACGATATCTAAGGCAATGATCATGAATATAGGCATCATGTCCGTGTCAAGTAGACCGAAACGTTTCTGCACCTACTACTATTACTCCACACATCAACTGACTCCTGCCTGCATCTAGAGTATTGAGTTCGTAAGAATAGAGTAACACATTAAGTAAGATGACATGATGTCACTACTAGGGAAAATCCTAGTAGCAGCGCGGGTTTTAGGTATAGCAGTAGCACGGGTACACGCGCTACAGATATGGCGCTACAGCTAACCTGTAGCAGCAGCGCGTGTTTGCCCACGCTACTGCTATACAATCGTAGTAGCAGCAAGCTGTATAGAAGCGCGCTACTGATAATAGCTCCAGCGCACTTTAATAGGCCAAGCTACTGCTAGTTGCACGCTGCTGCTAACTTTTCTCCCTCGCTACTGCTAATTTTATTAGTTTGTTGTTTTTTCTGCATATTTGTTTTGTATTTGAACAGGCTTTATACAAGAATATTTAGCACATGTAGCGGGATTAACTCAAGCAATATGATGAGAACCCCATCTTGTTATCCTCGATGGCAACAATATAATACATGCCTTGCTGCCCCTACTATCACTGGGAAAGGACACCGCAAGATTGAACCCAAAGCTAAGCACTTATCCCATTGCAAGAAAAACCAAACTAGTTGGCCAAACCAAATCGATAGTTCGAAGAGACTTGCAAAGATATCAAATCATGCATAAAAGAATTTAGAGGACATTCAAATAATATTCATAGATAAGCTGATCATAAATCCACAATTCATCGGATCACGGCAAACACACCGCAAAAGAGTATTACATCGAATAGATCTCCAAGAACATCGAGGAGAACACAGTATTAAGAATCAAAGAGAGAGAAAAAGCCATCTAGCTACTAGCTATGGACCCGTAGGTCTGTGGTAAACTACTCACGCTTCATCAGAGAGGCAATGGTGTTGATGTAGAAACCCTTCGTGATCGAATCCCCCTCCGGCAGGATGCCAGAAAAGGCCCCAAGATGGGATATCAAGGGTACAATAGGTTGCAGCGGTGTAAAAGTGGTCTCGTTGCTCTCCTGGAAGTTTTCAGGATATAAGAGTGTATATAGGAGGAAGATCTAGATCAGGAGGCCACCGAGGGGCCCACAAGGTTGGGGGACGCGCCCCACCCCCTGGGCGCGTCCTCCACCCTTGTGGCCGCCTCGTGGCTCTTCCGACTTGCACTCCAAGTCTCCTGGGTGTCTTCTGGTCCAAGAAATATCATCACGAAAGTTTTATTCTGTTTGGACTCCATCTGTTATTCCTTTTCTGCGAAACTCTAAAACAAGGAAAAAACAGAAATTGGCACTTGGCTCTAGGTTAATAGGTTAGTCCCAAAAATCATATAAAATTGCATATTAATGCATATAAAACAAACAAAATAGATAATATAATAGCATGGAACAATAAAAAATTATAGATATGTTGGAGACGTATTGCTATGCTTAAGGGGTAGAGGTCGTGGTTGTAGAGGATGCAATAATCGGATAGAGTAATCTTATGTGGAAAGTGAGCATAGTCATCGTGAAGAAGGGGCCCTGCAAGAGAATCTGCTAATAGTGGTGGGCACAATGATCTAGGGATGATTCTAAAAGATTGGATAGGTATGAAAGCTGATTGCTTTGATGGAACTAGGACACCAATGGATTCAAGATCGTGGCTGAATACCATGGAGAAATATATGGATGATATGGAGTTAACTTCACAAAAGAGAGTCCAATTTGTGTGCTTCAACCATCAGGATCTTGCTGATGATTGGTGGACAGGAGTCCGTGCAGCTATTCTTGGGTAACCCACCTGGGAGTTTTTGTGCAACAATTCACCATTAAGTATCATTCAGAATCATCCAAGGAGGAAATGGCAGTGATGAAGTTGAACTACATTAGGAAGGGAAGTTGGTCGTGGATGAGTATGAGGCAGAATTTAGTAAGATGGTACTTTTTGTGGATCAAGTGAAGTGTAATGAGGCCGAGAAGGCCATGGTATTAGTTAGGGGGATGAATTCAAAGTACAGAGAAGTGATCGGAGAAAATCCCCTACAGATTACCTATCCATCGTTAGGCGGGCTAGAGGGATGGAGTTGGAGGTCCACCTCGCAGAAGCCCAAGAGAGTCGCACTGGAGGTTCTAGTGGCACGGGTGGTGACTCGAACATGAGTTACCGCGGTGGAAGTGGGTCTACTCCTTGGCCTCCTTTCACAAAGTTCAAGGGAAATTACCGTCCGCAACAAACAACAAAGTTCAAGCAGTCAAGGCCTCAGTATTCTTCAGTGCCTCGTTCTTCTTCATTGGCTCCATCTTTCCGCCCGGTGCCAGGGCAAGGCATGATTTGTTTCAAGTGTGGTGAAGGGCACCGTGCTTCTGAGTGTTCCTGGACTAGAAAATGTCACGATTGTAGTCATGAGGGTCATAAGGGACTCGTATGTCGTCAAAACCCTGCCAGCATACCTGCATCATCTCGGGGATCTATGCATGTGTTAGCAGCTGCCACTTCTACTCCCCAGTTTCCACCAGCATGTATGCCACCTCCTAGCTATGTTTGGTAGGTTGTTGCTATGGCTTCGTCTAATCTTTCTACATTGACAACACCACTTCAGTTACCTGCACCACCACAACAGGGTGTTGGGTCTTCCTCTGTTCCACCATAGCCTAGAGTTCATGCCATGCCCACTAGTGCTTCTTTGGGTCGACGGGATGTCATGACAGGTATACTTCCAGTTGGCTCACATGATGTACCTGTCCTTTTTGATTTGGGAGCTACCTATTCATTTGTGTTGTTAGAATTTGGAATTAAGGCCAACTTATCTAGGCAACAAATTTCTCAGTCAGTGTTTCTTAGTTCTCCTCATGGTCCAATTTCTGCATCCATCGTCTGTCTTGGGTGTGTGATATCTATAGATGACGAGGAATTCATATGGTGATTCCACTAAAGCCTTTTGAAATTATTCTTGGCATGCATTGGATACACCGATATCATGTCGTGAGATCATGTTCTGGAGGACCATGTCACTACAGGCCCCATTTGTTGAGGAGTTGATCTTTCAGGGAGATGCTCCTGCGCACTCTCTCCTGGTCCTAGCTAACTTATTCTCTGGCCAACGAGCGGTCAAGACCGGCTTCCTATGGGCCCTTGCTGAGACCTCGAATACTATGTTAACAATCGAAGCCGTTCTAGTGGTATGTGATTATGCAAATGTTTTCCCTGACGAGTTGCCTAGTATGCCACCAGAGAGGGATGTTGACTTCCGCATTGATCTTATTCCTAATACCCGACCTCTCTCCATGTCCCCATATCGATTGGCACGTCAATTTTGAGAAGAACTAAAGCAACAGTATGATGATATGCTATTCAAAGTGTTGATTTGGCATAGTGTGTCACCCTGGGGAGCACATGTGTTATTCATACTTAAGAAGGATCGTAGTTGGCGAATGTGTGTGGACTATCATGCTCGTAATGCCGTGACCATCAAGAATAAGTATATTGTACCTTGCATTCAAGACTTGTTCAATCAATTAAAGGGAGCTAAGGTGTTTTCAAGATAGATTTGCAGCCTAGGTATAATAGAATTCGCATGCGTGAGCAGGACATTTGAAGACATTCTTATCTATTCGAAGACATCCTTGATCACCAAGCCACCGTCTAATTTTAAAGAAGTAAGAACTTTCTTGGGTTCAGCTGGTTACTGTCAGTAGTTGTGAAGGATTTCTCTATTATCGCCAAGCCAATGACCAAGCTAACACAAAAGGATGTGAAATTTTAGTGGGATGCTGAATGTGAGAATAGTTTCTCTATGCTAAAGAATAGATTGGTGACCGCGCCTGTTCTCACTTGACCTGAACCTGGGAAACGCTTCATAGTGTACTTTGATACTTCCCAGGTTGGCCTTGGGTCCACTCTTATCCAAGATGGAAAGGTAATTTCCTATGCTTCTAGGAAACTGAAAAAGCATGAGCAGAACTATCCTACGCATGATCTAGAGCTTGCAGCTGTGGTCTTTGCACTCAAGATATGGAGGCCATATCTTTATGGAGAATCTTGTGATAATTCACTGATCATAAGAGTCTCAAATATATTTTCACTCAGAAGGAGCGGAACTTATGGCAAAGACGATGGTTAGAATTGATAAAGGACTATGACCTCTCAATCCAGTACCACCCTCGCAAAGCAAATGTGGTTGCGGATGCTCTTAGCCGCAAGGTTGTCCCTTCCACTTTACGTTGTCACATTGCTGATTTTGAGCGGATGGGCATCTCATATTGTTTTGCCAGTGTAGCACATGAGGAGACACAATTCATCCTTTAGTCAGCTATCCCAGAAAGAGTGAGAGAGGCACAATAGAATGACCGATTGTTGTTGCAGGTGCGGGAGCGCACCCAACAAGGTAGAACTGGAGAGTTCACTCTAGATGGGACTGGATCTATTCGGTTTCATGGCCGTCTTTGTGTGCCACACAAGTCACAGGTCAAGGAGTATATTTTAAGAGAAGCACATCGTACACCATATATGGTTCATCCTAGAGAAACAAAGATGTATCAAGACTTGAAGAGGACTTATTGGTGGAGAAGGATGAAAGTTGATGTGTCAAAGTATGTGGCCTCTTGTGGAGTCTGTTAGCTTGTGAAGGCTGATCATAAGACACCAGCTGGTTTGTTGCAGTCCTTAGAAATTCCAAAGTGGCCATGGGATGACGTCGCCAAGAATTGTTTTGTTGGCCTACCCTGTACCCGAAGGGGAAGGGATGCAATTTGGGTGATAGTGAACCGACTTACCAAAGTGGCTCATTTTATTCCTATTCGTACGACAAACTCGGCAAGTGACTTGGCACCGGTATATGTGCGTGAGATAGTAAGGCTTAGGCACTTATAGTTCAAGCCTAAAGTCAGGGGGCTTTGGAAAATCTAATTTAGAAAATACTTTTTGGCCAAATTATTTTTGCAAGAAAATACAATTCTGTCCTATACGCATGATCATTTGGCAAAGTTTCAGATCAAGGGAAAGAAGTACATGAGTTGGAGGATTTATTTGATTTTTAGAGTACTTGCAAATAACCAGCAAACCCCAAATCAAAGCAGAGACCAAATCAATAGAAAATGTTTTTTTGCATCAAATGTTTATGCCTAATTAATCCTAAATATTGTGCCATGAAAATTAGGGTGTGACACCAGGTCTCGTCAGTGACACATACAGAACGGATTGGTGGAGTAGGGCGGTTGCCTCCTAGGTGGTGAGTGATACGTCCATTTTGCATCATGCTTTTATAGTGATATTTATTGCATTATGGGATGTTATTACACATTATGTCACAATACTTATGCCTTTTCTCTCTTATTTTACAAGGTTTACATGAAGAGGGGGAATGCCGGGAGCTGGAATTCTGGGCTAGAAAAGGAGCAAATATTAGAGACATATTCTCCACATCTCCAAAAGTCCTGAAACTCCACGGGAATTATTTCCAGAATATATAAAAAACATTGGGCGAAAGAAGTACCAAAGGGGGGCCACCCACCGTCCACGAGGGTGGGGGCGCGCCCTACCCCCCTGGGCGCGCCCCCTGCCTCGTGGGCCCCCTGGTGGCCCTCTGATGCCCATCTTTGGCTATATGGAGTCTTTCATCGAGGAAAAAATCATAAGCAAGCTCACGGAACGAAACTCCCCCGCCACGAGGCGGGACCTTGGCGGAACCAATCTAGGGCTCCGGCGGAGCTGTTCTGCCGGGAAAACTTCCCTCCGGGAGGGGGAAATCATCACCATCGTCATCACCAATGATCCTCTCATCCTGAAGGGGTCAATATCCATCAACATCTTCACCAGCACCATCTCATCTCAAACCCTAGTTCATCTATTGTATCCAATCTTTGTCCCAAAGCCTCAGATTGGTACCTGTGGGTTGCTAGTAGTGTTGATTACTCCTTGTAGTTGATGCTAGTTGGTTTACTTGGTGGAAGATCATATGTTCAGATCCATTATGCACATTAATACCCCTCTGATTATGAACATGAATATGATTTGTGAGTAGTTACGTTTGTTCCTGAGGACATGAGAGAAGTCTTGCTATAAGTAGTCATGTGAATTCTGTATTCGTTCGATATTTTGATGAGATGTATGTTGTCTTTCCTCTAGTGGTGTCATGTGAACATCGACTACATGACACTTAACCATTGTTTGGGCCTAGAGGAAGGCATTGGGAAGTAATAAGTATATGATGGGTTGCTATAGTGACAGAAGCTTAAACCCTAGTTTATGAGTTGCTTCGTAAGGGGCTGATTTGAATCCATATGTTTCATGCTATGATTAGGTTTACCTTAATACTTCTGTTGTAGTTGCGGATGCTTGCAATAGGGGTTAATCATAAGTGGTATGCTTGTCCAAGTAATGGCAATACCCAGGCACCGGTCCACCCGCATATCAAATTATCAAAGTACCGAACGCAAATCATATGAGCGTGATGAAAACTAGCTTGACGATAATTCCCATGTGTCATCGGGAGAGCTTTCCTCTTATAAGAGTTTGTCCAGGCTTGTCCTTTGCTACAAAAAGGATTGGGCCATCTTGCTGCACCTTATTTACTTTTATTACTTGTTACCCGTTACCAATTACCTTATCACAAAACTATCTGTTACCGATAATTTCAGTGCTTGCAGAGAATACCTTGCTGGAAACCGCTTATCATTTCCTTCTGCTCCTCATTGGGTTCAACACTCTTACTTATCGAAAAGGCTACGATAGATCCCCTACACTTGTGGGTCATCAAGACTCTTTTCTGGCGCCATTTTCAAGGAGTGAAGCGCCTTTGGTAGGTGGAATTTGGTAAGGAAAAATTAATATATTGTGCTGAAATTTACTGTCACTTCTTACTATGGAACACAATCCTTTGAGGGGCTTGTTCGGGGTATCTTCACCCTGAAAAGTAGAGCAAAGAGTTTCTACTCAACCTACTGAACCTACTGAAATTTTTTACTTTGAAATTCCTTCGGGTATGATAGAGAAACTGCTAGCTAATCTTTTCATAGGTAACGGAACATTACATCCCAATTTGCACCTAATCTATGTGGATGAAGTTTGTGGATTATTTAAGCTTGTAGGTATGCCCGAGGATGTTATCAAGAAGAAGGTCTTCCCTTTATCTTTGAAGGGAGATGCATTGACATGGTTTAGGCTATGTGATGATATTGGATCATGGAACTACCAACGATTGAAATTGGAATTTCATCAGAAGTTTTTTCCTATGCATCTTGTTCATATATATAATTCTTTGCCTCGCGAAGGAGAAAGCATAGCTCAAGCTTGGGGGAGGCTTAAGTCAATGTTATATTCATGCCCCAATCATGAGCTCTCAAAAGAAATGATTATTCAAAAAAATTATGCTCGGCTTTCTCTTAGTAATCGCTCCATGCTCGATACTTCTTGTACTAGATCTTTTATGATGAAGACTATTGAATTCAAATGGGATTTATTGGAAAGAATTAAATGCAAGTCTGAAGATTGGGACCTCGACAAAGGTAAGGAGTCAGGTATAACATCTAAGTTTGATTGTGTTAAATCTTTTATGGATACCGATGCTTTCCGTGAACTTAGCACTAAATATGGACTTGACTCTGAGATAGTAGCTTCTTTCTCTGAATCCTTTGCTACTCATGTTGATCTCCCTCAGGAGAAGTGGTTTAAATATAATCCTCCCGTTGAAGTAAAAGTTGTTGCACCTACTAAAGTTGAAGAAAATATTATCACTTATAATGATCCTGTTGTTCCTACTACTTATATTGAGAAACCACCTTTCCCTATTGAGAATAAAGGATCATGCTAAAGCTTCAATTGTGGTAAACAAAAGTAATATTAAGACACCCAAACCCCCAGAGAAAATTAAAGTTGAACCTAGTGTTGCTATGGTTAAAGATCTCTTGGCCGATAATATTGATGGGATGTTATTTACTTCTGCAATGAATATGCTAGAATTGCTAGACCTGATACTAAAAATAAACATAGACCTGTTGTAGGCATGCCTGTTATTTCTATTAAAATAGGAGATCATTGCTATCATGCCTTATGTGATATGGGTGCTAGTGCAAGTGCAATACCTCATTCCTTATACAAAGAAATTATGCATGATATTGCACCTGCTAAGATAGAAGATATAGATGTTACAATTAAGTTGCCAATGGAGATAATATTTCACCAGTTGGAATTGGTAGAGATGTTAAAGTATTTTGTGGGAAATTTAAATATCCTGCTTATTTTCTTGTTCTTGGTTCCCCACAAGATGACTTTTGTCCCATTATATTTGGTAGACCCTTCTTGAATACTGTTAATGCTAAGATAGACTGCAATAAGGATATTGTTTCTGTTGGTTTAGGGGATATGTCTCATGAGTTTAATTTTGCTAAATTTCATAGACAACCCCATGATAAAGAATTGCCTAGTAAAGATGAAATTATTGGTCTTGCTTCTATTGTCGTGCCTGCTAGTGATCCTTTAGAAGAATATTTGCTAGACCGTGAAAATGATATGTTTATGAATGAAAGAAGGGAAATAGTTGAAGTATTCTTTAAACAGGGCCCTATTTTGAAGCACAACTTGCGTGTTGAAATCCTAGGGGATCCTCCTGCACCAAAGGGTGATCCCGTGTTTGAGCTTAAACCTTTACCTGATACTCTTAAATATGCTTATCTTGATGAGAAGGAGATATATCATGTTATTATTAGTGCTAACCTTTCAGAGCATGAAGAAGAGAAATTATTGAAAACTCTGAAGAAGCACCGTGCTGTTATTGGATATACTCTTGATGATCTTAAGGGCATTAGTCCCACTCTACGCCAGCACAAAATAAAGCTGGAAAAAGACGCTAAACCAGATGTTGATCACCAACGACGGTTAAATCCTAAGATGAAAGAAGTGGTAAGAAAATAAATACTAAAGCTCCTGGAGGCAGGTATAATTTATCATGTTGCTGATAGTGAGTGGGTAAGTCCTGTCCATTGTGTCCCTAAGAAGGGAGGTATTACTGTTGTTCCTAATGATAAAGATGAATTGATCCCACAAAGAGTTGTTACAGGTTACAGAATGGTAATTGATTTCCGCAAATTAAACAAAGCTACTAAAAAGGATCATTACCCGTTACCTTTTATTGATCAAATGCTAGAAAGATTATCCAAACATACACACTTTTGCTTCCTGGATGGTTATTCTGGTTTCTCTCAAATACCTGTGTCAAAAGAGGATCAAGAAAAGACAACTTTTACCTGCCCTTTTGGTGCCTTTGCTTCCCGACGTATGCCTTTTGGTTTATGTAATGCACCTGCTACTTTTCAAAGATGTATGACTGCTATATTCTCTGACTTTTGTGAAAAATATTGTTGAGGTATTCATGGATGATTTCTCTGTTTATGGGACTTCTTTTGATGATTGCTGAAGCAACCTTGATCGAGTTTTGCAGAGATGTGAAGAAACTAATTTTGTCTTGAATTGAGAGAAATGCCACTTTATTATTAATGAAGGTATTGTCTTGGGGCATAAAATTTCTGAAAGAGGTATTGAAGTTGATAAAGCTAAAGTTGATGCTATTGAAAAGATACCGTGTCCTAAGGACATTAAAGGTATAAGAAGTTTCCTTGGTCATGCCAGTTTTTATAGGAGGTTCATTAAGGACTTTTCTAAAATTTCTCGGCCTTTGACTAATCTCTTACAAAAAGATGCCCTTTTGTCTTTGATGATGATTGTATAGAAGCATTTGAAATACTTAAGAAAGCTTTGATTTCTGCACCTATTGTTCAGCCTCCAGATTGGAATTTACCATTTTAAATTATGTGTGATGCTAGTGACTATGCTGTAGGGGCTGTTCTAGGACAAAGAGTTTATAAAAAATTAAATGTTATTCAATATGCTAGTAAAACTCTAGACAGTGCTCAAAGAAATTATGCTACTACTGAAAAATATTTTTTAGCAGTTGCATTTGCTTGTGATAAGTTTAGACCTTATATAGTTGATTCTAAAGTAACTATTCACACTGATCATGCTGCTATTATATATCTGATGGAAAAGAAAGATGCTAAACCTAGACTTATTAGATGGGTTCTCTTGCTACAAGAATTTGAGTTGCATATTATTGATAGAAAGGGAGCTGAGAACCCCATTGCATACAACTTGTCTAGGTTAGAAAATGTTCTTGATGACCCACTACCTATCGATGATAGCTTTCCTGATGAACAATTAGCTGTCATAAATGCTTCTCGTACTGCTCCATGGTATGCTGATTATGCTAATTATATTGTTGCTAAATTTATACCACCTAGCTTCACATACCAGCAAAACAAAAAGTTCTTCTATGATTTAAGACATTACTTCTGGGATGACCCACATCTTTATAAAGCAGTAGATGGTGTTATTAGACGTTGCGTACCTGAGCATGAACATAAACGGATCCTACACAAGTGCCATTCGGAGGCTTATGGAGGACACCATGCTGGAGATAGAACTGCACATAAGGTATTGCAATCCGGTTTTTATTGGCCTACTCTCTTCAAGGATGCCCGTAAGTTTGTTTTGTCTTGTGATGAATGTCATAGAATTGGTAATATTAGTAGATGTCAAGAAATGCCTAGGAATTATTCACTTGTCATTGAACCATTTGATGTTTGGGGCTTTGATTATATGGGACCGTTTCCTTCCTCTAATGGGTATACACATATTTTCGTTGCTGTTGATTACGTTACTAAATCGGTAGAAGCTATTCCAACTAGTAGTGATGATCATAACACCTCTATTAAGATGCTTAAAGAAGTTATTTTTCCGAGGTTTGGAGTCCCTAGATACTTAGTGACTGATGGTGGTTCACATTTTATTCATGGTGCTTTTCGTAAGATGCTTGCTAAGTATCATGTTAATCATAGAATTGCATCTCCATATCATCCACAGTCTACTGGTCAAGTAGAATTGAGTAATAGAGAGCTTAAATTAATTTTGCAAAAGACTGTTAATAGATCTAGAAAGAATTGGTCCAAGAAACTTGATGATGCATTATGGCTTATAGAACTGCATATAAAAATCCTATGGGTATGTCTCCATATAAAATGGTTTATGGTAAAGCATGTCACTTACCTCTTGAATTAGAACATAAGGCATTTTGGGCTATTAAAGATCTCAACTATGACTTCAAACTTGCCGGTGAGAAGAGGCTTTTTGACATTAGCTCACTTGATGAATGGAGAGCCCAGGCCTACGAGAATGCCAAACTGTTTAAAGAAAAAGTTAAAATATGACATGATAAAAGGATACAAAAGCGTGAGTTTAATGTAGGTGATTATGTATTGTTATACAACTCTCGTTTAAGATTTTTTGCAGGCATACTTCTCTCTAAATTGGAAGGTCCTTACGTTATCGACGAGGCCTGCCGTTCCGGTGCCATGAAAATCAACAACTTCGAAGGCACAAATCCGAGGGTGGTAAACGGTCAAAAATCAAACATTATATCTCTGGTAATCCCATAAATGTTGAAACTAATGTTTTTGAAACCGTAAGCCTGGAGGAATACATAAGGGACACTTCCCAGAACATTTCAGACTCTGAAAAGGAATAGGTACGCGGTACGGTAAGTAAACCGACTCCAAAATAGTTCTAATGGCAAAATTTTCACCGTTTTGGAATATTTAGGTAAGTAGGGAAATAAGAAGTAGTCCGGGAAGGACACGAGGCTTCCACAAGGGTGGAGGGCGCGCCCTATGCAACGCCGCGAGACAGATGCGCCAGGTGTCATCCAGATATTTCGTTGTTGTTGCCTTGTCATTCGCTTGCATGTTGCATGTTGCCATATCATCATGTGCATTGCATCATCATGTTTTCGAAACTTGCATCCGTCTGGGTCTCCCAGTTCTTTCCGTTGTCCGTTCTGAGCCCAGACACACTTGCACGCGCCCGCGGCACGCCGGAAATAGTATTTTATAAGTGGCTGGGAAATGTTCTCGGAATGGGTTGAAAGTTGCCGTGCGGTCTTATTATGTTGTAGGTAGACTGCCTGCCAAGTTTCATCGCATTCGGAGTCCGTTTGATGCCCCAACGGATAACTATTGCGGCATTATAGTCGGTCTAACATCAGACGTTTTCGGTCTCCGAAAACTGTTGCCGGGCCTCTCCTTCTCTTCTCTCCTCTCAGCCCAACTCCTCTTTACAGTCCGCCTAGGCCCAGCCTACCCCTCTTTGCGCAGTGCATAGACCCCTCTCGCGTGTCCGAAACTCCCCCGAACCCGACCCGGGCAGTCGTCACCGTTGGATTCGGATCATCCCCAAACATCCCTAAAACATCTGCGATTATTTGTTTGGACTCCCAAAGGTTTTTTTAGCCGACCATTGGATTTCGATCGGATGATCCAATTCCCCTCTTTTCCATATATATAGTCCACCCCTAGTCTAATTTCAGACCAAACCCTAAAACCTAGGGCACTTGTCCCATCCACCCCAAGCCGCCGCCACTCCTCCTTTCTCTTCCTCCTCGGTTTATCCCCGGTCCAAAAATCCCCACCTCGATTTCACCACCACACCAACCAGAGCCAACCACCTCTCCTTCCACTTCGCCTCTCCATCAAGATCCATCCCGCATCCTCCCCTGTCCAATGGAGCAGCCGACAACGTCATCCTCCATGGGGATCCACCCCGATTCTCTTCCAACAAACCACCTGCGCCCGAGCCTCCCCTCGAGCTCCTTCTCCTCATCCAACCGCAGTGCCTGCAGCCTCCTCCCCGCCTCCGTCCGGTCAGCCACGCCGTCGTGGACCCGCAGATGAGCATCACCACCCCTTCTCCCTCTCTTTCCCATGCTTCTCTTCCTCTCTCTCATAGAGCATCTTTCTCTCTATCTTCAACGCAGCGCCGCCATGGAGGCTGCCTGAAGGAGCATGGCAGCCACCTCGCCAGATCTGCCGGATACTGCCGGCAATGGAGCCGCCCTACCGGATCTGCGTCCTTGCCTTGCCCCTGGTCCGGCCGTCATCCTCATCCGCTAGAGGGCATCATCGTCCCCCGTTCCAACATAGTCGTTGCCTGCCTCACCTCTGTGCGAGCGAGATGAGCCCCTCCCTCACCGACGGTAACCCCGAGCTCTCGCGTCGACCCCTCTCCATCCTGCCGCTTGCCGGAGTCCCACCTGGGTCCGCCTCGCCCGTCTGTGCTCTCCGCTTCGAGCGACAGGACGAGACAACGAGCGCTCGCGTTGACCGCTTCCTCTCCACGCGCCTGGGCCACCTCCCGTTCGCCGCTGATTGCTTCCCCCCGAACTGGTCTCTCCTCCTCGCCGTTGACCAAACTGGGCCACGGGTCTGCTGCCTCGCCAGGCCACAACCGCTTCCCCGCGTTAGCCCAGCAGCTCCAAGGCCGCGCCAGGCCTGCGAGGACTCTCCACCAGCCGGGCCAAGGCCCGATGTGAGCAGCCCCTCCAGATCCCCTCTTCCTGTTGGGCCAGCAAGATTCGGCCCGATGTGTTTTTTTCCTTGCTGAGAATTTTTCTATTATTCCAGAGAACGCCAGTTTTGCAGATTAGACCCTTAACTTCATGCATAGCATACCTCACAAACCGTGCGTCGTATGTAAAAACTTTATATATGTAAAATGCTTGGTTTTTAATCTAGTTTCATAATATCCAACTTTCATGCACATTTAAAATGTTTAAATTGATGTTTGCATTAATTTGCCATATTGCCATGCTAAAATGATTTAATTCATAACTAAATAACCGTAGCTCCATTTTAAATAATCTTTATATGTAAATGGGGTAGAAAATGCCTAGATTAACATGATGTACTTACTTTGAATGTTTAACAACTCTAAAATATGGTTTAGGGCAGAACAGTACCAAACCTAAAATTTGCATATGAGGATTTTCCGGAATTGTTGTTTGTTGATTCCGGCCTCATTTAAACTTTCCTAAACAGTTAGTTTACTTATGCCTCACCTCTTGCCATGTTTAACAACATTTAATATTGTTGGGTACATAAACGAGAGAACTAAATAATTGATGAGGTGTTTTGTCAATATGCAACTCGTTGCATATTGAGCTCCACTTAATTTGTAGTATTGTTTGTTGCACTTTGCCATGCCATGCCTCTTTAAACCGGACAAGCATCATACTTGTTTGCGCATCATGCCATGCTTATGTGATGGTTGTTTACTATGTTGTTTGCTTCTTTCCGAGTTGCTTCTCTCGTTAGCTTCGGTTTTGTTCCGGAGTTGTGAAGATCTGTTCGACTACATCCGTTTGTCTGCTTTGTGGACTCGTTCTTCTTCCTTGCGGGATCTCAGGCAAGATGACCATACCCTCGAAATCACTTCTATCTTTGCTTGCTAGTTGTTTGCTCTATCGCTATGTCGCGCTACCTACCACTTGTTTATCATGCCTCCCATATTACCATGTCAAGCCTCTAACCCACCTTCCTAGCAAACCGTTGTTTGGCTAAGTTACCGCTTTTGCTCAGCCCCTCTTATAGCGTTGTTAGTTGCAGGTGAAGCTGAAGTTTGTTCCATGTTGGAACATGGATATGTTGGGATATCACAATATCTCTTATTTAATTAATGCATCTATATACTTGGTAAAGGGTGGAAGGCTCGGCATTATGCCTGGTGCTCTGTTCCACTCTTGTCGCCCTAGTTTCCGTCATACCGGTGTTATGTTCCTTGATTTTGCGTTCCTTACGTAGTTGGTTGTTATGGGAACCCCTTGACAGTTCGCTTTGATTAAAACTCCTCCAGCATGGCCCAACCTTGGTTTTACATTTTCCTAACAGCCTATAACTTTCTCTTGGGTTTTCGCGAGCCCGAGGGTCATCTTTATTTTAAGCCCCCGGGCCAGTGCTCCTCCGAGTGTTGGTCCAACCTAGAGCCACTTGCAGCGCCACCTCGGGGAAACTTGATGGTTGGTTTTAGCTGTACGTAGTGTTCATACGGTGTGCCCTGAGAACAAGATATGTGCAGCTCTTATCGGGATTTGTTGGCATATCCGGGCGGTCTTGCTGGTCTTGTTTTACCATTGTCGAAATGTCTTGTAACCGAGATTCCAAGACTGATCAGGTCTTCCTGGAAGAAGGAATATCCTTCGTTGACCGTGAGAGCTTGTGATGGGCTAAGTTGGGACACCCCTGCAGGGTATAAACTTTCGAAAACCGTGCCCGCAGTTATGTGGCAGATGGGAATTTGTTAATGTCCGGTTGTAGAGAACTTGACACTTAACTTAATTAAAATGCATCAACCGCGTGTGTAGCCGTCATGGTCTCTTTCCGGCGGAGTCCAGAAGTGAACACGATTCTTGTGTTATGTTTGAACGTAAGTAGTTTTCAGGATCACTTCTTGATCATTTCTAGCTTCTCGACCGTTGCGTTGCTTCTCTTCTCGCTCTTATTTGTGTATGTTAGCCACCATATATGCTTAGTGCTTGTTGCAGCTCCACCTTACTACCTTCTCCTACCCATAAGCTTAAATAGTCTTGATCTCGCGGGTGTGAGATTGTTGAGTCCTTGTGACTCACATATACTTCCAAAAAGTTGCAGGTGCCGATGATACCAGTGCAGGTGACGCAACCGAGCTCAAGTGGGAGCTCGATGAAGATCTTGGTTGTTGTTATGTGTCTTTTGTAGTTGACCAGTAGTGGAGCCCAGTTGGGATGATCGGGGATCTAGCATTTGGGGTTGTCTTCTTTTATTTTGGTTCCGTAGTCGGACCTTGATTGTACTCTGGATGATGTATGTTTAACTTGTTATTTGTGTGAAGTGGCGATTGTAAGCCAACTCTTTATCCCTTTCTTATTGAGTACATGGGATTGTGTGAAGATTACCCCACTTCCGACTAAACCACCATGCGGTTATGCCTCTAAGTCACGCCTCGACACGTGGGAGATATAGCCGCATCATGGGCATTACACCCTACCCCCCCCCCCTGGCGCGCCCCCTGCCTCGTGGGCACCTTGTGTTCTCTCCGGACTCCGTTTTCTTGCATGATACTTCTTTTGGTCGGTAAAAATTCATTATATAATCTCCTGAAGGTTTTGACCACCGTATCACGCGAATATCTTCTGTCTTTGTTTCGAGCTGTTTTTCTGACAGATCTTGATCGCCATGGCGTCTTCACGTGCCCCCAAGGATAAGTTCTTCGAGAAGGTCATCAACCCCTACCTCACGGAGGAGCTGCAAAACCCTCAAATCATTGAGATGCGTGAGGGGTTGCTGCACATCCGTGATGTTGAGGGACCAAGGAGGACCGGAAGCATGGAGACAAGGCTCGAGGCATTGGAGCAACAAGTTTTCAAGTGCCAGGAGATGGTGGAACATGGACTCGACTCCAATCATATAATGATCATGGAGTTCACCAACAACCACAGGCTGGATGACAAGAACATTGGCGAGGCCATCTTCAAGCTTCAAGAGAAAATCAAGCGCCTCCAAGCCCAGATCTATGACCTGCAAAACCAAAATTGTGAGTATGAATATAGATTCAATAGGATGAGTTTGGCCGCAGCTTTGAGGATCCCGAAGACTTGATCATCCTTCTGTGATGGTGAGCCTATGCCTTGGAAGATGGACGACAAGCCTACATCATCAACAACTCCATCATCACCACCTCCGAGGAAGGAAACATAAACACATGGGTATGGGTGTTGGGGAACGTAGTAATTTCAAAAAAATTCCTACGCACACACAGGATCATGGGGATGCATAGCAACGAGAGGGGAGAGTGTTGTCTACATACCCTCGTAGACCGAAAGAGGAAGCGTTAGCACAACGCGGATGATGTAGTCGTATGTCTTCATGATCCAACCGATCCAAGTACCGAACGTACGACACCTCCGAGTTCAGCACACGTTCAGCTCGATGACGTCCCATGAACTCCGATCCAGTAGAGCTTCATGAGAGAGTTCCATCAGCACGACAGCGTGGTGACGGTGATGATGTTGCTACCGACGCAGGGCTTCACCTAAGCACCGCTACGATATGATCGAGGTGGAATATGGTGGAGGGGGGCACCGCACACGGCTAAGAGATCAAGAGATCAATTGTTGTGTCTATAGGTGCCCCCCTACCCCGTATATAAAGTACCAGGGGGAGGAGGCGGCCGGCCAGGGGAGGGCGCGCCAGGGAGGAGTCCTACTCCCACTGGGAGTAGGACTCCCTCTTTTCCTAGTTGGAGTAGGAGGGGGAAAGGAAGGGAAGGAGAGAGCGGAAGGAAAGGGGGGCGCCCCCCCCCCCCGCCCTCCTTGTCCAATTCGGACTAGAGGGGGAGGGGGCGTGTGGCCTGCCCTAGCCAACCCTCCTATTCTTCACTAAGGCCCATCTTGGCCCATTAAACTCCCCGGGTGGTTCCGGTAACCCCCTAGTACTCCGGTATATGTCCGAAACTCCCCGAAACCATTTCGGTGTCCGAACATCGTCATCCAGTATATCGATCTTTATGTCTCGACCATTTCGATACTCCTTGTCATGTCCATGATCATATCCGGGACTCCGAACTACCTTCCATACATCAAAACACAAAAACTCATAATACAGTCGTCACCGAAACTTTAAGCGTGCGGACCCTACGGGTTCGAGAACTATGTAGACATGACCGAGACATGTCTCCGGTCAATAACCAATAACGGAACCTAGATGCTCATATTGGCTCCTACATATTCTACAAAGATCTTTATCGGCCAAACCGCATAACAACATACGTTGTTCCCTTTGTCATCGGTATGTTACTTGCCCGAGATTCGATCGTCGGTATCTCAATACCTAGTTCAATCTCGTTATCGGCAAGTCTCTTTACTCGTTCCGTAATACACCATCCCGCAACTAACTCATTAGTTACAATGCCTGCAAGGCTTATAGTGATGTGCATTACTGAGTGGGCCTAGAGATACCTCTCCGACAATCGGAGTGACAAATCCTAATCTCGAAATACGC
Organism: Triticum monococcum; assembly: GCA_034509565.1. Taxonomy (NCBI): domain Eukaryota; kingdom Viridiplantae; phylum Streptophyta; class Magnoliopsida; order Poales; family Poaceae; genus Triticum; species Triticum monococcum. Next base: position 318,619,163 of record CM067842.1, read on the forward strand.
CAACTCAACAAGTACCTTCGGAGACACCTATAGAGTACCCATATAATCACCCAGTTATGTTGTGACGTTTGGTAGCACACAAAGTGTTCCTCTGGTAAACGGAAGTTGCATAATCTCATAGTCATAGGAACATGTATAAGTCATGAAGAAAGCAATAGCAACATACTAAACGATCAACTGCTAAGCTAACGGAATGGGTCAAGTCAATCACATCATTCTCCTAATGATGTGATCCCGTTTATCAAATGAAAACTCATGTCCATGGTTAGGAAACATAACCATCTTTGATCAATGAGCTAGTCAAGTAGAGGCATACTAGTGACACTCTGTTTGTCTATGTATTCACACATGTATTATGTTTCCGGTTAATACAATTCTAGCATGAATAATAAACATTTATCATGATATAAGGAAATAAATAATAACTTTATTATTGCCTCTAGGGCATATTTCCTTCAGTATCCCACTTGCACTAGAGTCAATAATCTAGTTCACATCTTTATGTGATTAGTTCACGTCTCCATGTGACTAATACCCAAAGGGTTTACTAGAGTCAATAATCTAGTTCACATCACTATGTGATTAACACCCAAAGAGTGATCATGTTTTGCTTGTGAGAGAAGTTTAGCCTACGGGTCTGCAACATTCAGATCCGTATGTATTTTGCAAATTTCTATGTCTACAATGCTCTGCACGGAGCTACTCTAGCTAATTGCTCCCACTTTCAATATGTATCCAGATCGAAACTTAGAGTCATCTAGATCAATGTAAAAAGCGTGCATTGACGTAACTCTTTATGACGAACTCTTTTATCACTTCCATTACCGAGAAATATTTCCTTAGTCCTCTAAGGATAATTTTGACCGTTGTCTAGTGATCCACTCCTAGATCACTATTGCACTCCCTTGCCAGAATGATGTTAAGGTATACAATAGGACTGGTAAACAACATAGCATACTTCATAGAACCTATGACTGAGGCATAGGGAATGACTTTTCATTCTCTTTCTATTTTTGCCGTGGTTAGATTTTGAGTCTTTACTCAACTTCACACCTTGCAACACAGGCAAGAACTGCTTCTTTGACTGTTCCATTTTGAACTACTTCAAAATCTTGTCAAGGTATGTACTCATTGAAAAACCTTATCAAGCGTCTTTGATCTATCTCTATAGATCTTGATGCTCAATGTGTAACCAGCTTCATCGAGGTCTTTCTTTGAAAAAACTCTTTTCAAACACTCCTTTATGCTTTCCAGAAAATTCTACATTATTTCCGATCAACAATATGTCATTCACATATACTTATCAGAAATGTTGCAATGCTCCCACTCACTTTCTTATAATTACAGGCTTCACCGCATGTCTGTATAAAACCATATGCTTTGATCAACTCGTCAAAGCGTATAATCCAACTCCGAGATGCTTGCACCACTCCATAGATGGATTTCTGGAGCTTGCTCACTTTGTTAGCACCGTTTGGATCGACAAAACCTTCTGGTTGCATCATATACAACTCTTCTTTTAAGAAATCCATGAAGGAATATAGTTTTGACATCTATTTGACAGATTTCATAAAATGCGGCAACTGCAAACATGATTCAGACAGACTTTTAAGCATCGATACGAGTGAGAAAATCTCATTGTAGTAACCACCTTGAACTTGTCAAAAACATTTTTGCGACAAGTCGAGCTTTGTAGATAGTAACACTACTATCAGTGTCCGTCTTCCTCTTGAAGATCCATTTATTCTTAATGACTCACCAATCATTGGGCAAGTCAATCAAAGTCCATACTTTGTTCTCATACATGGATCCCATCTCAGATTTCATGGTCTCAAACCATTTCGCGGAATCTGGACTCATCATCGCTTCCTCATAGTTTGTAGGTTCGTCATGGTCAAGTAACATGACATCCAGAACAGGATTACCAGACCACTCTGGTGCGGATCTCACTCTGGTTTACCTACGAGGTTCGGTAGTAACTTGATCTGAAGTTACATGATCATCATCATTAGCTTCCTCACTAATTGGTGTAGGAGTCACAAGAACAGATTTCTGTGATGAACTATTTTCCAATTCGGGAGAAGGTACAATTACCTTATCAAGTTCTACTTTCCTCCCACTCACTTCTTTCGACAGAAACTCCTTCTCTAGAAAGGATCCATTCTTAGCAATGAATGTCTTGCCTTCGGATTTGTGATAGAAGGTTTACGTAACGCCCTCGATGCGGCTATATCTCCTACGTGTCGAAGCACGACTTAGAGGCATAACCGCATTGAAAGCAATGTCGCAAGTAAGGTAATCTACACAACATCCCATGTAAATAGATAAATAAGGGGAAAGGTACATAGTTGGCTTACACTCGCCACGTCAAACAAAGTACATAAATAGAATTACATCACCCAATCACTCATGGTCCTACTACGGTACCAAAATAAAAGATCAACCCCAACAAGCGACAAGGTCCCGATCGCCCCAACTGGGCACCACTACTGATCATCAGGGAAAGACACATAGTAACGGCGTTAGTCTTTGTCGAACTCCCACTTGAGCTCAAGCGCGTCATCTGGAACGGAGTCATCGGACCCTGCATCTGGTTTGGAAGTAATCTGTGAGCCACGGGGACTCAGCAATCTCGCACCCTCGCGATCAAGACTATTTAAGCTTATAGGTAAGGCAAGGTAATATGTGGAGCTGCAGCAAGCGACTAGCATATATGGTGGCTAACCTGTTCGCAAAAGAGAGCGGGAAGAGAAGGCAAAGAACGAACGAAGAACTATAGAACATCCTACGGCAAACATTACTCCAACACCGTGTTCACTTCCCGGACTCCGCCGAGAAGAGACCATCACGGTAACACACACAGTTGATACATTTTAATTAAGTTAAGGTTCAAGTTATCTACAACCGGACATTAACAAATTCCCATCTGCCCATAACCGTGGGCACGGCTTTTGAAAGTTCAAATCCCTGCAGGGGAGTCCCAACTTAGCCCATGACAAGCTCTCACGGTCAACGAAGGATATACCTTCTCCCGAGACATTCCGATCAGACTCGGCATCCCGGTTCTACAAGACAACTTCGACAAAGACAAAACATGTCCAGCAACACCGCCCGAATGTGCCGACAAATCCCGATAGGAGGTACACATATCTCGTTCTCAGGGCACACTCAGATGAGCTCTCCATACAACTAAAACCAAACCTCGAGTCTCCCGAGGGGCGCTACACAGGACTCTAGTTTGGACCAACACTCAGAGGAGCACTGGCCCGGGGGGTTTAAATAAGATGACCCTCGGGCTCCGGAAACACAAGGGAAAAAGAGGCTAGGTGGCAAATGGTAAAACCAAGGTTGGGCATTGCTGGAGGAGTTTTATTCAAGGCGAACTGTCAAGGGGTTCCCATTATCACCCAACCGCGTAAGGAACGCAAAATCCGGGAACATAACACCGATATGACGGAAACTAGGGCGGCAAGAGTGGAACAAAACACTAGGCAAAAAGGCCGAGCCTTCCACCCTTTACCAAGTATATAGATGCATTAAGATAACAAGATAATATAATGATATCCCAACAATAAAATAATGTTCCAACAAGGAACGATCTCCAATCTTCACCTGCAACTAGCAACGCTATAAGAGGGGCTGAGCAAAGCGGTAACATAGCAAATCAACGGTTTGCTAGGACATGGTGGGTTAGAGGTTTGACATGGCAATTTGCGGGGCATGATAAGCAAGTGGTAGGCATCGTAGCATAGGCATAGCAAAAGAGCGAGCATCTAGCAAAGCAAAGATAGAAGTGATTTTGAGGGTATGATCATCTTGCCTGCAAAGTTGTCAGAGTTGACTGGATCCTCGAAAGCAAACTCAACGGGCTCCTTGTTAGCGAACTCGTCTCGCGGCTCCACCCAAACAAGACAAACAAGCAAAAGGAACACAATCGACCATGTGCAATGCTCAAACAACAAGATGCAAACATGGTATGCTATGCGGGATGCGGTATGTGATGCATATGCAAGATTTGAGAAGGAATGATTGAACCTGGCCTCAACATGGAAATCCAAGAGTGCCACTGGAAAAGGGAGGTGATTTCGGTTGAAATTGATATAAAGATCACCGGAATCGGATGCACGGTTTGGTATGGCACCGGTCTGCGATAAACAGCAAGTAGCCATCTAAATGCATCAAGATAATTATGCTAGGGCACCCAAACATGACAACAAAATACATGGCAGGGATCCACTCATAATGCTTAACAAAAGATGAACACTGAGCTACGGCCAATTCATCCATTAACAGGTTCAAACAAGCATGGCAAAAGTGCAATTGATAAACAGGTTTCAGACCTGGTGAAATTAACACAAGCCTGGAATTTCAGATCAGGTAGCACACTTTGGAGCATGAAAACTATTTGCTATAGGAACTTAACATGGCAAAGCAAGGCATGGAATGGAGCTACTCAAAGAGCTTAACAAAAGTCCCTTAGTGACCTTGAGCCAAAAGGGATCACAAAATACAATTGCAAGCCTGTGAACATGGCAAAAACATAATTAGATCTCAGACTTAGAGAAAAACTGGAGCATGCAAATCTGTTAACGAGTAGGCATGTTTACCAGCTTGATGCACTCACTACAGAGTAAGGCATGACAAACTAAGCATACACCCATCAAGAATACATATTATATAAGCTATACATGGCAAGAACAACAACATAGCATGCATGGATCAACAACAACATCCTCGGCAAAATCGCTAACAAGTAGACAATCTGCCCAAATTCACGAAATAGCAAAAGTAGAGCTCGATTGACTCAAGCTAGGTTGCTCCATAATTGCAAACAAAGACATGAATGGATAGAACACTACAAGATTAACAAATCATCCTTACTGATCATCCTCAAAAGAGGCACGGATCACTAGGAAACAACATGAACATATGGCATATTGATAAAAACAGATCAAGGACTTAGTGAAATATCTAAGTCCCTGAAATCAGCATTAACGAATGCACTACTTTGCAAGCTTGTGCTAGTCACCACACACATCACAAAAATACATGGATAGCACCTCTCTAAAGATGGCAAAGCATATAACAAAACACCTGTAGGGCTCATGAGCATATCATGCACACATTAATCTTGGCAAAAATGACAAATAGCTATTTGGTGCAGCAGATCTGACAATTATCTCAAATAGCTCTCTTCCAACAGCATTTCGGGCATCAAGATGAGCTCAAATGAAAATGATGCAATGAGATTAAATGATGTGCTCTCTGAGAAGAACATTTCGATATGCTACACGCGCAAAACGGAGCTACGGATGCGGAGATATAGCATGATGAAAAATGCAAATTGTCTAGGGTTTCGGGAGAAAGTCAACCGAGGAGGGGATCTCAGATCTAGATCTGGTTACTGTAGCAGTGCACGGACTTCGAGGTTCATCAGCCGGACTTGACAAGCTCGCCGGAGAGGGAGGAGGAGGCGCGGGGCAGCGCCGGAGTTGGTGCAGAACGGCGGTGGGGCTCGGCTCCCGCGGCGCGGGCGCGTGGCGGCGAGATCTGGCCGGTGTCGGGCGGTGGCCGGTCACCGGAGAAGAATGGCGTGCGGCGGCGCGATGGGTGGAGCGGCGCCGAGGCGGAGGAAGAAGCAGTCGTGGGCGGCGGCGCTCCTCTGGGCCACGGGGGCTCGCAACGGGCCGCGCGGGCCGGCATGGCTGCGGGTGGCGGCGCGCCACGTGGCGGCCCCCGGTAGGCTGCGGGCGGCGGCGGAGACGTGTCCGTTTAGGCGGCGGACATGTCCGGCGGCGGTGGGGCGATTTTTAGGGTTTAGGAAGGAGGGGATCCGGGAATTTCGGAGGGGGACCTTTGAATAGGCATAGAGGGAGCTAGGAAAGTCCAAATGAGGTGCATTTTTCCGCCACGCGATCGTGATCGAACGCTCTAGATGATGGAGAGAGTTTTGGTGGGTTTTGGGCCAAATTGGAGGGGTGTTGGGCTGCAACACACACGAGGCCTTCTCGGTCCCTCGGTGAACCGTTGGAGCATTAAACGAAGTCCAAATGGTACGAAACTTGACAGGCGGTCTACCGGTAGTAAACCAAGGCCGCTTGGCAAGTCTCGGTCCAATCCGGAAATGTTTAACCCCCACACACGAAAAGAAGGTAGAAAGGACCATCGGAGGAGATAGGAGCGCCGGAATGCAAAACAGACAACGGGGAAAATGCTCAGATGCATGTGGCGAACATGTATGCAAATGCAATGCACATGATGGCATGATATGAGATGCATGACAAACGACAACAACACACAGAGACAAAAACCCGAACCCGAGGAAATAAAATAACTTAGTGCCGGAAACGGCAAGAGTTGGAGTACATATTAGGTAAATTACATCCGGGGTGTTACAGTGTACCCAACTGTCTCCTTTGGGTATCCTATGAAGACACATTTCACCGGTCCGGGTTTGAGCTTATCAGGATGAAACTTTTTCACATAAGCATCGCAACCCTAAACTTTAAGAAACGACAAAATTGGTTTCTTGCCAAACCACAATTCATATGGCGTCGTCTCAGCGGATTTAGATGGTGCCCTATTTAACGTGAATGCAGGTGTCTCTAATGCATAACCCCAAAACGATAGTGGTAAATCGGTAAGAGACATCATAGGTTGCACCATATCTAATATAGTACGGTTACGATTTCGGACACACCATTACACTGTGGTGTTCTAGGTGGCGTGAGTTGCGAAACTATTCCGCATTGTTTCAAATGAAGACCAAACTCGTAACTCAAATATTCTCCTCCACGACCAGATCGTAGAAACTTTATATTCTTGTTACGATGATTTTCCACTTCACTCAGAAATTATTTGAACTTTTCAAATGTTTCAGATTTATGTTTTGTCAAGAAGATATACCCATATCTTACTCAAATCGTATGTGAAGGTCAGAAAATAACGATACCTGCCGCGAGCCTCAACACTCATTGGACTGCATACATTAGTATGTATTATTTCCAACAAGTTCGTTGCTTGCTCCATTGTTCCGGAGAACGGAGTCTTAGTCATCTCGTCCATGAGGCATGGTTCGCAAGCATCAACCGATTCATAATCAAGTGATTCCAAAAGCCCATCAGCATGGATTTTCTTCATGTGCTTTACACCAATATGACCTAAGCGGCAGTGCCACAAATAAGTTGCACTATCATTATTAACTTTTCATCTTTTGGCTTCAATATTATGAATATGTGTATCACTATGATCGAGATTCAATAAACCATTCACCTTGGGTCTATGACCATTTAAGGTTTTATTCATGTAAACAAAACAACAATTATTCTCTAATTTTAAATGAATAACCATGTTGCAATAAATATGATCAAATCATATTCATGCTTAACACAAACACCAAATAACATCTATTTAGGTTCAACACTAATCCCGAAAGTATAGGGAGTGTGCGATAATGATCATATCAATCTTGGAACCACTTCCAACACACATCGTCACTTCACCCTTAACTAGTCTCTGTTCATTCTGCAACTCCCGTTTCGAGTTACTAATCTCAGCAACTGAACTAGTATTAAATACTGAGGGGTTGCTATAAACACTAGTAAAGTACACATCAATAACATGTATATCAAATATGCCTTTGTTCACTTTGCCATCCTTCTTGTCCACCAAATACTTGGGGCAGTTCTGCTTCCAGTGACAAGTCCCTTTGCAGTAGAAGCACTTAGTCCCTGGCTTAGTTCTAGACTTGGGCTTCTTCACTTAAGCAACAACTTGCTTGCCATTCTTCTTGAAGTTCCCCTTCTTCCCATTGCCCTTTTATTGAAACTAGTGGTCTTGTCAACCAACAACACTTGATGCTTTTCTTGATTTCTACCTTCATCGATTTCTGCATCATGAAGAGCTTGGGAATCGTTTACATTATCCCTTGCATATTATGGTCCATCACCAAGTTCTAGTAACTTGTTGATAGTGACTAGAGAACTTTGTCAATTACTATCTTATCTGGAAGATTAACTCCCACTTGATTCAAGCAATTGCAGTACCCAGACAATCTGAGCACATGCTCACTGGTTGAGCTATTCTCCTCCATCTTTGTAGGCAAAGTACTGTCAGAGGTCTCCTACCTCTCGACACGAGCATGAGTATGAAATACTAATTTCAACTCTTGGAACATCTTATATGCTCCGTGGTGTTCAAAACATTTTGAAGTCCCAGTTCTAAGCCGTAAAGCATGGTGCACTAAGCTATCAAATAGTCATCATACCGAGCTTTGCCAAACGTTCATAACGTCTGCATATGTTCCTGCAATAGGTCCGTCACCTAGCGGTGCATCAAGGACATAATTCTTCTGTGCGGCAATGAGGATAATCCTCAAATCACGGATCCAATTGCGCATCATTGCTACTAACATCTTTCAATTTATTTTTCTCTAGGAACATATCAAAAATAAACGGGGAAGCTATGTGCGAGCTATTGATCTACAACATAGATATGCAAATACTATCAGGACTAAGTTCATGATAAATTTAAGTTCAATTAATCATATTACTTAAGAACTCCCACTTAGATCGACATCCCTCTAGTCATCTAAATGATCACGTGATCCAAATCAACTAAACCATGTCCGATCATCACGTGAGATGGAGTAGTTTTCAATGGTGAGCATCATTATCTTGATCATATCTACTATAAGATTCACGCTCGACCTTTCGGTCTCAGTGTTGCGAGGCCATATCTGCGTATGCTAGGCTCGTCAAGTTTAACCTGAGTATTCCGTGTGTGCAACTGCTTTGCACCCGTTGTATTTGAACACAGAGCTTATCACACCCGATCATCATGTGGTGTCTCAGCATGAAGAACTTTCGCAACGGTGCATACTCAGGAAGAACACTTATACCTTGAAATTTAGTGAGAGATCATCTTATAATGCTACCATCGATCTAAGCAAAATAAGATGCATAAAAGATAAATATCACATGCAATCAATATAAGTGATATGATATGGCCATCATCATCTTGTGCTTGTGATCTCCATCTCCGAATCACCGTCATGATCACCATCGTCACCGGCGCGACACCTTGATCTCCATCGTAGCATCGTTGTCGTCTCGCCAACTATTGCTTCTACGACTATCGCTACCACTTAGTGATAAAGTAAAGCAATTATAGGGCGATTGCATTGCATACAATAAAGCGACAACCATATGGCTCTTGCCAGTTGCCGATAACTCGGTTGCAAAACATGATCATCTCATATAATAAAATTTAGCACCATGCATTGACCATATCACATCACAACATGCCCTGCAAAAACAAGTTAGACGTCCTCTACTTTGTTGTTGCAAGTTTGACGTGGCTTCTACGGGCTGAGCAAGAACCGTTCTTACCTACCCATCAAAACCACAACGATAGTTTGTCAAGTTAGTGTTGTTTTAACCTTCTCAAGGACCGAGCGTAGCCACACTCGGTTCAACTAAAGTTGGAGAAACTGACACCCGCCAGCCACCTGTGTGCAGAGCACATCGGTAGAACCAGTCTCGCGTAAGCGTACGCGTAATGTTGGTCCGGGCCGCTTCATCCAACAATACCGCCAAACCAAAGTGTGACTTGCTGGTAAACAGTATGACTTGTATCGCCCACAACTCACTTGTGTTCTACTCGTGCATATAACATCTACGCATAAAACCTGGCTCGGATGCCATTGTTGGGGAACGTAGTAATTTCAAAAAAAAATCCTACGCACACACAGGATCATGGTGATGCATAGCAACGAGACGGCAGAGTGTTGTCTACATACCCTCGTAGACCGAAAGCAGAAGCGTTAGCACAACGCGGATGATGTAGTCGTACGTCTTCATGATCCGACCGATCCAAGTACCGAACGTACGGCACCTCCGAGTTCAGCACACGTTCAGCTCGATGACGTCCCGCGAACTCCAATCCAGCAGAGCTTCACGGGAGAGTTCTGTCAGCATGACGGCGTGGTGACGGTGATGATGTTGCTACCGACGCAGGGCTTTGCCTAAGCACTGCTATGATATGATCGAGGTGGAATATGGTGGAGGGGGGCACCACACACGGCTAAGAGATCAAGGGATCAATTGTTGTGTCTAGAGGTGCCCCATGTCCGTATATAAAGCACCAGGGGGGAGGAGGCGGTCGGCCAGGGGAGGGCGCGCCAGGGAGGAGTCCGACTCCCACCGGGAGTATGACTCCCTCTTTTCCTAGTTGGAGTAGGAGGGGAAAAGGAAGGGAAGGAGAGAGAGGAAGGAAAGGGGCGCGCCACCCCCCTCCTTGTCCAATTCGGACTAGAGGGGGAGGGGGCGCGCGGCCTGCCCTAGTCGCCCCTCCTCTTATCCACTAAGGCCCATCTTGGGCCAATAAACTCCCCGGGGGGTTCCGGTAACCCACTGGTACTCCGGTATATGTCCGAAACTCCCCGAAACCATTCCGGTGTTCGAACATAGTCGTCCAATATATCGATCTTTATGTCTTGACCATTTCGAGAGTCCTCGTCATGTCCATGATCGTATCCGGGACTCCAAACTACCTTCGGTACATCAAAACACAAAAACTCATAATACAATCGTCACCGAAACTTTAAGCATGTGGACCCTACGGGTTCAAGAACTATGTCGACATGATTGAGACATGTCTCCGGTCAATAACCAATAGCGGAAGCTAGATGCTCATATTGGCTCCTACATATTCTACGAAGATCTTTATTGGTCAAACCGCATAACAACATACATTGTTCCCTTTGTCATCGGTATGTTACTTGCCCGAGATTCGATCGTCGGTATCTCAATACCTAGTTCAATCTCGTTACCGGCAAGTCTCTTTACTCGTTCCGTAATACATCATCCCGCAACTAACTCATTAGTTACAATGCTTGCAAGGCTTATAGTGATGTGCATTACTGAGTGAGCCCAGAGATACCTCTCCGACAATCAGAGTGACTAATCCTAATCTCGAAATACGCCAACTCAACAAGTACCTTCGGAGAAACCTGTAGAGTACCTTTATAATCACCCAGTTACATTGTGACATTTGGTAGCACACAAAGTGTTTGTCCGGTAAACGGGAGTTGCATAATCTCATAGTCATAGGAACATGTATAAGTCAAGAAGAAAGCAATAGCAACATACTAAACGACCAAGTGCTAAGCTAACGGAATGGGTCAAGTCAATCACATCATACTCCTAATGATGTGATCCCGTTTATCAAATGACAACTCATGTCCATGGTTAGGAAACATAACCATCTTTGATCAACGAGCTAGTCAAGTAGAGGCATAATAGTGACACTCTGTGTCGTGGAATTGTCACGGCAGATGTCCTAGTGAAAGGACTTAGTCTTGGAGCCATCGCAACTAGGAAGCTTAAAGGGGTTAATTGGGACAAAGGACATGAGATGTTTATACTGGTTTGGCCCCTTGCGGTGAAGGTAAAGCCTAGTCCAGTTGTTGTGGTATTGCTAGGTTTCGATGACCAAGGAGCGAAATATGCTAGCTTGGCTCTCGATCTGTTGTTTCTTGCCCTAAGCCGCCGCCGGGTCGTCCCCTTATATACACGGGTTGACGCCCTGCGGCCTATAGAGTCCCGGCCGGCTCATACAACGTGTCCGGCTCGGTGACGTCTTTTACATGCCTTACTTTACAAGTCTTATCATACATGGCGGTTTATACTCATGGGCGTTAAGCCGCCTCTGGGCTTCGACCTACTACAAACCTTATCATAAACCATCACCTTGTGTACTCTTCGGGATTCCTTTAGTTAACCCGCTATTGCTATTGACCCGGCCCCTCCTGGGCGGGTCATTCCTCGTAGTCATATCCCCAACATTAGGCCCCAAGTTGATTTGAACTTTGTTCTTGTCAATCTCCAACACTAAGACGGAATCTTTCTTCCATTGTTTTGTAAATGCTCTGGAACCCGCCATGACGTCATCTTCAAAAAATTAGGAAACCCACCACGACGTCATATGTAACAGATCCTTATCTTAAATGGTTTCCGAGAATCGAGGTGTCCATTTAGCTGGATAATCATTACTTTTAGCCTTCCTCGATTTTCGTGTCTACATGTTCACCTATCTCCTTATAAATAGGCAATGTCGGTCCTTCCTCTTTCTTCTTCTTCCTTCTCTCACACCCTCTCTGTCGCTCGAGCTCCGCCGCCGCGGCGCTCACCGTCATCCTCAACTTTGGCCGTTGCATCACCCTGAGCTTGTCCAGAGAACGACGATGACCCTCCGCAGCAGATTTGCATCCGTAAGTTCTTACCTTTTCGCACCTTTAGATCCGCATTAGGGTTTGCAAGTTCGTCGGTGTTCTTCGCTGTTCTTCATGGATTGTTCATAGTTTCTCCACCGCATCCTCATTCGATCCAAAAGAAATATGGAACTCCTGCGGTAGTTGTTTTGCATCCATTTCGGATACTAGTGGATCTTCTTTTCTTGCACAAGGACCTCCCAGACTGGTGAACTCCTCTGCACTAGTTTTTTAGGTCTAGATTTATTTTTCTTTTCTGAACCATCTTGATCCCAAACAATAGCAACAACTTGTGAAACTTGTTTATCTCAGTACTTAGTCGATTTTGTCCCTGGCAACTTTCGAATATCTTTAACCATGGTGGCTTATCATGCCGTCTCATTTTTTCCTTCATATATCATTAGCCCTTACTTAAGCCGCCATTATTCATCTGTACTATAATCATTAACCTGTAACTCCACCAATTAATTTGAACCGGCAAATTGCTTTCTTTTCAGCTTGTCCTTTTTCGTCATGCCGTCAAAAGCGCCAACAGTATGCAACTGGGTCCCTTCCACAGTTACTGAGGACACTTTGAAAGATTTCGTCACCATCGGATATTTGCCAGAGAAGAATATTATGTCCTATCGTTCTCCCGACCCAGCCGAAGAGCGGCCTCAGCCAAAAGACGGTGAAGTCATCATTTTTACTGATCACATGAATCGGGGTTTTTCACCACCCAGCTCAAAGTTCTTCATAGACGTTCTGCATTTTTTCAAGCTTCATCCACAAGATCTTGGACCAAACTCCATATCCAACATTTGCAATTTTCAAGTTCTCTTTGAGGTTTATCTTCAAGAAAAACCAATCATTGAACTCTTCAGAGAGTATTTCTATCTGAACCGCCAGAATGAATGCACCAATGGCCCTAGCTTGGAACTTGGTGGAATTTCGATTCACCGCCGATGGGGTGCTGTCTTTACCTTAGTAGTCTTAGCAAGCCATCCCAAGGATTGGAACCAAACTTGGTTTTACTGCAAAGACACATCGCGAGCTAACGAAAAACCACTGTCGGGTTATCGCATGGAGCGTCTTGACTCTAAGTTTGTGCTCCCTAACAAGCTGACTGCTGCTGAGTGTAAGAAGCTTATCCTCTCCATCAAAAGGATTCAAGCCTTATTGGGAAATGGCCTAACCGAAGTTGATCTGATCCTTGTTGGATCGCATGGCGGGTCATTCCTCTGAGCCGCCGGTCCAACTTGATGTATAAATATGGCGGAGGCCCAGATGACCCTCTGCATCATAGATCTGTACAGCTAACTGAAGAGGCCATTGTTGAAATGTCAACAACCCTCGTAAACAGTAAATACGAGGACTACAGTAAAGTTGGATTGAATCCTTTCTGCAAGCTTAACCCCGCACCAGAGGTAACTCCCCTTGACTCCCTTTTTTCTTCAGTAGTTAAGTACGTGCATGACCTTTAACCTGTTATTGCCCACATGCCAAGTCTGACTTTTGGAAGGCAAAATACGATCATTAAACATTGTTATAGCCACCAATAAGACGATCCGAAAGTCCAAGAAGAAAAGAACCGCCTCTGATATGTTCAAGCTGGATGATGTTTCTGAGTCGGAGGTAGCCCTTGACTATCTTGGCCTGCTTTTTAACAATCTTATTGACACCAACTATTGCCAGGATGACACGGGGGCTAGCCAGGCAGTAGAAGAAGAGGTAAATATTTCCTCCGACTCAGCCCCTTTGCCAAGATAGAAACCTTGACTGGTAACCCGGAAAGTAAGGTTTTCACACCCTTTGGCTTATTTGGATCCTCATTTTCTTTTGAAAAAGCAGCAACATGAGAGCCGCCGTCAGGCCCGGACCAATGACGACAATGAACTGCCCTCCAGCTTACCAAAAACACCTCGAAAACGCCAGAATGAGGTTTCTTTCACCTTTGTTTCTTGCTTTTATCAATGAATCTATTTCCTTACTCTCTTAACTTTATTTTACTTTTGTAGGAGGTTTCTCGCTCTTCTGGCGATTCTTCACAAACTCAATTCCCGGCTTTCAAGACTACCCCTGGGTAAGGAAAATCATCTTTCTTCTGCATCTTTAAGTCCACATCATTATACTAACTCATGGAATCCTTCTTAGCGGTCAAGCAAAGTCCAAGAAAGGCAAGGTGGCTAAGCCGGCGGAAGACCCGAAAGACCATGCTCCTGAACCGGCAATACCAACTCCTCCTGAACAATCCAAAGCACCAGAAGACCCTGATGTCCATGTTCAATTAGACCCTCCTGAGCCGTCAGTTGACGAGACCATTCTCAATCTGTCTACCGCTGAGCCATCTAGCTCAGCCAACCCGTCGACGACTTTTGACAATGATGTCTTAATTACTGGTAGTAGATTCGTTGAGCCGAGCAACCCAACTGTACTAGCCCGGCACTCTGCCAAGTAAGAGGCTTCAGAAAGGCAGAAGGTGCGGTTTGAAGTCTCTCACTACACTCACCTGAATGTTAGTGACGTGCTATCTGGATACCTCAGTCATGTGCATTCCAGTCGTGACTCAGAAATGAAATGGTCAAGCAACTGCAACTGAAATATGAGGTACGTTCTCCGGCTTTCACTAGCTTACATATGCTCTGCCAGCCCCCAAGTCTCCGGATTATGATGAACCTGAATGATCCATAGATTCGTGATATAGGTTGATGTTCTATCTTAGATTTTCCTTAAGTCCAGCATAAATTTCACCTGTGGTACCCAAGGGCCGGCTCAATTTATCATGAATGAGCCGGTACTTGACTTCATAGCTGTCTTGAATCAGTCCAAACAAATAGTGTGATCCGGCTCAACATGAGAAAACTTTCTTACTATCATGCATTAGCCCCCAAGTGCCAAGCATTGTTACTTGTAAAACACTTGGGACTTTAAGCATAGAAGAGCCATTTTGCATTTAAAAATTGCTTTGGCAAACATTAGCCCCCAAGTGCCGAGTGGTGTTGTGTTGCAAAGCACTTGGCACTTTAATCATTATAACCTTTATTGAAATAAATTCTAACATACCTGTGCATGTTTGTAGACCGCCCTAACTGAATTGGTTCTCAATTAACTGGTGCAAATACCCAGTTGGAGGATCAAGAGGCGGAGATAAAGAACGCTGACTCCAAACTCCAGTTGAGCCTCTCTGAAGCTGAAAAACTGAAGAACAGCTTTGATGCAGAGAAGAAATCTTGGGCCGATGACAAAACCTTGCTGATACAGCATGCTGAGACAGCAGAGGCGGCTCTCAAGGAGGTTACCACGGAGCTCACCGGCTTAAAAAACCATGTGTCTCAGATGGTCTCCGCAATCTTTGGTGAGTCATTTGCATTAGTTACTTACAGTCTATTTTTGCCAGGAATATAAGCCGCCTGCTTAACCTTTTTTTAAATACTCATAGGTCCACGGAGCAACAATCTGAATCAAAACAGCATGACAAAACTCAAGGCGATTTATACCTTGGTGGAGCAACTATATACTGGGGCTCAACGGGCGCTTGCTATTATCTCCCCAGCCAACAAAGGACCCAACCTCTTGAGTGACGTTTTGAAGAAGCTATCTATTTTACCCGCCATATTCCAAGAAGTCAAGTGGTCTTCTGGAAGAGCCGGAGCCCTAACTGCTCTAAGCCGCTCCAAAGCTTGGGTGCCGGAACTAGACCCGGCTGACGTAGCCAAGGGCTATCCCCCTTTGAAGGAAGACGGGACTTTGTTTGATCAAGATGACTTTGTTTCTTGTGTGAGGGGAGTTCATCCTCATGCTACCATCCTTAGTGAAGAAACCAACATTGATAAATATCAGCCGGGTTTTGATGTTGATAATAAGAAGATGACGACTCCCTCGTATAAAGTGACAGATCTTATCCCGCCGGTTCGCCAACACACCTTTGCCCCAGAAATTGACTCGGCTGGTCTAATTGATGATGAAGCTGAGTTCATTGCTCTGGATGGCTTTGATTGGAACAAGCCCAGCTTTCAACCAGTGGAGGGAGGTGAACCGGCTAGGGAGGATTCATAACCGTTCGAATAATCTGGCCAAGTCTTAATGAACCGGCCTTAGCTTGACATCTGCTTAGGAGAGAAAACAATTTTAACCTTTTGGGCTCTCAATGCATTGTAATATGTTACCTTGAAAACTGCATGGTTTGCCTATGTCGTCGTGCATATTATGTTGGGTATGACTGGTTTACCCGTCATGTCAATATATGCATTATATCCTTTACCACATCTACAGTGTTTAAATCTGTTCTTGTATGCAAAAGATGAAAAAACTGTCCTGGCGGTTTATCACTGGATGGGTCAAAACACCCGATACATAACTATGGAATTATCATAGTGGAATAATCAGGACCAGATATAAAGATAAACAAAGCTGAAAAAGCCTTTGATTAACGAAAAAAGCACAGATAAGTCTATTTATGAATGACAATGTCATACATATGTTCTTTGATTCTGAACTGCCGGCTTGTATGACCCGGACAGTAAGGGTGTTAACCCAATCGTTTTATAAGTCAATACTCCATATGCCTGATTACTGTTATACATTCGCAACTCATTGTCAAAGGACCAAGCCGGTTTAAATTGAAACCAGCCTTATAGTTAGATTCGAGACAACAAAAAACCAATAAAACAAAAGAGTATCTTTCAAATAATGTAAGTTAAGCATTAAGAAAAAATTTGGAGGCTTTTGATTCGAATACGATCAGTAAACCGGACCAAAGGGGTTAAGCTAGGATTCAGATACGATCATGTAGCCCCCAGTGGCTTTGGCGTTGCGCTGATCAAGAGGGTACTAACAGCTATGTTCTCTTTGGTTCGAATACGACCTATGTTTGAACATGAAGCCCCCAAATGACCTTGAGAGGTTTTTAATGACCCTGATTCGAATATGATCCAAGTCAGACTCAAAAGGGGTTAAGCTATGATTCGGATACGATCAAGAAGCCCCCTAGTGAGTTTGGCTTTGCACCGATCAAGAGGGTTACAATAGCTATGTTCTCTTTGGTTCGAATACGACCTATGTTTGAACAGGAAGCCCCTGGTGACCATGAGGTTTAACGGCTATATTTGAATACGATCATGAGCCGGACCAAAAAGGGTTAAGCTAGAATCGAATACGATCAGACCCCAACTGGTCGTTTGAATAATTAGAATAATAAAGATATAAGATCAAACAAGGACAGAGGTCCTGCTTTATTACTTATCATACAACTCAAACTATGTACATTATGAGAGCCGGTGGATCAAGTGTAGTAAGGCCGAAGATGAGCAATATTCCACAACCGACGGGTCTCCTCCTCCGACTTACATGAGTCCTGGTGCTCTCGAACATCGATAAGGTAATATGACCCGTTGTTTAAGTTCTTGCTGACCACAAAGGGTCCTTGCCAAGGTGGGGATAGCTTGTGTGCATCAGACTGATCCTGGATGAGTCGGAGCACCAGGTCACCTTCTTGAAAGGTTTTGGGCTTAACCCGGCGGCTGTGATAACGGCGTAGGTCCTGCTGGTAAATTGCTGATCGGGTTGCTGCCAAGTCTCGCTCCTCATCTAGTAAGTCAAGCACATCCTGCCAGGCTTGCTTGTTATCAGCTTCAACGTAAGCCACCACGCGAGGCGAGTCATGACGGACGTCACTGGGCAGAACTGCCTCCGCTCCATAAACCATAAAGAAAGGCGTATACCCCGTAGACCTGCTAGGAGTAGTATTGATGCTCCATATCACAGAGGGTAATTCTTCCACCCAACAACCCGGCGTTCGTTGTAAAGGAACCATAAGCCGAGGTTTTAGACCTTTCAGGATTTCCTGATTGGCTCTTTAAGCTTGACCATTGGATTGGGGGTGAGCTACTGATGAAACAACAAGCAGGATATGCTCCCGTTGACAGAACTCTTCCATATCTCCTTGGGACAGGTTGGTGCCATTGTCAGTGATAATTCTATGTGGAAAGCCAAAACGAAAGATCACCTTTTTCATGAATTGAACCACCATGGCTGCATCACACTTACTAACCAGCTCTGCCTCAACCCATTTTGTAAATTTGTCAACTACCACCAAAAGGTGTGTCTTCTTATCTTTAGACCTTATGAAAGGTCCAACCATGTCCAGCCCCCAGACTGTAAACGGCCAAGTGATTGGAATCATCCACAATTCTTGAGCCGGCACGTGCGCTCGTCGTGCAAATTTTTGACACCCATCGCACCTACTGACCAGATCCTCCACATTAGCGTGAGCCGCTAGCCAGTAAAAACCATGACGAAAAGCTTTGCCCACAAGAGACTTTGAACCGGCATGATGGCCACAATCTCCTTCATGGATCTCATGAAGAATTTCTTGACCTTCTTCAGGAGAGACACAACGTTGAAATGCTCCGGTGACACTGTGATGATACAACTCACCATTGGAAATTGTCATTGACTTAGACCGTCGGTTATCTGTCGAGCCAAGGTACCATCCTCCGGCAACTCACCCCGGGTCATGTAAGCCAAATATGGCACTGTCCAATCTGGAATGACATGAAGAGCCGCCACCAATTGTGCTTCTGGGTCTGGAATAGCCAAGTCCTCTTCTGTGGTCAACTTGACAGAAGGGTTATGCAGAACATCTAAAAAGGTGTTAGGAGGCACCGGCTTACGCTGAGATCCCAACCGGCTTAAAGCATCGGCCGCTTCATTCTTTCTACGGTCAATGTGCTCCACCTGATAACCCTTGAAGTGTCCATCAACAGCGTCAACCTCACGGTGATAAGCCACCATGAGAGGGTCCTTGGAATCCCACTTTCCTCATACTTGCTGAGCCACCAGATCTGAGTCGCCGAGGCACCGTACAGAGCTTAAACTCATCTCTCTAGCCATTCAAAGCCCATGGAGTAAGGCCTCATACTTAGCTTCATTGTTAGTACAAGGAAACATCAATCGCAACACATAACAAAACTTGTCACCTCGAGGAGAAGTTAAAACAACTCCAGCCCCCGAGCCTTCCAATTGTCTGGACCCATCAAAATGAATCATCCAATATGTGTTGTCTGGCTTCTCTTCAGGTATCTGCAACTCCGTCCAGTCGTTAATGAAGTCCACCAATGCTTGAGATTTGATGGCAGTACGTGGCACATATTTTAAACAATGAGACCCAAGTTCAATGGCCCACTTGGCGACTCGTCATGTGGCTTCTCTATTTTGAATAATATCTCCTAAAGGAGCAGAGCTAACCACAGTGATAGGATGACCCTAAAAGTAATGCTTAAGCTTCCGGCTTGCCATGAATACCCCATAAACAACCTTCTACCAATGTGGATATCTATGCTTGGACTCAATGAGCACTTCCCTGACATAATAAACCGGTCGTTCAACCAGATGTTCCTTGCCATCCTCCTTGCGCTCAACAACAATGGCCACACTAACAGCACGTGTGTTAGCAGCCACATATGACAACAATGGCTCCTTCTCAACCGGAGCAGCAAGGACCGACGGTTCGGCGAGCTGTCTTTTTAGATCTTCAAAGGCAGAATTGGCAGCGTCACTCCAGACAAAATCATCTATCTTCTTCATCATTTGATACAATGGCATAGTGTAACACCCTCGATGCGACTATATCTCCCAAGTGTCGAGGCATGACTTAGAGGCATAATCGCATTGAAGGCATATGTCGCAAGTCAGGCAATCATCACAAACATCCCATGTAATATAGATAAATAAAAGGGATAACATAGTTGGCTTACACTCGCCACGTCAATCAAGTACATAAATAACATACATCATCCAAACACTCATGGCCCGACTACGGCGCCAAAATGAAAGATAACCCAACAAGTGACATGGTCCCGATCACCCCAACTGGGCACCACTACTGATCATCAGGAAAAGAAACATAGTATCGCTGAGAGTCCTCGTCGAACTCCCACTTAAGCTCAAGCGCGCCATCTGGAGATGTATCATCAGGCCCTGCATCTGGTGTAATAGTAATCTGTGAGCCACAGGGACTCAGCAATCTCGCACCCTCGCGATCAAGACTATTTAAGCTTAAAAGGTAAGGCAAGGTAAATATGTGGAGCTGCAGCAAGCGACTAGCATATATGGTGGCTAACCTATTCGCAAAAGAGAGCGAGAAGAGAAGGCAAAGCGCGAACGCATAACTAAAGAGGGCAATCCTGCGGCAAACATAACTCCAACACCGTGTCCACTTCCCGGACTCCGCCGAGAAGAGGCCATCACGGTAACTCACACAGTTGATTCACTTTAATTAAGTTAAAGTTTAAGTTATCTGCAACCGGACATTAACAAATTCCCATCTGCCCATAACCGCGGGCACGGCTTTCGAAAGTTCAAATCCCTGCAGGGGAGTGCCAACTTAACCCATGACAAGCTCTCACGGTCAACGAAGGAATAGACCTCCTCCCGAGACGTTCCGATCAGACTCGGTACCTCGGTTCTTCAAGACATTTCGACAGGTTAAAACAAGACCAGCAACACCGCCTGAATGTGCCGACAAATCCCGATAGGAGCTGCACATATCTCTTTCTCAGGGCACACTCAGATTGTCTTAGGTACGGGTAGGCCAGCCCAGAGTTTCCCCTGGTGGCCACCGGCAGCTGACAGGTGGACCAACACTCAGAGGAGCACTGGCCCGGGGGGTTTAAAATAAGATGACCCTCGGGCTCCGGAAACCCAAGGGAAAAAGAGGCTAGGTGGCAAATGGTAAAACCAAGGTTGGGCATTGCTGGAAAAGCTTTAATCAAGACGAACTATCAAGGGGTTCCCATTATAACCCAACCGCGTAAGGAACGCAAAATCCGGGAACATAACACCGATATGACGGAAACTAGGGCGGCAGGAGTGGAACAAAACACTAGGCGAGAGGCCGAGCCTTCCACCCTTTACCAAGTATATAGATGCATTAAGATAACATGGCAATATAATGATATCCCAACAAGTAAATAAATGTTCCAACAAGGAACGGTCTCCAATCTTCACCTGCAACTAGCAACGCTATAAGAGGGGCTGAGCAAAGCGGTAACATAGCCAATCAACGGTTTGCTAGGACATGGAGGGTTAGAGGCTGAACATGGAAATTTGGGAGGCTTGAAAGCAAGTGGTAGGCATCGAAGCATTGGCATAGCACAAGAGCGAGCAAACTAGCATAGCAAAGATAGTAGTGATTTCGAGGGTATGATCATCTTGCCTGCAAAGTTGTCAGAGTTGACTGGATCCTCGAAAGCAAACTCAACGGGCTCCTCGTTAGCGAACTCGTATCTCGGCTCTAACCAAACAAGACAAACAAGCAACAAGGACACAATCAACGACGGGCAAGCTCAAACAACATGATGCAATAAAGATATGTTATGCGGGATGCGATGTGGGATGCATATGCAAGATATGACGAGAAATGCATGACCCTGGCCTCAACTTGGAAAACCAAGTGGGCCACTGGAAAGATGAGATGAAATCGCTTGAAAACGATATAAAGATCACCGGAATCGGAGTTACGGTTTGGAAATAGCAAGCGATTCAAATATGACCACGATCTGCGATTTACAGCAAGTAGCCATCTAAATGCAATGAGATGAACATGCTACAGCACCCAAACATGGCAACAAAATACATGGCAGGGATGCATTCATGATGCTTAACAAAAGTCTAGCACTGAGCTACGGCCAATTCATCCATTAACAGGTTCAAAAAAGCATGGCAAAAATGCATATGGAAAACAGATCTCACACTTAGTGAAATTAACACTTGTTTGGAATTTCAGATCAGATAGCAGTCTTCGGAGCAACAAAACTATATGCTACAGGACCTGAACATGAAAAATTAAAGCATGGCATGGAGCTACTCAAAGAGCTTAACAAAAGTCCCTTAGTGACCTTGAGCCAAAAGGGATCACAAAATACATTTGCAAGCATGTGAACATAGCAAAAACATAATCAGTTTTCAGACTTAGTGAAAACTGGGACATGCTGAAAACAGATATCAAGTAGGCATGTCTACGAGCTCGATGCACTCACTACGGTGCAAGTCATGATAAGCTAAGCATACACCTATCAAGAACACACAAAATACAAGCTAGACATGGCAAGAACAATAACATAGCATGCACGGATCAGCTACAACATCATCGGCAAAATTGTAAACAAGTTGACAATCTGCCCAGATTCACAAAGTAGCAAAAGTAGAGCTCGATTGACTCAAGCTAGGGTGCTCCATATATGCAAACAAAGACATGGATGGATAGAGCGCTACAAGATTAACAAAACATCCTTACTGATCATCCTCAAAAGAGGCACGGATCACTAGGAAACAACATGAACATATGGCATCATGAACTAAACAGCTCAAGGACTTAGTGGAATTGCTAAGTCCCTGAAAACAGAATTACCAAGTGCCTCACTTTGCAAGCTTGCACTAGTCACCACACACATCACAAAAATACATGGGTTGCACCTTTGGAAAGATGACAAAACCCTTAACAAAACATATGTAGAGCTCATGGGCATATCATGCACACAATAATCATGGCAAAAATGACAAATGTCTAACATGGAGTAGTAGATCTGACAAATAACTCAAGTAGCCCTCTTCTAATAGCATTTCGGGCATCAAAATGAAATGGAACGAAATGATGTACTCTTTGAGACGAACATTTTGATATGCTATATGCATGAATCGGAGCTACGGATGCAAAGTTACGAGGCCATGAATAGGAGCATATGGATCTAGAATGTCGGGACTTAGAGGAAAATCACCCTAGGGTTACTGTTCACCGGATCTAGATCTGGCGCACGAAATCCGAGGTCCACCGGATCCCTCGCCGGAGCTGCGACGGGGATCGCCGGAGGAAGGAGGAGGCCGGCCCGGGTCTCGGGACCCGAGGGGCGGCGAGGGTGAGGTGGCGAGGTGAGGGCGAGGCGGCGGGGCGATCGAACGGCGGCGGGGCGAGGCCGGGCATCGAGCTCGCCGGCGCGGAGCAGCTTGACGGCGGCCGAAGTGACGGCGGTGGCCGGCGCGCGGTCGGGCGGCGCGGACGGAGAAGAAGCAGCGGGCGGCGGCGGATGGCGAGTGGGCCGCGGGGGCCCCGGCTGGGCCTCGCGGGCCTCGGCGGCGGCGCGCCACATGGCAGCTTGCCACTGGTGCGGGCGGGCAGCGGACGGATCCGGACACGTCCGGCCTGGGATTTTTGTCCGGCGGGCGACGGAGTGGAAAAATTAGGGTTAGGAAGAGAGGGGATCCGCGAAATTTCGGGGGGTCCTATTTATAGGCATAGAGGGAGCTAGGAGAGTCCAAATGAGGTGCGGTTTTCGGCCACGCGATGGTGATCGAACGCTCTAGGTGATGGAGCAGAGTTAGGTGGGTTTTGGGCCAAATTGGAGGGGTGTTGGGCTACAACACACACGAGGACTTTTCAGTCCCTCGGTTAACCGTTGGAGTATCAAACGAAGTCCAAATGATACGAAACTTGACAGGCGGTCTACCGGTAGTAAACCAAGGCCGCTTGGCAAGTCTCGGTCCAATCCGGAAATGTTTAATCCTCACACGCAAAAGAAAGCTAGAAATTACCACCGGAGGAGAACGAAGCACCGGAATGCAAAATGGACAACGGGGAAAATGCTCGAATGCGTGAGATGAACATGTATGCAAATGCAATGCACATGATGACATGATATGAGATGCATGACAAGGATAACAACACACGGAGACAAAGACCCGAACCCGAGAAAATAAAATAACTTAAGGCCGGAAACGGCAAGAGTTGGAGTACAAATTGGGTAAGTCATATCCGGGGTGTTACACATAGCCTTCTCACCCAACCGGCTTATGAACCTTCTCAAAGCTGCAACACGACCTGCCAGCCGTTGAACGTCATTGATGCACGCCGGTTTAGCAAAAGATGTAATCACCTTAATTTTTTCTGGGTTAGCCTCAATGCCTGTGTTAGACACCAAAAAGCCCAAAATCTTGCCAGCTGGGACTCCAAAAACGCACTTGGTCGGGTTAAGCATCATCTTGTAGACCCGGAGGTTATCAAAGGTTTCCTTCAGATCAGCTACCAAGGTTTCCTTCTCTCTGGATTTCACCACTATATTGTCCATGTAAGCATGAACATTACGCCCAATCTGATTATGAAGGCAATTCTGTACACACCGCTGATAAGTCGCCTGGGCACTCTTAAGCCCAAAAGGCATAGACACATAGCAGAAGGCTCCAAACGGAGTAATGAAAGTCGTCTTCTCCTGGTCCTTAACTGCCATTTTGATCTAATGATAACCAGAATAAGCATCCAAAAAGCTCAAATGCTCACAACCCGCCATAGCATCAATGATTTGATCAATACGAGGGAGAGCAAAAGGATCAGCCGGACAAGCTTTGTTTAAATATGTGTAATCCACACACATATGCCACGTGCCATTCTTTTTGAGAACCAGCACCGGGTTAGCGAACCACTCTGGGTGAAAAACATCAACAATAAACCCAGCTGCCAAGAGCCGGGCCACCTCTTCTCCAATAGCCTTGCGCCTTTCCTTGCTGAACCGCCGAAGAAACTGCCTGACCGACTTAAACTTTGGATCAATATTGAGAGTGTGCTCCGCGAGTTCCCTCGGTACACCCGGCATGTCAGAAGGATTCCATGCAAAGATGTCCCAGTTCTCACAAATGAACTCGATCAGCGCGCTTTCCTATTTGGGATAATTAGATTTATGCCCCTAGTTGTGTCCCACTCGTCTGTTTTACCCCTAATTCCCAAAAGTCACTGGTTCTGTCCAAGTCACTTTGCTCTTCTTATGCTTTTGCCCTTTGACCGTTTGACCGTCAGTTTGAAAAATTCATAACTAATTCATACTAAATCAGAAAAATGCAAATAAGATACCAAAATGTTCGGAAAAACATCACCTATATGTGAGTGTCATTTTCATTCATGAAAAAAGTGTTGGAAGGTGCCCATCCGAGTTTTAGCTCTTATGCTACCACCATGAATAGTAAAATCTAAAAAAGTTCAAAAATTCAAAAGAAAATTTGGTGGCAAAGAATGACAAATGTTTTAAGTTCCTGCCAAGTTTCATCAGGGAATAACATTCGTGGGTGCCGCGGCAAAAAAAACAACCAGCACTCCAAAATAGATTATTTTTTTGCCACGACTTCCACGAATGCCATTCCCTGATGAAACTTGGCAAGCACTTAGAACATTTGTCGTTCTTTGCCGTCCTATTCTTTTTTGAATTTTTTTGAATTTTTTTAGATTTTACTATTCATGGTGGTATCAAAAGAGCTAAAACTCGGATGGGCACCTTCCAACAATTTTTACATGAATGAAAATGACACTCACATATAGGTGATGTTTTTCCAAACATTTTGGTGTCTTATTTGCATTTTTCTGATTTAGTATGAATTAGTTATGAATTTTTCAAGCTGACGGTCAAATGGTCAAAGGGCAAAAGCATAAGAAGAGCAAAGTGGCTTGGACAGAACCGGTGACTTTTGGGAATTAGGGGTAAAACATACGAGTGGGACACAACTAGGGGCATAAATCTAATTATCCCTTCCTATTTGGGATCCAAGTTTGCACTGATAATGAATTGTTTGGATGAGTCGCCAGGCACAAAGTCGATCATCTTGGTATCGTCAGCTGACTTAAATTTCAATGTCGGCTCATGCTCAGTAGTTGGCTTCTTCAAAGATGTCATGTCCGCCGGGTCAACATTATCCGTGTAAAACTTCAATTCCTCTATTGCAAAAACAGATTCGGCGTAAGCAGCATCACCTTCTTCACATTCCAAAGCTATCTTCTAGCTCCCATGCACAGTGATGGTGCCCTTATAACCTGGCATTTTAAGCTACAGATAAACATAACACGGCCGCGCCATGCACTTAGCATAAGCCGGCCGTCCGAACAGAGCGTGATATGGGCTTTTGATTTTGACCACTTCAAAAGTTAACTTCTCAGCCCTAGAATCATGCTCATCTCCAAAGGCGACTTCCAGTTCAATCTTACCAACCGGATATGCCAACTTACCAGGCACTACTCCATGGAAAACAGTGTTGGACGTCCTAAGACTTTTATCAGTTAACCCCATGCAACGGAACGTCTCATAATAGAGGATGTTGATGCTACTACCTCCATCCATGAGTACTTTAGTGAATTTATATCCACCAACCTGAGGCGCCACCACCAACGCCAGATGACCTGAATTATCAACCCGGGAAGGGTGATCTTCCCTACTCCACACAATAGGTTGCTCAGACCATCTCAAATAACGTGGAACTGCCGACTCAGTAGCATTCACGGCTCTCTTATGAAGTTTCTTGTCCCTTTTGCATAAACTGGTGGTGAACATGTGGTACTGCCCACTGTTTAGCTGCTTTGGGTTACTCTGATACCTAGATTGCTGCTGTTGTTGATTACCTTGGCCAGATTGTTGATTATAGCCGCCTTGATTGCCTTGAGGGCCCTGGCCATGGAAACCTCCACCAGTTGAGCCGCCGCCCGGGCCATGGAAACCTCCACCGCCTAAGCCACTGCGAGGTCCATGATTACCGTCGAACATGTTCAAATTCTTGAATGCCTTCATGATCGCACAGTCTTTCCATAAATGGGTGGCCGGCTTCTCATGTTGCCGTGTCTCGGATAGGGTTCATTTAGCAACTGTTCGATGGTGGGACCTGACCTGCCTGACTGAGGAGGTGGCCTCCCCTTACGCCGTTGATTCTTGCCCAGTGCGTTGGTGTTAGCCACAAACTCCAGGCTACCGTCGGCCTTACTTTATTGTTACCTCCTTGATTTGCCGGGTTATGCTGGTGACCCTTGTCGTTGCAGTTCTTCTTTCCCTTCCCTTTCTTCTCTTCGTCAGACGCGGGATCCTTGGTACTATCAGAATTGGCGTATTTGACCAGAGCCGCCATCAGCTGGCCCATGTCATTACAATCACGCTTGAGCCACCCCAACATCTGTTTCAGAGGTTCAAAACGACAATTTTTCTCCAACATTAAGACCGCGGAGCCATAATCCATCTTATCAGATGAATGTATTATTTCCTTCACCCGGCGCACCCAATGGGTGGTGGATTCACCTTCCTCTTGCTTGCAGTTAGTCAAATCCACAATCGACATGGGTTGTTTGCATGTATCTTTGAAGTTCTGAATGAACCGGGCTTTTAACTCTGCCCACGAGCCGATGGAATTGGGTGGCAACCCCTTTAACCAAGTGCGAGCTGTTCCATCTAGCATCATAGTGAAGTACTTGGCCATTGATGCATCACTGACCTCCAACAATTCCATGGCCATGTCGTAACTTTCGATCCATGGCCCAGGCTATAAGTCGGCTGTGTAATTAGGCACCTTGCGAGGCCCCTTAAAGTCATATGCCTGCTATAGCTTGGGCTCTGGCTTGGGCGAGGGGTTGAATGAATCATGTCTCGACTATAAGAGTATGACTCCTGCTGTGCCAGAGCTATCTGAAGAAGATCTCTGACCCTTCCTGTTTCGATCGCCGTCGGGGAATCACCTTCCATTGGCAGAGCCGCCAGACGTGCCGATGCAGCAATCAGATTCTCCAAAGGGTTAGAAAAATGACCCGGCGGTTTTGGTGTATAACGAGGCGGAGCCGTATTCACCCGAGGGGGTTCCATAGCTCGCGGCTGAGCCCCCCCCCCAGCCCCGGGTGTTGTGACCCGGTTTGCCTCCGGCGGGTTGCTGGGACCAGCCCCGGTTGTGTGGAAAATATTCCTAGGATCATAAGTCAGGTGCAGGCGTGATTGAGTCTTCTGGTGCCTTCTCCTCATGACCTCGTTTGACGCGTTCAGATTCATCGAAAGCTGAAAAGCCTCTGATTGAATCTGCTGAGCCTGAGCGTCCAAAGCCACCCGTTCTGCAGCCATCCGGATGTCCTCCGCCGCCAAGTTTTCCTTGGCTTGAGCTACCTCCCCACGTAACCGTGCCACTTCCGCATCATGCTGAGCTTTGTCCGCCGATTCAACCACGGCGGTTAATAGGGTCGTCATCCTATCCATGAGATCCATCAGCACCTGAGCCGGCGGGTGCGCGGGGTCTCCTGACCCGGCCGCTGCCGATCCGGTGGTTATCGCTGCTGCAGCCGTAGAGTTTTGAACGGGTTGCATACCATCCATGAAGATTCCATCTCTGTTCGGTGGCTCAAAGGGGTTCAGAATACTGCTGCCATCGGAACAGCCCCCAAGCCCGCCATCCTATAGTTGATACATTAAACCTGTGGATGACTCGTCGTCAGAGTGGACAGTCGTCTCGCCGCCATCCACAGATCCTTCAGAAAACTCCCCTCCATGGATGCAACCCACGAAGGCACGCCTCATGGCAGGCTGAGACCGAGCGGGTCTCGCACGCTGAGCCGTCTCGATGAGGTTGGTGCAGATGTCCGGCTCAGGGCCCGGCTCACCAATCCGGCCGATGAAGATGTGGATTCTGCCACAGGGGACCCGGTAGCCATACTCAATTGAGCCGGCCCTAGGGGGCCAGCCTGCGTTGTCGATGTAGAGCTTGCCGCGACGAATCTTGGTCATCCGTCCCACATCGTATCCCTTGAGCCCTTCAAAGCTGCCCTTCAAGAACTCAAATCCACCGTGTGTTGGCCCCACGGTGGGCGCCAACTGTCGTGGAATTGTCACTGTAGATGTCCTAGTGAAAGGACTTAGTCGTGGAGCCATTGCAACTAGGAAGCTTAAAGGGGTTAATCGAGACAAAGGACACGAGGGGTTTATACTGGTCTGGCCCCTTGCGGTGATGGTAATGCCTAGTCCAGTTGTTGTGGTATTGCTAGGTTTCGATGACCAAGGAGCGAAATACGCTAGCTTGGCTCTCGATCTGTTGTTTCTTGCCCTAAGCCGCCGCCGGGTCGTCCCCTTATATACACGGGTTGAAGCCCTGCGGCCTACAGAGTCTCGGTCGGCTCATACAACGTGTCCGGCTCGGTCACGTCTTTTACATGCCTTACTTTACAAGTCTTATCATACATGGCGGTTTATACTCATGGGCCTTAAGCCGCCTCTGGGCTTCACCCTACTACAAACCTTATCATAAACCATCACCTTGTGTACTCTTCGGGATTCCTTTAGTTAACCCGCCATTGCTATTGATCCGGCCCCTCCTGGGCGGGTCATTCCTGGTAGTCATATCCCCAACACTCTATTTGTCTATGTATTCATACATGTATTATGTTTCCGGTTAATACAATTCTAGCATGAATAATAAACATTTGTCATGATATAAGGTAATAAATAACAACTTTATTATTACCTCTAGGGCATATTTCCCCTTGGCAACAGCCAAGCTTGGGGGAGTGCCCCGGTATCGTATCACCATCACTTTTATCTTTACCGTTTTTCTTAGTTCGATCCTTTTGGTAATATCTTGATCTAGTAGAATAAAGTTTTAGCATGATCTAGTTGTGAGTTTTGCTTTATGATCCATCTATGTAATCGAGTCTGTGAGCTTTATATAATAAAGATTAGTGTTGAGTCAAGGGCTTGATTATCTTACTATGATCTTGAGGGAATAAAATAAAAGAGAAAGAAATAAAAATAAATAAAGAGATCATATTGATCTTATGGAGAGTAATGACTTCACATATAAAGAGTATGATGAATAAAAGTTGTTGAGAGTTGACGAACATAGTTTTGGTCATCATTGCCATTAATAGGAAGTAATAAAGAAAGAGAGGTTTTCACATATAAATATACTATCTTGGACATCTTTTATGATTGTGAGCACTCATTAAACTATGGTATGCTAAAGAGTTGACGTTGGACAAGGAAGACAACGTAATGGGTTATGTTTTCTTACATCTAAGATAAATTATATTGTCATGGATCATCCAACATGTTGAGCTTGCCTTTCCCTCTCATGCTAGCCCAATTCTTTGCACCAAGTAGAGATACTACTTGTGCTTCCAAATATTCTTGAACCTAGTTTTGCCATGAGAGTCCACCATATCTACCTATGGATTGAGTAAGATCCTTCAAGTAAGTTGTCATCGTTGCAAGCAATAAACATTGCTCTCTAAATATGTATGATTTATTAGTGTGGAGAAAATAAGCTTTATACGATCTTGTGATGTGGAAGAAATAAAAGCGACGGACTGCATAATAAAGGTCCATATCACAAGTGGCAATATAAAGTGACGTTCTTTCGCATTAAGATTTTGTGCATCCAACCATAAAAGCACATGACAACCTCTGCTTCCCTCTGCGAAGGGCTTATCTTTCATTGTATCTTATACTTCATGCAAGAGTCACGGTGATCTTCACCTTTCCTTTCTACATTTTATTCTTTGGCAAGCACAATGTGTTGGAAAGATCCTGATATATATGGCTTTTGGACGTGGGTTTTCATGAACTATTATTGTTGACATTACCCTTGAGGTAAAAAGTTGGGAGGCAAAACTATAAGACCCTATCTTTCTCTGTGTCCAATTAAAACTTCATAACCATAAATATCGCGTGAGTATTAGCAATTGTGAAAGACTAATTGATGGTTGAGTAGGTGGACTTGCTGAGAAGCTCTTATATTGACTCTTTCCTATGTTATGATAAATTGCCATTGCTTCAATGACTGAGATTATAGTTTGTTGGTTTCAATGAAGTTTCTGATTCATACTTGAGTATGTGAATGAGTTGTTACTTTAGCATGGGAGATCATATGGCAATATATATATATATATATATATATATATATATATTGCTATTCTAAGAATGATCATGATGCCCTCATGTCTGTATTTTATTTTTATCGACACCTCTATTTCTATACATGTGGACATATTTTCGATTTCGGCTAACTTGAGGACAAGCGAGGTCTAAGCTTGGGGGAGTTGATACGTCCATTTTGCATCATGCTTTTATATCGATATTTATTGCATTATGGGTTGTTATTACACATTATGTCACAACACTTATGCCTTTTCTCTCTTATTTTACAAGGTTTACATGAAGAGGGGGAATGTCGGCAGCTGGAATTCTGGGATGGAAAAGGAGCAAATATTAGAGACATATTCTGCACATCTCCAGAAGTCCTGAAACTCCACGGGAATTATTTTCAGAATATATAAAAAATATTGGGCGAAAGAAGTACCAGAGGGGGGCCACCCACCGTCCATGAGGGTGGGGGGCGTGCGCCCTACCCCCCTGGGCGCGCCCCCCTACCTCGTGGGCCCCCTGATGGCCCTCTAATGCCCATCTTTGGCTATATGGAGTCTTTCGTCGAGGAAAAAATCATAAGCAAGCTCACGGGACGAAACTGCGCCGCCATGAGGCGGAACCTTGGCGGAACCAATCTAGGGCTCCGGCGGAGCTGTTCTGCCGGGGAAACTTCCCTCCGGGAGGGGGAAATCATCACCATTGTCATCACCAACGACCCTCTCATTGGGAGGGAGTCAATCTCCATCAACATCTTCACCAGCACCATCTCATCTCAAACCCTAGTTCATCTCTTGTATCCAATCTTTGTCCCAAAGCCTTAGATTGGTACCTGTGGGTTGCTAGTAGTGTTGATTACCTCTTGTAGTTGATGCTAGTTGGTTTACTTGGTGGAAGATCATATGTTCAGATCCATTATGCACATTAATACATACCCCTCTGATTATGAACATGAATATGCTTTGAGAGTAGCTACGTTTGTTCCTTAGGACATGGGAGAAGTCTTGCTATAAGTAGTCATGTGAATTTGGTATTCGTTCGATATTTTGATGAGATGTATGTTGTCTTTCCTCTAGTGGTGTCATGTGAACATCGACTACATGACACTTCACCATTGTTTGGGCCTAGAGGAAGGCTTTGGGAAGTAATAAGTAGATGATGGGTTGCTACAGTGACAGAAGCTTAAACCCTAGTTTATGAGTTGCTTCATAAGGGGCTGATTTGGATCAATATGTTTCATGCTGTGGTTAGGCTTACCTTAATACTTTTGTTGTAGTTGCGGATGCTTGCAATAGGGGTTAATCATAATTGAGTTGCTTGTCCAAGTAAGGGTAGTACCCAAGCACTGGTCCACCCACATATCAAATTATCAAAGTACCGAACGCAAATCATATGAGCGTCATGAAAACTAGCTTGACGATAATTCCCATGTGTCCTCGGGAGCGCTTTCCTTTATGTAAGAGTTTTTCCAGGCTTGTCCTTTTCTACAAAAAGGATTGGGCCATCTTGCTGCTGAAGGAAATATGCCCTAGAGGCAATAATAAAGTTATTATTTATTTCCTTATATCATGATAAATGTTTATTATTCATGATAGAATTGTATTAACCGGAAACATAATACATGTGTGAATACATAGACAAACAGAGTGTCACTAGTATGCCTCTACTTGACTAGCTCGTTAATCAAAGATGGTTATGTTTCCTAACCATGAACAAAGAGTTGTTATTTGATTAACGAGGTCACATCATTAGTTGAATGATCTGATTGACATGACCCATTCCATTAGCTTAGCACCCGATCGTTTAGTATGTTGCTATTGCTTTCTTCATGACTTATACATGTTCCTATAACTATGAGATTATGCAACTCCCGTTTAC
Source organism: Triticum monococcum (assembly GCA_034509565.1). Lineage (NCBI taxonomy): Eukaryota > Viridiplantae > Streptophyta > Magnoliopsida > Poales > Poaceae > Triticum > Triticum monococcum. Next base: position 318,651,977 of record CM067842.1, read on the forward strand.
CGGAGGAACACTTTGGGTACTACCAAACGTCACAACGTAACTGGGTGATTATAAAGGAGTACTACAGGTGTCTCCAATGGTGGATGTTGGGTTGGCGTATTTCGAGATTAGGGTTTGTCACTCCGATTGTCGGAGAGGTATCTCTGGGCCCTCTCGGTAATACACATCACATAAGCCTTGCAAGCATAATAACTAAAGATGTTAGTTATGAGATGATGTATTACGGAACGAGTAAAGAGACTTGCCAGTAACGAGATTGAACTAGGTATTGGATACCGACGATCGAATCTCGGGCAAGTAACATACTGATGACAAAAGGAACAACGTATGTTGTTATGCGGTCTGACCGATAAAGATCTTCGTAGAATATGTAGGAGCCAATATGGGCATCCAGGTCCCGCTATTGGTTATTGACCGGAGACGTGTCTCGGTCATGTCTACATTGTTCTCGAACCGTAGGGTCCGCACGCTTAACGTTACGATGACAGTTATTATGAGTTTATGCATTTTGATGTACCGAAGGTTGTTCGGAGTCCCGGATGTGATCACGGACATGACGAGGAGTCTCGAAATGGTCGAGACGTAAAGATTGATATATTGGAAGCCTATGTTTGGACATCGGAAGTGTTCCGGGTGAAATCGGGATTTTACCGGATTACCGGGAGGGTTACCGGAACCCCCCCCCCCCCCCCGGGAGCCAACATGGGCCTTAGTGGAAAGGTGAGAGGGCAGCCCACATAGGGCTGCGCCTCCCCCCCTCTCCCTAGTCCTATTAGGACTAGGAGAGGGGCCGGCCACCTCTCTCTTTCTCTTCCCACTTGGGAATCCTAGTTGGACTAAGATTGGAGGGGGGGAGTCCTACTCCCGGTAGGAGTAGGACTCCTCCTGCACCTCCCTCCTTTGGCCGGCCAGCCTCCCTCCCTCCATCCTTTATATACGAGGGCAGGGGACACCCCAAGACACACAAGTTGATCCTTGAGATCGTTCCTTAGCCGTGTGCGGTGCCCCCTGCCACCAAATTCCACCTCGATCATACCGTTGTAGTGCTTAGGCGAAGCCCTGCGTCGGTAGTACATCAAGATCGTCACCACGCCGTCGTGCTGACGGAACTCCTCCCCGAAGCTTTGCTGGATCGGAGCCCGGGGATCGTCATCGAGCTGTACGTGTACTAAGAACTCGGAGGTGCCGGAGTAACGGTGCTTGGATCGGTCGGATCGGGAAGAAGACGTACGACTACTTCCTCTACGTTGTGAGATCGCTTCCGCAGTCGGTCTGCGTTGGTACGTAGACAATACTCTCCCCCTCGTTGCTATGCATCACCATGATCTTGCGTGTGCGTAGGAAAATTTTCGAAATTACTACGTTACCCAACAGTGGCATCCGAGCCTAGGTTTTATGGTTTGATGTTATTTGCACGAGTAGAACACAAGTGAGTTGTGGGCGATACAAGTCATACTGCCTACCAGCATGTCATACTTTGGTTCGGCGGTATTGTTGGACGAGACGATCCGGACCAACCTTACGCGTACTCTTACGCGAGACCGGTTCCCTCGACGTGCTTTGCACATAGATGGCTTGCGGAAGACTGTCTCTCCAACTTTAGTTGAACCAAGTGTGACTACGCCCGGTCCTCGAGAAGGTTAAAACGGAGTCTATTTGACGAACTATCGTTGTGGTTTTGATGCGTAGGTGAGATGAGTTCTTACTTAAGCCCGTAGCAGCCACGTAAAACTTGCAACAACAAAGTAGAGGACGTCTAACTTGTTTTTGCAGGGCATGTTGTGACGTGATATGGTCAAGGCATGATGCTGATTTTATTGTATGAGATGATCATGTTTTGTAACCGAGTTATCGGCAACTGGCAGGAGCCATATGGTTGTCGCTTTATTGTATGCAATGCAATCGCGATGTAATGCTTTACTTTATTACTAAGCGGTAGTGATAGTCGTGGAAGCATAAGATTGGCGAGACGACAACGATGCTACGATGGAGATCAAGGTGTCGCACTGATGACGATGGTGATCATGACGGTGCTTCGGAGATGGAGATCACAAGCACAAGATGATGATGGCCATATCATATCACTTATATTGATTGCATGTGATGTTTATCCTTTTATGCATCTTATCTTGCTTTGATTGACGGTAGCATTATAAGATGATCTCTCACTAAATTATCAAGAAGTGTTCTCCCTGAGTATGCACCGTTGCCAAAGTTCGTCGTGCCCAGACACCACGTGATGATCGGGTGTGATAAGCTCTACGTCCATCTACAACGGGTGCAAGCCAGTTTTGCACACGCAGAATACTCAGGTTAAACTTGACGAGCCTAGCATATGCAGATATGGCCTCGGAACACGGAGACCGAAAGGTCGAGCGTGAATCATATAGTAGATATGATCAACATAACGATGTTCACCATTGAAAACTACTCCATCTCACGTGATGATCGGTTATGGTTTAGTTGATTTGGATCACGTGATCACTTAGAGGATTAGAGGGATGTCTATCTAAGTGGGAGTTCTTAAGTAATATGATTAAATTGAACTTAAATTTATCATGAACTTAGTCCTGGTAGTATTTTGCAAATTATGTTGTAGATCAATAGCTCGCGTTGTTGCTTCCCTGTGTTTATTTTGATATGTTCCTAGAGAAAATTGTGTTGAAAGATGTTAGTAGCAATGATGCGGATTGGATCCGTGATCTGAGGTTTATCCTCATTGTTGCACAAAAGAATTATGTCCTTGATGCACCGCTAGGTGACAGACCTATTGCAGGAGCAGATGCAGACGTTATGAACGTTTGGCTAGCTCAATATGATGACTACTTGATAGTTTAGTGCACCATGCTTAATGGCTTAGAATCGGGACTTCAAAGACGTTTTGAATGTCATGGACCATATGAGATGTTCCAGGAGTTGAAGTTAATATTTCAAGCAAATACCTGAGTTGAGAGATATGAAGTCTCCAACAAGTTCTATAGCTAAAAGATGGAGGAGAATCGCTCAACTAGTGAGCATGTGCTCAGATTGTCTGAGTACTACAATCGCTTGAATCAAGTGGGAGTTAATCTTCCAGATAAGATAGTGATTGACAGAATTCTCTAGTCACCATCACCAAGTTAGTAGAACTTCGTGATGAACTATAATATGCAAGGGATAACGGAAACAACTCCCAAGCTCTTCGTGATGCTGAAATCAACGAAGGTAGAAATCAAGAAAAACATCAAGTGTTGATGGTTGACAAGACCACTAGTTTCAAGAAAAGGGCAAAGGGAAGAAGGGGAACTTCAAGAAGAACGGCAAGCAAGTTGCTGCTCGAGTGAAGAAGCCCAAGTCTGATCCTAAGCCTGAGACTAAGTGCTTCTACTGCAAAGGGACTGGTCACTGGAAGCGGAACTACCCCAAGTGATTGGCGGATAAGAAGGATGGCAAAGTGAACATAAGTATATTTGATATACATGTTATTGATGTGTACTTTACTAGTGTTTATAGCAACCCCTCAGTATTTGATGCTAGTTCAGTTGCTAAGAGTAGTAACTCGAAACAGGAGTTGCAGAATAAACAGAGACTAGTTAAGGGTGAAGTGACGATGTGTGTTGGAAGTGGTTCCAAGATTGATATGATCATCATCGCACACTCCCTATAAATTTCGGGATTAGTGTTGAACCTAAATAAGTGTTATTTTGGTGTTTGCATTGAGCATGAATATGATTTGATCATGTTTATTGCAATATGGTTATTCATTAAAGTCAGAGAATAATTGTTGTTCTGTTTACATGAATAAAACCTTCGATGGTCATACACCCAATGAAACAAGTTCGTTGGATCTCGATAGTAGTGATACACATATTCATAATGTAGAAGCCAAAAGATACAGAGTTGATAATGATAGTGCAACTTATTTGCGGCACTGCCGTTTAGGTCATATCGGTGTAAAGCGCATGAAGAAACTCCATACTGATGGGCTTTTGGAACCACTTGATTATGAATCACTTGGTACTTGCGAACCGTGCCTCATAGGCAAGATGACTAAAACACCGTTCTCCGGTACTATGGAGAGAGCAACAGATTTATTGGAAATCATACATACCGATGTATGTGGTCCGATGAATATTGAGGCTCGTGGCAGATATCGTTATTTTCTCACCTTCACAGATGATTTAAGCAGATATGGGTATATCTACTTAATGAAACATAAGTCTGAAACATTTGAAAAGTTCAAGGAATTTCAGAGTGAAGTTGAAAATCATTGTAACAAGAAAATAAAGTTTCTACGATCTGATCGTGGAGAAGAATATTTGAGTTACGAGTTTGGTGTACATTTGAAAAATTATGGAATAGTTTCGCAACTCACGCCACCCGGAACACCACAGCGTAATGGTGTGTCCGAACGTCATAATCGTACTTTACTAGATATGGTGCGATCTATGATGTCTCTTACTGATTTACCGCTATCGTTTTGGGGTTATGCATTAGAGACAGTTGCATTCACGTTAAATAGGGCACCATCTCAATCCGTTGAGACGACACTGTATGAACTATGGTTTGGCAAGAAACCAAAGTTGTCGTTTCTTAAAGTTTGGGGTTGCGATGCTTATATGAAAATGTTTCATCCTGATAAGCTCAAACTCAAATCGGAGAAGTGCGTCTTCATAAGATATCCAAAGGAAACTATTGGATACACCTTCTATCACAGATCCGAAGGCAAGACTTTTGTTGCTAAAATTCGGAAACTTTCTGCAGAAGGAGTTTCTCTCGAAAGAAGTGAGTGGGAGGAAAGTAGAACTTGACGAGGTAACTGTACCTGCTCCCTTATTGGAAAGTAGTACATCACAGAAAACTGTTTCTGTGACACCTACACCAGTTAGTGAGGAAGCTAATGATGATGATCATGAAACTTCAGAACAAGATACTACTGAACCTCATAGATCAACCAGAGTAAGATCCGCGCCAGAGTGGTACGGTAATCCTTTTCTGGAAGTCATGCTACTAGATCATGATGAACCTACGAACTATGAGGAAGCGATGATGAGCCCAGATTCCACGAAATGGTTTGAGGCCATGAAATCTGAGATATGATCCATGTATGAGAACAAAGTATGGACTTTGATGGATTTGCCCGATGATCGGCAAACCATAGAAAATAAATGGATCTTCAAGAAGAAGACGGACGCTGATAGTAGTGTTACTATCTACAAAGCTAGAATTGTCGAAAAAGGTTTTCGACAAGTTCAAAGTGTTGACTACGATGAGTTTTTCTCACTTGTATCTATGCTTAAGTCTGTCCGAATCATGTTAGCAATTGCCGCATTTTATGAAATCTGGCAAATGGATAAACAAAACTGCATTCCTTAATGGATTTATTAAAGAAGAGTTGTATATGATGCAACAGAAGGTTTTGTCAATCCGAAAGGTGCTAACAAAATGTGCAAGCTCCAGCGATCCATCTGTGGACTGGTACAAGCATCTCGGAGTTGGAATATACGCTTTGATGAGTTGATCAAAGCATATAGTTTTATACAGACTTGCGGTAAAGCCTGTATTTACAAGAAAGTGAGTGGGAGCACTACAGCATTTCTGATGAGTATATGTGAATGACATATTGTTGATCGGAAATAATGTAGAATTATTCTGTAAAGCATAAAGGAGTGTTTGAAAGGAGTTTTTCAAAGAAAGACTTCGGTGAAGCTGCTTACATATTGAGCTTCAAGATCTATAGAGATAGATCAAGACGCTTGATAAGTTTTTTCAATGAGTACATACCTTGACAAGATTTTGAAGTAGTTCAAAATGGAGCAGTCAAAGAAAGAGTTCTTGCCTGTATTACAAGGTGTGAAGTTGAGTAAGACTCAAAAACCCGACCACGGCAGAAGATAGAAAGAGAATGAAAGTCATTCCCTATGCCTTGGCCATAGGTTCTATAAAGTATGTCATGTTGTATACCAGATCTATTGTATACCCTGCACTCATTTGGCAAGAGAGTACAATAGTGATCTAGGAGTAGATCACTGGACAGCGGTCAGAATTATCCTTAGTGAAATAAGGATATGTTTCTCGATTATGGACGTGATAAAAAGGTTCGTCGTGAAGGGTTACACTGATGCAAGTTTGGACACTAATCTAGATGACTCTAAGTCTCGGTCTAGATACATATTGAAAGTGGGAGCAATTAGCTAGAGTAGCTCCATGCAGAGCATTGTTGACATAGAAATTTGCAAAATACATGTGGATATGAATGTGGCAGACCCGTTGACTAAGATTCTCTCACAAGCAAAACATGATCACACCTTAGTACTCTTTGGGTGTTAATCACATAGCGATGTGAACTAGATTACTGAATCTAGTAAACCCTTTGGGTGTTGGTCACATGGCGATGTGAACTATGGGTGTTAATCACATGATGATGTGAACTATTGATGTTAATCACATGGTGATGTGATCTAGATTATTGACTCTAGTGCAAGTGGGAGACTGAAGGAAATATGCCCTAGAGGCAATAATAAAGTTATTATTTATTTCCTTATATCATGATAAATGTTTATTATTCATGCTAGAATTGTATTAACCGGAAACATAATACATGTGTGAATACATAGACAAACAGAGTGTCACTAGTATGCCTCTACTTGACTAGCTCGTTAATCAAAGATGGTTATGTTTCCTAACCATGAACAAAGAGTTGTTATTTGATTAACGAGGTCACATCATTAGTTGAATGATCTGATTGACATGACCCATTCCATTAGCTTAGCACCCGATCGTTTAGTATGTTGCTATTGCTTTCTTCATGACTTATACATGTTCCTATAACTATGAGATTATGCAACTCCCGTTTACCGGAGGAACACTTTGGGTACTACCAAACGTCACAACGTAACTGGGTGATTATAAAGGAGTACTACAGGTGTCTCCAATGGTGGATGTTGGGTTGGCGTATTTCGAGATTAGGGTTTGTCACTCCGATTGTCGGAGAGGTATCTCTGGGCCCTCTCGGTAATACACATCACATAAGCCTTGCAAGCATAATAACTAAAGATGTTAGTTATGAGATGATGTATTACGGAACGAGTAAAGAGACTTGCCAGTAACGAGATTGAACTAGGTATTGGATACCGACGATCGAATCTCGGGCAAGTAACATACTGATGACAAAAGGAACAACGTATGTTGTTATGCGGTCTGACCGATAAAGATCTTCGTAGAATATGTAGGAGCCAATATGGGCATCCAGGTCCCGCTATTGGTTATTGACCGGAGACGTGTCTCGGTCATGTCTACATTGTTCTCGAACCGTAGGGTCCGCACGCTTAACGTTACGATGACAGTTATTATGAGTTTATGCATTTTGATGTACCGAAGGTTGTTCGGAGTCCCGGATGTGATCACGGACATGACGAGGAGTCTCGAAATGGTCGAGACGTAAAGATTGATATATTGGAAGCCTATGTTTGGACATCGGAAGTGTTCCGGGTGAAATCGGGATTTTACCGGATTACCGGGAGGGTTACCGGAACCCCCCCGGGAGCCAAATGGGCCAACATGGGCCTTAGTGGAAAGGTGAGAGGGCAGCCCACATAGGGCTGCGCCTCCCCCCCTCTCCCTAGTCCTATTAGGACTAGGAGAGGGGCCGGCCACCTCTCTCTTTCTCTTCCCACTTGGGAATCCTAGTTGGACTAGGATTGGAGGGGGGAGTCCTACTCCCGGTAGGAGTAGGACTCCTCCTGCGCCTCCCTCCTTTGGCCGGCCAGCCTCCCTCCCTCCATCCTTTATATACGAGGGCAGGGGACACCCCAAGACACACAAGTTGATCCTTGAGATCGTTCCTTAGCCGTGTGCGGTGCCCCCTGCCACCAAATTCCACCTCGATCATACCGTTGTAGTGCTTAGGCGAAGCCCTGCGTCGGTAGTACATCAAGATCGTCACCACGCCGTCGTGCTGACTGGAACTCCTCCCCGAAGCTTTGCTGGATCGGAGCCCGGGGATCGTCATCGAGCTGTACGTGTGCTAAGAACTCGGAGGTGCCGGAGTAACGGTGCTTGGATCGGTCGGATCGGGAAGAAGACGTACGACTACTTCCTCTATGTTGTGAGATCGCTTCCGCAGTCAGTCTGCGTTGGTACATAGACAATACTATCCCCCTCGTTGCTATGCATCACCATGATCTTGCGTGTGCGTAGGAAAATTTTCGAAATTACTACGTTACCCAACAGCTGCACCTTATATACTTTTATTACTTGTTACCCATTACCAAATACCTTATCACAAAACTATCTGTTACCGATAATTTCAATGCTTGCAGAGAATACCTTGCTGAAAACCGCTTATCATTTCCTTCTGCTCCTCATTGGGTTCGACAATCTTACTTATCGAAAAGGCTATGATACATCCCCTACACTTGTGGGCCATCAGTGAGTAGCCAGCCCCCGGCCATGCTCTCCTATAAAAGGAGGCGTGGGCGAAGGTCTCATCCCCACAGACATCTCCCTCTTCTTCTCCTCGTAACCCTCTTCCTCTATGGTGAGGGGAAGAGGTCGTGGTAGTACTCCAGTAGCGGTGACGAGGGCTTCTACTCAATAACGCCTCCCTCCCCCTGCTGGGGATGCAGGGGCAAAGTCCAGCACAAAAGGTGACATGGTAGGACGAGGGCGCGGCCATCGTGGTGCTCGGGGCCAAGGAGAGCATGGCGGTGGTCTGATCGCTCCTCCTCTAGCCGCACTGGCCCCGAATGAAGGCCATGGCGCTGATCAGCCGTTAGAGTTCATCGTCAAGCTGCGCGGGCCTCCACGCAGCCGCCTTCGACTCACCACCCCTTTCACACAGGTGATGGAGGAAGAACAGCCGCCAGGATTGAGGTTACACATCAGGGGCTATAGTAACGGTAGCATCCAGGTGGATGTGGAGTTCCCCACACCTCATGTCATGCTTCTCCGGCGTGGCTGGAAAACCTTAGCTCAAGCACATAGCATGGTGGTGGAGCACATTCTCCATTTCAAGCTAATGGAGGCCAACTTGATCTCCATCAAGGTCTTTGGGCGTTCGGGTGCTCGCTTAGGGTGCAACGCAGAAAGCTCGACCAACAAAAAAAGCTGCTCTTCGAGCGACAGCGGCGAGGCGGAAAGTGATGACGAAGATGACGGTGTCGAGCGGGAGGATGACGACTCTGACTCCAGCTGAGCCCCGAACACGCCGTCACCATCAATAGGGTGTCGGGGGCACCACCATCTGCACCTGGGTCTTCTTCCCTGGCAAGGCGTCGGGGTCACCATCACTAGGGTGTCTCACCACCCTCTCCACCCATCACCTTCGTCCGTGCTCTCCTGGTCTTGTCAGACTGCGTCCCACGGGCCCTGACGGGGTCATGCTAGGCTTCTGCCCATGCACTCCTTTTGCCTTCTTCACGTCCCACTGTAGTTCCTAGGAGGAGAGAAAAAAGAAAGGGATTACGGGCACTTATCTTTTTTCAATCTAAAACATGTAGGCATTTGCCAAACTTTAGCCTAAATTATGTAATCTTTTCCATCCATATTTGTACCCTATGAGATTTGTATTTGTTTTTCTACGCATTAATGAAAAATACATGTTTGCCGGGTACTTGTGCATGTGTCATATCCATGCAAAGGAGCAACTCATTTATACTTTTAAGTAAACAAGATTTTCCGGCAAGACATCTTGCTTGTTTCTTCCATTGCTTGCCGCAAGGCTATGCTTGGTGGCTAGGAGCGTGGAAGAGAACTGGCCCTTACTCAACCATCATTCCCAAATGCAGCTGCGACCACCCTGATCAAATTGAATTTTGGATAGAAGGAATGGGAGCACAAATGTTGGAGGATGACAAGGGTTTTGTACACACAAGTTTTTCTCGCAGTGGTATATTATGAAAGATAAAAGAAAGAACTTATCTGTCGTGTGCTGCTGGAGGTCAATATGCAAGCTTGTTTCCACTCCTCTTCTCTAGAAAGTTCATCCGTTGTAGGAGTCATATTGGTAGTTAGGGAGAAATGGCAGCAGACGAGCTCATCTATATAGGCTAATCAACATAGCAAAATCATAGTTAAATAAGCATGCATGCAAGTTCAAGATGCCAGTGCTTCATTTTATTATTTTTACATAGGGTCTGCGCCTGGCTTTGTACAATGGGTTACATGCACATCGACAAGGGTTGTACAAAAGGTGGCTGCCGGGGCTGAGCTTGGCAACCGTGCCTCACGGGTAGAACTTGTGAAGATGCTCAATATTCCATGAGTTTTGCACCTTAATGCCATCTTCGGTCTCCAGATGGACTGCGCTAGGTCTGGTAACTCATACTACTCGGTAAGGGCCTTCCCACTTTGGCGTCAACTTGTTGGAACCCTTGGAGGATTGAACATGCCTAAGGACGTCGCCTTCCTCAGCTCCGGTCATAAATCCCGCGGCTATGATAGCGGCTTAAGGATTGCTGGTAGCGTGCAGCACGCACAGCGGCCCGAAGACGATCTTCCTCGAGGAACACGACATCGTCATGCCGGAGCTGCTCTTATGCTACTTCGTCGTAGGCAAGTACTCGAGGTGACCCATATATGAGTTCCATAGGGAGCACTACTTCTGCGCCATATAATAGGGAGAAGGGAGTCTGCTCGGTAGCTCGATTCAGTGTCATACGGAGGGACCAAAGAACCACCGACATCTCGTCGATCCAGCGTTTGCCACACTTCTACATCCTATCGAAAGTTCTCATCTTGAGTCCGTGCAGCACTTTAGCATTCATCCTCTCAACTTGTCCATTGCTCCGAGGATGGGCAATGAAAGCAAAGGAGACCTTGCTTCTAAGGTTTTGGATGTACTGCATGAAGGCGCAGCTCATGAATTGGGTGCCATTGTGAGTGATTATCCTGGCGGGCACTTCAAATCGGCACACCAATCCTTTCATGAACTTGATAGCTGATTGTGTAATCACTTTCCTCACTGGTTCCACTTCCGGACACTTTGTAAACTTGTCGATGGCAATGTACAAGAATTCGAAGGCCCCGATAGCACGGGGAAAGGGGCCCGAGATGTTGAGCCCCCAGACCGAGAAGGCCCAGGATGAAGGGATTGTGTGGAGAGCTTGAGCTGATTGATGGATGTTCTTGGAGTGGAACTAGCAGGCTTCACACCTGGTGACTAGTTCAATCGCATCTTGGAGGGTCGTGGGCTAATAGAAACCTTGCCAGAAATCATTTCCAACCAGGGCTCTTGATCCAATGTGAGAACCGCATGTACCCTTGTGTATCTCTGCCAACAGTTCTAGTCCATCTTCCCAGCAGATGCACTTCAGTTCCATGCCATTTGGCCTTCTTCTATATAGAGTGTCAGCGACAAATTGATACATGCTAGATCGTCGGGCCACTCTTTCAGCTTCTTCTTGCTCTTCGGGAAGTTCTCATGTTTGAAGGTAGTGGACTATGTGTTGCACCAAGGTTGGAGGTTGTCGCTCAACAACAAGGATCAAAGGCACCTCCTCATCCATGGGAGCACTTGCCTCGACTGCAAGAACATGCGGCTCCGCGGAAGGGTGCTGCTCACCAACCGAAGTGGAGTCGTTCCCGACAACCTCTCTACCAACGGCTTCGGGGAGCCCTGCCGGGAGATACTTGCCGGAGTCCAACTTCTTCCTCTTCTTGGCCATCATTGAAGGGGATACTGATGGTTGGGTTAGGTGGAGGACAAAAGTCCCTGGTTCCATAGGCAACTTTTGTGCCACACACTTTGATAGGTGGCCAGTGATGTGGTTTTCTGCACGCGGCACGTGCTCTGCTTGCGTCCCATCAAAGTGTTCCTCTAGCCTCCTTACCTCATCCACATATGCCTCCATCAACACACTTTGATAATCCTTATTAACTTTCCTCACCACAAGCTGCGTGTCTCCGTGGACGATCAACTTCTTGATTCCCAACTCAACCGCAATTTTGAGCCCGACAAGGAGCCCTTCATACTTAGCAAGATTGTTGGTGCCTTATCCCAAGGAAAGTCCATTTGAACTACGTACTTGAGGTGCTCTCCGGTGGGTGCAACAAGAAGCACGCCAGCCCCGGCACCCTACAACGAGACAACACCATCAAAATACATAATCCACTCCCAAGGTGCCTCCTTGCTTGGAATAACTGTCTCTGACACTTCTTCATCCGCAGTAGGCTTCCATTCTGTGATGAACTCCGCCAACGCTCTACTCTGAATGGTCGATGTCGGGGATATACCCTGCAGTATGACCCGACCGGAAGTATGACCCGGTCGGACTTGGCGACTCACTAACTGATCCGCTTGGATCTCTCCACTCACGGATGACCCGGCCCCTCACCTTACCATATGGCCCCTCGCCCAACCTCCTAACCTATCAGGCATACGATATCAACGGATACACATTATACACGGAGGCCAAAGATATGGACAGTGATGATTAGAACTCAGGAGTGATGATGGAATAAATGACTGGCAGCGACAAAGGCGCAACTGAAAGATTTTACAGAAGGGTCGAGGAGATCTGGGAGCTTGACTACTCTGTACTGCACAACACGACGATGTTCCGTGTCAGATGGGCTAAGAACGTCGAAAGAGAAAACCGGAATTTCCTACCACGACTATATCCGACGCCAAGAGCGCTACCGTGAACCCTATCGCAAAAAATGAGCCATGGGTACACGCTAAGCACGTGACACAATGCTTCTTCATAACCGACCCGCGCAATCCCAGCCGTGTTGTCGTGAGGTGAGGCAAAAGGAACATCATTGGAATGGATGGAGTCGCCAACGAGGAAGACTACGATTAGTACGGCAACCAATGAGGGAAATGATGATGATGATGAAGTATACGTCAAAAGAAGAATCAATACAACATTACCTAAGAAAAATCGTACTCCATGGAAAAGACAAAGTCACAATGAGGGGCTCAATTATTCTTCACCGAACAAGGGAAAGAAGCTGAATCAAAAACGAAAACGTCAACGCTGAGGAACCATATGTTATCGGTCAAATGATGTAATATATATGTTCCTATTTTGTATACACACTTAGTTAACTACTCTCGGAAAAAAGTGAGAGAAAATAAAGGAAAACAAACGGGAAAACTGTTACTGGTTATAGCAGCAGCGCGTTTTTCAAAAAAGATCTACAGCTAGTCAAGGTAGCAGTAGCGGTTTCTACACGAAACCGCTATAGCTACCTCGAGTAGCTATAGCGCGTTTTGCCTAAACGCGCTACTACTATGCCCACTTAACCCCGAAAATCCCCACTCCTCTCTTCATCCCGCCTCTTTTACCCTGAATCCCCACACTCTCTCTTCCCCCGTCGCGCCGCCTGAGCCCTCGCCGCGTCTCTGCGCTCGCCCCCGACCCCGACGCCGACCGACCTCGGCGCTCGCCCACGGCCCCTGACCCTGACCCCGGCACTCACCCACGGCCCCGGCCCCGACCCCGACCCTGGCTCCTGCCCCGGCGCTCGACCCCGACCCCGACCACTCCCAACCTCAGCCGTCGTCGGGCCTGCACCCTCTGTAAACCCCCCACCTCACATCCTCTCTCTGGTAGCTAGGTTTTTTTGGTTAATTTAGTTAGGTTTTAGTTAGGGCAGGTGGTTAATTAGGTTATATATGTGGACATGTGATGTTTTGGACATGTCATATTTGGAAATTTGGACATGTCATTTGGACATGATGATTATGTGCGGGGTAAATGATCCGAGTGGCCTATGTTACACTGGAATGTTGATTCATTTCCGTTCCGGTGAATTTCAGGCTCTCGATATGTCCATTTTTTAGCAAAGGTCATGCCGAAATTTTCCGTAAATTTGGGCATGATTTGTGCTAGATAGTAGGCATATCGAGTGCTCGGAAACGACATTCTGGCAAACATAGATTTCTTTTTTATGTCATTTCTCTTTTTTTCATAGTTTTAGAATTAAATGAGGAGACTTAATCATAGGAAACATGTCGAACAATGAAGAAACTAGACCTTCTGACCAGGATGCAGACAAGATGGATTATGAGGGTGAACAAGAGTACCTCGACTATTTGACTGCTAAGAAAATGCAAATTCAAGGTTTGCAGGTCGGCCTCGATGGTGGTACTGACGCCGACATCGACACCAACGGTGCCGGCACCGATGGCGGCGCCGAGACCGGTGGGGAAGGTACTGGTGAGGAAGATACCAGCAGGGAGTATGCAGCATACGTGGCTAAGGATAAGGGCGTTGTCGGTGTCAAAACCGGCGGATCTTGGGTAGGGGGTCCCGAACTGTGCGTCTAAGGCGGATGGTAACAAGAGGCAGGGGACATGATGTGTTACCCAGGTTCGGGCCCTCTTGATGGAGGTAAAACCCTACGTCCTGCTTGATTATTCTTGATAATATGAGTAGTACAAGAGTTGATCTACCACGAGATCAGAGAGGCTAAACCCTAGAAGCTAGCCTATGGTATGATTGTATGTTGTCCTACGGACTAAGACCCTCCGGTTTATATAGACACCGGAGGGGGCTAGGGTTACACAAGGTCGGTTACAAAGGAGGAGATATACATATCCGTATTGCCTAGCTTGCCTTCCACGCCAAGGAGAGTCCCATCCGGACACGGGACGAAGTCTTCAATCTTGTATCTTCATAGTTCAATAGTCCGGCCAAAGGATATAGTCCGGCTGTTCGGAGACCCCCTAATCCAGGACTCCAACGTCAAGTCTGACACGCAGTATTATCTTCGGCATTGCAAGGCGGGTTCTTCTCCAAATTTCAAATGTTTGTTAAGCAGTGTCCGGCCTCATAAATGTTGGACCTCTTGGCTTCTGCGGCCAATAAGGGCAATCTTCCATGCGTCGAATGAATACGAGGAGCCAGGGCGTTTTTACATTTGCCCCCCTAGCTAGATAAATAAATTGTCTATTAAAGGGATGGGGATTCTTATATCCAATCCATATCATCCCCCGCCAGCGAGAATCCATCGAAGCGCGCTTCGGAAAAATCCACTCCAGCATGGCCGACAACCGCAGCTCCTCCTCCCGCCCCCGTAGCCCCAAGCCCGGTGATTGGGAGAGGTATTCTGTCCCACACAGTCGATTAGTCGAACTGTAGACTAAGTGATTTCTCCCTCCAGCGTATATGGTTCCCGTCCGAGCCGGGCTTGCCACCTACAATGGCGGGGAGCAAGCGAAGAGCTTCCCCAGTCCCTCTACGGGGGAGCGGGTATGCCTTGTTCCTTACTTATTAAGGGGACTCGGATTTCCAATTCATCCGTTCCTCCGTGGGCTCCTAGAGTTTTACGGCCTCCAACTGCATAATTTCACCACTGCTTCCATATTACACATCGCCGGCTATGTTGCCCTCCGCGAGTTATTCCTGGGCTGCGAGGGTCATTCCGAGCTGTGGAAAAGGTCATTTTGCCTCGTCCCCCGCACACAGAAGGCTTCACTTTATCAAGTGGGCAGAGACGAAATATGGCGCATCGCCGAAACCGGATACTGTCCGGTACTCCGAAGAAGACGTCCGAAGACGGGCCTTCGGAATGGTTTAATATGGAGGACGTCCCCCTTTCGGACCCTATTCGGCGGGGTTTTCCTGAGTTCAACAACGCTCCTCTGAAGAAACGCCAAAGTTGGCGCCCACGGAGCCCGCGGGAGGAAGACAACAGAGAAGTCCTTTACCTGATGAACCGGATTAAAGCACTGGCTCAATCAGGATTGACAGCAATCGAGGTTATGTCAATATGCATAATGCGGGGAGTGCAGCCACTTCAATATCGAGGGCACCCCTGTGGTGTTTTAACGGGGAAGATGATGCCACCCGTTGCGGGCGTAAGGGTCCGGACAACGCTGTTGCTTTAGCAAAAATTCTGTCTGATTTGTTCACGGGAGAGGAAGAGGAGTTCATCCGCATCAAGCCACGGGATGGATTCTCCATGTACAACCCTCCAAGCTGGGTGAGTTATATCTCCTTACTCCCATTCTTCCCACATTCTTTTTCGTAGGTACTCACCTTGCCATTTTGCGGCAGGAACTGCGAAAAGCCATAAGGGAGGTCAACAGCCCATCCCCACAACCAGAGGACCCTGACTGGGCCCTCGGTCCCGGACTCGAAGAAGATCCGGACATATTTGTGGAGCTGATAGACCGGTAGTTCTATCAATTAAGCTGTGATGACGCCATGGTGACCATTACGGGCGACTATCCCCGACTGCTTCCTGCGTCGCACGTAAGAAAAACCAAAAATCCCAACTCCAAAAACTAGGATCCCCTTTTAGACACTTCACCTACCATATACATATGGTGTTTTACAGGGAAGGCCTTCAGGACGCCGTGCCGAACCCGCAGCAACTTGCCAACAAGAGGCACCGAGGCTGGGCAGGCCAAAAAGGAAGGCGGTCAGGACGGAGACGCCGGTGCAGAGGTATGAAAAAAACCCTGCTCCGTGGTTGTCGTCTTTCTCAGAATGTAATGACGTCCATGTTTCTTTAACAGAAAAAACGCTCGCCGAAATATGTCCGGTGAGGCTGCCGATCATGCTTCCACCAGTCGGGCTCCAGGACCGGACATAGAGGCGGAAGCCGACATGGGGCGGACACCGGATACTCCCCCTACAGAGGATGCGGATAGACTATCCGCTTCAAATTCAGAAGTGGAGAGCGCCATGAATCATAGGCGTCGCCGGGCCGTACTCCGTGACGCTTGCTTCTCACCGGAGGCATTTGATGCCTTCAATTCTGGAGACGCGTACCTCCGTGCTGCTCAAAATGGTCTAGCCAGAGCCACGGACCAGTATGTAAGGGATGTACGGGTAAGCAAATCTGATGACTATATGTATCAGTAGCCCCTGAGACTTGAAATAGTTAGCAGAACTGATTTAAGGATCATCTAGTGTGCAGGTTCTTACAGAGAAGAATACTCGATTGTCACAGGAGCTGGAGGAATGCAAGACCCAACTTCGGGCCGCCATTGCCGCATTGAAGGAACCCAAAAAGTCCCTAGCTGGTAACATTTGTTTCAAAGAATGATAGGTACCATATAGCATGCGGTGTGGCTACAGATCTAACAATAGATATTGCAGATGAATCCAGAGAGAATCCGGAGGACCAGCATGTCGTACGACAGCTCACGGCTGGCGAACGCGTGCTGACTGAGGTCAGGCGGGAGAAAAACAATCTCCAAGATGCCAATACCAAGCTGAGCGGGGAACTGAAAGATGTTCGAGCCTAGCTTGCGGACTCTGAGAAGGAGAATAAGCGGCTTCGACGCGGCATTTTCAGTAAGTGCTTGAACGAACCCTTAAAAAGGGGTCGGCAGAGAAGCCGGCTAACAGAGTTATGTTTGTAGATATGCTGACGGGTCGTCCCACGGAGGAGATGCTCGGGTCTGCGGGTGATCTTCTATCCGAGCTCTCACAACTGCACGAACAAGTTCGGCAGGTGATGCAAGGTATTGCCCAGGCCTTGTGGCCATCCGTCTCCCTGCCAGAAGGCATTGGAGAGCTTGCGGAGAAGCTCAAGGGAGCACGGTGGCGCTTCCGATTATGGAAGATATCGGCCTGCCGTCAAGGTGCCAGGGAAGCCTGGGCCATGGTGAAGACGCGGTATACCAAGGCTGACCCAAACCACATGGCCGAGGTCAGACCTGTGGGGCCTGATGGGAAAGAGATCCCTGTTAGCTTAGTCTATGGGCAAGTAGAATTAGCCGCAAAGTATTCCCAACAGGATTGTAGGCTAGACCGCCTGTTGGATGGTATAGAAGAGGAATTTAGTCAGTCTACATGACTATGTAATTAAAGTGACATGTATAATGCCTTCTAGCCGGATTGTAAATCATTTGTCGTTGTGGATCTTTTCGCTTCAACCTCGGGACCCGATAGTCTGGAGTGTGTCTGAATACCCGCTCAGTTATATAAGAACCGGGGTATGCGTGGAAACCAGGCATAGGGGTCATTAGTGCTTGAACAGACAAGTACCCAACTAGTTATGTTATATTACATGGGTAGTAACAAACATCTTCCAGGGAGAATAGTTCCGTTAGGGGTTCCTTTCCCTGGGTACGCATGCCCTAAAGTGCATGTCCGGACTACGAGCGAAGACGGAGGCAAAAACATCTGGGGGCATATATGGAAAATAAATAAAAATCATCTTTTGTTCGCCGACCGAATATTCCCTTAAGAACGCTAGCTTTCGGCTTCACCCAGTCTAAGGTACACATCCGGCTGACCCGGCAGTAACAATCGCAGAGGTGCTCCCCTTATGCCCTAGCCGAATTAACGGGAACATAGGGCATAAATACAAGAGCCAGGCAACCCAGCTTGGCCAAAACTTAAGTCATATCGATGCATATAATGGCGAAGAAAAGGTACATGCGGAAGAATAACACATGTGCGGGCATGAAGCCCGGATAGATAATTAAGCTTCTGTGTAAAAAGCCCCCAGGTATAATGAGCGCGGTTAGCGCGTCTATAGTGTGCAAGCGAGGCACAAGTTGGCCCTTGAAGGCCTTGAGAAAGAATAAAAGAAAGAAAGAGAAAAAAGACAGATAATGTATATGCAAAAAATGGACAGAGGAAGGGGACGAACATAGAGTCCGGCGCTAGGCGTAGAATCTTCGGAGCCTGGCTGCGTTCCATGGGTTCGACTCAAGTCGATTATTCGATGCATCCTGTAGACGGTACACTCCACCGGTCATAACTTGGTCAATAATAAAGGGACCTTCCCATTTGGGCTCAAGCTTGGTCTTTTTCTTCTCCGACAGGCATAGAACTAACTCGCCAACGTTATAAGTTTTGGCCCGTACTTCTCTGCTTTGGTATCTGCGAGCCTGTTGCTGATAGAATGTGGAACGGGCTTTTGTCACGTCACGCTCCTCCTCCAGGGTGTCCAAATTGTCTTGCCGATCGAGCTTGGCTTCTCTTTCTTCGTACATGCGCACTCGAGGTGAGTCATAAATTATGTCGCGGGGCAGAACTGCCTCTGCGCCGTACACCATAAAGAAGGGTGTATATCCGGTAGTATGATTCGCCATGGTCCGCAGCCCCCAGAGTACGAAGTCGAGCTCCTCTACCCAGTGCGTGTTAGACTCCTTTAAGGACCGCACTAATCTGGGTTTAATGCCGCTCATGATAAGACCATTTGCTCACTCAACTTGGCTGCTGGTTTGTGGGTGATAGCCGAAAGCATAATCGAGCTTGATGCCCATGTTGCTGCACCAGAGTTTTACCTCGTCAGCCGTGAAGTTCGTGCCGTTGTGTAACACCCACGATGCGGCTATATCTCCCACGTGTCGGAGCACGACTTAGAGGCATAACCGCATTGTAGGCATGTCGCAAGAGGGGTAATCTTTACACATCCCATGTACTGAATAAGAAAGAGGTACAGAGTTGGCTTACAATCGCCACTTCACACAATACATGAATATAGCATTACATCATCCAGATACAATCAAGGTCCGACTACGGAACCAAAACAAAAGAAGACCACCCCTAATGCTACAGATCCCCGATCGCCCCGACTGGGCTCCACTACCGATGAACTAGAAACGAAAACAGCACAACGCACACGATCTTCATCGAGCTCCTCCTTGAGCTCGGTTGCGTCACCTGCACGGTATCATCGGCACCTGCAACTGGTTTGAAGTAATATGTGAGTCATGGAGACTCAGCAATCTCACACCCGCGAGATCAAGACTATTTAAGCTTATGGGTAGGTAAAGGTAGTGAGGTGGAGCTGCAGCAAGCACTAGCATATATGGTGGCTAACTTACGCAAATGAGAGCGAGAAGAGAAGCAAAGCACGATCGTGAACTAGAATGATCAAGAAGTGATCCTGAAAACTACTTACGTTCAAGCATAACACGAGACTGTGTTCACTTCCCGGACTCCGTCGGAAAGAGACCATCACGGCTACACATGCGGTTGATGCATTTTAATTAAGTTAAGTGTCAAGTTTTCTACAACTGGACATTAACAAATTCCCATATGCCCATAACCGCGGGCATGGCTTTCAAAAGTTCAAACCCTGTAGGGGTGTCCCAACTTAGCCCATCATAAGCTCTCATGGTCAACGAAGGATATTCCTTCTCCCAGGAAGACCCGATCAGGCTCGGAATCTCGGTTACAAGACATTTCGACGATGGTAAAACAAGACCAGCAAGACCACCCGCTGTGCCGACAAATCCCGATAGGAGCTGCACATATCTCGTTCTCAGGGCACACCGAATAAGCTAAGCATACAGGAGCCGACGTAACCCAAGTTGCCAAGGGATGGCCCTGCATGGTGCTCTAGTTTGGACCAACACTCAGAGGAGCACTGGCCCGGGGGTTTAAAATAAAGATGACCCTTGAGTCTGCAGAACCCAAGGGAAAAAGGCTTAGGTGGCAAATGGTAAAACCAAGGTCGGGCCTTGCTGGAGGAGTTTTATTCAAGGCGAACTGTCAAGGGGTTCCCATTATAACCCAACCGCGTAAGGAACGCAAAATCAAGGAACATAACACCGGTATGATGGAAACTAGGGCGACAAGAGTGGAACAAAACACCAGGCATAAGGCTGAGCCTTCCACCCTTTACTAAATATATAGATGCATTAATTAAAATAAGAGATATTGTGATATCCCAACAAATCCATGTTCCAACATGGAACAAACTCCATCTTCACCTGCAACTAGCAACGCTATAAGAGGGGCTGAGCAAAGCGGTAACATAGCCAAACAACGGTTTTCTAGGACAAGGTGGGTTAGTGGCTTGACATGCCAATATGGGAGGCATGATATAGCAAGTGGTAGGTATCGCGGCATAGGCATAGCAAGAGAGCGAACAACTAGCAAGCAAAAATAGAAGTGATTTCGAGGGTATGGTCATCTTGCCTGAGATCCCGCAAGGAAGAAGAATGGGTCTATGAAGAAGACAAACGGACGTAGTCGAACGGATCCTCACAAACGCGACGTTATCGGAACTAACCCGAAGAAGCAACACCGGAAAGAAGCAAACAACATAGTAAACAACCATCACATAAACATGTCATGATGCACAACCAAGTATGATGCATGTCCGATTTAATGAGGCATGGCATGGAAAAGTGCACAAACAATTCTACAAATTAAGTGGAGCTCAATATGCAACGTGTTGCATATTGATGGAACACCACATTCAAGTTATTTAGTTCGATCTCGTTTATGTACCCAACAATATTAAATGTTGATTAACATGACAAGAGGTGAAGCATAAGAAAACTATCTATCTAGGCAAGTTTAAATGAGGCCGGAAACAACGAACAACAATTCCGGTAAATCTCCATGTGCATATATTAGGTTTGGTAATGTTCTTCCCTAAACCATATTTTAGAGTTATTAAACATGCAAAGTGATGCCACCATGTTAAACTAGGCATTTTTCTACCCCATTTAATATAAAGTTTATTAAAATCAGAGCTACGGTTATTTAGTTTGAATCAAATCATTTTAACATGGCAATTCAGCAAAACTTAAACAAACAGCATTTTAAACATTTTAAACATGGTTGAAAGTAGCATAATATGAAACTAGACAAAATTCTAAACATTTTTCATATAAAGTTTGTTTTATTCCGATGCACGGTTGTAGAGTTATTAAATGCATGAACATGAGGGGCTTTACTGCAAAACTGACATTCTGTGGATAATTATGAAAAACCTCCAGAACTGAACAAATACATAACGAGCCGAATCAGAGGCCGGCCCAACAGAGAGAGGGGGTTGGGGTGTTGCTCACCATGGGCCAAGGCCCACAACAGAGAGGAGAGGGGGGCGCTGGGCCTCGCTGCAGGAAGCGACCCACGCGGGCACGAGGAGGCCGGCCCGGTCTAGGTAAATCGAGACGAGCAGGGCAGCGGTTCGAGCTCCTCTGTTTGATGCAGAACGCGCAGAGGCCGGTGGCGGGGCATGGAGGTCGACGATGACGGGGAACGCGGCGGCGCAGCGGATCCAGGAAGGCGAGAGGCGGAGGGCCGCGGGTGCTGCGACTTGGCGAAGGAGAAGACCACAGCAGTGGCGGCTAATGACGCGACAACAGGGTGATGTAGGGGAGTCGATGCGGTGCTGGACATGGCCCGAAGCAGAGGAGGCAAGCAGGGTGGCGGTGGCTGGGAGCAGAGCTCCGGCGAGCAGGCGAAGGGGCAGCGAGGTCCTGGCCATTCGGATCTGGCTGGGAACGGGCTTGGACGGCACTAGGCTTGAGGAGCTCAGCGTCCATGTCGGCATCCATGGCCAGGCGGCGTTGTTCGGTTCCTGGTGGCCGGATCACGACGCGGCGGGGCAGACGGGGTCCTGGAGGCGTTCGGGCATCCATGGCAACCTGCGAGACACAGAGAGAAAGAGAGAGATGTGAGAGGACGGAGCGGCGGGGAGAGATGGAGGGAAGGAGAGCAGTGGCAGGGCTCATCTGCTCGAGCAAGGTGGTGCGCAGGGCTCGGTTGTTGGAGAACCGAAGTGAAGCAAAGGAGGTCGGTGGTTGGTGGGGAGAGATCGAGAGGAATTTTGGATCTGGGACACTCACACTGATTGGATGGGGATGGATCCTGAGGTGGGAGATGTGGCGACGGCGACAAGTGGATGGGACAATGTCGCTAGAATTTAGGGTTTGGACATATATTTATAGTAGGTGGTCAAAGGTGGGACTATTTGGTCCCTCCGATTATAATCGGACGATCCGACATAAAAAGGTTAGGAAGACCAAAAAGAAAAATGGAGATGTTTTGTAGATGTTTGGGGATGTTCCGGACCCAACGGTGACGACTCCCCGGGTCGGGTTCGGGACAACTTCCGGACGCGCGCGAGGGGTTCGATGCACTGTGGAGAGAGGGTTTTCGGACCGTGCGATCGCATCGGACGGCTCCGGGCACGGAGAGGGGTAGGTGGAAGGACTAGGCGGGCTGTGGCGAGGCTGAGAGGAGAAAAGAGAGAGAGAGAGAGAGAGAGAGAGAGAGAGAGAGAGAGAGAGAGAGAGAGAGGGGGGGGGGGAGGGGGCCGGCATTAGTTTTCGGAGACCGAAAGCGTCTGACGTTAGACCGACTATATTGTCACTATAGTTATCCGTTGGGGCGTCAAATGGACTCCAACGCGATGAAATTTGGCAGGCGACCTACTAACAACAAAACAACACCGCACGCCAACTTTCAACCCATTCCGAGAACATTTTCCGGCCACTAATAAAATACTATTACGGACGTGTCCTGGGCGCGTGCAAGTGTGTCTGGGCTCAGAACGAACAATGAACGGAACTGGGGGAACCCGGACGGATACAAGTTTTGAAAACATGATGATGCAATGCACATGATGACATGACAAGATGCAACACGCAAGCGAATGACATGGCAATGACGGCGAATAACTGGAAGACACCTGGCGCAACGGTCTCGGGGTGTCACATGTTGTCAGTGATGATGCTGTGGGGGACGCCATAACGGTGTACAACCCCGGATATGAAGTCTATCACCGGTCCGGATTCAGCTGTTTTAACAGGTTTGGCTTCTATCCATTTGGTGAATTTATCCACCATGACCAGTAAGTATTTTTTCTTACGGGTTCCCCCTTTAAGGGGTCCAACCATGTCAAGCCCCCAGACCGCGAAGGGCCAGGTAATGGGGATTGTTTCGAAGGCGGTGGGTGGAATGTGGCTTTGGTTTGCAAAAAGCTGGCAACCGACGCAGCATTGGACAAAGTCATGTGCGTCTGCCCGGGCCGTCGGCCAATAAAACCATGTACGGAAGGCCTTGCTTACAAGGGCCCGGGCTGCGGCGTGGTGGCTGCCAAGTCCGACGTGAATTTTTGCCAAAAGCTTCCGCCCTTCCTCTTCGGAGACGTACCTTTGAAGGACTCCGGTAGTGCTTTTTTTATACAGCTCTCCCCCGTGGACCCTGTAGGCTTTAGATCACCGCACTATGGAGTGTGCCTCGTTTTGGTCCCCGGGAAGTTCCTGCCTGGTTAGGTAGGCCAGGAATGGTTCTGTCCACGAGGCAATGATGGCCATTATTACGTGGGTTGAAGGTGTTATTTCGATGGCAGAGCCTCCGATTATGTCAGAGTATTCGGTATCGGGCATTTTGGCCAGGTCTGGACTATTGTTATCGGTGTGCCCTTCCCATACCACGGATTGCTTAAACAACCTCTCCAAAAAGATGTTGGGGGACGCATCACGTTTTGTGCTGATGCGGGCGAGGATATCCACCGCCTGATTGTTTTCCCGAGCCACATGGTGAAATTCGAGCCCCTCGAACCGAGCTGACATCTTTAGGACGGCGTTTCGATAGGCCGCCATCTTCGGATCCTTGGCATCGAAGTCTCCATTTATTTGGGATATTGCGAGGTTCGAATCTCCACGCACCTCCAGGCATTGAATGCCCATGGAAACTGCCATCCGAAGACCATGTAACAAGGCTTCATATTCGGCTGCGTTGTTGGAGTCTGTATACAGTATCTGCAGTACGTGTTGAACTGTATCTCCGGTTGGGGACGTCAGGACGATGCCAGCCCCCAGACCAGCCAGCATTTTGGAGCCGTCGAAGTGCATGATCCAATTGGAGTATGCGCCGTACTCTTTAGGGAGTTCGGCTTCCGTCCATTCGGCGACAAAGTCGGCCAATACTTGTGATTTAATGGCTCGTCGAGGTTTGTATGTTATGTCGAATGGAAGGAACTCAATGGCCCATTTGGCAATCCGGCCCGTGGCGTCGCGGTTGTTTATAATATCATTAAGTGGCACTTCCGAGGCTACTGCAATCAAACACGCTTGAAAGTAGTGTCGCAGCTTCTGGGATGCCATGAATACCGCATAGGCTATCTTTTGATAATGTGGGTACCGTGATTTGCATGGAGTGAGGACAGTGGATACATAATATACCGGCTTTTGAAGAGGGAATTTATGTCCGTCCGCTTCTCGTTTGATGACGAGCACTGCGCTTACAACCTGATGAGTTGCCGCAATGTACAACAACATTGGTTCGCCGATGTTTGGCACGGCCAGGATTGGGTTGGTTGCCAGTATGGCTTTTATTTCTTCCAATCCGGTTGTGGCAGCGTCCGTCCACTCGAAGTGTTCGGTGCGCTGAAGGAGGCGTTAAAGGGGTAATGCCTTTTCTCCTAAGCGGGAGATAAAGCGGCTTAGAGCCGCCACACATCCAGTTAATTTCTGGATTTGTTTGAGGTCCGTTGGGATAGCCAACAGTGACAGAGCTCGGATTTTGGCCGCATTAGCTTCAATTCATCTACTGGAGACAATGAAGCCCAGGAGCTTTCCGGCTGGTACGTCGAAAATGCATTTTTCCGGATTGAGCTTGATGTCATATGTTCGGAGGTTGTCGAATGTGAGCCTCAAGTCGTCTATTAGAGAGGCGACGTGTTTGGTTTTAACGACCACATCATCTGCGTATGCCTCTACTGTTTTGCTGATCTGTTTCTCCAGACATGTCTGAATCATGCGCTGATATGTTGCGCCGGCATTTTTGAGCCCAAAAGGCATTGTGTTGAAACAGAATGGGCCATATGGTGTGATAAATGCCGTTGCGGCTTGGTCGGACTCCGCCATCTTGATTTGGTGGTAGCCGGATTATGCGTCGAGGAAACACAGTGACTCGTGTCCTGCGGTAGCATCGATAATTTGATCAATGCGGGGGAGGGCGAAGGGATCCTTTGGGCAAGCCTTGTTGAGGTCCTTGAAATTGACACATAGGCGCCAGGATTTGTCCTTCTTTAGTACCATCACCAGGTTCGCTAGCCAGTCCAGGTGTTTTATTTCTCTAATGAATCCGGCCTCCAATAACTTGGCTAGTTCCTCTCCCATAGCTTGTCTCTTAGATTCAGAGAAACGCCGAAGAGTCTGCTTGACCGGCTTGAATCCCTTTAGAATATTGAGGTTGTGCTCGGCCAGCTTGCATGGGATTCCTGGCTTGTCTGAGGGGTGCCAGGCGAATATGTCCCAATTCTCGCGCAGGAACTCTCGTAGTGCGGCGTCCACGGCGGGGTTTAACTGTGCCCCGATGGAGGCTGTTTTTGTACGGTCCGTTGGGTGGACTTGGAATTTGACTATTTCATTAGCTGGTTTAAAAGAGGTGGACTTGGATCTCTTGTCAAGTATCACATCGTCCCTGTCCACTATGGAGCGTAGCGCGGTTAATTCCTCGGCCGAAAGGGCTTCAGATAATGCCTCGAGGGCCAATGCGGCTGTTTTGTTTTCGGCGCGGAGTGCTGTTTCCGGATCACTAGCGAGAGTGATGATTCCGTTGGGCCCGGGCATTTTGAGCTTCATGTACCCATAATGGGGTATGGCTTGGAATATCGTGAACGCCTCCCGTCCTAAAAGGGTGTGGTATCCACTACTGAACGGGGCCACTTGGAATGTAATTTATTCGGACCTATAGTTCTCCGGCGTGCCGAATACCACATCTAGTGTGATTTTCCCAGCACAGCATGCTTCCCGACTGGGGATGATTCCTCTGAAGGTTGTGCTGCTTTGCTCAATGCGGTTCCAGTCTATTTCCATTTTTTGAAGAGTTTCCTCATAGATGAGGTTCAGTCCACCGCCGCCGTCCATGAGTACTTTGGTGAGTCGAAAGAGGTCCACAATTGGACTGAGGACCAGTGCAGCTAGTGCTCGGGCTGTTCAGAATTTACGTTCATCACTGGCATTGAAGGTAATAGCCGTGTCACTCCATGGATTCATTGCTGCCACGTGGCAGATTTCGGCGAGGCTGCGGAGTGTTCGCTTGCGCCTATTATTTGATGCGAAGGTTTCAAAGACTGTGAATACTGTATTGTTATCCTCGGGATGGTGCTCTGTCGCATTTGGGATGAGAAGATCCTCACCACTTTTGGCCACCTGCCGGAGTATCCAACATGCTCTAAGGCTGTGTGTTGGTATGGTATCCGCTGTACTATGAATTTTGCAGGGTCCGTTAAGCCATCCCTCCAATACGGTTCCATGCCCTGTAGAGGGTTTTTGTTTCTTTGTAACTAACTCGGGTGTCTTATGATAGTGCACCCTTTTACTTCGGACTGGGTGTATATTCCGAGTCGGATTATCCCAAAATTTCGTTTCGGTTTTCCAGGCGCTTTCCATCGCACAGTACTTTCGTACTATGGACGCCAAGTCAGCGAAGCGTGATATGTCACGGCGACTTAAGGCGTTAAGGATTCCCTTGTCCATGCAATTATTGCAGAAAAATGAGACTGCATCTTCCTCGCGACAGTCCTTAACCTTGTTCATCACAAGGAGGAATCTGGCCAATAATGATGTACTGTTTCATGGGGCTCTTGGCTGATGTGGGAAAGATCGTTTATGTCTGGGTGGGTGGGTGGATTTGAGTCCGAACCCCTACCCGATCTGAGACCCAGGGGCCGAGGAGTTTCCAATCTTGGAAGTTCGGATTCCGGAGTGTTGCCCGATAAGTCTGGCCCGCTGCCTGACTCTAGGTTCAGGGCTTGGGTGATGTCCTCCCGTAAATGGGTATCCGGCTCGGAGAGCTCAGGAATCCAGACAGAGTTAGTCCTCAAGATAGAGGAGAATTGCCGCATTGTTCCTCCACCACCGCAATATGATGGGTGACCGGTGGAGAGTTAATCTCCCTTTGATCAGGTTTAAGCCCAATCCGATCATAATCTGTAGTGATTCCCAAGGTGGCGATACAATCCAAGAGCTCATTTAGGGAAGAGAGCTCCATTGGATCCATCTGCTCAGCGAATTCCGAGCCGACGTGGAGGTTGTTTTTGATGACCCGAGAGGTCATCGTCGGTGTAGCGGCCGAGCTAGCGGTCATGATGAAACAGCCAAGCCGGAGAGTTTGGCCGACAGCCAAGGCTCCCCCGGCGGTAATGTTGTTTTTAACAACGAGACGAGGCATCCTTCCTAACGGCGACGGCACAGTGGAACTCTCAATGAAAGCACCAATGTCGGTGTCAAAACTAGCGGATCTCGGGTAGGGGGTCCCGAACTGTGCGTCTAAGGCGGATGGTAACAGGAGGCAGGGGACACGATGTTTTACCTAGGTTCGGGCCCTCTTGATGGAGGTAAAACCCTACGTCCTGCTTGATTATTCTTGATAATATGAGTAGTACAAGAGTTGATCTACCACGTGATCAAAGAGGCTAAACCCTAGAAGCTAGCCTATGGTATGATTGTATGTTGTCCTACGGACTAAGACCCTCCAGTTTATATAGACACCAGAGGGGGCTAGGGTTACACAAGGTCGGTTACAAAGGAGGAGATATACATATCCGTATTGCCTAGCTTGCCTTCCACGCCAAGGAGAGTCCCATCCAGACATGGGACGAAGTCTTCAATCTTGTATCTTCATAGTCCAATAGTCCGGCCAAAGGATATAGTCCGGCTGGCCGGAGACCCCCTAATCTAGGACTCCCTCAGGCGCGCTGTGGGAAGAGTAATTTGGCGGTTTCTACCCCGTGTGTTAAAGTCATTCACGGGCAATCACTATCGTGGCCCCACCGCTGTTGGCTTTGGCGCGCATGGAAATCGGAAACCGCCCCAAGATCAAAATGAATGAAGCAGCAATGGAAAACTTCAAAGGGCCAACCCCTTCAGCAGCTCTGCATGTGCACTTATTAGGCCCTACCCTGCCGACGCTCCGTAGCGCAATCGGGGCAGGCCTGGGGGCTTCTGTCGGTGTAACAGACCCTGGGTATGTTGCCCAACTGTGCACAGGCACAAGATCAACATTGAAGCACTAGCTCAAGACGAATATTGAAGAACCAAGAGGCTTGAAGAACCAACATGCAGCTCAGAGAGATCGAGATCGAGCCAACAGAATAGGATATCGGCAAGAGAAGGGCCCCCCCTCGCCGGGCAGGTGAGCCCGGCAAGGGGCCAGGCCACCACCAGAAGCAAGCAACCAAGACTCCCCGGCAGCACCTGCAAGGGCTCATGGGGCCTGAACCACCCCGCCAACTACACAAGTATGACCCACGTCGTAAATCAGTGCGGTGTCAAGCCGCAAGGTGATTAAGTCGTAGCGTTCGCCACATGGCAGCCATCTCCTATAGAAGAAACCCACAGGTGACACCCGTCCAGCAACGTGTTAAGAGAACAGATGCGGAGCTGGCAAGATAAGCCCAGCAGGCCTTGCCAGACAGCTAGTGATGTGACACTGAGTGGTGCATCTAATGCATCCTGCCAGCCTGTAGAGTTAGGTATGATAGCACTGTTTGCTATCATATCAGTGGGTAATGACCATTTTGCCACTGTGGTAACCCCTTAATCTATAAAAGGAGGCGCATGTTAATCGTAGGAGGGGGTTAGAGGGTTGGAAACTTGACAAACCCAACCCACCATATGCTTGTGGTCACCGTAGCCCTGAGGCAGGCCTTACCGGTCAAGTTGTGACGCCCGGATAATTAGGCTACAGTAATCCCCTGTTAATGATGCCACGTCACCATTATTACGGTTGCTAATCTATTGTGAGATCAAAACCGGTCCAAAATTCAAATTCAAAGTTTGATAAATAATAAAAGTTTTCAAACATTAAAATAAAAATGTTCGGTTTGTACTAAATATTACATAGATAAATATGGTGTAGTAAACACATTTTTATAAAAGGCCTAAATGATTTAAAACAGAAAAGTAAATAAATAAAAGAAAAGAAAATACAAAAAAACTAAACTAACAAAAAACAAACAAACAAAGAGCAAGCCCCCCCCCCCGCTGGGCCAATTGGCCCAGCTGGCCTCCGCCGCCCGAACGGGCCGGCCCAACCGCACCCATAACCCCCGGTCCCCGAAACCCTAACCACCCCGTCGCCCCACTCGCGCACCCCCACTCCCCCCACGACTCTCTCTCTCTCGACCGATCCGATCTGGATCGGGCCGTTCACCCTTCACCCCCCCCCCCCCCCCCGCATCCCCGACGCCACCGTGGCTCAGGTCCCCCTCGCCGGAGCCTCCCGACGCCGCCGCACGCCGTCACCTCGCCCCTCTTCCCTCGAAGCCCTC
Source organism: Triticum monococcum (assembly GCA_034509565.1). Classification (NCBI taxonomy): domain Eukaryota; kingdom Viridiplantae; phylum Streptophyta; class Magnoliopsida; order Poales; family Poaceae; genus Triticum; species Triticum monococcum. Next base: position 318,681,902 of record CM067842.1, read on the forward strand.
CCTCGCGGCGACACCCCGAAGCCACTGCCCCCTAGCGCCGCCCCAACCTCGCCGCTCGCCGTTGCCGGATCGCGACGCCTTCGCCACCCGTCGCACCGTCGCCACTCGTCACCACCTCGTCGGCGCTGCCTCGACCACGCCTCCCCACCGGACTGCCTCCCTGACTACGACGCCGTCGTCTCCATCCTCCGCCCCAAGCCCCGTTGCCTCGAACCATACGGCCCCCTGTGAGCCGCCACCTCCCCTCCTCCCTTTCTCTGCTCACCACGCTTCACCGTCGTGCCCCGCCCGCCGGCCACCGCGACCCCCTGCCTTGCTCGCGCGCCTGCGCACACGGCCGCACACACCCGCGCATGCCACGCCGGCCCGGACCTCCCTTGCTCCGGCTACTGCTGCTGCCTCCACTGCCGACGCCTCTCGCCTTCGTCGTCCCGGACGCCTCCGCTCACCCGTCCTGCACCGCCCGCGCCGGCCCTGTGCTCGCATCGCCCATGCACCGACCCCGTCGTCGAGCCCCTGCCTGTCACCGCCTCCCATCGTCCCTGCTCCACCGCGGCTCTGCTTCTCCTACGCCACCACCGCCGCCCGTAACTGTCGTCGCCGTCCACCGCTGCTGGCCGGCGCCCGGGTCCAGTCGCGCGCGCCCCACCGTCGATGCCGGCGTGCGTCGTGCGTGCTCCGCCCGCTCCTGGGCGTGCGCCTGCTCGGGTTGCGCCCCGCGCCCGAACCCATCAGGCCTTGGGCCTATGACAAGTGGGCCACTGCCCAAAGAACGTTTAAGATAAAAAAAGGGATTTAAAAAAATAATAAATAAAATTAATTAATTAATTAACTTGATTAATTAAACTAATTAATCATAATTAGATTAACCTAATTAACTTAACCTAATTAATCTGTTAATTAAACCAATTAATTAGGTTAATTAGTTATTATTCAATGACATGTGGGCCCCTTGTCCAGTTTGACCAGTCAAACTGTTGACTGGGTTGACCCAGTCTATGACAGGTGGGCCCTCTTTGACCCTGTTGACCAGTCAACAGTTGACTGGTCAAATGCTGACTGGACCACCCTTGACCCCACCTACCAGCCACACTTGCATTCTGTTGGGTACAATTCTGTGTACCCATAGCAATTTAAGATTTAATTTTCAAATTAAAACAATTTCAGAATATGGTTTAAATCTTTGAAAAATCATAGAAAATAATCCGTAACTCGGATGAAAAAACTTTGTACATGAAAGTTGCTCAAAACGACGAGACGATTACGGATACACAACCCGTTCGTCCGCCACACCCCCCCTAACCTATTGAACACGTAACTTTCCCACTCCGGCTCCTCTGCCCGAAAAACGCGAAACACCGGGGATACTTTCCCGGATGTTATCCCCCTTCACCGGTATCACCTACTACCGCGTTAGGGCACCTCTAACGCCGTTACTTGTCATGCCATGCATCACTATGCATATGCTTGCTTAAATATTTATTGTTTCCCCCCTCTTCTCTCGATAGACATCGAGACCGACGCCGCTGCTACCCAGTACGACTACGGAGTTGACGACCCCTCTCTCTTGCCAGAGCAACCAGGCAAGCCCCCCCTTTGATCACCAGATATCGCCTACTCTTCTCTATACTGCTTGCATTAGAGTAGTGTAGTATGTTACTGCTTCCCGTTAATCCTATACTGATGCATAGCCTGTCCTTGCTACTACCGTTGTTGCCTTTACCTGCAAACCTAATGCTTAGTATAGGATGCTAGTTTATCATCGGTGGCCCTACATTCTTGTCCGTCTGCCATGCTATACTATCGGGTCGTGATCACTCGGGAGGTGATCACGGGCATATACTATATACTTTACACTGTTACATTACCGGTGATACTGTTTGGAGATGGGGGCTGAAGGGGCAGGTGGCTCCATCCTGGTAGAGGTGGGCCTGGGTTCCCGACGGCCCCCGACTATTACTTTGTGGCGGAGCGACAGGGCAGGTTCCGACCACCTAGGAGAGAGGTGGGCCTGGCCCTGGTCGGCGTTCGCGGATACTTAACACGCTTAACGAGATCTGGGTATTTGATCTGAGTCTGGCCATTTGGTCTATATGCACTAACCATCTACGCGGGAGTAGTTATGGGTATCCCAGCGTCGTGGTATCAGCCGAAGCCTTCGTGACGTCAGCGACTGAGTGGCGCGCGCCGGATTGGACCGTAAGCCTGCTCTTGTATTAAGGGGGCTAGTTCTGCTTCCGGCCGCGTTCGCAACGTGCAGGTGTGCAAAGGGCGATGGGCCCAGACCCCTGCGCCATAGGATTTAGACCGGCGTGCTGACCTCTCTGTTGTGCCTAGGTAGGGCTGCGACGTGTTGATCTTCCGAGGCCCGGCATGACCCAGGAAAATGTGTCCGGCCAAATGGGATCGAGCGTGTTGGGGTATGTGGTGCACCCCTGCAGGGAAGTTTATCTATTCGAATAGCCGTGTCCCTCGGTAAAAGGACGACCCGGAGTTGTACCTTGACCTTATGACAACTAGAACCGGATACTTAATAAAACACACCCTTCCAAGTGCCAGATACAACCGGTGATCGCTCTCTCAGAGGGCGACGAGGAGAGGATCATCGGGTAGGATTATGCTATATGATGCTACTCGGAGGATTTCAGTCTACTCTCTTCTACATGCTGCAAGACGAAGGCTTCCAGAAGCGTAGTCTTCGACAGGATTAGTTACCCCCCTCTTATTCTGGCATTCTGCAGTTCAGTCCACATATGATACCCTTATTCCATTTGATACCCATGCATATGTAGTATAGCTCCTTGCTTGCGCGTACTTTGGATGAGTACTCACGGTTGCTTTCTCCCTCATTTCCCTCTATCCCTTCTACCTGGTTGTCGCAACCAGATGTTGGAGCCCAGGAGCCGGACGCCACCGTCGATGACGACTCCTACTACACCGGAGGTGCCTACTACTACGTGCTTCCCGCTGACGACGACCAGGAGTGGTTAGGAGGATCCCAGGCAGGAGGCCTGCGCCTCTTTCGATCTGTATCCCAGTTTGTGCTAGCCTTCTTAAGGCAAACTTGTTTAACTTATGTCTGTACTCAGATATTGTTGCTTCCGCTGACTCGTCTATGATCGAGCTCTTGTATTCGAGCCCTCGAGGCCCCTGGCTTGTAATATGATGCTTGTATGACTTATTTTATTTGTAGAGTTGTGTTGTGATATCTTCCCGTGAGTCCCTGATCTTGATCGTACACGTTTGTGTGTATGATTAGTGTACGATTAAATCGGGGGAGTCACAAGTTGGTATCAGAGCCGACTGCCTGTAGGAATCCCTTTTCCAAACTCCTTGGCCAAACTTGAGTCTAGTCGATGAAAACTGTTTTACTAACATGGCTGTGTGGCCCATGGGCCCACGTCGCCATTGGGTGGTATTAGGGTCTTTTACTCCTCGATCTTTACTCTGGGACTCTAATCTCTCCCCTATTCGGGTTAAATGAATTTTGCTAAATCTAACATTAGGATCTCGTTATCACTTTCTCCCGGAGAACCCTTCATTACAGATGATCGACTGCTTCAACAGAAGATTCTGATAATACTCTCTGATGTTCTCCTGAAACTTTGTGCCATTGCTTTTGCAATTCCCTACCACCGAAAAATCCCTATGGATAAATACTTACACCTGTCGTTCTTACTTTTATTCCCAGTTGGTCTTGTTATTACATGACACCCCGAAATACTCGTCGTTGTTTCGATAATCCTTTGAGCTTACTGCCTTGCTGTTCTTTGTCACCTGAATACCCCTATGGATAATTCTCACACTTATCGAGTATCCGCTCATCCCCCAGTTGTTCATGTGTTTCACAATGGTCATCGAAATACTATTCGATCCTCCAAAAATTCTTCATAGCTTATTGCTTTGCAATACTTGTCTGTTTGCATGATGGATGCTTTCCATATGTCTGACAATATTCGTTAGTATCCTTAGACACCGCCATTTTGATCCCTTTGATTCAACATGAGTGCGAATGCACGCAATCATCAGTTGATCCTTCTAAATTATCTTTCCGGCTCAGATGTCATTTTAAACATGAGCTGGTTCTCAACAAATCCAATTGCCGTCGATTGTACCCCTAAGGCTATTCTACTTATCCATCCCTAATCAGAACATTGCTTCTGATCCCTTGATTTGAAAATCATAATTCCTTTGCATTTGAGCTCTGGATTAGTCAGTTGTTTCCATAATCCAATGCCTTTGCATTGTTACTTCCTCTGGTTGTGTGCCGGTGCTCACGTCAGCTCTGTTATGGACCGGCAGATCCTTTAATGGATTTTATCCGACAGCGTCCTTCATATTCAATAACCTTGTGAGCCTTCCCTCGGATACATAATGCCTTTGGTAAATGGTATCATCTAATTTCTCAACCTTGCTCTACTTTCGAGCTTGTGATATTTACTCTTGAAACTTGGGGTATATGTTTCTAAGAAGCCCCTATGGGTTGAACATATTCCTTCTCTAAACTATGTGAACTCGAAAGTTTTCACGAGTCATACACTTCTGGTATTTTGACAAATAAAATTTTAACACTACAACTTCTTCGAAAGTGAGAAGTGAATGAAAGGTTATGCATTGGAGAAGTGGGAGTCGACCTTGAACCTTGTGTTCATGCCCATGGACACGATGTAGATCTTATCATTAAAGCTTCTCTTAAATTAAATTATTTCTTTGGTATAAGTTCATCTTATATCTGGGATCTGGCCTTTTGCAATCGTGGTTCCGACCATGTTCTCCTTTAAATGTCATTTCGCGTGCAAGTTTAAGCGCTTGTCTTCTGTAGAGCAATACCCCAGTCCAACCTCTACTTTGATTTGTCATCGAGCATTACCCCCTCTGGTATCTCGAGATTATCATGGAACTGCATAACTTCTTATGAGTTCTTCTTCAAGTATTATTTGACTTCCGATGCATCATCATTTGACTTGATGTCATCGCCGACCGATTACATCTTCATGAAATTTCTCGACAAATGTGTCGTGGTCATCATCAACATCCTGAGCTCTTCCAAGATATATATCAAATTCTTGATGAGAAATACCATCCTCGCCCCTCAATGGTTTGTATTATCACCGACCACTTTATTGCCTTCCGTTCAACACAAACTTATTCGTGTTTTGTGTTATACCTTGAGATCCTTGCTATCCAGCATTTGTTCTTCTTACCTTGGAATGTTACCACCTTTTATGTCAAGAATGTCGTGGTAATTTTACCACCTCTTGAGAATTCTTGATATAGTAATATCTCTCGCCTTTTGCGTTCATTTCTTGGTCTCCGTGTTGTTTCTAACCGGAATACCGATAAATGATCTGTGATGTGTAAATTCTAAACTTCTAGCAACCCTATTGCTTGAAGTTATTGGTCTACAGTTTCATTCTAAGTCTATTGATTATTGAATCATCATTCAAACATTGATCGTGCTACCTAGTCCAGATTCCTGGGTGCACCCTTCTATCATTGTTCAAGTTGTGTATGTTTCCATCGAGCATACATCATTATGACATTTGATCCGACAAATGATATTTCCTTGTTCACATAATTGTGGAAATCAACCCTTTGGAAATCTCGATGATATGTCGCTGAGTCCATCAGCCACCTCCTCATCCACTCCTTGGTTTAATGCCGAACTCTGGTTTCGGGACCTGCTTCCGTGGTCCGTTTCTCGATAATCTTGTAACTCCATCTCGTCAAATTGTGTTTGCCCCTTTTCCTTCTCAGGCATCATGAGTCCAAGGTATCATGCACCAATCAGATCTGGATCTTGGTCAGATATGATGATTGGTACATTTTCCAAGAGTTATAACATTGGTCTTTATATGACCCGGTAAGATGGTGTCATGCCTAGCACACCTGGCCGGAGGACCTATTGTTATAGTCCCCTTTTTAGCAAAGTTATCCATTTTTCCATGAGGAAACTATAAGACTTATTCTATGAGTTGTTCCTGATGGATCCTTTGTGTAACCCGAAGTCTGACCTTTGCTTGAATACCATGTCAGCGCTATCTCGAAGCATGTCTATGGTACTCCGATTTTCAATAAGAACATTTGAAGCACCATGCTAAATGTTTCTTGTTGAAATTACCCAAACACCGTTGTATGGGTAATGTCATGAAATTTGTCTCTCCTACCTAAAAGAGTTTTCTACCTTGTATCCGGTCTTGGATATCATGCTCTGCTTGTCCTTGGGAAGGATATATCCCTGAATTATGTGTTTAAAACACATTTTCCTTTCCATTCTTCTGTTAAATCTGATAATCACATTTTTCCTTTCCATTGTTCTGTTTAACCTTCTTGAGGTTTATATGATCTAAGCAGTAATACGTCACTGCTTTTATAAGCACCTCAGCGTACAACTCTGTCAGTAAGACCCTGTTACTATTGTTGTTGACATTCCGGTAACCACCGATGAACGAGAACTTTGCCTATTGGTCCGCCTCGTTTCGACGGGCAGGAAAATGGTTCTCTTCGTTCCTCGCCCTTGGTACCGATGTTGTTGCCGACATAAATGACAGGCAATCCTCTGACATGCCTTTCTTACATAATCACGCGAGATGTCACCACCCTTCCTACTTTTAACCCACATGGTGGGCCCATAACCCATAGTTCCACAGGATCGAAACCTGACTCTCCTGTACAACCCTGTTACTAATGGTTGTTCCCATGCTTAGCTTCGTATTTAATTCACGGGCCACCTTCCTAGTGCTCCATTCTGGTATCAGACGCAATACTTACTCTCGCTGCTCTGAACCCCTTTCTCACTCTGGTTCGGACTTCGAGCAGCTATCTATCCGCTTGGAACCTCTTATTGTACCTTCGTACCTTACTCTCGATGTATTTTATATGTTCAACTCGAGAGGTAGTCTTATGCTCATTCATGGGTTAACCCTAGATTGTTTCCCTCATAAGCATTCTGTCGTAGCCAAGCTGCCCCTTACCTATTCGTAAGTACGTTGAAGGTCCTGAAGGAAGGACGATGACTCCTGAAGCAGAGGACTGAAGACATCAATGTAATGGATCGACCTCTTCGAGAAGAGCAACCAAGTTTGAGGACGCTCGTTAGAATTTCGTAACAAAATCCCTTCACCATCACTTCCCCTCTTAAATCTCGGGACGAGATTTCTTGTAGTGGAGGAGAATTGTGACGCCCGGATAATTAGGCTACAGTAATCCCCTGTTAATGATGCCACGTCACCATTATTACGGTTGCTAATCTATCGTTAGATCAAAACCGGTCCAAAATTCAAATTCAAAGTTTGATAAATAATAAAAGTTTTCAAACATTAAAATAAAAATGTTCGGTTTGTACTAAATATTACATAGATAAATATGGTGTAGTAAACACATTTTTATAAAAGGCCTAAATGATTTAAAACAGAAAAGTAAATAAATAAAAGAAAAGAAAATACAAAAAAACTAAACTAACAAAAAACAAACAAACAAAGAGCAAGCCCCCCCTCCCCCACTGGGCCAATTGGCCCAGCTGGCCTCCGCCGCCCGAACGGGCCGGCCCAACCGCACCCATAACCCCCGGTCCCCGAAACCCTAACCACCCCGTCGCCCCACTCGCTCACCCCCACTCCCCCCACGACTCTCTCTCTCTCTCTCGACCGATCCGATCTGGATCGGGTCGTTCCCCCTTCACCCCCCACCCCCCCCCCCCCCCCCGCATCCCCGACGCCACCGTAGCTCAGGTCCCCCTCGCCGGAGCCTCCTGACGCCGCCGCACGCCGTCACCTCGCCCCTCTTCCCTCGAAGCCCTCCCTCGCGGCGACACCCCGAAGCCACTGCCCCCTGGCGCCGCCCCAGCCTCGCCGCTCGCCGTTGCCGGATCGCGACGCCTTCGCCACCCGTCGCGCTGTCGCCACTCGTCACCACCTCGTCGGCGCTGCCTCGACCACGCCTCCCCACCGGACTGCCTCCCCGACTACGACGCCGTCGTCTCCATCCTCTGCCCCAAGCCCCGTTGCCTCGAACCCTACGGCCCCCTGTGAGCCGCCACCTCCCCTCCTCCCTTTCTCTGCTCACCACGCTTCGCCGTCGTGCCCCGCCCGCCGGCCACCGCGACCCCCTGCCTTGCTCGCGCGCATGCGCACACGGCCGCACACACCCGCGCATGCCACGCTGGCCCGGACCTCCCTTGCTCCGGCTACTGCTGCTGCCTCCGCTGCCGACGCCTCTCGCCTTCGTCGTCCCGGCCGCCTCCGCTCACCCGTCCTGCACCGCCCGCGCCGGCCCTGTGCTTGCATCGCCCGTGCACCGACCCCGTCGTCCAGCCCCTGCCTGTCACCGCCTCCCATCGTCCCTGCTCCGCCGCGGCTCTGCTTCTCCTACGCCACCACCGCCGCTCGTAACTGCCGTCGCCGTCCACCGCTGCTGGCCGGCGCCCGGGTCCAGTCGCGCGCGCCCCACCGTCGATGCCGGCGTGCGTCGTGCGTGCTCCGCCCGCTCCTGGGCGTGCGCCCGCTCGGGCTACGCCCCGCGCCCGAACCCATCAGGCCTTGGGCCTATGACAAGTGGGCCACTGCCCAAAGAACGTTTAAGACAAAAAAGGGATTTAAAAAATAATAATAAATAAAATTAATTAATTAATTAACTTGATTAATTAAACTAATTAATCATAATTAGATTAACCTAATTAATCTGTTAATTAAACCAATTAATTAGTTTAATTAGTTATCAGTCAATGACATGTGGGCCCCTTGTCCAGTTTGACCAGTCAAACTGTTGACTGGGTTGACCCAGTCTATGACAGGTGGGCCCTCTTTGACCCTGTTGACCAGTCAACGGTTGACTGGTCAAATGCTGACTGGACCACCCTTGACCCCACCTACCAGCCACACTTGCATTCTGTTGGGTACAATTCTGTGTACCCATAGCAATTTAAGATTTAATTTTCAAATTAAAACAATTTCAGAATATGGTTTAAATCTTTGAAAAATCATAGGAAATAATCCGTAACTCGGATGAAAAAACTTTGTACATGAAAGTTGCTCAGAACGACGAGACGATTACGGATACGCAACCCGTTCGTCTGCCACACCCCCCCTAACCTATCGAACATGTAACTTTCCCACTCCGGCTCCTCTGCCCGAAAAATGCGAAACTCCGGGGATACTTTCCTAGATGTTATCCCCCTTCACCGGTATCACCTACTACCGCGTTAGGGCACCTCTAACACCGTTACTTGTCATGTCATGCATCACTATGCATATGCTTGCTTAAATATTTATTGTTTCCCCCCTCTTCTCTCGATAGACACCGAGACCGACGCCGCTGCTACCCAGTACGACTACGGAGTTGACGACCCCTCTCTCTTGCCAAAGCAACCAGGCAAGCCCCCCCTTTGATCACCAGATATCGCCTACTCTTCTCTATACTGCTTGCATTAGAGTAGTGTAGTATGTTACTGCTTCCCGTTAATCCTATACTGATGCATAGCCTGTCCTTGCTACTACCATTGTTGCCTTTACCTGCAAACCTAATGCTTAGTATAGGATGCTAGTTTATCATCAGTGGCCCTACATTCTTGTCCGTCTGCCATGCTATACTATCGGGCCGTGATCACTCGGGAGGTGATCACGGGCATATACTATATACTTTACACTGTTACATTACCGGTGATACTGTTTGGAGATGGGGGCTGAAGGGGCAGGTGGCTCCATCCTGGTAGAGGTGGGCCTGGGTTCCCGACGGCCCCCGACTATTACTTTGTGGCGGAGCGACAGGGCGGGTTCCGACCACCTAGGAGAGAGGTGGGCCTGGCCCTGGTCGGCATTCGCGGATACTTAACACGCTTAACGAGATCTGGGTATTTGATCTGAGTCTGGCCATTTGGTCTATACGCACTAACCATTTACGCGGGAGTAGTTATGGGTATCCCGGCGTCGTGGTATCAGCCGAAGCCTTCGTGACGTCAGCGACTGAGTGGCGCGCGCCGGATTGGACCGTAAGCCTGCTCTTGTATTAAGGGGGCTAGTTCTGCTTCCGGCCGCGTTCGCAACGTGCAGGTGTGCAAAGGGCGATGGGCCCAGACCCCTGCGCCATAGGATTTAGACCGGCGTGCTGACCTCTCTGTTGTGCCTAGGTAGGGCTGCGACGTGTTGATCTTTCGAGGCCGGGCATGACCCAGGAAAGTGTGTTCGGCCAAATGGGATCGAGCGTGTTGGGGTATGTGGTGCACCCCTGCAGGGAAGTTTATCTATTTGAATAGCCGTGTCCCTCGGTAAAAGGACGACCCGGAGTTGTACCTTGACCTTATGACAACTAGAACCGGATACTTAATAAAACACACCCTTCCAAGTGCCAGATACAACCGGTGATCGCTCTCTCACAGGGCGACGAGGAGAGGATCATTGGGTAGGATTATGCTATACGATGCTACTCGGAGGATTTCAGTCTACTCTCTTCTACATGCTGCAAGACGAAGGCTTCCAGAAGCGTAGTCTTCGACAGGATTAGTTACCCCCCCCCTCTTATTCTGGCATTCTGCAGTTCAGTCCACATATGATACCCTTATTCCATTTGATACCCATGCATATGTAGTATAGCTCCTTGCTTGCGCGTACTTTGGATGAGTACTCACGGTTGCTTTCTCCCTCTTTTCCCTCTATCCCTTCTACCTGGTTGTCGCAACCAGATGTTGGAGCCCAGGAGCCGGACGCCACCGTCGATGACGACTCCTACTACACCGGAGGTGCCTACTACTACGTGCTGCCCGCTGACGACGACCAGGAGTAGTTAGGAGGATCCCAGGCAGGAAGCATGCGCCTCTTTCGATCTGTATCCCAATTTGTGCTAGCCTTCTTAAGGCAAACTTGTTTAACTTATGTCTGTACTCAGATATTGTTGCTTCCGCTGACTCGTCTATGATCGAGCTCTTGTATTCGAGCCCTCGAGGCCCCTGGCTTGTAATATGATGCTTGTATGACTTATTTTATTTGTAGAGTTGTGTTGTGATATCTTCCCGTGAGTCCCTGATCTTGATCGTACACGTTTGTGTGTATGATTAGTGTACGATTAAATCGGGGGCGTCACACAAGTGTACCATGACCCACCACGTTCATTTGCACCATCAATCCACCAAAGCAGGAGTAGGGTCTTACGCCTCGCGGTGGACCGAACCTGGGTAAATTTCTTGTGTGCTCTGTGTCGTGCTGCCGCGTGCTGGTCTGTCTTTGTGCAACGCGACGTCCCCCACCAAACCAGCAAGGGGCCGCCCGGTCCCATAGGTGGTCGTGGATATCCTGCAACACCAAGATGTCGAGCCCCCGGACCAAAAATGGCCATGACAAAGGGATTGTTTGGAGAGCATTAGCAGGCTGATGGATATTCTTGAAGTGGAACTGGCAGACTTCACACTTGGTGACTAGCTCAATTGCGTCTTGGAGGCTTGTGGGCTAGTAGAAACCTTGCCGGAAAGCTTTCCCAACCAAGGCCCTTCATCCGATGTGGGAGCCGCACATACCCTTGGGTATCTCTGCCATCAGTTCCTTTCCTTCTTCCTGGCAAATGCACTTCAATCACCATTGGGCCTTTTTCTATATAGCGTGTCGTCAATGAACTGATACATACTGGCCCTCCGGGCTACTCTTTCTGCTTCTTCTTGCTATTCGGAAAGTTCTCCTGTTTGTAGGAAACAGACGATGTGCCATGCCCAAGTTGGAGCCTGAGGCTCGACAACAAGGACTAGCAACACCTCCTCATTCACGGGAGCACACGCCTCAGCCGCAGAGGTTGGTAGTTTGGCGGGAGGGTGCACACCTACCGATTGAAGGGGAGTTGTAGCCGCTGAGGGAGTCCTAGATTATGGGGTCTCGGGTGTTCGAGCTGTGTAGCTTGGGCCGGACTGATGGGCCATGAAGATACAAGATACAAGACCTTCCCCTGTATCTGGGTGGGACTCTCCTTTGCGTGGACATTTAGGGTTTAACTACTACGATCTTGAGGTAGATCAACTCTTGTAATCCCTATACTCATCAAATACAATCAAGTAGGACATAGAGTTTTTCCTCCATTAAGAGGTCTCGAACCTGGGTAAACATCGTGCCCCCTTTGTCTCATGTAACCTTTGATCCTCAGACGCACAGTTCGGGACCCCCTACTCGAGATCGATTGGTTTTCACACCGATATTGGTGCTTTCATTGAGAGTTCCACCGTGTCGTCGACGGTGGGATCGATGGCTCGCTTTGTCATTAACGACAACATTACCTCTGGAGAGACCCTAGCTCCGGGACAGCTCCTCCGGATCGGCAGTTTCACCATGGGCGCCCGTGCGGCTATTAAGCCAAGGGCAGCCCACGAGATTGATAAACATCGTCTTCGTGTCGGCCTCGAACACCCCGAAAAGATGGATGTAGCAGATGTTTCGTCCTTAAACGAACTACTCGATCGCATCGCCGCCCTGGGAGTAGCAACAGACTATGATCGGATTGGGCTTAAACCCGATCAGAGGGGAATCAGGTCCCCGCCGATCACCCATCTGGTAGCGGTCGTGGAGGAACAAGCCGATGATACTTCTCCCCCTAAGTTGAAAACAAGCTATGTTCGGATTTCCGTGTCCTATGAGCCGGATACCCATCTTCGGGAAGAGACCTCATGTCCTCCGAACATGGAATCAGGTGTTGAGCCCGAAGACTGCCAGGACGCTCCGGACCCTGGATCGGTGACTTCGCAAATTCTTCAAACTACGGATGCAATAATGGGTCAGGATTCGGATTTTTGCCCGCCCACCCACCACATGCAATATTCCCCAAACAATCCAGGTCCTCCATATGTATGCGACCTAATGTACATACGACAGTAAACTGAGGAAACAGTCCACCACTTTTGGGCTAGGTTCCTCCTTGTCAAAAACAAGATCAAGGACTGTCGTGATGATGACGTGTTTTCAATACTTCGCCGCACACGGACGATGGAATCCTTAACGCCTTCTACCGCTGCCGCATAGTGCACTTTGTAGATCTGGCACACATCATACAGAAGTACAGTGCAATGGAAAGCACCTGGAAGGCACAAACAGCTCGGTGGGAACCTCCTTCCTTCAAGTAGCCCACCGGACGGACAAAAAGGATGCACCCCTACAGGGCACCTGATCACCATCCCATGGACAAAAAAGTGAAGCCCTTTACGGGACACATAACTGTCGTTGATGACCTGTTCGATAAACCTTGTCAGATACATACAACACCGAATATCGAACGAACACATAGCCTTCGAGCATGTTGGGTACTCCGGCAGGTGGCTAAGAGCGGTGAGGCCATCCTCAGCAGCATTCCTTCAAAGTGGCACTCTTCGGAAAATGCTGATCTCAACATTCTTATGGTCTTCGAGACCTTTTCTTCCAACAACCGGCGTAAGAGGGCACTGCGCAACCTTGCCAAAGTCAACCAGGTAGCCGCAGTAAATCCTTGGAATGACATGGCGATAACCTTCACCGCCGATGACGAGCCAAGGGCTAGATTAGTCCGAGCACCAGCTACTTTGGTCTTAAACCCAATAGTAGATGGCTCTCAGCTCACCAAAGTACTCATGGACGGTGGCAGCGGATTATACCTCATCTACGAAGAGATGTTCCAAAAAATGCAGATGGACAAAAGTCGCATTGAGAAAAGCGGCGCCACTTTCCGAGGCATCATCCCCAGTTGAGAAGCAATAAGCTCGGGGAGGATCAAACTCGACATCGTATTCGGCGAGCCCGAGAACTATAGGTCCGAAGAGTTGCTCTTCCATGTGGCACCTTTCCACAGCGGATATCACGCCCTGTTAGGGCGAGAAGCATTCATACGCTTTCAAGCTATACCCAATTACGGGTACATGAAGCTCAAAATGCCAGGGCCCAACAGAGTTATCACTATAACTAATGATCCATATATAGCAATCCGCGCCGAAAACAAAACCGCATCCCTAGCCCTCGAGGCGCTATCCGAGGCCCTTGCGGCCGAGGAACTGACTACTCTACGCCCTATAGTGGACAAGGACGATGTAATCCCCGACAAGAGGTCCAAATCCACTTCCTTTAAACTAGCAGACGAAATAGTCAAATTTCAAGTACACCCAACGGATCCTAATAAAACTGTAGCCATTCGAGCACAACTGGATCCAATGATTGACCCCGCCCTAAGAGCGTTTTTGCGCGAAAATTGGGACATCTTTGCCTGGCATCCTTCGGATATGCCAGGAATCCCACACAGACTGTCCAAACATAGCCTCAATATAATAAAAGGCTTTAAACCAGTCAAGCAAATGTTGCGGCGATTTTCTGAACCCAAGCGACAAGCCATGGGGGAAGAGCTAGCCAAACTACTTGAAGCCGGATTCATCAGAGAGATCAAACACCCAAACTGGCTAGCAAACCTGGTCATGGTGCCAAAGAAGGATAAATCCTGGCGCCTTTGTGTCGATTTCAAAGAATTGAACAAGGCTAGCCCTAAGGACCCCTTCCCACTGCCCCGCATTGACCAAATCATTGATGCGACTGCAGGACATGATTCATTGTGCTTCCTCGATGCATACTCCGGATACCATCAAATTAAGATGAGGGAATCCGATCAAACCGCAACAGCATTCATCACCCCGTACGGGCCTTTCTGCATCAACACTATGCCTTTCGGACTCAAAAACGCTGACGCCACCTACCAACGCATGATTCAAACATGCCTGGAAAAACAAATTGGCAAGACAGTGGAGGCATAGGTAGATGATGTAGTCATCAAAACTAAACATGTTGAATCATTGATGGACGACTTGCGCCTCACATTCGACAGCCTCCGAACATACGACATACGGCTCAATCCGGAAAAACACGTTTTCGGCGTCCCGGCCGAAAAGCTACTCGGGTTCATTGTTTCCAATAGAGGAATCGAAGCAAATCCACCCAAAATCCAAGCCTTGTCGCAATTGGCAACACCAACAGACCAAAAGCAGGTCCAGAAACTAGTTGGGTGCGTGGCAACCTTGAGCATCTTTATCTCCAGATTGGGAGAAAAGGCACTACGACTTTATCGCCTGCTCCGACATGCCGATCACTACGAGTGTACGGATGCGGCAACAGTAGGGTTAGAAGAAATAAAAACTCTGTTAGCAAATAACCCAATCCTTGCCACACCGAACATTGGCGAACCTGTGCTACTATACATATCAGCAACTCACCAGGTAGTGAGCGTTGTGCTCGTTCTCGAACGAGAGGAAGAGGGACACAAATTCTCACTCCAAAAACCAATATACTATCTATCAGCGGTCCTTACACCATGCAAATCCCGATACCCACATTATCAAAAGATAGCGTATGCGGTCTTCTTGGCATCTCGAAAGCTATGGCACTACTTTCGAGAGTGCTCAATCACAGTGGCCTCTGAAGTACCACTCAATGACATCATAAACAATCTAGACGCCACCGGTCGCATTGTCGAGTGGGCTATCGAGCTCCTACCATTTGAAACAACATACAAGCCACACCGAGCTATTAAATGTCAGGTGCTGGCTGACATTGTAGCCGAATGGACAGAAGGCGAACACCCCAAAGAGCACAGCACATACTCCAACTTGGTGATTGTAACGCCCCGGATACAACTTCCCATATTTGTAACTCCGACTATTGCCTTTTCCGGAGATGCGGCATGAGATTCCCTTCGTGGTTGGGTTTTTATCTTTCATTTTGCTTGTGTTCCTGCCTTGGGTAGAGCCGAGAGACGAGTTCATGATCGAGGAACCCGATGAGTACGCTTACGAGGATCAAGCTTTCGTCAACTCGGGGAACTTTGCAGGCAAGATGACCATACCCTCAAAATCACTTCTATCTTTGCTTGCTAGTTGTTCGCTCTTTTGCTATGCCGCGATACCTACCACTTGCTTTATCAAGCCTCTAACCCACCTTTCCTAGCAAACCGTTGTTTGGCTATGTTACCGCTTTGCTCAGGCCCTCTTATAGCATTGCTAGTTGCAGGTGAAGCTGAAGTGTGTTCCATGTTGGAACATGGATATTGTAGGGATATCATTATTATATCTTATTTACTTTAATGCATCTATATACTTGGTAAAGGGTGGAAGGATCGGCCTTATGCCTGGTGTTTTGTTCCACTCTTGCCGCCTTAGTTTCCGTCATACCGGTGTTATGTTCCTTGATTTTGCGTTTCTTATGCAGTTGGGTGTTATGGGAACCCCTTGATAGTTCGCTTTGAATAAAACTCCTCTAGCAAGGCCCAACCTTGGTTTTAACATTTGCCACCTAAGCCTTTTTCCCTTGGGTTCTGCAGACTCAAGGGTCATCTTTATTTTAAACCCCCAGGCCAGTGCTTCTCTAAGTGTTGGTCCAACCTGAGCGATGTCTGGCGCCCCCTGGGCAACCAGGGTCTATGCCAACCCGACGTCTGGCTCATCCGGTGTGCCCTGAAAACAAGATATGTGCAGCTCCTATCGGGATTTGTCAGCACATCCGGGCGGCTTTGCTGGTCTTGTTTTACCATTGTCGAAATGTCTTGTAACCGGGATTCCGAGTCCGATCGGATCTTCCTGGGAGAAGGAATATCCTTCATTGACCGTGACAGCTTGTGATGGGCTAAGTTGGGACACCCCTGCAGGGTTTTGAACTTTCGAAAGCTGTGCCCGCGGTTATGGGCAGATGGGAATTTGTTAATATCCGGTTGTAGAGAACTTGACACTTAACTTAATTAAAATGCATCAACTGCGTGTGTAGCCGTGATGGTCTCTTCTCGGTAGAGTTCGGGAAGTGAACACGGTTCTTGTGTTATGCTTGAACGTAAGTAGTTTTAGGATCACTTCTTGATCATCTTTAGCTTCTCGACCGTGCTTTGCTTCTCTTCTCGCTCGCTTTTGCGTAAGTTATCCACCATATATTCTGGTGCTTGTTGCGGCTCCACCTCACTACCCTTTCCTACCCATAAGCTTAAATAGTCTTGATCTCGCGGGTGTGAGATTGCTGAGTCCCCGTGACTCACAGATACTTCCAAATAGTTGTAGGTGCCGATGATACCAGAGCAGGTGACGCAACCCAGCTCAAGTGGGAGCTTGATGAAGATCTTGGTTGTTGTTTTGTTTCGTTTCCTTTTGATCAGTAGTGGAGCCCAGTTGGGGCGATCGGGGATCTAGCATTTGGGGTTGTCTTTATTTATGTTGGTTCTGTAGTCGGATCTTGATTGTATTCTGGATGATGTATGATATATTTATGTATTGTGTGAAGTGGCGATTGTGAGCCAACTCTTTATCCCATTCTTATTCAGTACATGGGATGTGTAAATATTACCCCTCTTGCGACATGCCTACTATGAGGATATGCCTCTAAGTCGTGCTCCGACACGTGGGAGATATAGCCGCATCATGGGTGTTACAAGTTGGTATCAGAGCCATCCCCGACTTAGGAGCCCCCTGCTTGATCAAATCACTGACGTTGTTGAGTCTAGAATAAAATGTTTTGAGTCTTAGGATTATATATATCGGAGAGTAGGATTCTTTTTACTCCTCAGTCCCTTCGTCGCTCTTGTGAGGCCTCCTGACGTAGAAGTTTTGACTTTTCTCACCTCAAATTTCACGAAATTGTTTTTAGGATCACGCGGGTATCTTGGAATCGTTCCGATATTCTTGTGATGAGAACATTGTTCTTGGTGCCTCCTGACATTTAGGGGTTGTGGCAGTGTCCCGGGGATTTGAGCTCCGAGGTGTTGTCGTCACAATTTTATCGTTGCAGTTCTGGAATACCTGAGTTTTCCAACATCAAAAATCTCTTTTATGCAGTTGTTGGTGAGATCACATCGACGCCACCCAGTACTGGGGCGGGAGTTCAGGAGTTTTGCCATAACTCGTATAATGGATGCTTTTCGAAGGTTGATGTACATGATTTCCGAAGGTTTCTTGGTTATGTGTTGAAGGATGGATACAACTGGATGTAGGAATTGTTAGGTTGGGTGAGATATTATGCTACCCCTGTATCCCCAACACCTGATTGCATAACCAAAAAGTTTCGGGACTTTATAAGTGGGAATTCAAGTAGCTCCTAGAATACTCTTTTCAACACACACATGATACGAAATGGGATCTATCATATTTTTGTTCTGGCTTATTCTGCAAGCCAAATCCTTGTTTTGTTTCTGAGTTGTTGTATTCAAGTTGCTTCGAAGTCAAATGTTGATTCCATACCTTTCCTAAGCAGTGTTCTCATATTGCTATGTGAATACAAATCCTTCTTGATCTTTGAGTTTGTCATCTCAATTTCTTCTGAACCGGTGTGTCTCTCTTCAAGTGGATCCGATCATTTTCAACATCCGCAAGATCAAATCTAAGCCTTTTCTCAACGGTGTTCGTTTCATCCGTCTCAAATTCCCTTTGTTTTTCCGCCCTTCCACCCTTTTCCTTCAAGGATTCGGATTTATTAATCAACTATCATGTTATTGATGAGAAGTCTCTCCATTCTTTTCCGTCAATGTTCTTATCCAGTGATTCTCAGGAAGATTCTAATGGAGCTTCAAGTTCATCATTCTTCGTTCTTTTTCTTCTCCGGTGGTTCCAACTCAAGCCTTTCAGTGTTGATCGTATGCCTTTCCTTGGTTCAAATGTTTTCTCATGCCGACACACCTCTTAATCATCCACCTCTTGCTATTTTTGTATCCGGAGTCCTGAAGATATCTCAGGAGATTCAAGTTTCTATTCGTAATCCTTTCAGCTGTTTCGAGGTCTTACCTTTTTCAAGCCATTTAATTCTACCGGTGCAATATTGTTTTCAAGTAATCATTTCAACGGTGTTTCTTTTGAGTGGGCCCTAACCCACAGGTCTTTTCCCAGGATCTTACCTGACTCTTCTAATTTTTCCGGAGTTATTCTCAAATTCATTTCAAAGTTTGACGTAATAATGATTTGTCATCAGTCAAATGTCTTTCTCCAAGATCTTTCAAATTCTTTCATCGTTGGTTCAACTTTTCTAATTTTCATTCCGGATTGCCTCAACAATTCATGGTGGTGTTTCTCATCGTCATTCTCAACATCTGAAGAACGAAGAAGAGTTTCTCCTCCAAATATTACCCATTCTTCCAAAGATGCGATCTTCAAGCTTCTTGCCATCCTCTCATAATTGTTTTCGATTGTGAGAAGCCTTTTCACCCATATGGAGCCTTTCAGGAGTATTTTCAATTTGATTCTCTGAAGACCATCATTTAGGGTTTATTCATTCTCAGCTTTCAGCTCTCATTCTCCAAATCTTAACGATGCATCATTCAAGCATTCTTTAATCAGTCTACGATCTCTTCGCTCTCCTGCATCTTGATTCTCTTAAGTATCTTCGTTCATTTTCCAATTCTTCCGGGTGAATTGTGCCTTTGCTACTTTAATTTTCAATTCTTAGGACGGTTTGTTCAAGATTCATTTTCCTATGTTCTAATATCAATTCATTCGTTGTTTCCGAATCCCACCGGTGGTTCCATCAAGACCTTATTCAAGTTTGCGCTATATCTCTCTTAATCCTTTCTACGAGAATAAGTAGTATGCCAAATCCGTTGCTTGTCATCAATTTAAATTAGTGAAGGATATGCATAACATAATTCTTATTCTTGTTTCATCCAAGTGATCTAGTTTCTTCTTTCCAGAATTCTTCATCATGTCACATTTCTCGATTCGAGATGCTTCATCTTTTCTTTTTAGGAGTGCCAAGTTTTCCTCTTTATCTCGTCACGAAGCTCCATCTAATCATTACAAGGCTTCTCCCGGAGTTCTTTTCAACTTTCCTTTCGCTTGTTCATTCTTTTATTACCGGAGTTCTTTAGGGAGGCTGTACATGACGGCTCATCAAAGATTTAATTCCTTCTCGAAGTGCTCATCGAGATTCTTTTCAAAGGAGCTCAAGTATTCTTCATCTTGCAATCCGGAGTGCAATTATTTATACCTTATCTTTTGAGGTGGTGTTATGTCATTCTTGACAATTTCTTTGTGTTTCATGATTCACAAGTTCAGGAATGAGATATTTAAACCCATCATTTTTCTTCCTTGGAGTTATCTTGGTATAGATTTCACCTAAAGCCTCCCATTGGGAATGTTGCCCCTTGTGGTGCGTATCTATGATCCAATTTCCGCTTCTCATCTTGATGAAGGAGTTTTCATCTCCTTTTTGATCTCAATCCAATTGATTGATTTCGTCGGTAACTGGTCTTCACCTCATAATTTGGGGATGTTTTCCTTAAGTCCATGGGAAATCATATCTTTTGTTGTTGATTTCCAACAACTCCGTTCAACACTTCATAAGCGTGCTCTCTCAAGATCTTGTTTCCCTCCGTTCATTTCATTCCATTCTTTCTTTCTTTCAGAGGCATTGTGATGTTGCTCTTTTCTCTCATCATCTCGAATGGTGAGGATCATGTTCTTTTCGTGCTTATCCATTTAACCGGAGTGTTGTGCCCTCTGCTCAAGTTCTTTTCGCCTTATCAAGTCTCGCATCTCTTTTCAACCAGAGTGCTATCCAATTTTGTTCTCCTCTTTTCTGACGGAGATTGTCAACTTCGTTTACCTCGGTTGTATTCTTTTCTCGAAGATGGTTTAACCTTTCAAGGTTCTTTGGTTTCACGCGTTTGTCAAAGAAGCAACTTAGTTTTACCTCTTATCTTCCTCTTCCTTTTCCCTCTCGTGCCATCCTAGATCTCGGGACGAGATCCTTTCGTGGTGGTGGAGTGTTGTAACGCCCCGGATATAACTTCCCATATTTGTAACTCTGACTCTTGCCTTTTCCGGAGATGCGACATGAGATTACCTTCGTGGTTGGGTTTTTGTCTTTCATTTTGCTTGTGTTCCTGCCTTGGGTAGAGCCGGGAGACGAGTTCGTGATCGAGGAACCCGTTGAGTACGCTTACGAGGATCAAGCTTTCGTCAACTCGGAGAACTTTGCAGGAAAGATGAATATACCCTCAAAATCACTTCTATCTTTGCTTGCTAGTTGTTCGCTCTTTTGCTATGATGTGATACCTACCACTTGCTTTATCATGCCTCCCATATTGCCATGTCAAGCCTCTAACCCACCTTTCCTAGCAAATCGTTGTTTGGCTATGTTACCGCTTTGCTCAGCCCCTCTTATAGCATTGCTAGTTGCAGGTGAAGCTGAAGTGTGTTCCATGTTGGAACATGGATATTGTTGGGATATCATTATTATATCTTATTTACTTTAATGCATCTATATACTTGGTAAAGGGTGGAAGGATCGGCCTTATGCCTGGTGTTTTGTTCCACTCTTGCCGCCTTAGTTTCCGTCATACCGGTGTTATGTTCCTTGATTTTGCGTTTCTTACGCAGTTGGGTGTTATGGGAACCCCTTGATAGTTCGCTTTGAATAAAACTCCTCTAGCAAGGCCCAACCTTGGTTTTAACATTTGCCACCTAAGCCTTTTTCCCTTGGGTTCTGCAGACTCAAGGGTCATCTTTATTTTAAACCCCCAGGCCAGTGCTTCTCTAAGTGTTGGTCCAACCTGAGCGATGTCTGGCGCCCCCTGGGCAACCAGGGTCTATGCCAACCCGACGTCTGGCTCATCCGGTGTGCCCTGAAAACGAGATATGTGCAGCTCCTATCGGGATTTGTCGGCACATCCGGGCGGCTTTGCTGGTCTTGTTTTACCATTGTTGAAATGTCTTGTAACCGGGATTCTGAGTCCGATCGGATCTTCCTGGGAGAAGGAATATCCTTCATTGACTGTGAGAGCTTGTGATGGGCTAAGTTGGGACACCCCTGCAGGGTTTCGAACTTTCGAAAGCTGTGCCCGCGGTTATGGGCAGATGGGAATTTGTTAATATCTGGTTGTAGAGAACTTGACACTTAACTTCATTAAAATGCATCAACTGCGTGTGTAGCTATGATGGTCTCTTCTCGGTAGAGTCCGGGAAGTGAACACGGTTCTTGTGTTATGCTTGAACGTAAGTAGTTTCAGGATCACTTCTTGATCATCTTTAGCTTTTCGACCGTGCTTTGCTTCTCTTCTCGCTCTCTTTTGCATAAGTTAGCCACCATATATGATAGTGCTTGCTGCAGCTCCACCTCACTACCCTTTCCTACCTATAAGCTTAAATAGTCTTGATCTCGCGGTTGTGATATTGCTGAGTCCCCGTGACTCACAGATACTTCCAAAGAGTTGCAGGTGCCGATGATACCACAACAGGTGACGCAACCTAGCTCAAGTGGGAGCTCGATGAAGATCTTGGCCGTTGTTTTGTTTCGTTTCCTTTTGATCAGTAGTGGAGCCCAGTTGGGGCGATCGAGGATCTAGCATTTGGGGTTGTCTTTATTTATGTTGGTTCCGTAGTCGGACCTTGATTGTATTCTGGATGATGTATGATATATTTATGTATTGTGTGAAGTGGCAATTGTAAGCCAACTCTTTATCCCATTCTTATTCAGTACATGGGATGTGTAAAGATTACCCCTCTTGCGACATGCCTACTATGCGGTTATGCCTCTAAGTCGTGCTCCGACACGTGGGAGATATAGCCGCATCGTGGGTGTTACAGTGATGTACTTCAACGGCTCCAAAATGTTAGCCGGGTTGGGAGCTGGTGTCATCCTAAAATCCCCTATAGGGGACACAGTCCGTTATGTACTACAAATCATGTATACGGACTCCAATAACACAGCGGAATATGAAGTGCTCATGTATGGACTTCAGATGGCCGTTTCTATGGGCATACGACGCCTTGAGGTGCGTGGGGATTCGAACCTCGCGATATGTCAAATAAATGGTGAATTCAACGCAAAAGATACAAAATGGCGGCCTACCGCAACGACGTATTTAGAATATTAGCTCGATTTGAGGGGCTCGAGTTGAATCATGTGGCTTGAGATAGTAATCAAGCAGCAGACATCCTTGCTCGAATGGGCGCTAAACACGACCCCGTCCCGCCTAACACCTTTTTGGAAAGGCTTTTCAAGTCATATGTGGTATCGCAAGAGGAGAGCGGAAATACCAGTCTGGCACTGATTACACCCCCGGACGCCGAACGCGATTCGGATATCATCGGGGGCTCGAGCACTGAGCCAACGCCTTCCGCTCATGCAATCATGGCTGTTATTGCTCCATGGACCGAACCCTTCTTGGCCTAGCTTAATAGGCAGGAGCTCCGTAATGATCAGAACGAGGCCCGTCGCATAGTTCGACGCTCCAAGACCTACAAAGTTCACGAAGGAGAACTCTACAAGAAAAGTACTACTTGAGTTCTTCAAAGATGTATCTCCGAAGAAGAGGGGCAGCAGCTCTTGGCTGAAATGCATGCTGGCCTAGGTGGCCATCACACCACAGCTCGGGCCCTTGTAATCAAAGCCTTTCATACAGGCTTCTTCTGGCCCATGGCCCGAGCAGATGCTCAGGCCCTTGTACATCACTGTGTAGGATGCCAGCTCTTTGCCAATAAAAGCCATATGCTTGCCACTGCCCTAAGAACTACCCCATTACCTAGCCTTTTGCGGTATGGGGGCTCGATATGGTCGGTCCCCTTAAATGGGGAAGCCATAAGAAGAAATACTTACTGGTCATGGTGGATAAATTCACTAAGTGGATAGAGGCCAAACCGGTAAAAACAGTTGAAGCCTGACCGGTGATAGACTTTATATTCGGTGTCGTACACCGTTATGGTGTCCCGCACAGCATTATCACTGACAACGGTTCTAACTTCACAGCCGACGAGGTAAAAAATTGGTGTGCTAACCTGGGCATCAAGCTTGATTACGCCTCCGTATATCACCCTCAAACAAACGGTCAAGTCAAGCGGGCCAATGGCCTGATAATGAGCGGCATCAAACCCAGACTAGGGCGATCCCTAAAGGAGTCAAATAAACACTGGGTTGGGGAACTTGATTCCGTACTCTGGGGGCTGCAGACCACGCCCAACCGCACAACTAGATACACACCATTCTTCATGGTGTACGGCACAGAGGCTGTCTTGCCCTGCGACATTATTCATGATTCACCTCGAGTGCGCATGTATGAAGAGAGACAGGCCGAGCTCGATCGGCAGGATGACTTAGGTGGCCTGGAGGAGGGGCGCGATGTCGCCAAAGCCTGTTCCGCATTTTATCAACAACAAGCTCGAAGATACCAAAGCAGTGAAGTGTGGGCAAAGACTTACAATGTCGAAGAGCTCATTTTACGCCTCCTAGAGAATAAAAAGGACAAGCTCAAACCAAACTGGGAAGGTCCCTTCATTATAGATGAAGTTCACATGGGAGGAGCCTACCGCCTTCGCAATGCATCGGATAATCGCTTAGAACCGAACCCTTGGAACGTTGCTCAGCTCCGATGATTCTACGCATAAGTACGGCCATGCTTCTTATTCGTTTTCTTGTCTCCTTTTCAATTTTTTTCTTCTTTATTTTTTTTCATTTTTATACATTTCCATGGTGTGTTCGGATAGGCCGAACACTTGAGGGGTACACATCCTTAAATGTATACACCCCGCCATGACTGGGGGCTTCTGTAAATAGAGGCTTATTATTATATCAAGCCTACAACTCACAATGCATGTGTCGTTTGTGGATATACATCCTTTCTTGCCATTATATGCACCTCTATGACTTAAGTTTTTTGCCAAGCTGGGTTGCCTTGCTCCTGTGCTTATGCCCTACATTCCCGATTGTTCAGCTAGGGCATAAACGGAGCACTTCTGTGATTGTTACAACCGGGTCATCCGGACATGTACCTCAGACGGGTGAAGCCAAAAGCTAGCGTTCTTAAGGGAATAATTGGTCGGCACTAAAATGATAGATTGTTGTTGTATTGCAATCATCTTTAAAGCATTTCGAGACCATTTTTACGTACTACGGACCACATGCCCCGGCACGTGTAATCATAATATGCCGACCCAAGGAAAGGAACCTTTAAGGGAACTATTTTCCTTGGAAGATGTTTATTACATACGTAATATAACATAGATCCTGAACTCAAATTTTTTGTCTGTTCGAGCACTATGACTGGGTTGCCTGGTTTCTGGAAGGATACTTCCTTTTGTCCTACGTATCCGGAAACACTCCACCATTATTGGTTTGGAGGTTAAAGCCGAAAGTCTGCGATGACAAAATCATTTCACACATTCGGATCAAACCATAGGTTGATCATAAATGTAAATTGATACATCAAGCTAGAAACCTATTCCTTCTCTAGGCCGTCTATAATGCTGTTTAATCTGTAGTCTTCCTGCGAATATTTCGTAGCAATCATCACTTGATCATAGACTAAATTTAATGGGATTTCCTTCCCATCTGGTCCATGTGGTCCTACTCGGGCCATATGATTCGGATCCAGTTTCGAGAACCGTGTCTTCACCATGGCCCAGGCTTCTCGTGTTCCTTCACGGCAGGCAGATGTCTTCCATGGCTCGAACCGGCGCCGAGCACCTTTGAACAGGTTTTCCATGGCTTCCATACTTTCTGGAGGGGTATCAGATGGCCATAATGCCTTCACCATACTCCTCATGGCCTTCCGGGCCCGAGCATGCATGGAGGACAACTCCTTTAGCACGTCGCCTTGAAACCCGGACACTTCCTCCTATGGTCGACCAGTTAACAGACCTGATTCACAAGATTCTGCATTATGGATTAAATGTGAAGTACCTATGGTGGTCCTAAATATGAGGGGAAGACATACCGAACATGCCGCCCTTCAACTTTCATATTCCTTCTGAGCGGCTGATAGTTGAGCCTTCAAGCTCTCTATCTCTTCGGACTGTTTGTCCTTTTCCTCCTCAAGTTTTCTCTCCCTAGATGCACCCATTGCGGTCTCTTTCAAATCCGCTAGTTCGGCGGTGACTGCACTCAGTTGCGTCTGGTTTGTGTTCAGCTTCTAAGCCAATATAGTGTTCTTTTCTTACAAAACCTGCACAAATTATTGATCCTTAAATCAGTTTGCTTCACTGTTTCAAGTCCCGAGGGGGTCAAATTTTACATGTATATTCTTTGAGAATAGATGAATAACTCTGGCAAGGCCGTCTCGAGCAGCTCGGATATAGGCATCTGTCGAACTCAGAGCAGTGAATTTTTGTTCGGACAAGGCGGGAGCACGCATAGCTTCCTTTAAACGATGGTGATTCATCACGCTCTCCACTTCGGATTTCATGACCGACAGGTCATCTGAATCCTCTTAAGGAGGCGGAACGGGCGTGGCGCTGACTTGTGTCCTAGCTGACGAGTCCGGCACCGGATTAGTGGACATTTGGCTAATTGGGTGTTTTCCCACCGTTTGCCGCGTACTCCTCCTAAAAATAAAAGACAAAAAGGGGAGACTCTTAACAATCTAGTATCATGCCTAGGCATGCATTAACTATACATACCTCTTGGAAGACTATGAGGTTTCCGCAGTACTCCCGGCCCCTTTTCGTTTTGAACGACGACCTTGCGTGGGGGCCGCCCTCCAGGAGATACGGTCCCTGGAGCGCCGATCCTGTTAAAATACATATCAGTACAACATGTAAGGATACATATGAGGATCTCTTCTTAGGAAGCCTCTGGATACTCACGATGCAGAATGGGTAAAGGCGAGGGTAGTCGGCGATGATGGCCACTTCTGAACTGTCAAAGCTCGCCTGATAGAATACCCCATACCCCATCGTTGAATTATATATATATATATATATATATGTATGTATGTATGTATGTATGTATGTATGTATGTATGTATGTATGTATGTATGTATGTATGTATGTATATCCGGATCCTCGCAAAAGCCAGGATCTTCATCCCGATTATGATCCTCCGGTTGGGGAGCATGACTGTGGACGTCCTCGGTCATCCTCCTCCATGACTAGTTGGTGGCAACAACAAGTACATTCGATTAGTGTCTGCAAGGCATTGAAATAAGCACAGACGATCGAGATCTTACCCATTCGATAGGGGTGTACATGGAATAGGCATGCCCATAGTTTAACCGGAGAAAATCTTCTTTTCACCCTTGTACAGATCGACCAAAATTGAAGCCAGTTCGGCTGTGGTATCTGGACCTTGCCATCTATAACGGGACGCGTCATCTTCTCCGTTGTAACACCATAAGGGAGTTACTCTAGAATGAAGAGGTTGCACACACCTCTTTATTGCGATCGCCATGACTTCAACTATTGAGAGTTCGGAGTGGGATAGCAGCCTGACGTTGCAGACCAACCTCTGTATCTCCGCACTGTCCTCTTCTTTGGGATTTTGGGGACACCAGTTGAGGCACTAATTTAAAGGAGCATTGGAAAATTCAGGGAGACCGTGCCTGACTGGATCCGACAGTGGAACATCGTCCATATAGAACCACTCTCAAGACCACTGTGGGTATGCTTCTTTGGGAGTTCATATAGGGTATCCAGATCCGGCAATACGCCATACTTGAGCACCACCCACTTAAAATATGGAACCCCCTTTGTGGCAGGGAACGAGGCAGAAGAATTTCCTCCATATTCCGAAATGGGTCTCGATGCCTAGGAATAGCTCGCAGAGGGAAACAAAGCCTGAGATGTGCAGAATCGAACCTGGGGTGAGATTGTGCAGTTGGATGCGATAAAATTCCAATAACCCCCGCAGGAAGGGATGGATTGGAAATCCCAGGCCCCATAACAGAAATGAGACGAAGCACACCCTCTCCTCCTTATTGGGGTTGGGGATGTTTGGGGCCATCGCGTCATTGCCAATCGACTATAATCCCGCTCGAACGGGAACTAGATCTGCGAGGGGGGTAGCCCTGTGTCTGGAGCCGGCTTAGTTGAAGATGAGGCATGGAGCAACTCTGCCAATCGCCCTCTTGAGGGCCATGGGGGCGCGAAGAGGAGCCTGGGGCGCCAGACATGATGGAAGGCTTTGTTTTGTGGCTACATTTGGCCTTTTTTCTTCTGCGCGATGTGAGATGGCCTTTGGAGGTCCATATCTTTTTATATAGGTGCCACCCGAGCATGGTGAAGGGCTTATTTGCGAAAAAGCATGGACCATTCGTATTCACCCGACGTGCGAAAATCTAAGTGCCCTCAAGGGGGAATTGTAAAAGACATTGAGGTTATCGCCAGATTATCATTGGTCTGGATTACAATGAAGAACCCGCCTTGCAAAGTCGAAGACATGGGCCGAATGTTACATCATCATTGAAGGCAAGTTCGGGGGCTACTGAGGGAGTCCTGGATTATGGGGTCCGCGGGTGTCCGATCTGTGTAGCTTGGGCCAGACTGATGGGCCATGAAGATACAAGATAGAAGACCTTCCCCTGTATCCGGGTGGGACTGTCCTTTGCGTGGATGGCAAGCTTATAGCCCGGATGAGTAGTTTCCTTTCTCTGTAAACCGACTCTGTACAACCCTAAGCCCCTCTGGGGTCTATATAAACCAGAGGGTTTAGTCCATGGAGGCTAACTCAAATCATATAGGCTAGACATTTAGGGTTTAGCTATTACGATCTCGAGGTAGATCAACTCTTGTAATCCCTATACTCATCAAATACAATCAAGAAGGACGTAGGGTTTTACCTCCATTAAGAGGGCCCGAACCTGGGTAAACATCATGTCCCCTTTGTCTCCTGTAACATTCGATCCTCAGACGGAGTTTGGGACCCCCTACCCGAGATCGGCCGGTTTTGACACCGACACCGGCCAAGCTCTCTTCTGGGGGCTTCGGGAAGCTCTACAGGGAGAGGCTTGCCGGAGTCCAGTTTCCTCCATTTTCTAGCCATTGTTGTCATGGATACGGAGGGTTGAGTCAGATGGAGAACAAAAGTCCCTGGTTCCAGAGGGAGTTTTTGCGTAGTGCACTATGACAGATGATCAACAATGCTGTCTTCCGCACGTGGCACGTGCTCTGTTTGCAAGACGTCAAAGTGCTCCTCCAACTTTCTCACTTGCTCGACGTATGCCTCCATCAATGGGATTTGATAATCCTTATTTACTTGTCACACCACAATTTATGAATCTCCACAGATGATCAGCTTGTTGATTCCCAGTTCTGCTACAATTCTGAGCCCGACAAGCAGCCCTTCATACTCTGCAGTGTTGTTGGTAGCCTTCCCTCGGGGAAAATGCATCTGAATGACATACTTCAAGTGCTCCCCAGTGGGAGAAACAAGCACGCCAGCTACTGTACCTTGTAGAGAGAAGGCGCCATCAAAGTACATGATCCATTCTTGGGGCGCTTTCTTGCCGGGGATGACTGTCTCCATCACTTCTTCAACAGGGGTAGGCGTCCACTCCGCAATGAACTCTTCTAGTGCCTCTGCTCTGAATAGTACACGTGCTTTCAAACTTCAAACCAAAGCTAGATAACTCCAAAGCACATTCCACAATTCTGCCAGTGGCCTCAGGCTTTTGGAATATAGGTTGCAAGGGGAAGTGGGTGATAAGCGTGATCTCGTGAGCTTGGAAGTAGTGGCGCAGTTTCCTTGAGGCCATGATGAGGCCAAAAATCAACTTTTGCACTCCATAGTACCCTGACCTAGCCCCCTACAGCAGGGAGCTGACGAAGTACGCTGGGCGCTGCACCACCTTCTTCCTTGCCGCGATCTTGGAACTGGCTCCGCTGCCCTGCTCTTCCTTTTCTTGAACTGCATCTGGCCTTGCTGGGAAGGGTTAACTTTCCTCTCTAGAGGGGACGGCGGTGGCGGCTGCTGCTTCATCCACCTCCCGTTGTGCCACCAGTGTTGTGCTAACCACTTGATTGGTCGCTGCTAAATATAGCAGCAACGACTCTTGTGGTTTAGGAGCAACTAAGGTGGGAACAAGGAAAGGTGGGTCTTCAAATCTTGTAGTGCAGCATCCGCCTCCGGGGTCCACTCCACGGGTCATGCCTTCTTTAAGATTTTAAAGAACGACAAGGCGTGCTCGGTAGACATGGAAATGAACCTACTCAGCACAGCAAAACATCTAGTCAAACATCTCACGTGTTTAATTATCTTGGGTGCTTGAATCAGCTCGACGGCCTTGATCTTGTCAGGGTTGGCCTCTATCACCCGCTGGGACACAAAGAAGCCAGGTAGCTTGCTGGAAGGAATGCCAAACACACACTTCTCAGGGTTCAGCTTCAAGTTGATCATGCGTAGATTTGCAAAGGTCTCTTCCAAGTCCTGAATGAGAGTCAGTCTATCCTTGGTCTTGACCACTATATCGTCCATGTAAGCTTCAATATTTCTGTGCAGTTGGGACTCAAAGCCAATCTGTACTACTCTTGCAAAAGTGGATACGGCACTCTTCAACCCGAAGGGCATCTGTACAAAGCAGTCTTCTCTTCATCTTCTTTGGACATGAAGATCTGGTGGTATCCAGAGTAGGCATCCAGTAAGCAAAGCAGGTCACACCCGGAGGTGGAATCCACAATATGGTCGATGTGCGGCAAGGGGAACGGGTCCTTCGGGCATGCTTTGTTTAGATCTGCGAAATCTATGCAAAGCCTCCATTTTCTATTAGCCTTGCGCACCACCACTGGATTTGCTAAGCACGTTGGATGCAATACCCCTCTGACCAAACCAGCTGCCTCAAGTTTCTTGATCTTCTCGGCAATAAACTTCTGCCACTCCAAAGCTTGCTTCCGGACCTTCTGCTTGACGGGTCGGGCATGTCGGGAGACAACAAGTGGTGCTCGATTACCTGCCTAGGAACACCGGGTATGTCAGATGGTTGTCAGGCAAACACATCGACATTCGCCCGCAGGAAGGCAACGAGCATGCTTTCCTATTTGTCGTCGAGGGTGGCACTGATAGTAAATGTACCATGAGTGCTAGCTAGCCTTGCCGGGACCTTCTTCATAGTGGGTGCAGTAGCCTTGCATCTCTTGCTACTGGAACCCTCTGGTAAGTCATCAATAGGCACAGCACACTTCGGAGAGGTACGCTTCCTGGATTCATTTCTAGCATCCTTGCTAGCTTTCTTCTTTTTCTTGCTTTGCTTGGCGGGAGCAGTGGCTTCCATGGCCTCTGCAGTGACTACTTCCCGGTACATCTTGTCCATGCATATGATCGCGTCTTTCTTGTCCAATGGAATAGAAATAACGCCCATTGGCCCTGGCATCTTTAGAGTGTTGTAGGCATAGTGGGATGCCGCCATGAATTTGGCCAGGGCTGGACAGCCAAGGCTTCCATTGTACGGCAGGGGGAGGTCAACCACATCAAAAATGATTTTCTTAGTCTGGTAGTTTAACTCCCCTCCGAACATCACCAGCAGTGTGATCTTCCCCTTCGGATGACTCCTGCTGGGGTTGATCCCTTGGAACGTACCAGTAACCTTGAGCTCTTCGTCTGCTATTTGGAGTTTGCTGATGAAATTTGGAGAAATCAGATTCAAGCTGGCCCCGCCGTCAACTAACATCTTTGTGACCTTGAGGTTGTGGATCGTTGGTGAGACCAACAATGGCAAGCACCCTACCGCGGTGGTGCGGTCAGGGTGATCCTCTTCATGAAAGATGATGGGCGTGCGGGACCACTTGAGCCACTTCTGAGAATCTGCCGCTGGCTCCACAGCATTGACTTCATGCGCCCACTATTTAAGTTGGCGGTGAGAGGAGTGAAAAGATGCACCCCCGTCAATGCATAGGGCGTTAGTGGCTTTTTGGAACTCCTGCTCGCTGGTTTCCTCTTCATCCCCTTTATCACTCTCATCTTCGCAATCTGTCATGCACAACATGCGATCCTATCCGAGAGGAACTCGAAGGTACCACCAAGGATAGAGCCGCATATTGAAACGCTTTTGCAAGGTCGATATCATTACATCATACCATTACATAATAGTTGGGGATACATACAAGGCATACAAATACCACAAGAATACATCAAACATCATACATGAGCACAACATCTGACTACGGATGAAACACAAACAGAAACCCAAACGACATCCACCCTGCTAGCCCAGGCTGCCGACCAGGAACCTATCCCTCGATCGAAGAAGAAGCGGAACATGAACTCCAAAACATATAAACATCGCTCTCACATCATGATCATCGTGTTACCTGTACCTGCAACTGTTATTTTAGTAATCTGTGAGCCACGAGGACTCAGAATCCCATTACCATGGGTATCAAGACTAGCAAAGCTTAACGGGTATGGAATGGATAAGTGGTGAGGTTGCAGCCAGCGACTAAGCATTATATGGTGGCTAACTTATGAGTAAAAGAGCAAGATGAGAAACTACACAAACGGTCACAACTAGTAATAATCAATAAGTGATCCTGAACTACTTACGTTCAACCATAACTCCACCGTGTTCTCTTCTCGACGCACTCGAAAAGAGACTGTCACGGTTACGCACATGGTTGGTGTATTTTAATTGAGTTTAGTTCAAGTTCACTACAACCGAATATTAAAAATTCCCATCTGCCACATAACCGCGGGCATGGCTCTCGAAATTTTAAACCCCGCAGGGTCCCAACTTATCCCATTATAAGCTCATGATCCGTGAAGACAATCCTCCATCGCGGGACCCTCCTATCAGACTCGGAATCCCGATGCACAAGACATTTCGATAATGGTAAAACAAGTCCCGCAAGATCTCCCGATGTGCCCACACCCTGATAGTGGCTGCACGTATCTCGTCTCAGGCCATGACGGATGAGCTACGCGTACAGGTGCCAATAAAATAACCCAGGTTGACCCGGGGCGGCCCCACATAGTGCTCTAGTTTGGGACCAACACCATCAGCACTACCCCCCTATATTATGTTGAATAACGAACCTCGGGTAGCACTAACTCCCTATGCGTCAAATTTATTATCATGTTTAGTTATTATGTTCAGCAAATGGTAAAACCATTGTTGGGCCTTGCTGGAAGAGTTTTATTCAAAGCGAACTATCAAGAGGGGCCCATAAACCCTCATCGTATTAGGGACGCAAAATGAAGGAACATAACACTGGTATGAAGGAAACTAAGGCGGCAAGAGTGGAACAAAACACCAGGAAAAAGGCTGAGCCTTCCACCATTTACCAAGTATATAGATGCATTAATTAAATAAAAAATATTGTGATATCCCATGATATCCATGATATCCATGTCCCGACATGGATCAACCTACAGCTGCACCTGCAACTAGCAACGCTATAAGAGGGGCTGAGCAAAGCGGTAACATAGCCAA
The DNA here is from genome assembly GCA_034509565.1 of Triticum monococcum. Classification (NCBI taxonomy): domain Eukaryota; kingdom Viridiplantae; phylum Streptophyta; class Magnoliopsida; order Poales; family Poaceae; genus Triticum; species Triticum monococcum. The sequence continues at coordinate 318,714,969 of CM067842.1, forward strand.
ACAACGGTTTGCTGGACGGTGAAAAAGGTTAGAGGTTGTTTCATGTCATATTAGGAGGCTTGATAAACAAGTGGTAGGTAGCGCGACATAGTGATAGCATCAAGACAACTATCATAGCAAAGATAGTGGTGAGATCCAAGGTGACGGTCATCTTGCCTGAGATCCCGCTAGGAAAAAGAACGATTCCATGAAGAAGACGAACGGGCATAGACGAACCAAGCGCAGTCAAACGAATCCTCACGATCGCAACGAAACAGGAACTATCGAGAAGAAGCACAACCGAAAAGAAGCAAACAACATAGTAAACAAACAAGCATAACATCACATGATGCACAACCAAGTATGATGCATGTCAAGATTAAATGTTGTTACTCATGGCAAGGGATGATGCATAAAAGAACCCCACATCAAAGTAAGTTTAGATGAGGTCGGAAACAACACATAACAATTTCAGAAAATCCTAATATGCAATATTCGGATTTGGTACTGTTCTACCCTAAACCGTATTTTAGAGTTTTTAAACATGCAAAGTAATGTCACCATGTTAAACTATGCATTTTTCTACCCCATTTACATGTGAAGTTCATATCAAACAGAGCTACGATTATTTAGTTATGAAATAAACCATTTTAACATGTCCTTCATGCAAAAATAATGCAAACAACAAGTTTAAACATCTTAGCATGGATGAAAGTTGCATACTTGTTAAAGAACATGAAAATCTGAGCAAGATGCATATATGACATGTTTAAATCCGATGCACGGTTATTTAATTAGTCACATTTCAAAACAGTGGCAAAGTAATATGAAATACACTAGACAAATATTAAATTGTAGGCGATGGAAAAAACATATACAGGCCGAATGCAATGCACTGTGCAAGCCCAGCAATAGAATTGGCCCGAAGATGATGTGCATGATTGAGAAAAAAGGGAAAATGGAAAATATTTGAGGCTATCTAGGATTTGGACCTCCTGGATATGTGCGTGGCTGAACAACCATTGGGCTGCTGACTTGTTTGTGCTGAAGAATGACTTGACAGAATATCAAACAAGTGTTGAGTCAACCTTGGTCTTCGGTTGAATGCATGCGGCACCAACAGCTTCCTTGGCGTACAAGGACTCGGTAGTTACCTAGTAATTTCCTAGTGAGTTTCCTTAGGCGGTGCAAGAGACTTGACTGGAAGAGACTTGACCGGAAGTCTTCGTGTTGTAAGTACGTGGTAGTTTCCTAGTAGTAGCCACTTAATTTCTAGTGCGTGTGTGTGTGCTGTGCACATCCCGGGCCTATAAAAGGACCCGGCTCCTTCACTTGTAAACAAGCCAGTTTAGAAGCAAATTCATCCAGCTTCCACTAGTAGTACCACTCTGTCTCCTCACTAGTATGTGAGTGTGTGTGTTTACTAGTGCTCGTACTAGTGTTCTTCAGCCAGATATCCTGCTCTTTTCTTTAGTCTGGTACTAGCTAGTCCGTAGTTTTTGGGCTAACAATTGGCATCAGAGCCTTAGGTTATGCCGAAGCATATGCCGAAAGAAGGCATCGCCGGCGACGGCTCCAAGACCGCCGGGCAGAGCTCGGCTGAGGAGGCATGTGCGGCGGACACGCTTGCACTGCGAGGTAGGCTAGGAGGGGAGTTGGGCGCGCCATGCTCCGTGCGAGACGTGGGCATGTCCAGCACCTCCTTCCCTCTCCTCATGCGGACCAACTAACCAGTTGGTCGGTCATGATGAAAGTCATGTTGGAGGCGCGGCATATGTGGAAAGCCGTGGATACCGGCGATGTCGAGTACGAGGAGGACCGGTTGGCGATGGAGGCAATCTTGCGCTCCGTCCCAGCGGAGATGGTGCTCACCCTTGGCGCCAAGGAGACGGCCAAGGAAGCATGGGACACCATCAAGACTCTGTGCATTGGCGTGGAGCGCGTACGGGAGTCAAAGGCCCAGACCTTGCGCCTCCAGTATGAGGTGATTCGGTTCAAGGCCGGTGAACAAGTCGATGACTTCGCCTTGCGGCTGCAAGGTCTCGCCACCGAGCTTGCAACGCTCGGAGATCCCATCGACAATAAGATGGTGATTCTCATGTTTCTCCGCATCGTCCCCAGGCAGTACAAGCAACTGGCCTGGTCCATCGAGAGTTTGGTGGATCTCTCCACCATGATGATCAAGGAGCTGGTAGGGCGGCTGAAGGTCGTCGAGGAGCGCGGTGACGAAGCCGACAACCGTGTTGGCGGTGAACTACTGCTCACCAGGGAGCAGTGGGACGCGCAGCTTCAGCAGCGCGGTCGCGACGGCTCTTCCGGCAGTGGGGGAGGCGCCCCCACGGGAAGTAGCGGTCACGACAAAGGCGAAGGCCACGCCCAGAGTGGCGGCGGCAACCGTGGTCACAAGACAAACCACGCAGGGCGAGGCACTGGCAACGGTGGCAAGTGCCGCTACTGCAACATGCCGGGTCACTGGATCCGGGATTGCCGCAAGAGGAAAGTCGACGAGGCAGCCGCGGCAACGGCAAACCTCGTCCAGGCTGACGTGGATGGCAGGCCAGCAATGATACTGGCAAGAGTCGAGCCCGTGCAGGAGAGCTCAGTGTCTCTCGCGACCACGGCTCCGACATCCACCCATTCCGTGCAAAAGGCATGGAGCCCGTCCACGGGAACCATCACTCCAGTGACAGGCCACACCTCGACAACGACGTTCTCGGTGCCTGTCGACTGGGAGGCGATGAAGGCTCGGGTGTGGGGGAGCCACACCCCGGCGACGGCGTCCTCGACAACCTCCAGACCCGACGAGGCCGCGCAAGTTGGCGCGGCAATGACGCATATGGCGGACCATGCTCCGACCATGATGCTGGTGACCATCGACTCTGTGCAGGAGCGCACGGACAATCAGGTCAGCCACACCCCGACAACAAAGTGTTCGGGGTCCACCGCGTTGACGGGAGATGGCTCCCTGACAACAGCGTGTGCGTGCGGCTACGTCTTCCTCAACAAGGAGAGAGCCGTGACCACACCCACGCCAAGCGGCAAGCAAAGTGAGGGTTGGTTCCTTGACACCGGCGCCACGAACCACATGATTGGTTCGGTCGACGCGTTCGCGGAGCTAGACCGCGCAATCACCGGGAAGGTGCGTTTTGCGGACGGATCCGTGGTGGAGATCCACGGGCGCGGGACCGTCGTTTTCGCCGACAAAGGGGGTGATCACAGGGCATTTACAGACGTCTACTTCATCCCGACGCTCAAGAGCAGTGTCATGAGTGTCGGACAGCTCAACGAGGGTTGGTTCGACATCGGCATCCGCCATGGTGTTCTCACCGTGCGCGACCAGCAGAAGAGGCTGCTCATCGAGGTAACCCGCTCGGCAAACCGCCTCTACAAGCTCTTCTTTCAACCCGTGCATCATGTGTTCCTTGGCGTGGGCCATGTCTCTGACGCGTGGCATTGGCATGCCCGGCTAGGATACCAGCACTTCGATGGGTTGCGGAAGATGGCGCGAGGCAACCTCGTTCATGGGCTACCTCACATCGAGCATGCCGACAAGCTATGTGATGCGTGTCTTGCCGGGAAGCAGCGATGCCTGCCCTTTCCCGAGACGGCACACTATCGGGCACATAAACCCCTGGAGCTTGTCCATGGGGACCTCTGCGGCCCAATCACCCCGGCAACGCCAGGAGGGCGTCGCTACATCCTTCTGCTCGTCGATGACTACAACAGGTTCATGTGGGTAGTGCTCCTCGCCTCCAAGGACGAGGTGGAGCGAGCCACCGTCAAGCAGCAAGCGACAGCAAAGGTCGAGTGCGGCCACAAGCTACGCGTGCTGCGCATGGACCGCGGCGGCGAGTTCACATCAGCCATGTTCTACAAGCACTGCACCGAGAAAGGGGTGCAGTGTCACCTCACAGCCCCTTACTCACCGCAGCAAAACGACATCGTCGAGCGGAGGAACCAGACGATGCTCGGGATGGCATGTTGCATGCTCAAGGCAAAGCAGGTGCCGAGCACATATTGGGGGGAGGACGTCCTCACGGTCGTCTTCATCCTCAATCGCGCCTTCACAAGGAGCGTCGACGGCAAGATGCCTTATGAGGGGTGGCATGGGAGGAAGCCTGATGAACGCTTCCTCCGCACCTTTGCCTGCGTCGGGCACGTCAAGATGACGCGCCCACAGCTGAAGAAGCTCGACGACAGGAGCACGTGTTCATGGGCTACGAGACGGGCTCTAAGGCATACAAGATGTACGACCCCGTCTCAACGTGTGTGCATGTCTCGCGCGACGTCATCTTCGACGAAGACGCGCGATGGACTTGGGAGGCGTCGGGGGAGGCCCCGGCAAGCAGCTCCTTCACCGTGGAGTACCGAATGTACTCTAGGACCTCGGGAAGCAAGACCCCGGGAAGTGCCACCCTGGGAAGCCCGGGAGGTGTGGATCCGGGAATCGCAACCCCGAGAACACCGTCCCTGGGTACGGTGTCCCCGGACACCCCGACGTCAAGCTAGGTGGGTCCCGGGAGGCAGTTCACAACCCCGCCAACAGCAAGGTCGGAGCTGTTCGACGCCGACGACAGCGTTGGCACCCCCCCCCATAGGTTTCGGCGCATGGGGGATCTCCACGGCGAGGCTGCAGCAACACCGCAGCAGCCCGAGGAAGAGGACGTTGATGACGACGACGTCTTGCATCTGATGGCCGGCGAGGAGCCAACAACGTTCATAGAGGCCGAGCAAGAGGATTGCTGGCACCACGCGATGCTGGACGAGCTGGCGTCGATCAACGATAACGCCACTTGGACACTCACCACACTGCCTGCTGGGCACTGAGCCATGTAGAGGTGCTCGGGGTCGTCGAACGGGCTCAGGGAAGATCGTCGACAGCGAATTTAGGCGGAGATGCTCTCACCCGAGGAAGAAGAAGAGGAAGACGGCGTCGACATCTTGGTGTCCAACAATAATGTAGAGGACGTAGGGGACGAAGATGAACTTGGTGAAGCTCCTAGGCACGCTCTCTTCACCGCGCTCATCGGAGGGTGCGCCGGTGACTTGCTCTCGTCCTCGGCCCCGCTCAGGTAAGGTGGAGAGAGGAAGAAAAGGGGAAAGGGGAGGATCCCTAGGTGGCGGCGCGGAAGAGAAACCCTAGGGGAAAGGCTCGGACGCCGAGTAGGTTTAAATAGGGACTCAGAGGGTCGACGTGGAGCTCTCTGCCCGCGGCGGCCATGTGGTGTGTGTGCTCGGTTTTTCACTGTGAGAAGAAGAATAGTGCCAGGAAAAATGCTACGGTGAAAAGGACTTGGGCTGGGCTGGCGCAGTGAAAATGAGAGGGAGAGGTAGGAAAAAAATAGCTGGGCCACTGGAAAATCTCTCTCCCTTTTGTCTTCCTTTTTCCATTTTTCCAAAACAAAAAATACCTGGAAGAAAAGAATAGAAGGGTAGGAATGTAATTTGATAAAGATGGAAATATCTATGGAGTCCTGGAAATATGCAAATGTGGAATAAAATACTTTGGCAATTTTGGAGGCAATAAATTCAAGCTTGAATAAATCCTGAGCCCAACCAAAACACTTCCAAAAGACTTGAAACTGGAGGAGGTGGTCTTGGCATGGTTTAAGATTTACAGAAAATAAGTGAACGTTTTTCGAGGACAGGAAAATGCCACTAGCAAGAAATGTGTGAGAATTGAAAGGAAGAAGCTAGTGATGGGGTGTTGCACTTGATGATGGTTTAGATGGAAGGGAAAGATGGGACAGGAAATAAGATGAGGAGAAGGAGTTCACAAAGATAACAAGCACATAACAGATATGCACACTACAATGATGATCATGATGCAATGCAACAAAATGACAAGAGGCACATCACAAACATGAAGCATATAACGAAGCAAGGTGATCATGGCAAATAAACAAAGATGGCACAATACAATATAATAAAATATGAACATGATACAAGAAGCAAAATATGGCAATGGCATTCATCATGATCTTGGCATAAACATATAGGACTGAAATATGCAAAACAATTATGATAATGCAACAACCAAAACAAACACACGTCAACAGCTAAAATAAATGGAAAGGCAACTGAAGCATCGGTCCCGGGGCATTACAACTCTCCTCCACTAACATAAGATCTCGTCCCAAGATCTTAGGAACAAGACGGAAGAGAAAGAGGATACGACAAACAAGAGCGCAAGAAAAAAGATGAAGGAAGTTGAGAGCACTGTGGTAGAAAAGAGGAAAGGTGACTATGTCAACACTCAGAATCCCAAGGAATAAGATGGACTCTCAAACCACTCTGGTTATAACGAGGTAGAAAAGGAATAAGAACACAAGAATTGAGATAGCATCCCGGTATAAAAGAAAAGGAGAGGTAGACAAGATAAGGGATTTGAAAAGAGCACACAACACTCCGGTAAATGAATAAGCAAGGAAATAAAATGGTCTTGGAGAAGCGAGATAATGGGTCAAAGAGAGCAATATCACCATGTCTCTGGAGCGAAAGAATAGAACGTAAAACATTTAATGGAAAATAAAGGGGAAAACACAAGACAATTTCCACCATAATTGGATTGAGAAGCATCCTTGCAAGGAAGAATTGAATGGAGTTGTTGGAAATTCAACAACGAAAGAATAAGCTTGTTGTGGGCTTATGAAAAACATCTCAAAATTATGAGGTGATAACCGGCCACAAACAGAAATGATTGTTTACTTGAGACGAACGAAAAGATGTGAAACAACATGTGCGAAAGACAAGGAAGAATTGGTTACACTTCGGTATGCAAGAAGAGGGATGCATGAGCTCCAACAAGAATCTTGACGGACTCTAAGAATGAATTAAATCCTTTACGAACCACCATGAAAACTCCGGTAAACAAAAGGATTAAAGAAATGAATGTTGATAAGAAAAAGATGAAGCCTTACGATGATTTAGATGGAGCTTCGCAATGAGACAACCGAGAAAAACTTGGAACTCCAAATAAGAAAAGATGAACAACTTAGAACCGAGAAATTATTCATCATGAACAATCCCCAAAGAAAAGAATTACTTGACCACAATGAAATGAGAATAAGAATTACGTTATGCTTGTCCTCATCAAATTTTAATTGATGACAAACGGATTTGGCATGCAACTTATTCTTCTTGAAAAGTATTGAAGAGAGACATAGCAGGGACTTGAGAAGGTCTTCAACGAACCAACGGTACAATTTGGGAAGAATAAATGAATTGATACGATAACAAAGTAATAGGAATGTGAACGAACCATCGTAAGAATTTGAAAATGAATGAATAATAGAGAATGAATCGCCGGGAAGAATTAAAACAACAAATATACTTGAGGGGATTTAGGGACAAAAGAACGAAGAGATCACAAGCTGACTAAACAATTCTTGAATGATGCACTGGTATGAATATGGAGACAAACGAAGTGGCATCAGTTTAGAATAATTGGAGAACGAAGCTGAAAACTTGGAACATAGAAATATTCCGAAATGAAGGCCTCTGGATAATCAAAACAAAAAACAACTTCTGAAATACTCCCGATGGGTAAGAAAAGAATTTTTGACAACCAGAATGGTTCGAGAGGATAACATGAAGCTATAACCATGAATCTTTGAGAGAACAGACACGATTTATAGTAAACTCTTCTTCGGTCTTCAAGTGTTGAGAATGACGACGAGAAACACAACCAAAATTGTTGAGATACTCCGGAAGTATGAAAATAGGGAAGGTTCAACTAAAGATGAAAAGAATTTGAAAGCAATCTTGGAGAAGGCATATGACTGATGGAAATTTATTCTTACATCAAACTTGAAAAGAATTAGAGAATAACTCCAGAAAAGAAATTAGAAGAGTCAAGTAAGATCCTGGGAAATACCTGTGGGTTATTGGCCCACTCAAAAGAAACACTGTTGAGAAGGATTGTAGAAGAGATGATGCACTGGAACAAGTCAAAGACTTATGAGGTGACAACCTCGAAATAATTGAATGCAAAAATGAATCTTGTGAGATGTCTTGAGCACTCCGGAAGGGTAAACTGGCGAGAGGCAAACGAGCAGGGGGAAACATTTGAGCTAAGGAAAGGAATACAATCAACCCGAAAAACTACAATTGAATCCACCAGAAAGGAAAACGAGACGAACAATTATGAACTTGACGAGAATTCACCGGTCGAGACAATTGAGGAAAGACTGAAGAGGCTCCGCGCGAATGAAATTAATGCCCGGATAGAGCCTGAGACTCCGGGAATAAAATGGGTGGGAGGGCGGGTAAAACAAAGGCAACTTGGAATGGGGAACCGACGAATAAATTGAAGAGAAAAGCACTGGTTGAAATAATTGAGGAAAGAATGCAAAGGCTTAGCACGAGTAGGATGGATACTCGATTACAGACTCCGGCTCCGAGAAGAAAAAAAAGGGTGGGCGGGTGGGAAAAAGAAAGACAACTTCAGACGACATTTTTTATCTTTGGACAGGGAAACAACATCATTGAGAAAGAACTAAGGATTGATCTTGCAAAAGATGAAGAGGATCGAGTCAACTTGACGAGAAATGCACCGGATGAAAAGAGCTGACATCACAACGATCGGAAAACTAACTGCGTGATCCTAAAGAAAAAATTTGAAGGGGAAGAGGAGTAGTTCAAAACACCTACGTCAAGAATTCTCACCAGAGAGACGAAGGGGCTGAGGAGTAAAACGAATTCCTACTCTCCGATGTAACTAGACTCCAAAAAAGTTTTCTTCTAGACTCGACAACAGCCAAACTATACAATCAAACAATGGGGCTTCTATAGTCGGTCGAGGCTCTGATATCAACTTGTCACGCACAACATGTGATCCTATCCGAGAGGAACTCGAAGGTACCACCAAGGATAGAGCCACATATTGAAACATTTTTCAAGGTGGATATCATTACATCGTACCATTACATAATAGTTGGGAATACATACAAGGCATACAAATGCCACACGAATACATCAAACATCATACATGAGAACAACATCCGACTACGGATGAAACACAAACCGAAACCCAAACGACATCCACCCTGCTAGCCCAGGCTGCCGACCAGGAACCTATCCCTTAATTGAAGAAGAAGCGGAACAAGAACTCCAAAACAAATAAACATCGCTCTCACGTCATGATCATCGCGTTACCTGTACCTGCAACTGTTGTTGTAGTAATCTGTGAGCCACGAGGACACAGCAATCCCATTACCATGGGTATCAAGACTAGCAAAGCATAACGGGTATGGAATGGATAAGTGGTGAGGTTGCAGCAAGCGACTAAGCATTATATGGTGGCTAACTTACGAGTACAAGAGCAAGATGAGAAACTATGCAAACGGTCACAACTAGTAATGATCAATAAGTGATCCTGAACTACTTACGTTCAAACATAACTCCACCGTGTTCTCTTCTCGACGCACTCGAAAAGAGACTGTCACGGTTACGCACGCGGTTGGTGTATCTTAATTGAGTTTAGTTCAAGTTCACTACAACCGGATATTAAAAATTCCCATCTGCTACATAACCGCGGGCATGGATCTCGAAAGTTTAAACCCTGCAGGGGTGTCCCAACTTAGCCTATTATAAGCTCATGATCCATGAAGACAATCCTCCATCGCGGGACCCTCCGATCCGACTCGAAATCCCGGTGCACAAGACATTTCGACAATGATAAAATAAGTCCACCAAGACCTCCCGACGTGCCAACACCCTGATAGTGGCCACGTGTACCTCGTCTCAGGCCCTGACGGATGAGCTACACGTACATGTGCCAATAAAATAACCCAGGTTGACCCAGGGCGGTCCCGCACGGTGCTCTAGTTTGGGACCAACACCATCAGCACTGCCCCCCTGTATTATGTTGAATAACGAACCTCGAGTAGCACTAACTCCCTATGCGTCAAATTTATTATCATGTTTAGTTATTATGTTGAGCAAATGGTAAAACCAATGTTGGACCTTGCTGGAAGAGTTTTATTCAAAGCGAAGTGTCAAGAGGGGCCCATAAACCCTCATCGTGTTAGGGACGTAAAATGAAAGAACATAACACCGGTATGACGGAAACTAAGGCGGCAAGAATGAAACAAAACACCAGGCAAAAGGTCGAGCCTTCCATCCAGGCAAAAGACCGGTTAGAGGTTGTTTCATGTCATATTGGGAGGCTTGATAAACAAGTGGTAGGTAGCACGACATCATGATAGCATCGAGACAACTAGCATAGCAAAGATAGTAGTGAGATCCAAGGTGACGGTCATCTTGCCTGAGATCCCACTAGGAAGAAGAACGATTCCATGAAGAAGACGAACGGGCATAGACAAACCAAGCGCAGTCGAACGAATCCTCACGGTCGCAAGGAAACAGGAACTATCGAGAAGAAGCACAACCGAAAAGAAGCAAACAACATAGTAAACAAGCAAGCATAACATCACATGATGCACAACCAAGTATGATGCATGTCAAGATTAAATGTTATTACTCATGGCAAGGGATGATGCATAAAAGAACCCCACATCAAAGCAAGTTTACATGAGGTCGGAAACAACACATAACAATTCCAGAAAATCCTCATATGCAATATTCGGATTTTGTACTGTTCTGCCCTAAACCATATTTTAGAGTTTTTAAACATGCAAAGTAATGCCACCATGTTAAACTATGTGTTTTTCTACCTTATTTACATGTAAAGTTCATATCAAACATAGCTACGGTTATTTAGTTATGAAATAAACCATTTTAACACGCCATTCATGCAAAAATAATGCAAACAACAAGTTTAAACATCTTAGCATGGATGAAAGTTGCATACTTGTTAAAGAACATGAAAATCTGAGCAAGATGCATATATGACATGTTTAAATCCGATGCATGGTTATTTAATTAGGCACATTTCAAAATAGTGGCAAAGCAATATGAAATACACTAGACAAATATTAAATTACAGGGGATAGAAAAACATATACACGCCAAATTTAATGCACTGTGCAAGCCCAGCAACAGAGTTGGCCCGAAGAGGATGTGCACGATTGAGAAAAAAACTGGAAAAATAGAAAAGATTTGAGGCTATCTAGGACCTCATGGATATGTGCGTGGCTGAACAACCATTGGGCTGCTGACTTGTTTGTGCAAAAGAATGACTTGACAGAATATGAAACAAGAGCAAAGCTTGATCTGGGTGAAGCAAAAATTGGTGTAAAAGGATGCACGGTTATTTAATTAGGCACATTCCAAAATAATGGAAAAGCAATATGAAATACACTGGACAAATATTAAATTGCAGGGGATAGAAAAAGATATACACGCCAAATTTAATGCACTGTGCAAGCCCAGCAACAGGGTTGGCCTGAAGAGGATGCACGGTTATTTAATTAGGCACGTTTCAAAATAGTGGCAAAGCAATATGAAATACACTAGACAAATATTAAATTGTAGGGGATAGAAAAAACATATACACGCCAAATTTAATGCACTGTGCAAGCCCAGCAATAGAGTTGGCCCGAAGAGGATGTGTACGATTGAGAAAAAAACTGGAAAAATAGAAAAAAATTGAGGCTATCTAGGACCTCATGGATATGTGCGTGGCTGAACAACCATTGGGCTGCTAACTTGTTTGTGCAAAAGAATGACTTGACAGAATATGAAACAAGAGCAAAGCTTGATCTGGGTGAAGCAAAAATTGGTGTAAAAGGGTTGTGCGAGTGTGGATTTGATCCCTGGTCGCCTGCGTGCCCGCGAGTTGGGTACCAGTAGGACCTGGATTGAATTCACGGACACTTAATAGAAGAGCACTGTCTGAACCTATAGCTTGAGCGAACCTGACAAAACAACAGAAACAAGGGTTGGCCTTGGCTGTGCTCGCGACGGAGCTCAACAACGAGCAGCAGGTGCTCGCCTCGGTGCCTTGGGGCCGCGCGGCGGTGCTTGCATGCGGGTGTGGAAGCGAGGGTGTACGTGCAGTGCCTTTGTGGGTGCAGCAAGGGGCGGCCGTGTGCAAGAGTTCAGAGATCACGGCCATGGTTGTTGGCTGGAACAAAGACATTGCACGGAGGGGGCGTGGGGCTTGCGTGTGCTGCGGAGGTGCAGCCGCGCGTGTGTTTGGAGCATGCGTGCGATGAGTAGCAGGCTGGATGGGTGGTTGTGCTATGAGAGCGGCTCGGTGATCAAAAGATCAGCGAAAAACTGAAACAAAGACGAACCAAACAAGGGCTGGCCTTGCTGGTCGAGGCGTTCGGCCACGACCTTGAGCAATCGCTTCGCGTGCTTGTGTGGGTGCTGCAAGGTGCGGGTGCAGCGGCTACTGGACGACGGTGACGGCCTTGGGATACTCGACGGCGGCGGCCCTGGTGAGTCCCTCTCTCCTGCTCTCGCTCTCTTTCCCGCTCCCTCCCTCTCTCGCGCTCATCTCCCCGGCGGAGCCCCTAGGGTTAGGGCAGGCGGCGCGGCGGCGAGGCGGCCGGCCCTAGGGTTAGGGCAGGCGGCGCGGCGGCGAGGCGGTCGGCCCTAGGTGTTGGAGATGGCTGAACCGGAGAGGGGTGAGCACGTTGTTGGAGACGGCTTCGACTTTCCTTCTTTGTTTGTTCCCGAGCCGAGGTGAGAAAGCAAAGTAGCTTCTTTTTGGTGCTCATCTGAATGCACGTTAGTGAACAGACGCTAACTCCATCGTATGTTGTTCGTTATTGGTCATTGTCGAGTAGGCCGCGTCGGCCGCCGCTGGTGTTCACATTAACTATTAGAGTAGCTCCTTATGTCTACAAGCTTGATGATGGAAGCGAGCAAGTTATTGACAAGCATGACGTTGTGTTTGATTTTAACATTTCCGGTATGTCATGGGTTAGCTTCAATGAAGCTGTGGCACAACATATCAAAATGGGGATTGGCCAAGAGGTGCGGCTATTTGCATTAGACACCGTTGAGAGCACTGTTGGTCTTGTACTTAATGGTCAACAACTGAATTCACACTTTATTGGCAATCATTGGGACTTTGAGGCCAAGAAATCATTTCTGTTAGCTGAGGTTGTTACATTGAAGGCACCCAATGCAAAGAAAGTAGGAAAGAAGAAGGCTCCCAAAAAGCCAACTGCTCCAAAAAAATCCCATAAAACCACCAGCTCCTAAAAAACCAGCTGCCCCCAAAAAGCCAAGTGCTCCTAGAAAACCCCAAAACCCACCAGCTCCCAAAAAGCCAAGTGATGCTAGTAAGAAGGCAGCAACAAACACTTCTGTAGAATGCAATGCTAGCTCATCTATGGTTGTTGATAATTCAAACTTGTCAGCTTTTGAGTTGGCACAGACAATGGGGAGTCAGTATAGAGTTTTTCCAGATGATATGGAGTTTTCACCGGATGATGTTGACCACCCACCTATAATGCAATTTCAAAGTGTTTGTGATGTGGTTGATAGTAGTGAGAGATGTGAGTCCTCTGTGCTTACTCAGGAAGAACCACCCATAGATTGGAGCTTGATTGAGATAGCTCCACCCATATGTGATGACAATATGTGCGATCCTCTTGGTATCAACGATGTCGACATTCCCATAACCGAAGAGAATATGTGTGATATTCTTGGTATCAACGATGAGGCGTTCCCCGAGCCACCACCTTCTCCACCTAGTGAGGAAGTTTACATGACCGATGAGGAGGATCGTCAACTTTTCATTGAGGTTGCCATTCATGTTGATGATAGTGTGCCACCAGAGGAGGAGATTGCATATGACAAAGAGAACCCGCAGATGTATCTTGGTGCTTTGTTTCCTTCAATGAAAGATTTTAGGATGGCTAAGACAATATGCAATTAAAAGGGAAATTGACATTTGGGGATATAAGACTGATAAGAAAAGGTATCTTGGCAAATGTAGAGCCAAGGGTTGTCCATGGAGGATTACAGCTAGAATAAGGACTGATGGACAAAGCATAAGGGTACTAACGTTTTATTTAAGCATTGTTATTGTTGCTGTTTTCTCTATGTTTTTCATAAGTTTTTCCTATGTTTTGATGTGTTTCATCTTGTATTGCAGGTTACCAAGATTTCCGTGAAGCACAAGTGCTCCTTTACTGGTAGAATAAAAAGCAGCATGACATCTCAAGGATGGGTAGCACAAAGGACTGTACCCATTATACAGAGTGACCCTACTATTGGATGCAAAGAGCTCTTGGGGCATTTGGAAGATACATATGGCACAACCATTGAGTATCATACATTGTGGAAAGGCAAAGATATAGCACAGAAAGAGATATATGGTAGCATGAGGCAGAGTTTTCAATATTTGTTTAACTTCAAAGCAGAAGTTGAGAAGAGATCCCCAGGCAGCATTGTAGAGGTGGATATGAAGATGGTTCACGGTATTGTTCGCTTTAACCGATTCTTTATGGCTCTTAAACCTTGCATTGATGGCTTTAAAGCTGGTTGTAGACCATATCTCAGTATAGATTCAACTGCACTCACCGGTAAATGGAGAGGTCACTTAGCAGCTTGTACAGCATTAGATGGGCATAATTGGATGTATCCTCTAGCATTTGCATTCATTGATGGTGAAACCGATGAAAATTGGACATGGTTCATGTCACAACTAAACAGGGCATTAGGTCTTGTTTCCCCTCTAGCTATATGCACGGATGCATGTAAAGGTTTAGAGAATGCAGTCAAAAAAATATTCCCTCATGCAGATCAAAGAGAGTGTTTTAGGCATCTCATGGCTAACTTCTCTAAAAGTTCCAAGGAGATGTGTTTGGCAGAATGTGGCCAGCTGCTAGGGCATATAGGCCACAAGTTTTTAACTACCACATGAATAAAATCCTAGCAGAAGCACCTGATGTGCATGAGTATCTCTCAAGGTACCATAGCTTAAAATGGATGAGATGCATGTTTGACCCCTCAATTAAATGTGATTACATCAATAATAACCTTGCTGAGTCTTTTAATGGTTGGATTAAAGATTACAAAGAGTTGCCACCTGATGAGCTAGCTGACACTCTTAGAGAGCTAGTCATGAAACTTCGTGAGAAAAGGAGAAAGATTGGAATAAAACTGAAAGGAAATATTATTCCAGCCATCATCCAACTGATTCATAATAGGACAAGGGGACTTAAACATTTGAAAGTTGGGAAATCTGGAGTTACAAGTTGTGAGGTGAGGGATACAAGTAAATACAACTTGCGACATGTTGTGAAAACTGCCCAAAGCGAGTGCACGCGCTTGGAGTGGCAGCACACAGGGAAGCCTTGTGAGCATGCACTTGCTTTCTTCCTGGATAGAAGGAACCCCAAATGGGAGGATTGCATGCATGACTATTTCTCTCTAGAGAAGTTTAGGGCAGCATATGCTGGAGAGGTTGAGCCATTGACAGATAGGTCTCAATGGCCACATGTACAATTTCCATTTGACATGGAGGCTCCATTAGACAAGAAAAGAGGTGTTGGAAGGCCTAGAAAAAACAAGTACAAGAGCTTCCTCGAAGGTGGAGATGGTGGTCCTAAAAAGAAGAAAGAACCAAAACAGCTAGGCAGCAAGAATAAATGCAAAAGATGCCACATTTTAGGCCACAGGCAGTCCACCTGTTCGCTGAATGGACCAAGGCCAAGGTACGTGTGATGATTTATGTTTATTTCATCACTTGTAATGATCAATGTTTATTTCATCACTTATTTTACTGTGTACTACCTTGTGCAGGAAAAGAAAGAAGAGAGCACCAAGATATCCAGTTGATGATGATGCCTCAGCACCGGAACCTGAAGTGGTAGCCCAACAACCTGAAGTTGTTGTCACTCCCAATAGACACATGATCACCATGCCACAAAGTCTTCAAGGCAATCCCAATCTAGTGACAAGAAGGTAACACATCCACATACTACAACAATGTCTATTTTAACTTGCACTCATTACATTTCTCGATACATGCAGCATGTTGGCTTCAGCGTTGGCTGATGAGGCAACACATGCAGCACCACAACTTGATGTGGCTGTCACTCCAACCAGGCACATGCTCATTATGCCACAGAGTCTACAAGGAAGTCCCAATCCAGTCACAAGAAGGATGTTGGCCATGGCATTGGCTGATGAGGCGTCGCAGCAACCTACCCCAACCGTGGAGGACACCATGATAGCATATGACATGGCCTCAAGCTCGAAAGCTAACAAGTTGACCCCGAAGAGAAGGAAGTACTAGTGTTGTGCTTATCTTCTCTATGCTTTTGGTTGTAATATGGCAAACTTAGCATCCTTTACTTTGGATGTAACATGGCAGGAACTATTGTGTTATGCTTTTGGTTGTAACATGGCAGTTACAATGGCCTTCTGCTTTTGGTTGTAAAACATGGCAGAAATTATGGCCTTATGGTAGATGGTGTATGATCATGTTAACTGCTTTATTTCACTATATTGTCTTGATATTGTGTCATGGTGTATGAATATGTTCATTTGGAAATATATGTTTGAATTTTCTATTCTGTGCATACATATCTTGAAAAGTGAAATAACAGGCAAAATGCTGTCCAAATAGAGCCAATATGCTGCCCAAAATTTGAACTTTTTTTTGAACAACCCAGAAAAAATGAAAAAATTACAGTAAATCATTCATATATGTTTGACTAATCTGAGAAAGTTTCATGCAATTTGGATCATTGGTTCAACGGGAAAATGCATCTCAACTTTCAGATTAACTAGTTTGACCACATTTTGACCGAAATTAAAAAGTTGTCAGAAAAAATTGAAAAAAATACAATAAATCATCCATATATGTGTGACTAATCTGAGAAAGTTTCATGGATCATTGGTTCAACGAATCTATGCATATCAACTAGTTTGAGCAAATTTGGACCAAAACTTGATGAGGAGCAGCAGGGGAAGAAGACTCCAGTGATAGGGGCAGCAGCGGCATGGTAGAAGGTGCATGAGGGGAGCAAAAGGGGGCGGCAGCAGCAAGGCAGGAAGGGCCGGCGAGGAGCAGTAGGAAGGTGCAGGAGAGGAGTGGAGTACGAGTTCATCCATCCCCCTGTGTTACGTTTGGATCAGAGAGGTATAAGGGTATAATAGTCCTCTATTTTCTTCACTTATGTTGTCTATTATTTACAAAGTTTGTTTTTGTGTTGAAAAGTGGCAAAAGATTAAAATCTAAACAAAGGAGTCTCATCAGATCAATTACAAAGTAAGAAGTGGTAAATTATCAAAGTCCAAAGTAAAGAGTGGCAAAAAAATCAAATCGCCCGAGTACATCATATACAAGGGGAAGCCCATCAGAGTCGGCACGCAGGCCAGGGCGTGTCGTTATGGATCCTACAATCTAGGAAACTATATCAGGGTCGCGCCTTGGCGCAAGGGTGCCGGTCCCAATGACAAGGCCGAGCGGGTAAAGATCAGATGCTATGATGCATTAGTAGAAAGGATAGTAAGTGCAGCTTGCCGCAACCCACCTGATCCAATTGTATCCAGTCCGGTAATACTCGTATAGAATATATACACTTATGCTCACCCGATAATACCTAATATATATATATATATATATATATATATATATATATATATATATATATATGTTTCAGGATGGGCATGTACATAGGGCAAGATTCAGTAGAACTATCAATCCACTAACATGAAATAATGTTCATCTAAGGTTGTCTGGATTTCAGTTTCACATGAATATATATTTACTAATAGACTACCACTATTTGCTCCAGAAGGTGTCGTGAATGGTCCTCGAATGTGTTCTTTATGCCGAGTCTTACAGCAAAGGAAGAACGGGATTAGGCAATCAAAGAGTCAGTGGCATATCAGTTTGACATGAATATATGCTCGCTAAAAGACTTCCACTATTTGCAGCAGAAGGCACCAAATATGGTCATCAACTGTGTTCTTCCCTCCAAGCTCTCTCACGGTCCTCTTAAATTGGTACTTCTTGTCAATACCCAGCTGGCTGTTTAGATTTCCTTGTGTGATTGTGGCTCTCTGAGTAATCAATCATACAAAGTGCCAGTTTTGTTTCAGGGAGAAACAACAATTACTGAACAGAAGACTCGGGCTGAAGTGAAACATCATGCATTTAGTGCAGAGCGGCCATGACAAACAGAGCAGTGCATGTCTATTAAGCAAGGAACGGCAACGTGTGCTATATACTAATCCAACAAATTCCGATCCATAAGCGGTCATAACAAATAGGGGTGGGAACTAACACCTCATCGTCATTAATCTGTATGCGGTCATCGATGTTTGCTCCATTCATCCTACATTTGTCAGTTGAGTTTCACAACTGTCTGAATCAACAAGCTATTTACCATTATTGCACAATGCAGTTGATAGTGGATTTACTTGCTGGTACAAATGTAAACACAACCTTGCTATAATTATTTTTACAGGCTATAGTTCAATTAGAAACAGACGTTTTCAACAAAAGGTTCACTTGAGATCGTACTTGTTCTTATAAATTATTATACACTGCATTATTGATCATTGACAGAGTTTTGTTAGTCATGTTTTTTTTTCTTTTGGAGTATAAAGGAACTAACAAACATATAATATAATTTTAATCAATCTTAATTATGTCTCTGTGAATGTTTACTCGGCCAAAATTTTAAATAAGATCACATTAATTCGGTTAATTTCTAACAGTCAGAGAAAGCAAGAACCAATCGGAGCTAGATATATGCACCAACAAGGACACATTAATTCAATTAAGCATGCACCATAAAGACAGATTAGTTGTTCTTCTAATTTTGCACCCATGTTGTGGCAGAGAAGCGTACACGAAGGGAGCTAGATATTTCTTGTTGTTTGGCACATCGATTTCAGCTGTATATACCAGAGGCCAATACATTTAAAAAATGAGAAGAAATGAAAGAAACGGTGAGTACTGATGAATATGGCTAACGTCTAAAGATACTAATCACAATCACAATTCCCTCTAGAGGATAACTGATTATCACCAACTTGTGGGGAAAAAGGTCGCAGCTGACCTACGGCATAGGGCTGGCATAAAAAGAAGTAGGAGCTCATCATTTCCCATACTTGAACATGCTGCCACCAGCCAATTAACATTCCATTACTCCTGAAAAATTATAAAGAAAACAAAAATTAATGCTTTGTGACTGACCAGCGAGAATTAGAAAACAAATTCATATATGCGAAGGTGCTCTGAACCCAAATCTTTTCTTCATAAACATGGAGAAACTCTCGTGAACAGAGTAAGCTTGTGTCAGATAAAAAGATATTATAAGAAAGAACACCAGATAAGAGCTAACAAAATTAAATTTAGAATATATGCTAGCAAAACAATAACTGTACAAAAATATTGTGGGCCAAATCGAATTCATATAGGCCACTAACTAAACTGACAGGAACCAAACATGCATAGACTGAACTCTTCAGCAAAATAATATGTCTATTCAAAGCTATATGTTTCCAGATTATTTAGGATTATTTTAACTGCTAGCAAAACATTATGTTAAATAATAAGAAAAGAAAGCTTCCCAGTTCATATGGATTGATATATGTCTAAGAATAAAAGAAAGCTTCCCAGTTCATATGGATCAGGTATGAGCTGAGCCATAAATCGTGTATCTGATATACATGTACTGATGTAAATAAATCAATATGTACAAAGAAAATTCCCCTTGCGCTAGGTAACATGATCCCTTCAGTTCTCAAGTAAAAGAAAGCTTCTCAGTCTATAAATAGAAAACTATCAAATGGGGGCTACTGCTACCAAAGGCATGCCAATTGATACTCGAGGATCTGTGGGCAAGAGCTGCGCCGTGTTGAACAACATGGGCACTTGGATCTGTGTCAACGACCTGGTGATGCCGAGCAGTGCATGGATGCAGACCGCTACACCCCCACCTCATCACATTTTAGCATCAACCAAACCAGGCCCTGTGAGCTAACGCGATGGAAAGAATAAAGATCAGGGAGTGGAGAGAGCCTTACAGGTGGGTGAGACGACGATATGGTGTGGAAGGAGGGGTAAGAGAACTGGCTGGCATGTCGTGCTGGAGAGGTGGCCAGGCCTGGATGCATCTTTCCAACGGAGATCTAATCCCCAGTGAGCCCATCATCAGCCGCTTGCGGTGGACCTCCTTGACTCATACGCCATCTGCAGAGCGCCTCCATCAGCCGCTCCCTTGGCAGTATCTAAAGAAATGGATGCAAATTTGTTATGGAAACGGTAGATGATTGACATGAGGTGGTATTCTCCTGTAGCTAGGAGGGCATCTCTAACATCTGCCCCTTTGGCCTAAAACACAAGGCAAATATGAGCAAGCATGCAGTCTATGTAGATACCATAGTTACTTGCATAAGTAAATCCACTTATCTAAAAATGTATAAAGCCACGAACAATGATATCTCTTGTCCACTTACAAAAGGCTACTATGGTGCTTCTCACTAAGACATGGTCACCCTAGTGAGTCAATCACAGCTATTATCACTTGAAATAAAAGACCATGAACCACAACGCGATTCAGGATTAAGGTAATAAAACACTCACACTGATTTAGATAATACAAAAGGGTGAACGGACACCTTAGGTGTACATATTCCAAGCACTCAACCAATCGGATACTTAAAAAATCTGTAAGCAAATCATAATCACACCTCCATGAGAAGAAATTAAACCGTCTTGTAAGCACACTCTCCAAAAATCAGTGCTAGAGGTTCTAAATTCTGACATAACATACAAGGATGGGGCATAGCTTGTGACACTACAAGATATGGTAACTACAGATTGTGACAATTGTCGAAAAAACATTTATACACGCACCATTTAATTTGGACAAAATTCTAGTACATTAATATTTGTTCAAGAGAAGGAGCAAAACAAAATGGAGGGAGTGATCTTCTAAAAAATGGAGGGAGTGGTTACTGAGGAGCAGGAGTAGCTAGCTTGAGACCAGGATGGAGGGAAAAAATTGCATGGTACATAGAACTGCATGGTAGCAGGACAAAGATTATGATGGACCAGATCTGCCAACCACCAACAAAATATGTACAGACAATCCAGATCCCAAACAATTGAGGTGGTCTTCAAATCAGTATGTCTTTTCTGCCTGGAGAAAAGAAGAAGGAATAATATTACTGCAATAAGCTGAAAGATCAGAAGACCATAGTCTATTTGCGGACTTTGGTCGTCAGCAATTCAAAAGCACATCTTATATTTAATTTCTTGCCGGGCTTATAACCTGAACTATTTTACTTAAACATATGGCCAGATTCAGTGCAAGATATATGTGCAGTCCCATCAGATTTTTCATTCGGTTCAGAGTTAAAAGGAACTGTATAGAGCGAGAATAGAAGCTTAAGAGAGTTTTTCAATCATAGCCATCCCATGGAAAAGGAAAATGAACTCATACTCAAAGAAGAAACAGTAGCCTAAGCAGAATTCTTCACCTTAACAAACTGTAAGCAAGAATTTTCAGATTGTGAGAAATGCAATGGAGATAAATGCACACACTTTATGAACCCAGGCTGAACTGTGGGTGTTGATCCTATTATATGAAAATAAATTAGAAAAGGAAGGGATGAGGATCTGCTATACCTAGGGACGTTAAGGTCCATGCTCCATTCTTGCCGAGGACATCCACAACAAAGAAATGATTCACACAACACAACATTTGACAATACAAGGGATATGTTTCAATAGCTTTCAGCACACAAACCAATGTGAAAACTAATTCACGTGGATACTGAAGAATAAGAATTATGTAGCTCTCTTGCCTCCTTCATACTCAACTAAAAATAAATCAATGCATATGATCATTTTTTTGCTTAAATGCAGAAGAACATTCAATGACAACACTAAGCTTCCAAGATATTATACACCCTTGATAACTAAAGTTTCATTAGTATAACCTGTAAATCAATAGGAACAAAATATCAACATTGAATCACACGACGCATCCAAAGTAAGCATTCGAGAAGAACACACATTGCATGAGCCCAAACTGAACCATGGGTGTTCATCCAATTCTACGGAAACAAATTAGAAGGGAGGACGATCTGCTATACCTGCAATGTGCAGAGGCGGGCGAGGTCGATGGCGTCCATGCCTTCTTCTGGCCAAGCACATCGACCTAAGATGTTAAACAATGTCAGCTTGTGCTATAAACCAACAACAAATAACACAGTGTAAGTGCCATTATTTTGATCGAAGAGTCTCTACACCATTCCCTGACCACACACAGATGCACCCACTGAAGCCAATCATTTTCCAGGGCTAATAAGCAGGCACCCGTAGAGTTGAAAGCAGAGAATCAAACATGTATAATCCAATCTAGTAAGCAGTCAGTCGTACAATTCAAAGCAGATTATGAAACACATATAAACAAACCATCCATTTCAAAGGAAATAACACATCATGACTCCTAGAAAGATGAAAAGATTGTTAACTGCAGGGCATGCAGTGCATTGAGTAGACGGCGAAGAAGAGCACCTGGATTGACACCCACGAGGTAGGCCGGCCAATTCCGAAGGAACAACAGCCACGCACCCGGCACCACCCTGTGCAATCGAAAATAAAATGACGCGTGAGCCACGTACAGGTACAGAACAAGCAGGGAAACTGGATGGCGGATGCGAGATGTGCGGTCGGATCCGGAACCAACTGCAGCACGACCAAGAAATCAGCAAAGCTAGAAGGAACGCCCACGAGCAGAGGAAGGACGAACGGAAGAGAGGGCGGCGCGGCGCACCTGAGGTGGGGCGAGCGCTGCAGATCCGTCTCGCTAGCTCCCGTCGACCCTCTCCTCCAGGGAGAGCAGCGATTCATCTCCTCCCGACGATGTGACAGCTTGACGGGGGCACGGCGGCGGGCGAGGGAGAAGACCTGGTCGCCGAAGGGGCGCCGGCGGTTCCTGCGCTCCTCCCGTCGATGGGGATGCTCCAGGTCCGTCGGTCCGCTCTCCTCCCGATGAAGGCAACGGCGAGCTCGCCGCCGTTCATGGCCGTGAGAGGATAGCACAAGGGAGGGCAGGCCGCAATCCTGTGGAGGAGGAGGGAGGCGGAGAGGAGCGGCGGCTGCGCGAAGAGAAGGAGGAGCGATGGAGAGATGAGAGGGAGAGAGAGAAGGGAGACGCGGCGACAGAAACCTAGTCGTCCCGCCGATTGGGGACGAGGCCACGAATCCGTAGAAGCCACGAGGCGGGAGGCTATGCGAAATCCCAATATTGCCCTCGGTGGGGCATGGGAATTTCGGCGGTGGCACGGGATTTTTACCTCTGCAGAGCGCCGATGGGTCACACGGGACGCGCCTCAGCCACAGCGAATGACACGCGAGGCCCACCACCGAGAGACCCACACACATCAGCGATACACGGTCAAAAACACGGAGTGAGAAAAAATCATGGGGAACGGGAACTATTCATCGCTACAGTATTTCGTTCCAATCCAGCGGCTGAGATCAATCGGTAGCGCGATCGGACGGACGGAAACACATCAAGCGAACTCATCGAACGGCCCACGATCGCTGAGCTCTGAGGAGGCGCGGGAGTGACTGGATCCCTTATTTCTCGATACACAAGTGTACAAAGCTATACATAGAATGAGTCTAACACCCCCTCTCAGCCGGAACGTCATTGGAATGAACGTTCAGGCTGGACCGAAACTCATGATACACCTGTGATGGCAGACCTTTAGTGGGAAGATCGGCAAACTGGGAGCTTGATGGTACATGTAACACTCGAGCTTCACCAAGGGCGATCCGATCACGGACGAAGTGCAAATCTATCTCAATGTGCTTCGTGCGTTGATGCTGAACAGGGTTGCTGGCGAGGTAGGAAGCATTGATATTGTCGCAATAGACCACAGTGGCACGCCGCGGAGGACACTTGAGCTGATGAAGGAGTTGTCGTAGCCAGCAGGATTCAGCAACGCAATTGGCAACCCCGCGGTATTCAGCTTCGGCGCTAGAACGGCTGACTGTTGGTTGGCGTTTGGAGGACCAGGACACCAAGTTGGAGCCGAGAAAAACACAAAACCCAGACGTGGACTTGCGAGTATCCGGGCAGCCAGCCCAATCCACGTCGGTGTAAGCAACAAGATCATGAGAGGAAGATTGGTAGAACTGCAGCCCGTAGTGAGTGGTACCTCGCAAGTAGCGAAGTATGCGCTTGATCAATTGCACGTGCCTGTCCCGTGGCGCATGCATGAACAAGCATACTTGTTGAACGGCATAGGAGAGGTCAGGCCGTGTGAGAGTAAGGTATTGGAGCGCACCGGCAACACTCCTGTAGTGGGTAGGATTAGAGAGAGGATGGTCGTCGGTGGAGGAGAGTTTGGAGCTGCTGTCGATAGGTCTTGAAATAGGCTTGCAGTTTAGCATTTTAGCATGATCAAGAATCTCCAGAGCGTATTGTTGTTGGCAAAGAAAGAGGCCGGATGTGGTTGGGGTGACATTGATGCCCAAGAAATGATGTAGTTCACCCAAGTCACTCATGGAAAATTCAGACTTGAGGGAAGCAATGATGGTGTTTAGTGTGTGGGAGGAGTTGGCGGTAAGAATAATATCGTCAACGTACACAAGAAGATAGGCAATGGATGTACCCCGATGGAAAATGTAGAGAGAAGAATCACTCCGGGAGGCAGAGAAGCCGAGAGAGAGCAAGAACTGCTTGAAACGGAGTAACCACTAGTGGGGGGCTTGCTTAAGGCCGTATAGAGACTTGTGAAGCAAGCATACATGATCCGGACGAGCCAGGTCGACGAAGCCAGCGGGCTGAGCGCAGTACACGGTTTCATTGAGCTCACTGTGGAGGAATGCATTCTTCACATCAAGTTGGTGGATGGGCCATGACTGAGACGTGGCAAGACTGAGAACAACACGGATCATAGAGGGCTTGACCACAGGGCTGAAAGTTTCATCATAGTCGACACCTTCTTGTTGAGTGAAGCCACGGACCTCATACCGTGCCTTGTATCGAGCAAGAGAGCCATCCGCATTGAATTTATCATGAAAGATCTATTTTCCCGTCACCATGTTCACACCTACAGGCTTAGGCACCAAAGACCAAGTGGAGTTATTCATCAAAGCAAAATATTCATCACGCATCGCTTGTTGCCAATTTGGGTCCTTGAGGGCTGATTTATAGGTGGCCTGAATGGGGGAGAGAGGAGGTGTAGTGGTGGCTAGGAATAAGCGGCGAGGCATGCAATAGCCACATTTGGCGCGCGTGGTCATCTGGTGAGAGTTACGTGGGGGTTTGATTGGTAGTGCACGGCGAAGCAGACTGGGAGTGGAGGGCTCGGACTGCGAGGTAGATGCGGTGGACCGGGTGGTGGGGGAGGCAGAGCCGACAGGGGTGGATCGCGAGGTGGATTGAGCAGCAGGTGGGTCCGAGATGATTGGCGCTGGACATGGGGGCGAGCTGGATTGGAGGGAGCCGGTGGAAGTGGTCACTACAGTCGAGGAGGATGCGGGGCGGTAGGTGGGTGATCCGGTGGGGGAGAAACGCGTGGAAGAAGTCAACGTAGTGGGTTGGTGGGGCCCGGAGGGAGGTGGAGTTGGCGAAAGTGATGGGCGGGGCGGGTGATCCAAGAGATCCAGTGGGGGCGGGCGATCCGAGGTAGTGGATATGGGTGGGTGCAGTTGCATGGGATCATTTGTGGACGTGACGGCATGTGGCTGTGGTGTGGGCGGCGTGTAAGGAAAAATATGTTCATCAAAAATAACGTGGCGTGAAACTATAACTCGGCGGGTCGCTAGATCAAAACACCTATACCCCTTGTGCTCTAGCGGATAGCCAAGAAACACGCGGCGAGTGGAGCATGGCGCAAGCTTGTGGGGCATGGTGGTGGAGACATTGGGGAAGCAGAGGCAGCCGAAGACACGCAAGTGATCGTATGTGGGATGGGTGCCATGTAAGAGGAAGTAGGGTGTGTTGGGGTGAATGGCACGGGAGGGACATCGGTTTAGAAGATAGGTGGCAGTATGTAATGCTTCGACCCAAAACGGGGGTGGAAGAGTGGCCTGTTGTAAAAGAGTGCGTACGATGTCGTTAGTGGTTCGGATGAGCCGTTCAGTCTTGTCGTTTTGAGGAGAAGTGTGGGGGCAAGAAAAATGGTAGGTGATGCCGTTAAAGGAGAAGAAGTGACGGAGTGATGTGTTAATGAACTCGCCGCCGTTGTCGCACTGCATAGCTTTGATGATGACGTGAAACTGAGTATACACGAACGAGAAGAAACGTTGGAGGGTGGAGGACGTGTGGACTTGTTGCGAAGTGGAAAGGACGAGGAGTAGTGAGTAAAATCATCCAAAATAATCAAGTAATATTGATAGCCAGAGAAGCTTACAATGGGAGAGGTCCATAGATCGCAATGAATCAAATCAAAGGGAGCATAAGTTACACTAAGTGAAGAAGGAAAAGAAAGACGTGGTTGGCGCCCTAGTTGGCAAGCAGTACATGGAGAGTGAGCTACCTTATTACAATGAGAAAGAAAATCACGTCCTAAAGAAGAAAGCGTGTGGGCGCTAGGGTGGCCGAGCCGACGATGCCACAAATCCGCAGTGGAGACGGTGAAGAGAGCGGACGCCGAAGACGGAGTTGTGCCAACGAAGGGGTAGAGATGGCCATTGCTAAAGGAGATCATGAGTACCTTCCGAGTGCGAAGATCCTTCACAAGAAAACCACAGGGGTAAAATTCGATGGAGCAGGAGTTATCTTTAGTAAAACGACGAACGGAGATAAGACTAGTGACGACATGAGGAGAAACAAGAACATCGGTGAGGCGGAAGTCATGGGGGGAAAGAGTGGTGAAACCGGAGGCGGTGATGGGGAGATGCTGCCCATTGCCAACAAGAATACTAGATGGTATATGCTTTAATGAAGAACTGTGGTTGGTCAGGGTACCTGGATTGCCTGTCACGTGAGAGGAGGCGCCACTATCGAGGAACCATTCGGGCGCCGTCGTGGAGGCATAACCACCGTTGCTGTAGGCGGCGTTGAGCATGGAGATGTGATCCCATGACGGCGGCGACGGCGGATAGTATGGGTTGGCCAGCGGGGGCGGTGTGTAGGCGTGGTACGCCTGGGCATGGGAGCCAGGACGAGGCCCAAGGACGCCGGCGGCGTTGGGAGGGATCCAGCCGAAGCGGGGGGACAGGAGCGCCATCCCGTAGGGGGCAAAATAGCCTGTGAACGGAGAGAAGTGTGGTTGCGACTGACCACGGCCCTCGTTGTCGTTGCGTCCGCGGCCATGAACAGTGGCACAAACTGGGTGCTAGGGGCCGCGGAGGAGCCGCTGAGGAGGGACGGAGTAGTGCCGAAGGAGAACGCCGGGGAGGTAATGGCGGAGGTGGCCGCGAAGGAGTCGGCAGCGGGCACCGTGTAGGAGGAGGAGAGAGCCCGGCGAGGTGGCGGAGCTGGACGAGCCGCCGACGGAGGTGAAGGGCGGATGACCGGCCATGGGTGCGCCTGTTGTCTGATACCAAGTTGGAGTGAATAACTCTCCATGATTGATTGGCTTCTGTTATAGAGTACATCATATACAAGGGGAAGCCCATCAGAGTCGGCACGCAGGCCAGGGCGTGCGGTTATGGATCCTACAATCTAGGAAATACACAAGTGTACAAAGCTAGACATAGAATGAGTCTAACAGGAGGATCCCTGGGTGGCGGCGCGGAAGAGAAACCCTAGGGGAAAGGCTCGGACGCCGAGCAGGTTAAATAGGGACTCGGAGGGTCGACGTGGAGCTCTCTGCCCATGGTGGCCATGTGGTGTGTGTGCTCGATTTTTCACTGTGAGGAGAAGAAGAACAGTGCCAGACAAAACGCTACAGTGAAAAGGACTTGGGCTGGGCTGGCACGGTGAAAATGAGAGGGAGAGGTAGGGAAAAAATAGCTGGGTCGTTGGAAATTCTCTCTCCCTTTTGTCTTCCTTTTCCATTTTTCCAGATCAGAAAATACATGGAAGAAAAGAATAGAAGGGTAGGAATAGAATTTGATAGAGATGAAAATATCTATGGAGTCCTGGAAATATGCAAACATGGAATAAAATACTTTGGCAATTTTAGAGGCAATAAATTCAAGCTTGAATAAATCCTTAGCCCAACCAAAACACTTCCAAAAGACTTGAAAACTGGAGGAGGTGGTCTTGGCATGGTGTAAGATTTATAGAAAATAAGTGAACATTTATCTGGGACAGGAAAATGCCACTTGCAAGAAATGTGTGAGAATTGAAAGGAAGAAGCTAGTGATGGGGTGTTGCACTTGATGATGGTTTAGATGGAAGGGCAAGATGGAATAGCAAAGAAGATGAGGAGAAGGAGTTCACAAAGATAATAAGCACATGATAGATATGCACACTGCGATGATGATCATGATGCAATGCAACAAAATGACAAGAGGCACATCAGAAACATGAAGCATATAAGGAAGCTAGGTGATCGTGGCAAACAAACAAAGATGGCACAATACAATATAATAAAATATGAACATGATGCAAGAAGCAAATATGGCAATGGCGTTCATCATGATCATGGCATATTCATATAGGAATGAAATATGCAAAACAATTATGATAATGCAACAACCATAATAAACACACGTCAACTGCTAAAATAAATGGAAGGGCAACTAAAGCGTCGGTCTTGGGGCGTTACACAATCCTTCTTCCCACGGCCTCTGGTGGGTTTCCCTTGATACTGATGAGCCTTGCTGGGGCGACCTGTTCTGCCGCCTCGACTCTGCCCGCCAACGCCATCTTGGTCTTTCTCCTTATCACGCTTCTCGTACTCAACCCTCTGCTTCTTGACGAGTTTCTCAACCTGATGCATCTTGCAGTACGGCCCATCACACTTCTCAGCCTTCTCGGCAGCCGCAGCTTCCAGGCAATCAGTGCACGTGCGCAACTTCCTTGCCAGGAACCTAGGTCTTGGACTTCTTGCCGATACTAGGTGCGCTCAATCCTTCAATGGTCATCATTGTTTTATCCTTGTGCTTCTTGTTGCTCTTTTTTTTCTTCTTCTGATGATTGGTGGCGTCGTCGTCATCCTCTAAGTCGACGTCGATGCCATCTTCTTCACCGGGGTGTCGCCTCCCCTCTTCTACCCGAGCAGTCTTGGGCAACTGAATGTTCATTTTAGAGCATATCCGGTAGTTGCGCACGTTGGATTGGAATGCAGCTATCATAGTGTAACACCCACGATGTGGCTATATCTCCCATGTGTCGAGGCACGACTTAGAGGCATAACCGCATGGTGGTTTAGTCGCAAGTGGAGTAATCTTCACACAATCCCATGTACTGAATAAGAAAGGGATAAAGAGTTGGCTTACAATCGCCACTTCACACCAATAACAAGTTAAACATACATCATCAAGAATACAATCAAGGTCCGACTACAGAACCAAAATAAAAGAAGACAACCCCAAATGCTAGATCCCCAATCGTCCCAACTGGGCTCCACTACTAGTCAACCGGAAAAGACACAAAACAACGACCAAGATCTTCATCGAGCTCCCACTTGAGCTCGATTGCGTCACCTGCACTGGTATCATCGGCACCTGCAACTGTTCGGAAGTATCCGTGAGTCAGAGGACTCAACAATCTCACACCCGTGAGATCAAGACTATTTAAGCTTATAGGTAGGATGGGGTAATGAGGTGGAGCTGCAGCAAGCACTAAGCATATATGGTGGCTAACATACGCAAAATAAGAGCGAGAATAGAAGCAACGCAACGACTGAGAAGCTAGAAGTGATCCTGAAACTACTTACGTTCAAGCATAACACAAAACCATGTTCACTTCCTGGACTCCGCCAAAAAGAGACCATCATGGCTACACATGCGGTTGATGCATTTTAATTAAGTCAAGTGTCAAGTTCTCTCCAACCGGATATTAACGAATTCACATCTGCCACATAACCGCGGGCACGGCTCTCGAAAGTTTATACCCTACAGGGGTGTCCCAACTTAGCCCATCACAAGCTTTCACGGTCAACGAAGGATATTCCTTCTCCCGGAAAACCCGACCAGTCTCGGAATCTCGGTTACAAGACATTTCGACAATGGTAAAACAAGACCAGTAAAGCCGCCCGATGTGCCGACAAATCCCGATAGGAGTCGCACGTATCTCGTTCTCAGGGCACACCGGATGGGCCAGATGTTGGGTTGGCATAAACCCTGGTTGCCCAGGGGGCGCCGGACATCGCCCATTTTGGACCAACACTCGGAGGAGCACTGACCTGGGGGTTTAAAATAAAGATGACCCTTGAGTCTGCAGAACCCAAGGGAAAAAGGCTTAGGTCGCAAATGTTAAAACCAAGGTTGGGCCTTGCTGGAGGAGTTTTATTCAAAGTGAACTGTCAAGGGGTTCCCATAACACCCAACCGCGTAAGGAACGCAAAAATCAAGGAACATAACACCGGTATGATGTAAACTAGGGCAGCAAGAGTGGAATAAAACACCAGGCATAAGGCCAAGCCTTCCACCCATTACCAAGTATATAGGTGCATTAAATTAAAATAAGAGATATTGTGATATCCCAACATATCCATGTTCCAACATGGAATAAACTTCAACTTCACCTTCAACTAGCAACACTATAAGAGGGGCTGAGCAAAAGCGGTAACATAGCCAAACAATGGTTTGATAGGAAGGTGGGTTAGAGGCTTGACATGGCAATATGGGAGGCATGATATAACAAGTGGTAGTAGCTTGACATACCGATAGAACGAGCAACTAGCAAGCAAAGATAGAAGTGATTTCGAGGGTATGATCATCTTGCCTAAAATCCGGCAAGGAAGAAGAACGAGTCCGTAAAGAAGACAAACAGACGCAGTCAAACGAATCCTCACAACTCCGGAACGAAACCGAAGCTAACGAGAGAAGCAAACCGGAAAGAAGCAAGCAACATAGTAAACAAACATCACATAAACATGGCATGATGCACAACCAAGTATGATGCATGTTCGGTTTAAAGAGGCATGGCATGGCAAAGTGCACAAGCAAAACTACAAGTTAAGTGGAGCTCAACATGTAACAAGATGCATGTTGAGGAAACACCACATCAATTATTTAGTTCACTCCCGGTTAGGTACTCAAAAATATTAAATGTCATTAAACATGGCAAGAGGTGAAGCATATGAAAACTACCTATCTAAGAAATTTAAATGGGGCCAGAAACATGAAACAACAATTTCAGTAAATCCCCATATGCATATTTAGCCATTTGAAGCAAGCAACAATTTTAACCATATTAAATGTTGTTATCATGATGCGGATGACATATGCAAGTTTATGCAATTTTAAGAAAATGTTGACATGAGCATGATACGAAGCATTTGTCACCATGGCGGAAGGAAAAGGGGGCCACATCAACGAATCCGAAAATGATGCCACAACAACATATCGGTTCCGGTAGCTCATGGAGATAGCGGTGCAAAAGGAAGTGTGGCGGGAGCATGCAAAAGATGGTGGGACGATCCCGGTTAACGGGTTCCTACGAGTCGATGGCATGGCAGCAAGAGACACTACGAACACAGTGCAGACAAAGGGTGCATCTCATACAACACAAGCAATCGTCCTCGGACGGTAGTCTCAGGGTTATACCTCCGAAGCATGCATTTTCGAAGCGTATCGAGTTCGTCAAGGGAAGTAGTCGTTCACGGCCGTCGTGGAAGTAGCGGTCCATGGAAGTCGTGGGAGTCGTGGTACATGTTCGGGAAGCGGTAGAGGTACGGGTCTTCGACAACAGTCGTCGTACACGTTTCATGGTCGTCGGTAGGGGTTCTCGCAATCTCGGCGACGGTAGTGGTACATGTTTTCATAGATGTTCGAGTCATCAGTAGCGGTACTTGGTGAATCCCGAAACGGTCTTGGCATCTTCGTGCGTAGGGGTACTTGGCGTCTCCGTGTAACCGAACTTGGGGGGGGCATCGACATCGTGGTACTTGGCTTCCATGGGTACTTGATAAAGACGAAACGGAATGCAATGGTTGTAGTGGTACATGGCGTCTAGGGGCTTCGCGGGTCATCCTATACTTTGGCTTTCGTGCGGTGGTCGTTTGTGTGCCGTATGTCGTGGTACTTGCCGAACTTGGTGAATCCAAGGGTCTCGGTGGCGGCCATGGTACTCCCTGATGGCACCGAGGTGGTCTAGTAGCAACAACAAGGGTGTCGGGGAGGTGATGGCCGTGGCGGGGCTGGTCGAGGTAGCAGCAAAAGATGGCCGGGTCGGGTGCTCGTTGGCTGGCAGCGAAGCAAGCTGCTGCTGCTCGATGAAGGCGGCGGCGAGGTTGCCAAGGAAGGGAGGCAGCGGCGCACGGCGATGCTGATGGCCTCGCGGGCCATGGGACGCGGAAGCCGAGGTCGAAGGCGAGGAGCGGGGAAGGTGCGGGCGCAGTGTCAGCGAGAGGGTGCAGCAGCTGCTGCTGTTGCCGGCGGCGAGGTCGAGGCGGGATCCGGGCTGCAGAGGGACGCAGGTAGGAGAAAGGAGATGCCGACGTGGTCGCGCATGCAGGGCGGCATCCTGCTGGTGGTCCTCGGTGCTCAACAGGGTCGAGAGGAGGAGCCCAGTGGAGCGGGTCTATCATGGTGGCAGAAGAGAAAGGAAGAGGCGCATGTGATGTGGACGAACGCGGCGCCTACCCTTGGCGCTGGCTGCGCGGGCATGAAGTGGCGGCGGTGTGGGAGGACGAGAGGGAGAGAATGTCAATGAGGATCGAGTAGGAGAGGCTGGGAGATGAGCAAGAGCAGCAGAGATGGGGATCGATCAGGATGGGGTTCTGGCGGTGCGAGGGGAGACGAGGGGGAGGGAGAGAGTGGAGGGATCGCTAGGGTGACGGGGCACGACTGGGCCTTGGGCCTTAGGAGGAAAAGGAATGGGTCGTCCTGGGTGCGGTTGGCCTAGGCTGTGGCTAAACACATGAGCCAAAATGGCTGGCTCTCTCCTCTCTCTCTCTAGTCTAAAACTATTGCAATAACAGAAAAAATAACAAAGAAAGAAAGGAGAGAGAATAAAAAGGAAGGAGGTGTTAGGGGAAGAAGTTGGACATGCGGATAATTTTCCCGGACTCACAAAAATGTGCTTGTTCCGAGAAAATAGAAAAGGCCATGATTGAAAGATTTAAATTCAAACTCATTTGATTTAAATTCAAATGATTTGAATAGAAAGTGAGGTTTGGGAAGGTCCAAAAATGTTCGGATTTTTGGTGGAGCTCCGGAATATGATGAAAGAATATATGGCAAGGTTGGAGACCAAGAATTAAGATAACAAAGGCATTGGGATATTTTTCAAGTGTGTTTAAGGGTGATTCCAAATTATTGGAATATAATTTTTATAGCTCCCTAAAATATTGGGAGAATATGTTTTAAAGGGAAATCACCATAGTGAATATCCCTTGATTTAAATGAATCGAATATCCATACAATTTAATTGGTTGAGTTTTAGTTAGCTTTGAGAAAATGATGGCATGATGACATGATGCAATGCAAAAGATGCAAAGATGAATGCAACAAGCAAAACAAATCACACGACGAACCTCAGACTCCAAGGAAGGCATCTGGAGCGCCAGTATTGGGGCATCACAACACTCCACCACTATGAGAGGATCTCGTCCCGAGATCTAGGATGGCACCGGAGAGAAACGGAAGAGAAATAGAAGAGGTAAAACTAATTTGCTTCTTGACAAAAGAGTGAAACCAATGAACCTTGGGAGGTTAAACAATTTGAAAGAAAGAATACAACAAAGATGAAGAAAGTTGAAAACACTTCATTAGAAAAGAGGAACAAGGAACATTACGGGAACCTTGTAGGTTGAAAGACATAAGACAAAGGGTTGCAATGGCCAAGAAGTACATGCAAGCACTCCGGTTGAAACGATATGTACAAGGAACGATAAAGATCAATTATGACAACACTCCGGTTGGAAATGGAAGGTAAGGAATATGAGCTTGGCAAAATGAAAGCACTTGGATGAGAGTCCGATTAGAAGAGGAATGATAGACACAACACTCCGTTTAAAACAAGATAGAGAAGGAATACGGATGATATAAGTTGGACAACACTTCGACTGTAAATGGAAGGAATTGAACATGATCTTGACAAAACAAGATGATGGGTCGAAGAGAGCAACATCACAATGCCTCCGGAACAAATGCAAGAATGGAATCAAAAGAACCAAGGAGAAAACACCATCTTCTACCTCAAATAAGCTTGAAAAAGCATCTTTAGGAGAAGGGTCGAACGCAGTTGTTGGAAAACCAACAACGAAAAGAGTAAGCTTGTTGTGGGCTTATGGAAAACTTCTCGAAATTTGAGGTGAAATTCTGCCACTAACGGAAACAATAGATTGGATTGATATCAACAAGGAGACGAGAAATTTAT
This sequence comes from Triticum monococcum, assembly GCA_034509565.1. NCBI lineage: Eukaryota > Viridiplantae > Streptophyta > Magnoliopsida > Poales > Poaceae > Triticum > Triticum monococcum. The sequence goes on from CM067842.1 coordinate 318,749,246, forward strand.
TTCATCAAGAGGATAAATGAAGAACTTGGGTCATTTATAAGCACCATAAATAGCAACAATCCTTAGGGAAAGCTTTAGGTGAAATATAACCCAAGATAACTCCAACGAAGAGATTGATGGATTGAGAAGAGCTCATGCTTGAAGAAACCGATGGGTTTAACTATCTCATTCTTGACAACTGTGAATCGTGAAAAAAGAATGGAAATTGTCAAGAAATGATATAGCACCACCTCAAAAGATAAGGTAGAAAGAATCGCACTTTGGAATGCACGATGAAGAATACTTGAACTCCTCAAAACAAGACATGTGTTGAACAACATGTTTATTTGAGAGTATAGCTTGGTGGATCTTAACTTCAAGAGAAATCTTGAAGAACAATTGAAGAATGAAAGTAATCCTTGACGAACAACCATGTAGAGCCTCCATGAATAACTTCGGTAATATAAGGATGATAAAAAGAAATAGAAGTTGAGAACATAAGGTGAAGCCTTGCGATGATTTAGATGGATCTTCGTGATGATGTAATTGAGAGAGCTAGGAACTCCGGGAAAAGAAAAGATGAAACAATCGAAACTGAGAATTTACTCATCGTGAACACACTCCGGAAGAATGAATCCATCACTTGGATGAAGCAAGAATAAGAATTAGATTATGCTTATCCTTCATCAATTAAATTGATGACAAGCAACAGATTTGGCATACTACTCATTCTGATTGGAAAAGATAAAGGAGAGATATAGCGTAAACTTGGGAATGTCTTGATGGAACCCCCCGTGGGATTTGGAAGCAACGAATGAATTGATATGATAACAAAGGAAGAGAAATGTCGAACCGAACCACCGTAAGAATTGAAAATGAACGAAGAAAAGATAAGGAAACACCGGGAAGAGTTAGAGAACGAATGAAGATACTTGAGGGATTTTGATACAAGAGAATGAAGAGATCACAAGATGATTAGAGAATATTTGAATGATGCACCGGTAAGATTTGGAGAACATTAGCTAAAAGCTAAGAATGAATAATTCTGAGATGATGGGCTCCCGAGAATCAAACTGAAAAGACTCCTGAAATGCTCCGGATGGGTGAAAAGAATTCTCACAATCAATTATGAGAGGATGGCATCAAGCTAGAACCATGAATCTTCAAGAGAATAGATAAGATTTGGAGGAAAAACTCTTCTTCGGTCTTCAAATGTTGAGATTACGATGAGACACACCACCACGAATTATTGAGATACTCCGGGAGAATGAAAAATGAAGAAGTCGTGCCAACGATGAAAAGAATTTGAAAGATCTTGGAGGAAGACATATGACTGATGATAATTCATTCTTACGTCAAACTTGGAAAATAATTTAAGAATAACTCTGGAAAAATAGAAGAGTTAAGTAAGATCCTAGGAAAAGACCTGTGGGTTAGGGCTCACTCAAAAAAACACCGTTGAGCGATTACTTGAAAGAGAGATTGCATCGATTGAATTAAATGGCTTGAATGAGATAACATCCTCAAAAGAACTTGAACGAATGCAGACTGGAAACACGAATATTCGAGATATCTTCAGCACTCCGAAACAATTGAATAGTGAGAAGTGGATGATTAAGAGGTGCACCGGTATGAGAAATCTTTTGAAACGAGGAAAGGATATGCTCGACAAAGCTTTACTTGAATCCACCGGAGAAGAAAGAGAACTAAGTATGATGAACTTGAAGCTCCGTTAGTATCTTCCTGAGAATCACCGGATAAGAACATTGACGGAAAAGAATGGAGAGACTTCGCATGAATAAAAAAAGATACTTGGTTAAGAAATCTGAGTCCTTGAAGAAAAGGGTGGGATGCCGGGAAAACAAAGGCAACTTGGGCAGATGGAATGGATACCGTTGAGAAAACTTGGAATTGATCGTGCCGATGGGAAAAATGATGGGATCATCTCGAAGAGAAACGCACCGGTTGAAAATAGAATTGAGATGACAATCTCGATAAATAAGAAGGGATAGTATTCACATAGGAATATGAGAACACCGCTTAGGAAAGGTATGGAATCAACACTTGACATTTAAGCAATTCGAATACCACAAACCAAAACAAAGGATTGACTTGCAGAATAAGCCGGAGACAAACATATGATAGATCCCATATTGTATCATGTGTCTGTTGGAAAGATATTCTAGGAGCTACTTGAATTCCCACTTATAAACTCCCAAAACATTCTGGTTATGCAATCAGGTGTTGGGGATACAGGGGAAGCATAATATCTCACCCAAACTAACAATTCCAACATCCAGCTGTATCCATCCTTCAACACATAACCAAGAAACCTTTGAAAATCGTGTACCTCAACCTTCGAAAAGCATCCATTAGATGAGTTATGGCAATATTCCCGAACTCCCGCCCCAATACTTGGTGGCATCAAGGTTATCTAACCAAGGACTTCATAAAAGAGATTTTCCATGTCGGCGAACTGAGGTATTCCAGAACTGCAATGATAAAATTGTGACGACAACACCTCGGAGCTCAACTCCCCGGGACACTGCCACAACCCCTAAATGTCAGGAGGCACCAAGAACAATGTTCTCGTCACAAGACTATCGGAGCGATTCCAAGATACCCGCGTGATCCTAAAAAAAATTCGTGAAATTTGAGGAGAGACAAGTCAAAACTTCTACGTCAGGATACCTCACCAGAGCGACAAAGGGACCGAGGAGCAAAAAGAATCCTACTCTCCGATATATATAATCCTAAAACTCAAAACATTTTTGCTAGACTCAACAACGTCAGCGATTCGATCAAGCAAGGGGCTCCTAAGTCGGGGATGGCTTTGATTGCCAACTTGTAACACCCACGATGCAGCTATATCTCCCACGTGTCGAGGCATGACTTAGAGGCATAACCGCATGGTGGTTTAGTCGCAAATGGGGTAATCTTCACACAATCCCATGTACTGAATAAGAAAGGGATAAAGAGTGGGCTTACAATCGCCACTTCACACCAATAACAAGTTAAACATACACCATCCAGAGTACAATCAAGGTCCGATTACAGAACCAAAACAAAAGAAGACAACCCTAAATGCTAGATCCCCGATCGTCCCAACTGGGCTCCACTACTGATCAACCGGAAAAGACACGAAACAACGACCAAGATCTTCATCGAGCTCCCACTTGAGCTCGGTTGCGTCACCTGCACTGGTATCATCGGCACCTGTAACTGTTTGGAAGTATCCGTGAGTCACGAGGAATCAACAATCTCACACCCGCGAGATCAAGACTATTTAAGCTTATACGTAGGATGGGGTAATGAGGTGGAGCTGCAACAAGCACTAAGAATATATGGTGGCTAACGTACCCAAATAAGAGCGAGAAGAGAAGCAACACAACGGCCGAGAAGCTAGAAGTGATCCTGAAACTACTTACGTTCAAGCATAACACAAAACCGTGTTCACTTCCCGGACTCCGCCGAAAAGGGACCATCACGGCTACACACGTGGTTGATGCATTTTAATTAAGTCAAGTGTCAAGTTCTCTACAACTGGATATTAACAAATTCCCATCTGCCACATAACCACGGGCACGGCTCTTGAAAGTTTATACCCTGCAGGGGTGTCCCAACTTAGCCCATCACAAGCTCTCACAGTCAACGAAGGATATTCCTTCTCCAGGAAAGACCCGATCAGTCTCGGAGTCCCGGTTACAAAACATTTCGACAATGGTAAAACAAGACCAGCAAAGCCGCCCGATGTGCCGACAAATCCTGATAGGAGTCGCACGTATCTCATTCTCAGGGCACACCGGATGGGCCAGACGTCAGGTTGGCATAAACCCGGGTTGCGCAGGGGGCGCCGGACATCGCCCAGTTTGGACCAACACTCGGAGGAGCACTGGCCCGAGGGTTTAAAATAAAGATGACCCTTGAGTCTGCAGAACCCAAGGGAAAAAGGGTTAGGTGGCAAATGTTAAAACAAAGGTTGGGCCTTGCTGGAGGAGTTTTATTCAAAGCAAACTGTCAAGGGGTTCCCATAACACTCAACCGCGTAAGGAGCGCAAAAATCAAGGAACATAACACCGGTATGATGGAAACTAGGGTGGCAAGAGTGGAACAAAAAACCAGGCATAAGGCCGAGCCTTCCACCCTTTACCAAGTATATAGATGCATTAAATTAAAATAAGAGATATTGTGATATCCAACATATCCATGTTCCAACATGGAACAAACTTCAACTTCACCTGCAACTACAACTAGCAATGCTATAAGAGGGGCTGAGCAGAAGCGGTAACATAGCCAAACAACGGTTTGCTAGGAAGGTGGGTTAGAGGCTTGACATGGCAGTATGGGAGGCATGATATAACAAGTGGTAGGTAGCGCAACATAGCGATAGAACGAGCAACTAGCAAGCAATGCTAGAAGTGATTTTGAGGGTATAATCATCTTGCCTGAAATCCCGCAAGGAATAAGAACGAGTCCATGAAGAAGACAAATGGACGCAGTCGAACGAATCCTCACAACTCCAGAACGAAACCGAAGCTAACGGGAGAAGCAACCCAGAAAGAAGCAAGCAACATAGTAAATAACCATCGCATAAACATGGCATGATGCACAACCAAGTATGATGCATGTCCGGTTTAAAGAGGCATGGCATGGCAAAGTGCACAAGAAAAACTACAAGTTAAGTGGAGCTCAACATGTAACAAGATGCATGTTGACGAAACTCCACATCAATTATTTAGTTCACTCCCGGTTAGGTACTCAACAATATTAAATGTTATTAAACATGGCAAGAGGTGAAGCATATGAAAACTACCTATCTAAGCAATTTAAATGGGGCCGGAAACATCAAACAACAATTCCGATAAATCCACATATGCATATTTTGCCATTTGAAGAAAGCAACAATTTTAACCACATTAAATGTTGTTATCATGATGCGGATGACATATGCAAGTTTATGCAATTTTAAGAAAAGGTTGACATGAGCATGATATGAAGCATTTATCACCATGGCGGAAGGAAAAGGGGGCCACGTCAACGAATCCAAAAATGATGCCACAGCAACATATCGGTTCCGGTAGCTCATGGAGATAGCGGTGCAAAAGGAAGTGTGGCGGGAGCATGCAAAAGATGGTGGGGTGATCCCGATTAACGGTTTGGCACGCGTCGATGGCATGGAAGCGAGAGACACTACGGACACGGTGCAGACAAAGGGTGCATCTCATACAACACAAGCAATCGTTCTCGGACGGTCGTCTCGGGGTTATACCTCCGAAGCGTATCGAGTTCGTCAAGGGAAGTAGTCGTTCACGACCACCGTGGAAGTAGCGGTTCACGGAAGTCGTGGGAGTCGTGGTACATGTTCGATAAGCGATAGAGGTACGGGTCTTCGACAATAGTCATCGTACACGTTTCGAGGTCGTCGGTAGCGGTTCTCGCGATCTTGGCGACGCTAGTGGTACTACCGGTACTTGGTGAATCCTGAAATGGTCTTGGCATCTTTGCACGTAGGGGTACTTGGCGTCTCCGTGTAGCCGAAGGGGAGGGGGGGGGCATCGACATCATGGTACTTGGCGTCCAGGGGCTTGGCGGGTCATCCTATACTTTGGCGTTCGGTGCGGTGGTCGTTCGTGTGCCGTATGTCGTGGTACTTGCCGAACTTTGTGAATCCAAGTGTCTTGGTGGCGGCCATGGTACTCCCTGATGGCACCGAGGTGGTCTAGCAGCAGCAGCAAAGGCGTCAGGGAGGTGATGGCCATGGCGGGACTGCTCGAGGTAGCAGCAAAAGATGGCCGGGTCGGGTGCTCGTCGGCAGGCAGCAAATCAAGCTGTTGCTGCTCGATGAAGGCGGCGGTGAGGTTGCCAAGGAAGGGAGGCAGCGGCGCACAACGATGATGATGGCCTCGGGGGCCATGGGACGTGGAAGCCAAGGTCGAAGGCGAGGCGCGGGGAAGGTGCGGGCACAGCGTCGACGAGAGGGTGCAACAACTACTGCTGCTGCCGGTGGTGAGGTCGAGTCGGGATCCGGGCAACAGAGGAACGCAGGCAGGACGAAGGAGAGGCCGGCGTGGTCGCGCATGCAGGGCGGCATCCTGCTGGTGGTCGTCGGCGCTCAACGGGGTCGAGAGGAGGAGCCCGGTGGCGCGGGTGCGTCATGGTGGCAGAAGAGAAAGGAGGAGGCGAAGGTGATGTGAATGAACACGGCGCCTACCCCTGGTGCTGGCTGCGCAGGCATGAAGTGGCGGCGGTGTGGGAGGACGAGAGGGAGAGGGTGTCGATGGGGATCGGGCAGGGGAGGCTGGGAAGATGACTGAGAGAAGGAGAGATGGGGATCGATCGGGATGGGGTTCTCGCGGCGCGAGGGGAGAGGGAGAGGGAGAGAGTGGAGGGATCGCTAGGGTAACGGGGCACGACTGGGCCTTGGGCCTTAGGAGGAAAAGGAATGGGCCGGCCTGGGTGCGGTTGGCCTAGGCTGTGGCTAAACACATGGGCCTAAATGGCCTGGCTTCTCCTCTCTCTAGTCTAAAACTATTGCAATAATAGAAAAATAACAAAGAAAGAAAGGAGAGAGAATAAAAGGAAGGGGGTGTTAGGGGAAGAAGTTGGACATGCGGATAATTTTCCCGGACTCACAAAAATGTGCTTGTTCTGAGAAAATAGAAAAGGCCATGATTGAAAGATTCAAATTCAAACTCATTTGATTGAAATTCAAATGATTTGAATAGAAAGTGAGGTTTGGGAAGGTTGAAAAATGTTCGAATTTTTGGTGGAGCTCCGGAATATGATGAAAGAATATATGGCAAGGTTGGAGATCAAGAATTAAGATAACAAAGGCATTGGGATATTTTGCAAGTGTGTTTAATGGTGATTCCAAATTATTGGAATATAATTTTTATAGCTCCCTAAAATATTGGGAGAATATGTTTTAAAGAGAAATCACCTTAGTGAATATCGCTCGATTTAAATGAATCAAAGATCCATACAATTTAATTGGTTGAGTTTTTGTTAGCTTTGAGAAAATGATGGCATGATGACATGATGCAATGCAAAAGATGCAAAGATGAATGCAACAAGCAAAGCAAATCACACGACGAATCTCAGACTCTAAGGAAGGCATCTAGAGCACCGGTATTGGGGTGTCACACATAGCTGCCGGGTGGATGTCTAGAATGTTCCTAGGCACTCAGCTGAACCTCTGCATGTACTTCTGCGAACTTTCTCCTTCCTTCTGTGGGAGGACCTGCAAGTCGCTGGGCCACCCTGGTTCTTGATGGCCGCCTGTGTAGGCGCCAACAAACTCATGCCATAGGTCAGCCCAAGTCGAGATGGAGTTCTCTGGCAGGTGTATCAACCAAGACCTCACATTTGGCTTGAGTGCCAACAGTAAGTAGTGACACCTTCTCGTCTCTTCCCCCGGCAGCTTGAATAGCGAAGCGATGGTGTAGATGCGCAAGAACTCTGCTGGCTTCAGTCTCCCATCGTACTTCTCTGGTATTTCTGGCTTGAACATGCGAGTAGATGGCCAATGGACTTGTCGCAACTCGCGAGTGAAGGCGGGCACCCAACCTTGAAAGGTAGGTACCCACCTTCACCAGGTGTGGGCTCGTTGATGTCGGGGCCATTGCGCCTATCAGACTGGCGGCGGGTTTCACGATGTCGTTCGATGCTAACACTCGCATCTTCCCTTCGCTTGTCTTCCAGGACTCGCCGCTAGTCTTGATGTGCTCAAGGGTCAGATAAAGCCATTGATATGTCGTCAGGTTCTTGGTCATGCGGCTCTGGCTGCGGCCCCTGCGCTGGTTGCCGTGGAGGGGATTGCACTATGGCGGTCGCCCTTTCGGTAAGGCCAGCGGCTCGAGCCGTTGTCGCCGCCTGTGGAGGCTGTGATGGGCCCACTCACTATGATCCTCCCACCTTAGCGAAACCAATCAGGCTTTGAATGGTGGATCTCCACTCATCCATCTTATCGGCCCCCGGCGAAAATCTCAACAGGAGTTGGGCCTGCGCCATGGCTTCCAAAGCAGTGCTCGGCATGGATGACGACATAGACTGTAACGTCGCCTGGCTTCTGACGATGACAGTAGTGGCAGATTCGTGCTCTCGTCGTCATGAGCCAGTCGCCAGGGTGGCGTGGTGACGAGGCGGATGTGCTTGGGGATCGGTGGCTCCGTTCGGCGCATTGGCTCGGCCAGCTCGTCCCGGGGGTGGCGCATACCCTGCGGCTGCACCCGCAACGCAGGAGGCCGGAGGGTTGCAGCTCACCCGAGAGCGAGCGCCATCGCTGTGGCTGCATCCTTCGGTGGGGCAGAGAGGCGCGGACAGAATGATCTCTCCACTCACACCTAGTGGAGCGTGGCCGCTGGGATGCTGCTGGCGCTGTCCTTCTCCATTGCCTCTCATAACCCACAAGTATAGGGGATCCATTGTAGCCTCTTTCGATAAGTAAGAGTGTCAAACCCAATGAGGAGCTAAAGGTAGAACAAATATTCCCTCAAGTTCTATTGACCACCGATACAACTCTACGCACGCTTTAAGTTCGCTTTACCTAGAACAAGTATGAAACTAGAAGTACTTTGTAGGAGTTGTGGGATAGGTTTGGAAGAATATAAAGAGCACGTAAATAAAAACTAGGGGATGTTTTAGGTAAAGAAGAAATAACGTTAGTATAACGAGTGGGTAAAAGTGGTGGTAGGAGTTGCGAAATTGTCCCTAAGCAATTGACTACTTTACTAGACCGATAGCAAATTTTATGTGGGAGGGGCCACTGCTAGCATGTCATCCATGACTTGGAATTCTATGCACTTATGATTGGAACTATTAGCAAGCATCCGCAACTACTAATGTTCATTAAGGTAAAACCCAACCATAGCATTAAGATATATTGGTCCCCCTTCAATCCCGTATGCATCAATTTCTATGCAAGGTTGAAGCTTCTGTCACTCTTTCCCTCTAATACATAGTCCTATCAACATACAACTAACCCTATGGTGTGATCCATGTGCACGCTCATATGATGGGCACCAAAGGACATCACATAACCACAAGTAAATTAAACCAATCATAGCAATTCACCAATTACCGAATAGGACACCGAAAATCTACTCAGACATCATAGGATGGCAACACATCATCGGATAATAACATGAAGCATAAAGCACCATGTTCAAGTAGAGGGTACAGCGGGTTGCAGGAGAGTGGACCATTGTAGATAGATGGGGGAAGGTGATGAGGATGTTGGTGAAGATGACGGAGGTGTTGGTGTAGATAGCCGTCACATGATGATGGCCCCAGCGGCGTTCCGGCACCACCGGAAGAGAGGGGGAGAGAGCCCCCCTTCTTCTTCTTCTTCTTCTTCCTTCACCTTCTCCCTAGATGGGAGAAGGGTTTCCCCTCTGGTCCATGGCCTCCATGGCGGCAGAGGAGCGAGAGCCCCTCCAAGATTGGATCTGTCACTCTGTCTCTCTCTGTTTCTGCGTTGGCCGATTCTGCCCTTTCACCGTTTCTTAAATTCCCAGAGATCCATAACTCCGATTGGGCTGAAATTTAGACACAATTTTTATCTAGATATTAGCTTTCTTGCGGCGAAAGAAGGGGACCAACCGCTTTACGGGGTGGCCACGAGGGACCAGGGCGCGCCCCCCTGCCTCATGGCCCCCTCGGGTATCGTCTCGCGTTGATTCTTCTTCCCAAAAATCACATATATTCAAAAAAAATCTCCGTCAATTTTTGTCCCGTTTGGACTCCGTTTGATATGGATTTTCTGCGAAACAAAAAACATGCAACAAACAGGAACTGGCACTGGGCACTGGATCAATATGTTAGTCCCAAAAATAGTATAAAAAGTTGCCAAAAGTATATTAAAGTTGTAGAATATTGGCATGGAACAATCAAAAATTATAGATACGATGGAGACGTATCATCCTCCTACTCCCGCTTCAACCGTAGGGGAGGTGGTGATGATGTCGCCTGCGCCGGCCACGTCCCCCAGCATCCATGTCCCCGTAGCCCCCGCGGCATCGGCGGCCTTGTGCAACGGGGCCTTCGAGGTGGACGGGTGGGCTGCAGCATCGGGCTTCTTCTTGGGTGCCATGGGTGATGAAGCCGTCGATGAAGAAAACGATGGTGAATATGACGCGCTGTGTACACTCTCGGGTTCGCGCAAGCGCTGTCCCCCTACCTGGCGCGCCAAAGATGTCCTGGGAAAACACGGCCACCAATGGGGCCATCAGCCTCTTGTGGTTCAGCAGGGGGAAGAGCACATTGCACAAAGAGCGGAGGGCATAGAGCACCATGACAGCAATCACACGGGCAGTTTTTACCCAGGTTCGGGCCACCGTGAGGCGTAAAACCCTACTCCTGCTTTGGTGGATTGATGAGAGGACTGTAGTGGAGATGCAGCGCTCTAGCCTAGCATGGTTGCCTCGGGGCGAGAGCAGCTACGTGCGTATAAGTGTACAAGGGTCTGAATCCTTTCTAAGGTTGCCATGACCCTCCTTTTCGAGATCAAGGGGTCACCACAATGGCAATTCAATCATTACGTACTGATTAGATAGCAAACAATGCTATCATACCTAACTCTGCAGACATGATAAGGTGCATTAAATGCACCGCTTAGTGTCACATCGTAGCGCATCCCGGCAAGCCTTGCCGGGGGTCGTTCGGCCACCTTCTCGCCTACCCGCGTGACACGTCTTTGGACAGGTGTCATTTGGAGGTGATTTCCTTTGGAAGTGGTTGCACGTGCCATATAACAGCCACTTACACTACAAAATTATAACACTGATATTCCTGTGGATGAGAACTGGATGATCATTGGGGACTTCAACTTTATCAGATCCAGTGATAATAGAAACTTGCCTGGGGGGATATTAATGATATTTTCATTTTCAATGAGATTATTGGAAATTTGGGACTTTTGAAACTTCCTCTCAAAGGGAGATCTTTTACTTGGTCCAACATGCAAGATTTCCCTCTTTTGGTGCAATTAGACTGCTTTTTCACTTCTTCCAACTAGATCTCTAGTTACCCTATGACTTAGGATTTACCTCTGGCTAGGACAGCTTCTAATCATGTTCCATGTGTGGTAGTGATTAATACCAACATGCCGAAGTGCAAAATCTTTAGGTTTGAGAACTATTGGGTGAAGATGGATGGTTTTTATGAATGTGTTGAAAAATCATGGGCCAAACCTTCACACAAATCTCACATCTGTGCTATCATTGCTGATAAGTTTCAAACCTTAAGGCAGGATCTTAATAAGTGGAAGCTGGGTATCTCAAAGTTGTAGTTGCTTATTGCTAAATGCAATAATATCATTATAGTCCTTAATAATCTGGAGGAATTAAGGCCCCTGGTCGGGCAAGAGTTCAACTTCAGGAAGATTGTCAAATTGCATGTCGAACACTTGTTACATCTGCAGTTCTTATATTGGAAGAAGAGATGCACCATCAGGCACATTAACGTGGGGGAGGCGAACAGTAAGTTTTTTCATGCCATGGTCACTGAAATATTTAGAAGAAATTCTATTGCCAGCTTGCAGTTGCCTGATGGTACTATCATTTCTGATAGTTCACAAATGGAGGGCATTATTTTGGTTGCTTTCAAAGGAAGAATGGGTAGTTCTAGAGGTATTAGTATGGGTTTTGACCTGAAATCTTTACTGCAGCCTGTGCCTAGTTTAGAGGCACTCACTAAACCCTTCACAGTTAAGGAGATGGATGATGTTGTCAAGCATATGCAAGTGGATAAAGCTCCTGGTCCGGATGGCTTTAATGGACTATTTTTCAAAAAATGCTGGCCTATTATTTGTAAGGAGTTCTATGCTCTGGCCCAGGATTTCTATGAGGGGAAGGCCCAGCTAGAAAATATTAATGGCTCTTACATCACTGTGGTACCTAAAAAATTATGTCCTGAAACCATGGAGGATTTTAGGCCCATATCTCTCACAGGAATGGGAGTCTAGTTCTTGTCTAAAATGGCAGCCCATAGGTTCCAAGAGTTGATCATGCTCTGCATTCACAAAAATCAATATGGTCTCATTAATCTCCATCACTGTCATCAGTCTATGAGATGCATCTTAATCCTAAACCTAGATTTTGAAAAGGCAATAGGTTTGATTGAGCATGATGCCATTGTTGAGATTATGAAACATAAAGGATTTAATAGCAAATGGATTGGCTGGGTAATGCAGATTCTCTCATCTGGGACTTCTTCTGTCCTTCTAAATGGAGTGCCTGGGAAGCAATTTAAGTGCAAGAAAGGGGTCAGGCAAGGGGACCCAGTGTCTCCTCTCCTTTTTGTACTTGCTGCAGATCTATTACACTTAGTTGTGAATGATATGTTGCATAGGGGTGAGCTTCAATTGCCTATACCATGCCATGACATATATTATCCTATTGTGCAATATGCAGATGATACTTTAATCATTGTACTTGCTGATGAATCAAAATTGTTGGCCCTAAAGAAAATGCTACTAGTCTTTTCCCAATCCACTAGTTTGGATATGAACTACCACAAGTCTTCCATGGTCCCCATCAATGTAAGTCTGGAGGAAACTGCCAGGCTGGCTGCTGTGTTTGGATGTCAGGTGGGCTAATGCCTTTCACTTATTTGGGCCTTCCTGTGGGTAGAAGCAAACCTAGTGTAACACCCATGATGCGGCTATATCTCCCACGTGTCGGGGCACGACTTAGAGGCATAACCGCATGGTAGGCATGTCGCAAGAGGGGTAATCTTTACACATCCCATGTACTGAATAAGAAAGGGATAAAGAGTTGGCTTAAAATCACCACTTCACACAATACATAAATATATCATACATCATCCAGAATACAATCAAGATCCGACTACGGAACCAAAATAAAGAAAGACAACCCCAAATGCTAGATCCCCGATCGCCCCAACTGGGCTCCTCTACTGATCATCCGGAAAAGAAACATAGTAACGGCCCGAATCCTCGTCAAACTCCCACTTGAGTTCGGTAGCGTCCCCTGCACTGGCATCATCGGCACCTGCATCTGTTTGGAAGTATCCATGAGTCACGGGGACTCAGCAATCTCACACCCTCATGATTAAGACTATTTAAGCTTAAGCGTAGGAAAAGGGGTAGTGAGGTGGAGCTGCAGCAAGCACTAGCATATATGGTGGCTAACTTACGCAAAAGAGAGCGAGAAGAGAAGCAAAGCACGGTCGAGAAGCTAATAGTGATCAAGAAGTAATCCTGAAGCTACTTACGTTCAAGCATAACACGAGACCGTGTTCTCTTCCCAGACTCCACCGAGAAGAGACCATCATGGCTACACACGCGGTTGATTCATTTTAATTAGATTAAGTGTCAAGTTCTCTACAACCGGACATTAACAAATTCCCATCTGCCATAACCTCGGGCACGACTTTCGAAAGTTCAAAACCCTGCAGGGGTGTCCCAACTTAGCCCATCACAAGCTCTCACGGTCAACGAAGGATATTCCTTCTCCCAAGAAGACCCGGCCAGTCTCGGAATCCCGGTTATAAGACATTTTGTCAATGGTAAAACAAGACCAGCAAAGCCGCCCGAATGTGCCAACAAATCCCGATAGGAGCTGCACATATCTCGTTCTCAGGGCACACCGGATTGTCCCTGGTGGCCACCGGCGGCTGACAAGTTGGACCAACACTCAGAGGAGCACTGTCCCGAGGGTTTAAAATAAAGATGACCCTTGAGTCCATGGAACCCAAGGGAAAAGGCTTAGGTGGCAAATGGTAAAACCAAGGTTGGGCCTTGCTGGAGGAGTTTTATTCAAGGCGAACTGTCAAGGGGTTCCCATAACACCCAACCGCGTAAGGAACGCAAAATCAAAGAACATAACACCGGTATGATGGAAACTAGGGCGGCAAGAGTGGAACAAAACACCAGGCATAATGCCGAGCCTTCTACCCTTTACCAAGTATATAAATGCATTAAAGTAAACAAGATATTAATAATGATATCGCAACAATAACCATGTTCCAACATGGAACAAACTTCATCTTCACCTACAACTAGCAATGCTATAAGAGAGGCTGAGCAAAGCGGTAACATAGCCAAACAATGGTTTGCTAGGAAAGGTGGGTTAGAGGCTTGACATGGCAATATGGGAGGCAATATATAACAAGTGGTAGGTATCGCGGCATAGCAATAGAGCGAACAAAGAGCAAGCAAAGATAGAACAAGGCATCAACTTGGCAAACCAAGTGTGCCGCTGGAAAGATGAGATGATTTCGGTCGAAATCGATATAAAGATCACCGGAATCGGATGCACGGTTTGCAAATGGCAAGCAAAATAAGAATGGCACAATTCTGCGATTAACTGCACGATGCCATCTAGAATGCAACAAGAAACTACGCTACTGCACTCCAACATAGCAACAAAGCACATGGCAGTGATCTACTCAAGATGCTTGACAAAACATGAACACTGAGCTATGGCTAAAACACACTAGAACAGGTTCAAACAAGCATGGCAAAAGTGCAAAAGATATCAGCTTCACAGACTTAGTGAAAATACTAACATGCCAGAAATTAACATCAGGAAGCAATGTTTAGAGCAAGCAAACGACATGCTACAGGAACATATCATAGCAAACAAAGGCATGGCATAAATCTACTCAAATCCTAGAACAAAAGTCCCTTACTGACCATGAGCCAAAAAGGCACAGAAGATATAATGGCACCCATGTAAACAGAGCAAGTTTCATTAACAGATTCAGACTTAGCAGAAAACCGAGCATGGCATAAATAGAGTTATGAAGGCATCTTTACGAGCTCGATTCACTCACCACAAGGCATTTCATGAAAAGATAAGCATAGAATCAGCAAGAAGACATGTTCATGAAGCTAACCATGGCAAGAGCAAGTTAATAGCATGCACGAATCAACTACAACAACCATGGAAAAATTGATTAACATGTAAACAATCTGCGAGGAACATTTTATAGAAAAAGTAGAGCACGATTGAGACATGCTAGTGCACTCCATAATTGCAAGCAGGGGCATGAATGGATAGAGCATAACCATATGTCCAAATCATCCTTACTCAAGTAACTCAAAACAAGCATGTATCTCACTATAACATCATGTTTACATGGCATAAAAATAACAGCAGAACAAGGACTTAGCAAAATCCTAAGTCCCTGAAATCAACAATATCACGAAGGCTACTTTGCATGCTTGTGCTAGTCACCACAAAGATCACAAAAATACATGGAAAGCACCCCTGTAAAGATGGCATGGCATAGACCAAAACACATGTAGAGCACACGCCCATATGCAACACACAACAAATGTGACAAAAATGACAAATCCTCGTATTCTGATAAGAAACAACACCTAACAATTTATAGCACTCTTGCATCAGTGAATTGGGCACCAAGATGGACTCAAACAAGCATGCCACAATGGAATGAAATGAAGAGCATCTCCCAATGAACATTTGGTATCTCATGTGCATGAAACGGAGCTACAGTCTTGAAGTTATGATGCGTTGAACAGAGGCATAAAATTTCATAGATCCGGGACTTAGTGGAATTTTCACCTCCGCGAAAGTCAACGCGGGACGGAGGGATCCGGGACGGACATGGCGTTTGGATCGAACACCCGGTGGATCTGGTCCAGGTTGGCGCGGACTTCGAAGATCGTCGGGGAGTCACCGGAGTTGGGCGTTGCGGTGGTCGGATCCGGCAAGGGAGCTCACCGGGCTTGGACGAGAGGCGCCGGCGGGACGGAGATGCGGGCTCGCGCGAGAGGCCGGACGGCTCGGGCGTGGTGGCCGGGTGGCGCGGCCACCGGCGGGAGGCGGCGGCGAGGTGGAGGCAAGCGGCGGCAGGGCGCGCTTGCTCGGAGGGCCCGCTCCGGGCCTGCGGGGCGGCGGCCGAGGGAGGTGGCGGCGCGACACGTGGCGCGATGGGGTTCGCCGCGGGACGCGGCGTGGACACGTCCGGCCATCTCGGCCGCTGCCGGTGGCGGCGTGGAAGGTTAGGGTAGGGTTTGGACCTGGAATTCCGGAGGGAGAGACATATTTATAGCTAGGAGGAGGTAGGAGTGTCCAAATGAGGTGTAGTTTTCGACCACACGATCTTGATCCGACGACGGAGGGGTGTTGGGCTGCAACACACACAAGGCCTTTACGGTTCCCCGGTTAACCGTTTGAGTATCAAACGGACTCCAAATGACCCGAAATTTGACAGGCGGTCTACCGGTGGTGTACCAAGGCCACTTGGCAAATCTTGGTCCATTCTGAGAATGTTTAACACCCGCACACAAAAAGAGGCAAAAGGGGGCGCCGGAGGACGTGGGAGTGTCGGAATGCAAAACGGACAACGGGGAAAATGCACGGATGCATGAGACGAACACGTATGCAAATGCGATGCACATGATGACAAGATATGAAATGCATGACATGAACAAAAATCAAAACAAAGACAAACCCAACCACAACGGGAATCTCATAACTTAAAGCCGAAATGTCAAGAGTCGGAGTACAAATATGGCAAGTTACATCCAGGGTGTTACACCTAGGATGGCTGATCTTATCCCTCTTGTGGATTGCATGGAGAGAAGAATGTCTTCTAGCTCTTCCTTCCTCGCTCAAGGTGGGGGTCGGCATCCTGGGAACGGGGGTACCCAGACTTGCCTACCTGCGGCCCAGGGCGTGGCTCAACCAACAGCCTGATACAGCCCATCTTCATCAGCAACCACTCAAGACCCTCGTGAGGGGCCAAGCCTCGTGAGGCGGACGACACCATGACCCCCTCAGGGGTGGCCCCACTAGGCTGGCTCCCGAGGAGCGGAGATATCTATGCAAGGGGCACCTCGCGAGGTTCGCGTGACGTGAGCCATGACGACCGAAGCCAGGCGGGCGCCGCCAGGCGCAAAGTGCTAGTTTCCTCTTTGGTGTTAAGGAAGCAGGTGCAGGCTGTAACGCCTCAGATATAACTTTCCCAATTTGTACTCCAACTCTTGCCGTTTCCGGCATTAAGTTATATTTATTTCTCGGGTTCGGGTCTTTGTCTCCGTGTGTTGTTTTCATTTTCATGCATCTCATATCATGCCATCACGTGCATTGCATTTGCATACATGTTCATCTCATGCATTCGAGCATTTTCCCCGTTGTCCGTTTTGCATTCCGGCGCTTCGTTCTCCTCCGGTGGTCATTTCTAGCTTTCTTTCGTGTGTGGGGATTAAACATTTCCGGATTGGACCGAGACTTGCCATGCGGCCTTGGTTTACTACCGGTAGACCGTCTGTCAAGTTTCGTACCATTTGGACTTCGTTTGATACTCCAGCGGCTAACCGAGGGACCGAAAAGGCCTCGTGTGTGTTGCAGCCCAACACCCCTCCAATTTGGCCCAAAACCCACCAAACTCTACTCCATGTCCTAGAGCGTTCGATCACGATCGCGTGGCCGAAAACCGCACCTCATTTGGACTCTCCTAGCTCCCCCTATGCCTATATATAGCCCCCCCATTCCTAATCCCGGGTCTCCTCTCCCGAAACCCTAAAATTCCTCTCCGCCGCACCGGACGTGTCCGGACGGGCCGGACAACGTCCGGATCCCCGCCGCCAACCGCCGGCCGACACCTGTCGCCGTCGCCCCCGCTGAGCGCGCGGCCCGGGAGGCCCGTTCCCGGCCCCCGCGGCCCGAAGCGCCGCGCCGCCGCCCGGGGCCTTCGTCCCCGCGCCGCCTGGGCTCCTCGTGCGCCCCGCCGCCTCCTTCTCTACTCCGTCCGCCGTGCGGCATCACCGGCCCCGCACCACTTCGGCAGCCGCGCCCTCGCTCCGGCGCCGGATCCGGTCACCGCCGCCTCGCCGCCCCTCGGGAACCGCGCCAAGTCCAACTCCGGCCTCCCTCTCCCCGGCCGCCTCGCCGTCCAACTCCGGTCGGCCCATCTCCGGCGACGTTAAGCTCTCCGGCGAGCCTCGAAATCCATGCAGCTACAGTATCGGGCGCCAGATCTCAGATCTGAAAACCCTAGGGTTGACTCTTTCCCCTCTCCCCCTAATTTTTGTGCATACTTTGACCTGCCATATCTCCGCATCCGTAGCTCCGTTTTGGACATATGATATATCAAAATCTTCGTCTCGACGAGTACATCATTTCATTCCATTGCATCATTTGCATTTGAGTTCATCTTGATGCCCAAAATGCTGTTAGAAGGAGGCATCGTGAGTTAAATTGCAGATCCGTTATCTCATCATAGACTTTTGTCATTTTTGCCATGATTATTGTGTGCATGATATGCCTGTGAGTCTTTGGGATGAATTGTTAAGCATTTTGTCTTCTTTCCAGAGGTGCCACCCATGCATTTTTAGGATATATGTGGTGACTTGTGCAAGCTTGCAAAGAGGGGCACCTGAGAATTCTGTTTTCAGGGACTTAGTGATTTTCACTAAGTCTGGAATATCTTAGTTCATGATGCCATATGTTCAGCTTGTTTCCTAGTGATCCGTGCCTCTTTTGAGGATGATCAGTAAGGGAGTTTTGATATTTATGTTATGC
The DNA here is from genome assembly GCA_034509565.1 of Triticum monococcum. Lineage (NCBI taxonomy): Eukaryota > Viridiplantae > Streptophyta > Magnoliopsida > Poales > Poaceae > Triticum > Triticum monococcum. Next base: position 318,767,740 of record CM067842.1, read on the forward strand.
TCTATCGATCCATGTCTTTGTTTGCATATGTGGAGTGCTCTAGCTTGAGTCAATCGAGCTCTACTTTTGCTTCGTGGTAAATTTGGGCAGATCGTCAACTTGTTTGCGATTTTGCCGATGCTATTGCTAGTGATCCGTGCATGCTATGCCTTTCTTTTTGCCATGCCTAGTTAGCATTTTGTGCCTTCTCAATGGATATATGCTTTCCTTGCCATGACTTGCACCGTAGTGAGTGCATCGAGCTCGTTTACATGCCTTCGTGAGTTATAATTTCAGCATGTCTCAGTTTTCACCAAGTCTGAAAACTGATTGTGTTTCATCTATGTTCGTGTGCTTGTTAGAGTATTTTGTGAACCCTTTTGGCCCCAGGTCACTTTGGGTGTTTTGTTAAGCTTGTTGAGTAGCTCCATGCCATGTTCTTACTTGCCATGTTCAGGTTATGTTTCATGTTGTTTTGCTGCTCCGAAGAGAGCATCGTGGTCTGAAATTTCAGACTAGTGTTAATTTCACTAAGTCTGAAATCTGTTTTGCATATTCGTTTTTGCCATCCTCGTTTGGACCTCATAATGGATGAATTTGACCGTGGCTCAGTGCTAGTGATTTGATAAGCATCTTGTGTACATCCCTGCCATGTATTTTGTTTTCATGTTTGGTGACTGTAGCATGTTCATTTCATTGCATTTAGGAGCCTACTTGCTGTAAATCGCAGACCGGTTCGTTTCGTAAAACGCTTGCCATTTCCAAACCGTAGCTCCGATTCCTATGATCTTTATATCGTTTTCAGGTGATTTCATCCCGTCTATCCAGTGGCACACTTGGTTTTCCAAGTTGAGGCCAGGTTCATGCATTTCCTGTCACGTCTTGCATTTTGCATCCCGCATAGCATACCATCTTTGCATATTATTGGTTGCCCTTGCACGTGGTTGATTGTATCCTTGTTGCTTGTTTGTGTTGTTGGGTAGAGCCGGGAGACGAGTTCGCTAACGAGGAGCCCGTTGAGTTTGCTTTTGAGGATCCAGTCAACTCTGACAACTATGCAGGCAAGATGATCATACCCTCAAAATCATTACTATCTTTGCTATGCTAGTTTGCTCGCTCTTTTGCTTTGCCATTGCTACGATGCCTACCACTTGCTTGTCAGCCTCCCAACTGCCATGATTGAGCCTCTAACCCACCATTGTCCTAGCAAACCGTTGATTGGCTATGTTACCGCTTTGCTCAGCCCCTTCTTATAGCGTTGCTAGTTGCAGGTGAAGGTCGGAGCCGTTCCTTGTTGGAACATTTGTTTACTTGTTGGGATATCATTATATTGCCATGATATTTTAATGCATCTATATACTTGGTAAAGGGTGGAAGGCTCGGCCTCTCGCCTAGTGTTTTGTTCCACTCTTGCCGCCCTAGTTTCTGTCATATCGGTGTTATGTTCCCGGATTGTTGCGTCCCTCACGCGGTTGGGCTATAATGGGAACCCCTTGATAGTTCGCCTTGATTAAAGCTTTTCCAGCAATGCCCAACATTGGTTTTACCATTTGCCACCTAGCCTCTTTTTCCCTTGGGTTTCCGGAGCCCGGGGGTCATCTTATTTTAACCCCCCCGGGCCAGTGCTCCTCTGAGTGTTGGTCTGAAACGTCAGCCGCCGGTGGCTACCAGGGGCAACTCTGGGCTGGCCTACCGGAAGTTTGGACAATCTGAGTGTGCCCTAAAAAAGAGATATGTGCAGCTCATATCGGGATTTGCCGGCACATTCGGGCGGTGTTGCTGGACTTGTTTTAACCTATCGAATCGTCTTGTTGTACCGAGATACCGAGTCTGATCGGTGTGTCTTGGGTGGAGGTCTATTCCATCGTTGACCGTGAGAGCTTGTTATGGGCTAAGTTGGGACCCCCCTGCAGGGATTGATCTTTCGAAAGCCGTGCCCACAGTTATGGGCAGATGTGAATTTGTTAATGTCCGGTTGTAGATAACTTGAACCTTAATTAATTAAAATGAATCAACTGAGTGTGTTGCCGTGATGGCCTCTTCTCGGCGGAGTCCGGGAAGTGGACACGGTGTTGGAGTTATGTTTGCGCAGGTTGCTCTCTAGTTTCCCGCTCGTGCTTTGCCTCCTCTTCTCGCTCTCTTTTGCGAATAAGTTAGCCACCATATATGCTAGTCGCTTGCTGCAGCTCCACTTATACATTACCCCTTTCCTACCTATTAAGCTTAAATAGTCTTGATCGCGAGGGTGCGAGATTGCTGAGTCCCTGTGGCTCACAGATTACTATTACACCAGATGCAGGGACAGATGATACCGCTCCAGATGGCGCGCTTGAGCTCAAGTGGGAGTACGACGAGGACTCTCAGCGTTACTAGTGTCTTTTCCTGATGATCAGTAGTGGTGCCCAGTTGGGGTGATCGGGACCTATGTCGCTTGTTGGGTTGTCTTTTATTTTGGCGCCGTAGTCGGGCCATGAGTGTTTGGATGATGTATGTTATTTATGTACTTTGATGTGACGTGGCGAGTGTAAGCCAACTATGTACCTCCCCTTTATATTATTTATGTACATGGGATGCGTGACGATTTCCTAACTTGCGACATTGCTTTCAATGCGGTTCTTCCTCTAAGTCGTGCCTCGACACGTGGGAGATATAGCCGCATCGAGGGCGTTACACAGGCGAGGAGTCTTGAGGCATCGGGCAAAGGTTTCCATAATGGTGCAACATGACTAAGACTAGCAGGACGAAAGGACGGAGGTCACCGCGGAGCCCATGGTGGCTTCACCACGACAGCCTTTGGCAGGCGAAGACCACCTTTCATCAGGATAACTTCTACTAGTTGTCTCCCTTCAAAACTGGCCATTGTGGGATCCTTTCCCGCCTAACATTTGGGAAGAGGACCAGCGCCTCTATAAATAGGGCTAGCCACCACCATAGCAAGGGGATATTCGGACCATCCTCAGACACACCAGCTCATCGAGATCAAGAACACCTCTCCTCAGGAGGCTGTTCATCCATTGTACCGATTCATCCTCAGCCCATGAGGCAATCCATCACACCACACTGGGGTAGGGTATTACACCAAAATGGTGGCCCGAACCAGTATAAACTCTCGTGTCTCTTGTTCCTTGGGTTCGGTGAGCTAGGCCCTGAGATCATTCCGAGAGCGAGGTAGGGAGAGATCTTCGTGCGCAACCCAGAGTTCGAACCTCAAGGGTTTGCCGGAACCCGCAATTCGACATGTCGCGCACTAGGTAGGGGTGCGCTGAAGCCTTTCTTCCATCGATCCATGCTCCACTGCTCCACCGCATCCATGGATGACGCTCGCCGAGCCCGTGCTGAGCGTCGGGCCGCCTTCGCCTCTCGCATCGCTCAGGCGGCGCCCGTTGGCGGACCTCCCTGCCGTTCTCCATCACCCGCTGCCAACGCGGCCACCGGCCCGGCAGCAAACGAGCAGCAAGCTTCATCGCTACATCCCTACGTGCGGCAGGACGGACGCCCCGCCACCCCGTCGCTGACTCCGGCCGGCTCGTCATCTTACGCTTGTCGCGCTTGCACGGATGCGCAGGCTGCACTGCTCATGGCACGCGAGCTCCTGCGTTACCGCCCGGTCGACGACCTCTACGATGACAGGCTGGACCCCATCGCCGAGCTTGTCAGCACTGCCGGGGGCTCTCCCGCACCTTCTCTCTCGCTGCCTCGCCCACCTCCAGCTGCGGGTGATGTAGCTTACGGAGCGCCTCTGCCGCCTCCGCATCAAGACGACGCCCTCGCACCAAGACACGCGGTCCCGTGGTGTGACCCGCCACGTGGGGCGCCCGCGCACGAAGAGGGAAGCTGCCAAGAAGTCCCGAGGCCGCAGGAAAACTCTCGTACACTCCCAGCACCATTGCGTCAAGACCACGCGCCGTCTACGGCGGCGGCGCGTGGATATCAGGATCGGGCTCTGCCTCCGCGAAGGGCTCCGGTGACCACAACAGGCTGCCGAGCCTTTACTCTTGAGCTGCGCAGCATCGTCTGGCCAGGCAAGTTCAAGCCAGACATGCCTCTGCGCTACGACGGCACCCCCGACCCTGCGGAGTTCTTGCAGCTCTACAAGCTGAGCATCGAGGCAGCCAACGGAGACGAGAAGGTCATGGCGAACTGGTTTCCCGTGGCCCTCAAGGATGGCGCGCGCTCGTGGCTCTTGAACTTGCCCGCGGGATCGATCTCCTCCTGGGCAAGATGCGCGAGCGCTTCATCGCCAACTTCCAGGGCACTCGCGACCGCCTGCCGGCCGCAGGCGACCTGTGGCGCATCAAGCCGCAGCCATGGGAAACCCTGCAGAAGTACATCCAGTGCTTCAACAACGTTCGCCTCAAGATCCCCAAGGTGACGGACGAGGCCATCATATCCGCGTTCTCCGATGGCGTCCACGACGTCAAGATGAAGGATGAGTTCGCCATCCACGAGGAGCTATGCACGGCCTTGGAGATGTTCAATATGGCGACCAAGTGCGCCAGGGCAGAGGAAGGGCACCTTTCCCATCTCGAGCTCCCAGCTGTTGACCAGGAGGACAAGAAGGCAAAGATCAAGGACATGAAGCGCAATGGGGCTGCCGTGCTCGCGGCAGAGTGAGAGATGAAGCGCGGCCGCGACCACCCCTAATCATCCAAGGCCAACCGCCCATTCTATGCCTTCCACAATGTTCACAGCCACAACACAACCGACTGTCAGGAGCTCCAGGCCATCCGAGATGGGCGCTTCGGTCGGCGCCCCGAGCGCAACGACCGAGGCTACGGCCGGGGAGGACGACAAAGTGGCGGACGCTGGGACGACTGTGGCCCCCGCCAGGAGTGGCGTGACCGGCCTTGTGAGGACCGCTGGCAGGACCAGCCTCGCAAGGTCACATGGAGAGACGAACCTCGTGAGGACCGCCCCTAGGGCAACTCCGGCCTCCCTCAGTTGCCACCCCCACCAAGAAGGAACGACGACCACCATCAAGACGAGGGGCTCAGGACTTCCAGGAGCCACGCGCCATCGCGTGTATCTTGGGTGGTGCTCAAGACCCAGCCTCTTAGCGTATCTTCAAGTAGTTTTGCTCGCGAGGTGAACGCTGCCCTTCCCAGGCTCTAGGCCACGCGCCCGCTCAGGTGGTCCAAGTGCGCCATCACCTTCAGCTCGTTAGACCATCTCAAGTGCGTGGCGACCACCGGAGCCCTCCTGATGCTCTGCTCACCCATCATCAGCAATGTTCAAGTCACCAAGACCCTCATTGATGGCGGTGCAGGGCTCAACGTCCTATCCATCGAGACATTCCACAGCCTCCAGGTGCCGTACGATCAACTATAGCCTACCAAGCCTTTCTCAGGAGTGATCGATGTCTCCAGCACCCCGATAGGGCAGGTCTGCCTCCCTGTCACCTTCGGCCAGCGTGACAACAAACGCACTGAGCACATAGACTTTGATGTTGCCCACATCCGCCTGTCGTACAATGCCATCCTTGGGTATCTAGCCTTGGCCAAGTTTATGGCAATGACCCACCACGGCTACAATGTCCTCAAGATGCCAGGGAGCGGCAGCATCATCATGGTCCCCTATGAAGAAAAAGATGTGGTGTGCTCCCTCGAGCGCGCTTACCAAGCTGCAGCGGTTGAAGACCCCGACAACAAAGGCACCATGTACCCTCCTGAGGCCAACCCCAAAAAGAAGAAGCAGCTACTCCACCAAGGACCTTAGTAGGACGACGTCTCCAGCGGAACCACCTCAGAACCTGTGCCCGCAGATGGGGCACCTCCTCCCCTTGCATAGGAAGGCGCGCCTGGCACCCTCCTCAGGCTGGGCTCAGGGGCTCTCTTTTGGAGGGCCTCAGACCTAGCCAACATCATGAGGGAGGCGCTCGGGCACCATGTGGAGGCGTGCTTCGCCGCATGTTTTCCTGAAGAGGGCACAAGGCGCAGAGCGCCTGGTGCTCGGGAGTTCATCACCAAAGCGACTAAGGAGCTTCAGGAAGCAAGAGCCATGCGTGGTGACTGTCGCCCACCACCCCGCTCAGCTCCCCATCCTAGTGAGGACAGCGGGGAACGCGTCTGTGTCAACATTCCAGGGCTCAATATGGCCGCATATTAGGGATGTTTCTGGCCTTTGCGCGTTGGACGGTGCGAGGGTCTCCCTCACAGCTATGTTCGCATGTCTCTCGGCCTACCGAACACCGCTGTCACCTTCCAGCGCCACCTATGGAGCATTCTGGCGGCTCAGGAGGCCAGGCATCACACTGTCTTGGCGGAGATTACGACAGTTCTTCAATAGACACCTCGGCCTGCGGAGCCTCCTGAGGCTCAGGACCCTGGCGGCTCATGAGGAGCAACTTCTCCGGCGCGCATCTTCAGCTACCCCGACACCACTCCAGCTACGGTATCAGGTGACTCTTTCCAGTTCATTCATTTAGGGGCGCCCTTCATGCAACATTATCCCCAAGTCGCATGGGCATGTCCCTGCGGCATGTATCCTTTTGCATCTTTAGCTTACTCTATTGGGAGCGCCTCATGGGTTGCATCATCCCCAGGCCGCTAGGGTCCATCCCAGTGGCATGTATCGTTCTTGCATCTATCTGAACCAGCTTGCCCTCTTGCATGAATTGCCTTATGATTATCACCTGCCTGTCCGGTACTTCGATACCATGAACGTTGCACGCCCTTACAAGCCCGCCCACGACCGGTTCATGATTAAGGACTAGCACGACGCATGTGCTTGGTCCGTCCCTGTAGCGTCGCCAAACCCAAGAGGTCGAGCTCTGGCTCGCGGGCCCGCTCCCGTGTACGTCACCTCCCATGGCCCTTGGTGCCTTGTTCTTGCATGAGCTAATCGCGGATGAACAAGCCAGGGCACGCGACCCGGTGCCATGCCACCATGGGAGCCACGCGCAGGTCGTCTTTCTTTAGGATTCTTCGCATGTGAAGACTAGGCATGGCGTCTGTGCTCGGGTCCGTCCCAGTAGCATCGATAAACCCAACAACTGAGCTCTGTTTGGCGGGCCGGCCTCGTTCATGTCCCCTCCTGGGGTCGTTAGTGTTTGGCCTTCTCATGTGATCACGTCAGGAGATTCGTCCATCGCAGGTTGCCTAACAATCTCGCAGGGCCTTCACAGCCATCAAGAATCAAGACCAGGCACCACCCGCCTTGAGGTAGGGCCTCGTGAGTCCCGCGCTGGCTCACGAGTACCCAGACACACCTAGCCTAGCCCTGCCATGCAAGCCATGTGTTAGGGCGGGGCTGTACATGCCCCAGGGGCTCCACTCAGAGGGAGCCCTCACCCACACAACAGCGGAAGCACCATGGTTCGCGCTGGTAGTCGACACGATCGAGGAGCGGCTATGCCCGTGCAAGTGCGGAAGCTCTATGCTCCACGCTAGTGATAAACAACTGAGGGCGGCCCCATGCCTGCATCAACCTCAGGGAGCCACATGGCTTAGTGTCCAGCCTCACCACAACGCTTTCCCCTTGGGAGAGTCAAGCGAGGGGGCTGGCCACGGGGGCTACGCTCAGGTCACGCCTAGTGTACGCCGCCCTACCAGGTCCCTCGGACCTTGTCATCATGCACCCCTCCCGAGCGGGACCTCGGCGAGGACAGGTATGAAGGTCTGTTTGCGCGTCAAGGGGGACTCCTGAGCATCATGACTCAGGACCCTAACTGGCCATGTAGCCCCTCACCCCTTGGTCCCGTCCTGTTCAGACGGTCCAACGGCGGCTGAGGTATGCGCGGGGTCGAGCTTTGCCGATGAAGAACATCAAGCAAATGGGAAGGAGGTCGTGGAATCTTAACGAGCTATTACTAAACATGTTGTTCCTTAAACACCAAACAATAGTTTTAACGCCTCCACGAGGCACGTCGCATGTTGCATGAAAGTTCATAGGAAAGTAAAAGCAGGAAGGAGCACCATCGTTTACCAGCGACCCTCCTCTTTAGCCTTGGTCGCTGTCATCCGTAAGCGCCCGCTCGTCGACAACGTTGCCGTCACCCGTGTCGTTGGTCTTGGTCGAGGGATCGGCAGCACCATTAGCTGGAGGCGCGGGGTCGATGGCAAGGAACTTCTTCAGCAAGGCCTCCACCTGGCCCTTCAGGGCTTCTGCAGCAGCTTTGCAGTGCCCCTCATCCACAGGCTCGAGCAGGACACCAAGTTCGGCGTTGGGGTCGCGAAGCGAAGGTGGTTGAGGACGCGCGTTAGGGCTGATGAGGAAAGAGCGCACGCTTCCCTCTCCACCATGGGATCGATTCCATCAATGATGACCTCGAGTGCCGTGACGAGCTGAGGAAGTAGTTGGGCAGGGTCATTGTCATCAGTCACCAAAAGCTTCTCCAAACCCTTCTCGTAGAGCCCCCACAGCGCCTTGTAGGACCTCTCCTCAAGAGACTTGAAGGCCTCGCGATCCTCGGCAAGAACCTTCGCCTTAATTTCCAGTTGGGCCCTCTCCACTTCCAACTCCTTCTCCAGCTTCTTCAAGTGGTCGCGTTTCGCGGCCTGTGCATGCGCCAGCTGCTCTAGCTTAGCGTCATGGCCGGCCACCGCTTCTTCTTGAGCCTTCAGCTTCTCCTCCCGCGCCCTGAGCTGGTGAGCCGCGGCAGCCCGTTCCTCGCGCAGGTTCTCCAGCTCGACCTCTGCCGCCTGGTAGCGCTCCTTGGCAGCCTTAGCATCTTTCAATGCCACCTCGCGGGAGGCCGTGGCCTGTTCGGAGGCCCGCTTGTCCTCCTCGGAAGCTGCCACATCCTGGCCCACTATCGCCCTGACAGACTCGTCGGAGTACAGCCAACCTAAGATCAGCTCCAGGAGCCCCTCCACCAAGCGGTGGTCAGCGCTCTGAATGTCATCCCAGAGCCGTGTCTGCACAGAAAGGGTCCCCTTCAGAATGTCGGGCGAAGCAGAAGGATCGTGAGCCAGCGGTGCAACAGGAGGAGGAGGCAGCGTCGTCACCAAGATCTGTGAATTGATGGCAGCAGAAGAAGAGGCTAGGAACCCCTGGCCATGTGGGACCTCGGTCGGCGAGCTGAGAGAGGGCACCTCCGGAGCCGACTTGGCTGTGGAGGTCGCCTTCTCCTGGGGCTCGTCCTCCGTACTTCATGAGGATGACAGGGCCGGAGAAGCACGGGGGCAGTTGCCGCCGTTCTGCGCCGAAGGAGGTGCGGCCAGGCCAGGCCAGGCTGCTGGGTACTCGAGGGAGCAGTCGCTCCCCCCTCTTCCTCTTCGCCTCTAGCGTCGGCTTGTCGGTGCAAGAGGAGAACGCCAGGAAGAAGCGACAGGAATAGGATCAAGAACAAAATCGGGACAAGGTTCTTACTGGTCCACGGCGGCATAGTCCCACGGCCTCTTCAAAAGCATGGAGCCCGGAGGCCTCGCAGCCCAGGGCACCGACCCGTGAGTCCCAGGAGCGGATGAGGTCGCGGTAGCCAGACCTGCGGTAGCACCGGTCGACGTCAGAACAGGGGCGGCACCTCGGGAGACCACCACCGGCCTGCTCTTTGTCGGGACCCCGGCCGACGGCTTCTTCGGGGGGGGGGGGGGGGTGCCCCTAGACCTCATAGTGACTCCGGCGGGGGCCTGGGACTCCCTCACCGGATAGTCGCTGGCCTCATCGCCATCGGGAGGGCGCGAAAGAGGTCTGCCGCAAGGGAAGAAGTCTCCCCTTCCCCCTCCAGGGTCGCCTCCGAGTCAGGCCTCTCCTCCTCGCCGGAATCACCAGAAGACACCAGTACTGGGGCCGCCACCTCCATGGCCTCAGAAAGCGCTGGCGGCACGAGCCTGTGCCCATCGAAGATAGGCATGGTGGTGGCTACCTTCGCCCCATCTGGGCGGCGGTACAGAGGAAGATGGGAGTCTGGCGGCTACCCTAGATCGTCCCCGACCAGGAGATGGATGGTCGCGCGCAGGTCCACTTCGGACAAGGCATCCGGGCGCAGACGGAGGTCATCCCCCTCGTCCCCAAGCTTCCACAGGGGACGTAAGCATGCCTGGAGCGGGGCTACGCGCTACGCCAGGAACTCCTTCACGAGCATGGCCCTCATTAGCTTCTCTGCCCTTGGGTCGTCAGGCTTCAGTTCATCTGTCATCTTCTACAACACCTGCTTCGCCCGGGGGTCGGTGAGCTTTGCGCGGAGCCACCTGTCATGAGGCGAGGGCATCTCCATCGGCAGCACCAACCGAGGGTGGACGTACTTGGCGTCCATCAGGACCCACTTGCTCCTGAAGCCCTTGGCCTTCTTCCCGGCCTTCGAGATCGCGTTGGTGCCGTTAGCCGCAACAAAGTTGGTGCACCCTGAGCAATGGCCCTCCTTGAGCCAGAGGTAGAAGAAGTGGCGAAGCAACTCCGCGGATGGCATCACCCCCACAAATGCCTCACAATAAAAGGCGAAAATCGACAGGAGGAGAACAGAGTTGGGATCGAGATGAAGGGCATGCAACTTGTAGTGGCTGAGGACGCCGTAGAAGAAGTCAGAGAAAGGGGGACCATTCCCGCAACAATGCTATTCATGAAGAAGGGGTAGAAGGTACTACCTGGGGGCTCCGCCTCGTCGGAGCCAACCCGAAGCATGGTATTTCCCCCCTTGTTGGTGCTGTTCGTTGTCATCAGGAGCGTGGCGGCGAGGTTCTTCTCTGTGATGCCAAGCACGCTAAAGGCCGACTCATACCAGGAAGGCGGGTTCGCGGCCTTCGCCTTGTCGGCCGCCATTAATTGCAGGCACGGAGAGGGGCTCGTGTGGATCTGGAGTCTCTCGGGGCGGGAAAGAGAAAGGGGATTTGGAGCAAGGCAAAGGAAGGCAATGAAGGCTCTGCGGCGCGCGCTAGCCTTTTCTCTATCAAGGACAGTTGCCGAGGCAGCATGGGGAAGCGGAGACGCCCACGTCCTCTCAATCCCCACGCGTCAATCAAGGTCGCAGGCAGTTGGGGCCCGCGGCTCTACACACTTTCCCTTTGGCTTCGCCTCGATGCCAAGTACGAGCGCGCCTTGGGGCCAGGGGCTACAGTCGGCATCCTAGGAACGGGGGTACCCAGACTTGCCTGCCTGCGGCCTAAGGCGTGGCTCCACCAACGGCCCAATACGACACATCTTCATCAACAACCACTCAAGACCCTCGTGAGGGGCCAAGCCTCGTGAGGCGGACGACACCAAGACCTCCTTAGGGGTGGCCCCGCTAGACTGGCTCCAAAGGAGCGGTGATATCTATGCAAGGGGCACCTCGCGAGGTTCGCGCGACGTGAGCCATGACGACTGAAGGCAGGCGGGCGCCAGTGGGCGTAGAGTGCCATTTTCCTCTTTGGTGTTATGGAAGCAAGCGCAAGCGTGGAGTCCCAAGGCGTCGGGCAAAGGTTTCCGTATCAATGCAACAAGACCAAGACCAGCAAGATGGCAGTTAGGAGGTCACCGTGGAGCCCACGATGGCATCACCACTAGAGCGTTTGGTAGGCGAAGACCACCTTCTGTCAGGATAACTTGTACTAGTTTTCTCCCTTCAAAACTGGCCGTTGTGGGATCCCTTCCCGCCTAACATTTGGGAAGAGAACCAGGGCCTCTATAAATAGGGCTAGCCACCACCATAGCAAGGAGGATATCTGGACCATCCTCAGACACACCAGCTCATCGAGCTCAAGAACACCTCTCCTCAGGAGGCTGTTCGTCCATTGTACTGATTCATCCTTAGCCCACGAGGCAATCCACCACACCACACTGGAGTAGGGTATTATACCACAACGATGGCCCGAACCAGTATAAACCCTCGTGACTCTTGTTCCTTGGGTTCGACGAGCTAGGCCTTGAGATCATTGCGAGAACGAGCTAGGGAGAGATCTTCGTGCGCATCCCAGAGTTGGAACCTCAAGGGTTTGCCAGAACCCGCAATCCAAAAGTGGGATATTGCAATATTTAAACTCTGCCCTGTCCTCTCTGCCAATATTTTTTCTCTGCTGTTTGTTGATCAACCCAGACATTGTGAAGCAGTTGCAAAGAATTCAAAGGCAATGTTTTTGGAGGAAAAATAGGCAAGAACCTGCCTCATCTCTTGTTGCATGGGATTTAATCCGTAGGCCCAAGAACAAAGGAGGGCTGGGCATCTCAAACCTGGGAATTCAGAATGTTGCCCTACTAATGAAGCATCTTCACAAATTCCTAAATAGAGAAGATATTCCAAGGGTTAATCTAATCTGGAATTCGTACTATCATGAGCTTGTACCTCAACGAACAACCCATGTGGTTCCTTTTGGTGGAAGGACATCCTTAAGCTGATAGATCAATTTAGAGAGTTTTCTTGGGTTCAGATCAATCAACGAGAAACTGATCTATTCTGGTTTGATAAATGGAAAATTGGGGATTCAGTGCTGCATATGCAGAACATATTTCCTAGGCTCTTCTCATATGTTAAAGACCCTTTGGTTTCTGTTAAGGATGGCCTTCTTTGATCGGATATGATAATCTGGTTTAATCTCCCATTATCTGAGCAAGCTTACCAGAAATTTCACTCCTTGCAATCTCTCATATTGTCTCATGAGTGATGTCATGAGTCTAAGGATGTTTGGTTCTGGCATGGCACTGTCAAAGCATATACTCCCAAGATGTTTTACACTGCCATGCACTCTCACCTTTCCTTTAACACATTGCTCATGTGGGTCTGGAAGAGTTACTGCACTATGAAGATTAAAGTTTTTGCTTGGATGCTCATAATGGATCGATTGAACACAAAGGATATGGTGGAGAGAAGACACTGACATATTGATGATGGAGTACAATGTGTGTTATGCCCAACACAATCCAGGGAAGGTAGAGACCATATATTCAACACATTTAATTTCAGTCAGCGTGTATGGGACTATTTGCAGATTGATTAGGGTGTGAGCAATAATATGTCTAAGATTGCTTTCCATGCTAGGAGAGATTTTGAAAAGCCATTCTTTGGTGAAGTAGTCTTCACTACATGTTAGAATATTTGGTTGATCAGGAATGGCAAAGTGTTCAGGAATGAGAGGCCAAGCTTTAATCGTTGGAGGGGAGCTTTTATTCATGATATGTCTTTGATTTCTCTTCGAATCAAGCCTAGGTATAAGGATGATCTAGTTAGATGGGTTACTTATCTCCCCCTTGATGTATACCTATTTCATAGAGTTGTAACTAGGTGAGTAATCTCCTCTATCCCCTTGTATTTCTTGTTGGTTACTCTTGGTAACCTTTGTACATACTGTATAATTTTGGGAATAAAATTGAAATTGCCGTGGGGAGTTTCCCTATAGTGCCCAGTCAAAAAAACACATCCGTGACATTTTGGGCCGAACAATTTTTTCTCCATAATGCTTATGACACTTCTATGACGATAATTGTGACAAAACCCGATATCATCATAGATGTGGTGGGCTCCTACTTCTATGACAAAAAATCATGAAAGGAAATGGGCTATTCATCCTGGGTGGGCCGGAGACGCAGCTGCATGACATTCTTTGGGATGTCCATGACAGAAAAAAATCATGGTAGAAGCAAGGGCGAGGAAAATATCGGGGAGTTCCCGGTTACGGTGGGTGGTCGGGGCCAAGCGATGCACTGTGGTTTGCATGTTTCTCTTGTGTATGTGCATGTACGTGTGCGAGGCGTTGGGCTCTAACTAAAGCTTAGTGAGGCGTTCGCTTACTGAACCCGAGTGATTGCACCGGCTACGCATTACTGAACCCGAGCAATCGAACGATCCCTAGCTGTTAATTGAACCCGATCGAGGGATTCCTTCGCTACTGATGCTAACTAAAACCGATCGAACATGCTGCCTCTTGATGAACAGTGAGCGTTCTTGGGGGTTGGATGAACAGTTCCCGGTGGGGGTTGGATGAATAGGACCCCATGGTAGTACTAGGCCGTTGCCGCAAGATGAATAGGACCTCGATCGAGAGGAGGCCACGACACCCGAGCCGGTTGGGGGTGGATGAACAGGACCCCGTGGAGGGCTGGTTGAATAGTTGCCGGTGGAGGGGTGGTTGAACAGTAGCCGGTGGAGGCTGGATGAACAGGACCCCGAGGATGAACAGTAGCTGGTGGAGGAGGAAGTCGACGGTGGATGAACAATATAGGAGGTGAAGGCTGGAGGAAGTGGACGGTGGATGAACAGTAGCAGGTGGAGGATGGAGTGAGGCAGTAGATGGTGGATGAACAGTAGGCCGTGGAGTCCCGTTTTGCGGTACGCCACACCCCTCCCGATGTACAGGACCCGTTTCGACCGTAGGAGGTCGAAGAGAAGTCTGTTTCCTCCGTTTTGCGTTACGCCACACCCCTCCTTATTAACAGGACCCCATTTCGACCGTAGGAGGTCGAAGAGAAGTCCGTTTCCTTTGTTTTGCGGTACGCCAGGCCCCTCCCGATGAACAGGATCCCATTTCAACTGTAGGCGGTCGAACAGAAGGTTTTTTCCTCCGTTCTGCGATACGGTAGGCCTTGTTTCGGCTGTTCCGTCCAAGCCGGTTGGCTCCCGATGAACTTGACGCATTCCTTTGCCTCCCGATGAAGACGATGCACTTTCTCTGTTCCGACCCAGCGGTTGGCTGCCGATGAACAGGACGCCGTTGATGTACTCATTCGAGACCTCGTCCATATGTACGTACGTAGCCGTATTTACTTTCTTCCAGCCTGGTTGTACGTATGTGTACTTGATTTATACAGGACCGCCTCAACTGCTACTTCACAAGTTCCTATCCTTGCTCGGCCATGGTTCATCCTTGCAGAGAGACTGATCGACCAGTATGTATGTAGACGTTCGTTACTAGAGAGGCAACCCTACGTAAAGTTTGACCCGGTGGGTCCCATCTGACACGGAGGATAAGGACGCACTTCCTTGCGTGTGAAGATATAGCTGATGTGTCCTAGATGTCAGCGGAGGAATCATTTTTCCCTGTAATAAGGACACGCTTCCTTGCGTGCAAAGATGTAGATGGTGGGTCCCAGCTGTCAGGGGAGAAAACATTATTATTTTTCGGGGTAAAAAGGATGCAGTTGCATGCATGCGTCCATGGGCATGGTGCGTCCCCACTGTCAGCCTCTCACATATAGTCATCTTCCGATGACTCTCGTTTGTTGACCATGTTGACCACACTTTGCCGAGTGCACCAAGGCCAGTGGACGACGGTGAGGCCCCAGACTGGAATGACCCAGAGAAGCCCCACTGTTTTCTCGTAATAAGGAGACACTTGCTTGTGTGGGTCCATACTGTCAGCCTCTCCACTTACATCCCTCTTCCAATGGCTGTTGTTTGTTGACCATGTTGACCATGCCGCACCGAGAGCACAAACGTGGTGGAGGAGGGCGAGGCCCAGGAAGGGAATGAACAGGAGCCGGCAAAGCCACTACAGCGGATGCCCACGCTGAGGGGAGTACAGGGGTTGACTTGTTAGCTGCGGGGTGAGGCTGACGTTGCCGGAAAATAACAGGATGTGCGGGTGGGTAGAGGGATGGCCTGGCGGCAGCACAGCCGGCCATCGGAGGAGGGAGCAGGCAGTCCCACCGGCCCTGGTTTGGGCGGCCGAAGCAGGAAGATCTGAGATTGAAGAAGGACGACGATCGTTGGATGGACATCCAACAATCACTGCTCTATGTTGCCTAAGTTGACAAAGCATTGCGTAAGCATCAAATTTTTTAGGACAACGTCCTCGTCGACCTAGTAGGCCCAGAAGTCATCGTCCAAATCTATGGAAAATAGCATACAGCCCATTCGCCATTATTTTCAATAATTTACAACCCATTTGCTAATTCTAAATGATATTTTATAGCCCATATTATTTTTATTAGCATTACAGACCATATTCTGGGCACTAATAAAAAATTCAATGAAATTTTGCATATTTCGGTGGGGTCTGAACCCTTTTAATCACAAAACTTCGAGTCACGTTAAAAATAATTTTTAAAAAATTATATCAAAAAAATTCTCCTAAAAATGAATGAAATTTAAAACATTGAAATAAAAAACGATATTTGAATGTAATTGTCGGTTGGCTTTGGTTAAAAAATTTACATCAATTTCTTACTAATTATAGCCCATTTTCTAGGGAAGCCGAATACATCCCTCCTCGTCTTGAAAAATTTGCAGCTCATCAGGGTTGAGAAAAGCAAGTAGGCCTCAGTTGGATATTCTCCAAAAAAATAGAAGTAGGCTAGCCATTTTCAGAAAGAAAAAAGATATCAACTGGGTTCGTCATGTGCTTAAATAAAAGCGTAAGCGTGGGCTAGATGGGCCACATCCCCCGCACAGCACGCAGTTGAGCTCTATCTCTAAAACTAAAAAAACTACTGGGCGAGCTGCTGGGTCCCTGGTGTTATCTGCTTGTTGTGTAATTTTCTCATTTGTTACCTACATTGACAACGGCGTGGGACCTAGTTGTCAAACAATTATGAGGAAGTATTTTTTAGGCTTGTAATAACGAGGCACCTGCTTGCGTAATCCCATGACCCTGATGGGTCCCTACTTTCAGCCTGTCCATGTACAGCCATCTCCTGATTTCTCTCGGTTCTTGACCATGTTGACAATGCTACACAGCGGCGGGCACAACGAGCAAACCAAGGCGGAGAATAACGGCGAGGCCTCAGACGGGAACAAATAGGAGCCATGGAAGATGCATTAATGTAGTGGCAGCCAGAGGGGAGTATGAAGGCAACAACATGTGACTCAAGCTTACAGATGGTACGAAAATCCCTAGGATTAATTGTTCATCAAATTTAGACAAAACCCAGACTGAACATGCCGATAACATCTAACCCAACCACTATTTTTGGCAGTCACAAACAAGTGGATTGGTCTGATCTATAAAATCGACATCCTGTCAAAAATATATTGGAGCATGACCACAAGTTGTTGTAAATAGAAGCCGAGCATGTTCAGAAGCCCATTTATCCACCTGAAACTTCTTTTTTTGCTATTCAACGTGTCCGTCTGTGAGAAATTTCTTGTTGAAAAACTTAAGCCTCATGGACAATAGTAACCTCACATCAACAGGAAGAATGTGACAAAGCTTCTATTTGCCTGGTTGGATGCATATCCTTCCATCGTTATTGTCCTCAAACGAATGTCATGAGAACTGAGAAAATCCTGGTGCTTATTACGCCACCGATTCATTATATATTTTTCTCCATGTGTTAGTGCTTAAGTAGACATGAAGATTGAAAACAGTTAAGGTTTGGAAAAAGAGTATGTCCAAAGAGTGACAGCTAAACGGTTAGTTCTAGTACAATATATACGGGCTTTCAATGTGCATGAAATCATCACCTTTATATATAAATTCTCTAGACATCGAAAGCATCGCAGCAAGCCAATAATTATGTTCAGATCATAGCTAAGCATTCTAATATATAAGATCTTGATAGAATCCAGCAGCATTGATAGGCTATCCATGGATGAACTCTTCATTGAGCATATAACATAATATTCGTACCCAAAGTGTACTCCAAGATGATATAAAACTTATGCACACAAATGAAAAATGCAGCTTATGATTACAAATGTGTAGATGAAGCTACACCAAGTGAATCTATCAAGCTTATGGGTACTGGAGAAATCATACCTTCAGAGGAACAGGCTAAAGAGGAAATCATCATTTCCGCACCTAATCAGCATGAGGGCACTGCTCAACCTGAAGCCAATGCTAAAGATGAAGACAATGATTAGCAAGGGAAAAATCTTCATCCAGTTCATCCTCGCGTTGCAAATGAAGTTCAGATTGAGAAGATAATTGATAGCATCAATGCACCTGGTCCACTCATTCATTCAAGAGCAACACAACTAGTAGAATTGCTGTGGGCATTTTGAATTTGTCTCTATTTCTGAACCCAAGAAAGTTGATGAAGCCTTCACGGAACCTGAATGGATTCAAGCTATGCAAGAAGAGCTTCAACAGTTTGAGCTGAACAATGTGTGGGAGCTAGTAAAGCGTCCTGATCCTCGCAAGCACAATATTATCGGCACCAAGTGGATCTATCACAACAAACAAGATGAGCATGGTCAAGTTGTCAGAAACAAGGCTTGTCTCATTGCTCAAGGTTACACACAAGTTGAAGGGATTTACTTCAATGAAACCTTTGCTCCCGTGGCAAGGCTTGAAGCCATTCGCATATTGTTAGCCTATGCCAACCACAACAACATTCTTCTGTACCAAATGGATGTAAAGAGTGCCTTCCTCAATGGCAAAATTGAAGAAGAAGTGTATGTTGCACAACCACCCGGCTTTGAAGATCCAAAGCGTCCAGACATGGTATACAAGCTCAACAAGGCATTGTATGGCCTCAAATAAGCTCCTCGTGCTTGCTATGACACACTCAAAGACTTCCTGAAGAGCAAAGGCTTCAAACCTGGTTCCCTAGATCCCACTCTCTTCACGAAGACATATGATGCTGATCTGTTTATATGCCAAATCTATGCGGATGATATTATCTTCGGCTGCACTGATAAGAGATATAGTGATGAATTTGGGCATATGGTGTAAGAGCAATATTAGATGTCCATGATGGGTGAGCTGAAATTCTTCCTTGGTCTTCAAATCCATCAGCAGAGTAATGGCATCTTGAAAGTGCGTTATATCAACTAGAGGGGGGGGGGGTGAATAGGCGATTTTTACGAAAGTCTTCAAAACGTGGAAGTTATGAAGACAAACAGTAGAGATATGCCTATTACTATGCAGCGGAAGTTAGACTACACTAGGCAAGCCATGGTAAAGTATCAACAGAGTGAAAGCACAGTGACGAATAGCTGCAGTGTAATATGGATCAGGTAGGAAGATATTATGAAGCCAAACAGAACACACAGTCACTCAGTGAAGACAAAAGATACAACAAACATGCAATGACTTCACAACGAGCAACAGTATGTAAAGGGAAGTGAAAATGAAACCAGTGACTCGTTGAAGACAATGATTTGTTGGACCAGTTCCAGTTGCTGTGACAACTGTATGTCTGGTTGGAGCGGCTAGGTATTTAAACCTTAGGACACACAGTCCCGGACACCCAGTCCTGAACCGCAGCTCAGGACACCCAGTCCTCACCGTATTCTCCTTGAGCTAAGGTCACACAGACCTCGCCCAATCACTCTGGCAAGTCCTCAAGGTAGACTCCCAAACCTTCACAGACTTCATTCACCGGCAATCCACAATGACTCTTGGATGCTCAGAACGCGACGCCTAACCGGCTGGAGGATGCACAGTCGTCAAGTGTAATAAGTCTTCAGATCACTCAGACAAGAAGACTTAAGTGATGCCCAATTTGCTCTGGCTCTGGGTGGTTAGGGCTTTTTCCTCGCTAGGTATTCTCTCTCAAAGGCTTCGAGGTGGGTTGCTCTCAAATGACAAAAGCCATGCACTAAAATCTGAGCAGCCAACCGTTTATGGTTGTAGGGGGTGGGCTATTTATAGCCACTAGGCAACCCGACCTGATTTTTCCGAAATGACCCTGGGTCACTAAGGAACTGACACGTGTTCCAACGGTCAGATTTCAAACTCACACGGCATCTTTACTTGGGCTACAAGCAAAGCTGACTTGTCCGACTCTGGACAAGATTTTCTCTCATAGTCTTCACTCGAAGACATAGGTTTTTTTATTTAGGCATCACTTCAGTCGTTCTGACTGGTTCTCTTGGACCCCACTTAGCAGTACGGTGGTTCCTATGACTCAACACAAATAAAAGAGAACTACGAAAGATCTAAGTCTTCGAGCTCCATAGGCTTCATGTGGTGTCTTCTCTTGTCATAGTCTTCAAAGTGAATATCTTCATATACCACCATTGACTTCAATGTCTTCGTACATTTTTAGGGGTCATCTCTGGTAGTAAAACCGAATCAATGATGGACTTCTACCTGTGTTATCCTGCAATTCTCACAAACACATTAGTCCCTCAACTAGGTTTATCGTCAATACTCCAAAACCAACTAGGGGTGGCACTAGATGCACTTACAATCTCCCCCTTTTTATTGATTGATGACAAACTAGTTGAAGTTTTCAACGGGGAATATAGTCTGTGAAATTTTAAAGGATAAGGAATTGTCTTCATAAGTTGCAAGGGCTCCCCCTGAAGATGTGCATATAAGTAATTTGCTTTTGTAATGCAAATGCACATGGCAGGTTGTACTTGTGGAGATCCACTTCAACTTATGATGACAATCCACTATGCATGTAAGAGTATATGAAGATAATGACATGCATAATGGAAAATGGACGTCTGCAGAATGATCTAAGTGCGGAATTTATCGTCGCATATGCGGAATTTATCTTCGCAAAATAAGGTGGCAAATAAGTAGCAGACGACCATCGAGTTTAAGTATTACAACTCAAAGAACAAAATGTAGCAAAACGAGAGTTGTAAGTATGAAGCAAAATATAGCAAAATGTAAAGCACCCGCCCATAATGACCCGCTTGAAGACTATCAACCTCATATGCTTCTCCCCCTTTTGTCAGTGAGGACCAAAAAGGTTCGAAGACATAGAGTTTCTACTCGTTCCCATGAGCGGCAGGGTCGTTGGTGGTGTTTGGTGGTGCTGAAGAGCTTGGTGCAGTGTCGACGCGTGCTGAAGGAGGTGGCGGTGATGTAGCATCATCTTCATCCTCTATAATTCTGGCAGTCACTATGGCAGCAGAGGAAGAAAACTCCGAGTCTTCAAGGGATGGCGTTCCTCACAGCACAGCTCTTCTAGGAGGTGTGGAGTCAAACTTGAATCGCTCTGTGAAGCCATCCTCTTGAAGATCAGCTTCAGAAAACATCATCGTGAGCCCTTTCCATGTGCGTCGACAGGTTTCATGTGCAACGAATGCATTCTTGGTGGCAAGATTTCGAATGCGATTTACATCCACCAAGAGGCTTTTCATCTGACGCTTCAGCCAGTCATGATGCCTATCCTATTTTTGATGAAGGGCCACAAGAAGCTCTCGGTCATTGAGAACACGAGCGCGCTTCTTGGGTCTTGGAGCAGTGGTGCTGTCAGTGGCTTCAGTGGAAGCAGGGCATGGTGCACGTGTAGTGCCAGCCAATGGATACACCCGAGAGATTGCTTCAATTCCTTCAACGTTTTGAGTGAAGCTCTGGTGTTCTGCGTTCTGAAGACTCAGAGGTTGCTTGGCCGGCTCAGGATAGATGGCTTCAGCAAAGGTATCCACATCAGGCAAGAAGATCCGATGGTTGCGGGCTGAGGGTTGATACAAGATAGCAGAGTGAAGTTTGATCAGCCTCATTACCCAAGGGGCATAGAATTTCAAACCAAACAGATCCGAGCCTAATGCAGGAAGTTGGCGTATGAAGAAGTCCTGTGCATTGAAGCATTTGCCATGAAGAATACAGAATATCAGAGTCTTCATTGCACCCTCAATCTTGGCATTTGGAGAGTTCCCTTTGATAGGCTAGAGAGTTCGCCTGATGATGTGATAGATGCTTCTGGGCAGGTACTCAAGGTCTTCAACGAAGAACTCTGTGGGATAAGGAGCATCTTGGGGCAATGGCTTCATCATGGAGAGCATTTGACTCATATCAGGTTCTGGTCGCTGAAAGATGCTCTCAATAGCTTCAGCATGCAGCTGACAGCCTTGCTCGAAGAGATCGCCAGGAGTGGGCAAGCCAGTGAGCTCAATGATATCAAATGCATTGGCTTCGTGATGAACATTGCCAGTCATCCACTCCAGGACCCAAGTCTTCGGATCTCTGTTGTATCCTTTGATGTGTAGTGTGGCATAGAATTGTAGCAGCATCTCTTCATTCCAATGCTCTTCATCAGTAACAAACTGCAACAGACCCACTTGCTTGAAGCAATCCAACGCTGAAAGTGCAACTATCCTTAGGTGGTTTTGGTAATTCATAACAACATATAGCTCATTGAGCTAATGCTATTCCAAGATGATTATTTCAGGAAAGCTCAATGATTGGCATGGCATGGATGTGAAAGTGGAACCCTCAAAATGCTAAGGACAAAGGATTGGCTCAAGCTCAAAAGCTCAAGACTCTTCATTTTATATTTTAGTGATCCAAGATCACATTGAGTCCATAGGAAAATCCAATACTATCAAGGAGGGATGAGGTGTTGCTTAATGAGCCTCTTGCTTCATGTGCTTAGTGATATGCTCCAAAAACCCTCAACTACTTTCCCATATCCACATTTGACCTAAACCCTAAGCCAAACTCGGTCCTACCGATTCTTTCTATCCGGCGCCACCGAGTTTCATTTGTCATAAGCCACTGCCAAACCCTAGCAATTCGGTTCTACTGATAGGGATCTCGGTCTCACCGAGATGGGATTGCAAACTCTCTGTTTTCCTTTCGTAACTTTTCGGTCTCACCGAAAGAGCGGATCGGTCCCACCAAGATTGCAATGTAAACTCTATGTTTCCCTTTTGTAACTTTTCGGCTCTGGTTAGCTAATTACCAAAATCGGTCTCACCGAGTTTGTGTAATCGATCTCACCGAGATTACGTTATGCCCAAACCCTAACCATATCGGTCCTACCGAGTTGCATGTCAGTCCCACCGAAAATCTCTAACGGTCACTAGGTTTACCTTTTCGGTCCGACCGAGTTTGTTGATTCGGTCCCACCGAGATTGGTAAATTGTGTGTAACGGTTGGATTTTGTGCGGAGGCTATATATACCCCTCCACCTCCTCTTCATTTGTGGAGAGAGCCATCAGAACACATCTACACTTCCAACTCATATGTTCTGAGAGAGAACCACCTACTCATGTGTTGAGACCAAGATATTCCATTCCTACCATATGAATCTTGATCTCTAGCCTTCCCCAAGTTGCTTTCCACTCAAATCTTCTTTCCACCAGATCCAAATCCTATGAGAGAGAGTTGAGTGTTGGGGAGACTATCATTTGAAGCACAAGAGCAAGGAGTTCATCATCAACACACCATTTGTTACTTCTTGGAGAGTGGTGTCTCCTAGATTGGCTAGGTGTCACTTGGGAGCCTCCGACAAGATTGTGGAGTTGAACCAAGGAGTTTGTAAGGGCAAGGAGATCGCCTACTTCGTGAAGATCTACCGCTAGTGAGGCAAGTCCTTCATGGGCGATGGCCATGGTGGCATAGACAAGGTTGCTTCTTCGTGGACCCTTCGTGGGTGGAGCCCTCCGTGGACTCGCGCAACCGTTACCTTTCGTGGGTTGAAGTCTCCATCAACGTGGATGTAGGATAGCACCACCTATCCGAACCACGGGAAAAACATCTGTGTCTCCAATTGCGTTTGAATTCTCCAAACCCTTCCCTTTACATTCTTGCAAGTTGCATGCTTTACTTTCCGCTGCCAATATACTCTTTGCATGCTTGCTTGAATTGTGTGATGATTGCTTGACTTGTCCTAAAATAGCTAAAATCTGCCAAGAACTAAAATTGGGAAAAGGTTAAGTTTTTATTTGGTCAAGTAGTCTAATCACCCCCCTCTAGACATACTTTTGACCCCACAAGTGGTATCAGAGCTTTGGTCTCCATTTGCTTTGATTTCCATAGCTTTTGGTGGTCATAGCCTTGGTTTCACAACCTAGGAGAGTATGGCGTCTAGCGAGGGAAATTATCACCGTAGAGGTCCTTACTTTGATGGTACTAATTTTGCTAGTTGGAAGCATAAAATGAAAATGCATATTCTTGGACATAACCCCACCGTTTGGGCTATTGTGTGTGTTGGTTTGCAAGGTGACTTCTTTGATGGGAGAGAACCAAACCATGAAGCTACCGCGGATAAGTTGAAGATGTTGCAATACAATGCTCAAGCTTGTGATATTCTCTTCAACGGATTGTGCCCCAAAGAATTCAACAAAATCAGCCGCCTTGAGAATGCAAAGGAAATTTGGGACACTTTGATTGATATGCACGAAGGTACCGACTCCGTCAAGGAATCCAAGTTGGATGTGCTTCAAAGTTAACTTGACAAGTTCAAAATGAAGGATGGTGAAGGTGTCGCTGAAATGTACTCTAGGCTTGCTCTCATCACAAATGAGATTGCCGGCTTAGGAAGTGAAGAGATGACCGATAGATTCATCATCAAGAAGATTCTAAGAGCCTTGGATGGAAAATATGATACCATGTGCACATTGATCCAAATGATGCCCAATTACAAAGATCTCAAGCCAACGGAGGTGATTGGAAGAATTGTTGCTCATGAGATGTCACTTAAGGATAAAGAGGAACTTCACAACAAATCAAGTGGTGCCTACAAAGCCTCATGTGAAGCCCCTACATCATCAAGTGAGAAACAAAACTTCAATGAAGAACTGAGCTTAATGGTGAAGAACTTCAACAAGTTCTACAAGAGTAGAAGCAAAGATAGAAGCTCCAAGTCAAGGTCCTACAATAACAAAAGATCTTCTAGTCGAGAGCGAAACTGCTACAATTGTGGAAGACCCGGACACTATTCTAATGAGTGTACGGCTCCCTACAAGAGAAGAGAAGATTCTCCAAAAAGAAGAAGCAAAGAATCACCACCAAGAGAGAGGAGGAGTAGAGATGATCGTTATGAACGAAGATACTCACATAGAAGCAAGGATTTGGAAAGGAAGGAAAAATCATCAAGGAGCTACACAAAACGAAGACATCAAGCTCATGTTGGTGAATGGGTATCCGGCTCCGACTCTGACAGCCACTCCGAGAGAAGTTATCACTCCGACTCCGAAGATATTCAAGATGAAGGTGTTGCCGGTCTAGCACTTGTGTCAACCAACTCCTACGACATATTTGACTCACCAAATGAAGGAATTGGAAGATGCTTCATGGCCAAAGGTCCTAAGGTAACACACCCCTAGTATGTTGATTTTAACAGTGATGAAGATGACTTGTTATGTGATGATGATTTGCTTGTTGACAACTCTAGTGATGAATACTATGATGAAACGTCAATTAATCATGCTAATCAAGATAAAATGAACGACAATGATAAGGAGAAGATTGAGGCTCTAACTAAACAACTAAACACTATTAAGTTAGCTCATTAAACTATCTTCAAAGATCATCGAGAACTTTTAAGAGCTCATGAGAAGTTACGCTTTGAAAAGCTCAATCTTGAGCAAGAGCATGAGTTTTTAAAAGCAATCAATGATGATCTCCGCAAGAGAAGTTTTCTTACATTGCCAAGCGTTTACTCTTATCCACTTACATGCCTCAAGTCAAGTCTAGTAACAAGAACAAGAAAGATTCTTCCTCTAGTAGTAACAATGATCATGCTAAATCAAATATTGTTGCTTCTAGTAGTTCTCTTGATTCCACTAATGATTCTCTTAGCCAAGTTACACTTGAGCAAGAAAATAGCTTACTGAAGGGAATTATAGAGAAAGGAGTATACAAAAGCCTTGCCAGGAGTAAGCAATTCAAGGAAATTGTGCGCAAGCAAGGAATGCACCGGAAGAATCAAGGTGTTGGTTTTGAACGAAAGTTCAATGCCAATGGAGTTGAGTGGGAAGAAGATCAATACCCCAAGACAAAGTTTGTTCCTCAACAAGAGAAGTATGATACTTCCTTCAAGGTAACACAAGCTGAAGGTGATCTTCCACCACAAGGCTACAAGCAAAAAGGCAAGGACAAGCTTCAAGAGGAAATTGATGCATTTGATGAAGCTCCTAAGACCTTTGTCAAGTGGATTCCCAAGACCGCTTCAAGTTCCACTTCATCAAGTACGACTACAACTCCAAGGATTCCCATCAAGATGGTGTGGATCCAAAAGAAGAAGAACTAGAGAGTTCTTGAGGGTGACTCCGCCAACATACTTCACTCTTATCATTTTGGCAAGAACAAGTGCAATCAACTTCCACATCTTGCACTAGTTCAAGGAGTCACAAACCCTCTTGTTGGTAAGACAAGGGACAAGGTAACCTAAAAGTTTTCATGGACATCATCTTGTGTGCATCACCCTATGTCTATGGATATCCTTGTTTGTTCCTTGTGGGACTAACCCATGTAGGTACTGAAAGTGCAATTCACTCAAATGGATAGCTCTAAGTGATCTACATCAACATTGAGCATCCACATCTTCAACATCTACATGAAGTCATCATCGACAAAACCCAAGGTTAGTTCATCCCTCTTAGGGGGGATATCACATCTAGGGGGAGCTTTACTCTAAGACTTGAGCTAAAGCAACTCTAAAGATGTGAACACAACAATGCTTTATGTAAAAGTGGTAACCCCACTTGAGCTTAAACGATGAGTATAACCTATGATCAAGTGTTCTCACTTGACTCCTGTAACGCCCCAGATGTAACTTTCCCAATTTGTACTCCAACTCTTGCCGTTTCCGGCGTTAAGTTATATTTATTTCTCGGGTTCGGGTTTTTGTCTCCGTGTGTTGTTTTCATTGTCATGCATCTCATATCATGTCATCATGTGCATTGCATTTGCATACGTGGTCATCTCATGCATTCGAGCATTTTCCTCGTTGTCCGTTTTGCATTCCGGCGCTTCGTTCTCCTCCGTTGGTCATTTCTAGCTTTCTTTCGTGTGTGGGGATTAAACATTTCCGGATTGGACCGAGACTTGCCATGCGGCCTTGGTTTACTACCGGTAGACCGCCTGTCAAGTTTCGTACCATTTGGACTTCGTTTGATACTCCAACGGTTAACCGAGGGACCGAAAAGGCCTCGTGTGTGTTGCAGCCCAACACCCCTCCAATTTGGCCTAAAACCCACCTAACTTTGCTCCATCATCTAGAGCGTTCGATCACAATCGCGTGGCCGAAAACCGCACCTCATTTGGACTCTCCTAGCTCCACTTATGCCTATAAATAGCCCCCCTGTTTTTCGGATCTCTCTCCCCCACGAAACCCTAAATTTTCCCCTCGCCGCGCCGGACATGTCCGAGTCCGGCCGGACAAGCAGCCGCCGCCGCCCGCAGCCAGTGGCGAGCTGCCACGTGGCCGCCGCGTCCCTCACCCCGCCGCCGGCCCGGGTGGCCCAGGAGGGGCCCCCGAGGCCCATCGCACGCCGACGCCGCCCGGGACCTTCGTCCCCGACGCCGCTCGCCTCCCCGCGGCCGAACCGCCGCCTCCGCCGCGCACCGGCAACCGCCGCTTTCGCCGCCGCCAAGCTTCCGGCCGCCGGCGAGCTCGTCGCCCCGGCCTTCCTCGCCGCCCCGCGCCACCAAGGCCGCCGCCCGGCCGCCAAACGCCTTCCCCCGCGTCGGATCCGGTGCCCTACGCCTCTCCCTCGACTCCGGTGACGCCTCGCAGCTCCGGCGAGCTCTCCGACGATCCTCAAAATCCGCGCATGAACAGTACCCGCGAGATCCCAATCTGGATCTGAAAATCTCGGTTGACTTTTTCGTCCTTAACCCTAATTTTTGTGCTAACTTTGACCTGCCATATCTCCGCATCCGTAGCTCCGTTTTGGACATATAGTATATCAAAATGTTCGCCTCGACGAGTACATCATTTCATTCCATTGCATCATTTTCATTTGAGTTCATATTGATGCTCAAAATGCTGCTAGAAGGAGGCTTCGTGAGATAATTGTCAGATCTGCTAGTTCATCTTAGACTTTTGTCATTTTTGTCATGATTGTTGTGTGCATGGTATGCCTGTGAGTTCTGCATATGTTTTGTTAAGCATCTTGTTATCTTTCCAGAGGTGCAACCCATGCATTTTTAGGATGTGTGTGGTGACTTGTGCAAGCTTGCAAAGTGAGGCACTTGGTAAATCTGTTTTCAGTGACTTAGTGGATTTCACTAAGTCTGGGATTATTTAGTTCATGATGCCATATGTTCATGCTGTTTCCTAGTGATCCGTGCCTCTTTTGAGGATGATCAGTTAAGGAGTTTTATTAATCTTGTTATGCTCTATCCATCCATGTATTTACTTGCAATTATGGAGCACCCTAGATTGAGTCAATCGAGCTCTACTTTTGCTTCATTGTGAATCTGGGCAGATCGTCAACTTGTTTGCGATTTTGCCGGAGTTATTGTAGTTGATCCGTGCAGGATATGCCATTATTCTTGCCATGTCTAGCTACCATTTTGTGCCTTCTTAATGGATATATGCTTGCCTTGCCATGACTTGCACCGTAGTGAGTGCATCGAGCTTGTTTACATGCCTCCGTGAGTTATGTTTCAGCATGTCTCAGTTTTCACTAAGTCTGAAAACTGATTGTGTTTTAGCTATGTTCGTGTGCTTGTTAGTATATTTTGTGATCCCTTTTGGCCCAGGTCACTTGGGGACTTTTGTTAAGATTGTTGAGTATCTCCATGCCATGTCTTTCTTTGTCATGTTTATGTCCTATAGCATGTTGTTTTGCTGCTCCGAAGAGGGCTTCATGATCTGAAATTTCAGACAAGTGTTAATTTCACGAAGTCTGAAATCTGTTTTGCATTTGCGTTTTTGCCATGCTTGTTTGAACCTCTTAATGTATGAATTGTCCCTAGCTCAGTGCTAGTCTTTTGTTAAGAATCTTGAATGCTTCCCTGCCATGTATTTTGATGCCATGTTTGATTGCTGTAGCATGTTCATTTCATCGCATTTAGATGCCTACTTGCTGTAAATCGCAGACCGGTGTCATTTTTAAATCGCTTGCCATTTCCAAACCGTAACTCCGATTCCGGCGTTCTTTATATCGTTTTCAAGCGATTTCATCCCATCTTTCCAGTGGCACACTTGGTTTTCCAAGTTGAGGCCAGGTTCATGCATTTCCTGTCATATCTTGCATATGCATCCCGCATAGCATACCATCATTGCATATTATTGTTTGAGCTTGCACGTGGTTGATTGTATCCTTGTTGCTTGTTTGTCTTGTTTGGTTAGAGCCGGGAGACGAGTTCGCTAACGAGGAGCCCGTTGAGTTTGCTTTCGAGGATCCAGTCAACTCTGACAACTTTGCAGGCAAGATGATCATACCCTCGAAATCACTACTATCTTTGCTATGCTAGTTTGCTCGCTCTTTTGCTATGCCAATGCTACGATGCCTACCACTTGCTTGTCAGCCTCCCAATTGCCATGTCAAACCTCTAACCCACCATTGTCCTAGCAAACCGTTGATTGGCTATGTTACCACTTTGCTCAGCCCCTCTTATAGCGTTGTTAGTTGCAGGTGAAGATTGGAGACCGTTCCTTGTTGGAACATGTATTTACTTGTTGGGATATCATTATATTGCTACGTTATCTTAATGCATCTATACACTTGGTAAAGGGTGGAAGGCTCGGCCTCTCGCCTAGTGTTTTGTTCCACTCTTGCCGCCCTAGTTTCCGTCATATCGGTGTTATGTTCCCGGATTTTGCGTCCCTTACGCGGTTGGGCTATAATGGGAACCCCTTGATAGTTCGCCTTGATTAAAGCTTTTCCAGCATTGCCCAACATTGGTTTTACCATTTGCCACCTAGCCTCTTTTTCCCTTGGGTTTCCGGAGCCCGAGGGTCATCTTATTTTAACCCCCCCGGGCCAGTGCTCCTCTGAGTGTTGGTCCAACTGTCAGCTACCGGTGGCCACGAGGGGCAACTCTGGGCTGGCCTACCCGCACCTAGGACAATCTGAGTGTGCCCTGAGAAAGAGATATGTGCAGCTCCTATCGGGATTTGTCGGCACATTCGGGCGGTGTTGTTGGTCTTGTTTTAACCTGTCGAAATGTCTTTTTGTACCGGGATACCGAGTCTGATCGGAATGTCTCGGGTGGAGGTCTGTTCCTTCGTTGACTGTGAGAGCTTGTTATGGGCTAAGTTGGGACCCCCCTGCAGGGATTGAACTTTCGAAAGCCGTGCCCACGGTTATGGGCAGATGGGAATTTATTAATGTCCAGTTGTAGATAACTTGAACCTTAATCAATTAAAATGAATCAACTGTGTGTGTTACCGTGATGGCCTCTTCTCGGCGGAGTCCGGGAAGTGGACACGGTGTTGGAGTAATGTTTGCGCAGGTTGCTCTCTAGTTTCTCGCTCGCGCTTTGCCTCCTCTTCTCGCTCTCTTTTGCGAATAAGTTAGCCACCATATATGCTAGTCTCTTGCTGCAGCTCCACATATATTTACCCCATCCCACCTATTAAGCTTAAATAGTCTTGATCGCGAGGGTGCGAGATTGCTGAGTCCCTGTGGCTCACAGATTACTATTACACCAGATGCAGGGATAGATGATACAGCTCCAGATGGCGCGCTTGAGCTCAAGTGGGAGTACGACGATGATTCTCAGTGTTACTATGTTTCTTTTCTTGATGATCAGTAGTGGTGCCCAGTTGGGGTGATCGGGACCTATGTCGCTTGTTGGGTTGTCTTTTATTTTGGCGCCGTAGTCGGGCCATGAGTGTTTGGATGATGTATGTTATTTATGTACCTTGATGTGACGTGGCGAGTGTAAGCCAACTATGTATCTCCCCTTTTATTCTATATATATTTCATGGGATGTTGTCATGATTGCCTAACTTGCGACATTGCTTTCAATGCGGTTATGTCTCTAAGTCGTGCCTCGACACGTGGGAGCTATAGCCGCATCGAGGGCGTTACAAGTTGGTAATCAGAGCCTTCCCCGACCTTAGGAGCCCCCACTGATTGATCGTTTTTAGAGGCCGAGTTGTGTCTAGAAAAATGTTTTGAGTCTTTAGGAATTATATATCGGAGAGTTTAGGAATTCTTTTTACTTCCCAGTCTCCTCATCGCTCTGGTAAGGCATCCTGACGTAGAGTTTTGACTCTTCTCTTCTCAAATTTCACAATTTTTTTTAGGATCACGCGAGTATCTTGGAATCGTTCCGATGGCTTATGATGAGAACATTGTCTTGGTGTCTCCTGTCAGGGGTTTAGTGGAAGTGTCTCGGGGAGTTGAGCTCTGAGGTGTTGTCATCATAATTTTATCGTTGCAATTCTGGAATACTTGAGATATGTTCGCCGACATCGAAAATCTCTTTTATGCAGTTCGTTGGTGAGATAACCTCGACGCCACCCAGTACTAGGGCGGGAGTTCGGGAGTATCGCCATAACTTGTATAACGGATGCTTTTCGAAGGTTGAGGTAGATGGTTTCCGAAGGTTTCTTGGTTATGTGTTGAAGGATGGATACAGCTGGATGTAGGATTAGCTAGTTTGGGTGAGATATTATGCTTCCCCTGTATCCCCAACACCTGATTGCATAACCGGAAAGTTTCGGGAGTTTCATAGGTGGGAACTCAAGTAGCTCTTAGGTTATCCTTCTGACAGATGTATGATATGAAATTGGGGTTCGACCTCTAGTGGTTCGCCTATTCACGGTCGATTTTACAGTGGTCTCATTGTGTCTTAAAGAGTCCTTGGCTATGCTGACTCGGGGACGCTTCGTACGTCATGTGCACTGCCTTGTACATGATGGTGCTGTACGACCGATCCCGTGTAGGTCCCACCACGAAAACTTCGGACGAAATCTCTATCATATGTTTGTTCCGGCTTATTCCGCAAGCCAATCCTTTGTTTTGAGTTGTGGTATTCGAGTGGCTTCGAAGTCATATGTTGATTCCATACCTTCTTGATTTACCTCTTCTACCAAATTCTACGTGGCTTCACAATTTAGGGATATGTGACCACTTCAAGTGAAGTGCATTCGTTCATTTTGTTCGGATGTGAAGACTCTATGTTGCAATTTTCATTCCGTTGGATTCAGCTTCAATGTTTGTCTATCTATGTGCTAATGGTGGTCAACCTCTTCAGGATGGCTCCTCCAACGCGCACAACTCCGAATCCTGATCCGCCACCACCTCCACCTCCTCCAGAGGCTTGGCAAGCTGTGATGGCCGCAACCAATGCTAACACACAGTTGATCATGCAAATCCTCCAAGAGTGCAATCAAGGCAGTCAAGGGAATCAAGGCAACAATCAGAACCATTTTGCTGCACTGAACCAGTTCCTTGCTAATGGGCCTAAGACGTTCAGCAATTGTGTTGAGGCAACCGATGCTGACGATTGGCTGGTAGATCTGGGCAAGCATTTTGAATGCAGCAACATTAGGCCTAAAGATTTCATGAAGTTTGCTTCCTTCCAACTCAAAGATCAGGCTGCAGAGTGGTTCCAGTAGTACAAGGATTCCAGAGGTGGACGTTTGATCACTTGGGATGATTTCCATTGAGATTTTCGAGCTCATCACATCCCTCAGAGTGTGACTGAAAGTAAATGTGTGGAATTCGCAACCTGAAGCAAGGCTCTTTGTCTGTCTATGACTACAACAAGCTGTTCCAGAAGCTCGCCTGCTTTGCCAAGCAGGACGTACCTGATGAGAAGAGCATGATATATCAGTTCAGGGGTGGTCTTAGAGAAGAAATTCAGCTTGCTCTTGTCCTCTTTGAGCCGTTGAGATACGATGAGTTCTACAACATGGCACTGAAGCAAGAGGCTGCTCAGTTGAGGTGGGATGCTTCCAAGAAGCGAGTCAGAGATACTACGCCTTCTTCCTCTACTCAAGTGGCCAAGCAGCAGAAGTATTGGCTTCCTCCTCCTCCGTTCCGTCAGCCGTATCAGCAGAAGAGTAAAGGTGGCAGTGGTTCTTCCCACCCACCCAACCCTGGCTTTCAGAACAAGACTTCGTCTCAAGCTCTAAGATCGAGTGCTTTGTACCACCGTCCGCTTTCAGAGGTCACGTGCAACAAGTGCCAACAGAAGGGTCACTATGCCAACAAGTGTTTCAACCAGAGGCGTCTTCCTCCTCCTCCTCCTGTGAGATCGGCAAGTACAGCTGTGGTCAAGCATAACCCCAAGCACGCCAAGGTCAACTTGCTGAATGCAGCTCAGGCAGAGAACTCGCTAGATGTGATCATGGGTAACCTTCCTGTTAATGATATTCCTGCAAAAGTTCTTTTTGACACGGGTGCATCGCATTGTTTCATCTCGAGGCCATTTACATCTAGGCATGAATTGGTTTCACAAGTTCTGCCTAGTCCATTAGCAGTTGTTTCTCCTGGTAAGCGCATGCAGGCTAACTCCATCGTTCCGGATGTTACTATCACCTTGGGTGACTACAAGTTTCTGGCTTCTCCAACGGTTCTTGGTGATTCGGATATCGATCTTATTCTCGGGATGGACTGGCTCTCAAAGCACAAGGCTCAGCTCGATTGTGCAGCCAGGCAGATTCAATTGACTCATTCGTCTGAGGATGTCATTGTCTTTGCCGCTCGGGATGATACTATCCGTTTGTTTTCTCCCAACGAGAAGGGTGAACTCGATGCTATCTCGCAGATTCCGGTTGTTTGCGAGTATCAAGACATCTTCCTAGAAGAGCTCCCAGGAATGCCTCCGCACCGGCCAGTTGAATTTGTTATTGATCTTGAGCCCGGTACGGAACCTGTGTGCAAGCGTCCTTACAAGATCGGACCTGAAGAGTTGAAGGAGTTGAAGAAACAACTCGATATTCAAGAAAGAATGGGTCTCATCCGGCCTAGTTCTTCTCCGTGGGGTTGTGGTGTTCTTTTTGTGAAGAAGAAGGATGGAACGGACCGACTTTGTGTTGATTATCTTCCATTGAACAAGAAGACCATCAAGAACAAATACCCACTTCCCAACATCAATGAGCTGTTCGAACAACTCAAGGGTGCCAAAGTATTCTCCAAGCTTGATCTCCGTATGGGTTATCATCAGATTCGAATCCGTGAGCAAGATATTCCCAAGACGGCTTTCAGGACAAGCTATGGGTCATATGAATACACTGTCATGTCTTTTGGCCTCGTCAACGCTCCTCCGATGTTCTCTCGCATGATGAACTTCATCTTCAACCCCTACACCAATGATTTCATGTTGGTCTATCTCTACGACATTCTGGTTTTCTCCAAGAACAAGGAAGATCATGCCAAGCACTTGCGTCTGGTTCTTGACAAGCTCAGGGAACATTAGTTCTACGCCAAGTTCTCCAAGTGTGAATTTTGGCTCGATGAGGTTCTTTATCTTGGGCATATCATCTCTGCCAAGGGCATTGCCGTGAATCCTGAGAAGGTGTCTGCAATTGTTAATTGGGAACCTGCTCAGAACGTGAAGCAACTCCACAGCTTCCTCGGTCTCGCAAGCTATTGCCGAAGATTCGTTGGAAACTTTTCTAAGATCGCGAAGCCTCTCTGAAATCTTCTTCAGAAGCACGTCAAGTACGTTTGGTCTCCAGAGTGTGATATTGCTTTCAACACTTTGAAAGATAAATTGATCACTGCTCCAATTTTGACTCCGCCTGATGAATCTAAACCGTACGAGGTCTTTTGTGATGCCTCTCTCCAAGGTCTTGGCGCAGTATTGATGCAAAGAAGAAAGTTGTTGCTTATACCTCTCGCCAGTTGAAGCCTAATGAGAAGAACTACCCCACTCATGATCTCGAGTTGGCGGCAGTTGTACATGCTCTGTTGACTTGGAGACATCTTCTATTGGGAAGAAAAGTGGACATTTTCACTGATCACAAGAGTCTCAAGTACATCTTCACTCAGCCTAATCTCAACCTCAGGCAAACTCGATGGGTCGAAATGATTCAAGAGTATAATCCGATTATCGAGTATACTCCAGGCAAGGCCAATGTGATTGCTGACGCTTTGAGCAGGAAAGCGTATTGCAACAGTCTGATTCTGAAGCCTCATCAACCCGAGCTTTGTGAAGCTTTCCGCAAGCTTAATCTGCAAATTGTTCCTCAAGGTTTCCTCGCCAACCTTCAAGTCTCTCCTACCTTGGAAGACCAGATTCGCCAAGCCCAGCTTCTTGATGCTATGGTGAAAAAGGTGAAGATTGGGATTGCCAAGAGTCAGTCCAAGTACAAGTGCTACCGCCTTGATGACAAGGACACTCTCTTCTTCGAGGATCGTATTGTTGTGCCCAAAGGTGAACTTCGTAAAGTGATCATGAATGAGGCTCATAATTCTCTCCTCTCCATCCACCCTGGGAGCACCAAGATGTATCAGGACCTTAAGCAAGCTTATTGGTGGACTCGAATGAAGCGCGAGATCGCTCAATTCGTGAATGAATGTGATGTCTGCAGAAGAGTGAAGGCAGAACACCAAAGGCCAGCAGGTCTCCTCCAACCTCTTGCCATTCCAGAATGGAAGTTTGACCACATTGAAATGGACTTCGTGACTGGGTTTCCAAAGTCCAAGCATGGCAATGATGCTATATTCGTTGTCATCGACAAGCTCACCAAAGTGTCTCACTTTCTGCCTATCAAAGAGTCGATCACTGCAGCTCAATTGGTGGAACTCTATACCTCTCGAATTGTCTCTCTGCACGGTATTCCTCAAGTGATATCTTCAGACCGTGGCAGCATCTTTACCTCCAAGTTTTGGGATTCTTTTCAGAAGGCCATGGGCACGAACATCCGCTTCAGCACAGCTTTCCATCCTCAAACAAGCGGTCAAGTCGAGCGTGTCAACCAGATTCTTGAAGATATGCTCAGGGCTTGTGTGATCTCCTTCGGCATGAAGTGGGAGGATTGTCTTCCTTATGCTGAATTCTCATACAACAACAGTTTTCAAGCAAGTTCGGGCAAGGCCCCATTTGAAATTCTGTATGGTAGGAAGTGCCGTACCCCTCTCAACTGGTCTGA
This sequence comes from Triticum monococcum, assembly GCA_034509565.1. Lineage (NCBI taxonomy): Eukaryota > Viridiplantae > Streptophyta > Magnoliopsida > Poales > Poaceae > Triticum > Triticum monococcum. The sequence goes on from CM067842.1 coordinate 318,803,143, forward strand.
AACCGGTGAACGTCAGCTGCTGGGTAATGACTTAATCACAGAGGCAGAAGAAATGTGCAAGGTCATTCGTGATAACCTCAAAGCAGCCCAATCCCGCCATAAGAGCTACTATGATAGTAAGCACCGTGATTTGGCTTTCGAGATCGGAGATCATGCTTACCTCCGCGTCTCTCCTATGAAAGGGACTCGTTGCTTCGGTATCAAAGGGAAGCTTGCCCCTAGATACGTGGGACCTTTCAAGATTGTCAGCAAGAGAGGCGACCTCGCCTATCAACTCGAGCTTCCGTCAAACTTTGCAAATGTTCATGATGTGTTCCATGTCTCTCAACTCCGAAAGTGCTTCAAGACGCCTGACCGCACCGTCAACTTCAAGGACATTTAGCTCCAAGAAGATCTCTCCTATCGTGAGCACCCAGTTGCAATCCTTGAAGAGACTGAACGCAGGACTCGCAACAAGTCAATCAAATTTCTCAAAGTCAAGTGGTCACACCATTCCGACCGTGAAGCTACCTGGGAACGCGAGGATCACCTCCGTTTTGAGTACCCTGAGTTCTTTCAGTCCTAGATCTCGGGACGAGATCTTTTCGTAGTGGTGGAGTGTTGTAACGCCCCAGATGTAACTTTCCCAATTTGTACTCCAACTCTTGCCGTTTCCGGCGTTAAGTTATATTTATTTCTCGGGTTCGGGTTTTTGTCTCCGTGTGTTGTTTTCATTGTCATGCATCTCATATCATGTCATCATGTGCATTGCATTTGCATACGTGTTCATCTCATGCATTCGAGAATTTTCCCCGTTGTCCGTTTTGCATTCCGGCGCTTCGTTCTCCTTCGTTGGTCATTTCTAGCTTTCTTTCGTGTGTGGGGATTAAACATTTCCGGATTGGACCGAGACTTGCCATGCGGCCTTGGTTTACTACCGGTAGACCGCCTGACAAGTTTCGTACCATTTGGACTTTGTTTGATACTCCAACGGTTAACCGAGGGACCGAAAAGGCCTCGTGTGTGTTGCAGCCCAACACCCCTCCAATTTGGCCCAAAACCCACCTAACTTTGCTCCATCTTCTAGAGCGTTCGATCACGATCGCGTGGCCGAAAACCGCACCTCATTTGGACTCTCCTAGCTCCACTTATGCCTATAAATAGCCCCCCCGTTTTTCGGATCTCTCTCCCCCACGAAACCCTAAATTTTCCCCTCGCCGCGCCGGACGTGTCCGAGTCCGGCCGGACAAGCAGCCGCCGCCGCCCGCAGCCAGTGGTGAGCTGCCACGTGGCCGCCGCATCCCTCACCCTGCTGCCGGCCCGGGAGGCCCAGGAGGGGCCCCCGAGGCCCATCGCACGCCGCTGCCGCCCGGGACCTTCGTCCCCGACGCCGCTCGCCTCCCCGCGGCCGAACCGCCGCCTCCGCCGCGCACCGGCAACCGCCGCTTCCCCAGCCGCCAAGCTTCCGGCCGCCGGCGAGCTCATCGCCCCGGCCTTCCTCGCCGCCTCGCGCCACCAAGGCCGCCGCCCCGCCGCCAAACGCCTTCCCCCGTGTCGGATCCGGTGCCCTCCACCTCTCCGTCGACTCCGGTGACGCCTCGCAGCTCCGGCGAGCTCACCGACGATCCTTGAAATCTGCGCATGAATAGTACCCGCGAGATCCCGATCTAGATCTGAAAATCTCGGTTGACTTTTTCGTCCCTAACCCTAATTTTTGTGCTAACTTTGACCTGCCATATCTCCGCATCCGTAGCTCGTTTTGGACATATAGTATATCAAAATGTTCATCTCGACGAGTACATCATTTCATTCCATTGCATCATTTTCATTTGAGTTCATCTTGATGCCTGAAATGCTGCTAGAATGAGGCTTCGTGAGATAATTGTCAGATCTGCTAGTTCATCTTAGACTTTTGTCATTTTTGCCATGATTGTTGTGTGCATGATATGCCTGTGAGTTCTTCATATGTTTTGTTAAGCAACTTGTTATCTTTCCAGAGGTGCAACCCATGCATTTTTAGGATGTGTGTGGTGACTTGTGCAAGCTTGCAAAGTGAGGCACTTGGTAAATCTGTTTTCAGTGACTTAGTGGATTTCACTAAGTCTGGGATTATTTAGTTCATGATGCCATATGTTCATGCTGTTTCCTAGTGATCCGTGCCTCTTTTGAGGATGATCAGTTAAGCAGTTTCGTTAATCTTGTTATGCTCTATCCATCCATGTCTTTACTTGCAATTATGGAGCACCCTAGCTTGAGTCAATCGAGCTCTACTTTTGCTGCGTTGTGAATCTGGGCAGATCGTCAACTTGTTTGCAATTTTGCCGGAGTTATTGTAGTTGATCCGTGCATGCTATGCCATTGTTCTTGCCATGTCTAGCTAGAATTTTGTGCCTTCTTAATGGATATATGCTTGCCTTGCCATGACTTGCACCATAGTGAGTGCATCGAGCTCGTTTACATGCCTTTGTGAGTTATGTTTCAGCATGTCTCAGTTTTCACTAAGTCTGAAAACTGATTGTGTTTTAGCTATGTTCGTGTGCTTGTTAGTATATTTTGTGATCCCTTTTGGCCCCAGGTCACTTGGAGAATTTTGTTAAGCTTGTTGAGTAGCTCCATGCCATGTCTTTCTTTATCATGTTCAGGTCCTGTAGCATATTGTTTTGCTGCTCCGAAGAGGGCTTCATGATCTGAAATTTTAGACAAGTGTTAATTTCACTAAGTCTGAAATCTGTTTTGCATTTGCGTTTTTGCCATGCTTGTTTGAACCTCTTAATGTATGAATTGGCCGTAGCTCAGTGCTAGTCTTTTGTTAAGCATCTTGAATGATTCCCTGCCATGTATTTTGATGCCATGTTTGATTGCTGTAGCATGTGCATTTCATCGCATTTAGATGCCTACTTGCTGTAAATCGCAGACCGGTGTCATTTTTGAATCGCTTGCCATTTCCAAACCGTAACTTCGATTCCGGCGTTCTTTATATTATTTTCAAGCGATTTCATCCCATCTTTCCAGTGGCACACTTGGTTTTCCAAGTTGAGGCCAGGTTCATGCATTTCCTGTCACATCTTGCATTTTGCATCCCGCATCTCATCCCGCATAGCATACCATCATTGCATATTATTGTTTGAGTTTGCACGTGGTTGATTGTATCCTTGTTGCTTGTTTGTCTTGTTTGGGTAAAGCCGGGAGACGAGTTCACTAACGAGGAGCCCGTTGAGTTTGCTTTCGAGGATCTAGTCAACTCTAACAACTTTGCAGGCAAGATGATCATACCCTCAAAATCACTACTATCTTTGCTATGCTAGTTTGCTCGCTCTTTTGCTATGCTAATGCTACGATGCCTACCACTTGCTTGTCAGCCTCCCAATTTCCATGTCAAACCTCTAACCCACCATTGTCCTAGCAAACCATTGATTGGCTATGTTATCGCTTTGCTCAGCCCCTCTTATAGCGTTGTTTGTTGCAGGTGAAGATTGGAGACCGTTCCTTGTTGGAACATTTATTAACTTGTTGGGATATCATTATATTGCTATGTTATCTTAATGCATCTATATACTTGGTAAAGGGTGGAAGGCTCGGCCTCTCGCCTAGTGTTTTGTTCCACTCTTGCCGCCCTAGTTTCCGTCATATCGGTGTTATGTTCCCGGATTTTGCGTCCCTTACGCGGTTGGGCTATAATGGGAACCCCTTGATAGTTCGCCTTGATTAAAGCTTTTCCAGCAATGCCCAACATTGGTTTTACCATTTGCCACCTAGCCTCTTTTTCCCTTGGGTTTCCGGAGCCCGAGGGTCATCTTATTTTAACCCGCCCGGGCCAGTGCTCCTCTGAGTGTTGGTCCAACTGTCAGCTGCCGGTGGCCACCAGGGGCAACTCTGGGCTGGCCTACCCGCACATAGGACAATCTGAGTGTGCCCTGAGAAAGAGATATGTGCAGATCCTATCGGGATTTGTCGGCACATTCGGGCGGTGTTGCTGGTTTTGTTTTAACCTGTCGAAATGTCTTGTTGTATCGGGATACCGAGTCTGATCGGAATGTCTCGGGTGGAGGTCTATTCCTTCGTTGACCGTGAGAGCTTGTTATGGGCTAAGTTGGGACCCCCCTGCAGGGATTGAACTTTCGAAAGCCGTGCCCGCGGTTATGGGCAGATGGGAATTTATTAATGTCCGGTTGTAGATAACTTGAACCTTAATCAATTAAAATGAATCAACCGTGTGTGTTACCGTGATGGCCTCTTCTCGGTGGAGTCCAGGAAGTGGACACGGTGTTGGAGTAATGTTTGCGCAGGTTGCTCTCTAGTTTCTCGCTCGCGCTTTGCCTCCTCTTCTCGCTCTCTTTTGCGAATAAGTTAGCCACCATATATGCTAGTTGCTTGCTGCAGCTCCACATATATTTACCCCATCCTACCTATTAAGCTTAAATAGTCTTGATCGCGAGGGTGCGAGATTGCTGAGTCCCTGTGGCTCACAGATTACTATTACACCAGATGCAGGGACCGATGATACAGCTCCAGATGGTGCGCTTGAGCTCAAGTGGGAGTACGACGAGGATTCTCAGCGTTGCTATGTTTCTTTTCCTGATGATCAGTAGTGGTGCCCAGTTGGGGTGATCGGGACCTATGTCGCTTGTTGGGTTGTCTTTTATTGTGGCGCCGTAGTCGTGCCATGAGTGTTTGGATGATGTATGTTATTTATGTACTTTGATGTGACGTGGCGAGTGTAAGCCAACTATGTATCTCCCCTTTTATTCTATATATTACATGGGATGTTGTGATGATTGCCTAACTTGCGACATTGCTTTCAATGCGGTTATGTCTCTAAGTTGTGCCTCGACACGTGGGAGCTATAGTGCATCGAGGGCGTTACAACTCCTAAGTCAATATACTCATATATAGATGACCTAGTCATCGCAAATTGCTTGATAGATGCTAGAATTGGTTGTGCATGCTTTGTCACATATTTTATTTGCCATCTTATTGTGTGAGCATGTTGGTTGCATATTTTACTCATTCGAGGTCATCCACTTGTTGTTTTGATTGTTTGGTTTTATTTCCTTTTGCCAAGTGGATGGACAAGAATGCCTAAGAACCTCCTCTAGCTATCTATGCTTTTCTCGTCTCAAACTCTATTCATGCTACATCACAAAATTTGATCAAGTCAGATTCGAACCACTCTGTGTGAGGAGCGCTCGGAGTCCCCGATTCGTCATAGACTTAAACTTCCAAAACCTCTTTGTGATTCTCGGTCTGACTAATATCCTACTTTCGGTCCTACCGAGATCATTAAGTTGATCTAGGTTTTCTATCTCGGTGTAACCGATTTGAACCATTCGGTCACACCGAGTTGCAACAACTGTATACAGTTTTGCATCTCGGTGCCACCGAGTTGTTCCACTCGGTCACACCGACATGGTCGGGCTATATATAGTCACGGGCAAAAATTTGGAAAGTTCTCCGAACCCCTTCGCCCGCGCGATAGCCTGCTCTGCCAACGTGGTCTCCAGATCGTCTCCTCGCCGCCAGCCGCCTCCAGTCGCTGGTCTCCGTCGTCGTCAATGGGAATCAACCCCGCCGTTGCCGCCGTAGCGAGTCTCCGCCGAACTAGGGTATGGACTCGACCTTTGTGCTATTCCCCAATCCGATTCTTAGCACATTGTGATCATCATGATTCTTGCCACGTTTGAAACACTTCTATCCAGTCAATGAACTCGTAGATTAGGTTTAATTCGAAAATTTTAGGGTTAGGTTTCCGCCGAAACCATCTCGGACCCACCGAGTTGAAAAACTCGGTCCCACCGATTTGGCTTATGCCATTGCACAAGTGAGACTCGGTCTGACCGAGAATTACTTATCGGTGTGACCGATTTTTGAACTTAGTGAAACCCTAGCAGTCTTGGTGCCACCGAACTGTGACTCGGTCTGACTGAGTTCACTAGTTCAGGTGCCAAAACTGCTTCGGTATCACCGAGTTTAAAAATCGGTAGATCCGAGACGATTTCTGTGGGAAACTAAAACTAAGTTTTTGAATTGTTCTTTTGCAAAAATCTCTGCATTTTGTGATGCTCATCCACTCTATCTCATCTATAACCTATTCACAGGGTCAGCAGTCAGAGTTTGCAACATGTCTGATCAAAGTGATAGCCAGAACTTGTCAGAGCAGCAAGTGCAGATGAGTGAGGGCACTAGTCCCTCAAGTTCCTCAGATGATGGCAGCAGAAGTACTCCTAGCAACCTGCCCAAAGCTGCCACAAGACAGAGAAAGAAGAGAACCTCAGAATCAGAGGATGAGGATTATGTGGCAGAAGAGGAAGCAACTTCCAAGAGAGTTGAGCCAGCTCAAGGCACAAAGCCAGGGTTAAAGATCAAAAGGCCAGCAGGCAGGCAGCCAATGTCAAAGGCCAGAACTTCATCTGAGAAGCCCACTCCCATAGAGCCAGTTGCAGTTGAAGGCAAGAAAAGAAAGGAAAGGGTCAAGAAGACCGTAGCCAGAGTGCTTGGAAAGGCTTCCATCATGGAAGATGAGGAGGAAGAAGAAGAGGTAGCTGCACCAGCACCAAAGGCACCCAAGCTGATGGGTGATGCCATAAGATCAGGGGCAGCTGCTTCCAAGGCCAAGCTAGCTCCAAAGCCAAAGCCCAAGAGGAATACAAGAAGCATCCCAGCTGCTGAGAAGAACAAGGCCCCAGTGCCTGACACTGTAGAAGATGATGAAGAGCAAGTTCTCAGAAAACTTAAGCCCAAGATCCCAGACCACAACGATGCTCATCCTGTGGCTGAGGACATGAAGCTCAGGAGAGATTTAGGGCTCCGGAAGTGGAGAGAAGAAGACCCGTATGCTTCAAGGAGAAGGACTGCTGTGGACTACAGATTTCACACCAAGGAACAGCAGGACTTCTATGAGACAGTGCTGCTAGATAAGAAGCCAATTGTATGTGACATGAGATGGGTTGATTGGCAATACATCAAGGACAACGAAGAGTACTACCCTGGAGTGCAGGACAGCTTCAAGGCATGTGGAGTAGAGGACTTTGTTGGGCAGAAGCTCACAAAGTGGAACGAGGAACTCATCATGCAGTTCTACTCCACCGCACATTTTTATTCAGATGGGAGAATTGTTTGGATGTTTGAGGGTACGAGGTACCAGTCTACAGTTGCTGAATGGGCTCAGCTGATTAATGCCCCGGAAGAGCATGAGGATGACTTGGATATCTATGCCAAGAAGAAGATGGACCACAACTCAATGTCAAACATGTACAAGGAGATTCCAAATGAAGCACTTGACCCTTTCAAGTTTGGCTCAGTACACTATCTTCTGTCAGGGCTGCCAACCATCAATTGGATACTGAGGCACAGCTTGTTGCCCAAGTCAGGTGATCACAAGATGATCAGAGGCCATGCGATCAATTTGCTACATATCTTTGATGTGCCACAGAAGTTCAAGGTGATGAGCCTCATGGTAGAGACCATCAAGAGGACTGCAGCAGACCAGAAGAGGAGCTGTGGGTATGCCCCACAAATTCAGGAGCTCATTAACTCCAAGATGGGCACGGGCATATACTTATTGGACAAGGAACACCTGCCCATCCGTCCAGATTTTGAAGATAACCAAGTTGTTATGACTGAGAATGAACCATCGTCTGCCCAAGCACAAGCCAAGAAGGAGAAGGCCAGGAAGGAGAAAGCTGCCAAGATGCCAACTCAAGAGGAGGCATCTGAATATTTCTTGAAAACCAAACAAGAGCAGCTTGGTTACCTGATTGCATCCACCCTGCGTATTGAGAAAGGATTAGCCACCCTAACTCAGTACCAGGCAAGCCTAGAGAGGATCATAGAACAGAGGTTCTATGACTTGGATATCAAGGTGACAGAGATTCAGACTGCAGTGGAGCAGCTCCAAGATGACATGCAGGAGAGGAGAGGCAAGACTACAACTGATGCCTTTGCCAGAGTGCCACGAGGTCCGAGGTCGTCTGCAGTGCCAGTTGCTGACACCAGAGCCACCACTTCTGCACCAGCTATAGCCTCAGTTCCACCAGCTCCAGCGTCTACTTCAGCCTCGACTCTGACCACGTCTACCGAAGGCTTCGTCCTTGGAGTGCTCCGGACTCCACCACCACCTGAAGATCAAGCCTAAGTGTCGATTTAGCACTATGCATTTTCTAGGAACTTTTTGGTAACTTGTTGCCAAAGGGGGAGAACATGTATAGATCATAGGCTTCGAGAGAGAGAGAGTGTGTTGCTATTCTCTCTTGCTTTATTTGGTGGTTTTTCGAACTTTGTTTGCTTTTGAGTGCTTAAGTACTATGTTACGATGTCAGTATCTATGAGACATTGATGATCATGTGTTTGATCATAAGCTACACTTAATGCTTGCTTAATGCTATTATCCTATCTATCTTATGTGATCATTCACTATTCTTGGTGATGGGTGCATGTATTTCATTCTTATCATTTTTAAGCGCTCCACCAAGATGTATGTGACATGGAAGAGTAACCCATGACTCTAACTCTTTGTGCATTTGCAGTCCAAAGCAAATCTTAAATATGCACAAATTTAGGGGGAGCTCTTACTTATCACATACTTCTCAAAGCGACGATATATTTCATGCCTATTATCATTTTTCGAAGCTTTGATCTATATGTTGTCATCAATTACCAAAAAGGGGGAGATTGAAAGTGCAACTATCCCTAGGTGGTTTTGGTAATTCATAACAACATATAGCTCATTGAGCTAATGCTATTACAAGATGATTATTTCAGGAAAGCTCAATGATTGGCATGGCATGGATGTGAAAGTGGAACCCTCAAAATGCTAAGGACAAAGGATTGGCTCAAGCTCAAAAGCTCAAGACTCTTCATTTTATATTTTAGTGATCCAAGATCACATTGAGTCCATAGGAAAAACCAATACTATCAAGGAGGGATGAGGTGTTGCTTAATGAGCCTCTTGCTTCATGTGCTTAGTGATATGCTCCAAAAACCCTCAACTACTTTCCCATATCCACATTTGACCTAAACCCTAAGCCAAACTCGGTCCCACCGATTCTTTCTATCCGGCGCCACCGAGTTTCATTTGTCATAAGCCACTGCCAAACCCTAGCAATTCGGTTCTACCGATAGGGATCTCGGTCTCACCGAGATGGGATTGCAAACTCTCTGTTTCCCTTTCGTAACTTTTCGGTCTCACCGAAAGAGCGGATCGGTCCCACCGAGATTGCAATGTAAACTCTATGTTTCCCTTTTGTAACTTTTCGGTCTCACCGAAAGAGCAAATCGGTCCCACCGAGTTTGCCTGACCAACTCTCTGGTTAGCTAATTACCAAAATCGGTCTCACCGAGTTTGTGTAATCGGTCTCACCGAGATTACGTTATGCCCAAACCCTAACCATATCGGTCCTACCGAGTTGCATGTCAGTCCCACCGAAAATCTCTAACGATCACTAGGTTTACCTTTTCGGTCCGACCGAGTTTGTTGATTCGGTCCCACCGAGATTGGTAAATTGTGTGTAATGGTTGGATTTTGTGTGGAGGCCATATATACCCCTCCACCTCCTCTTCATTCGTGGAGAGAGCCATCAGAACACATCTACACTTCCAACTCATATGTTCTGAGAGAGAACCACCTACTCATGTGTTGAGACCAAGATATTCCATTCCTACCATATGAATCTTGATCTCTAGCCTTCCCCAAGTTGCTTTCCACTCAAATCTTCTTTCCACCAGATCCAAATCCTATGAGAGAGAGTTGAGTGTTGGGGAGACTATCATTTGAAGCACAAGAGCAAGGAGTTCATCATCAACACACCATTTATTACTTCTTGGAGAGTGGTGTCTCCAAGATTGGCTAGGTGTCACTTGGGAGCCTCCGACAAGATTGTGGAGTTGAACCAAGGAGTTTGTAAGGGCAAGGAGATCGCCTACTTCGTGAAGATCTACCGCTAGTGAGGCAAGTCCTTCGTGGGCGATGGCCATGGTGGGATAGACAAGGTTGCTTCTTCGTGGACCCTTCGTGGGTGGAGCCCTCCGTGGACTCGCGCAACCGTTACCCTTCGTGGGTTGAAGTCTCCATCAACGTGGATGTAGGATAGCACCACCTATCCGAACCATGGGAAAAACATCCGTGTCTCCAATTGCGTTTGAATTCTCCAAACCCTTCCCTTTACATTCTTTCAAGTTGCATGCTTTACTTTCCGCTGCCAATATACTCTTTGCATGCTTGTTTGAATTGTGTGATGATTGCTTGACTTGTCCTAAAATAGCTAAAATCTGCCAAGAACTAAAAGTGGGAAAAGGTTAAGTTTTTATTTGGTCAGGTAGTCTAATCAGCCCCCTCTAGACATACTTTCGATCCCACAAGTGGTATCAGAGCTTTGGTCTCAATTTGCTTTGATTTCCATAGCTTTTGGTGGTCATAGCCTTGGTTTCACAACCTAGGAGAGTATGGCATCTAGCGAGGGAAATTATCACCGTAGAGGTCCTTACTTTGATGGTACTAATTTTGCTAGTTGGAAGCATAAAATGAAAATGCATATTCTTGGACATAACCCCGCCGTTTGGGCTATTGTGTGTGTTGGTTTGCAAGGTGACTTCTTTGATGGGAGAGAACCAAACCGTGAAGCTACCGCGGATAAGTTGAAGATGTTGCAATACAATGCTCAAGCTTGTGATATTCTCTTCAACGGATTGTGCCCCGAAGAATTCAACAAAATCAGCCGCCTTGAGAATGCAAAGGAAATTTGGGACACTTTGATTGATATGCACGAAGGTACCGACTCCGTCAAGGAATCCAAGTTGGATGTGCTTCAAAGTCAACTTGACAAGTTCAAAATGAAGGATGGTGAAGGTGTCGCTGAAATGTACTCTAGGCTTGCTCTCATCACAAATGAGATTGCCGGCTTAGGAAGTGAAGAGATGACCGATAGATTCATCATCAAGAAGATTCTAAGAGCCTTGGATGGAAAATATGATACCATGTGCACATTGATCCAAATGATGCCCAATTACAAAGATCTCAAGCCAACGGAGGTGATTGGAAGAATTGTTGCTCATGAGATGTCACTTAAGGATAAAGAGGAACTTCACAACAAATCAAGTGGTGCCTACAGAGCCTCATGTGAAGCCCCTACATCATCAAGTGAGAAACAAAACTTCAATGAAGAATTGAGTTTAATGGTGAAGAACTCCAACAAGTTCTACAAGAGTAGAAGCAAAGATAGAAGCTCCAAGTCAAGGTCCTACAATAACAAAAGATCTTCTAGTCGAGAGTGAAACTGCTACAATTGTGGAAGACCCGGACACTATTCTAATGAGTGTACGTCTCCCTACAAGAGAAGAGAAGATTCTCCAAAAAGAAGAAGGAAAGAATCACCACCAAGAGAGAGGAGGAGTAGAGATGATCGTTATGAACGAAGATACTCACAGAGAAGCAAGGATTCGGAAAGGAAGGAAAAATCATCAAGGAGCTACACAAAACGAAGACATCAAGCTCATGTTGGTGAATGGGTATCCGGCTCCGACTCTGACAGCCACTCCGAGAGAAGTTATCACTCCGACTCCGAAGATACTCAAGATGAAGGTGTTGCCGGTCTAGCACTTGTGTCAACCAACTCCTACGACATATTTGACTCACCAAATGAAGGAATTGGAAGATGCTTCATGGCCAAATGTCCTAAGGTAACACACCCATAGTATGTTGATTTTAACAGTGATGAAGATGACTTGTTATGTGATGATGATTTGCTTGTTGACAACTCCAGTGATGAATACTATGATGAAACGTCAATTAATCATGCTAATCAAGATAAAATGAATGACAATGATAAGGAGAAGATTGAGGCTCTAACTAAAGAACTAAACACTCTTAAGTTAGCTCATGAAACTATCTTCGAAGATCATCGAGAACTTTTAAGAGCTCATGAGAAGTTACGCTTTGAAAAGCTCAATCTTGAGCAAGAGCATGAGTTTTTAAAAGCAATCAATGATGATCTCCGCAAGAGAAGTTCTTCTTACATTGCCAAGCGTTTACTCTTATCCACTTACATGCCTCAAGTCAAGTCTAGTAACAAGAACAAGAAAGATTCTTCCTCTAGTAGTAACAATGATCATGCTAAATCAAATATTGTTGCTTCTAGTAGTTCTCTTGATTCCACTAATGATTCTCTTAGCCAAGTTACACTTGAGCAAGAAAATAGCTTACTGAAGGGAATTATAGAGAAAGGAGTATACAAAAGCCTTGCCGGGAGTAAGCAATTCGAGGAAATTGTGCGCAAGCAAGGAATGCACCGGAAGAATCAAGGTGTTGGTTTTGAACGAAAGTTCAATGCCAATGGAGATGAGTGGGAAGAAGACCAGTACCCCAAGACAAAGTTTGTTCCTCAACAAGAGAAGTATGATACTTCCTTCAAGGGAACACAAGCTCAAGATGATCTTCCACCACAAGGCTACAAGCAAAAAGGCAAGGACAAGCTTCAAGAGGAAATTGATGCATTTGAAGAAGCTCCTAAGACCTTTGTCAAGTGGATTCCCAAGACCGCTTCAAGTTCCACTTCATCAAGTACGACTACAACTCCAAGGATTCCCATCAAGATGGTGTGGATCCAAAAGAAGAAGAACTAGAGAGTTCTTGAGGGTGACTCCGCCAACATACTTCACTCTTATCATTTTGGCAAGAACAAGTGCAATCAACTTCCACATCTTGCACTAGTTCAAGGAGTCATAAACCCTCTTGTTAGTAAGACAAGGGACAAGGTAACCTAAAAGTTTTCATGGACATCATCTTGTGTGTGCATCACCCTATGACTATGGATATCCTTGTTTGTTCCTTGTGGGACTAACCCATGTAGGTACTGAAAGTGCAATTCACTCAAATGGATAGCTCTAAGTGATCTACATCAACATTGAGCATCCACATCTTCAACATCTACATGAAGTCATCATCGATAAAACCCAAGGTTAGTTCATCCCTCTTAGGGGGGATATCACATCTAGGGGGAGCTTTACTCTAAGACTTGAGCTAAAGCAACACTAAAGATGTGAACACAACAATGCTTTATGTAAAAGTGGTAACCCCACTTGAGCTTAAACGATGAGTATGACCTATGATCAAGTGTTCTCACTTGACTCCTAAGTCAATATACTCATATATAGATGACCTAGTCATCGCAAATTGCTTGATAGATGCTAGAATTGGTTGTGCATGCTTTGTCACATATTTTATTTGCCATCTTATTGTGTGAGCATGTTGGTTGCATATTTTACTCATTCGAAGACATCCACTTGTTGTTTTGATTGTTTGGTTTTATTTCCTTTTGCCAAGTGGATGGACAAGAATGCCTAAGAACCTCCTCTAGGTATCAATGCTTTTCTCGTCTCAAACTCTATTCATGCTACATCACAAAATTTGATCAAGTCAGATTCGAACCACTCTGTGTGAGGAGCGCTCGGAGTCCCCGATTCGTCATAGACTTAAACTTCCAAAACCTCTTTGTGATTCTCGGTCTAATCGATATCCTACTTTCGGTCCTACCGAGATCATTAAGTTGATCTAGGTTTTCTATCTCGGTGCAACCGATTTGAACCATTCGGTCACACCGAGTTGCAACAACTGTATACAGTTTTGCATCTCGGTGCCACCGAGTTGTTCCACTCGGTCACACCGACAGGGTTGGGCTATATATAGTCACGGGCAAAAATTTGGAAAGTTCTCCGAACCCCTTCGCCCGCGCGATAGCCTGCTCTGCCAACATGGTCTCCGGATCGTCTCCTCGCCGCCAGCCGCCTCCAGTCGCTGGTCTCCGTCATCATCAACGGGATCAACCCCGCCATTGCCGCCGTAGCGAGTCTCCACCGAACTAGGGTATTGAAGAAGGTATTGTCTGCCTTGAAGCCATTGACGTTGAAGGAGCCAGGTGCTGATGCAGGACCTGGGAACCTTGGCAGTCTTGGGATCGACTTCTGTACCTGAGGCCTGTGCTCAACATGGTAATCAAATCGGGGACCGGCAGCAGACCCAGGAACAGAAGTATCAGGATCTGTGGCTTCACTGTCTTCTGATGCTTTTGGTGGGGAGGGCTCCACATTAGCTTCATGGTTGGTAGTGGCAGCCTCACGATTTGCATCCTCCACTTGACGAGCTGGAGGGTCAGACACAAGCACGTTCTCCTGGAGAACTGCTTCTTTGTGGAACAGGGGAGTGGGATCTTGTGGTACTTCTTCTTCTGCGGCTGATGCAGCCGGAATGTCTTCAAAGACTTGAGGTCTTGGACCTTTGCGAAGCCTGCGTAACATAGACGACGCCTGTGGAGTCGTAGTGGGCTGGGCCTCAGATTCTTCTTCCTCTTAGGGGCGATCCGCCCATGAAGCATCCTGGGCAATTGGCGTCAATGGACGACCAATGCTGATGAGTTCGCTGTGGTCTTGCTAAGGAAGGACTGCATCATTTTCTACATTGTCATGATGACCAATGTCTTCAGTAGCGATGGGGTCGGCTGCTGGAATGTCTTCAGCTACAGGAGCCTCTGTGGAAGCAGGCTCATGAACTGTCAGTTGACGTTCTGCGTCAGGATAGACCACAGAAAGGGGTTCAACCATCAAGGGCTCTGTGGGAGCAGCCCGATCTCTCTTGGTCTTCCGCTTCTTCTTAGAGGGGGCAGTAGGAGAGGCTTCAGGATATTTCCTTTTCCATGCTTCAGCCTCAGCAGTCCTGGTCTTCTTGAGCTCTGAAGCGGTTGACCGGCTCTTTGGCTTCGAGCCAGTCGTTGCAGTTGGGAAGACAATCGGAGCTGCTTCCTGCCTTGGTGCATCGGGTTCAACCGTAGTAGGCTTCTTCTTCTTCTTCGCGGCCATCCTGGGGTCGATGCCAGGACGCCCAAGTGCCTTGTGCTTCTCAGCCTCATTATAGGCTTGCACACATCTGTCAGCCAGAGTCTTCATGCGCTCACACGAACCTTGAGCTTCGGCACGTTTCTTCAGGAAATTTTCCTTGAGCTCGTGCATCATGATCTTGAAGTTCTTCACTTCTTGCACGCTGAGCTTAGCCATATGCTTCTTGAACTGAGCCTTTTCATAGTCAATCTTCTGCTTCAACTCAACAACGCGCTGGGCGATGGCTAGTTCTGAAGCAATGGCTCCTTGGAAGGCAACACTGAGGCCAATGGGTAGCTGCAGATCTTCAAAGCTGATGTTTGGTGTGTCAAACCACTCGTCAATGAAGTCGTGGATGATGGCGACATCAAAGAGAGGCAGATTATTGAAGATTTCTGCTTCTTCTTTGCTCTTGAAGAGTTGCTCAAGAGCGTCATCTGCAAGGTCTTCATCACTTGACAGATCAATGGCGTCGTTGCACAGAATAGCAGCAGCTGTGAGCTCTTGGCCGCTGTGTGGCTGAGGCATCTTGCTCTTCTGGGGCTTAGAGATGCGGGATACGTCTTCAGACTGCACACTGACTTCAGGAGGTGCAGTTGCCAATGGCTTCGCCCTTGAGATTTTTGGTGAAGGGGCTGCCGGCTTTGAAGCTTTTGGCTTCTTCATCTACTTTGGCTTCGGCACTGCAGGCACTTCTTCTGATTCAGAGTCAGCTGGAGGCTCATTTACTACAGTCCCTTAAACTAAGATGCGGGTGATGAGGCCTTCAAGGTTTGCATAAGGACCGATGACATTGGGTTCTGCCTCGCGTGTACCATCTGCCCTTGGTGCGGAGGGACCAGGGTTGAAGTCTAACCCAAATTTCTTCTTGTTCTGCTTCGCTGAGTTTTGGGCAAACTGAAAGTTGCGCTTGAATAGATTGTCATCATGACACCAGAGTAGTGACGACGGATGTGCACTTGCAGGCTGTGGTCCACGGACCATGCATGTATAGAAGCTTTGAGCAATAGCTTCATCTCTGGACCTGGGTAGAAGATTCTTGTATAGGATGTCTCCCACGGTCTCTTGATGGCGTTTTTCTCAGCATACTCCTGGGTTAGGAAGCGGTATTGGAACCATTGTTCTGCCCAATAGCATCGAATCCATTGGATTCGTGTCTTGCGCTGACTGTAATTCTCTTCAGGATCTGTTTTATACATTTCTGCGATTTCATCAGGCAGATCTCTGGATGTTCCGCCACGACGCTGTCTACCCCCCTTCCTTGCTGCTATCTCTGAAGCCATAAACTTTAACTTGAAGGGCTTCAAGACGTTCAAAGGCTTCAAAGGCTTTCTCTTGCTGGACCAACATGAACTGGCTTCAGGAGAATTTATGTGATGCTGTAAGAACTCTGCAAATGAATGCAGACTATGAGAACCAAAGGATTCTCCCACGGACATGTACCTATGACAGCATTAAGGTGCGAGGGAAGGGGAAGAGGTCATATGCATTCTCAAAAGATTTTGAAGATAAATCAGTTTAGAAGACATTGACCTCATCATGCAGAGACATTCACTCATAGATAAGAAGCTGGTTCCAGATTTGTACGAACCCACAGATCGGTACAAGTGAGGAATCTAACTACTTTGTGAAGCACAAGTGAATATACTAGGCATGTTATGAGATGCAGATTGAGAGAGATCTAACTTGTGTGAATAGAAACTTCTTATGGTAGACAGTGACAAAGCCATAGGATCAAAAGGTGTCGTAAAAAGAAGTTTTATTTACCACACTGGGAACTGCTAGACGGAGAGGAAGATGAGGTCGAGTAGTTCAATCTTCCGTGCCCTAACTTGGCGACGGAGGACACCTACGGCGACGGTGGAGAGGACGATGTCCGCGATCGGCGTGAAGACGGTGTCAGAGAGGTTGCGGCAGCAAAGCGCTTCGTCGCCGGCGTCGTCGAGGTTTAGCGGTGGCGCTAGGGTTTGTGCGAGGGTGGAAGAAGGGATAATGACCGCAGTAAGTGTGTATTTATAGTTACAGGGGCGGCATTGCGCTATTACACAGGTGCCCCTGGCGATTCGCATCTGAGTAACACGTGGACATCATGCGGAATTTTGGGGGTAGTTCCACGTCCCATGCACGCCTGGATTGTCGGGTGGTCATTCCTACTTCTCCGGATTTATGTGGATAAATGAGTATTGAAAACGGACTTAAAGGTTGTCTCTGTGTCTTCTACCGTCAAGGATGCAGAGAAGACATTCGACAGATTCAATAGAATGCATATGACTTGGAGAGATAGAATTTGAGATAGAGAGCATAGAGAGGTCAGGGTCCGATCACATTCACTTAGTTCAAAAGATTCAAACAAGAAGACATAGCTATAAGTGAATGCTGTAGAGGACAGAACACTAGTATATATATATATATATATATAATCAATATAGTGAGGATAATCATGAGGATATGTTGATATTGAAGCCAAACCAAATGTGAAGACATTGCAAGGTAACACCATGAGTGAAACACTTCAAAATAGAACGTTTGGTGGTGGCGTTACCCACCGTATAGGAAGTATTAGACCCAGACACGGCGCACAATTATCGTGGCGCTCCGAAGTCAAATTCCATATTAATGTATTCACACTTAGAATGTATTTCTTCATTGATTGAAGATATACTTACTTCGTGTGTTGCACATCTAAGTCATCAATATGCATAAGTGTTAGGACGTGTGCCTGATCACAGGACATTTGAGGATTCCAGGATATTTAGCTCACACCGTAACTTGCAAAATCTCTTCTCATCCAAGGGCTTGGTGAAGATATCTGCTAATTGCTCTTCAGTGTTGACGTGTATGATATCAATATCTTCCTTCACAACATGATCTCTGAGAAAATGATGACGAATTTCTATGTGCTTTGTCTTCGAGTGCTGAACTGGGTTATTGGCAATCTTGATGGCGCTTTCATGGTCGCAGTAAAGTGGCACTTGCTTCAGATGAACGCCATAGTCCTTGAGAGTTTGCTTCATCCACAGAAGCTGAGCACAGCAAGATCCAGCAGCAATGTATTCAGATTCAGCAGTGGAGAGGGATACACAGTTCTGCTTCTTTGAAGACCAACATACAAGTGATCGTCCCAGAAAGTGGCATGTGCCTGATGCAGACTTCCGATCAACCTTGTCACCAGCATAATCAGCATCCGAGAATCCAACCAGATCAAACTCTGAGCCCTTTGGATACCATAATCCGAGAGTTGGGGTGTGAGCCAAATATCGAAGAATTCGCTTCACAGCTAAGTGATGCGACTCCTTTGGTGCCGCTTGAAATTGAGCACACATGCA
Source organism: Triticum monococcum (assembly GCA_034509565.1). Lineage (NCBI taxonomy): Eukaryota > Viridiplantae > Streptophyta > Magnoliopsida > Poales > Poaceae > Triticum > Triticum monococcum. The sequence continues at coordinate 318,821,307 of CM067842.1, forward strand.
AACACTAAGCATAATATCTGGCCTAGATGCACATAAATAAAGCAAAGAACCAATCATGGAGCGGTATACCTTTTGATCGAACTCTTTACCATTGTCGTCGGGACCCAGATGATGTTTGGCTGGCATTGGTGTTGTGAAGCCTTTGCAGTCTTGCATACCAAACTTCTTCAGGCACTCTTTGAGATACTTCTCTCGAGATATGAAAATGCCGTTGCGTTGTTGTCGTATTTGAAGACCGAGGAAGAACTTCAGGTCCCCCATCATAGACATCTGATATTGCTCTTACATCATATAGCCAAACTCTTCATTGTACTTCTGATTGGTGCAGCCGAAGATAATGTCATCCACATATATTTGGCACACAAACAGTTCACCATCATATGTCTTCGTGAAGACAGTGGGATCTAGGGAACCAGGTATGAAGCCTTTGCTCTTCAGGAAATATTTGAGTGTGTCATACCAGGCCCGAGGGGCTTGTTTGAGGCCATACAGTGCCTTGTTGAGCTTGTATACCATGTCAGGATGTTTTGGATCTTCAAACCCAGGCGGTTGTGCAACATACACTTCTTCTTCAATCTTGCCATTGAGAAAGGCACTCTTCACATCCATTTGATATAGAAGTATGTTATGATGATTTGCATAGGCCAGCAGTATACGTATGGCTTCAAGTCTGGCCACAGGAGCAAATGTTTCATCGAAATCAATGCCTTCCACTTGAGTATATCCTTGAGCAACGAGACGAGCTTTGTTTCTGACAATTTGACCATGCTCATCTTGCTTGTTGCGGTATATCCATTTGGTGCCTATTATATTGTGCTTCCGTGGATCAGGACGTTTAACCAGTTCCCATACATTGTTCAGCTCAAATTGTTGAAGCTCTTCTTGCATAGCTTGAATCCATTCAGGTTCCATGAAGGCTTCTTCAACTTTCTTGGGTTCTGTAATTGAGACGAATGCGAAGTGCCCACAGAAATTTGCTAGCTGAGTTGCCCTTGAACAAGTGAGTGGACCAGGTGCATTGATGCTGTCAATTATTCTGTCAATCTGCACTTCATTGGCAACACGAGGATGTACAGGGCGAAGACTTTGCTCTTGCTGATCTGAGTTGTTGTTGGGAGGAATGTCTTCAGGCTGAGCATTGTCTTCATGTGGATCAGGTGCTGAGATGATAAGTTCTTCTTCAGGATGAGCTTCAGAAGGTATAATCTCTCCAGTTCCCATTAGCTTGATTGATTCACTAGCTGGAACTTCATCTAGCACATCTGGCAGTTGCTCTCTTTGTGAACCATTGGTCTCATCAAACCGCACATCCACTGTTTCAACCACTTTGTAATGAAATAGATTGAAGACTCTGTAGGAGTGCGAATCCTTTCCATATCCAAGCATAAAGCCCTCATGTGCTTTTGGTGCAAACTTTGAGGTATGGTGTGGGTCCTTGATCTAGCACCTTGCGCCAAATACTCTGAAGTAACTGACATTTGGCTTCTTGCCAGTTAGGAGTTCATAAGATGTCTTGTTCAGAAGCTTGTGAAGATAAACACGATTGATTGTATGACATGCAGTGTCAATGGCTTCATGCCAGAATTTTGTTGGAGTCTTGTATTCATCTAGCATCGTTCTGGCCATCTCAATGAGTGTTCTGTTCTTGCGTTCGATGACGCCATTCTGCTGTGGCGTGTATGGGGCTGAGAATTCATGCGTGATGCCCAAGGTATCAAGATATGTATCAAGTCCAGTGTTCTTGAATTCAGTGCCATTGTCACTTCTGATGTGCTTTATCTTGGCGCCGTAATTGTTCATAGCTTGATTGGCGAAGCGTCTGAAGACATCCTGCACTTCAGTCTTGTAAAGGATTATGTGCACCCAAGTATATCTAGAGTAATGATCAACAATGACAAAGCCATAGAGGAAAGCAGTAGTGGTAAAAGTTGAGTAGTGAGTGGGACCGAAAATATCCATGTGAAGCAGTTCGAAGGGTCGAGTAGTGGTCATGATTGTCTTCGAGGGATGTTTTGCCCTCGTCATCTTCCCTGCTTCACAGGCACCACATAAGTGATCTTTCTTGAACTTGACGCCCTCGATGCCTATGGCATGCTTCTTCTTTGCAAGGGTGTGGAGGTTCCTCATGCCAGCATGCCCAAGCCTCCGATGCCAAAGCCAGCATTCTGAAGCTTTTGCCAGAAGACATATTGCAAGCTGTGGCCCTGCTGAGAAATCTACCATGTACAAATCATCTTTCCGATACCCTTCAAACACGAGAGACTTGTCAGATTCCATTAGTACCAGGCAACAATATTTTCCAAATATTACGGTCATGTTCAAATCGCAAAGCATTGAGACAGACATTAAGTTGAAGCCAAGGGATTCAACAAGCATGAATTTATCCATGTGTTGATCCTTTGAGATTGCAACTCTACCTAGACCCAATACCTTACTTTTACCAGTGTCAGCGAATGTGATGTGGCTCTTGTCAGATGGACGTAAGGTTGAGTCCATAAGAAGGCTTCTTTTGCCGGTCATGTGATTTGTACACCCACTATCAATAATCCATTCTGAAGACGCTGGTGTCGTACCCTACAGTGCAGTTAGGGGGATAGGCTTCACGAAGAGAATTGTGAAGCAAAAACATTTGATGAACTAGTGGGTTATGAAAAATTAGATCCAGATTAGGACTAATAGGGAGAGTAGCATGCGATTCAGGAACGAAGTACATAGAGATGCCATTCGGGCATTTGATCTTGCGCCCTACAAGATGTTTAAGGTCCCCAGCAATAGCGTCAGAAGATTTTGGTTTTCTGCTGGAGACCTTTCCCTGCAAAAGAGAGTTAAGCTTTCTTAGCCACCCACATCTTCAAGGGTGGCTTAGAAGCAATAAGTCTAAGTGCAGCATCTGAGAATTTTGGCTTTGGAGCCCTAGCAAACAGTCTAGCAGGCGGACAATAGTACTCATATGAATAGGCAGAATAGTTTTTGGTCATATGAACGTGGCGGTTTGATGAACCGCTCTCATGTTCATATGCCTGAGTGTGGTTTCCCTGCAAAACATTTGCGTTAGTGCGACTCAGGTGAGTCCTCTGTCTGTATGAAGCCTTTGGACCGTATGAAGCCTTTGGTCTGAGGTTTGTCTTCTTCATGTGAGAAGTCATGAAGACATTCACGGGAAGATTTTACAGACACTTTTTCGGAACCCAGATCTTCTTCATAGGCGGTCCATTCCTGCAGTTAGTACCAATGTACCTGGCAAACACTTCACCATTCTGATTCTTAAACAGTACATAGTTTGTATCAAAGGATTCATCAATGATAATGGGGTTAGCACAAGTGAATCCAGATAAATTGGATGGATCTACTGTAGGTTCCTTTGCAGCAACCCACTTGGTTTTGGGGTACTGCTCAGGTTTCCAGTAAGAGCTATCTGCATTCATTTTCCTTACGAACCCAACACCCTCTTTCCTAGGGTTTCGGTTCAGAATGTGCTTCTTGAGGACATCACATAATGTCTGATGCCCTTTAAGACTTTTGTACATCCCTGTTTCAAGCAATGTCTTCAACCTAGCATTCTCATCAGCAATAGCAGTGGTATCCTCAGCAGAGGGGTTAGTTACCACATCAACATTTGAAGATATTGCAACAGCAGTAGCAGTAGAACATTCAGCAACAGAAGCAGCATTATCACGCTCAATGCATTTAAGACATGGTGGTTCAAATACTTCCTGAGCGGAACTGATCTGTTCGGCGCGAAGTGACTCGTTTTCCTTTTGAAGATCTTCATGAGCCGCTCTCAATTTCTCAAGATCTTGCTTCCTTTGAAGATAATCATAGGAAAGCTTTTCATGAGTTGTTGAGAGAGTATAATGACGATCTTCAAGTTCCTGATACTTAACATGAAGATTTTTTATGTCTTCAATTAAGGATTCAGATCGAGTCATTTCAGCACCCAACAGATCATTGCTTCTGTCTAACAGTTTTTGAATATGTTCCATGGCTTTCTGTTGTTCGGTTGCAATTTTAGCAAGTGTTCTGTAGCTGGGTTTTGAATCACAATCAGAGTCATCGTCACTAGATGTTTGATAGTGAGTAGTGCGTGTGTTTACCTTGGCACCGCGTGCCATGAAGCAGTAGGTAGGATCGGAGTAGTCCTTGTCATTTGCATCGGTGTCGGTGATGGAGTCATTGTCTTCAGTGTTGAAGATGGACTTGGCAACATATGCTGTAGCCAGACTTGCAATGCCAGAATCAGACTCCTCCTCAGACTCCACCTCTGCCTCCTCAGAAGCAGACTCCTCCTCTGAATCCATTTCCTTACCAACAAACGCACGTGCCTTGCCAGATGAGCTCTTCTTGTGTGATGAAGACTTTGAGGAAGACTTGGAAGAAGACTTTGAGTATTTCTTCTTCTTCTTGTCGTCAGAGTCATATTCCTTGCTCTTCTTCTTCTTTCTGTTCTCATTGTCCCACTGTGGACACTGAGAGATGAAGTGTCCAGTTTTCTTGCACTTGTGGCATGTTTTCTTCTTGTAGTCATGAGCAGAAGCTTCATCATTCCTTGAGCTTGATCGTGAAGACTTTCTGAAGCCTTTCTTCTTGGTAAATTTTTGGAACTTCTTCACAAGCATTGCGAGTTCCCTTCCAATGTCTTCAGGATCATCAGAACTGCTGTCAGATTCTTCTTCATATGAGGAAACAGCTTTTGCCTTCAAGGCACGAGTTCACCCATAGTTTGGGCCGTAGATAGCTCTTTTCTCAGAAAGCTGAAACTCATGTGTGTTGAGCCTCTCAAGTATGTTAGACGGATCGAGTGTCTTGAAATCAGGACGTTCTTGAATCATCAGGGCCAAGATGTCAAATGAACTATCAAGTGATCTTAGCAGTGTCTTGACGATTTCATGTTTGGTGATCTCAGTGGCACCGAGGGCTTGAAGGTCATTTGTGATGTCAGTAAGTCGGTCAAATGTGTGCTGGACATTCTCATTGTCATTTCGCTTGAAGCGGTTGAAGAGGTTGCGAAGAACACTGATTCTCTGATCTCTCTGGGTTGAGATGCCTTCATTGACCTTGGAGAGCCAGTCCCAGACCAGCTTGGATGTCTTCAAGGCACTCACACGGCCATACTGTCCTTTGGTCAGATGACCACAGATGATATTCTTGGCAGTAGAGTCCAGTTGAGTGAACTTCTTGACATCAGCAGCAGTGACACCTTATCCAGTCTTGGGAACGCCGTTCTCGATGACATACCATAGGTCGACGTCAATGGCTTCAAGATGCATGTGCATCTTATTCTTCCAGTAGGGATATTCAGTTCCATCGAAGACGGGGCACGCAACAGAGACTTTGATTATCCCTGCAGTCGACATAGCTAAAACTCCAGGTGGTTAAACCGAATCACACAGAACAAGGGAGCACCTTGCTCTGATACCAATTGAAAGTGCATTATATCGACTAGAGGGGGGTGAATAGGCGATTTTTACGTAAGTCTTCAAAACGTGGAAGTTATGAAGACAAACAGTAGAGATATGCCTATTACTATGCAGCGGAAGTTAGACTACACTAGGCAAGCCATGGTCAAGTATCAACAGAGTGAAAGCACAGTGACAAATAGCTGCAGTGTAATACGGATCAGGTAGGAAGATATTATGAAGCCAAACAGAACACACAGTCACTCAGTGAAGACAAAAGATACATCAAACATGCAATGACTTCACAACGAGCAACAGTATGTAAAGGGAAGTGAAAATGAAACCAGTGACTCGTTGAAGAAAATGATTTGTTGGACCAGTTCCAGTTGCTATGACAACTGTATGTCTGGTTGGAGCGGCTAGGTATTTAAACCTTAGGACACATAGTCCCGGACACCCAGTCCTGAACCGCAGCTCAGGACACCCAGTCCTCACCGTATTCTCCTTGAGCTAAGGTCACACAGACCTCGCCCAATCACTCTGGCAAGTCTTCAAGGTAGACTCCCAAACCTTCACAGACTTCGTTCACCGGCAATCCACAATGACTCTTGGATGCTCAGAACGCGACGCCTAACCCGCTGGAGGATGCATAGTCCTCAAGTGTAATAAGTCTTCAGATCACTCAGACAAGAAGACTTAAGTGATGCCCAATTTGCTCTGGCTCTGGGTGGTTAGGGCTTTTTCCTCGCTAGGTATTCTCTCTCAAAGGCTTCGAGGTGGGTTGCTCTCAAACGACAAAAGCCGTGCACTGAAATCTGAGCAGCCAACCGTTTATGGTTGTAGGGGGTGGGCTATTTATAGCCACTAGGCAACCCGACCTGATTTCTCCGAAATGACCCTGGGTCACTAAGGAACTGACACGTGTTCCAACGATCAGATTTCAAACTCACACGGCAACTTTACTTGGGCTACAAGCAAAGCTGACTTGTCCGACTCTGGACAAGATTTGCTCTCATAGTCTTCACTCGAAGACATAGGTTTTTTTTGTTTAGGCATCACTTCAGTCGTTCTGACTGGTTCTCTTGGACCCCACTTAGCAGTACGGTGGTTCCTATGACTCAACACAAATAAAAGAGAACTACGAAAGATCTAAGTCTTCGAGCTCCATAGGCTTCATGTGGTGTCTTCTCTTGTCATAGTCTTCAAAGTGAATATCTTCATATACCACCATTGACTTCAATGTCTTCGTACATTTTTAGGGGTCATCTCTAGTAGTAAAACCGAATCAATGAGGGACTTCTACCTGTGTTATCCTGCAATTCTCACAAACACATTAGTCCCTCAACTAGGTTTGTCGTCAATACTCCAAAACCAACTAGGGGTGGCACTAGATGCACTTACACATCTTCATATCACAAGAAAAATACCTGAAAGATTGCCTGAAGAAGTTTGGAATGCAAGACTGCAAAGGGTACACGACGCCAATGCCAACCAAAGGCCAATTGGGCCCCGACGACAATGGTAAAGAGTTCGACCAAAAGGTATACTGCTCCATGATTGGTTCTTTACTCTACTTATGTGCATCTACGCCTAATATAATGCTTAGCGTTTGAATGTGTGCCCGATTCCAAGCGGCACCAAAGGAATGACATCACTTAGCTGTGAAGCGAATTCTTTGATATTTGGCTTACACCCCAACACTAGGATTATGGTATCCAAAGGGCTTAGAGTTTGATCTAGTTGGATTCTCAGATGCTGATTATGCTGGTGACAAGGTTGATCGCAAGTCCACATCAAGCACATGTCACTTTCTTGGATGATCTCTTGTCTGTTGGTCTTCAAAGAAGCAGAACTGTGTATCACTCTCCACTTCTGAATCCGAATACATTGCTGCTGGGTGTTGCTGCGCTCAGCTTCAATGGATGAAGCAAACTCTCAAGGACTATGGCATCCACCTGAAGCATGTGCCACTCTACCGCGACAATGAAAGCGCCATCACGGTTGCCAACAACCCAGTTTAGCACTCGAAGACAAAGCACATTCAGATCCGTCATCACTTTATCAGAGATCATGTCATGAACGAAGACATTGATATCATTCACGTCAACATTGAAGAGCAATTAGCAGATATCTTCACAAAGGCCTTGGATGAGAAAAGGTTTTGCAAGCTGCGGTGTGAGCTAAATATCTTAGAATCCTCAAATGTCCTGTGATTGGACACACATCGTAACGGTTATACATGTTGGTGACTTAGATGTATAACACAAGAAGTAACGTATATCTTCAATCAATGAAGACTTACCCTCTAAGTGTGAATACATTAAAGTGGAATTTGACTTCAGAGCGCCACGATAATTATGCGCCATGTCGGGGTCTAATACTTCTTTATTATTCTAAGATAGGACTCCTCTTCTGTACTCCCAGGAGTACAGAAGAGGAGTCCTATATATACAGAAGAGGAGTCCTATATATATATAGGACTCCTCTTCTGTACTCCTGGGAGTATGTACTCCCATTCTCAATATACCTCATATACGCATTAATTATACCTCTTTATTATTCTCAATATACTTCATTAAATATTCTAAGATACCTCAATACGAGTTTTGTTGAAAAAATATCATATGCGATGTACTTTTTGTAATATACTTTTTTCACGTACAAACACATCAGTATATACGTAAACATTTAAAAATATGTAGACTCACATGAATTTTTTCATGGAACTCATTTTAGGGTATCTAATAATTACTAATGAAGTATATTAAAAATAATAAAGTGGTATAAAAGATTCATCTATGTGGTATATGAGAAGCGGGAGTACGCTGTCCTCTACAGCATTAACTTATAGCTATGTTTTCAAACTTGCCATTTTCTGAACTAAGTGAATGTGATCGGACCCTAACCCCTTATGTGCTTCTTCCTCAAATTCGGCCTATCTAGTCATATGCATTCTGTTGAAACATGTCAATTGTCTTCACTGCGTTCTTGTCAGCTGAACATATAGAGAAACACATTTAAATCTGCTTTCAATGCTATATCTCTTTTGCCTGAATACCGGAGAAGCCGGAACGACCACCTAACAAACCAGGCGTGCGTGGGAACATGGAACAACGCTCAAGAGTTGCATGCATGCTACGTGTCCATCAGATGTGAACCGTCAGGGGTACCTGCATAATTATGTTGCGCAACCCTTTACCTTATAAATGCACACCCACGTCCGGCTATTATCTCCTCTTCCACCTCGCCAACTCGCACAAACCCTAGCGCCACCGCTAGCTCACCTCGACGCCGGAGACAAAGCGCTTAGCTGCCGCGACCTCTTCAACATCGTCCTCACGCCGGCCACGGACGTCGTCTTCTCTGCCGCCGCGGTAGGTGTCTTCCATCGCCAAGTTAGGGCGCGAGAGATTGGACTACTCGGCCTCCCTTCTGCCTCGTCTAGCAGTTCGTCTGTTGTAAATAAATCTCACTTTTTTACAGCCTTTTTGATCTGTCAAATCCATCCACTTCAACCAAAAGTGGTTTCGACACTTCCAAATCTGGATCTTTCTCTTTCTGAATCTGATATCTTGCAAAGTATGTTCACTTATGCTTCATAACTAGTTAGATTCCTCACTTTTACTTATTCATGGATTCGTACAAATCTGGAACCAACTCACTTCACATAAGTGAATATCTTCGCACTATGCGGTCAATGTCTTCAAACTGATTTATCTTCAAAATCTTCTAAGAATGCATATGACCTCTTCCCCTTCCCTCGCATCTCTAATGCTATCACAGGTACATGTTCGTGCGAGAATCCCTTGGTTCTCATAGTCTACATTCATTTGCAGAATTCTTACAGCATCATATTGACTCCCCTGAAGCCAGCTCTTGCTTGACAAGTAGACGGAAGCCTTTCACTGTCTTGAAGCCTATCTGTCTGAATATTATGGCTTCTGAGAAATTTGCAAGGAAGGGTGGCAGGAAGCACCGTGGAAATACCGCTCTAGATGTGCCTCCGGATCTGTATGAACTGTACAAGACTGATCCTGAGGAGAACTATAATCAAGGCAAGACCAGGATCAGATGGATCCGAAGATATTGGGCTGAACAGTGGTTCAAGTACAACTTCGTCGCTGCTGAATATGCTGAGAAGAATGCCATCAAGCGTCCGTGGGGCGATATTCTTTATAAGAATTCGCAACCCAAGTCGAAGCCTGAAGCCATTGTCCAAGGCTTCTATCCTTGCATGGTCAGAGGACCTCAACCAGAGAATGCCGACCCATCGTCTCTTCTATGGTGTCGTGACGACAATCTCTTCAAGCGCAACTTTCAGTTTGCAAAGGCTTCTGCTGCCAAGAACAGGAAGGAGCTCAGACTCCACTTCAACCCTGGTCCATCTGCTCCAAGGCCGGATGGCACTCGTGATGCCAATCCAAATGTCATCGGCCCCTTCACTAGCTTCAATGGGCTCCTCTCACACATTGCTGCTCAGAGGGCCACCATGGAGAAATCTGCTGATGATGTAGACTCTGAAGATGCTCCTGCACCACCAAAGTAGAAGAAGAAGAAGAAGAAGTCAAAAGCTTCAAAGCCCTCTGCTGCACCAACTGCTTCGACTGTGAAGCCATTGAAGGCTGCACCTCCTCAACACAGTGTGCAGTCTGAACACTTGTCTCATGTCTCCAAGAAGACTAAGAAGACCAAGAAGTTTTCAGGGCATGACCTGACTCCTGTTGCCATTCTGCGTGATGAGGAGAACACCATTGATCTATCCAGTGATGAAGATGTTGGTGATGAACCTCTAGAGATGCTGATCAAGAGCAAGGAAGAGGCAGAGATCTTCCAAGATCTATCTCTCTTTGATGCTGATATTCTGAACAATTTGATTGATGAATGGTTTGAGGACCAAAGCATCAACATTGATGATCTGCAGCTGCTAGTGGACATCAGTGTCACGTTTCACGGAGCCATTGCTAATGAACTGGCCTTGGCTCAGAAAATCGTCGAGCTCAAAAACAAGATTGATTATGAGAAGGCACACTTCAAGAAGAACATGGCCAAGCTTAGTGTGGATGATGTGCAAATCTTCAAGAAGATGATGCAAGATCTCAAGGCAGAGTTCAGCAAGAAGCATGAAGAAGCCAAAGGCTCACGCGAGCGCATGAAGTACTATGCGCAGAAATGTGTGCAAGCGCACAATGAAGCTGAGAAGAGAAAGGCTCTTGGGCGTCCTGGCATCGCCCCAGGATGGCTGCCAAGCAAAAGAAGAAGTCTGCTGATGCCATACCCGAAGCTCAATGGCAGGAATGACCAAACACAGTCTTCTCTGCCGGCATGACTGGCTCAAAGCCAAAAGTCCCCTCAGTAGCTTCTGAGCAGAAGAAAACTAGGCAAGCCGAAGCCGAAGCCAGGAAGAGGAAGCTCAAAGACACCTTTGATGGTGCTCCCTCCAAGAAGAAATTGAAGGTAAAGGCTTCAAAGTCTTCAAAGCAAGACCGTGCTACTGCTCCAGAGCCACAAAATGTTGAACCAATCTCTGTTGCTTTCCGAGCCTCAACCAAGAATGCCGCCTAGTGATTCATGAGCCTCCTTGCACAAAGGCTCCAGAAAGTGAAGAAATTCTAGTTGTTCACCCCAACGCAGCTGAAGACACTGGTCGTGAAGACAATTTACATGATGATGAAGTCCTTCCTCAGCTCGAGCCCCAATCGGTATCATCGCCTGCTCCCACGAGCAGTGAACTTACTCGCATTGGTCGTGCATTGACGCTAATTGCTCAAGACGACTCATGGGTTGAGCGAAAACAACAAGACACCCCTATGCAAGATGAGACACCCCATACTCCACCTGCTCAAGTCACCTCTTCGGTGGTTGATGATGACAACTACATGGAGCAGGCCAATCCGTCTCCAAAGGCGTCAACAACGTTTCGCAAGCTCAGTAGCACATCAAGTGTTTCCTGAAGGCACCCCGTCTTTGTCTAGCTCTGAGTCTGAAGCCAAAGCTGCTGAAGACATTCCAGTTGCATCAGCCGAAGATGAAAAAGAAGAAGAGAAAAGAGATGAAAGAGAAGCCACACCCCCTACTAGTGAACCAGTCATTCAAGAGAACGTGATCATGCCCGACCCTCCAGTTGTCGAACAGATGGAGGTTGAAAACAATGAGGCTGCCACCAAAAAACCACTGACGCCAATGACACTATCATGGCTGAAGATAATGTGGAGCCCGGAGCCAATGTGACCACTGACACCATTCTGCAGCCAATCATCTCTGATGATGTTGTTCCTCCTCCAAGGACTCATAGCATGGAACGTGCGTTCAATCGTGGTGAGTTGGTAACTGTCAGATGGCCCATCATGATTCCACCCACTGCTCCTGGGCCACAATATGATTATCATGTGGAGCAGAGGCCTCAAGTTCAGTAGCCAGAGCCCAGATTGACAAGGCTTCCAAGTGCTTCCACAACACAGGGATCATTCAGTGTGCAAAGCTTCAGGGCGCACAACACTTTGTTCGACATCTCCAAGAATCCCAAGATCTCCTCTAACAGGTTTTGGAGCCATCAGCAACGAAGCTATTACTCATGCATTCTATACAATCTCGACCGGATTTTTCCGCATAAGCGTCTCTATTGTGAAGCTATTGCTGGGCTGCCATGTCTTGAGGAGGCCCTTGACTGCTTTCGGTATGTTGGACTTCTGCCTTTTGTGACTGACAAAGAGCACTGGAACGAAGAGCTTCTACTGCAGTTCTATGCTACACTACACATTCGTGGCTACAACAAGGATCCAAAGACTTGGATCCTTGAGTGGATGCCAGGTGATGTTCATCATGAAGCCAAAGCTCAGGACATCATCGAGCTTACTTCCCTGCCCACTCCAGGTGACTTGTATGAACCTGGTTGTCAGCATCATCAGAATGAGCTGTAGAGCATTTTTCAGAAGCCAGAGCCCAACATGAGCCAACTACTGAGCATGATGAAGCCATTGCCCCTTGACACTGAATACCCCAAGGAATTCTTTGTTCATGACCTTGAGTACTTGCCACGCATAGTCTATCATATTCTGAGGCGTACTCTCTGGCCTATCAAAGGAAATTCTTCTGAAGCTAAACTTGAAGGCGCCATGAAGACACTGGTTTTCTATATTTTCAATGGCATCCGATTCAACACTCATGATTTCTTCAGCCGATAGCCTGCTGCTTCTGGGATTGATCTTTTCGGCCTGAAATTCTATGCTCAACAGATGATGCGCTTGATTAAGCTTCATTCAACCATCGACTATCAACCCTCAGTGCGCAACCACATTGTGTTTCTGCCCGATGTTGACATGTCCGTTGAAGCCATGTACCCTGAGCCAGCAAAGAAGCCACGCCACCTTCAGAATGCAGAATTTCAAAGCTTCACATAGCCTATTGAAGGGATTCATGTGACAAATGCTGCAACACCAGATTATTCTCTTGCTGGCAACTTGCGTGTGCCACATCACGCCAACACTGAAGCCACTGCGAGCACCATAGCTCAAAGGCCTCAGAAGCGTCCTCGTGCCCTCAATGACCGTGAGCTTCCGGTGGCTCTACATCAAAAGCATGATATGCATCATGACTGCCTGAAGCGTCAGATGCTAAGTATCTTTGTGGATGTTAATCGCATTCACAACTTGGCCACCAAGAACTCATTTGTTGCTCATGAAGCCTGTCGGCGGTCCTGGGAGAGCCTCACAATGCTCTGCTCCAAAGATGATCTTCGCGAAGATGGCTTCATAGAGAGCTTCAAGTTTTACTCCAGGCCTCCACAAAATGCAAGCTGGCATCGCACTCCATCTATTGAAGATTCTAAACATTCGTCTTCGGCTGCAACTATTGTTGCGAGAGTCGTCGATGAAGAGGATGATGCCACTTCACCAACCTTGGCTGCATTGCATCATGATTCTGCGTAAGGCCCATCTGCACCACCAAACTCCAATGTCGACCCTGCTCCATCTTCTACTCCAACTGGGAATAAGTAGATCCTCTATGTCTTCAAACCGTTTTGGTCATTACTAACAAAAGGGGGAGAAGCATATGAAGTTGATAGTCTTCAAGCGGGTCCATATGTGTGGTTGCATTATTTTTGCTAAGTTCTTACAACTCTCGTTTTGAAACTATTTGGCTTTTGAGTTGTAACACTTAAACTTGATGGCCGTCTGCTACTTTTGCTGCTACTTTGTGATGCGATGATAAATTCCGCATGAAGTCATTCTGCAGACGTCCATTTCTCATTATGCATGTCATTATCTTCGTTATTCTTATATATGCATGATGAATTGTCTTCGTACGTTCAGGGGATCTCCACAAAGTAAAACCAGCCATGTGCATTTGCATTCAAAGGAAAACTACTTACATGCACATCTTCAGGGGGAGCCATTTGCAACATATGAAGGCAATGCCCTAATACTTAACTTTAACATACTTCTATCCCCGTTGAAAACTTCAACCAGTTTGTCATCAATCACCAAAAAGGGGGAGATTGTAAGTGCATCTAGTGCCACCCCTAGTTGGTTTTGGAGTACTGACGACAAACTCGGTTGAGGGACTAATGTGTTTGTGAGAATTGTAGGATAACACAGCTAGTAGTCCTTGATTGATTTGGTTTACCTACCAGAGATTGTCGGATGTGGGGCTCCAGCTAACCCTTAAGGTTCGAACACTAGGGTGCGCACGAAGTCTTTCCCTCCTACCGATCTACGCTCTAGCTTGCTAAGATCTTGCGGACGAACTCGACGAACTCACAACACAGAAAGACACGGGGTTTATATTGGTTTGGGCCACCGTTGTGGTGTAATAACCTACTCCAGTGTGGTGGTGGTGGATTGCCTCTTGGGTTGATGAAGAACAGTACAAGGGGAAGAACAACCTCCGGAGGTTGAGGTGTTCTTGTGCGTATGAACTTGTGGTGTGTCTCTGGGCCTGATGAGATCTCTACCCGATCTCTCCCTACTATGGTGGTGGCTAGTCCTATTTATAGAGGCCCTGGTCCTCTTCCCAAATATCGAGTGGGAAGGGAGCCAACAATGGCGGGCTAATTTGAAGGGGGACAGCTAGTACGAGCCATCCTGACAAAAGTAGTCTTCGCCTGCACAAAGCTCTGGTGGTGACGCTGTCTTGGGCTCCATGATGACCTCCGTCTTGTAGTCCATGGTCTTGGTCTTGTTGCACCAAAATGGCAACCTTTGCCTGAGGCCTCGGTACTCCGCGGGTGCGCTTTCCTCCTTTGCACCAAAGGGGAAACAAGGACGCTGCGCGCGCTGGCGCCCGCATGGTGTCGATCGTCATGGCTCACGTCACGAGAGCCTTATGAGGTTTGCCTCGCCTTGATATCTCTGCTCCTCGTGAACCTACCTGACTAGGCCGCTTGGGAGGAGGTCTTGCGTCGTCTTCCTCGCAAGGCTTGGACCCTCGCGAGGGTCTTGGATGCTTCGTTGGTGAAGAAGGGCCGCACGGCCTGCTGGCTCAGCCACGCCACGGGCCGCAGGCAGGCAAGTCTGGGGAGCCCCGTTCCTAGAACGCCGACAGTAGCCCCCGGTCCCAAGGTGCGCACGGGCTTGGCTTCACGGCGAAGCCAAGGGTCAAGTTCGGAGCACCACGGGACCCAAAAGCCTGCGGCCTCGGTTGACGCGTGGCGGTTGATTGGACGTGGGCGTCTCCGCTTCCCCATGCTGCCTGGACGACTGCACGACTTGTCATGTCCCTGTGACATGCAAGGGAAACCATCATTACCTGCGATCGAGGGAGACGCCAGTTGGCTTCTCTTGCTATAAATGGGGAGGGGGGCGGAGCCCCCGTTGCCCATCTCTTCCTCGCTTGCTTGCTTCTTCCTCCTTGCTCTACTGCTTGCTTCAATGGCGCCCATCAGAAGGTTCTCCGCCGAAGAGAAGGGGAAAGCCCCCCGGGATGTCCCTGAGCCGCTCCCGCCGAAGGAGAGGTCGATCCATCACCGTGACGAAGCGGCGATGCAGGTGGTGGCGAGGCCTTTGTGCAAGCGGCCTCCACCGGGGCACCCGCTACCCCTGTACGCCCAAGCCAAGGGCTCGAGAGGACAAAGTGACGAGCAGCGCCACCCACGCCGCATCCGGGGTCGTCGTGCCACGGCGACGCGTGCCATCCACGCCACGGACTCCTCGCGCGAGTTGGTGCTGTGGGCGCCGACGCCTCTGAGCTCCTGGATCCGCTTCCCACGGTTCTTCTCCGACGTGATGCCGCCGAGGGGGCATCTCGAGCTCTGGCTGCAGCATGCCAATTGCAGCGCTCCGGCGATAGGAGCGAAGATCGAAGTGGTCCCCACTGGTAAGATCTTCATGACTCGTGGCTGGGGCGAGGTCGCACGGGTCTGTCATGCGAGGGGCGCCCTCACGATACACTTCAAGTACGACGGTGCCTCCACGCTTTTCTTCAAGGTCTTCGACGCCGAGGGCCGTCGCTTGGAGTGCTGCTCTGGAGAAGAACGCAAGGCTGATGCGCGCTCAGCTCACATCCACTCCTGCAGCAGCAACCCTTGGGAGTCCAGCAGTTCTCCTAAGCTCTACGAGACTGCGGAGACGAGCGACGACAGCTACGTCCCCCCGAGCTCTCGCCGTGCTTGGAGCAGGGCTGCGGCGTCTGTCCGCCGCCGCCGCTGATCTAGATCGGGTTGGCGCCGGCCTCCCACGGCCCACTGTTGATGATGGCGTCTGCCACAGGAGGATGTAGATAGGATCCCCCTTAGCATGAGCTTTTGTTTCCTGCGAAGAATCATGAATTACCAAGTGGGAGGCATGTAAGGATCTGCAATGCCTTTGTACTTATCTTCCTTGTTATGAAGATTTGATGAACGCGTGTCTCGTTTAGGCTCGGTCCCCCCTTTCTTTCCTCGCGGTAGCTTGTTGCTCTATGCTGATGGGTCCTAGTCCCAAGGCAGCTACAGCCGTCACTGGTATGCCAGGTCGCGATGCCGTGGTCAAGGCCAGGAGGTGCGCGGCCCGAGGTCCAGTAAGAGCCCCTGACGCGCGATGCTCAGGAGGTCCCCCTTAGCGCCCAAGCAGCCATGCTAATGAAAGAAAGGATGATGACTTGGCCACAACGGGGTTGCGGCATGGTGTGAGCGGCTACTAGACCCAAATATTTAGCCGATCCGAGGGCGAGACTTATCTTGCTGACTTCGCGGTGATTCCTGGTGTTGTGCTAGGGCTACGCGCCAACTTACACGACATAGCTAGGCCGGTCCATACGAGTTTTCCTTCTCCCGAGCTCTTCTTAATGCTCTACGTCCTCCGGTCCCGGCCCTCAAGCGAGCTCAGCCGCCACTAGTATGCCAGGTCGCAATGCCGTGGTCAAGGCCAGAGGGTGAGGGCTGGAGAGCCAGTAAGAGCTCCTGAGTCGCGATGCTCAGGAGCCCCCCTTTTAACACGCAAGCGAATCACACAAGAGAAAAGGAGACTCGCGGTGCCGCCTGCTATCCTTCCCGCGGGGTTCCTGTGGACGAGCACAAGAAGAAACATGGTTTGCCGTTACTGCCGCCTGCCTGCCGCTGGTTGGTCCGGATGAAGTGAAGGCACTGAGGGCCTGGTGAGGTGACGTGCACGGCGCGTGCCGCGAGCCAAAGCTCGACCACTCAGATTTGTCGGTCGTGGCAGGGACGGACCCATGCACCAGCGCCGTGCCTGTGTAGAGGCCCCGAGGGAGGCGATGATCGAGCAGGTGATAGTAGTTGGCAGGTTAAGCATGAAGAGCAGATTGACTTGGATAAATGCAGGAAGATACATGCCACTAGGTCTGGCCCGAGCAGCGTGGGGATGATGCAGCCCGAGGGGCACCCCCAACAAGGTAAGCTAGAGACATAAGCAGAAGGGATACATGCCACAGGGACGGACCCACGTGGCCTGCGAATAATGCATCCCGAGGGGCGCTCCCAGCTTAAATGAACTTGGAAGATGTCACCTGGTTCTATAGACGAAGTAGACTTGGTGCAGCTGAAGCCACACGTTGAAGGAATGACTCCTCATGAGCCACCGGGACCCTGAGCCTCAGGAGGCTCTGGGGGCCCAGGAGGTTCCCTGAAGACCATCGCCATCTCTTCCAGAACAGTGTGGAACTTGGCCTCCTGAGCCGCCAGGACTTGCCGCACGCTGCGCTGATAGGCCGATGCCACGCTCGGCAAGCCGAAGGGCATGCGAACGTGGCTGTGTGGTGGACCCTCACAGCGGCCCGCCCGTGATGGCCAGAAGCGTTCCTAAGATGCCGCCCTGTTGATCCCTGGGATGTCGACGCAGGCGCGTAGCTCAACCCCCTCGCCTGGATGGTGAGCCACACTCCGTGAGCGGTTCTCGCCGCACATGGCTCTTGCGTCTTGTAGCTCTTGGGTGGCCTTGGTGATGAACTCCTGGGTGGTGTGCACTCCTTGCCCTGTGCTCTACTGAGGAAAGCGTGCCATGAAGCACGCTTCCAAGTGGTGCCCAATCGCCTCCCTCGTGAGGTTGGCTAGGTCTAAGGCTCTGCAGAAGAGAGCCCCCGAGCCCTACCCGAGGAGGGCGCCGGGCGCACTTTCCTATGCGGTGGAGGGAGGAGCCCCTGGAGTGGGCGCCGATCCTGACGACGCTCCTGATGTGATGCCATCTTCTTGGGGTCCTGCGCGGCGCGGCAGCTTCTTCTTGGGGATGGTCTCCGGAGGGCCTTCACTTCTGCTGTCAGGGTTGTCGATTGCTGCGGCTTAGAAAGCACGCTCAAGGGAGCGCACCGCATCCCTTTCTTCACATGGGACCGCGATGATTCCCCCGCTTCCCGACATCTTGAGAACATTGCAGCCGTGGTGAGTGACTGTCATGAACTTGGACAGGGTTGGATACCAGAGGATGGCATTGTATGGCAGGCGGATGTGCGTGACGTCGAAGTCGATGAGCTCGGTGCGGTAGTTCTTGTGCTCCCCGAAGGTGACAGGAAGGCGGACTTGCCCTATCGGTGTGGTGGAACCGCCAGTCACTCCAGAGAAAGGCTTGGTTGGCTGGAGCTGCTGATAGGGCACTTGGAGGTTGTTGAACGTGTCGACGGATAGGACATTGAGCCCTGCGCCACCGTTGATGAGAGTCTTGGTGACTTGCACATTGCTGATGACTGGGGAGCACAACATAGGGAGTGTGCTAGCGGTGGCTGCGCACTTGAGCTGATCCGCCGACTTGAAGGTGATGGCGCATTGGGACCACCTGAGCGGGCGCGTGGCCTCGAGCTTGGGGAGCGCCGCGTTCACCTCGCGAGCGAACTGTTTGAAGATGCGCTGAGAGGCTGGGGCCTGAGCACCGCCCAAGATGCAAGTGATCGAACGCGGCTCCTAGAAGCCCCCAGCCCCCTCGTCCTGGTGGTGGTCATCGGTCCTTCTTGGTGGCGGCAACGGGGGAAGACCGGCATTGCCCTGGGGGCGATCCTCACGAGGCGGGTCCCTCCAGGCGCCCTCGCAAGGTTGGTCCTACCAGCGGTCCTCATGAGGCCGGTCACGCCACTCCTGGCACGGGCCATGGTCGTCCCAGCGTCCGCCTCTGCGTCCTCCTCCACGACCGTAGCACCGGTCGTTGCGCTCGGGGCATCGACCGAAGTGTCCTTCCCATATGGCCCTGAGCTCTTAACAGTCGCTGGTGTTGTGGGTGTTCAGGTTGTGGAAGGCGTAGAACGGACGGCCGTTCTTGGATGACTCGGGCTGATCTCTGCCTCGCTTGGTGTCGGGCTCCGCTGCGAGCACCACTGCCTCTTTGCACTTCACGTCCTTGGCCTTGGCCTTCTTCTCCTCCACTCCTGTAGGTGGCAGCTCAAGGAGAGAGAGGCGCCCCTCCTCAGCTCTTGCGCACTTGGTCGCCAGGTTGAACAGCTCCTGAGATGTGCGAAGCTCCTTGTGGATAGCCAACTCTTCCTACATCTTGACGTCACGGATGCCATCTGAGAACGCGGAGATGATGGCTTCATCCATGACCTTGGGGATCTTGAGGCGGGTGCTGTTGAAGCACTGGATGTACTTCTAGAGTGTCTCTCCTGGCTGTTGCTTGATGCGGCATAGATCACTCGCGGCCGGTCGGTAGTCGTGAGTGCCCTAGAAGCTGGTGGTGAAGCGGTCGCGCATCTCGTCCTAGGAGGAGATCGAGCTGTGCTGCAGGTTCAGGAGCCAGGAACGGGCCCCATCCTTGAGAGCCATGGGAAACCAGTTCGCCATGACTTTTTCGTCACCGTTGGCCGCTTCGATGCTCAACTCATAGAGCTGCAGGAACTCTGCGGGGTCGGCGGTGCCATCGTATCTAGGAGGTAGATCTAGCTTGAACTTGCCTGGCCAGGTGACACTACATAGTTTGGGGGTGAAGGCACGACAGCCAGCCGCGGTCGCCGGGGCCCGCTTCTGAGGCGGAACTTGGTCTTGGCGAGGTATGCGCTGCGCCACTGCAGGCGGCACGAGGTCTTGACGAGGTGGCGCGGGGAGCGCCGGTGCAGCTTCTCGCGGCCACGGGATTTCTTGGCAGCTTCTTTCTTCACGCACGGGTGCCGGGCGCGGTGGATCACGCCGCGGAGGCGCGCGCCTTGGTGCCAAGGCACCGTCTTGGGGTCGAGGCGGTGGAGGCACGCCATAAGCCCCATCGCCCACGGCTGGTTGAGGGGGAGGCAGAGAGTGGGATGGCATCGGAGAGCCCCCTGCGGCACGGACGAGCTCGGCGACGCGGTCGACCCACTCCTCGTAGAGTCCGTCAATGATGCGGTAACGCAGGAGCTCGTTTGCCGCGATGAGCGCGGCCCATGCCTCCATGGGAGCACGGTGCGCGTGCGATGAAGAACTAGCAGGGGTGAGTGATGGAGTAGCGGTGCGGCCTCCTGCCGCACCGAAGGATGCTGTGAGGACGCTTGCTGCTCATTCCCCACCGGGCCGGTGGCATTGTTGGCGGCGAGAGACGGAGAACGACGAGGCGGCCCGTTGACGGGAGCCGTCTGAGCGATGCGGGCGGCGAGGGCAGCCCGACACTCAGCTCAAGCACGGCGAGCGTCCGACATGGAGACAACGGAGCGACGGCCTGACGGATAGGAAGCTATGGCAGCTAACCCTTAAGGTTCAAACATTGGGGTGCGCGTGAATTCCTTCCCTCCTACTGATCTACGCTCTAGCTCGCTAAGATCTTGCGGACGAACTCGACGAACTCACAACACAGAAAGACACGGGGTTTATACTGGTTCGGGCCACCATTGTGGTGTAATACCCTACCCCAGTGTGGTGGTGGTGGATTGCCTCTTGGGCTGATGAAGAACAGTACAAGGGGAAGAACAACCTCCTGAGGTTGAGGTGTTCTTGTGCGTATAAACTTGTGATGTGTCTCTGGGTCTGATGAGATCTCTAACCGATCTCTCCCTACTATGGTGGTGGCTAGTCCTATTTATAGTGGCCCTGGTCCTCTTCCCAAATATCGAGCGGGAAGGGAGACAACAATGGCGGGCTAATTTGAAGGGGGACATCTAGTACGAGCCATCCTTACAAAAGTAGTCTTCGCCTGCACAAAGCTCTGGTGGTGACGCTGTCTTGGGTTCCACGATGACCTCCGTCTTGCAGTCCATGGTCTTGGTATTGTTGCACCAAAATGGCAACCTTTGCCCGAAGCCTCGGTACTCCGTGGCTGCGCTTGCCTCCTTTGCACCAAAGGGGAAACAAGGACGCTCCGCGCGCTGGCGCCCGCCTGGTGTCGATCGACATGGCTCACGTCACGAGAGCCTCATGAGTTTCGCCTCGCCTTGATATCTCCGCTCCTCGCGATCCTACCTAACTAGGCCGCTCGGGAGGAGGTCTTGCGTCATCCGCCTCGCGAGGGTCTTGGATGCTTTGTTGGTGAAGATGGGTCATACGGCCTGCTGGCTCAGCCACGCCGCGGGCTGCAGGCAGGCAAGTCTGGGGACCCCCATTCCTAGAACACCGACAGAGATGGCCCCTAAAAATGTGTGAAGACATTGAAGACAATGGTGGTTCATGAGGACATTCATGATGAAGATTATGACATGTGAAGGCATTCACTTGAAGACTATGGAGTACGAAGAAATAGTTGTTTCGTAGTTTCCTTTTCTTCTTTGTTGAGTCATAGGAACCACCGTACTATTAAGTGGGGTCCAAGTGAACAAAGTTAGAGTGAATGATGTGATGCTCAACCAAAATCCCTATGTCTTCGAGCGAAGACAATCAGAGCAAATCTTATCCAGAGCTGGATGAGTCATCTTTACTTGTAGCCGAAGTCAAGCTGCCGTGTGTGTTTGAAATCCGACCGTTGGACACGTGTCAGTTCCTTACTGACCCAGGGTCATTTTGGACAAATCATGTTGGGTTGCCTCCTGGCTATAAATAGCTCACCCCTACACAATAAATTGGTGGCTGCTCAGAGTTAGTGCATGGTTGTTGTCGTTTGAGAGCAACCCACCTTCGAAGCATTTGAGAGAGAGAGAGAGAGATCCTTGCGAGGACAAAGAGAAAAACACCCAGAGCCAAAGAGTGTTAGGCATCACTAAAGTCTTTCTGTCCACGTGACCTGAAGACTTGTTACACTTGAGGATTGTGAATCCTCCAGCCAGTTAGGCGTCGTGTTCTGAGCATCCAAGAGTCATTGTGGATCGCCGGTGAACAAAGTCTGTGAAGGTTTGGAAGTCTACCTTTAAGACTTACCAAAGTGATTGGGCGAGGAATGGGTGTCCTTATCTCAAGGAGAATAAGATGAAGACACGGTCTTTTGAGTTGAATCTTAGCCTCCCTAACCAGACGTACAGTTGTCATAGCAACTGGAACTGGTCTACCAAATCCTTGTCTTCACCAAGCAACTGGTTCTATGCTCCACTTCCCTTCACTTTGCAGTTTGTCTCCATGAAGTCATTGCTTGCTTGTCTGATCTGTTTGACTTCACTGAGTGAAGACTATTTACTGTTTGGCTTCATACTGTCTTCCATCCCGATCCATACTACCTACTTGCTGATAGTCTCCGTTCTTTCACTTCATTGCTTACTTGACTATGGCTTGTCTAGTGTAGTCTATCTTCCGCTACGTATCAATAGGTTCATTTCTATTGTTTGTCTTCAAAGACCTCGTGTTTTGAAGTATTCCATAAAAATCGCCTATTCACCCCCCTCTAGTCGATAACTAGCACTTTCAAGGAGCAATCCTAACATGATAAAAAAGGGATGCACCGATGTGGGGAGGTGGGCCAGTAGAACAAGGGCAGTTCTAAAAAAGTTATACCTCTGGTCGGCAGGTTGTGGCGACGCAGGAGCCGGGATCTGCTAACTCGACGATGGGGAGCAAGGGTGAGGAGAAACTCCCACGCCGGCGCCAGGTCAGGGAAGACGACGCGCATCGGCTTCCTCCATTGCCACCGCCGACCACCAGCGGAAGGTATCTGGCCGGATCTGTGTCAACCGGAGAGAAGAGAGCGTGAGACAAAGAGACTGGACACCACACTCTTGTTTACATCTGGAGAGGGTGAGAGAGTGAGAAGAAGAGAACTACCCTAGCAAGCAAGTCCCGAAGTGGACTAGTGGAGTAGTAATTGTTTTTCCCTCTATAGCGATCATTTTTAATTAAATACGCGTGCAGCCATTTTTTTTCATTTAACTTACCAGTAAAAGAAACTTGATCAATAACTGTGCTACCGCATTCAGGTCGCACTTGGTATGGCTGACATTTAATTGGTCCCAGACCCCACATTAAGTGGACGACTAGATGTCTAAAATTGCCACGTTACCTGCCTTTTCGTGTGCAAATGCACTCCACCATGAGTGTACCCAGGCATGTGCGTGAGGGGAGAGTGAAGTCCGATTTATAAAGCTTGAGGTTGTAGAGCTAGTCAGAAACAAACCCTCACCCTTAAATCCTTGATATTTGTAGCCTGTCCTCTGTAATCTCGGTCATTTTTAACCTTAAGGGCATGTGCGGTTCAAAGGGTTTGGGGATTAACAGGGATTGTGGGGCATTAAATCATGTACAAGCCAAATCCCCCTCCTTTCCTCTCCAAACCCCTTGGGAGGAGGTTGAACTAAACAAGGCCTAAGACTAACCATAGTGGGAGTAGCTTAATTCCATAAGGTATCATAATATGATACTCAAACCGCTCTTTGTTTATTTAATTCTACACCACCTCATCAAATTTGCCTAGTTGGCATGCATGATACTACTTATGATACTCCCATTACAACCAGCCTGGTAGAATTAATATACCTAATCTAAATGGTCACCACCCGATCTCTTTGTCCTCCTCCAGCATCCCGCTGAAGAAGAATCGTGAAGACACCGGCTGTTTTCGCCAGCGTCGCCTCGGCGGTGGCCTTCATGGGATACAATCGGCAGCGGCCTCCCGCGTTCTACTTCTCCTCGATGATGGCTGCGGGCGAGGACATGTTTGCCGTCACATCATCGACATCCACGTAGCCGCATAGCTACCCGCACGTCGGCGGAGGATGGCATTGTCGCAGGCATGGGGGGCACTCTACAAAGCGACAACATCAAGGGAAGATACGATGCCCATGCCGCTGTGCTCCCCGACAAGCCGGTGTGGAGCAAATCGGAACTCTTCCTCGAGCTATGTTGGAGTGGCCAGCTGCAGAACCACGCCCTGGCTTAGTGTGGCAACTACCTCCGACAGGCTAGGTGAGGTAGGTGGAGCAGCGAGCTGCGTCGCTCGTAACTGTCGGGCTAGGTGGGCCACCCAGACAACTTTTGTGCCAGAGAACTACTCTTCCTGCTCATTGGATGCCACCGAAAGAGTGGAGAAAATGGTGGAAGGAGGAGCTTGGCCGGCATCCTACTCCTGAACGGACTTGTGTGGCCGGACTTGGTTTCTCGCATTCCACACGGGTTTAAATGTATGTTTTTGAAAGCAGCGAGGAGCTGGGTACAGCTGGGAGTGCAGTGGGCGGCGCCCTCGACCAGTGTGCCGCTTCAAATGGCAGATGTAATGAGAGGTTGCGTCTGCCCTGACCCTCGTGACCATGTACGTTTGGCTTTGAGGACAATATTATCCTTGGACCTTGACGGTGTACACCTTGTGTCCAGATCTGAGATGCCACATGTACCAGATGAATGACTCCAAGTTCGACCACTGTGATGCTAGGTGCGAGCCGAGGAATACTGTTGGAGAGACCCCCCCTCATAATTTTCCTACATTGGTCGTTTGATTCATAGGATAGAATGCTATAGGATTTTTTTGCTATGAAATCATGTGTTAATTGGCAATCTAGCATCCACTCCAACTTTTTTTCACTTTCTTTGTTTTTCCTGTGTCAAACGCTCTAGTTTTTTTAGGGGAACACTGTGTTAATGCTATGGAATTCAAGTGGACATGTGATATCGCTTGAAACTACATTGATATTTCCCCAAAGAGTAAGGGATGATGCAGGATAACGGCAGTAGGTATTTCCCTTAGATGTGAAACAAAGGTTATCGAACCAGTAGGAGAACCAAGCAAAACAATGTAAACAACACCTGCACACAAATAACAACTACTCGCAACCCGACATGTAAAAGGGGTTGTCAATCCCTTTCGGGTAGCAAGGCCAGAAATAGGCAAAGGGACGTTAATAAATTGTAGTAGATTGATAGATCGAATGCCAAATAAAATAAATTGCAGCAAGGTATTTTTGTATTTTTGGTTTAATAGATCTGACAATCAAAGGCAAATAAAATAGATCGCGAGGGCAAATAATATGAGAAAGAGACCCCGGGGCCGTAGGTTTCACTAGTGGCTTCTCTTGAGAAAATAGCAAACGGTGGGTAAACAAATTACTGTTGGGCAATTGATAGAACTTCAAATAATCATGACGATATCCAGGAAATGATCGTTACATAGGCATCACGTCCAAGATTAGTAGACCGACTCCTGCCTGCATCTACTACTATTACTCCACACATCGACCGGTATCCAGCATGCATCTGGTGTATTAAGTTCATGGACAAATAGAGTAATGCAATAAGAACGATGACATGATGTAGACAAGATCTATCTATGTAGAGATAGACCCCATCATTTTATCCTTAGTAGCAACGATACATACATGTTGGTTCCCATTACAAAGCACCACTTCCCATTGCAAGATAAATAGATCAAGTTGGCCAAACAAAGCCCAAATATCGGAGAAGAAATACGAGGTTATAAGAAATCATGCATAAAAGAGATCAAAGAAACTCAAATACTTTCATGGATATAAAAAGATAGATCTGATCATAAACTCAAAGTTCATCCGATCCCAACAAACACACCGCAAAAAGAGTTACATCATATGGATCTCCCACAAACCATTATATTGAGAATCAAACGAGAGAGAGGAAGCCATCGAGCTGCTAACTATGGACCGAAAGGTCTACAAAGAACTACTCACGCATCATCGGAGAGGCACCAATGGAGGTGGTGAACCCCATCCGTGATGGTGTCTACATTGGATCTAGTGGTTCTGGACTATGCAGCGACTGGAATTTATTTTCGTTGACTCCCCTATGGTTTCTGGAATATTGGGGTACTTTTAGACCAAAGAGGCTGTCCGGGGGCACCCGAGGTGGGCACAACCCACCAAGGCGCGCCTGGGCCACCTGGCGTGCCCTGGTGGGTTGTGCTCTCCTTGGAGCACCTCCTAGGCGCAACCTTGGCCCATGAGGTGTCTTTTGGTCCATAGAAAATCTCCGTAAATTTTAGTGCCATTTAGACTCTGTTTGGTATTGATTTTCTGCGATGCAAAAAACATGCAAAAACAACAACTGGCACTTGGGACTATGTCAATAGGTTAGTACCAAAAAATGACTATAAAATGATTATTAGACATCCACGATTGATAATATAATAGCATGGAATAGTCAAAAATTATAGATACGTTGTAGACGTATCAACATGCCACTCCAATCCTTTATTTTTCCTATTCCTGTGTTTTAAGTTCCTATGAAGAGATTACTTGTTCTAAATGATGTGCCACTGCAAGAGCCGCCTATATTAGTTAACCATGCTCTAAAAAGGTGGACCACCTTTGGCTATAGTATACGGTACTAGGTTAGTAGGTGACCTTGCGCTTGGCTCTTCGCCTCTTCTGGAAGTCGAACAATAATGATGGTACTACAGTACTACTTTTGGCAATCTAATGCAAATGAACTGCTGCACGTCCACCGGTTATAAGCAAAAGTTTTTGCTCATGCTGCGTGCCACCGCACACGCATGGGCGAGGGAGAAGGCGTAGTAAGCAAGCTTCTCGTCGTTCTGCAAGTTGACGGGACACATCAAAGATATTTAGTAATCTCTCCAAAAAGGGTCGACCATGTCCACGGCTACCATCCCGTGCATCGTCATTGAGTACGTGCACTATTCAGGTGTCATCGAGGAGAAAAATATTGTGTAGTACGTGCCATCAAAGTGCATGACTCACTTACACACTTCTTATCTCCATTTTCTTGCATGACACGTGCACATTGATGCTAGATGTCCCGCGTGTTGGCAAAAGGATGAACAAAGCTCACGTCAAGAAGGAACATGAATAAATCTTGCTTGCAGCTGTAGGATCGAAAGTATGTCTAGAGGGGGAGTGATTAGACTACTTGACCAAATAAAAATCTAGCCTTTTCCCAATTTTAGTTCTTGGCAGATTTTAGCTATCTTAGCACAAGTCAAGCAATGTCCACACAATTCAAGCAAGCATGCAAAAGAGTATATGAGCAGAGGAAAGTAAAGCATGCAACTTGCAAGAATGTAAAGGGAAGGGTTTGGAGGATTCAAATGCAATTGGAGACACTGATGTTTTTGTCGTGCTTCCGATAGGTGGTGCTATCGTACATCCACGTTGATGGAGACTTCAACCCACGGAGGGTAATGGTTGCGCGAGTCCACGGAGGGCTCCACCCACGAAGGGTCCACGAAGAAGCAACCTTGTCTATTCCATCACGGCCGTCGCCCACGAAGGACTTGCCTCACTAGCGGTAGATCTTCACGAAGTAGGCGATCTCCTTGCCCTTACAAACTCCTTGGTTCAACTCCACAATCTTGTCGGAGGCTCCCAAGTGACACCTAGCCAATCTAGGAGACACCACTCTCCAAGAAGTAACAAATGGTGTGTTGATGATGAACTCCTTGCTCTTGTGCTTCAAATGATAGTCTCCCCAACACTCAACTCTCTCTCACAGGATTTGGATTTGGTGGAAAGAAGATTTGAGTGGAAAGCAACTTGGGGAAGGCTAGAGATCAAGATTCATATGGTTGGAATGGAATATCTTGACCTCAACACAAGTGTAGGTGGTTCTCTCTCAGAAAATGTGTATTGGAAGTGTAGGTATGTTCTGATGGCTTTCTTCACGAATGAAGAGTGGGTGGAGGGGTATATATATCCTCCACATAGAATCTAACTGTTACACACAATTTGCCAAACTCGGTGGGACCGAATGGTTAAACTCGGTCGGACCGATTCAACAAACCTAGTGACCGTTAGGATTTTCGGTGGGACTGAGATGCAACTCGGTAGGACCGATATGGTTAGGGTTAGGGCACGTAATCTCGGTGTGACCGATTACACAAACTCGGTGGGACTGATTTTGGTAATAAGCTAACCAAAGAGTTGGTCAGGTAAACTCGGTGGGACCGATTCGCTCATCTCGGTGAGACCGAAATGTTACAAAAGGGAAACAGAGAGTTTAAATTGCAATCTCGGTGGGACCGATCGCTCATCTCGGTAAGACCGAAACGTTACGAAGGGAAACAGAGAGATTACAATCCCATCTCGGTGAGACCGAGATCCCTATTGGCCAGACCGATTTGCCTAGGGTTTGTGGCAGTGGCTATGACATTTGAAACTCGGTGGCGCCGGATAGAAAGAATCAGTGGGGCCGAGTTTGACTTTTGGTTTAGGTCATATGTGGATGTGGGAAGGTAGTTGAGGGTTTTGGAGCAAATCCCTCCTTGATAGTATTGGCTTTTCCTACAGACTCAATGTGATCTTGGATCACTAAAATATAAAATGTAGAGTCTTGAGCTTCAAGCTTGAGCCAAACTTTTTGTCCTTAGAATTTTAAGGGATCCACTTTCCTCATCCATGCCATGCCATTCATTGAGCTTTTCCTGAAATATTAATCTTGGAATAATGTTAGCTCAATGAGCTATATGTTGTTAGGAATTACCAAAACCACCAGGGGATAGTTGCACTTTCAGCAGCACATACATACATGGCAGGACATGGTGTCCAATCACCATTTAGTTACTAATTTTGCGTTACCAAAGAAAACATCGGGTTCATTTTTAAATTAAAGTAGTCAAAACCAGCATGGAGGTAATCAGTCACATTGAACATTCTTTTCTACCGGCAAAAAAGAGAACATTTTGTTCTGATATATTTGCAAAAAGATATATTCATAATCTCACATATTATTGTTGACTACCCAAATGTTTATTTGTTACTATTTAGAGCTTACATAGTGCTTGATAAGACAGCTTTATCTTAAGCCTGTCACGTAATCTACAGGAGACATCAAAATATGTTGTAGTGGGTTATTTTTAGTCTTATCTTTGATAACACGATAAATATTTGGTGAGACATATTTTTTCTAATAGATCATCTATTAATCAAGAGAAGACATGCATTTTCTCACCGTCTCTCTCATCCACCTCATCATTTATCCTAAATGGCAGTCCAATGATAATAACATTATAAAGACGTAAAACCGGTCACCATTATTTTCGTAAGTTGGTTGTAATGTTACCTCCGTGGGACACCTAATTATAGTATATCCAGCAGCCCGTATCACTTCTCGCTCCTCGTCCTTATAGCCTGCCGACTCTACCTTATATACACTTGCTCTTTGAGCAAAGGCCTCCCTAAGCATGCATTAATTTCTTGGGCATGTTCTTTCTACTCAATGTTGCGTGCATGTTGAGCATGTCAGGAGCTCAACTGCTAGCTTGCTGGCAAATCTTGCAATTGATGCTGACACATTGCAACACTCCTACAAGGCCCAGCGGTTAATTTGAGAACAAGTACCTTGAGGTTAATTTGACAGGCATGCCTTATAGGTTGACAGAAGTCATATCACTTTTTTTGGAAAGATGTCGTGAAGTAACATGATAGACCTTCTTTCAAGCCAATTAACATGTGTTCAAAAAACAAAAATTATCAAAAAGTAACACGATAAACCTTCGATTAACTTGTGTTCATAAAACAAGTACTCCTACAAGACCCAGAGGTTAATTTGAGAACAAGTACCTCGAGGTTTATTTGGCAGACATGCCTTATAGGTTGACAAAAGTCATATCACTTTTTTTGGAAAGATGTCGTGAATTATGGTGATCAGAACTATAACTATGTTCCCTGCTGCTACTGAATAGGCGTTTTTCTAGCCAATAACAACTTTTATGTCAAAGCTGGGATATGTGAACAGCTGGTATGATGCATATTGTGATGTGTAGTACCTAGATTAAAAGCTAGTGTGCCATCCATAGCAAGCATAAGGGTGAATTCACGGTTGTTTTCCATAGACCTATCTCACTGTAGTTCAGAATCTCATGCTAATTATTTGTGATTCTGAGTTAACACTTTTATTTCTTTCGTAGTTCATTGCACATCCACGACGACCATTATTGATGGCAAGTCAATTGCGGAGGACATGAGGTTACAAATTGCTAAAAAGTTTGTCAAATGAAAGAGGCAGTTGAACATGTTCGTATATTAGCTATTTGATTTGTAGGTGGTAGAAGGTACTTTCAATCCCATCTGTGATTTAGAGTGAAGGGTTGTGAGGAAGTCCGCAGAAAGTCTTTTGTTGTCCGCTTTGCCTCTCAACTGCCTAGAAGATGAGGTGTTGGATGTGGCATCAAGATTCAACGAAGATCCATCTATTCATGGAATCATTGGCAGCTACCACTACCATAAGTAGTGTATTTTACTTTTCTAGTTGGCCCCTAGAAAACAATTATGTCTGGTTTAGTTTGTAGACAGATATGATAATACCCTTTTGTCTACACACTAAAGATTTGTTATGATAACTGAATAAGAAAGAATAGGAAATAGTTTTGATTATTGAATAATACTAAATATTTTAGTTCTCGTGGTAACAGAAAAGCTAGCACAGTAGTTGCATTTGATCAAGAAATTTATATTCATTATAATGTTTGGTCAAGATTGAATATAACATATCTCCATGTTATGATAATATAATGCAACATCAAGCTTTAATTTTTATATGATGATGTTGTGTAAGTCCTCATATGGACGAGGAATATGGAGTATTTTCTTAGAACAGTGAAGCGCCTTATCTTGTCAACTATAGCGGTCTTTGTTTCAGTTTTCTTTCAGCCAAAAACTGGTACCAAAGTTGGGAGACGGCTCACAAGAGAGAGAACAGAGAACAAATGTTGCTTGTGCTGAATGTATAGCAGGAAGCAGCGGTTGTGCTTTGTTCAGAAAGCATTCACTTTACTTTTTTATGAAGTGCAAAGCATGCACTTTACTTCTGCACAAGAACAAAGGCGGATCACACTTACATTATTCTGTAAAAGAAAGGCACCTTCAGTTTAGATAGTTTATGTGTATATTAGCTGCATTAAATTTTCCTCCTGTTGTTGTGTCCTTATATCTATACCTAATTAATATTAAAGTCATTCGTGCTTCTGACGGTACGTCACATAAATTGCCCCAAAGTTGTGAAATACCCAACAATGCTATCTAGAAATCACAAAAATGTTTCACATAGGGGAATCCCTCGCCTGCACATTAGCGACCTCTTATGTGGGCGGCTCGTTTTTAAATTTTCTTTTTTCCTTTTTTATTTTATTTTTTGCCCTTTACTCCTTTAAATAATTTGGTACTTCAACAAAAAGTTATGAAAAATTTAAATATTTTTCTTTTTCTTTTTTCTCCTTTAAATATTTTGGTACTTTGAAAAAGTTCTAACAATTAAAAAAAGAGAATTTTTAAATAAGATGTTCAATAAATCATAAAAATATTTGGTTTCAAAAAATGTTTGTAATTTTTTTAAATGTTTGCAATTTTGAAAACAAATATTTGGGAAATAAAAAATGTTATGATTTTTCTATAAAGTTTGTGTTTTAAAAAATGTTAATGAAATTCAAAAAAATATATTCGTGAAAATGTTACTGGTGATGCAGCAAAAGGTTGTCTTTGCCTTTGGAGATTATGATTGTTTTTCTCCCGTTGTAACGCACGGGCCCTTTTGCTAGTATACATAATGGTGATACGCATGGTGTGGTTATGAACATGCTATACTACATATAATATGTAGAACATTGATTATAATTTGTGATAATGTGTGGCTTTTGCAGCTCAGGGCTAAATTCTTGTTATAATGTAGGGGGTGGGGCACTAGACTTTGTGTGATAAACACCGTGTACGTGTGGAACATGGTTTATATTATGAATATCTAGTTAGTACATCAAATGTACCATTATTTGGAATCAACATCAAGTCTATTCAAAAATATGAATTTGAGTTCATATAGTACACATAGTTCATATCTATCTCAATAGTAATCATGTGGTGTGTTGTTAAGATAATACATGAACGATGGTTTAAGTTGGCAACAATCATGACTGTAGATTCTTATTCAAATAGAGAAACGAATTCAAATTTAGTTCGAATTGCAGCGGTAGTATAGACATTTGGAATGCACTAAAATGTGGGTATGACTAAGTTACATGCATTATACAACCAGCGGAAAAATTTAATTGGAAATAACATGGATTCATAGCTTTGAATAGCATTTGTAAAGTAAAACTAGAAAAAGGCTCTCTCTTCGTGTGGTGCAAATAGTTTTATTTTTTTCATTAACGGAAGTGCGAATTGATATTGTACGTACAATATTACATGTTAGGCTTGTCCTTAAAATTCAACCCGCGCCTTGTTATATCCCTAAAATTCAGATACCGTGCTCCCAAAACTCGTGCCTTCACAAACCGCGCCTTGCTATCCCAAAATTACAACACGGGCGAAAACTCCTTCCAGCTGCCAAACCCCGACACACGAAATCTCGCTTGTAACCCCGAGCCGAAAGGGCCGCTAGTTCAAATCATTAGGGGTACTTTTGTAACACACCCTACATTTTGGACAAGCGCGTCCCTAAGTCATGGTTCCCTCCTCCCATCGCCTCCTTTTCGCCATTCGAAATCCCGGGCCACCATAACCTCTTTGCTCCAGCAGCGAAACCCCACCCTCCTCTATCCGCCACCTCCCCGCCCCTCAGCCAGAACCACTTCCCTAACGACGTCGTCCACGGTAACACCCCGACGTCCCTCATCCACCTCCCTGGATGAGGATCCGTCATCGATCTTGTCATCCCGTCGGTTCAGCTGCCCCATCCTCCACCTCCGAGGAGCTGCTCCGATGATGGCCACGGCTGATCATCCCCACAGCGCCTCGTTAACATGCTCCACCGGAACCACATCATGCTCACTGACTCCTAGGTCGAAGCCAAGGCCTACTCGACGCCACCAAAGAGGTTGTACACTCATCGCCTCGAACCTTCTCCTTAACTCGACCTCCCGGCACCGATGGTGCTCCATCCCACACCCCCATGGTGGGGCTACCTCGAAGCCGGCGCCCCAGGCGACATCTCCACACCGGCGCTACCCAGGCCCCTTCGGCGGTGGTGTCCATACCAGTTGGATCTACTGCTGCTGCTCCGGCTCTCGCTCGCTCCCGCTGCTGCTGCTCCATCTCTTGCTCGCCCGCGCTGCTACTACTCTGTCTCTCGCTTGCTCGCGCTACAGCTCTGCTCTCCCCCTCGCTCGTGCTGCACCTCTGCTATTGCTCTCGCTCGCGCTGCTGCTCTGGTCTTGCTCTCGCTCGCACTACTGACGCCGGTACACGAACTGCTCCAGCTACACGTGCTGCTCTGGCTCTAGTTCGCGCTGCTCCTCTAAGCGGTGCTGCTTCGGCTTCTATCTGCTATTGTGTTCCTCGTCGATGGCCTGTTGATTTAGATCACTGTTTCTCTACTACTAGTGCTCGAGCGGCCTAAACTACATGTGAAGTGCCTCTCTGCTACAAGTGCGTTCAGTTTCGATAGTAACATTTAGATTCCATAATAAATATTAGTTTTGATAGTTATGTTCGGAGTCAACAGTTTTTACCTCATCTGTTGTAGTCAGGGTTTTTTGGTGATGTAAATTTTACATCTACCACATTTTGGTAATGTATTTTACATCTATTGGAGATGCTATTAGAATCCCACGCGAGATTAATGATGTATGTCTTGTACTACTTTAACCTCGACGTCTTATGGCTCGCCGTAGCTACTCCAATGACGGAACTATCCATCACAACAGAGCAGTGCC
The DNA here is from genome assembly GCA_034509565.1 of Triticum monococcum. Classification (NCBI taxonomy): domain Eukaryota; kingdom Viridiplantae; phylum Streptophyta; class Magnoliopsida; order Poales; family Poaceae; genus Triticum; species Triticum monococcum. The sequence goes on from CM067842.1 coordinate 318,854,995, forward strand.
TTGAACGCCGTCTATGGATTCCTCAGATCTTCCTCCACACCTCCGACAGCCACTTCTGCCTCAACTTCTTCTGTCGCATCACTTATTACTCTACATTCATGTCGATCCATTAGGGCTATTTTGGTTCAAAGGAAAAATTGAAGGAAAACATAGTAATAGGAAATTTTCCTATGGAATTCTACTATTCAATTATTCATGCATTTTGTTGAATGGAATGGAGCAAAACATCCACCTGGACCTACTTTTCAAAATCCTATGCATGAAAACAAGACCAACTGCATTAGTGGTGGAATACCATTCTAATTGTACACACTTTCATATGGTTTCACTTTAATTTGGCCATGTTTCTTTGCATTCCTATGCTCTTCCAATTCCTGTGAACTAAACACCCAAGTTGACAGAAAACCTGTGTTTACAAATGGTCCGTTTCCCACATGCATTCCTATCCTATTCTGGTGTTTTTCCTATCCCTGCGTTTTTAGAATCCTGCAAGCCAAAGGAGCCCTTACATAATTACTCCAGTTGCAGGTGGGTGTCGAAGAAAACTTTGGGTGGTTTATCTTGCACCTGCCTCGATGTCGTCCACCTCACCTGAGCTGCTCCATCGATGGAAGCATCCACCAAACAAGACATCATGACTCCCGACTATCTTTCGCCGCCTCAGATCTCCTTCCCTGCCGCGGGCACCCACCGCAATTGCATCATCATCATGGACTCAGCAGATGAATTTGAGGAGTACACGGGTTCACAAGAGAGGTCGCCCTCTTTTGTTTCTGCTTATGTTATGCATTGCCTAACATTACCTACTACTTTATCATCCTGTTCACCTCTTAGACTCTAAGTTAGGTCCAAATAAATGTTCAAACTTGAGTTTTAAAATTACTTGTGGGGCAAATATCAAGGCAGTAATGAATAGTATCTCTGTCTATTTTCTGGTTCACCTAGGGTATGCCTATGTTGTTCATTTTGGGTGGGAAACAAATAGTAAAGCAATCATCATCTGTCTTTTTATTAAATTAAAGCTATCATCAGCCTGCTATCATTATTTTTGGTTCCATCCATTGGTTGTTACCATCACTCTAGATTTCTGCATGCTCCCATTACAGAATCTCACTATATTTTTTTCGTATGCATGTCAAATATTGTACACGGTCATGCTGACATGTAGTGAAAAAGAGAAGAGTTTTGTGCGACAATATAATGTCATGTAAACATTGCTCCATGGTGGGTTCAATGGCAAACCCCCCCCCCTCCAGATTGTAATCCAAAGGAAGATATCTATTCTGAGGCAGATTCAGACGCAACTGACCACTCCGATTTACCCCCAAGGTGTTTGCTCTAACTTGGCATGATGATGTTGGTCATATCATGCATATATTGCCTTGAAGTGCCCACTTTCGATATCATATATGTCATCTACTTAGTTTAGACATGTTCTGTAATGCCACTTGTTTAGTTTCTGTATCATATATGGGAATTATGCAGTCTCATCTCTTTTAGCCAGCCATAATATATGTGAAATATGCAATGGCATCCTATTTAACCAGTCAGCATATATTTGAATAATATCTTGCCCATCCTTTTCTTCATTACATTTCCATTTGTCGACAATGTTTGTACATTAAACTACTCTTCCTATGGAGCCATTTAAGTGGGTGATGGAAAAATCTGGAGTGAAAATAAGGTCTTTAGAGCAGACATCGCTACCTGTCGAAGCAGATCTCTTGTTGGGTCCCGATAGTCCTCATAGATGGATTCAGAGATAGATGACCAGCCCTATTCCCCCACCAAGATGTATGCTCTAACTTGGCACAGTTATACTGCTCATATCATGCATACACTGCCTTGCATTGCATAGTTTAGACATCATATACACAATATTCAACACCATGTTCTTAGTTCAGACATCATATATGAGAATGCCCTCTTCTTAGCATATAAACCACATATGTGAATTAAATCATGCGATCCTGATTACTTAGATAACATATATGTGAACTATGTCATGCGAACCTGTTTACTAGATATCATATAATTATCTCATGCCATCTTGTTTAGTTAGTCATCATATCTTTGCATTATGTCATGCTATGCTATCCAGTTTAGATAGACATCATATATGTGAAATTATGCCATGCTATCCTTTTTAGTAAAACAATAAACATGTCAACTATTTCATGCCCTCTTTTTCCACACTATCTATTGCATCTGTCTCTCATACAATATATGTACATTCAACCATGTTTCCTATTTATCAGCCATTTGAATTGGAGCGGGTGATGGCAGTATCTAGAGGAGTAACGGTCTTCAAATAAAATAGTGCTATCGCTTGGTGGAGATAGCACGTCGGTTGTATATGCACGATGTCGGTGTACAAAAAGAGGGGTACACTTTTTGTACCCCTATAACTGTGCACGGGCAGTCTGAGCCACGGGCACCACCACACCAAGCAAGGCAAGGGAGGTGAGCCAGGGTAAGACCGAAGCTCTAGAGAACTAGAACGACGCCAAGGCCAAGACGACGAAGAGCAAAGGGGACGAAGCGGACTCCCCCGGCAAGATCCTTGCCGGGAGACAGTTCTAGTAGCCCCGGCAAGACCCTTGTCGCGGCGACTTGTACCGCGCCTACGGAGCAAATCACCCTTGAGTCCACTGCCCCCAAAGGGCAAGGATTCGGGAGACATCCCCGTGGCGGCATGCAGATCTTTGTGAAGACATTCAAGATCAAATACGCACTAAGGAGATGACAACCCTTGGCGGGATCCCAGCCGAGGAAGACCACAAGGCCCCTGGCAAGCGCCTTGCCGGGGATGACAGCAGGCGCCTCGGCAAGACCCTTGCCGGGGCCCCGGCAATGCCCTTCCTGAGGACACCCGTGGGGCCACCATCAGGCCCACGCCGACTAAACCTCCACCACCACATGCATGCAGCTGCCGACCCAACCAGCTGGGCAGGCACCTGCATGGCGGCATGCACATCTTCGTGAAGACCCACCACTACGCCACCTCAGGTGCCTGCCTACGTACGTGGCATCTCAGGCATCGCTGGCCAGGGTGCGTGTCGACGCAAGAAGGAGCGGCGACGGACGAGACAACTTTCTCCCCCGTCCCCGATAAAGCAAGGACACCTAAGCAAGACGCATTAAATGCGCCTTGTCATGTAATGCAAGGGATAACCTCGCATCACTGTACCCCTTCCACCTTCTATGTGCCACCGTGGCAACCCCTTTTTCTATAAAAGGAGGCCCGAGGCGACCAGGAGAAGGATTCGGCTTTTTGGAGCTCCTGACGCCCCATAGCTAGCTCAAGAACACAAATATACAATCCACCAAAGCAGGAGTAGGGTTTTACGCATCCTCACGGCTCGAACCTGGATAAATGAACTGTGTGCTACCTGTTAGATCCGCTCTTCCCACGACCCCGCGCCCCGCTAACTGTAGTAGGGATTCTTGTGATCCCATAGGTGTCGTTCCCATCGACATCTTTGGTGCGCCAGGTAGGGGAACGTAGTTGTGAGAATCGGCTTTAGCAGTTAGCCCGGCACTCCTTCATCTTCGTGACCCTTGGAGAAGAAAGGAGGCCAGAAGATTGGCACTCGAGCGATTGCAAACAGAAGCTAAGTTGCACTGAACCCTTATTTGTTCTATCCTTCTTATATGAGGTTATTCCTCCTGGAGATATCACGCCTTTGTATGAGAAACCTGCACGCCAGGGGGCTCTCCCACGATCGGCAACACCCTTGCCCTGTTTCGAGTCCGCTCAACAGCTCAAGCGTCTACGTCGAGAATGGCGGAGTAGCCTTCTGCAATCAACAACGCTCTCGATTCTGAATTGAGTCAAGCTCGATAGTTTGAGCGGCCGCGTTCAGAACGGAAAAGGTGGCTCGTCCGACAGCACGCATACCCAGTAGGCCCATGGGGATCCGTCCCAAAAATGCCGCTAGGGGCTTCCACGCCGGCGAGCCTACCCAATCGACGTAGGCCGCACATACAAAGAGGAATTGAACGGGGAAATAACGTGCATGAAATTAAGAGTACTGCAAAAGTTATGTTACATCACATCATTGCTGCGGTTCTAACTAAAGATGAAATTTTTCTTGGTCGTGAACCTGCAGCGGCGGTGAAAAACGGGATGCCTAATCCCGGCGCTGGTCTTCCACCCTCTTGATTTCGTCGATGCTGCTGATGACGGGCTTGATGCGCTCCTTGAGCACCGTGAGGTCAGTACCATCTGGCAAGCTATCCATCGCGGCATCGAAGTCGAGGTCGGGATTCCAGTACGCCATCTTGGTGAGGACCTTGGTCATGACCCCCTAGCAAAGTCGCCGGGCTTCCCCGGCCAACGTGGCCGCTCTGCTGGAGTGAAGATAAGCCAAGGCTCCAAGGACGCCCTTGAAGAACTGGGTCAGCTTGGCGTTGACGGTCCCGCTGCGCTCAGGGGCATACCTCACGTTTGGCATGCCCATGGTGGCCAACTGCGAGGTGACCCTGCCGGCGACGTCCTCCAGACGGCTGATCCATATGTTCTCGCCCACCACATATTCCTGGTGGGAGGCGGCCTCGTCCGCCCGCAGCTGCTTCTCCTCCTCCAGGCTCCTAGTCAAGGTCTCCTCCCAAGCCCTGCTCTCCGACAACATCTTCTCGAGATCCTCCAGCTTCAGCTTGAGATCTCTGATGGAGTTTTCCGCTTCGGAGAGCTCTCCAGTCCTGCTGATGACCGCTCCTTGCACCTCTACAAGGCGCTGTTGAGCGTTCTCTTCTCGTTGGACAGCTTGAGGGCCTGCTCCTTCAGCTCGTCCCGCTCCACCTCCAACTCCCTTACTTTGTCGGCCTGGGCCAGAGCCTGGGCATCGAGTGCCTCCTTGTGCCTCTGCTCCAGCTCGCGAGTCCGCCGCGCGACAAGGGCCTCGAGCTCCTCATCCTTGCCATGGAGCACTGCGGCAAGCTTCGCCTCACGCACGGTGAGGTCCTCTTCCTGGGAATCCAGTGCGGCTTGATGCTGGTTCCGGACGGCCTCGGCCGCGGCAGCCAAGTTCACGGCCTTTTCCTGGGCCTTCTCGATGTCAGCCATCTTCATGGTGAGCTCGACATTGCGCTTGGCCAATTCCTCCTGAAAGGCCCTCTGCTCCTCGCGAGTCTGGTGGAACCAGGTCTGCGTCTCAGCAACGCGCGCCTTGAAATCCACCTCCGCCTGGTCCACCATTGCCGCCCTGGACTTAACCTTGTCCAGACAGACACGGTAGAGCGCCTGGAGTTTTCGGAAGTTGGCCCCCATAGCGCAAAAAAGCTGCTCTTCTGGAGAACCATCGCCGCCAACGCCTGGCTCATCGACAACCTCGAGCCCGGTGGCAGCAAGCACCTCGCCGTCAAAGACTTCCCCTTCAGCGGGCGCTCGGGAACTTGACACCCCTGGGAGATGGACGAAAAGATCGTCGCCCACCTTAAGATATCTGCCGGGGCCCGAGGTTGAGGAGGAGGGTGGCTGATCATCAACCACCTCTTCCTCGGCAGTGGCCTTGCCGGCTTCCCCGGCAGGCCCACTGTTGGCGCCCTTGGCAGAAGCCTCGCCGGTCGCCTTGGCAGCCCCCGCAGCGGTGTCCTCGACAGCATCCTTGGCGGCCTCATCAGCGGGGACCTCGTCAGCATCCCTGGTGGCCTCCGCCGCGGCCTCCTCAGCAATATTCCCAACCCCATGCATGCTGCCCATGTCACACGCACCTCCCCATGCCGCGCCACGCGCGGGAATCATGGAAAGCGCAGCGCGCGAAGAACCTTACCGCGGTAAAAACTGCCCCGCCTGCCCGCGCACCGTTTTTGGGCCTAGCCCAACAACGCGTTGCGCTTATGTGTGGCCCAGGCCTAGGGGATCCTGTTGCTGTACAAAAAGAGCGGTGCACTTTTTGTACCCCTATAACCGTGCACGGGCAGTCTGAGCCATGGGCACCACCACACCAAGCAAGGCAAGGGAGGTGAGCCAGGGTAAGACCAAAGCTCAAGAGAACTAGAACGACGCCAAGGCCAAGACCACGAAGAGCAAAGGGGACGAAGCGGACTTCCCCGGCAAGATCCTTGCCGGGAGACAGTTCTAGCAGCCCCGGCAAGACCCTTGCCGCGTCGACTTGTCCCGTGCCTACGGAGCAAATCACCCTTGAGTCCACTGCCCCCCAAAAGGGCAAGGATTTGGGAGACATCCCCGTGGCGGCATGCAGATCTTTGTGAAGACATTCAAGATCAGATACACACTAAGGAGACGGCAACCCTTGGCAGGATCCTAGCCGAGGAAGACCACAAGGCCCCCGGCAAGCGCCTTGCCTGGGATGACAGCAGGCGCCTCGGCAAGACCCTTGCCGGGGCCCCGACAAGGCCCTTCCCGAGGACACCCGCAGGGCCACCATCAGGCCCATGCCGACTAAACCTCCACCACCACATGCATGCAGCTGCCGACCCAACCAGCTGGGCAGGCACCTGCGTGGTGGCATGCAGATCTTCGTGAAGACCCACCACTGCGCCACCTCAGCTGCCTGCCTACCTACATGGCATCTCAGGCATCGCTGGCCAGGGCGCGTGTCGACGCAAGAAGGAGCGGCGACTAACGAGACAGGTTTGTCCCCCGTCCCCGATAAAGCAAGAACACCTAAGCAAAGCACATTAAATGCGCCTTGTCATGTAATGCGAGGGATAACCTCGCATCACTGTACCCCTTCCACCTCCTGTGTGCCACTGTGGCAACCCCTTTTTCTATAAAAGGAGGCCCGAGGCGACCAGGAGAAGGATTCGGATTTTTGGAGCTTCTAACGCCCCATAGCTAGCTCAAGAACACAGATATACAATCCACCAAAGCAGGAGTAGGGTTTTACGCATCCTCATGGCCCGAACCTAGATAAACGAACTATGTGCTACCTGTTAGATCCGCTCTTCCCACGACCCCGCGCCCCGCTAACCGTAGTAGGGATTCTTGTGATCCCATAGGTGTCATTCCCATCGACACACGAGCACCAGCCCAACCACACATAACCTAGACTCTCTCAGATTGTACCCCTACTACGATGGACTAAGAACCAACTTCACCAAATCTAACCCCAGCCCTAATAGATAGTAACCCAGTTCGTGTTGACACAACACCTTCTCCACAAAATTGCTCCCAAACAAGAGCAGTTAGTTAGGTAGCTCCAGTGCCCAAAGCGCCAGTACTACCACGACGAACCCCAACTCCACTAGTTAGTACACCTATTCCCGCGGAGGAAGCACAACCAGCCATTCGTAGTTTAGCATCTATCGCATTTGATGTTGTTAAATCCTATGTGCGTATCTTCCCATCATGGAAAAATTATACTAAAGATGAAGGAAAATGCCAGTTGCAGGTGTTTGACCAGGAGTTATGTGTAAGTAATGTTATTCATGGCAATTACTTTGCTTTGTCCCATACATTCTACCTCCATGATGGTTATCATACAACAAATTTTCCCATATTTCTCTATAAAGAAGGACCGATTTGGAACTCAAGATGTGGTAACCTGTGCTAATACCTCCTCTATCTTCAAGAATGCTTGGTGGCAGTATCAGAATTACCCGAAGAAAACGTACTTCATTGGCAAAGAAACTCATCAAATTCCCTTATGTTCTCCTAAGACACATTTACTGGACGATGACTGGGAACGCCTTGTTCGGTACTGGTCCGGAACCAAGAATGTGTTATGGTCTATGAGCTCATTTTTTATTTTAAGTACTATATGCATGCGTCTTACTATACTCTGTTCATGTAGAACAAGGGCTTAAACCTAAAGAACACATTTAAGATTCCATGGCTATCGTGCATACTGCTTTGCTCTTGTATCATTGTATTTACTCATAAAAACTTAATTTCTAAATTGAAGGATCCAGTAGAAACTCCAACAACACAACATGTATGTTTATGCATGTTTCTTTAATAGGTTTTCTCTTATAAATAGCTCCGTTGATTTCAATTGTGTATACAGTTGACTTCTCATATCAAGCACATTACTAGCATCACAAAAGAGCCAATAGTGTTGTTGTACATGTAGACCCGTGGTAGCCATATGAAATCATGTTGTGCCGTGTAGTTTCCCACGCTCTGTATTCTTTCAGTGTTGTTTGTCTCGAACAGATTTGATTTGAACCCTGTCTCTATTTTGATTTGGCAAGACAATGCAGTGACCATAGACATAGATATATGTTTGTTTCATGCTTTAATTATGTACTACTTGGCAATAGAAGACTTGGTAGTTTAATCCTGTCGACCTTACTAATGAACTGGTTCACCGAAATGAGTTTCATATACTAGTACATGCTAAACCTGTCATGTGTCTTCTTGTTTCTTCTTTTAGAATGCTGACAGAATATTGAGGAAGAGTGCCTTATTAAGCAATGGTAAAAGAAGTAATGCGGATAAGGTTCGGGATAGTGAGAGATCCTTGTTGGTCTCCAACAAAGTTGATAAAACAACTAATGAAAACTATCTTCAACGTAGTGAGACAACCCCAAAGTCATGTCTTGGTGTAGTGTTCGAGTTATTGGCCACTGCCGCTGGCACAAGGTATTCAAACTCACTGTTTGAATTAGTTCAGTTTCTTGAGTCTCAACTACAAGCTAAAAGACATCGATCGGCTGTGCTGCGACAAGAAGCTGAATGACTGTGGAAGTCCCTGGAGCATTCAGATGCATACTTTCTGGTGCAACAACAAGCGTTGGAGGATTTTAGCGCCGAACAGGAGAAAGCTAATAAGCTTGCTAAGCTTATTGCCAGCATGGTGGATACCCAGGATAACTTTTCTTGATCTCTTCTAAAGTTGTCTCAATTATGGACTTGTTTAGCTACCGCATTTATTTGCACTGGTGGCCAATTTAGACGGCCAGTGTATGTAATATGCTGCTTTGTTCCCTATATTTGCACTGGTGGCAAACTTTGATGTCCAGTGGATGTAATACGTGTAATAGCCGTAATAGCCTAGCGTTAGTTCACTACTGCAGGATGCTGCTAACAATACACTACAATCAGAGACCCTTCGACAAAACTGTGTGCGATGCAATAATCCCAAACGGTGGTGTAAAAAACATCAAAAAGGTGCAAAACATTTGTGATGGAGGATGCATCAAGCACGGTTCAGATTTTAGTTGCGTGTGCGATACAGGGCATACGGTTCAGTTCAATTAACTATTTGCGATTAGGAGGAACAAAATAAATGGGCAACCAGATGAAGGTGTGTGCGATATACAACATACGGTTCACTCAGATGAACTGTCTGTGATTAGGCAACACAAAGGAAACGGTCAGCCAGATCAAGGTGTTTGTGATATACGGCATGCGGTTCACTCGGATGAACTTTTTGTGTTTAGACAAGAGAACAGAAATGGTTCAATATAACAAAATGTGTGTGATACGCGGCAAACAGGTCTATACTTGGAAATGTGTGCGAAGACCAATAATAACACGGACGGTTGCTGCTAATAAGATGTGTGCGTTGTGCGATGGGATTGCATACAGAACAACAACATATATACACACTTATAAGGACATGGTTACATAACCAAATTAAACATCCACTTACATATGTGGCTACTACAACCATGGCATTTGCACACGCCAAAGTAAACTATTACATGCATAATTACATAGGTGGCTACTACACACATGACATTTCCACACACCAATAAAGTAAATTATATATTACATGCATGATTAACTAGCATAAACGATCATCTGATCATCATCTACATCTTCTGATGCTTGCTCTGCTTGTGGCTCGATTCTGGCTCGTTGATTTAGGTAACGAGGCACTTCCTCATGTCAACGACCCGCCTGCGCATCTCATAGAATGTGTACACGCTCGTGGCCATGAACCTGAGGTGAGGTTCATCCAGTTGCCGCATCCAGGCCCTGTGCCAGGATACGGGACTTGTTCTCTAGGCATACTGCTTCATGTTTTCGTAGTAGGAGTCGATGATGGCCGAGGCGAGTTCGACCAGGGAATCCTTCTTCGTGGTGCCCCAGACCCTGTAGCGGTCATGGATTTCGACAAGGTTCTTGCAGGCCAAGCCTGTCACACTGAGCGCTTTTACATCATTGGTGGTTTCCACTTTGGCCAACTTGTAGTCGGTGCTGTTGACAAACCTGTTGAAACGGTCACAAGGCTCTGTGGTCGTGCAGTAGTGGTAGATGAGGACATGATGGAGCACCCACAACTGGGCACCGACAACCTTGTGATCTACGCCGGGACGACCGGTGGTGTACTGGAGGTCGATGCCGACCACCTTGTACTTTTCTTAAGCAAGCAACTGCTCAACACTATTGATGTAGTCGTCCACCACGGTCGGGTCGATGGTGTACACCAGATACATCCGTCTCCCTCACGTGGGTCTCCACTCTATGCTCACCGAACTCCATTAGAGCGCCGCTAGACATCCCTCTCTATGTGTCGTCGTGGGTGTGCTTGTTGTGTTGTGGGGGGGGATCGAAAGGTTGAAGAGACTAAGGTTATAACGGTCATGGGAATTAAAGGGAAAGCCAGACGACCAGGAATATCGGCAGGCCCTGATGGCAGTTAATTTGCGGCGCGTAACTCCATCGTGCCACACGTAACTGCATTGCGGGGCAACGCGCGCGGCACAACCACATGCATATTGGGCGCCCGATGTGATCGTGCGCACGCCCAACCACTGGCAGAGCGCACGCGGAGGTACGCGAGCAGAGTGCTCCACGGTTGCCTTAAAGAGTCCGTGCATTGCAACGGGAGAGAAAACATAACACACGCTCTTAACTCAACAACCATCACTGAAGACCACAATAGGTCCCTCACTTTTATTTTTGCGAGGCATCATATTTGTGTTGCCGCTTATCCTCCTTCTCACCCTCGCCGGCGATGGCCTTGGTGTTCACAAAAAACAACAAAAAATGGGTGTTGAATATGGTTAATCCTGAGGCGAATCTCTCTCCCTCTCCCCCCCTCTCTCTCTCTCTCTCTCTCTCTCTCTCTCTCTCTCGCTTTCGCTCACTCTCGTGATGAGAAATCTGTTGTTTTCCGCTGCGACATTTTTCAGAGGTATGCATGTGTAGTTATCGATGTTTTTTTCCGTATATGGTTATAGTGGGGTGTTTATTTGCAATCCGGATCGCCGCCGGTATGAAAAACGAATTTTGCACTATAAATTATAAGTTTGCTTCCATAAAAATATTTAAAAAATATTTAATAGGTAAAATTAACATCATATTTAGATTCCACACATTTTTCTAATAAAATTTCATATATAATATGTTAAAATCGAAGTTACGGTAAAAGATACAGATAATTTAGAAAATCATTTGGTTTGACTCAAATATATTCTAAAATAATATTTAAAAATACTTAACAGATAAAAATAATCTCATATTCATATTCTACATATTTTTCTAATCAAATTTCATATATAACATGTTCAAATCGGAGTTACGGTTTAAAAGATATGGATGATTTTAAAAAGCATTTGTTTGACTTAAATATGATCCGCAGATGAATGACCTAAAACATCAGGGATTTTTTCGAAAAATGTAAAATAACGGTTCGGGTGTGACTTAAATCCGGACGGTGAGTTGATTTCAAGAAAAGACATGGACTTTTGTGTAAAATACGAAAATAACGATTCATTTTAACTTAAAACAAGACTGCGGGTTGAATTCTCTGAAATAGAGGGGCTTTTCTGAAAAATGCCATGACAGACGAAGGAAACCCAATTTGCTTTATTATTAGGTAAAGATACACACACACACACACACACACACACATATAGTAGTTGAACACGCAAGGAAAAGCTGTCCAAAAGCCGAGCGCGCCAACGGACGCGAGCAGAGTGCACCGTGGCGCCTAACAGCAAGCACAACACCCTATTGCACCTAACGGTGAGCACAGCTTGTCGAGGGATGCGAGCAAAGGCCGGCACAGTGATACGTGGCAAATAAGATGAACTATGCATGCGATGTCGGAGACATCAAGCACGGATTAGATTAGAGTTGCGTGTGCGATACGTGGCATACAGTTGATCCATCTGAGTTGTTTGTGATGGAATAAGCCATGTGTGTTGCGGGCAAACACTTGCTGGTATATGACCTTAAATTTAACAAAAAAAGTGTTAATGCTTGTTACAAAAATTGTATAACTGGAAACTATGTTCAAATACGAATCCAATGATATAATCTTTGGTGACATGCATTCGTATTTTATTAGTTAAATCTTACTTATAAACTAGGATGGGGTAGAGTAGGTAATTAAACCACAAACTTTTTTTGTATTAACCGAATGTGTACGTGTCCTTTGATCCTCCTCTCGCACGTCTTGTCACCCCGCCGCCGCATACGGCTTACAGTGCAAGTTTGCTTAGAGCGCGGGGGCGTCCTTTTGGCCAAACGGTGTCTCGAAGTGGCGCCAATGAATCGTCGGTGAGCCCGTTCCCGCGCAACCTCGCAGGTTCCCTCGCAAGCTTCCTGCCCGACTTGGTGAAATCCCCCAAAATCCCAAAGCTTACTAGCCTGCTTTATAAACTCTCACGGCGAGCGAGTCTTGTGTCGCATTTTCCCCTCCCTCCCTATAGCTTATCTCGTCTGCTTCTCCCACGATCACCAATGTCACCTATCCGTCATCATCGCTCAGCCACTCCGCCGTCATCAGAGGAATCTCTCTCTCTCTCTCTCTCTCTCTCTCTCTCTCTCTCTCTCTCTCTCTCGCTTTCGCTCACTCTCGCGATGAGAAATCTGTTGTTTTCCGCTGCGACATTTTTCAGAGGTATGCATGTGTAGTTATCGATGTTTTTTCTGTATATGGTTATAGTGGGGTGTTTATTTGCAATCTGGATCGCCGCCGGTATGAAAAAACGAATTTTGCACTATAAATTATAAGTTTGCTTCCATAAAAATATTTAAAAAATATTTAATAGGTAAAATTAACATCATATTTAGATTCCACACATTTTTCTAATAAAAATTCATATATAATATGTTAAAATCGAAGTTACGGTAAAAGATACAGATAATTTAGAAAATCATTTGGTTTGACTCAAATATATTCTAAAATAATATTTAAAAATACTTAACAGATAAAAATAATCTCATATTCATATTCTACATATTTTTCTAATCAAATTTCATATATAACATGTTCAAATCGGAGTTACGGTTTAAAAGATATGGATGATTTTAAAAAGCATTTGTTTGACTTAAATATGATCCGCAGATGAATGACCTAAAACATCAGGGAGGTTTTCGAAAAATGTAAAATAATGGTTCGGGTGTGACTTAAATCCGGACGGTGAGTTGATTTCAAGAAAAGACATGGACTTTTTTGTAAAATATGAAAATAACGATTCATTTTAACTTAAAACAAGACTGCGGGTTGAATTCTCTGAAATAGAGGGGCTTTTCTGAAAAATGCCATGACGGACGAAGGAAACCCAATTTGCTTTATTATTAGGTAAATATATATATATATATATATATATATATATATATATATAGACATATAGTAGTTGAACACGCAAGGAAAAGCTGTCCAGAAGCTGAGCGCGCCGACGGACGCGAGCAGAGCACGCCAACGGACGCGAGCAGAGCGCACCGTGGCGCCTAACAGCGAGCACAACGCCCTATTGCACCTAACGGTGAGCACAGCTTGCCGAGGGATGCGAGCAGAGGCCGGCACAGTGATACGTGGCAAATAAGATGAACTGTGCGTGCGATGTCGGAGACATCAAGCACGAATTAGATTAGAGTTGCGTGTGCGATACGTGGCATACAGTTGATCCATCTGAGCTGTTTGTGATGGAATAAGCCATGTGTGTTGCAGGCAAACGCTTGCTGGTATATGACCTTAAATTTAACAAAAAAAGTGTTAATGCTTGTTACAAAAATTGTATAACTGGAAACTATGTTCAAATACGAATCCAATGATATAATCTTTGGTGACATGCATTCGTATTTTATTAGTTAAATCTTACTTATAAACTAGGACGGGGTAGAGTAGGTAACTAAACCACAAACTTTTTTGTATTTACCGAATGTGTACGTGTCCTTTGATCCTCCTCTCGCACGTCTTGTCACCCCGCCGCCGCAGACGGCTTACAGTGCAAGTTTGCTTAGAGCGCGGGGGCGTCCTTTTGGCCAAACGGTGTCTCGAAGTGGCGCCAATGAATCGTCGGTGAGCCCATTCCCGCGCAACCTCGCAGGTTCCCTCGCAAGCTTCCCGCCCGACTTGGTGAAATCCCCCAAAATCCCAAAGCTTACTAGCCTGCTTTATAAACTCTCACGGCGAGCGAGTCTTGTGTCGCATTTTCCCCTCCCTCCCTATAGCTTATATCGTCTGCTTCTCCCACGATCACCAATGGCACCTATCCGTCGTCATCGCTCAGCCACTCCGCCGTCATCAGAGGACAGCTCCAGCTGAGAGGCTACACCGTGGCGGCAGCTCAGTCCCCGGCGTAGTGTAGTGCGCGTGGCGTCCTTGTTGGGTGTGCGCGGAACACCCACCACACGCTCCACCGTCGCTTCCCGTCGACAACTGTTGCCGGCCGCCGTTGCAGCCACACCACCGTCAGAAGCTAGGGCCATTGCCCGTTCCGCCGCCATAGCCTGTAGGCAAGAGGTGGCCATTGTGGCCGCCACCCCACTGGCAGCCATCACTCGCTCCGCCACCGCGGCCCGAAGGCGGAAGATGGCCGTCATGGCCGCCATCCCACTGTCGGCCATCACCCGCTTCACCACCGCGACCCGAAGGCGGGAGGTGGTTGTCGTGGCCGCCACCCCATCGTCGGCCGTCGTGGCAGCCAGCCCACCGTCGACCACCGGGACCATCACCCGCTCCGCCACCATCGCCCGAAGGAGGGAGGCGGAGGTGGAGGCCCGCACGTGCGTCAACGACCTTGCGCGCTACATCGAGTTCCTGTAGGAGGAGGAAGAGCGCCTCGTCGAGCAACCAAAGAGCCTTATCGTAGTAGTGGCTGCAGCACACGTCGACGCAAAGGCAAGGAATCAGGAGATCTACGAGCAGTCCGGTCACTTCGAGAGGGATCCTCTGGAGAGGTAGTGGGCGTTCGAGCTGGTGAGCGTCGCTAAACGTGCAGTAGCGACAGGTACCGTATTGCATTTGCCTAACTCGTCGGTAGGCTCCTCATCCTCCTCTGCCTCTTACTAAGCGTGCTCGGCAGAGGAGAGGCTGCCGGAAGTAGCACAAAGCACCTCCGTAGTAGTATTTAGGGGCTATAATGTTCAGTTCATCTGACTATAGATGTGTGGTTGAACTGTACAACGTACTCAAAATTAGCTAGTATATATAGTTGAGCTAGCTATTTCAGTACGTGGTTGGAAACAATTGGGGAAAAGTTTGGTCGGTTCAGCTATCGAGTTGAACTGTTTGTATAAATTCAGAATGACTGCTTAAGCTATGAATGAAATCTATGCTTAATTACTGAATTTTAGTGGCAAAAATTAGATAGTGCTAGTGATTTTTAGCTGCATATTTTGACAAATCACAGTGTTACAAGGATTGACAAATGGCAATGTTACTAGATCAACAAATGTTAATCTTTATAGTTAGACAAATGGCAACATACCCAATATGACAGATGCAAATATTACCAAATTGTTTGTACGTGGTGCACACGGGTCATCCAAAACAACCGTTTGCATTGAAGGGATACACAAATGCCGCGTTGCGAATTTTCCCTCGAATTAAGGGGGAAGACCATACACTACAAAAAAATACGCTTCCGTGATGATACATGTTTATCATAGTAGGTCACGTTTATTGTCATGCATGTACATCCATGACGATTTTATGACAGAATCAAGATAGTCATACCTGTGCTGTCGTAGAAGTGTTCCATGCCATTACGAAAATTATCATCACAGAAGTGTCCACTTCCATGACGATAAATGGCGCGTCATGGAAGTGTTTTCGTCAAGGGTCGCCGTTAAGCTATCGGGTCCGGTTTTGGATCCGATAACCCATTAACAGCCTGGACCATTGGGGATTTTCCATGTGTAAAATTCTCATTGGCCAGAGGAAGCACGTGTTGGCTTAACATTGGGACAGATGTCATCCACTCATTGGACAGGAGGCTCCTATGATTCATCGACACATGGTACCCCCCAATAGAGGCCCATTCCGGTGAAAAGGCCAGCCCGTTTGATTTGGTTAAAAGGTAATGGGCCAGCCCACGGAAAGCCTGTTAATGGCTTGTTCGTATATTGCCCATTTACGGCCCGCTAACTCCCGACACGTTATGACCTATCGGAATTAAGCCCAGTAGCTTCATCTGGACCATCCAATATGATTCCAGCCCATTGTAAATTTCGGCCCATGTATGACCTATGATGTCTTTTGGCCCATATGAGGCCTTTTGTAACTCTGGGCCCATTAAAGGCCTGAGATGAAACTGGCCCATAATGAACAGCGTATCGCTTTATACCCATTAACGGCCCATTATTCCGTCGGCTGTTTCCAGCCCGTGTTACCTTTCAGCCTTCTAAGGGCCTGTTTATTCTTGGGCTCATTTCTAGAATTCGGTTAGTTACGGTCCGTTACTGGCCTGTTCCATTTGTGGGCCAAATTTAGCCTGTGGTTACATTCAGCCCATTTGTGGCCCGTTAACCTGTTGGGCTATTTTCATAGCCTTATCAATACGGCCTATTAACAGCCCGTTATGGCCCACAAATAGTACGAGCCATGTTTGGTGAAATGATTATACGCCCCGTAGAAGGCCCATGGTTCATCCGGCCCCATAGAAGGCCCATGGATCTTAGGGCCCATAGAAGGCCCATGGATCCTATGGCCCGCTGGAGGCCCATGGTTACAACAGTCTTTGTGTTTCCATGATGATTATTCTGTCCTAGTTACCAAAAATAGGTTATTGTGGCCACTAGAAAAACGCAGAAAAAGAACTGCAGTGACTACAAGCAAACAACTAAACAGGACAATAAGGAAATAAATAGGCAAGCAACTAACGCTAGCTTATTACAACTATTACACATATTACATCCACCGGGCATCAAAGTTCGCCACCAGTGCAAATATAGGGAACAAAGTAGCATATTACATACATTGGCCGTCAAAATTGGCCACCAGTGCAAATAAACGCGGCAGCAAAACAAGTCCATAACTGAAACAACTTTAGAGGAGGTCAAGAAACATAATCACGGGTATCCACCATGCTGGCAATAAGCTTACCAAGCTTATTAGCTTTGTCCTATTTGGCGCTAAAATCCTCCAACGCTTGATGTTGCACCTGAAAGTGTGCATCAGAATGCTCCAGGGACTTCCGCAGTCCTTCCGCTTCTTGTCACAGCACAACTGATTGATGTCTTTTAGCTTGTAGATGAGACTCAAGAAACCGAACTGATTCAGATAGTGTCTTTGAATAGCTTGTGCAAGCGGTAGTGGCCAGTAACTCAAACAGTAAGCCAAGACAAGACTTTGGTGTTGTCTCATTGTCTTCAAGATAGTTTTCCTTAGCTGTTTTATCAACTTTGTTGGAGACCAACAAGGATGTCTCTCAATCCTGAACCTTATCTGCAATACTTCCTTTACCATTGCTTAATAAGGCACTCTTCCCCAATATTCTTTTAGCATTCTAAAATAAGAAACAAGAAGACACATAACAGGTTTAGCATGTAGTAGTATATGAAACTCATTTCGGTGAACTAGTTCATTAGTAAGTGGACAAGATTAAACTACCAAATCTTCTATTGCCAAGTATTACATTATAAAAGCATCGAACAAACATATATCTATTTCCTATGGTCACTGCCTTGTCTTGCCAAATCAAAATAGAGACACGGTTCAAATCATATCAGTTAAAGAGAAAGCAGCACTGAAAGAATACAAAGCGTGGGAAACTACATGGCACAACAAGATTTCATATGGGTATCACGGGTCTACATGTACAACAACACTATTGGCCCTGTTGTGATGCTAGTAATGTGCATGATATGAGAAGTCAACTGTATACACAATTGAAATTGAAATCAATAGAGCTATTTATAAGAGGAAACCTATTAAAGAAACATGTGTAAACATACCTGTTGTGCCATTGAAGTTTCCATTGGATCGTTCAATTTAGAAATAAGTTTGTATGAGTAAATACGGTGATACAAGTACAAAGCCATATGCATGATAGCAATGGAATCTTAAATGAGAACAATTGTTCTTCAGGTTTAAGCACTTGTCCTACATGAACAAAGTACAGTAAGACGCAAGCATATAGTACTTAAAAGAAAACGAGCTCATAGACCTTACCACATTCTTGGTTCAGGACCAGTACAGAACAAGGCGTTCCCAGTCATCATCCAGTAAATGTGTCTCAAGAGAATCTAAGGGAATTTGATGAGTTCCTTTGCCAGTGAGGTATGTTTTCTTCAGGTAATTCCGATACTGCCACCAAGCATTCTTGAAGATAGAAGAGGTATTAGCACAGGTTACCTCATCCTGAGTTTCCAAATCGGTCCTTCTCTATAGAGAAAAATGGGAAAATTTGCTCCATTATAACCATCATGGAGGTGGAATGTATGGGACAAATCAAAGTAATTGCCATGGATAACATTACTTACACATAACTCCTGGACAAACACCTACAACTAGCTTTTCCTTCATCTTCAGTATAATATTTCCATGATGGGAAGATATGCACATAGTATTTAACAACATCAAATGCGATAGATGCTAAACTATTAAAGACTGGTCGTGCTTCCTCCACAGGAATAGGTGTACTAGCTGGTGGAGTTGGGGTTTTCTGCGGTAGTACTGGTGCTTTGGGCACTGGAGCTGCCTTACTAACTACTCTTAATTGAGAGCTCTATGGTGGAGATGGTGTTGTGTCAGCAGGAACTGGGTTACTATCTGCTGGGGTTGGGGTTAGAATGGGTGAAGCTGGTTCTCTGTCCATCGCAGTAGGGGTAAAAACTGCGAATGTCTGGGTTATGTGTGGTAGGGCTGGTTCTCGTGCATGTACAACCGGGGTGCTATCTCCACCAAGAGGTAGCACTGTTTTATTTTAAGACCGTGTTTTTACTAAGCTAGATGCTGCCATCACCCGCTCCAATTCAAATGGCTGATAAACAGGAAACATAGTTGAATGTACAGACATTGTATGAGAGATAGATGCAATAGATAGTGTGGAAAAAAGAGGGCATGAAACAGTTGACATGTATATTGTTTAACTAAAACGGATAGCATGACATAATTTTACATATATGATGTCTATCTAAACTGGATAGCATAGCATAACATAATTCAAAGATATGACGACTAACTAAACATGATCGCCTGACATAATTCACATATATGTTATCTAAGTAATCATGATCGCATGATTTAATTCATATATGTGATTTATATGCTAATCAGAGGGCATTCGTATATATGATGTCTGAACTAAGAACATGGTGTTGAATATTGTGTATATGATGTCTAAACTATGAAGTGCAAGACATCATATGCATGATATGAGCAGTATAACCGTGCCAAGTTAGAGCATACACCTCAGTGGGGGAATAGGACTGGTCATCTGTCTCTGAATCCATCTCTGAGGAGCTATCGGGACCTAGCAAGAGATCTGCTTCGACAGGTAGCACTATCTGCTATGAAGGCCTTGTTTTCACTCCAGATTTTCCATCACCCACTCAAATGGTTGATTCATAGGAAGAGTAGTTTAATGTACAAACATTGTCGACAAATGGAAATGTAATGAAGAAAAGTATGGGCAAGATATCATTCAAATATATGATGCCTGCTTAAACAGGATGACATTGCACATTTCACATATATTATGGCTCGCTAAAATACATGAGACTGCATAATTCCCATATATGATATTGAAACTAAATAGGTGGCATTACAGAACATGTCTAAACTCTAAACTAAGCAGATGACATATATGATGTCGAAAGTAGGCACTGCAAGGAAACATATGCATGATATGACTAACATCATCATGCCAAGTTAGAGCAAACACCTTGGGGGTAAATAGGAGCAGTCAGCTGCGTCTGAATCCACCTCAGAACAGATATCTTCCACTGGATTACAATCTGGAGAGGGGGGAGGGTTTTCCATTGAACCCACCATGGAGCGATGTCTGCATGACATTGTATTGCCGCGCAAAACTCTTCACTTTTTCTCTACATATTCAGCATGACTGTGTACAATATTTAACATGCATACAAAAAAATATAGTGAGATTATGTTAGGAGAGCATGCAAAAATCTAGAGTAATAGTAACAACTAGTGGATGGATCCAAAAACAGTGATAGCGGGCTGAAGATTGCTTTAATTTAATAAGAAACAAATGATGATTGCTTTACTATTTGTTTCCCACCCAAGATGAACAACATAGGCATACCCTAGGTGAACCATATATTAGACAGATATACTATTCATTGCTGCCTCGATATGTGCCCTACAACTAATTTAGAACTCAAGTTTGAACATCAATTTGGACCTAACTTGGAGTCTAATATGTGAATAGGAGAATAAAGTAGCAGGTAATATTTAGCAATGCATAACATAAGCATAAACATAAGAGTGCGACCTCTCTTGTGGACCCGTGTACTCCTCAGGTTCATCTGCTAAGTCGATGATGATGATGCCGTTGTGGTGGGTGCCGGCAGCAGGGAAGGAGATCTGAGGCGGCGAAAGATGGTCATGAGTCATGATGCCTAGTTTGGTGGATGCTTTTGTCGATGGAGCAACTCAGGTGAGGTGGACGACGTCGCGGCAGGAGCAAGACAAACCACACAAAGTTTTCTTCGAAACCTATCTGTAACTAAAGTAATTCTGTAAGGGCTCATTTGGCTTGCATGATTCTAAAAACGCAGGGATAGGAGAAAAACTCCAGAATAGTTTAGGAACGCACATGGGAAACAGAGCATTTGTGAACATGGGATTTCTGTCAACTTGGGTGTTTGGTTCAATGGAATTGGAGTAGCAGAGGAATGTAAAGAAACATGGCCAAAATAAAGTGAAACCATATGAAAGCGTGTATAGTTAGAATGTTATTCTGCCACTAATGCACTTGGTCTTGTTTTCATGAATAGGATTTTGAAACGTAGGTCCAGGTGGATATTTTGCTCCATTCCTTTCAAAAAAATGCATGAATAATTGAATAGTAGAGTGCCATAGGAAAATTTCCTATTGCTATGTTTTGTCGTTGAACCAAAATAGCCCTAATGGATCACCATGAATGTAGAGTAATAAGTGATGTGACAAGTGTACAACCTCTTTGCCGTAGCCGTGTCGACCTAAGCATCATTGGGTTGGTCGCTAAAGAAGTTGAGGTAGAGGTGGCTGTCGGAGGTGTGGAGAAAGATCTGAGGAATCTGTAAATAGTGTACACGGCACTGCTCATTCCGCAGTTGGAGCAGCTCCGGTGAGCCATAAGACGTCGAGGCTGAAGCAACACAAGACAGACATTGTTAATCTCAAGTGGGATTCTAATAGCATCTCCTATAGATGATGTAAAATACATTACCACCAAAAACCACCTGACTACAACAAATGAGGTAAAAATTGTTGACTCTGAACTTATCTATCGAAACTGAAATTTAATGTGGAATCTGACTGTTACTGTCAAAATTGAACGCAATGGTAGTAGAGAGGCACTTCACATGTAGTTTAGGGAGGGCACGCAGTTCATCTTCAACCTGCACCCCCGTGAGCCTCCAGCCACCACCGGCCGAACCGTCGGCCCCCGCGCCGCCTTGCCGCCCTGAAACAACTCCCCACCGCTGGTCCGCCGGTCCGCCGCCACCTTGCCGCCCCGAAACAACTCCCCACTACCGGTCCACCGCCGCCCCGGCCAGCCCTCTAGCCCCCGCCCCCCGTGCCAAGCTCTTTCTTCGATGATCCCCATGCCACTGACCCACCCCCACGCCCAACCGCCGGCGACCACTGCCCCCACCCTGAACCCTAAGATAGATAGTGGGGTACCTCTCCGGCGAGCCTGCCTCCCCGCTGTGGGTGGTTCTTCCTTAACTCCGGCGAGCCCCCCACCCCCTGAAAATCGATTGGCCCAAAAGCCGATTCAGTCGATTGAAGTATAGCTAACTCAGAGAAGAGCAGCAGCACGAGCGAGGGGAGAGTAGCAGCAGCAGTGCGAGCCAGCGAGCGAGAGCCAGAGCAGCAGCAACAGCGTGAGCGAGTGAGAGCCGGGGCAGCAGCGGCAGCGCAAGCGAGCGAGAGAGAGCCGGAGCAGCAGTAGCAGCACGGGCGAGTGAGCGGGAGCAGGAGTAGGAGCAGCAACAGCAGATCCGACTGGTGTGGACGCCGCCGCCGAAGGGGCCTCGCACTAGGGGATAGCTGGCATGGAGATGTCGCCCGTGGCGCCGGCTTTGAGGTAGCCACTCCATGGGGGTGCGGCATGGAGCACCGTCGGTGCAGGGAGGTCGAGTTAAGGAGAAGGTGCGATGCGATGAGTCTACAACCTCTTTGCTGGCGCCGAGTAGGCCTTGGCTTCGTCCGAGGAGTCAGTGAGGATGCTGCGGTTCCGGTGGAGCTGGTTAAGGCGGCACTGTGGGGATGGAGCAGCCGTGATAGACAAGGCGATCATCGGAGCAGCTCCTTGGAGGTGGAGGATGGGGCAGCTGATCCGGCGGGACGACGAGATGGATGACAGATCCTCATCCGGGGAGGTGGATGAGAGACGTCAAGCTATTGCGGTGGACGACATCATCGGGGAAGACGCTCCAGCTGGGCAGCGGTGAGGTGGCAGACGGAGGAGGGTGGGGTTTCGCGGCTAGAGCAGAGAGGTTATGGTGGCCTGGGATTTCAAATGTCGAAAAGGAGGCGATGGGAGGGGGGAACCATGACTTAGGGACGAGTGTGTCCAAAATGTAAGATGTGTTACAAAAGTAGCCCCACCGATTTGAACTAGCGGCCCTTTCGGTTCAGGGTTAGATGGCGGATTTCGTGTGTCGGGATTTGGCAGATGGAGGGAATTTTCGCGCGTGTTGTAATTTCAGGATAGTAAGGCGCGGGTCGTGAAAGCGCCAGTTTTGGGAGCATGATATCTGAATTTTCGGGATATAACAAGGCAGATGTTGAATTTTAGGGACAAGCCTAAGGTGTAATATTGTACTTGTACGTACCAAATCAATTCGTACTTCCCTCAACGAAAAAATGAAAAAATAAAACCATTCACACCACATGAGGAGAGAGTCTTGTCCCGTTTTACTATACAAATGCTATTCAAATCTGGTATGAATCCGTGTTATGTCCAATTAAATTTTTTCGCTGGTTGTATAATGCATCTAACCTATTCATACCAACATTTTAGTGCATTCCAAATGTCTGTAGTACCACAGGAATTCGAACTAAATTGGAATTCGTTTCTCTATTTCAATAAGAATCTACAATCATGATTGTTGGCAACTTCAACCATCATTCGTGTATTACCTTAACAACACACCACATGATTACTATAGAGATGGATATGAACTATATGTTCTATATGAACTCGAATTCAATTTTTTGAATACACTTGTTGTTGATTCCAAATAATAGTAAATTTGATGTACTAACTTTATATATTCATAATCTAAACCATGTTCCATACGTACACTCTGTTTATCACATAAGGTATAGTGCCCCGCCCCCTACATTATGACAAGTATTTAGCCCTGAGCTACAAAAGCCACACATTAGCCCAAATTATAATCTGTGTTCTACATTATGTTATCTTCTTCAAGTATCCGTATCCACTTTTTCATAATGAATTATGATCTCTATTCGTCTTTTACACCTTCACGATCATCTTCTCTTTGTAGCTAGCTAGTGCTAACTTTCTATCATGCATGCACACGCCCCCCCCCTCTCACCCTACCTCGGCGTCCCCTCCATCGCGCACGTTCATTATTTCTCTTTAGGTCATTCACCCGCGGTGTGTGTAGGCCCCTCGGCTCCTTCTTTCCGACAAACACCGGCCGATATACCTCTCTAGCCAAGTATGCCTACCACAAACACACACTTCCCCTCTTCTCTTCTCACCGTCCAGGCCCCCTATGTCCAATACGGTACCACCCAGGTGCACACTCTCGCCCCTCTTTTCATCAATCTCATACTCACACACTCCTCCCCCCTCGACATAGTAGGCCTCTCGCACCACCTCCTAGCCGCACCCCTCTCCCATGTCTGTCTCTCCGGAGCTTATTTGCTTCTAACACATGCATGCTTGTATACGTACTGATCTCCCTACATATAGCTAGGTCGACTATAATTCTTTTTCCCCACACACCAATAGACTTACCTCACTAGTTATTTCTCTCCCTTTCTCGGACACACAACGGTTGATCTTCCTATGTAATCCCTCCGTTCAAAATTACTTGTCGCAGAAATAGATGTATCTAGAACTAAAATACATCTAGATATATCCATACCTGCGACAAGTAATTCGGAACGCAGGGAGTAGTTACGTATGCTTACCACAAGCATATCGTCTCCCCTCATCATCTTTGCATACCTCCCGACCCGTCTCTCACACACACACACGTGCATCGACAGACAGACATCCCCGGCCCTCTCTTATTGATATTGCACTCGTACCCTCCGTTTTTCTAGAAGGCCTCTCCCACCATTTGTGAGACGCCACTCCACCACCAACCCTCCGACACTCTACCTTTGTCTTTCTCCCAACCTTATTCCTCAACTACACATATGCATGGATGTCGATTGATCTCCCTCAATAAAAAGCTAGGTCTCTCTCCTTCTCCACAGATATACTAGTCGATCTACCTCTCTATAGTTAGGTCTCTGCCCCCTCCCCCCACACACACCGATATTCGAATGTTGTAGGTAGGTATCCATGCCATAGAGAAAAACTGCACCTCTACCCTCTCAAATTCCAGTAGGCCTGCCGCCATATATCTTTGACGTGGGCAAACACAAATTCTATGGCACTCTTTATCGATCGCGCAGCCACACACTTCATCCCTGTTTTCGATTCTATCGATATCTCACGACGATGATGTAACGCCCCGAGTCCGTCGTGCCAGGTGTCTTCCAGTTATACGCTGTTGTTGCCCTGTCAGTCGCTTGTGTGTTGCATCTTGACATGTCATCATCCGCATTGCATCTGCATGTTTTTGAAACTTGCATTCGTCCTGGTCTCCCCGTTCCTCCGTTGTCCATTCTGAGCCTAGACACACTTGCACGCGCCCGTGGCACGTCTGAGATATTATTTAATAAGTGGCCGGAAAACATTCTCGGAATGGGATGAAAGTTGGCATGCCGTGTTGTTGTGTTGTCAGTAGGCCGCTTGCCAAATTTCATCGCATTCGGAGTCCGTTTGACGCCCCAACGGATAACTATAGAGGCATTATAGTCGGTCAAACATTGGACATTTCGGTCTCCGAAAACTGTTGCCGGGTTTTCCCTCTCTTTCCTCCCTAGACCATCTACACAGTCCACTACCAACCGCCAGGCCCAACCTAACCCTCCTCACATCCGGAGCCATCCGATTGTTATCGGAGGGCCCTCAAACCCCTCCTAACCACCTGACCCCTCCTTGCACAGTGCATCGAACCCCTCGCGCGCGTCCGAAAGTTGTCCAGAACCCGACCCGCTCAGTCATCACCGTTGGATTCAGATCATCCCCAAACATCCGTAAAATATCTATGTTTCTCCATTGGACTCCTCTAACCTTTTGTCCTCGACCGCCCGATTACGATCGAAGGGACTTATAGCCCCTACCCTATTCTCATTGCAATATATATAATGGGCAACCCTAGAACTTAGGGATCCTGTCCCATCCATGCATCCAATCCCTCACCTGCCGCCACCACTCTCTCCATTGGGATCCTCCCAGATCCCCTCCTCATCTCCTCCCACAGCAACCACCGCTCCACCTCGTCTTCAGCGTCGGGCCAACCAACGCTCGCCCTTCCACCATCACGCGCCAGGGAGAGAAGCCCCTGTCTGCCTCGTCCTCGCGCCCGAGACCCCAGCTGACCCAAGCTCCTCCTCCAACCAGAACCCCAGCGCTAGCAGCAGCCATCTCCCTCGCGACCCTGACGGCTCGTCCCCGCGCGGGCTGCGAGGCACCAGCCTCCTCAGCTTCTCCGGCCCTGTAGCAACCTCGCCGGAGCACCGAATCAGGCGTGCATTCTCCCTTCCCTCTCGTTCTCCTGTCTCCTTCCATAGCTCTCTCTCATGTCGTCTCTCTCTCCCTTCCTTTTCACTACAGGAGTCTTCCGCACCATGCCATCATATGAAGCTCTGTAGCCGCCACCCCCGACGCCTCCCAGGGAGCTCCTTGCAGCCTTCCGTCCACACCATCTCATGTCGAACCTCGCCGGTGAGACCCCGACCGCCGCATGCCCTTGATTCTCTCTCTTATACCCTCTGACCTCCCCTGCTCTTCCCTCTACTCTTTTGAACAAGGAGCAGGTGCAGTCCCACCGCACCATGAAACTCGATGCCCGCCGCCGGTCATGAGTTCGCCGGGAATCGCGACCCCCGGCTCGAATCTCACTGCCTCCGCCATGGACCCATCCATCCCCGACCTCCTGTGCTCGTCGTCGCCTCGCATGGTCATCTCAACCGCGCCACGCTTGTCTAGCCTCTGCGTCGAGCAGAGGAGGACGATGCCTGTTTCAGTGCCCGTCGACCGCGCCTGGGCCTTCTCGCCCCAGCGCCTCTTCAGCCCGCCTGCCTCACCTCCTTGGGTCGAGCCCACTGGGTGAGCAGCCCCTCCAGTTCCTCTATTCCTGTTGGGCCAGCTAGATTCGGCCCAATGCGTGTTTTCTCCTCTATTGCAAACTTAGATTTATCTAGAGAATGCCGTTTTACAAAAAAAGTCCCTAGAGTTCATGCATTTAATAACTCATCAACTGTGCATCATATTAAAATGTTTTATATATGTAACTTGCTTAGAATTTTGTCTAGTTTAATAATATCCAACTTTCATCCATGTTTAAATGTGTTGTTTGAATTAATTTGCTTAAATGCCATGTTAAAATGTTTTATTTCATAGCTATTTAACCATAGCTTCGAATTAAATAAATTATATATGTAACTTGCTTAGAAAAATGCATAGTTTAACATGGTGGCATTACTTTGCATGTTTAATCTATACCTATTATTAAAGGGAATAGGTATTCTTGGTTTGGTTTACTCCTTTCCTTTTGGTTTCAGCGTACGCTAAGCGAACTGGGCCAGGTACTTGTACGTTGATGGGTCTTTTGTGGGCTTTCATAGAGACCTCGAAAAATAATTAGGTCAAAGTAAATCAATATTGTGGGAATTGATCACGGGAACTCCTATCTAGATGTTTTATGTAACAACCAACGACCTATACACCATTCACATTTACTAATCCCATCTCGTTCAAAATATATGAGTGGCAGTCCTCGTGTTTAGGGCAAGCTAATTAAAGGAATGACTTGAGGTAAAAAGCTAGCATAATTAAAAAAGATTTGTAGGCTTTAATGTGTTGGGCTACTAAATTAGAAAAGGAATAATTTGATTCCTGACTAAAACGGGTGAGGACGTCATGATAACTAAAGGAAGAATTTTACTTAAATGGAATCAGTGGAAGATTATGCCCGGCAAAGAAAATATAACACGACTAAATTGCTTCGTATTTTTTTATGTTCATTTTATAGAAGGATGCTATGAGACATTATGGTTCAACAAAACATCAGTTTTTTCCCGTTGCAACGCACGGGCATATGTGCTAGTAACTCTAAAATTATGTATAGGGCAGAACAGTACAAATCCAAAAATGGCACATGCGGACTTTTCCGGACTTGTTGCTTATTGTTCCGGCCTCATTTAAACTTGCCTTGATAGGTAGTTTTATTATGCTTCACCCCCTGACATGATTAATAACATTTAATATTGTTGGGTACATAAACAAGAGAGAACTAAATAATTGATGTGGTGTTTCATCAATATGCAACTCGTTGCATATTCAGCTCCACTTAACTTCTAGTTTGGTTTGTGCACTTTGCCATGCCATGCATATTTAAACCAGACATGCATCATCCTTGGTTGTGCATCATGCCATGTGTATGCTTGTTGGTTTACCATGTTGTTTGCTCCTTTCCGGTGTTGCTTCTTCTTTTTAGTTCCAGTAACATCACGTTTGTGAGGATCCGTTCAGCTACATCCATTTGTCTTCTTCATGGACTCGTTCTTCTTCCTTGCGGGATCTCATGCAAGATGACCATACCCTCAAAATCACTTCTATCTTTGCTTGCTAGTTGTTCGCTCTATCGCTATGTCACGCTACCTACCGTTTGTTATATCATGCCTCCCATATTGCCATGTCAAGCCTCTAACCCACCTTCATAGCAAACTATTGTTTGGCTATGTTACCACTTTGCTCAGCCCCTCTTATAGCGTTGCTAGTTGCAGGTGAAGCTGAAGTTTGTTCCATGTTGGAACATGGATATGTTGGGATATCACAATATCTCTTCTTTAATTAATGCATCTATATACTTGGTAAAGGGTGGAAGGCTCGGTCGTATGCCTGGTGTTTTGTTCCACTCTTGCCGCCCTAGTTTCTGTCATACCAGTGTTATGTTCCTTGATTTTGCGTCCCTAACACGACGAGGGGTATGGGACCCTCTTGACAGTTCACCTTGAATAAAACTCCTCCAGCAAGGCCCAACCTTGGTTTTACATTCGCCTAACAACCTATTACCCTTCCCTTGGGTCGGCCAACCCGAGGGTCATCTTTTTTCTACCCCCCCCGGGCCAGTGCTTCTCTAAGTGTTGGTCCGAACCGAGCAGCCTACGGGGCCACCTCAGGGAAACTCGAGGGATGGTTTTACTCGTAGCCTATCTCATCTGGTGTTGCCCTGAGAACGAGATACGCGTGACTCCCATCGGGATTGTGGGCACATTGGGTGGCTTTGCTAGTCTTGTTTTACCATTGTGGAAATGTATTGTAACCGGGATTCCGAGACTGATCGGGTCTTCTTGGGAGAAGGAATATCCTTCGTTGATCGTGAGAGCTTGTGATGGGCTAAGTTGGGACACCCCTGAAGGGTTTAAACTTTCAAGAGTCGTGCCCGTGGTTATGTGACAGATGGGAATTTGTTAATGTCCGGTTGTAGAGAATTTGACACTTGACTTAATTAAAATGCATCAACCGCGTGTGTAGCCATGATGGTCTCTTTCCGGTGGAGTCCGGGAAGTGAACACAATCTTGTGTTATGCTTGAACGTAAGTAGTTTCAGGATCACTTCTAGCTTCTCGACCGTTGCTTTGCTTCTCTTCTCGCTCTTATTTGCATATGTTAGCCACCATACTTGCTTAGTGCTTGCTGTAGCTCCACCTCATTACCCTATCCTACCCATAAGCTTAAATAGTCTTGATCTCGCGGGTGTGAGATTGCTGAGTACTACAGACTCACGGATACTTCCAAACAGTTGCAGGTGCCGATGATACCAGTGCATGTGACACAACCAAGCTTAAGTGGGAGCTCGATGAAGATCTTGGTCGTTGCTATGTTTTCCTTTCCCGTTGATCAGTAGTAGAGCCTAGTCGGGACGATCGGAGATCTAGCATTTGGGGTTATCTTCTTTTATTTTGGTTCCGTAGTCGGACCTTGATTGTACTTTGGATGATGTATGTTCAACATGTTATTTGTGTGAAGTGGCGATTGTAGGCCAACTCTTTGTCCCTTTCTTATTCAGTACATGGGATTGTGTGAAGATTACCCCACTTGCAACTAAACCACCATGCAGTTATGCCTCTAAGTCGTGCCTCGACACGTGGGAGATATAGCCGCATTGTGGGTGTTACAAGTTGGTAATTAGAGCCATCCCCAACTTAGGAGCCCCCTGCTTGATCGAATCGCTGACGTTGTTGAGTCTAGAACAAAATGTTTTGAGTCTTAGGATTATATACATCGGAGAGTAGGATTCTTTTTACTCCCCAGTCCCTTCGTCGCTCTGGTGAGGCCTCCTGACGTAGAAGTTTTGACTTTCCTCTCCTCAAATTTCACGAATTTTTTTAGGATCACGCGGGTATCTTGGAATCGTTCCGATAGTATTGTGACGAGAACATTGTTCTTGGTGCCTCCTAACAATTAGGGGTTCTGGCAGTGTCATGGGGAGTTGAGCTCCGAGGTGTTGTCATCACAATTTTATCGTTGCAGTTCTGGAATACCTGAGTTCGCCGACATCGAAAATCTCTTTTATGCAGTTGTTGGTGAGATAACCTCGATGCCACCCAATACTAGGGCGGGAGTTCGGGAGTATTGCCATAACTCGTATAACGGATGCTTTTCGAAGGTTGAGGTACATGATTTCCGAAGGTTTCTTGGTTATGTGTTGAAGGATGGATACAGCTGGATGTAGGGATTCTTAGTTCGGGTGAGATATTATGCTTCCTCTGTATCCCCAACACCTGATTGTATAACCAAAAAAATTCGGGAGTTTTATAGGTGGGATTCAAGTAGCTCCTAGAATATCTTACCGACAGATGCATGATATGGGATTGGGTAAATCTCTATCTTATGTATTTGTTCCGGCTTATTTTGCAAGCCAATCCTTTGTTTTTTTTTGATTGTGGTATTCGAATTGCTTCGAAGACAAGTGTTGAATCCATACCTTTTCCTAAACGGTGTTCTCATATTTCTATGTGAATACTAATCCTTCTTGATCATCGAGGTTGCCATGTTAATTCTCTTCCACCCGACGTGCTTCTCTTCAAGTGGATCCAATCATTTCAACATTCGCGAGATCAATTCTAAGTTTTCTCAATGGTGTTTGTTTCATCCGTCCAAGTTGCCTTTGTTTACCCACACTCCCACCCTTTTCCTTCAAGGACTCAGAGATATCAAATCAACTATCCATTTTATTCATGTGAAGTTTCTTCATTCTTTTCCATCAACGTTCTTATCCAGTGATTCTCAGCAAGATAGTAACGGATTTCAAGTTTATTATTCTTCGTTCTTTTTTTCTTCTTCGGTGAACTCAATTCAAGCTTTCAGTGTTGATCATATTCCTTTCCTCGTTTTAAATGTTTTCTAATGCCGGTGCACTTCTTAATCATCCACCTCTTGCTATTCATGTTTATCTGGAGTGCTGAAGATATCCCAGAAGATTCAAGTTTCTATTCATAATCCGTTCAACCTATTTCAAAGTTGTTATCTCATTCAAGCCATTTAATTCAACCGGCGCAATATTCCTTTTAAATCATTCAACGGTGTTTCTTTTGAGTGGGCCCTAACCCACAAGTCTTCTCCTAGGATCTTACCAAACTCTTCTATTTTCTCGAAGTTACTCTCAAATTCTTTTCCAAGTTTGATGTAAGAATGAATTATCATTAGTCATATGTATTTCTCCAAGATTTTTCAATTATTTTCATTGTTGGCTCAACCTCTTCGCTTTTCATTCTCCCGGAATATTTCAACAATTTTTGGTGGTGTTTCTCGTCATCATTCTCAACATTTGAAGATAGAAGAACAGTTTCTCTTAAATCTTGGTCCGTTATCTTGAAGATTCGTGATTCTAGCTTGATGCCATCCTCTCATAATTGTTTTTCGATTGTGAGAATTCTTGTCAACCATACGAAGCAATTCAAGAATCTTTTCAGTTTGATTCTCCAGAGCCCATCATCTCAGAATTATTCATTCCAGCTTTCAGCTCTCCTTCTCCAAATCTTACCGATGCATCATTCAAGTATTCTCTAATTAGCTCGTGATCTTTTCGTTCTATTGTATCTAAATCCCCTCAAGTATCTTCTTTCGTTTTCCAATTCTTCTCGGTGAATTGTGCCTTTGCTATTTTCATTTTCAATTCTTACGGTGGTTTGTTCAAGATTCTTCTTCCTTCGTTTTCATATCAATTCATTCGTTGTTTCCAAATCCTACCGATGGTTCATTAAAGACCTTCCCAAGTTGGCGCTATATCTATCTTAATCCTTTCTACGAGAATAAGTAGTATGCCAAACCCGTTGCTTGTCATCAATTTAAATTGGTGAAGGATGCGCATAACGTAATTCTTATTATTGTTTCATTCAAGTGATCAAGTTTCTTTGTTCCAGAGTTGTTCATCATGTCACATTCTCGGTTCGAGATGCTTCCTCTTTTATTTTTCGGAGTTCCAAGTTTTCCGCATTATCTCGTCGTGAAGCTCAATCTAAATCATCACAAGGTTTCACCTTGTGTTTTCAACTTCTCTTCCTTTTTATCATTCTTTTTTACTGGAGTTCTTCATGGAGGCTCTACATGGTGGTTCGTCAAGGATTCTTTTCATTCTTCATTTGTTCTTCAAGATTTCTCTCGAAGTTATGGTCTGCCAAGCTATACTCAAAGATAAACATGGTGCTCAACACATGTTTTGTTTCGAGGAGGTCAAGCATTCTTAATCTTGCATTCCGAAGGCAATTCTTTCTACCATATCTTTTGAGGTAGTGTTATGTCATTCTTGACAATTTCTTTGTGTTTCATGATTCACAAGTTATCAGGAATGAGATATTTTAAAACCATCATTTTCTCTTCGGCCATGAGATCATTTCAACCGAGTAATTTCTTTGTCGGAGGTTATCATTGGGAATGTTGCTCTTTGTGGTGATTATTTGTGATCCAAGTTTTCTCTATATTCTCTCGATGGAAGAAGCTTTTCTATATTTTCTAGCTCTCAATCAAATCTTTTTTCCGTTAGTGGCAGAATTTCACCTCATAGTTTTGAGATGTTCTCCATAATCCTACTACAAGCTTGTTTTTGTTGTTGTTGATTTTCCAACAACTCCGTTCAACCTTTTCTTCGTAAGCATGCCCTTTCAATTTTAATTGCAAGAGTTGCCATTCTTCTTCTCCGTTCTTCTCTTTCCAACCATCTAGTTTTCCATTCATTTGTTCTGGAGGCAGTGTGTTGTTGATCTCATCAAGTATCCTCTCATCTTGTCAAGTTCATGTTGAATTCTTTCCATTTACAGTTGGAGTGCTGTCCAAATTATATCATTCTTAGTCCTTTTCTATCTTGTTTAACCGGAGTGTTGTGGCTATCATTCCTCTTTTAAACGGACTCTCATCTGAGTGCTTTCATTTTGCCAAGTTCATATTCTTTACCTTCCATTTCCAACTGGAGTGTTGTCGTAATTGATCCTTATCGTTCCTTGTACATCTCGTTTCTACCGGAGTGTTTGCATGTACTTCTTGTCCATTGCAACCCTTTTTCTTATGTCTTTCAACCTACAAGGTTCTAGTAATGTTCCTTGTTCCTCTTTTCTAACAGAGTGTTTTCAACTTTGTTCATTTTCGTTTATTCTTTCTTTCAATTTGTTCAACCTCGCAAGGTACTTTGGTTTCACTCATTTGTCAAAGAAGCAACTTAGTTTTACCTCTTCTCTTCCTCTTCCGTTTCTCTTCGGTGCCATCCTAGATCTCGGGACGAGATCCTCTTGTAGTGGTGGAGTGTTGTAACGCCCCGAGTCTGTCGCGCCAGGTGTCTTCCAGTTATTCATTGTTGTTGCCCTATCAATCGCTTGTGTGTTGCATCTTGACATGTCATCATCCGCATTGCATTTGCATGTTTTCGAAACTTGCATTCGTCCCGGTCTCCCTGTTCCTTCTGTTGTCCATTCTGAGCCCAGACACACTTGCACGTGCACGTGGCACGCCCGAGATATTATTTAATAAGTGTCCAAAAAATGTTCTCGGAATGGGATGAAAGTTGGCATGCGGTGTTGTTATGTTGTTAGTAGGCCGCTTGCCAAATTTCATCGTATTCGGAGTGCGTTTGACGCCCCAACAGATAACTATAGTGGCATTATAGTCGGTCAAACGTTGGACGTTCTCGGTCTCTGAAAACTGTTGCCGGGTTTTCCCTCTCTTTACTCCCTAGACCATCTACACAGTCCACTACCAACCGCCAGGCCGAACCTGACCCTCCTCACATCCGGAGCCGTCCGGTTGTTATCGGAGGGCCCCGAAACCCCTCCTAACCACCTGACCCCTCCTTGCACAGTGCATCGAACCCCTCGCGCACGTATGAAGTTGTCCCGAACCCGACCCGCTCACTCATCACTGTTGGATTTAGTTCATCCCCAAACATCCGTAAAATATCTGCGTTTCTCAATGGGACTCCTCTAACCTTTTATCCATGACCACCCGATTCCAATCGAAGGGACTTATAGCCCCTACCCTAATCTCATTGCAATATATATAATGGGCAACCCTAGAAACTAGGGATCCTGTCCCGTCCATCCATCCAATCCCTTACCCGTCGCCGCCACTCTCTCCCTTGGGATCCTCCCAGATCCCCTCCTCATCTCCTCCCGCGGCAACCACCGCTCGACCTCGTCTTCAGTGCCGGGCCAACCAGCGCTCGCCCTTCCACCATCACGCGCCAGGGAGAGGAGCCCCTGTGCGCCTCGTCCTTGTGCCCGAGACCCCAGCTGACCCAAGCTCCTCCTCCAACCAGAACCCCAGTGCCAGCAGCAGCCATCTCCCGCGTGACCCCAATGACTCGTCCCCGCGTAGGCCGCGAGGCACCAGCCTCCTCAGCTTCTCCGACCCTGCAGCAACTAAGGGAGTCCTAGATTAGGGGGTCCTCGGACAACCAGACTATATACTTTGGCCGAAGTGTTGGACTATATACTTTGGTCGGACTGTCGGACTATATACTTTGGCCGGACTGTAGATACCAGATTGAAGACTTCATCCCGTGTCTGGGTGGGACTCTCCTTTGCGTGGAAGGCAAGCTTGGAAATTCAGACATGTAGATCTCCTCCCTTGTAATCGACTCTGTGTAACCCTAGCCCCCTCCGGTGTCTATATAAACCGGAGGGTTTAGTCCATAGGACAACAACAATCATAATCATAGGCTACCTTCTAGGGTTTAGCCTCTATGATCTCGTGGTAGATCAACTCTTGTAATACTCATATCATCAAGATCAATCAAGAAGGACGTAGGGTATTACCTCCATCGAGAGGGCCTGAACCTGGGTAAACATTGTGTCCCCTGCCTCCTGTTACCATCCGCCTTAGACGCACAGTTCGAGACCCCCTACCCGAGATCCGCCGGTTTTGACACCGACATTGGTGCTTTCATTGAGAGTTCCACTGTGTCGTCACCGTAAGGCTTGATGGATCCTTTGATCATCGGCAACGATGCAATCCAGGGTGAGGTTTTCCTCCCTCGACAGATCTTCGTATTCGACGGCTTCGTATTGTGGGCCAACTCACTTGGCCATCTGGAGCAGATCGAGAGCTATGCCCCTGGCCATCAGGTTAGGTTTGAAAGCTTAAATTACACTGCCGACGTCCGCGAAGACTTGATCTTCGACGGATTCAAGCCCATGTCAGGTGCGTCGCACAGTCTCGACGAGCATGACTTAGCTCTGCCGTTGGACGGTGTCCGGGAGATCACACCTGTGGCTACTCTGGCCCTCGATCCGAAGCAGATCGTGCCGTCCGAGGATGGGTGGATAGACCCCGCCACGGAGGCCGCACACTCAGCAGCGATAGAGACGAATACTGACTTCACCCCCTATGAGACCTGTGTTGCCGGACCCTTGGATTCATCCCCGGCCACAGGCTCTGAACCGCCCGCGTCCGTGCCTATCGAATCTGATTGGGCACCGATCATGGAGTTTACCTCCGTGGATATCTTTCAGCACTCGCCCTTAGGTGACTTGCTAAATTCATTGAAATCTCTCTCCTTGTCAGGAGACCCTTGGCTGAACTATGTCCGGCTTGAGTGGGAAGCGGACGACGAAGAAATTCATTCCCCACCCACCACCCACTTAATAGCCACTATCGACTACTTAACCAACATGCTTGATTTCGGCTCCGAAGACATCGACGGTATGGACGATGATGTAGGAGAAGAACAGGAACCACCGCCCACAGGGCGCTGGACTGCCACCTCATCATATGATATATATACATGGTGGAGACCCCCAAAGAAAGCGATGGCAATAAGGCAACAGAGGATAATCCCACCGAGAAGCAATTTAAGCACCGGCGTCAACGGCGCCGCTCTAAGCCCCGCCATAGCAAAAATGGCGATACCGGCACAAGAGACAATAATGGTGCTGATAGCGCCGAAGACGAGGACAATCCCCTCCAGCCAGGCCTCGAGCAGGAGGATGGGCAAGCCAGCCCTAAGGAATAGGCAGCAGACGGAGAATTAGAGGATGACAATTACATGCCTCTCTCCGAAGGCGAGGTGAGCCTCAGCGACGACGAATTTATCGTGCCTGAGGATCCCACCGAATAGGACCGCTTCAAGCGCCGGCTTATAGCCACAACAAAAAGCCTGAAGAAAAAGCAACAACAGCTTCAAGCTGACCAAGATCTGCTAGCGGATAGATGGACCGAGGTCCTGGCGGCCGAGGAATACGAACTCGAACACCCAACCAAAAGTTACCCAAAGTGCAGGTTGCTACACCAACTCGAGGAGGAAGCATTAAAGCCTACGCTCCCAGCATATGATGCGGCTGACCGACGACCTCGTGGCCGAGACAAAGTGGCATATCAGGCCGAAGTCCAGCTCGCACCCCGTCGCTAGTCAATTAAAAACACAAAGGCCCGGGGCAACACGCAGGACCTGCGAGACGTATTGGAAAACAAAGCAGGACATACAAGATCGATCTACGGCTCACAGGGGCGCGCCCCAACGCGTGACGACGACCGTCAGGCCGGATACACTAAAAGCAAATCTAGCTGGGCCAAATACAGCAGACAAGACTCATATGAACTGCATCGTGATATAGCCTGGCACAGAGGCGCCGCTCACCCCCTATGCTTCACTGATGAAGTAA
This sequence comes from Triticum monococcum, assembly GCA_034509565.1. NCBI lineage: Eukaryota > Viridiplantae > Streptophyta > Magnoliopsida > Poales > Poaceae > Triticum > Triticum monococcum. Next base: position 318,891,735 of record CM067842.1, read on the forward strand.
TGGATCCCGAGTTCCCAGAAGGTTTTAAACCCGTGAATATCGAATCATATGATGGCACAACTGAAGGAAATATGCCCTAGAGGCAATAATAAAGTTATTATTTATTTCCTTATATCATGATAAATGTTTATTATTCATGCTAGAATTGTATTAACCGGAAACATAATACATGTGTGAATACATAGACCAACAGAGTGTCACTAGTATGCCTCTACTAGACTAGCTCGTTAATCAAAGATGGTTATGTTTCCTAACCATGAACAAAGAGTTGTTATTTGATTAACGAGGTCACATCATTAGTTGAATGATCTGATTGACATGACCCATTCCATTAGCTTAGCACCCGATCGTTTAGTATGTTGCTATTGCTTTATTCATGACTTATACATGTTCCTATAACTATGAGATTATGCAACTCCCGTTTACCGGAGGAACACTTTGGGTACTACCAAACGTCACAACGTAACTGGGTGATTATAAAGGAGTACTACAGGTGTCTCCAATGGTAGATGTTGGGTTGGCGTATTTCGAGATTAGGTTTTGTCACTCTGATTGTCGGAGAGGTATCTCTGGGCCCTCTCGGTAATACACATCACATAAGCCTTGCAAGCATAATAACTAAGATGTTAGTTATGAGATGATGTATTACGGAACGAGTAAAGAGACTTGCCAGTAACGAGATTGAACTAGGTATTGGATACCGACGATCGAATCTCGGGCAAGTAACATACCGATGACAAAGGGAACAACGTATGTTGTTATGCGGTCTGACCGATAAAAGATCTTCGTAGAATATGTAGGAGCCAATATGGGCATCCAGGTCCCGCTATTGGTTATTGACCGGAGACGTGTCTCGACCATGTCTACATTGTTCTCGAACCGTAGGGTCCGCACGCTTAACGTTACGATGACAGTTATTATGAGTTTATGCATTTTGATGTACCGAAGGTTGTTCGGAGTCCCGGATGAGATCACGGACATGACGAGGAGTCTCGAAAAGGTCGAGACGTAAAGATTGATATATTGGAAGCCTATGTTTGGGCACCGGAAGCGTTCCGGGTGAAATCTGGATTTTTCCGGATTACCGGGAGGGTTACCGGAACCCCCCGGGAGGTAAATGGGCCTATTGGGCCTTAGTGGAAAAGAGAGAAGAGGCAGCCCACACCTGGCCGGCGCCCCCCACCTTTCCCAAGTCCTAATAGGACTAGGAGAGGTGGGCCGGCCCCCTCTTTCTCCTTCTTCCCCAAGAATCCTAGTTGGAATAGGATTGGGGGGAAGGAGTCCTACTCCCGGTGGGAGTAGGACTCCTCCCTGCGCCTCCCACCTGGCCGGCCGAACCCCCTGCCCCTGGCCTTTATATACAGGGGCAGGGGGCACCCCAAGACACACAAGTTAATCGCTCCTTAGCCGTGTGCGGTGCCCCCTGCCACCAAATTCCACCTCGATCATACCGTTACAGTGCTTAGGCGAAGCCCTGCGTCGGTAGTACATCAAGATCGTCACCACGCCGTCGTGCTGACGGAACTCTTCCTCGATGCTTTGCTGGATCGGAGCCCGAGGAACGTCATCGAGCTGAACGTGTGCTAAGAACTCGGAGGTGCCGGAGTAACGGTGCTTGGATCGGTCGGATCGGGAAGAAGACGTACGACTACTTCCTCTACGTTGTGTGATCGCTTCCGCAGTCGGTCTGCGTTGGTACGTAGACAACACTCTCCCCTCTCGTTGCTATGCATCACCATGATCTTGCGTGTGCGTAGGAAAATTTTTGAAATTACTGCGTTCCCCAACAACAACAGACCCCGCGGTATGGATCGAAGATTTCCTCCTCCATATCCACATGGCCTACGGTGACGATAATGGATCACGAGTTCCCAGAAGGTTTTAAACCCGTGAATATCGAATCATATGATGGCACAACTGACCCCGCGGTATGGATCAAAGATTTCCCCCTCCATATCCACATGGCCTGCGGTGACGATCTACATGCCATCAAGTACCGCCCATTAAATCTCAAAGGGCCTGCTCGGCATTGGGTCAATAGCCTGCCGGCAAACTCCATTGGCAGTTGGGAGAATTTGGAAGATGCATTCCTTGACAACTTCCAGGGCACTTATGTGCGACCACCAGATGCCGATGACTTGAGTCACATAACCCAGCAGCCAGGGGAATCAGCCAGGAAATTCTGGACTCGGTTCCTAACTAAAAAGAACCAAATTGTCGACTGTTCGGATGCCGAGGCCTTAGAGGCATTTAAGCATAATATCCTCGACGAGTGGCTCGCCCGACACCTCGGCCAAGAAAAGCCAAAATCCATGGCAGCCCTCATGACACTCATGCCCTGCTTTTGTGCGGGCGAGGATAGTTGGCTGGCTCGCAGCAACAACACATCAAGAAACCCTGGAAATTCATATGCCAAAGATAGCAACGGTAGGCCATGTCGTAACAGGCACAAGCGCCGCAACAACAGCGACAACGCCAAAGACACGACAGTTAATGCCGGATTCAGTGGCTCTAAATCCGGTCAGCGGAAAAAGGCATTTAAAAGAAGCAATCCGAGACCGTCCAGCTTGGACCGCATACTTGATCGTTAGTGTCTAATTCACGGCACCCCCGATAAACCAGCCAACCACACCAACAGAGAATGCTGGGTGTTCAAATAGGCCAGCAAGTTGAATGCCGAAAGCAAGGAAATGGGGCTGCATAGAGACGACGAGGAGGAGCCCTGCCCACCGAACACAGGAGGGCAAAAGAAATTTCCTCCACAAGTGAAAACGGTAAACATGATATACGCAACTCATATTCCCAAGAGGGAACGGAAGCGTGCACTGAGGGACGTCTATGCGTTGGAGCCAGTCGCTCCAAAGTTCAACCCATGGTCTTCTTGTCCGATCACCTTCGATCGCAGGGACCACCCCACCAGTATCCGTCATGGCGGTTCTGCCGCATTGGTCCTTGACCCCATCATTGACGGATTTCACCTCACTCGGGTCCTTATGGACGATGGCACCAGCCTGAACCTGCTCTATCAGGATACAGTGCGCAAAATGGGTATAGACCCCTCGAGGATCAAACCCACCAAAACCACCTTTAAAGGTGTCATCCCAGGTGTAGAGGCCTGTTGCACGGGCTCAATCACGCTGGAAGTGGTCTTCGGATCTCCGGACAACTTCTAAAGCGAGGAGTTAATCTTCAATATCGTCCCCTTCCGCAGCGGCTATCATGCACTGCTCGGACGAACCGCATTTGCCAGATTCAATGCGGTACCGCATTATGCATACCTCAAGCTCAAAATGCCAGGACCTCACGGGGTTATAACCGTTAATGGAAACACAGAGCGCTCACTCCGCACGGAGGAACACACTGCGGCCCTTGCAGCAGAAGTGCAAAGCAGCCTTACGAGGCAAACCGCCAATCCAGCAAAAAAGACCCCGGACACCTTCAAGCGAGTCCGGAGTACCCTGCAAGAGGATTGCCAGGCAGGTTTAGAGCTCGCCTAGCAGTTCGGCGTCCTTCCTAGTCCCATTCAAGTGGCGAAATTAGTACCGCGCATACATAATTACGCACTCAAGATACCATGGGCATAGGCGGAGGCACGGCCATGGCACAGCCCACAATGTGGCTCAACTGCTTCAGGGCCCGTATACCTTTAACATTTTCTCCCTTTCAGGCCCCTACTCTCTAAAGGCCCTCTCTGGTAGTCTGATTATTGGACCCGTCACGGGAAGGAAACACCAAGGAAGCAAGAAGCTTTGACGCACAAGGGAATCCCCAGGTGGTCTCTGATAACGATCACTATACCTGTTTTACATACCCACACGCAGCTTGCCCTTGGATAGGACATGTCAAATAGTCCTATTTTTGTTTATTGCGCTACTTGTATACATATGCTTTGACGTATCAGTTAAATAACAATATACAGCATCAGCTCATTATTGCATTCCTTTATCTTTTCTTCTTTTTTGTCTGCTTACTTACGACAAGTTGCACCCGTACATTCTGATACGACCAGTGCGCCAGGGGCTTCAGTTTACCCCATAACACGGCATGAAAAGTCCGAACACTTTTGACAGTACGGCACCCCAAACTTATAGCATTATATGCATTATCTCTGAATCATGTCTTGGGTCAATAGTTGGGTTTGCCCGGCTCCCATGTTTTGGTGCCTTACGTTCCTCTATATCGGCTAAGGTAGCACTGGGAGAACTACTGCGATTGTGTCCCGATTCTTCCGGACGAGCACCTCAGTAGAGAAAGCCGAAAACTGACTGTCATGATGCGGCGAGAGCTGGTCGCTGTTCGAGAGGCCTCAAATCCTTCAAGATTTTTTCCGCTTCGGGCGAGGAGTCAGCCTTGTCCGATTTAGGCGTACATAGCGCCCCAAGTTCGGCCTTCCGAATAATAGAGGCTTCGCCAAAATTTAAAATTGCAGACTTGTATGGCTAAGTGAGAGTGATAAAGCCTTATAGTCCGATTGCCTGGTTCGTTTTGCTGAACACCTCCTTCGAAGGACCCAAAACTAGGATAAAGAGTGATCAGGTTTATCCCGAACACCTCAGTACTAGTTACGTGGGGGCAGAAGCCGATGACTGGCCAACTCTCAAATTTTATAAACGGCCACACAGAAGGTAATATTTTAAATTAACAAGCGTTACATAGCGCACATGAACTCATTTCATATTACAGGATCAAAGAGTACATTCATTCAAATATCACATCCTTGGCACATTCATCTGCCACAAGGCAAACACCCTGCAGGACAATGTCATAGTACTTTTTGGGGTGGCGATGCTCCTTGCCCTCCGGTGGCCCCTCCTTCACCAGCTTTTCGGCGTCCATCTTCGCCCAGTGCACTTTCGCCTGGGCAAAAGCCCTGCGCGCAGCCTCAATGCAGGCGGACCGCTTCATGACTTCAAGCCGGGGGCAGGCGTTTACAAGCTGCCTTAACATGCCGAAATAGTTGTCGGGCAGGGGCTCGCCAGGCCACATTTGGACTATGAGGCCCTTCATGGCCAGTTCGGCCGCCTTGTGAAGCTCGAGCGGCTGCTTCAACTAGTCGCTCAAGGGCATCGGATGTTCGGTCCCAGTATACTGAGACTAGAACAACTTCTCCGTCGAGCTCCCTTCCTCGGCCTGGTAGAACTCCGCGGCATCCGACACACTGTGGGGTAGATCTGCGAACGCTCCTGGAGAGCTCCGAATTCGGGTAAGTAAAAGGAAAGTTTCCTTCACATACTTGCTTTGCATAAAGAATGCCCTACCCGTCGCTATCTTCCTGACCGCCTCAATTTCCTGGAGGGCCTTTTGGGCTTCGGCCTTAGCATTTTGTGCGTTCTCGAGGGCCTTCGCAAGCTCGGACCCTTGCGTCTTAGAGTCACGCTCCAAGGACTCGTACTTCTTGACAAACTCCTGGAACTCTTGTTGAACCTCGCCGACTCGGGCCTCTTGCTTCTCACGCTCGGCGCGCTCCTTGGCCGCTTTGCCTTCGGCCTCGGACAGCGCCTTCTTCAGGGTCGCCACCTCAGTCGTGGCCCCTAGTAAAATTCCTGACGATCTTGTGATCTAACAACCAGTTTCCTCTTTCTTTATCAATAAACAGACGAGGTATCACTTACCTTTGTTCTCCTCGAGCTACCTCTTGGTAAGGTCGAGCTCTTCCTCAGACCACTCAAGGTCCCGCTTCAGTGCGGAGACCTCCGCTGTGTGAGCGGCAGCGGCCAGCAATGAAGCCTGCTTATTCACATAGACATATTCTGATTAGACTCATGTGATTATTATTTGATACTCTGTTCGGCCTTTCTTCCGAACACCAAACAGAGCATCAGAGGCTATTGTCTATGCTGTGATGTTTTCTCACAATTTGATTACTTACCTCAAAGCCAGTTAGGAGGCTGGCACATGCTTCAGTCAGTCCGCTTTTGGCAGACCGAATCTTCTTGACAACGGCACTCATAATAGTGCAGTGCTCTTCGTCAATGGAAGCGTCGTGAAGCGCTTCCAGCAAATTGTCCGATCACCCTGGATGGACAGAGGCCATCAGCACAGACTTGCTGCCCCCGGCATTAGAGCCCATGGGAGTCTTGCCCCTCGTGCGCCCAGCGTACGGAATGTCGCCTTGGTGCACTTCCGGAACTGCCTCTCCTTGGTTCAGTACCCTCTGAGGCAGCACCTCGACGTCGTCCGTAGGGCGGGGGGAGGAGGCGGTCGGGAGTGAATCGCTGTTCATCTCCGACGGGCCCAAAGACTCATCCGAAGAGGATACATCGATACGGGCTTTGGAGGGGCTGCATGATCATGTTCAGCATGATAAGAAATAATAAAATAAAACATACCAAGAGCCATTATGGTATCCGGATACTTACGACTTAGCCAGGGGATTGTCCCTGGGAAACCACTCCTCGTCGCTAAAAGCGGCCTCCGTGGAGTAGTTCGGACGGAGAGTCCTTCCCTTCTTGGACCCTTTGGCTTCCCCTGACTTGGCGGCCTTCCGTTTCTTGTCTCCTTCGGCTGGGGGGGAGAACTTTCCTCTTCCTCCTCCTCATTTTCATGGGAGGAGGGCGCCTCGGTGTTATCGGACGATGATTCCGATACGACCTTGCGCTGGAGACCTTTCCTGGTCCCCAAGGCCTTCTTCTTGGCCTTCTTCTCCGGCGCCTTATAGGGCGCCGGAACCAGCATCTCCGTTAAAAGAGCACTTGATGGGTCCTCGGGCAGTGGGAACGGACAATCGATCCACTCCGCTGTCGTGAGTCATTCCTATTAAATGGCGTGGAGGCTTAGATCCCCTACATGATTGTACCAGGGAAAGAAACGTCTTATGAGATATAAGAAGCTTACCGGATTGGCAGGGCGCTTTGCGCTGAGTCCGCGATCCTCGGTAAGGGTAGGAGGTACCTCGGCGGACTCAAACAGCACCCTCCAGATGTCCTGGTGTGTCCTGTCGAAGAGCTCTCACAGCGTCTGGTGCTTGACCGGGTCAAACTCCCACATATTGAATGCTCGTCTTTGACACGGGAGGATCCGGCGGAAGAGCATGACCTGGACCACGTTGACAAGCTTGATTTTCTTGCTTATCATGTTTTTAACACAGTTCTGGAGTCCGGTCAGCTCCAACGATGAACCCCAGGATAGGCCCTTCTCTTTCCAAGAGGTGAGCCGCGTGGGGATGCCGAATCGAAATTCGGGGGCCGCCACCCAGTTGGTGTCGCGCGGTTTAGTGATGTAGAACCACCCTGATTGCCACCCCTTCACTTTCTCCACATAGGAGCCTTCAAGCCAGGTGACGTTGGCCATTTTTCCCACCATGGCACCTCCGCACTCCGCTTGTTAGCCGACCACCACCTTCGGTTTAACGTTGAAGTTTTCAGCCACAAGCCGAAGTGGGGCTAGATGCGGAGGAAGGCCTCACACACGACGATAAACGCCGAGATGTTGAGGATGAAATTTGGAGCCAGATCGTGGAAGTCCAGCCTATAGTAGAACATGAGCCCGTGAACAAGGGGGTGGAGGGGAAATCCCAGCCCACGAACGAAATGGGTAAGGAATACAACCCTTTCGTAGGGTTTGAGGGTAGCGACGATCTTCCCCTCGTCAGGGAGCCGGTGCACGATGTCTAAGGCTAGGTATCCGGCTTCCCGGAGCTTCATAATGTTCTCCTCCATAACGGAGGAGAGCATCCACTTGCCTCCCGCTCCGGACATGTTTGGAGTGGTTTTACGGAGAAAATGTGAACTTGGGTGCTGGAGCTCGAGTGCGCAAGAATGGATGGGCAGGGAGAAGAAGGCGTGGGTGAAAAGGAGGAGTCCTTGTCCCTTTATAAGGGCGGAAGAAGCTATGCGCCTCCCCACCTGCCTGGTAAACTCTCTTATTCCCCAAGCGCCGTAATTGATGGCGCGGTTGGGTTACCCACACCCGTATTGATGAGAATCCCGTGATAAGGAGACACGATCTCTGCTTCGACAAGACGTGCCAAGAAAACCGCCTGGCAATATGTGTAGTAGCTGGTTGAGAAAAACGGTTCGAATAATGACCGGGGTATGGCGTGATGTCATGTTATAAAAAAGTTGTCAGCATATTAGATTTGTGGAAATACTCTCTACGGTGGTATGTGGAATTTGTTTTGCAAAGCCGGACACGATCCTTGCACTACTAGGAAAAGGGCTATAGATAATATGGACATTAATGTCGCACCGTGTATGTGGTGCGCCACTGCTATATAGCAGTGGTGCACCAGATACAGGTGCGCCATTAGTAAAATATTACTAATGGCGCACCTGGTGTGTGGTGCGCCATTAGTAGTTTTGAAAAAAAAATAAAAAAAATTGTTAGTAATGGCGCACCATGGGATAGTGCGCCATTACTAGTTGACATAGTAATGGCGCACCACACCCACCGTGCGCCATTAGTAATGGCGCAATGTCCACTGGTGCGCCATTACTAACATTTTTTTTTCAAAACTACTAATGGCGCACCACACATCAGGTGCACCATTAGTAACCCTGGTGCTAAATGCACCCCCCCCCGGTGGACCGCCTTTTCAGTTTAAAAAAAATAAAAGAAAATGATGGAAATGTCAAAAAAAAGAAAATAAGTTTCCCATGTGATGTGTGTTCTAGTTGTTGGGAAAATTTACAAATATGAATTTCGATTTTATTTGCAAAATCTCTCTGGAATTTAGTAAAATGGGCATAACTTTTGCATACGAACTCGGATTAAAAAAAATTATATGAAAAATCATCTAATCGAAAAGTTACATACGAATTGAATGGGGGGATCCCCGTTCAACATCTTCAAAATCCCCAAAAACCTAACAGAACAAAAGATACGGGCTTTTAAGATCTAGAGGGGAAAATGGAAAAAATTCAAACTTACTAGTGGCGCATCATTTGCTAGGTGCGCCACTAGTAACAGAAAAAAATTGGTTTCAAAAAAAATATTTTTTTTTGGATTTTATTTTCAAAATATGATATGTAATATGCCCGGGAAGTTTGAAATGGTTTTTCAAAATTTCATCACACTCATGAACATGAACAAAGTCCTAGACATCAACAAGGTTTAATAGGATTGATATGATAGATATATCAACAAGTGCCTGTGAAGTGAGCTGGTGCTGGAGTTGGATAGAACTGCGAAGTTAAGCATGCTCGGGCTGGAGTAGTGTGAGGATAGGTGACCTTTTGGGAAGTTTGACCACAGAGTGCGATTTGACTTAAGATTAAGCATATTGACCCGAGATTAAGCCATAGTGACTCGAGATTAAGAAAATTTTGAAAAAAAATTGAATTTTTTTTTGAAAAAAATTTGTTAGTAATGGCGCACCGTGGGATATACTAATGGTGCACTGCATGGTGCGCCTTTAGTATACCAGATACTAATGGCGCACCACAGGTGCACCATTAGTGAAAAATTCTAATGGCGCACCATAGTGACTCGAGATTAAGAAAAAAACGAAAAAAAATTGAAAAAAATTTTGTTAGTAATGGTGCACTTCTATGTGGTGCGCCATTACTAAGCCAGGTAGTAATGCCGCACCGTGGGATATACTAATGGCGCACCACAGGTGCGCCATTAGTAAAAATTCTAATGGCGTGATGCTAGTGGCACACCTATAGTGCGCCATTAGTAGCCTAAACAGGTGCGCCACTAGCAGGCCTTTTCCTAGTAGTGTTGTGTTCAAAAATCTTCTGTGAATTATTCGGAGGAGGAACCCGCCTTGCAATGACGAAGACAATCTGCGCGCCGGACTCATCGTCATTGAAGCCAGGTTCAGGGGCTACTGAGGGAGTCCTGGATTATGGGGTCCTCGGATAGCCGGACTATATACTTTGGATAGACTGTTGGACTATGAAGATACAAGATTGAAGACTTCGTCCCGTGTCCGGGTGGGACTCTCCTTTGTGTGGAAGGCAAGCTTGGCAATTCACATATGTAGATCTCCTCCCTTGTAACCGACTCTGTGTAACCCTAGCCCCCTCCGGTGTCTATCTAAACCGAAGGGTTTAGTTCGTAGGACAACAACAATCATAATCATAGGCTAGCTTCTAGGGTTTAGCCTCTATGATCTCGTGGTAGATCAACTCTTGTAATACTCATATCATCAAGATCAATCAAGCTGGACGTAGGGTATTACCTCCATCGAGAGGGCCCGAACCTTGGTAAACATTGTGTCCCCTGCCTCCTGTTACCATCCTCCTTAGAGGCACAGTTCGGGACTCCCTACCCGAGATCCGCCGGTTTTGACACCGACAGCAACCTCGCCGGAACACCGAATCAGGCGTGCCTTCTCCCTTCCCTCTCGTTCTCCTGTTTCCTTCCGTAGCTCTCTCTCATGTCATCTCTCTCCCCCCCCCTTTCTTTTCACTACAGGAGGCTTCGGCACAATGGCGTCATGTGAAGCTCTGTAGCCGCCACGCCCGACGCCTCCCAGGGAGCTCCTTGCAGCCTTCCGTCCGCACCGTCTCATGTCGAACCTCGCCGGTGAGACCCCGACCGCCGCACGCCCCTGATTCTCTCTCTTATGCCCTCTGACTTCCCCTGCTCTTCCCTCTCCTCTTTTGAACAAGGAGCAGGTGCAGTCCCGCCACGCCATGAAACTCGATGCCCGCCGCCGGTCATGAGTTCGCCGGGAATCGCGACCCCCGGCTCGAATCTCACTGCCTCCGCCATCGACCCATTGGTCCCTGACCTCCTGTGCTCATTGTGGCCTCGCGTGGTCATCTCAACCGCGCCACGCTTGTCTAGCCTCTGCGTCGAGCAGAGGAGGACGATGCCTGTTTCAGTGCCCGTCGACCGCGCCTGGGCCTTCTCGCCCTAGCGCCTCTTCAGCCCGCCTGCCTCACCTCCTTGGGTCGAGCCCACTGGGTGAGCAGCCCCTCCAGTTCCTCTATTCCTGTTGGGCCAGCTAGATTCGGCCCAATGCGTGTTTTTTCCTCTGTTGCGAATTTAGATTTATCTAGAGAATGCCATTTTACAAAAAAAGTCCCTAGAGTTCATGCATTTAATAACTCATCAACTGTGCATCATATTAAAATGTTTTATATATGTAACTTGCTTAGAATTTTGTCTAGTTTAATAATATCCAACTTTCATCCATGTTTAAAATGTTTAAATGTGTTGTTTGAATTAATTTGCTTAAATGCCATGTTAAAATGTTCTATTTCATAACTATTTAACCGTAACTCCGAATTAAAAAAATTATATATGTAACTTGCTTAGAAAAATGCATAGTTCAACATGGTGGCATTACTTTGCATGTTTAATAACTCTAAAATTATGTATAGGTCAAAACAGAACGAAATCCATAAATGGCACATGAGGATTTTTTCGGACTTGTTGCTTGTTGTTTCGGCCTCATTTAAACTTGCCTAGATAGGTAGTTTTATTATGCTTCACCCCTTGCCATGTTTAATAACATTTAATATTGTTGGGTACATAAACAAGAGAGAACTAAATAATTGATGTGGTGTTTCGTCAATATGCAACTCTTTGCATATTGAGCTCCACTTAACTTGTAGTTTGGTTTGTGCACTTTGCCATGCCATGAATATTTAAAGCGGACATGCATCTTCCTTGGTTGTGCATCATGCCATGTGTATGCTTGTTGGTTTACCATGTTGTTTGCTCCTTTCCGGTGTTGCTTCTTCTTGCTAGTTCCGGTAACGTAGCGTTTGTGAGGATCCATTTGGCTACGTCTGTTTGTCTTCTTCATGGACTCCTTCTTGGTTGCGGAATCTCAGGCAAGATGACCATACCCTCGAAATCACTTCTATCTTTGCTTGCTAGTTGTTCGCTCTATCGCTATGTCGCGCTACCTACCACTTGTTATATCATGCCTCCCATATTGCCATGCCAAGCCTCTAACCCACCTTCCTAGCAAACCATTGTTTGGCTATGTTACCGCTTTGCTCAGCACCTCTTATAGCATTGCTAGTTGCAGGTGAAGCTGAAGCTTGTTCCATGTTGGAACATGGATATGTTGGGATATCACAATATCTCTTATTTAATTAATGCATCTATATACTTGGTAAATGGTGGAAGGCTCGGCATTATGCTTGGTGTTTTGTTCCACCCTTTCCGCCCTAGTTTTCGTGATACCGGTGTTATGTTCCTTGATTTTGCGTCCCTAACACAATGAGGGGTATGGGACCCTCTTGACAGTTCGCTTTGAATAAAACTCCTCCAACAAGGCCCAACCTTGGTTTTACATTTGCCTAACAACCTATTACCCTTCCCTTGGGTTGACCAACCCGAGGGTCATCTTTTTTTAACCCCCCGGGCCATAGCTTCTCTAAGTGTTGGTCCGAACCGAGCAGCCTGCGGGGCCACATCGGGGAAACTCGAGGGCTGGTTTTACTCGTAGCCTATCTCATCCGGTGTTGCCCTAAGAACGAGATACGTGCGACTCCTATCGGGATTGTCGGCACATCGGGTGGCTTTGCTGGTCTTGTTTTACCATTGTCAAAATGTCTTGTAATCGGGATTCCGAGACTGATCGGGTCTTCCCAGGAGAAGGAATATCCTTCATTGACCATGAGAGCTTGCGATGGGCTAAGTTGGGACCACCTACAGGGTTTTAACTTTCGAGAGCCGTGCCCGCGGTTATGTGGAAGATGGGAATTTTTTAATGTCTGGTTGTAGAGAACTTGACACTTGACTTAATTAAAATGCATCAACCGCGTGTGTAGCCATGTTGGTCTCTTTCCGACAGAGTCCGGGAAGTGAACACGGTCTTGTGTTATGCTTGAACGTAAGTAGTTTCAGGATCACTTCTTGATCACTTCTAGCTTCTCAACCATTGCGTTGCTTCTCTTCTCGATCTTATTTGCGTATGTTAGCCACCATACTTGCTTAGTGCTTGCTGTAGCTCCATCTCATTACCCTATCCTATCCATAAGCTTAAATAGTCTTGATCTTGCGGGTGTGAGATTGCTGAGTCCTCGTGACTCATGGATACTTCCAAACAGTTGCAGGTGCCCATGATACCAGTGCAGGTGACACAACCGAGCTCAAGTCGAAGCTCGATGAAGATCTTGGTCGTTGCTATGTTTTCGTTTCCTGTTGATCAGTAGTGGAGCCCAGTCAGGACGATCGAGGATCTAGCATTTGGGGTTATCTTTTTTTATTGTGGTTCCGTAGTCGGACATTGATTGTACTTTGGATGATGTATGTTCAACTTGTTATTTGTGTGAAGTGGCGATTGTAAGCCAACTCTTTATCCTTTTCTTATTCTGTACATGGGATTGTGTGAAGATTACCCAACTTGCGACTAAACCACCATGCGGTTATGCCTCTAAGTCGTGCCTCGACACGTGGGTGATATAGCCGCATCGTGGGTGTTACAGATGATCCCTCCACTCTCTTTTCATGGATCTCTCCTTCTATATATGATATATCCATGACTCTGTTTCACACACATTGCATAAGTTATGTTTTTTTGTTTAATATATCATCTACACATTGCCTATGTTTCGCACAAACCATCTCTCTCACACCCACCCACGTACATACCTGCACCTAAAGAAGAGATCCACGTAGGACACACGTACTCACGTCTCATTCCCGGCCACACCCGCGCGGGTACACGGTGGAGTTTGTTTCTGTACGAAAAGGCAGCCCACGTGATAATTTGACGCGTTTAGTGGCTGTTTACTCAAAGGAGGGCGGTGTACCACGCATAGACGGAACAAACTTTGACTTCACGTGTTAGTATTAAAAAATAAATATATATATTCCTCAATGGCACCTACAGAATATAAAACGATTGTCATGGGGAAAATGGAAAAATCCGCTCCACTATATAAAACGGAGCCTGCCTGCCAGGGTTTGTCTCTCATCACACCATCTCACACAAGGAAGCGGTGGCCTCTCTCTCACTGTTGGTCAGTGATCCAGCCGCATCCCGACCGCCGGCGGAAAGGGAGGATGTGCATCCTTTCTCCGTTCGACGGTGCTGAGGCAGCACGTCCCGATCTGCGTTACCCGCCATTCTCTCTGACCACGCTCCGGCGCGACAGGGCCTTCGCCACTTGCTCACTATCGCGGTATGGGCAGATCCTGGCCGTCAGCGCCCTCCTAGTTTCATCCCGACGACCCTCAGGTACAGCTTCCTCCGGCCTTGCTCCACTGCCCATCTTCCCACGTTGCTGCATGTGGAAAATCTTGCATGTGGATCTTCTTTAGTTGTTTGCTTAAAACGTATCTCGGCCGATGTACTTTCCATCTTGCAATCTCGTCCTCAAACCATTTTTGATAAACGACCATGCTGCTATCTTTCCCTTATTACATGGAATATGCTTCTTTTTGTTGGTGTATGTGTCTTCAACTCATGTTATTGGGCAGTAATTGTTTCCTTTCTACCTCCTTTTGCAAACGGGGCTGTCCGTTTCACCTCGTTGCTATTGTGACCTTTTGGTGAACTACACAAATCCATTTTTTCTTAAGAGTGTTTTGTGCAGTTCCGCCAAAATGTCAAACGGGCAACGTTTTTACATTTCTGTGGGACTGCAGAATGGGAGATTGGTTTTGCTATCCTCCTCATCCAACTCCATGCCTAATCTTCTCCAACAAGTAGTTAGTCCTAAAGAGAGATCGCAGAGGTGATCGGCTTCTATTTGTGTGTGTTATGTTTCATCATCTAGTTCCACTATTATTGTAATCACACTGACTGGTTATCTTTGCAAAAAGGGATGGTCAGCTCAATTTTAGTGGAGCTGCACAAAATGATCGGATTGTGATGTCCTCCATACACCACTTTTTTGGCTACATAGCTGGGTGAAACTAGCTGCCAACCAATGAACATTGTGCCCAGGAAATGGAGCCATGCCTACATACAACATCGATCAATTATATATTTTTCTTTATTTGTACACCTTCTCAAAACTTTGTCTTCAGTTGTGATGTGAACATTGGCGATGATATGCGAACCATTGAGATGCGTTAGCAGCCATGGTAGTTTCTTTTGTATTTGATGGAATGTTGTAATGAGATAATCTTGAGGCAAGAGGACACATGAATCCTAAGTTGAAACATTTTTTTCCTGCGGGAACCAAAGTTGAAACCTTCATAGCATCACATTACAATTTCATTAAAATTATGCGTACATATAAACAAATCCTAAAGGATTGATAGCAATGCTAGAAACAATTCAACTTCATTTCGTCGACATGTGCGACATCCTTCATCCGGCTCCACCTTCCATGTAGCAATATTGAGTGCACAACTGCAGGGAAAGATTCACCCGGTCGTTGCACCGCAGTAGTAATGACTAGTGAGCAGTCAAATCACAGAGCCCCACCTTCGCCATAGTAAGTTGCTCGGATGAAGCAACCATCATTTCTCTATTCGTTGAATCGGCTGGTACTCCCATATTCCCAGAGTAATAAGTTGCTCGGGTGAAGCAACCATCACTTCACCTTTCCCATAGTAAGTACTAGTACCTCCTTTTTCTAATTATTGAAACAACCACACGCGAATATTGGATGGTAGCAACACAGCAACTGAATCAAAAATCGAAACCAACCAATGAACTACTAGTAATGGTGAGCGTTTGCTGGTATCATGTACTCCATCTGTCCATGTATATAGGCCTTAATGCATTTTCCGAGACTAACTTTGGCCCTGTTTGGGTCCATGGGTTAGAATTAGTTTGAGCTAGTTGGGGCTCAAATAGCCCTAAAGTATCCAAGCATGAGGGTTAAATTGGAGAAAGTTGCACCAAACCCACCAAAAAAACTAGCCCACCCAAGAGGTGCTAATTGGAGATAGTTCTCACTGGGCCCATTGAAAAATCACTTTTCTCTCTCCATCAAGTGCCTTTATTGTCAATCTAACCCTGTCACCCAAACACCTCTTTGGCTACAGTTAGTTCAGGGTTAGTCATGAGTTAGTCCAACCTCTAGCTAAGTTAGAGTGTCCAAACAGGAGCAGTATAGGACATGCAAGTTGCTCAAAGCATACAGTCAAATTCGTATGTGAAAGTAATTTTTTTAAATGGAACGTGAAAGGATCTTCGAATGATATAATTTTCAAATTATATAAAATCTTATCAATAGTCAAAGGCATCCTCGAAGAATACATTAGGCCCCATATGAAATCTTATCAATTGTAAAACCCAAGTGTTACTACTACACCAAACAAGTTCAAAACGAGAAACTGGACCCACTCACGGCACGGCATGCCTGTCTCGTTTGGTCCATCGGTCGAAACGCTTCCTCTTCTTGGCATAACAATAGAGTATAGTGATTTTTTTAGAATGCTCTTGGCATGTTGCTAACATGTGATGTGTTAACCGACCTCAATAGACGGCAAAAAGCTAGCCCGCCTCACTTTGAGAGAGACGAGTGTCGGTGTCAAAACCGGTGGATCTCGGGTAGTTGGTCCCGAACTGTGCGTCTAGGATCGATGGTAATAGGAGAAGGGGGACATGATGTTTACCCAGGTTTGGGCCCTCTTTATGGAGGTAATACCCTACATCCTGCTTTATTGATCTTGATGAATATCAGTGTTACAGGAGTTCATCTACCACGAGATCGTGATGGCTAAACCCTAGAAGCCTAACCTATGTGACTATGGTAATGAATATATCCTTTCCGGAATAACCCCTCCAGTTTATATAGACATCGGGGGTATCTAGGGTTTACATAGAGTCAGTTACATAAGAAGGGATCTTCATCTTCGGTCGCCAAGCTTGCCTTCCATGCCAAGGAGAGTCCAATCCGGACACGGGTACATTCTTCGGCCTTTATGTCTTCACAGCCCATCAGTCCGGCCCATGGATAACAGGTCGGATGCCCGAGGACCCCTTAGTCCAGGACTCCCTCAGTAGCCCCTGAACCTGGCTTCAATGACGAGGAGTCGGGCGCGCAGATTGTCTTCGGCATTGCAAGGCGGGTTCCCTTCTATCCGAACTTCAAGATAGCCTTCGGATGCGATGATAGTATCCGGACCTGTCACACACACCATACACAACCGTAGAGAGAATATATTCTTACATGAGTTCCATCCGCTAACAACTTTTTCGTAGCACGATATTACGTCTGACCGGCCATAATTCCAAACCGCTTTCATGTTTCGACACCCCACATCCCGAGAAGCAGTTGCCATCGGCACGTCTTTTCAAAGCAGAGATCGTGTCCCCTTATCGCGGGATTCTCATCAATGTGGGCATGGGTAACCCAACCGTGCCATTTATACAACCTTTGAGAATAGGCGAATCTTAAGGCGAGTGAGGAGGCGTTGAATATTCGTTGCCTTTATAAGGGGATAAGGATTCCCTCTTCCTCTCTCACGCCCTCTCTCTGTCTCCGCCTTTCCAATCTCGAGCTCCAGCGCCCAAGTTCTCATCTCCTTTCCACTCAAGCAACCAGTCCGGATCCGGAGGTCAAGGCAAGTGGATGGTCTCCTCTATCAAGGAGGAGGACATTACTGAGCTTCGGGCGGCCAGATACTTGGTGAAGGAGATCACTCACCGCCTGCTGACCGAGGGACAAGTCGTCCCCACGCCGAAGCCCGCCGAGAGGGTAGTGTTCACCCCCCATTTCTTCCACGGGCTAGGGTTTCCACTCCATCCTTTCGTCTGCGGGCTGATGTATTATTACGGGATAGATTTCCATAATATATCCCCGAATTCCTTCCTCAACATCTCGGCGTTTATTGTCGTGTGTGAGGCCTTCCTCCGCATCCAACCCCTCTTTGGGCTGTGGCTCAAAGTCTTTAACGTGAAGCCGAAGGTGGTGGATGGCCAGCACGTGGAGTGCGGAGGAGCCATGGTGAGCAATCTGTCCAACATCTCCTGGCCCAAAGGTACTTTTGTGGACATGGTAAAGGAGTGACAGAAGCAGTGGTTGTACATCATAGAACCTCGCGGCACCACCTGGGCCGCAGCTGCCGAAGTCTGCTCCGGCGCTCCCATGCGACTCACCTCCTGGGTCGAGAAGAGTCCGGGCTGGTGTTCACCTGACGAGTTGATAGCATTGCAGATGCACATTCAAAGGATGGTAACCAAGAACGGCAAGCTCGTTGATGTGATCCAGGCGATGCTAGTTCGCCGGATCCTTCAAGAGAGAGAAGGAGTAGAGATGATCGTTATGAATGAAGAACATCCCGGAGAAGCAAGGATTCGGAAAGGAAGGACAAGTCATCAAGGAGCTACACAAAACGAAGACATCAAGCTCATGTTGGTGAATGGGTATCCGGCTCTGACTCCGACAATCACTTCGAGAGAATCTATCACTCCGACTCTGAATATACTCAAGATGAAGGTGTTGCCCGTCTAGCACTTGTGTCAACCAACTCCTACGACATATTTCATTCACCAAATGAAGGAATTGGAAGATGCTTCATGGCCAAAGGTCCAAAGGTATCACACCCCGAGTATGTTGATTTCAATAGTGATGAAGATGACTTGTTAGGTGATGATGATTTACTTGTTGACAACTCTAGTGATGAATACTATGATGAAAAATCAATCAATCATGCTAATCAAGATAAAACGAATAACAATGATAAGGAGAAGATTGAGTTTCTAACTAAAGAACTAAACACTCTTAAGTTAGCTCATGAAACTATCTTAGGAGATCATCAAGAACTTTTAAGGACTCATGAGAAATTACGTTTTGAGAAGCTCAATCTTGAGCAAGAGCATGAGTTCTTAAAGGCAATCAATGATGATCTTCGCAAGAAAAGTTCTTCTTACATTGCCAAGCGTTTACTCTTATCCACTTACATGCCTCAAGCCAAGTCTAGTAACAAGAACAAGAAGGATTCTTCCTCTAGTAGTAACAATAATCATGCTAAATCCAATATTGTTGCTTCTAGTAGTTCTCTTGATTCCACTAATGATTCTCTTAGCCGAGTTACACTTGAGCAAGAAAATAGCTTATTGAAGGGAATCGTAGAGAAAGGTGTTTACAAGAGCCTTGCCGGGAGTAAGCAATTCGAGGAAATTGTACGCAAGCAAGGAAGGCACCGGAATAATCAAGGTATTGGTTTTGAACGAAAGTTCAATGCCAATGGAGTTGAGCGGGAAGAAGATCAATACCCCAGGACGAAGTTTGTTCCTCAACAAGAGAAGTATGATCCTACTTCTTTCAAAGGGACACAAGCTCAAGATGATCTTCCACCACAAGACCACAAGGAAAAAGGCAAGGACAAGCTTCAAGAGGAAGTTGATGCATTTGAAGAAGCTTCTAAGGCCTTGGTCAAGTGGGTTCCCAAGACTACATCAAGTTCCACTTCATCAAGTACAACTACAACTCCGAGGATTCCCATCAAGATGGTGCGGATCCTGAAGAAGAAGAACTAGAGAGTTCTTGAGGGTGACTCCGCCAACATACTTCACTCTTATCATTTTGGCAAGAACAAGTGCAATCAACTTTCACATCTTGCACTAGTTCAAGGAGTCACAAACCATCTTGTTGGTAAGACAAGGGACAAGGTAACCTAATGCTCTCATAGACATCATCTTGTATGTGCATCACTCTATGTCTATGGATATCCTTGTTTGTTCCTTGTGGGACTAACCCGTGTAGGTATTGAAAGTGCAACTCACTCCAAAGGATAGCTCCGAATGATCTACATCAACTTAGAGTATCCACATCTTCAACACCTACATGAAGTCATCATCGACAAAACCCAAGGTTAGTTCATCCCTCTTAGGGGGGATCTCACATCTAGGGGGAGCTTTACTCTAAGAATTGAGCTAAAGCAACTCTAATGATGTGAACACAACAACGCTTTATGTAAAAGTGGTAACCCCACTTGTGCTTAAAAACGATGAGTATGACCTATGATCAAATGTTCTCATTTGACTCCTAAGTCAATATACTCATATATAGATGACCTAGTCATCGCCAATTGCTTGATATATGCTAGAATTGTTTGTGCATGCTTTGCCACATATTTCATTTGTCATTTTATTGTGTGAGCATGTTGGTTGCATAATTTACTCATTCGAGGACATCCACTTGTTGTTTTGATTGGTTGGTTTCTTTCTCTCTTGCCAAGTGGATGGACAAGAATGCCTAAGAACCTTCTCTAGCTATCTATGCTCTTCTTGTCTCAAACTCTATTCATGATGCATCACAAAGTTTGATCAAGTCAGATTCGAACCATTCTATGTGAGGAGCATTCGGAGTCCCCGATTCGTCATAGACTTAAACTTCCAAAACTTCTTTGTGTGTTTCGGTCTGACCGATTCAACCATTTTGGTCATACCGAGATCACTAAGTCGATATAGGTTTTTAATCTCGGTGCAGCCGATTTGAACTTTTCGGTCACACCGAGTTGCAGTAACCGCTTGCAGTTATGCATCTCGGTGCCACCGAGCTGTTCCACTCGGTCACACCGACAGGGTCAGGCTATTTATACCCATGGGCCAAAATTTGGAAAACTTTCCGAACCTCTTCGCCCGCGCTCAGCCTTCTCTGCCTCCCTGGGTCTCCGGATCGTCCTCCTCGTCGCCAGCTGCCTCCGGTCGCTGGTCTCCGCCGCCGTCAACAAGATCGTCTCCGCCGTTGCCGCCGTAGCAAGTCCATCGCCGAACTAGGGATGGACTTGATCTTTGTGCTGTTCTCACTCCGATTCCCCAGCACATTGTTTTTGCCATGTATCTTTGCACGATTAAGATCACTTTATCCAATGAAAACTCTCCGTAGTTTAGTTGTGGATTGAAAATTTAGGGTTAGGTTTCCGCCGAAACCATCTCGGACCGACCGAGTTGTTGAAATCAGTTCCACCGATTTGGCTTAGGCCATTGCACATGTGATTCTCGGTCTGACCGAGAATTGCAAATCAGTGTGACCGAGTTCGAGTCTTTGTGAAACCCTAGCAGTCTCGGTGCCACCGAACTGTGACTAGGTCTGACCGAGTTCACTAGTTTAGGTTCCAACAGCTGCTTCGGTATCACCGAGATTTCAAATCGGTAGATCCGAAATGCTTTCTGTGGAAAACTAAAACTAAGTTTTTGATTCATTCTTCTGCAAAAACCTTTGCACTTTGTAATGCTCATCCACTTTACCTCATCTATAATCTATTCACAGGGTCTGCTGTCAGTGTTTGCATCATGTCAGATTAGAGTGACAGTCAAAACAAGTCTGAGGAGCAAGTGAACTTGAGTGAGGGCACTAGTCCCTCCAGTAGCTCAGATGATGGAAGCATGAGCACACCCAGTAACTTGCCTAAGGTAGCCACCAGGACCAGAAAGAAGAAAACCACAGATTCTGAGGACTATGTGGCTGCTGAGGAAGAGGCCACCTCAAAGAGGAAAGTCCTGAAAAAGGAATATGGCACAGCTGCTACCACTAAGCCAGGGATGAAGCAAAAGGTTCCTGCCAAGAGAGCTCCCATGTCAAAAGCCAGAACATCCACTCAAGAGACTTTGGGATCTGCACCCAAAGAGCAGGTTGTGGCAGAAAAGATAAGAATGGAAAGGGTCAAGAATACCACTCCATAGTGCTTGGGAGATCTTCAATAATGAAAGGATCTGAAGAAGAGGAAGAGGAAGAGGATGCAGCACCAGCACCCAAAGCTCAAAAGCTTATGGGAGATGCTATAAGGGCAGGGGCTGTTCCATCTAAGCCTAAGACTGCTCCTAGAACTGCTGCTCCAACTCCAAAGCCAAAACTAAAGAGGAGCACCAGGAACATCCCTGCTGAGGAGAAGAACAAGGCCCCAGTTCCTCAAGCTGCTGAAGAAGAAGATGATTCTGTCGTGTTAAGGAAGTTGAAGCCAAAAATTCTAGATCACAATGATGCTCATCAAGTAGCTGAGAACATGAAGATAAGGAAGGATTCAGGATTGAGGCTATGGAGAGAATCAGATCCATATGCCACCAGAAGAAGAACTGCTGTGGACTACAGGTTCCATACCAAGGAACAGCAGGACTTCTATGAGACAGTGTTGCTTGACAAGAAGCCAATAGTGTGTGACATGAGATCGGTCGATTGGACATTCATTGAGGAAAATGAGAATCACTTCCCTGGTGGATATGACAGCTTCAAGGCATGTGGATTCGATGATTTTGTGGCTCAGAAGCTCACAAAGTGGAATGATGAGCTCATCATGCAGTTCTACTCCACAGCTCATTTCTACCCAGATGGAAGGATTGTCTGGATGTCTGAAGGCACTAGGTACCAGTTAACAGTTGCAGAATGGGCTTAGTTGATCAATGCCCCAGAAGAACAAGAAGACGACTTGGATGTCTATGCTAAGAAGAAGAAGGATCACAGCACCATGGCACACATGTACAAAGAGATCCTAGATGCTGCTCTTGAGACACACAAGTTTGGATCAGTACATTACCTTCTGTCAGGCTTGCCAACAATGAACTAGATCCTCAGGCACACTCTTTTGCCAAAGTCAGGTGATCACAAGATGATCAGAGGTCACTCCATCAACTTGCTGCACATATTTGATGTGCCTCAAAAGTTCAAAGTTATGAGCCTAATTGTGGAAACCATAAAGAGGACAGCTGCAGATCAGAAGAGGAGTTGTGGGTATGCCCCACAAATCCAGGAGCTAATCAACTCCAAGATGGGCACTGGCACATATCTCCTGGACAAGGAACACATGCCCATCTACCCAGACTTTGAGGACAACACTGTGGTGATGGATGAGAATGAACCATCTTTTGTGCACGCACAAGCCAAGAAGGAGAAGGCAAGGGCTGAAAAGGCTGCAAAGATGCCAACCACTGAAGAGGCATCTCAGTATCTTCTGAAGAGCACACATGAACAGCTTGGCTACTTGATTGCCTCCACTCTAAGGATTGAGAAGGGATTGGCTTCCCTGACTCAAAACCAGGAGAGCTTTGAGAGGATCGTGGAGCAGAAGTTCTATGACTTAGATGTGAAGGTCACTGAGATCCAGTCAGTCGTTGAGCAACTTCAGGATGAAGTGTGGGAGAAGAAGGGCAAGTCTACCACTATGCTTTTGCTAGATTGCCCAGAGGACAAAGATCTGTTGCAGTGCCTGTTCCAGACACCAGAGCAACTTCATCTGCACCAGCTACAGCTTCAGTGCCACCAGCTCCAGCACCTACTCCACCAGCTCCATCTACATCAATTGACGCCTTCGTCCTTAGAGTTCTGTCTACACCACCACCTGAAGACCAAGCCTGAGAGTCGATTTAGCACTATGCATTTTTATGAACTTTTTGGTAACTTGTTGCCGAATGGGGAGAACATGTATAGATCATAGGCTTCGAGAGAGAGTGTTGCTTTTGTTCTCTCTTGCGTTTCTCCTTGGTGGTTGAACTTCGTTTATTTTCTTGGTTGAGATACTTTATACTTTATACTTTGTGCTTGCTTGGATGATCATGTGTTTGATCATATGCTACATTAATGCTTGTTGGATGACATTATCCTTTTATATTCCATATGATCACTCACTTTGCTTGGTGATGAGTGCATGTATTTTAATTATTATCATTTTGAGCGCTCCACCAAGATGTATGTGACATGGAAGAGTAACCCATGATCCTAACTCTTTGTGCATTTGCAGTCCAAAGCAAATCTTAAACTATGCATAAATTTAGGGGGAGCTCTTGCTTTTCACATACTTCTCAAAGCAACAGTGTTTTCACTCTTATTATCATTTGTCAAAGCTTTGATCTATATGTTGTCATCAATTACCAAAAGGGGGAGATTGAAAGTGCAACTATCCCTAGGTGGTTTTGGTAATTCCTAACAACATATAGCTCATTGAGCTAATGCTATTTCAAGATTAATATCTCAGGAAAGCTCAATGATTGGCATGGCATGGATGAGAAAAGTGAACCCCTCAAAATTCTAAGGACAAGGGATTGGCTCAAGCTCAAAGCTCAAGACTCTACATTTTCCATTTTAGTGATCCAAGATCACATTGAGTCTATAGGAAAAGCCAATACTATCAAGGAGGGATGAGGTGTTGCTTAATGAGGTTCTTGCTCAAAATGCTTAGTGATATGCTCCAAAACCCTCAACTACTTTCTCACATCCACATATGACCTAAACCAAAAGTCAAACTCGGCCCCACCAATTCTTCCTATCCGGCGCCATCGAGTTTCAAATGTCATAGCCACTGCCAAAACCCTAGGCAAATCGGTCTCATCGATAGGGATCTCGGTCTCACCGAGATGGGGTTGTAATCTCTCTGTTTCCCTTCGTAACATTTTGGTCTCACCGAGATGAGCGATCGTTCCCACCGAGATTGCAATGTAAACTCTCTGTTTTCCCTTCATAACGTTTCGGTCTCACCGAAATGAGCGATCGGTCCCACCGAGTTTACCAGACCAACTCTCTGGTTAGCTTATTACCAAAATTTGTCTCACCGAGTTTGTGTAATCGGTCTCACCGAGATTACGTTATGCCCTAACCCTAATCATATCGGTTCTACCAAGTTGCATGTCGGTCCCACCGAAAACCCTAACGGTCACTAGCTTTGCTGAATCGGTCCGACCGAGTTTAACCATTCGGTCCCACCGAGTTTGGGAAGTTATGTGTAAAGGTTAGATTTTGTGTGGAGGCTATATATAACCCTCCACCACCTCTTCATTCGTGGAGAGAGCCATCAGAACGAACCTACACTTCCAACTTACTTTTTCTGAGAGAGAACCACCTACACTTGTGTTGAGACCAAGATATTATATTCCTACCTTGTGAATCTTGATCTCTAGCCTTCCCCAAGTTGCTTTCCACTCAAATCTTCTTTCCACCAAATCCAAATCATGTGAGAGAGAGCTGAGTGTTGGGGACACTATCATTTGAAGCATAAGAGCAAGGAGTTCATCATCAACACACCATTTGTTACTTCTTGGAGAGTGGTGTCTCCTAGATTGGCTAGGTGTCACTTGGGAGCCTCCGACAAGATTGTGGAGTTGAACCAAGGAG
Source organism: Triticum monococcum (assembly GCA_034509565.1). Taxonomy (NCBI): domain Eukaryota; kingdom Viridiplantae; phylum Streptophyta; class Magnoliopsida; order Poales; family Poaceae; genus Triticum; species Triticum monococcum. Next base: position 318,916,595 of record CM067842.1, read on the forward strand.
TTTTTAAGGGCAAGGAGATCGCCTACTTCGTGAAGATCTACCGCTAGTGAGGCAAGTCCTTCGTCGGCGATGGCTATGGTGGGATAGACAAGGTTGCTTCTTCGTGGACCCTTCATGGGTGGAGCCCTCCATGGACTCGTGCAACCGTTACCCTTCGTGGGTTGAAGTCTCCATCAATGTGGATGTAAGATAGCACCACCTATCGAAACCATGACGAAAACATCCGTCTCTCCAATTGCGTTTGAATCCTCCAAACCCTTCCCTTTATATTCTTGCAAGTTGCATGCTTTACTTTCCGTTGCTCATATACTCTTTGCATGCTTGCTTGAATAGTGTTAAGATTGCTTGACTTGTCCATAGTTGCTAAAATCTGCCAAGAACAAAAATTGGGAAAAGGCTAGATTTTTATTTGGTCAAGTAGTCTAATCACCCCCCCCCCTCTAGACATACTTTTGATCCTACAATTCGCCTAAGCACCGCTATGATATGATCGATGTGGATTATGGTGGAGGGGGGCACCGCACACAGCTTGGAACAATCAACTTGTGTGTCCTAGGGTGCCCCCCCCCCCGCCCCCGTATATAAAGGAGCAAAGGGGGAGGCCGGCCGGTCCTTGCAGGGCGCAGGGAGGAGGAGTCCTCCTCCTAGTAGGAGTAGGACTCCCCTTTCCTACTACTACTAGGAGGGGGAAAGGAAGGAGGAGAGGGAGAAGGAAGGAGAGGGAGGAAAGGAGGAAAGGGGGGTCGCCCCCCTAGTCCAATTCGGTTTGGGCTATGGGGCCCACGTGGCCTACCTCCTCTTTTCCACCACTTGGCCCATGAGGCCCAATACTTCTTCCCCGTGTTCCCGTAACTCCCCGGTACTTCGAAAAATACCCGAATCACTCGGAACCTTTCCGATGTCCGAATATAGTCGTCCAATATATCGATCTTTATGTCTCGACCATTTCGAGACTCCTCGTCATGTCCCCGATATCATCCGAGACTCCGAACTACCTTCAATACATCAAATCACATAAAACTCATGATACCAATCGTCACCGAACGTTAAGCGTGTGGACCCTACGGGTTCGAGAAATATGTAGACAGGACCGAGACACGTCTCCGGTTAATAACCAATAGCGGAACCTGGATGTTCATATTGGCTCCTACATATTCTACGAAGATCTTTATCGGTCAAACCGCATAACAACATACTTTGTTCCCTTTGTCATCGGTATGTTACTTGCCCAAGATTTGATCGTCGGTATCTTAATACCTAGCTCAATCTCATTACGTGCAAGTCTCTTTACTCGTTCTGTAATGCATTATCTCGCAACTAACTCATTAGTTGCATTGCTTGCAAGGCTTATAGTGATGTGCATTACCGAGAGGGCCCAGAGATACCTCTCCGACAATCGGAGTGACAAATCCTAATCTTGATCTATGCCAACTCAACAAGTACCATCAGAGACACCTGTAGAGCACCTTTATAGTCACCCAGTTATGTTGTGCGTCTGGTAGCACACAAAGTGTTCTTCCGGTAATCAGGAGTTGCATAATCTCATAGTCATAGGAACATGTATAAGTCATGAAGAAAGCAATAGCAGTAAACTAAAACGATCAAGTGCTAAACTAACGGAATGGGTCAAGTCAATCACATCATTCTCCTAATGATGTGATCCCGTTTATCAAATGACAACTCATGTCTATGGTTAGGAAACATAACCATCTTTGATCAACGAGCTAGTCAAGTAGAGGCATACTAGTGACACTATGTTTGTCTATGTATTCGCACATGTATTATGTTTCCGGTTAATACAATTCTAGCATGAGTAATAAATATTTATCATGAAATAAGGAAATAAATAATAACTTTATTATTGCCTCTAGGGCATATTTCCTTCAGTCTCCCACTTGCACTAGAGTCAATAATCTAGATTACACAGTAATGATTCTAACACCCATGGAGCCTTGGTGTTGATCATGTTTTGCTCGTGAGAGAGGCTTAGTCAACGGGTCTGCAACATTCCGATCCGTATAAATCTTGCAAATCTCTATGCCTCCCACCTGGACTTGATCGCGGATGGAATTGAAGCGTCTCTTGATGTGTTGGGTTCTCTTCTGAAATCTGGATTCCTTTGCCAAGGCAATTGCACCAGTATTGTCACAAAAGATTTTCATTGGACCCGATGCACTAGGTATGACACCTAGATTGGATATGAACTCCTTCATCTAGACTCCTTGATTTGCTGCTTCCGAAGCAGCTATGTACTCCGCTTCACACATAGATCCCGCCACGACGCTTTGTTTAGAACTGCTCCAACTGACAGCTCCACCGTTAAATATAAACACGTATCCGGTTTGTGATTTAGAATCGTCCAGATCAGTGTCAAAGCTTGCATCGATGTAACCATATACGGTGGGCTCTTTGTCACCTCCATAAATGAGAAACATATCCTTAGTCCTTTTCAGGTATTTCGGGATGTTCTTGACCGCTGTCCAGTGATCCACTCCTGGATTACTTTGGTACCTCCCTCTTAAACTAATAGCAAGGCACACATCAGGTCTGGTACACAGCAGTGCATACATGATAGAGCCTACGGCTGAAGCATAGGGAACACTTTTCATTTTCTCTCTATCTTCTGCAGTGCTCGGGCATTGAGTCTTACTCAACTTCACACCTTGTAACACAAGAAAGAACCCTTTCTTATCTTGATCCATTTTGAACTTGTTCAAAACTTTATCAAGGTATGTGCTTTGTGAAAGTCCAATTAAGCGTCCTGATCTATCTCTATAGATCTTGATGCCCAATATATAAGCAGCTTCACCGAGGTCTTTCATTGAAAAACTCTTATTCAAGTATCCTTTTATGCTATCCAGAAATTCTATATCATTTCCAATCAACAATATGTCATCCACATATAACATTAGAAATGCTACAGAGCTCCCACTCACTTTCTTGTAAATATAGGCTTCTCCAAAAGTCTGTATAAAACCATATGCTTTGATCACACAATCAAAACGTTTATTCCAACTCCGAGAGGCTTGTACCAGTCCATAAATGGATCGATGTAGCTTGCACACTTTGTTAGCACCCTTTGGATCGATAAAACCTTCAGGTTGCATCATATACAACTCTTCTTCCAGAAATCCATTCGGGAATGCAGTCTTTACATCCATTTTCCAAATTTCATAATAATAAAATGCGGCAATTGCTAACATGATTCGGATGGACTTAAGCTTTGCTATGGGTGAGAAGGTCTCATCGTAGTCAACTCCTTGAACTTGTCGAAAACCTTTCGCAACAAGTCGAGCTTTGTAGATAGTAACGTTACCGTCAGCGTCAGTCTTCTTCTTGAAGATCCATTTATTCTCGATGGCTTGCCGATCATCGGGAAAGCCAACCAAATTCCACACTTTGTTCTCATACATGGATCCCATCTCAGATTTCATGGCCTCAAGCCATTTTGCAGAATCTGGGCTCATCATCGCTTCCTCATAGTTCATAGGTTCATCATGGTCAAGTAACATGACCTCCAGAACAAGATTACCGTACCACTCTGGTGCGGATCTTACTCTGGTTGACCTACGAGGTTCGGTAGTAACTTGATCTGAAGTATCATGATCATCATCATTGGCTTCCTCACTAATTGGTGTAGGTATCATAGGAACCGGTTTCTGTGATGGACTACTTTCCAATAAGGGAGCAGGTACAGTTACCTCATCAAATTCTACTTTCCTCCCACTCACTTCTTTCGAGAGAAACTCCCTCTCTCGAAAGGATCCATTCTTAGCAACAAATGTCTTGCCTCCGGATTTGTGATAGAAGGTGTACCCAACAGTCTCCTTTTGGTATCCTATGAAGACACATTTCTCCAATTTAGGTTTGAGCTTATCAGGTTGAAGCTTTTTCACATAAGCATTGCAGCCCCAAACTTTAAGAAACGACAACTTTGGTTTCTTGCCAAACCATAGTTCATAAGGCGTCATCTCAATGGATTTAGATGGTGCCCTTTTTAACGTGAATGCAGCTGTCTCTAAAGCATAATCCCAGGATGATAGTGGTAAATCAGTAAGAGACATCATAGATCGCATGTTCGGACACACCATTACGATGTGGTGTTCCGGGTGGCGTGAGCTGCGAAACTATTCTGCATTGTTTCAAATGTATGCCAAACTCGTAACTCAAATATTCTCCTCCACGATCAGATCGTAGAAACTTTATTTTCTTGTTACGATGATTTTCCACTTCACTCTGAAATTCTTTGAACTTTTCAAATGTTTCAGACTTATGTTTCATTATGTATATATACCCATATCTTCTTAAATCATTTGTGAAGGTGAGAAAATAACGATACCCGCCGCGAACCTCAATATTCATCGGACCACATACATGAGTATGTATGATTTCCAACAAATCTGTTGCTCGCTTCATAGTTCCGGAGAACGGTGTTTTAGTCATCTTGCCCATAAGGCATGGTTCGCAAGTAACAGGTGATTCATAATCAAGTGATTCCAAAAGTCCATCAGTATGGAGTCTCTTCATGCACTTTATACCAATATGACCCAAACGGCAGTGCCACAAATAAGTTGCACTATCATTATCAACTCTGCATCTTTTGGCTTCAACATTATGAATGTGTATCACTACTATCGAGATTCAACAAGAATAGTGTTAGGGAACGTAGTAATCTCAAAAATCTTCCTACGCACACGCAAGATCATGGTGATGCACAGCAATGAGGGGGAGAGTCTGATCTACGTACCCTTGTAGATCGCAATGGAAGCGTTGACACAACGTAGAGGAAGTAGTCGTACGTCTTCTTCCCGATCCGACCGATCCAAGAACCGTTACTCTGGCACCTCCGAGTTCTTAGCACACGTACAGCTCGATGACGATCCCCGGGCTCCGATCCAGCAAAGCTTCGGGGAGGAGTTCCGTCAGCACGACGGTGTGGTGAGGATCTTGATGTTCTACCGACGTAGGGCTTCGCCTAAGCACTACAACGATATGATCGAGGTGGAATATGGTGGCAGGGGGCACCGCACATGGCTAAGGAACGATCTCAAGGATCAACTTGTGTGTCTAGAGGTGCCCCCTGCCCCCGTATATAAAGGATCCAAGGGGGAGGGGCTGGCCGGCCAAGGGAGGCGCGCCAGGAGAGTCCTACTCCCTCTGGGAGTAGGATTCCCCCCCCCCCAATCCTAGTTGGAATAGGATTCATCAAGGGGGGGGGAAGAGAGAGGGGGGGCCGGCCACCTCTCCTAGTCCTAATAGGACTAGGGGAGGGGGGAGGCGCGCGGCCAACTTGGGCTGCCCCTTTCTCCTTTCCACTAAAGCCCACTAAGGCCCATATGACTCCCGGGGCGTTCCGGTAACCTCCCGGTACTCCGGTAAAATCCCGATTTTACCCGGAACACTTCTGATGTCCAAACATAGGCTTCCAATATATCAATCTTTATGTCTCGACCATTTCGAGACTCCTCGTCATGTCCGTGATCACATCCGGGACTCCGAACAACCTTTGGTACATCAAAATGCATAAACTCATAATAACTATCATCGTAACGTGAAGCGTGTGGACCCTACGGTTCGAGAACAATGTAGACATGACCGAGACACATCTCCGGTCAATAACCAATAGCGGGACCTGGATGCCCATATTAGCTCCTACATATTCTACGAAGATCTTTATCGGTCAGACCGCATAACAACATATGTTGTTCCCTTTGTCATCGGTATGTTACTTGCCCGAGATTCGATCGTCGGTATCCAATACCTAGTTCAATCTCGTTACCGGCAAGTCTTTTTACTCGTTCCGTAATACATCATCTCGCAACTAACTCATTAGTTGTAATGCTTGCAAGGCTTATGTGATGTGCATTACTGAGAGGGCCCAGAGATACCTCTCCGACAATCGGAGTGACAAATCCTAATCTCGAAATACGCCAACCCAACATCTACCTTTGGAGACACCTGTAGAGCTCCTTTATAATCACCCAGTTATGTTGTGAGGTTTGGTAGCACACAAAGTGTTCCTCCGGGAAATGGGAGTTGCATAATCTCATAGTCATAGGAACATGTATAAGTCATGAAGAAAGCAATAGCAACATACTAAACGATCGGGTGCTAAGCTAATGGAATGGGTCATGTCAATCAGATCATTCAACCAATGATGTGACCTCGTTGATCAAATAACAACACCTTGTTCATGGTTAGGAAACATAACCATCTTTGATTAACGAGCTAGTCAAGTAGAGGCATACTAGTGACACTAAGTTTGTCTATGTATTCACACATGTATTATGTTTCCGGTTAATACAATTCTAGCATGAATAATAAACATTTATCATGATATAAGGAAATAAATAATAACTTTATTATTGCCTCTAGGGCATATTTCCTTCAGTCTCCCACTTGCACTAGAGTCAATAATCTAGATTACACAGTAATGATTCTAACACCCATGGAGCCTTGGTGCTGATCATGTTTTGCTCATGGAAGAGGCTTAGTCAACGGGTCTGCAATATTCAGATCCGTATGTATCTTGCAAATCTCTATGTCTCCCACCTGGACTAGATCCCGGATGGAATTGAAGCGTCTCTTGATGTGCTTGGTCCTCTTGTGAAATCTGGATTCCTTTGCCAAGGCAATTGCACCAGTATTGTCACAAAAGATTTTCATTGGACCCGATGCACTAGGTTTGACACCTAGATCGGATATGAACTCCTTCATCCAGACTCCTTCGTTCGCTGCTTCCGAAGTAGCTATGTACTCCGCTTCACATGTAGATCCCGCTATGACGCTTTGTTTAGAACTGCACCAACTGACAGCTCCACCGTTTAATGTAAACACGTATCCAATTTGCGATTTAGAATCGTCCGGATCAGTGTCAAAGCTTGAATCAACGTAACCTCTTATGGTGAGCTCTTTGTCACCTCCATATACGAGAAACATATCCTTAGTCCTTTTCAGGTATTTCAGGATGTTCTTGACCGCTGTCCAGTGATCCACTCCTGGATTACTTTGGTACCTCCCTGCTAAACTTATAGCAAGGCACACATCAGGTCTGGTACACAGCATTGCATACATGATAGAGCCTATGGCTGAAGCATAGGGAACATCTTTCATTTTCTCTCTATCTTCTGCAGTGGTCGGGCATTGAGTCTGACTCAACTTCACACCTTGTAACACAGGCAAGAACCCTTTCTTTGCTTGATGCATTTTTAACTTCTTCAAAATCTTGTCAAGGTATGTGCTTTGTGAAAGTCCAATTAAGCGTCTTGATCTATCTCTATAGATCTTTATGCCTAATATGTAAGTAGCTTCACCGAGGTCTTTCATTGAAAAACTCTTATTCAAGTATCCCTTTATGCTATCCAGAAATTCTATATCATTTCCAATCAGCAATATGTCATCCACATATAATATCAGAAATGCTACAGAGCTCCCACTCACTTTCTTGTAAATACAGGCTTCACCGAAAGTCTGTATAAAACCAAATGCTATGCTTTGATCACACTATCAAAGCGTTTATTCCAACTCCGAGAGGCTTGCACCAGTCCATAAATGGATCGCTGGAGCTTGCACACTTTGTTAGCTCCCTTTGGATCGACAAAACCTTCCGGTTGCATCATATACAACTCTTCTTCCAGAAATCCATTCAGGAATGCAGTTTTGACATCCATCTGCCAAATTTCATAATCATAAAATGCGGCAATTGCTAACATGATTCTGACAGACTTAAGCATCGCTACGGGTGAGAAGGTCTCATCGTAGTCAACCCCTTGAACTTGTCGAAAACCTTTTGCAACAAGTCGAGCTTTATAGACAGTAATATTACCGTCAGCGTCAGTCTTTTTCTTGAAGATCCATTTATTCTCAATTGCTTGCCGATCATCGGGCAAGTCAACCAAAGTCCATACTTTGTTCTTATACATGGATCCCATCTCAGATTTCATGGCTTCTAGCCACTTTGCGGAATCTGGGCTCACCATCGCTTCTTCATAGTTCGTAGGTTCATCATGATCTAGTAGCATGACTTCCAGAACTGGATTACCGTACCACTCTGGTGCGGATCTCACTCTGGTTGATCTACGAGGTTCAGTAGTATCTTGTCCTGAAGTTTCATGATCATCATCATTAGGTTCCTCACTAATTGGTATAGGTGTCGCAGAAACAGTTTTCTGTGATGTACTATTTTCCAATAAGGGAGCAGGTACAGTTACCTCATCAAGTTCTACTTTCCTCCCACTCACTTCTTTCGAGAGAAACTCCTTCTCTAGAAATGATCCATTCTTAGCAACGAATGTCTTGCCTTCGGATCTGTGATAGAAGGTGTACCCAACAGTTTCCTTTGGGTATCCTATGAAGACACATTTCTCCGATTTGGGTTCGAGCTTATTAGGTTGAAGCTTTTTCACATAAGCATCGCAGCCCCAAACTTTAAGAAATGACAACTTTGGTTTCTTGCCAAACCATAGTTCATAAGGCATCGTCTCAACGGATTTTGATGGTGCCCTATTTAACGTGAATGCGGCCGTCTCTAAAGCATAACCCCAAAACGATAGCGGTAAATCAGTAAGAGACATCATAGATCACACCATATCTAGTAAAGTACGATTACGACGTTCGGACACACCATTACGCTATGGTGTTCCGGGTGGCGTGAGTTGCGAAACTATTCCACAATTTTTCAAATGTACACCAAACTCGTAACTCAAATATTCTCCTCCACGATCAGATCGTAGAAACTTTATTTTCTTGTTACGATGATTTTCAACTTCACTCTGAAATTCTTTGAACTTTTCAAATGTTTCAGACTTGTGTTTCATTAAGTAGATATACCCATATCTGCTTAAATCATCTGTGAAGGTGAGAAAATAACGATATCCGCCACGAGCCTCAATATTCATCGGACCACATACATCGATATGTATGATTTCCAACAAATTTGTTGCTCTCTCCATAGTACCGGAGAACGGTGTTTTAGTCATCTTGCCCATGAGACACGGTTCGCAAGTACCAAGTGATTCATAATCAAGAGGTTCCAAAAGCCCATCAGTATGAAGTTTCTTCATGCGCTTTACACCGATATGACCTAAATGGCAGTGCCACAAATAAGTTGCACTATCATTATCAACTCTGCATCTTTTGGCTTCAACATTATGAATATGTGTGTTACTACTATCGAGATTCATCAAAAATAGACCACTCTTCAAAGGTGCATGACCATAAAAGATATTACTCATATAAATAGAACAACCATTACTCTCTGATTTAAATGAATAACCGTCTCGCATCAAACAAGATCCAGATATAATGTTCATGCTTAACGCTGGCACCAAATAACAATTATTAAGGTCTAATATTAATCCCGAAGTTAGATGTAGAGGTAGCGTGCCGACCGCGATCACATCGACTTTGGAACCGTTTCCCACACGCATCGTCACCTCGTCCTTCGCAAGTGTTCGCTTAATCCGTAGTCCCTGTTTCGAGTTGCAAATATTAGCAACAGAACCAGTATCAAATACCCAGGTGCTACTGCGAGCTCTAGTAAGGTACACATCAATAACATGTATATCACATATACCTTTGTTCACCTTGCCATCCTTCTTATCCGCCAAATACTTGGGGCAGTTCCGCTTCCAGTGACCAGTCTGCTTGCAGTAGAAGCACTCAATTTCAGGCTTAGGTCCAGATTTGGGTTTCTTCTCCTGAGCAGCAACTTGCTTGCCGTTCTTCTTGAAGTTCCCCTTCTTCTTCCCTTTGCCCTTTTTCTTGAAACTAGTGGTCTTGTTAACCATCAACACTTGATGCTCCTTTTTGATTTCTACCTCCACAGCTTTCAGCATTGTGAAGAGCTCGGGAATAGTCTTGTTCATCCCTTGCATATTATAGTTCATCACAAAGCTCTTGTAGCTTGGTGGTAGTGATTGGAGAATTCTGTCAATGACGCAATCATCTGGAAGATTAACTCCCATCTGAATCAAGTGATTGTTATACCCAGACATTTTGAGTATATGCTCACTAACAGAACTGTTCTCCTCCATCTTGCAGCTATAGAACTTATTGGAGACTTCATATCTCTCAATCCGGGCATTTGCTTGAAATATTAACTTCAACTCCTGGAATATCTCATATGCTCCATGATGTTCAAAACGTCGTTGAAGTCCCGATTCTAAGCCGTAAAGCATGGCACACTGAACTATCGAGTAGTCATCAGCTTTGCTCTGCCAGACGTTCATAACATCTGGTGTTGCTCCAGCAGCAGGCCTGGCACCCAGCGGTGCTTCCAGGACGTAATTCTTCTGAGCAGCAATGAGGATAATCCTCAAGTTACGGACCCAGTCCGTGTAATTGCTACCATCATCTTTCAACTTTGCTTTCTCAAGGAACACATTAAAATTCAACGGAACAACAGCACGAGCCATCTATCTACAATCAACATAAACAAGCAAGATACTATCAGGTACTAAGTTCATGATAAGTTTAAGTTCAATTAATCAAATTACTTAAGAACTCCCACTTAGATAGACATCCCTCTAATCCTCTAAGTGATTACGTGATCCAAATCAACTAAACCATAACCGATCATCACGTGAGATGGAGTAGTTTTTAATGGTGAACATCGTTATGTTGATCATATCTACTATATGATTCACGCTCGACCTTTCGGTCTCCGTGTTCCGAGGCCATATCTGCATATGCTAGGCTCGTCAAGTTTAACCTGAGTATTCTGCGTGTGCAATACTGGCTTGCACCCGTTGTAGATGGACGTAGAGCTTATCACACCCGATCATCACGTGGTGTCTGGGCACGACGAACTTTGGCAACGGTGCATACTCAGGGAGAAAACTTCTTGATAATTTAGTGAGAGATCATCTTATAATGCTACCATCAATCAAAGCAAGATAAGATGCATAAAAAGATAAACATCACATGCAATCAATATAAGTGATATGATATGGCCATCATCATCTTGTGCTTGTGATCTCCATCTCTGAAGCACCATCATGATCACCATCGTCACCGGCGCGACACCTTGATCTCCATCGTAGCATCGTTGTCGTCTCGCCAATCTTATGCTTCCATGACTATCACTACCGCTTAGTAATAAAGTAAAGCATTACATCGCGATTGCATTGCATACAATAAAGCGACAACCATATGGCTCCTGCCAGTTGCCGATAACTCGGTTACAAAACATGATCATCTCATACAATAAAATTTAGCATCATGCCTTGACCATATCACATCACAACATGCCCTGCAAAAACAAGTTAGACGTCCTCTACTTTGTTGTTGCAAGTTTTACGTGGCTGCTACGGGCTTTAAGCAAGAACCAATCTCACCTACGCATCAAAACCACAACGATAGTTTGTCAAATAGACTCAGTTTTAACCTTCTCAAGGACCGGGCGTAGCCACACTCGGTTCAACTAAAGTTGGAGAGACAGTCGCCCGCAAGCCATCTATGTGCAAAGCACGTCGAGGGAACCGGTCTTGCGTAAGCATACGCGTAATGTTGGTCCGGGTCGTCTCGTCCAACAATACTGCTGAACCAAAGTATGACATGCTGGTAGGCAGTATGACTTATATCGTCCACAACTCACTTGTGTTCTACTCGTGCAAATAACATCAAACCATAAAACCTAGGCTCTGATACCACTATTAGGGAACGCAGTAATTTCAAAAATCTTCCTACGCACACGCAAGATCATGGTGATGCATAGCAACGAGGGGGAGAGTCTGATCTACATACCCTTGTAGATCGCAACGGAAGCATTGACACAACATAGAGGAAGTAGTCGTACGTCTTCTTCTCGATTCGACCGATCCAAGCACCGTTACTACAGCACCTCCAAGTTCATAGCACACATACAGCTCGATGACGATCCCCGGGCTCCGATCCAGCAAAGCTTTGGGGAGGAGTTCCGTCAGCACGACAGCGTGGTGACGATCTTGATGTTCTACCGACGCAGGGCTTCGCCTAAGCACTATAACGATATGATCGAGGTGGAATATGGTGGCAGGGGGCACCGCACACGGCTAAGGAACGATCTCAAGGATCAACTTGTGTGTCTAGAGGTGCCCCCTGCCCCCGTATATAAAGGATCCAAGGGGGAGGGGCTGGCCGGCCAAGGGAGGCGCGCCAGGAGAGTCCTACTCCCTCTGGGAGTACGAATCCCCCCCCCATCCTAGTTGGAATAGGATTCATCAAGGGGGGGGAAGAGACAGAGAGGGGCCGGCCACCTCTCCTAGTCCTAATAGGACTAGGGGAGGGGGGAGGCGCGCGGCCACCTTGGGCTGCCCCTTTCTCCTTTCCACTAAAGCCCACTAAGGCCCATATGACTCCCGGGGGGTTCCGGTAACCTCTCGGTACTCCGGTAAAATCCCGATTTTACCCGGAACACTTTTGATGTCCAAACATAGGCTTCCAATATATCAATCTTTATGTCTCGACCATTTAGAGACTCCTCGTCATGTCCGTGATCACATCCGGGACTCCGAACAACCTTCGGTACATCAAAATGCATAAACTCATAATAACTGTCATCGTAACGTTAAGCGTGCGGACCCTACGGTTCGAGAACAATGTAGACATGACCGAGACACATCTCCGGTCAATAACCAATAGCGGGACCTGGATGCCCATATTAGCTCCTACATATTCTACGAAGATCTTTATCGGTCAGACCGCATAACAACATACGTTGTTCCCTTTGTCATCGGTATGTTACTTGCCCGAGATTCGATCGTCGGTATCCAATACCTAGTTCAATCTCGTTACCGGCAAGTCTCTTTACTCGTTTCGTAATACATCATCTCGCAACTAACTCATTAGTTGTAATGCTTGCAAGGCTTATGTGATGTGCATTACCGAGAGGGCCCAGAGATACCTCTCCGACAATCGGAGTGACAAATCCTAATCTCGAAATATGCCAACCCAACATCTACCTTTGGAGACACCTGTAGAGCTCCTTTATAATCACCCAGTTACGTTGTGACGTTTGGTAGCACACAAAGTGTTCCTCCGGGAAACGGGAGTTGCATAATCTCATAGTCATAGGAACATGTATAAGTCATGAAGAAAGCAATAGCAACATACTAAACGATCGGGTGCTAAGCTAATGGAATGGGTCATGTCAATTAGATCATTCAACCAATGATGTGACCTTGTTAATCAAATAACAACACCTTGTTCATGGTTAGGAAACATAACCATCTTTGATTAACGAGCTAGTCAAGTAGAGGCATACTAGTGACACTAAGTTTGTCTATGTATTCACACATGTATTATGTTTCCGGTTAATACAAGTCTAGCATGAATATTAAACATTTATCATGATATAAGGAAATAAATAATAACTTTATTATTGCCTCTAGGGCATATTTCCTTCAAATAGACCACTCTTTAAGGGTGCATGGCCATAAAAGATATTACTCATATAAATAGAACAACCATTATTCTCAGATTTAAATGAATAACCGTCTCGCATCAAACAAGATCCAGATATAATATTCATGCTTAACGCTGGTACCAAATAACAATTATTTAGGTCTAAAACTAATCCCAAAGGTAGATGTAGAGGTAGAGTGCCGACGGCGGTCACATCGACTTTGGAACCATTTCCCACGCGCATCGTCACCTCGTCCTTAGCCAATCTTTGTTTAATCCGTAGTCCCTGTTTTGAGTTGCAAATATTAGCAACAGAACCAGTATCAAATACCTAGGTGCTACTGCAAGCTTTAGTAAGGTACATATCAATAGCACGTATATCACATATACCTATGTTCACCTTGCCATCCTTCTTATCCGCCAAATACTTGGGGCAGTTCCGCTTCCAGTGACCAGTCCCTTTGTAGTTGAAGCACTCAGTCTCAGGTTTAGGTCCAGACTTGGGTTTCTTCTCTTGAGAAGCAACTTGTTTGCCGTTCTTCTTGAAGTTCCCTTTCTTCTTCCCTTTACCCTTTTTCTTGAAACTGGTGGTCTTGTTGACCATCAACACTCGATGCTCCTTCTTGATTTCTACCTCCGCAGCTTTTAGCATTGCGAAGATCTCGGGAATCGTCTTATCCATTCCTTGCATATTATAGTTCATCACGAAGCTCTTGTAGCTTGGTGGCAGTGATTGAAGAACTCTATCAATGACACTATCAACAGGAAGATTAACTCCCAGTTGAGTCAAGTGGTGATGGTACCCAGACATTCTGAGTATATGTTCACTGACAGAACTATTCTCCTCCATCTTGCAGCTGTAGAACTTATTGGAGACTTCATATCTCTCAATCCGGGCATTTGCTTGAAATATTAACTTAAACTCCTAGAACATATCATATGCTCCATGATGTTCAAAATGTCGTTGAACTCCTGGTTCTAAGCCGTAAAGCATGGCACACTGAACTATCGAGTAGTCATCAGCTTTGCTCTGCCAGACGTTCATAACATTTGGCGTTGCTCCTGCAGCGGGTTTAGCACCTAGCGGTGCTTCTAGGACGTAATTCTTCTGTGTAGCAATGAGCATAATCCTCAAGTTACGGACCCATTCTGTGTAATTGCTACCATCATCTTTCAACTTTGCTTTCTTAAGGAATGCATTAAAATTCAACGGAACAACAGCACGGGCCATCTATCTACAACAACATAGACAAGAAAAATACTATCAGGTACTAAGTTCATGATAAATTAAAGTTCATTAATCATATTTAAGAACTCCCACTTAGATAGGCATCCCTCTAATCATCTAAGTGATCACGTGATCCAAATCAACTAAACCATGACTGGTCATCACGTGAAATGGAGTAGTTTTCAATGGTGAACATCACTATGTTGATCATATCTACAATATGATTCACGCTCGACCTTTCGGTCTCAGTGTTCCGAGGCCATATCTGCATATGCTAGGCTCGTCAAGTTTAACCTGTGTATTTCTGCGTGTGCAAAACTGGCTTGCACCCGTTGTATGTGAACGTAGAGCTTATCACACCCGATCATCACATGGTGTCTCAGCATGATGAACTTTGGCAACGGTGCATACTCAGGGAGAACACTTGTACCTTGAAATTTAGTGAGAGATCATCTTATAATGCTACCGTCAATCAAGCAGAATAAGGTGCATAAAGGATAAACATCACATGCAATCAATATAAGTGATATGATATGGCCATCATCATCTTTTGCCTTTGATCTCCATCTCCAAAGCACCGTCATGATCACCATCATCACCGGCGTGACACCTTGATCTCCATCGTAGCATTGTTGTTGTCTCGCCAACTATTGCTTCTACGACTATCGCTACCGCTTAGTGATAAAGTAAAGCAATTACAGGGCGATTGCATTGCATACAATAAAGCGACAACCATATTGCTCCTGCCAGTTGTCGATAACTCTGTTACAAAACATGATCATCTCATACAATAAAATATAGCATCATGCCTTGACCATATCACATCACAACATACCCTGCAATAACAAGTTAGATGTCCTCTACTTTGTTGTTGCAAGTTTTACGTGGCTATGACGGGCTGAGCAAGAACAGTTCTTACCTACGCATCAAAACCACAATGATATTTTGTCAAGTTAGTGTTGTTTTAACCTTCAACAAGGACCAGCGTAGTCACACTCGGTTCAACTAAAATTGGAGAAACTGACACCCGCCAGTCACCTATGTGCAAAGCACGTCGGTAGAACTAGTCTCGCGTAAGCGTATGCGTAATGTTGGTCCGGGCCGCTTCATCCAACAATACCGCCGAACCAAAGTATGACATGTTGGTAAGCAGTATGACAAGTATCGCCCACAACTCACTTGTGTTCTAATCGTTCATATAACATCTACGCATAAACCTGGCTCGGATGCCACTGTTGGGGAACGTAGTAATTTCAAAAATTTCCTATGAACACAGAAGATCATGGTGATGCAAAACAACGAGAGGGGAGAGTATCGTCTACGTACCCTCGTAGAACGTAAGCAGAAGTGTGATGAGAATGCGGTTGATATAGTCGAACGTCTTCATGATCCGACCGATCCAAGCACCGAACGCATGGCCCCTCCGAGTTCAGCACACGTTGAGCTTGATGACGTCCCACGAACTCCGATCCAGCAGAGCTTCACGGGAGAGTTCTGTCGGCACGACGGCGTGATGACGGTGATGATGTTGCTACTGATGCAGGGCTTCGCCTAAGCACCGCTACGATATGATTGAGGTGGATTATGGTGGAGGGGGGCACCGCACACGGCTTGGAACAATCAACTTGTGTGTCCTAGGGTGCCCCCTGCCCCCGTATATAAAGGAGCAAAGGGGGGGGGCCAGCCGGCCCTTGCAGGGCGCGCTAGGAGGAGGAGTCCTCCTCCTAGTAGGAGTAGGACTCCCCTTTCCTACTCCTACTAGGAGGGGGAAAGGAAGGAGGAGAGGGAGAAGGAAGGAGAGGGAGGAAAGGAGGAAAGGGGGGCCGGCCCCCTAGTCCAATTCGGTTTGGGCTAGGGGGGGCGCTCGCCCTGCCTCCTCTCTTCCACCACTTGGCCCATGAGGCCCAAAACTTCTTCCCAGTATTCCCGTAACTCCCTGGTACTCTGAAAAATACCGGAATCACTCGGTACATTTCCGATGTCCGAATATAGTCGTCCAATATATCGATCTTTACATCTCGACCATTTCGAGACTCCTCGTCATGTCCCCGATTTCATCCGAGACTCCGAACTACCTTTGGTACATCAAATCACATAAACTCATAATACCGATCGTCACTGAACGTTAAGCGTGCGGACCCTATGGGTTCGAGAACTATGTATACATGACCAAGACACGTCTCCAGTCAATAACTAATAGCGGAACCTAGATGTTCATATTGGCTCCTACATATTCTACGAATATCTTTATCGGTCAAACCGCATAACAACATACTTTGCTCCCTTTGTCATCGGTATGTTACTTGACCGAGATTCGATCGTCGTATCTCAATACCTAGCTCAATCTCGTTACCGGAAAGTCTCTCTAATCGTTACGTAATGCATTATCTCGCAACTAACTCATTAGTTGCATTGCTTGCAAGGCTTATAGTGATGTGCATTACCGAGAGGGCCCAGAGATACATCTCCGACAATCGGAGTGACAGGTCCTAATCTTGATATATGCCAACTCAACAAGTACCATCGGAGACACCTATAGATCACCTTTATAATCACCCAGTTACGTTGTGACGTGTGGTAGCACACAAAGTGTTCCTCCGATAATCGGGAGTTGCATAATCTCATAGTCATAGGAACATGTATAAGTCATGAAGAAAGCAATAGCAGTAAACTAAAACGATCAAGTGCTAAGCTAACGGAATGGGTCAAGTCAATCACATCATTCTCCTCATGATGTGATCCCATTTATCAAATGACAACTCAAGTCTATGGTTAGGAAACATAACCATCTTTGATCAACGAGCTAGTCAAGTAGAGGCATACTAGTGACACTCTATTTGTCTATGTATTCGCACATGTATTATGTTTCATGTTAATACACTTCTAGCATGAATAATGAACATTTATCATGAAATAAGGAAATAAATAATAACTTTATTATTTCCTCTAGGGCATATTTCCTTCACTCCGGCCCCGGCTCCAGGAGTAGGGCAGCCGCCTCCGCCTCCTCCACCGCCCCCGGCTAGCGGCGCGATGCACGATGACGTCTACCATGCCCAGAACGCGACCTACGTCGTTTGCACCAGCCTCAGTGATGATAAGCATAGCAAGCGTCTGCTTCGACAAGAGGTGAACACCGTCATCCCGGCCAAGCCGGAATACATGCACTGGTCGGACCGCCTGATCACTTGGACTCGGGAAGACCGCCCGGCTGTCATGCCGAACCCGGGTGGGTACGCCCTCGTCCTCAACCCCACAATTGTCGCGCCCGGCGCACGTGCAAGTTCTCCCAGGTTCTCATCGATGGCGGCAGTTGCAGCATCATCCTCTACCGTGACACCATGACCAAGCTCGGCCTCAAGGCCAAAGACCTAGATCCAACCCGGACGGTCTTCCACGGCATCGTTCCCGGCCTCTCCTGCCCCCTAATCGGCCGGATCCGGCTCGACATCCTGTTCGGCACCAGCGACCACTTCCGACATGAGCCGCTCTGATTCGAGGTAGTGGACCTGTCCTGCACGTACCATGTGTTGTTGGGCCGCTATTGGGCCGGCCCGCTCTCGCCAAGTTCATGGCATTCCCCCACCTGAAGATGAAGCTGTCGGGTCCAAAGGGCCTCATCACCATCACTGGCGATTACCGGAAGTCCCTGGAATGCGCCTGGGATGGCGCCAAACTAGCCGAGTCCCTAGTCATAGCCGAGTAGCCACGCCAGCTCGACCGGGTCGTCGCCCTGGCTAGTGAGATGCCGGCCGTGCCGATTCCGGCCGAGGAGCCGGCCGACGAGGCCTCATTTAAGCCCTCCAAGGAGACCAAGAAAGTGAAGCTGAACCCGGAAGATCCCAATTGTAGAAAGGACGTTGTCGTAGGCACCCACATCGACAGCAAATTGGAAGGCGAGCTCATCGACTTCCTCTGTGAGAATCAGGATATTTTTGCATGGACCCCAAAGGACATGCCGGATATCCTGAGGAAGTACACCGAGCACAAACTCCACGTCCGTAAGGATGCCAAGCCTGTCTGCCAACCCCTGCGATGTTTCTCTGAGGAGAAGAGAAGGACCGTTGGTGAAGAAGTAGCCAAGCTTTTGGCGGCCCGCTTCATCATGGAAGTGTTTCACCCTGAGTGGCTAGCCAACCAAGTCCTCGTCCTGAAGAAGAACAATACCTAGCGCATGTGTATCGACTACACCAGCCTGAACAGGGCCTGCCCCAAGGATCCATTAGCCCTCCTGCGAATTGATCAAGTCATTGACTCTACTGCCGGCTGTGAGGTCCTGTCCTTCCTGGACGCTTACTCCAGCTATCACTAGATAAAGCTGGAGCCGGCCAACGTCCTGAAGACATCCTTCATCACGCCCTTTGGGGTGTATTGCTACATCACCATGTCTTTCGGCCAGAAGAACGCCGGCGCCACCTTCAAGCGTTGCATGCAGAAATGCTTGCTGCCGTAACTCGGCCACAACATCCACGCCTACGTGGACGACATCATGGTGAAGACCAAGCAGTACCTCATGCTCAACGATGACCTGGGGGAAACATTCACCAACCTGCGCAAGTACCAAGTCAAGCTCAACCCGAAAAAATGCGTTTTCGGTGTCCCAGACGGAAAGCTACTTGGCTTCCTCGTCTCGGAGCGCGGCATTGAGGCAAACCGGGAGAAGATCAAGACCATCGAGCGCATGCGCAAGCCGGCTCGGCTGCACGATGTCCATAAATTCACTAGCTGCTTGGCCTTGGTCAGCCGGCTAGGCGAGAGGTCCTTGCCCATGTATTAGCTGATGAAGAGACGACGCCGTTCGAATGAAATGACCAGGCGGACAAAGCTTTCCGGGACCTTAAGCGCATGCTCTCCACTGCACCTATCCTAGCCGCACCAGCTGAGAAGGAGCCCCTGTTGCTCTACATTGCCGCAACCTCGCGGTCAGTCAGCCCGGTGATGGTGGTCGAGTGACCGGAAAAGGGCAAGGTCTAAGTCGTCCAGCGCCCAGTCTACTACCTGAGCGAGGTGCTCTTTGCCTCCAAGAAGAACTACCCGCATTACCAGAAGATGTGTTATGGTGTGTACTTCACCGCCAAGAAGTGGAAGTAGTATTTCCAAGAGCACGTTGTTACCGTGGTGAGCACGGACCCTCTCGGCGAGATCATCGGGTGCCGGGATGCATCTGGCCGGGTTGCCAAGTGGGCACTCGAGCTAGCCGGCCACACCATCCTCTACGAGAATAGATCGGGAGTTCCGCCGCCAGAAGCCTCCGTAGCCACAGAAAACCAATCTAGACCCATTTCGGCACCCTGCCGGAGGGGGGAATCCCTCTCCGGTGGCCATCTTCATCATCCCGGTGCTCTCCATGATGAGGAGGGGATAATTCTCCCTCGGGGCTAAGGGTATGTACCAGTAGCTATGTGTTTGATCTCTCTCTCTCTCTCTCGTGTTCTTGAGGTGATACGATCTTGATGTATCGCGAGCTTTGCTATTATAGTTGGATGTTATGATGTTTCTTCCCCTCTACTCTCTTGTGATGAATTGAGTTTTCCCTTTGAAGTTAACTTATCGGATTGAGTCTTTAAGGATTTGAGAACACTTGATGTATGTCTTGCATGTGCTTATCTGTGGTGACAATGGGATATCACGTGATCCACTTGATGTATGTTTTGGTGATCAACTTGCGAGTTCCATGAACACGTGAACTTATGCATAGGGTTTGGCACACGTTTTAATCTTGACTCTCCGGTAGAAACTTTGGAGCACTCTTTGAAGTTCTATGTGCTGGTTGAATAGATGAATCTGAGATTGTGTGATGCATATCGAATAATCATATCCACGAGTACTTGAGGTGACATTGGAGTATCTAGGTGACATTAGGGTTTTGGTTGAGTTGTGTCTTAAGGTGTTATTCTAGTACGAACTCTATGATAGATTGAACAGAAAGAATAGCTTCATATTATTTTACTACGGACTCTTGAATAGATCGATCAGAACGGATAACTTTGAGGTGTTTTCATACCCTACAATAATCTCTTCGTTTGTTCTCCGCTATTAGTGACTTTGGAGTGACTCTTTGTTGCATGTTGAGGGATAGTTATATGATCCAATTATGTTATTATTTTTGAGGGAACTCGCACTAGTGAAAGTATGAACCCTAGGCCTTGTTTCAATGCATTGCAATACCGTTTGTGCTCACTTTTATCATTAGTTACCTTGTTGTTTTTATATTTTCAGATTACAAAAACCATTATCTACTATCCATATTGCACTTGTATCACCATCTCTTCGCCGAACTAGTGCACCTATACAATTTACCATTGTATTGGGTGTGTTGGGGACACAAGAGACTCTTTGCTATTTGGTTGCATGGTTGTTTGAGAGAGACCATCTTCATCCTATGCCTCCCACGGATTGCTAAACCTTAGGTCATCCACTTGAGGGAAATTTGCTACTGTCCAACAAACCACTGCACTTGGAGGCCCAACAATTTCTACAAGAAGAAGGTTGTGTAGTAGACGTCAAGATCTTTTCTGGCGCCGTTGCCGGCGAGGTGAGTGCTTGAAGGTATATCTTTAGATCTTGCAATCGAATCTTTTTGTTTCTTGTTTTAGCACTAGTTTAGTTTATAAAAGAAAACTACAAAAAATGGAATTGAGTTTGCCTCATACGCTTCATCTTTTTAATATCTTTCGTGAGAATGATGGAAAGGAAAATTGCGCTCAAATGCTAGAAGAAGAAGCCTATAAAATGTTTGGCACTAAATCTTTGAATGATGAGCATGATTGCAATGTTGTTAGTATGAACTCCTTGAATATCCGTAGTACTAATGATGGTTGCACTAGTCATGATGAAAATATCTCTTATAAGCATGTCAATTTTTGTGGAGTGCATAGAGTTTGCAATTACATACCAAACAGGGAAGATAGATTATGCAAGAGGCATAAGTATTTGGAAACTAAATGGTTGCAAGAAAGGCTAGATATTTGTGCTGAAAATTTAAACTTTCTTGGTCCTACTTGTAAACTTTGCAATGAACGTGATCATTTCAGTACCCAATGCAAATTGTTTCATGATCGTATCGTGTCCAAAAATTGTGATGATTTGATTTCCCTTGCACATCATAATGAACTTAGTTTGCTCTTGGGTTATGAAGAAATGAAACGTATATCTAAGGTTATTCCAGAATTTGCCCTTCATAGAGTTCTTAATTTTGATCTAGAAGAAATTTATATGTATTGTGCGGTGAATTGCATTGAAAATCCTTATATTGCCAATTACATAAAGAAAAGAAAACAAATAGAAGATGAAGAGAATACTAATGAAAGGAAAGAGACTTCCCAATATTCTCCTATTATTTCTTATGATGAATCAGGTAACAAGGAGGAGCCTTCTATTCAACCAATCTCATTAATAAGGAGCTCCAAAAAGAGGATTGAACCCATACATGATGTGAAGAAGAAAAAGAAAAGATGGAGGAGCAAAGGTAAAAAGGTATCTCTCCCAAATGATGTTGCTCCTATTACTCCTTGTGATGATGATAATTGTTATACTATCGGTGCTATCCATACTATTAATGATGAGAGTGATTATGCTTATGATATGAAAAGGCCCAAGCTTCGGGATGCTATGTTTGATGAATATGATGTTTTTGAGAATGTATTTGCTGCAATTAATGTTAGTCCCAAGCTTGGGGAAGCTATGTTTAATGAAGATGATATTTGTAGTCTCCCAAGTTTTGATATGCAAATTTATTATGATGATAGCATGCCTCCTACTTATGATGATTACATTTATGAAAGTGGATTTGGAGAGGTGATGACTTTATTTAGTGATGATTCCACTATATTGGAAGAGGTTTCAATTGATTATGATGAGAACAAAGTTGCTACTTATGATGATTATTGTGATGACACTTATGCTATAAAAAGTAGTGATGATTACATATATAAAACTTGTCATGATTATGATTACCCCTTTTCTGAACATTACTCTTTTAATATGGAAACAATTTATAGTATTCGAGTTTCTTATGATACTCCCACTATTCCGAATGAGAAGAATTTTGCTTATGTAGAGAGTAGTAAATTTTCTATGCTTGTAGATCATGAAAAGAATGCTTTATGTGATAGTTATATTGTTGAATTCATTCATGATGCTACTGAAAATTATTATGAAGGAGGAATATATTGTAACATCCCAAATTTCCTATTTGGAATGTTATGCACTAGATCATCATTGCATATCATATTTTATTGCATTTTTGGCTTGATCCTAGAAATTCTACGCAACTCAATGACCCACGGAGAGAGTTGGGGATTTCGCTATTTTCATATTTGAGTTTTCTCAAATTTTGAAAAGAGGATCGTTTGATTTTAATTATTTTCTCTTCGAATATTTCTCTTATGAAAAATAAAAGAGAGAGGATAAAATGACTTCCCAAAATAAAGAAACATTGGAGATTTAATATTAAAATCAAATAAGATTTTAGTCGAAGTTTTGTCGTTATTTTATTTGAATTATGAAAAAATGTGTTTTTCAAAATTGCATTAGAGGCCCAAATAAATTTTCACCTTGTCCGCTAGATTTTTAGAGGGCGGGGAAAATTTATTTCGGGATTTTTGGAGTCCGTTTAGTATTTCTTTTCTTTGTTTTTCTGCATGGAATTACTTTTTTTTTTAAAGTCAACCGACTTACCGGGCCGTGTCCGACCTGGACACTGCGCCCGGGCGGCCTTTATAAGCCGAAGGCCCGAGCCGCCAGCCCAGCCCGTCCCGAACCCTAACCCTAGCGCCGCCGCCGGAGCCACACGCCACCGCCGCCGCCACGCGTCGTCGCCGGAGCCGCCTCGCCGCCCAACCCCGCCGCCGGAGCCGCTCGCCGCCGCCACCGACCCCGCCGCCGCTGCCAGTTTTCGTCGAAAAACCGATCGTTTTTTTTTCAAAACCCTAGATCTAGATCAGTTTGGTTTTTTTTGATTTAGTTATTTAGCGAACGCCTATTCTTACGTTTGTTTTAACGAACGGTTTTCACCCATTAACCGCAGACAACGAACGTTTGTTTGTTAGCCTATTCATCAGTTTTTCTTTTTCCAGGGTTTTTCCGCGATTATTTTCGATCGTGATTTCTACCCTAATCTTCGTTCTAGTATAACTTTTCGCTCGTTTATCAGAGTCAGGCGATTCAAGCGCCTAGATCTTCGTTTCGAAGCCCTCTTTCTGTTTAACCAACTTAAACAAGATTTTGCTACTGTAAAATTTGACTTAATTCCAGATTAGTAAACGGATCTTATTTCTTTTGCAGTTTGAGTTTCGTTGCTTCGTTTGGTTTGATTATTTTTGCAAACAGGAGTTCTTAAGTTGAACTTTCTGGTTAGACTTCTTATTTGAGTTTTACCCATGCTTCTAGTTGAGTGCTTATTGTATGATTTTTTGTTTGCGATAGAGTACCCAGAGTGCGAAGCGTGCTACTACGAGTCTTTAGGTTTCACGGATCATCAGCAAGGCAAGTAACACTTTGATCATACCCCTTTACTACCCAGTTTTATTGCATTAGATCAATCCTCAAACGATTGCATGGTTAGGATCTGATTAAATTGTGGGTTTTGGGAAGTAGATGAGGTAGTACCTATTCACCTGTTTATTTTCAACCCTATGGGAGTTACTTCTATGTTGCTTATATTGATATGCTATGCTCATAGACGTGAATTGGGTTTGAGTGTTTTCATGACAGATGTGAGTCGCTAATTAATGGTTCAACTTAAGGTGGCAACTTAAATACACATCTAGGTGAATTGCTCGTGGGCACCTGGAGAATCCAGTGTTGTCCTAGGATATCCAGGAGGACCCGTGTGATCATCCTACGGCCCGCTACCCAGGCTCAAAGGGATCATAAGACTATTCATGCTAGAAACTTCTTTGTGCAGCTGTTGGGGAATGTAGTAATTTCAAAAAAAATTCCTACGCACACGCAAGATCATGGTGATGCATAGCAACGAGAGGGGAGAGTGTTGTCCACGTACCCTCGTAGACTGAAAGCGGAAGCGTTAGCACAACGCAGTTGATGTAGTCGTGCGTCTTCACGATTCGACCGATCAAGTATCGAACGCACGGCACCTCCGAGTTCAGCACACGTTCAGCCCGATGACGTCCCTCGAACTCCGATCCAGCCGAGTGTTGATGGAGAGTTTTGTTAGCACGACGGCGTGGTGATGATGTTGATGTTCTACCGACGCAGGACTTCGCCTAAGCACCGCTACAGTAATATCGAGGTGGACTATGGTGGAGGGGGCACCGCACATGGCTAAAAGATCAACTTGATTAATTGTTGTCTCTATGGGGTGCCCCCCTACCCCAGTGTATAAAGGAGCAAGGGGGTGCGGCCGGCCAGGGAGAGGGCGCGCCAGGAGGAGTCCTACTCCTACCGGGAGTAGGACTCCCCCCTTTTCCTAGTTGGAATAGGATTCAGGAGGGGGAAAGAGGAGGGAGAGAAGGAAAGGGGGGGCGCCGCCCCCCTCTCCTTGTCCTATTCGGACTAGGGGGAGGGGCGCGCGGCCCAGCCCTGGTCGCCTCTCCTCTTCTCTGTAAAGGCCCACTAAGGCCCATTTACCTCCCGGGGGGTTCCGGTAACCTCCCGGTACTCCGGTAAAATCCCGATTTCACCCAGAACACTTCCGATATCCAAACATAGGCTTCCAATATATCAATCTGCATGTCTCGACCATTTCGAGACTCCTCGTCATGTCCAGGATCACATCAGGGACTCCAAACAACCTTCAGTACATCAAAACATATAAACTCATAATATAACCGTCATCGAAACATTAAGCGTGCGGACCCTATGGGTTCGAGAACTATATAGACATGACCGACATGTCTCCGGTTAATAACCAATAGCGCAACCTGGATGTTCATATTGGCTGCCACATATTCTACGAAGATCTTTATCGGTCAAACCGAATAACAACATAAGTTGTTCCCTTTGTCATCGGTATGTTACTTGCCCGAGATTCGATCATCGGTATCTCAATACCTAGTTCAATCTCGTTACCGGCAAGTCTCTTTACTCGTTCTGTAATACATCATCCCGCAACTAACTCATTAGTTGCAATGCTTGCAAGGCTTAAGTGATGTGCATTACCGAGAGGGCCCAGAGATACCTCTCCGACAATCGGAGTGACAAATCCTAATCCCGAAATACGCCAACCCAACAAGTACCTTCGAAGACACCTGTAGAGCACCATTATAATCACCCAGTTACGTTGTGACGTTTGGTGGCACACAAAGTGTTCCTCCGGTAAACCGGAGTTGCATAATCTCATAGTTATAGGAACATGTATAAGTCATGAAGAACAATAGCAACAAACTAAACGATCAAGTGCTAAGCTAACGGAATGGGTCAAGTCAAACACATCATTCTCCTAATGATGTGATCCCGTTAATCAAATGACAACTCATGTCTATGGTTTGGAAACATAACCATCTTTGATCAACGAGCTAGTCAAGTAGAGGCATACTAGTGACACTCTGTTTGTCTATGTATTCACACATGTATTATGTTTCCGGGTATTACAATTCTAGCATGAATAATAAACATTTATCATGATATAAGGAAATAAATAATAACTTTATTATTGCCTCTAGGGCATATTTCCTTCAATCTCCCACTTGCACTAGAGTCAATAATCTAGGTCACATTGCCATGTGATTTAATACCAATAGTTCACATCACCATGTGATTAACACCCATAGTTCACTTCGACATGTGACCAACACCCAAAGGGTTTACTAGAGTCAATAATCTAGTTCACATCGCTATGTGATTAAGACCCAAAGAGTACTAAGGTGTGATCATGTTTTGCTTGTGAGAGAAGTTTAGTCAACGGGTCTGCCACATTCAGATCCGTAAGTATATTGCAAATTTCTATGTCAACAATGCTCTGCACGGAGCTACTCTAGCTAATTGCTCCCACTTTCAATATGTATCCAGATTAAGATTTAGAGTCATCTGGATCAATGTCAAATTTTGCATCGACGTAACCCTTTACGACGAACCTTTTGTCACCTCCATAATCGAGAAACATATCCTTATTCAAGTAAGGATAATTTTGACCAATGTCCAGTGATCTACCCCTAGATCACTATTGTACTCCCTTGCCAAACTCAGGGCAGGGTATACAATAGGTCTGGTACACAGCATGGCATACTTTATAGAACCTATGGCTGAGGCATAGGGAATGACTTTCATTCTCTCTCTATCTTCTGTCGTGGTCGGGTTTGAGTCTTACTCAACTTCACACCTTGTAACACAGGCAAGAATTCCTTCTTTGACTGTTCCATTTTAAACTACTTCAAAAACTTGTCAAGGTATGTACTCATTGAAAAACTTATCAAGCGTCTTGATCTATCTCTATAGATCTTGATGCTCAATATGTAAGCAGCTTCACCGAGGTCTTTCTTTGAAAAACTCCTTTCAAACATTCCTTTATGCTTTGCAGAATAATTCTACATTATCTCTGATCAACAATGTGTCATTCACATATACTTATCAGAAATGTTGTAGTGCTCCCACTCACTTTCTTGTAAATACAGGCTTCACCGCAAGCCTGTATAAAACTATATGCTTTGATCAACTTATCAAAGCGTATATTCCAACTCCGAGATGCTTGCACCAGTCCATAGATGGATCGCTGGAGCTTGCATATTTTGTTAGTACCTTTAGGATTGACAAAACCTTCTGGTTGCATCATATACAACTCTTCTTTAATAAATCCATTAAGGAATGCAGTTTTGTTTATCCATTTGCCAGATTTCATAAAATGCGGCAATTGCCAACATGATTCGGACAGACTTAAGCATAGATACGAGTGAGAAACTCTCATCGTAGTCAACACCTTGAACCTATCCAAAACCTTTTGCGGCAATTCTACCTTTGGAGATAGTAACACTACTATCAGCGTCCGTCTCCCTCTTGAAGATCCATTTAATCTCAATGGCTCACCAATCAACGACAAGTCAATGAAAGTCCATACTTTGTTATTATACATGGATCCCATCTCAGATTTCATGGCCTTAAACCATTTTGCGGAATCTGGGCTCATCATCGCTTCCTCATAGTTCGTAGGTTCATCATGGTCAAGTAACATGACCTCCAGAACAGGATTACCGTACCACTCTGGTGCGGATCTCACTGTGGTTGATCTACGAATTTCTGTAGTAACTTGATCTGAAGTTTCATGATCATCATCATTAACTTCCTCTCTTGTTGGTGTAGACATCACTGGAACTGATTTCTGTGATGAACTATTTTCCAATTTGGAAGAAGGTACAATTACCTTATCAAGTTCAACTTTCCTCCCACTCACTTCTTTTGAGAGAAAATCCTTCTCTAGAAAGGATCCATTCTCAGCAACGAATATCTTGCCTTTGGATCTGTGATAGAAGGTGTACCCAACAGTTTCTTTTGGGTATCCTATGAATATTTACTTCTCCGATTTGGGTTCGAGCTTATCATGTTGAAACTTTTTCACATAAGCATCGCAGTCCCAAACTTTAAGAAACGACAGCTTAGGTTTCTCGCCAAACCACAGTTCATACGGTGTCATCTCCACGGATTTAGATGGTGCCCTATTTAACGTGAATGTAGTTGTCTCTAATGCATAACCCCAAAACGATAGTGGTAGATCGGTAAGAGACATCATAGATCGCACTATATCTAATAAAGTACGGTTATGACGTTCGGACACACCATTACACTGTGGTGTTCCAGGTGGCCTGAGTAGTGAAACTATTTCACATTGTTTTAATTGAAGGCCAAACTCGATAACTCAAATATTTTACTTCTGCGATCATATCGTAGAAACTTTTATTTTTGTTATGATGATTCTCCACTTCACTCTGAAATTCTTTGAACTTTTCAAATGTTTCAGACTTGTGTTTCATCAAGTAGATATACTCATATCTGCTCAAATCATCCGTGAAGATCAGAAAATAATGATACCTGCCGCGAACCTCAATATTCATTGGACCACATACATCAGTATGTATGATTTCCAACAAATTTGTTGCTCGCTCCATTGTTCCGGAGAACGGAGTCTTAGTCATCTTGCCCATGAGGCATGGTTCGCAAGCATCAACTGATTCATAATCAAGTGATTCCAAAAGCCCATCAACATGGATTTTCTTCATGCGCTTTACACCAATATGACCTAAATGGTAGTGCCACAAATAAGTTGCACTATCATTATTAACTTTGCATCTTTTGGCTTCAATATTATAAAAATGTGTATCACCACGATCGAGATCCAACAAACCATTTTCATTGGGTGTATGACCATAGAAGGTTTTATTCATGTAAACAGAACAACAATTATTCTCTAACTTACATGAATAACTGTATTGCAATAAACATGATCCAATCATATTTATGCTCAACGCAAACACTAAATAACATTTATTTTAGGTTTAACACTAATCCCCAAAGTATAGGGAGTGTGCAATGATGATCATATCTATCTTGGAACCATTTCCAATACACATCGTCACTTCACCCTTAACTAGTCTATGTTCATTCTGCAACTCCCGTTTCGAGTTACTATTCTTAGCAACTGAAATAGTATCAAATAATGAGGGGTTGCTATCAAATATACCTATGTTAACTTTGCCATCCTTCTTATCCGCCAATTACTTGGGGTAGTTCCGCTTCCAATGACTAGTCCCTTTGCAGTAGAAGCACTCAGTTTCAGGCTTAGGTCCAGACTTGGGTTTTTTCACTTGAGCAGCAACTTGTTTGCCGTTCTTCTTGAAGTTCCCCTTTCTTCCCTTTGTCCCTTTACTTGAAACTAGTGGTTTTGTTTACCATCAACACTTGATGCTTTTCTTGATTTCTACCTTCGTCGATTTCAGCATCACGAAGAGCTTGGGAATCGTTTCCGTTATCCCTTGCATATTATAGCTCATCACGAAGTTCTACTAACTTGGTGATGGTGACTAGAGAATTCTGTCAATCACTATTTTATCTGGAAGATTAACTCCCACTT
The DNA here is from genome assembly GCA_034509565.1 of Triticum monococcum. Taxonomy (NCBI): domain Eukaryota; kingdom Viridiplantae; phylum Streptophyta; class Magnoliopsida; order Poales; family Poaceae; genus Triticum; species Triticum monococcum. The sequence continues at coordinate 318,946,225 of CM067842.1, forward strand.
GATTCAAGCGATTGTAGTACCCAGACAATCTGAGCACATGCTCACTGCTTGAGATATTCTCATCCATCCTTTAGCTATAGAACTTGTTGGAGACTTCATATCTCTCAACTCGGGTATTTGCTTGAAATATTAACTTCAACTCCTGGAACATCTCATATGGTCCATGGCGTTCAAAACGTCTTTGAAGTCCCGATTCTAAGACGTTTAAGCATGGTGCACTAAACTATCAAGGAGTCATCATATTGAGCTAGCCAAACATTGGTAACATCTGCATCTGCTCCTGCAATAGGTTTGTCACCTAGTGGTGCATCAAGCACATAATTCTTCTGTGCAACAATGAGGATAAACCTCAGATCACGGATCCAATCCGCATCATTGCTACTAACATCTTTCAACTTAGTTTTCTCTAGGAACATATCAAAAATAAAGCAGGGGAGCTAAACGTGAGCTATTGATCTACAACATAGATATGCTAATACTACCAGGACTAATTTCATGATAAATTTAAGTTCAATTAATCATATTACTTAAGAACTCCCACTTAGAAAGACATCCCTCTAATCTTCTAAGTGATCACGTGATCCAAATCAACTAAACCATAACCGATCATCACGTGAAATGGAGTAGTTTTCAATGGTGAACATCACTATGTTGATCATATCTACTATATGATTCACACTCGACCTTTCGGTCTCAGTGTTCCGAGGCCATATCTGCATATGCTAGGCTCGTCAAGTTTAACCTGAGTATTCTGCGTGTGCAAAACTGGCTTGCACCCGTTGTAGATGGACGTAGAGCTTATCACACCCGATCATCACGTGGTGTCTGGGCATGACGAACTTTGGCAATGGTGCATACTCAGGGAGAACACTTTTTATTTTGAAATTTAGTGAGAGATCATCTTATAATGCTACCATCAAACAAAGCAAGATAAGGTGTATAAAAGATAAACATCACATGCAATCAATATAAGTGATATGATATGGCCATCATCATCTTGTGCTTGTGATCTCCATCTCCGAAGCACCATCATGATCACCATCATCATCAGCGCGACACCTTGATCTCCATCGTAGCATCGTTGTTGTCTCGCCAAACTTATGCTTCCACGACTATTGCTACCGCTTAGTGATAAAGTAAAGCATTACAGGGCGATTGCATTGCATACAATAAAGCGACAACCATATGGCTCCTGCCAGTTGGCGATAACTCAGTTACAAAACATGATCATCTCATACAATAAAATTTAGCATCATGTCTTGACCATATCACATCACAACATGCCCTGCAAAAACAAGTTAGACGTCTTCTACTTTGTTGTTGCAAGTTTTACGTGGCTGCTACGGGCTTAGCAAGAACCATTCTTACCTACGCATCAAAACCACAACGATAGTTTGTCAAGTTCGTGTTGTTTTAACCTTCGCAAGGATTGGGCGTAGCCACACTTGGTTCAACTAAAGTTGGACAAACTGACACCCGCCAGCCACCTTTGTGCAAAGCACGTCGGTAGAACCAGTCTCGCGTAAGCGTACGCGTAATGTCGGTCCGGGCCGCTTCATCCAACAATACCGCCGAATCAAAGTATGGCATGCTGGTAAGCAGTATGACTTATATCGTCCACAACTCACTTGTGTTCTACTCATGCATATGACATCTACGCATAAAACCTGGCTCGGATGCCACTATTGGGGAACGAAGTAATTTCAAAAAAATTCCTACGCACACGCAAGATCATGGTGATGCATTGCCACGAGAGGGGAGAGTGTTGTCCACGTACCCTCGTAGACCGAAAGCAGAAGCGTTAGCACAACGCGGTTGATGTAGTCGTACGTCTTCACGATTCGACCGATCAAGTACCGAACGCACGGCACCTCCGAGTTCAGCACAAGTTCACACTGATGCCGTTCCTCGAACTCCGATCCAGCCGAGTGTTGAGGGAGAGATTGTCAGCACGACGGCATGGTGACAATGTAGATGTTCTACCGACGCAGGGCTTCGCCTAAGCATCGCTACAGTAATATCGAGGTGGACTATGGTGGAGGGGGGCACCGCACACGGCAAAAAGATCAACTTGAACAATTGTTGTCTCTATGGGGTGCCCCCCTGCCCTCGTATATAAAGGATCAAGGGGGGTGTGGCCGGCCAGGGAGAGGGCGCGCCAGGAGGAGTCCTACTCCTACCGGGAGTAGGACTCCCCCCCCCCCTTCCTAATTGGGATAGGATTCGGGAGGGGGAAAGAGGAGGGAGAGAAGGAAAGGGGGGCGCCGCCCCCCTCTCCTTGTCCTATTCGGACTAGGAGGGAGGGGCGCGCGGCCCAGCCCTGGCCGCCTCTCCTCTTCTCCGTAAAGGCCCACTAAGGCCCATTTACCTCCCGGGGGGTTCCGGTAACCTCCCGGTACTCCGGTAAAATCCTGATTTCATCCGGAACACTTCCGATATCCAAACATAGGTTTTCAATATATCAATCTTCATGTCTCGACCATTTCGAGACTCCTCGTCATGTTCAGGATCACATCCGGGACTCCGAACAACCTTTGGTACATCAAAACATATAAACTCATAATATAACCGTCATTGAAACGTAAAGCGTGCGGACCCTACGGGTTCGAGAACTATGTAGACATGACCGAGACATGTCTCCATTTAATAACCAATAGCGGAACCTGGATGTTCATATTGGCTCCCACATATTCTACGAAGATCTTTATTGGTCAAACCGCATAACAACATACGTTGTTCCCTTTGTCATTGGTATGTTACTTGCCCGAGATTCGATCGTCGGTATCTCAATACCTAGTTCAATCTCGTTACCGGCAAGTCTCTTTACTCGTTCTATAATACATCATCCCGCAACTAACTCATTAGTTGCAATGCTTGCAAGGCTTAAGTGATGTGCATTGCCGAGAGGGCCCAGAGATACCTCTCCGACAGTCGGAGTGATAAATCCTAATCTCGAAATACGCCAACCAACAAGTACCTTCGGAGACACCTGTAGAGCACCTTTATAATCACCCAGTTACGTTGTGATGTTTGGTGGCACACAAAGTGTTCCTCCGGTAAACGGGAGTTGCATAATCTCGTAGTTATAGGAACATGTATAAGTCATGAAGAAAGCAATAGCAACAAACTAAACGATCAAGTGCTAAGCTAACGGAATGGGTCAAGTCAATCACATCATTCTCCTAATGATGTGATCCCGTTAATCAAATGACAACTCATGTCTATGGTTAGGAAACATAACCATCTTTGATCAACGAGTTAGTCAAGTAGAGGCATACTAGTGACACTCTGTTTGTCTATGTACTCACACATGTATTATGTTTCGGTTAATACAATTCTAGAATGAATAATAAACATTTATCATGATATAAGGAAATAAATAATAACTTTATTATTGCCTCTAGGGCATATTTCCTTCAGCAACCACAAGCCATTATGGGCTCTGGCATAGTTGAGTAAGTTGTGTGAAGCTCTCGAAGAGGTAGACTAGCAGATGTAGTGGGTTGTAGGTGGTACTGTCTATCCAGAGTAGTGAGTTAATGCTTCAGAAAGAATGTGTATCGAATCTCCGACCATGGATGTATTTGAGTCTTGTGGGGAAAAGTGCGCAAACCTCTGAAGAGTGTACAAACTAATCATGGTTAGCCGTGTCCCCGGTTATGGACATCTTGAGTATCTGGTTCTTAGATTATGATGTTGATCTCATCACCCTTAATATAATTTGATTGGTTTAATGATGATGTTTAATTGGGATT